>CM062813.1:720929783-722302283 GCA_031772625.1 Pinus tabuliformis
TCAATATGCCACTTAAAATAGAATTCTTTCCTTTAGATTCGTTTTTAGCAAATTTCTTACCAACTTAATTTATCGGGGGAGCGGGATGAGTTGTGTATCCATTCTGAATAGTGCCCCATATATAAAATCCTTATGCTTGTGTGTGTGTGTGTATATATATATATATATATATATATATATATATCTTCATCCTTACACCCCAAAGTGCATATTTATGTCCATTGAACAATGGAACTCCACACTTGGTGCAATCCATGATCTCCCTTCCAGTGGTTAGACTACTAGTAAATGGACTCGCTCTGATACCAATTGTTTGAAATACTAAGAGGGGGACGAATCAATATTTCACTTCAATTAGTTAATTATTAATTTTTACATCATTAATGTCAAATCAAAGAATAGATCAACAACACCTAATAAGAATAGTACATAAGAAATTTTAGGTGGAAACCCTTCTCAGACAAAAGCCATCGATTGTTTTTCTAATAATTTATGAGTACATTAATATTTCTCAACTTCAATTGAATGGGAAGCTCCAACTTCCTAGTCCTCTAGAAAAGCATTATTTTTATCAGGGAGCTCCAACTGAAAGGATCTCCAACACCCTACAAGCTCCAATTTTCCATAGCACCACCTTGCCACAAAGAAAATAAGAGATAGAAGAATAAATACAGCCTCCCTTACTAGGGACAATGACCCACTTACAAATATATTCAAACAACCCTTAATGAAGTTTGATTTATATAATACTGCTCTCAATATTCAAGATTTCTTTATGTATATTGCATAAAGTCTTCTAACCAACTCTTGCCTCATCAAAAATTCAATCATAGTTTACAAAACTTGTTTCATTCCATAGTTAACTTTGATGAGAGATTTTCCACCTATTTGCTTCAAATTTTCCATGAGATCTAACTTGAATATTCCCTTATTCTATACTTTACTTTCGTCAAATATAAACTTCCAATTTCAATATTCCTCTACTTCTGGTTGCACTTTCCATAAGATGATCCAGAACATGTTCAACAAGTTAACACACTACTTCATGCAAAAGTCTTATACACACTTTTGAAAGAAGACTTTAAACCCATAGATCAAACTAATTCTTGTCCTTTCAACATACCTTATACTTCTCTTTACGTCTAGCCCTAATTCAGATGCCAAGATTACTCATGGACTAGCTCTCATATCACTCTTTATAGTCATGAAAGTAAGCCTCAACCCATATCTATTAAACCATTTAGATTAATCAGAAAATATTCTGATAGGCCTTGGTATGGACTACTCAGAGGAGGCTTAAATGAACCCATATCAAACCTTAGAATAAGTTTAAAAGGTATCAAATTAGGCCTTAGATGGGCCTGCAATATACCTCAAAACTACCATGGATTATCCAACTCATGTCTTCAAATAAATGACAACAAAGATTTAAATAGTTTTCCACAACATTGTTACAAGGAAGGGTTGAAACAAGCTTTAGAAAACTGAACCTTAGATTATTTCAGGACCATTGAAGGTATTCTCAGGGTGAACCTTAGAGTGGACCAAAACAAGACCTTATGAGATTTAAAATATGAGCCTACAACATGATCTAAGAATAGTCAAGGAAATCTGCTTAAGGAATCTACCAAAGTGGGGCCAAATAGGTCTTAGAATATACCTAATGAAACTTCAAATGCTCAAACTCAGAGGTCCAAAAGAATCCCTAGGAGGGTGAAATGATATCTCATGTTTTTCCTTTGTCTAGTGAAGATGAACCACCCCTTCATATTAGTGAATGTAGCCTCAGAACAACTCATTTATATCTTGAAATTTTCCACAGAACATTTCTCTAATGGATTCCATAGATATTATTCAGGAAAAAGGCTTAAAGGGGGTCAAATTTTGTGCCTCAGGGAGGCAAATTATACCACATAAATATATCCTTGGAGGGTCAAAAAGGCACCAAACATTAGTACAATGTTCCCTCGGAAATCCCAATGAAAAACTAGTCACAAAAAATAAATATGTATGCCCAGAAACCCTTGATAACTTGGCTTACTCCTCAACAATAGTCATTTTTCCCTGGCTTAAAAGGAAGAATACTAAAGATATGCATGTAATCATTGATGCCTAATGGAGGAAAATGAGTCATCAATTTATAGAGGAGAGAGGGGGCATAAAGGGGGCCAACATGGCCTAATTCATGGAGTCGACTTGACCTAAAAACAATAATTTAAAAGTTTATAATTTCACTGTGATTGAACCGACTAATTTTTTAATTAATTTATTAAAAAAAATACTTGATAAACATATTTAGAAAATTGAATAGGGCTAGGATAGTCCATATTTGGAGGGAAGATAATCCCACCATAATGTAAACAATTTTTTTGTATTTTAAATTCCATCATTTAACCAATAAACAAATTGGTAGTAGTATCTCTAATAGGGAACATGACCACACATTCAGGGCTCCAATTTTTACAAGCCATATCTCCTCAATCATGAAGAATTATATGTTGTGCCACCTACTGTCAGGATTGACATGACGAGGAAAATCAACTACTAAGATCTTGAGTGAAAAAAAAAAAAACAATCTTCCTTTTCTATCACTTCATCAAATGTGGGGATTCTTTTTGCTGCTACTTGGGGTTGATATCAAAAAACAACCAAATTCCAACATACATCAAACTTAAAATAATTTTCATCAAGTAAATGTTGCTTCATTGTAACAATGAAAAATATGAAACATAAAATTGATTCTCACCTCAAATGCAATATCAGATTGGCATATAGTAATATTGTTGTGATAAATAATTTCAAACCTACTCCAAAATTAGAGGAACAACAAATTCAATCAAATAAAATGGATCACATCATTTGCATTATTCCATTCACTATTTCTTCCACTATAAATGGAACATGTATGCCAAAATAAGTGTCCCCTAAGCCTTCATATATATTGGACTAGGTAAAATCATGTGGCATATCAATGTCCCAATTTTCATTTTGGTCCTATTGACGATGTTGGATCCCACCAATATACAGGGGGTCTCCTCAATATGAAGTCCCAATTAGACCTCACATTGTTTGGTATAGGGGCCCCATCACTCACATTGTTAGAGAATTATATATTACAGAACAATGAAACACATAAAATATTGCAGAAATATAAACACACAAAATGCATAAAACAAGAGAGACACAGATATACATGGTTCACCCAGTTTGGGATACGTCCACATAGAAACAGCCAGTCCTTATTTTTATATCATCCAGCAAACTGAAGAGATACAACCTATAGCAGATTCGCTGTAATTCCCTCTTCGCTCTCAATCTCCTCTCTCTTCCTCACTCAGAATACAGATATACATAGACACAATACAATTCCCTCATATATAGCGAGGGGTTGCCTTCTAGGGAAAAAATCCTAAATTAAACATAACTTCTACCGTCAAATCTCTGCCTAATGAACAGCCCAGATTGACTACAAAATTACAACATTTTACAAGGAAATTTTACATCTATTCTTAGCTTCGAGGGTGCTACCCCTAATCCCCTTGCTAGGGGGGGCTCCCAAAGGTCACAGACGCCCCCCCCCCCGCGGACTCTCCTTGCAGCGAATATTTTACGGGTGGCGTTGCCGCCCCATTACGAAATGGGGTCCAATGCAGTGATACCTTTGAATACAAAAGATAATCAGGCTCCACACCCAACAATCTCCCACTTGGAGACTAATTATAGCAATTCCACCGCTGCTTCATTTTCTCGACAAATGACTCCACTTTGGACCTGGCTATTTCTCATCTTCTTCATCATACTTGAAGACCAATTTAAATTGAGCAAATTCTCAGTTTCTCCCTAGTTACAACTTTTGTTAACATATCTGCAGGATTCTGGCTAGTGTGTATCTTTTCCAGCTTCAACTGTCCATCTTCCAACACTGACCGTATGAAATGGTACTTGAGATGCATATGTTTAGTCTTGGAATGAAATGCAGAGTTCTTTGCAAGATGTATGGAACTCTGGTTGTCACTGTATAATTTTCCCAACTCCTACTTCTTACCCAATTCATACAGAAACCTTTGTAACCAAATCATTTCTTTACTAGCCTCTGTAGCAGCAACATACTCTTCTTTTGTTGTTGAGAGTGCAACAGCACTTTGTAGTTTTGAGACCCAGCTGATAGTTGTTCCACCTACAGTAAATACATACCCTATTGTGCTTCTCCTGTTATCTATATCACCCGCCATATCTGCATCAACATATCCCTGTAGAGCAATGTTTGAACCACCAAAGCATAATGCTTGATTTGTGGTACCTCTCAAATACCTGAGAATCCACTTCACCGCCATCCAATGTTCTTTTCATGTATTGTTCATGTACATGCTTACAACTCCCACTGCATGTGCAATATCAGGCCTTGTGCAAACCATTGCATACGTTAAGCTTCCAACTGCTGATGCATATGGAACTTTAGACATATGAGTCATTTCTTCCTGAGTCTTGGGGCACTCCTCCTTACTTAATTTGAGATGGATAGCCAAAGGTATACTAACTGGTTTTGCATTCTACATATTAAACCTTTTCAACACCTTTTCTATGTACTCACTTTGAGACAACGTTAATTTGCGATTCTTCCTGTCTCTAGTTATTCTCATACCAAGGATTTGTTTTGCAACACCCAAATCCTTCATTGCAAATGAGTTTGCCAATTTTCTTTTGAACGCATTTATTTCCCGCATGTTAGGACCTGAAACAAGCATGTCATCTACATACAATAACAATATAATATAGCTGCCATCATTTTTCCTTTTGAGATAAACACAATGATCAGAGTGACATCTAGTATAACCTTGTTCAGACATAAACCTGTCAAATTTTAGATACCACTGCCTTGGAGCCTGTTTTAAGCCATACAAGCTCTTATTCAACCTGCACAATAGTTTCTCCTTCCCTTTTACCTCATATCCTTGTGGCTGCTGCATATATATCTCTTCCTCCAAATCCCCATGGAGAAAGGTTGTCTTTACATCTAACTGCTCAAGATGCAAATCTTCAGCTGCTACTAGACTTAAAATAGTTCTGATTGAAGTCATTTTAGCAATAGGAGAAAATATCTCATCAAAGTCTATACCCTTTTTCTGTGCAAACCCTTTCACCAAAAGTCTAACTTTATACCTTTTCCTACCTCCATCTTCTTCCTTCAACTTGTAAACCCATTTATTCTGCAATGTTGTTTTACCTACAGGCAACCTGATTAAGTCCCAAGTCTGGTTATGTGCTAAGGAGTCCATCTCTTCTTTCATGGCTTGCTCCCACTTCTTCCTGGTTTCTACCTGCACTGCTTCTTCATAACATTCTGGTTCACCAGAATTGGTCAACAATACATAATATAATGAAGGATAATATCGTTCAGGGGGTCTACTTATCCTAGTAGATCTTCTAACACCACTTTCAAGTGTTTGAGGTGCTTGTTGCTGTTGTGGTTGTTGTTCTAGCTGTTGATCATTATGATTTTCAACCACCAGCACTTTTCCTGTGATCTCATCAAGCACTGTGTATTCTCTGTTTTCTTTTTCATGTTTCTTTCCCTGCAGCTGATCCTTATACAAAACCTTTTCATTGAATATGACATCTCTACTCCTAATGATTTTGTGTTTTTCATAATCATAAAAGCAATAACCAAAATCATTAACACCATATCCAATATAGGTACATTTCTTTGATTTTGCTCAAGCTTTGTTCTATTTTCTTTATTAATGTGGACAAAGGCTTCACAACCAAAAGTCTTTAAAGAAGCGTAGTTTACCTTTTTACCTGTCCATGCCTCCTTTGGAATACCACCATCCAAGGAACTTGAAGGCCCTCTATTTATTAGATAAACAGCAGTATCTACAGCATCTACCCAAAATTGTAAAGGCAATCCTGCATGCAATCTCATGCACCTTGCACGCTCCATGATTGTCCTGTTCATCCTTTCTGACACATCATTTTCTTGTGGTGTTCTTGGAACTGTCTTCTCTCTATGAATTCCATTCTCTGAATAGTACCTATCAAACTCTTTACTGCAATATTCACCTCCATTGTCTGATCTGAGACACTTCAACCTTTTTCCTGTCTCATTTTCAACCAAAGCTTCCCATTTCTTGAAAGTATCAAATACATCATATTTATTTCGAATACAATAAATCCAGGTTTTTCCGATTGCATCATTAGTAAAAGTAACATAATAACGAGAGCCACCAAGAGATGATACCTGAGCAGGTCCCCATACATTTGTATGCACAAGCTCTAATTTTTCGCTCTTGTTTTCTTACCCAACTCTAAGGAATTTGAATCTCTTTTGTTTTCCATAAACACAATTCTCACAGAATTTTAAATCAACATGCTTCAAACCTGGCAAAAAATTTCTTGAGTGAAGAATCTGCATCCCCTTCTCACTCATGTGCCCGAGCCTATGATGCCACAATGTCGTATCTTCTCCTGTAGATGTTAAATCATTAACAAAATTAGAAATACCATTACATAAATACAATGTACCAACCTTTCCTCCTTTCGCTATTACCAGGGATCCTTTAGTGACCTTCCACGTTATATCTGTGAAAGTAGTTACACAACCTTCACCTCCCAACTGCCTTGTTGAAATCAAATTTTTCTTCAAATATGGAACATGCCTTACCTCCTTCAATAGCCACTGATTTCCATTTTGAGGTTTTATGAAAACTGTACCCATTCCAATGATTTTACAGGGTTTATCATCACCTAATCGAACCTATCCAAAGTCTCCTTGAACATAATCATAAAAATGTTTCCTATCAGGTGTGGCATGGAATGAGGCCCCAAAATCTACCACCCAGGCATCAATAATATTTTCTAATGAAAGAATCAAATCATCTTGCAACACGTCACCTATTACATTCGCTTCATGATTATTTTCTTGTTGCCTGTCTCCTTCTTTTATCTTTCGAGACTTGTAGTCTTTCTTCAGGTGTCCTTTCTTCCCACATTTCCAGCACACTATCCCCAATCTGGACTTGGATCTACCTTTTCTTGACTTACTGTGATATCCAGGACTCTTTCCTCTTTCCATTTTTCTTCCCCTAGTCTCTGCAGTCAAAGCATTACCTGATGTCTCACCGGAGCTTTTTCGTCACATTTCCTCACTAAGGATTGCACTGACAACATCATCAAACTTTAAAGTACTAGATCCAAAGACAGAGTTACTAATGGCCATAACTAAACCATTCCAACTTTCTAGCAATGAGCACAGAAATAACAAAGCCCTAACTTCATCATCAAAAGTTACCCCTACAGAACTTAACTGACTGGTAACTGTATTAAATTCATTTAAATGATCAGCAACAGATCCACCTTCTAACATCTTCATATTAAATAAATGCTTCATAAGAAATACCTTATTTGAGGCCGAGGGTTTTTCATATAGTTTTGCCAATGTCGACATTAAACCCTCTGTTGTTGTTTCCTTTGAAATATTAAATGCTACCAATGTCGGTCGGCACAACTGTATTGTTCCGAGTGCCTTTCTGTCGAGAATATCCCATTCTGTTTTTGTCATACTCATCGACTTCTTTTCCTTTCCGCTAAATGGTTGGTACAGATCTCTTTGATACATATAATCTTCCATCTGCATCTTCCACAGCTGGTAGTTTTGGCCATTGAATTTTTCAACCATAAACCTACCATCTTCCGCCATTGCTCCCACTCGAACCAGGAACCCTTCTCTCCTGTGAGTTTATCAGCCAAATAGACCTTCGGCTCTGATACTAGTTGTTATAGAATTATATATTATAGAACAATAGAACACATAAAATATTGCATAAGTATAAACACATAAAACACATGAAACAAGAGAGACACAAATATACGTGGTTCACCCAATTTGGATGTATTCCATTGTTCTATAATATATAATTCTCTAACACTTTGTGATGTGTGTTCCTAGCCGAGTTGGGATTGATCCATTTTAACCTGGAACTCACCTTCACCTTCCTATCCCTTTGAAACCTATCATACTCATTCCTTCACTCACTACATCGGTCACACCCTTGCTACTAACAGAGTTAGCTTACTTTCCTTTGTATGACATCGCGGTCAAGGCATTACCTTACGACCCACTGTTGTGACTCCTACACCAAACAGTCTAAGGTCTAATTGGGACTTCTTACCAAGGAGATCCCCTTGACATGTTGGTAGGTCCAGCGTCATCAACATTTCTTGTGCTAGAAGGAGGGCCTGATGAGACAAGCAGTTTCCTCTCATCCAGTTTTGAACCTTTGCATATCTTTCATGGAATCTTGCATTCTTCTTCCCCCAAGGTGTTTTTCGAATCATGAAGATGTCTCCATCTCAGGGAAGCTTTTCAATCTATTGTCTACTCACACATATGATGGTGAAGGAAAAGTGGCCTGGCCTGAGCACTTACATAACTTCCTTTCCATTATTTATGAAGAAGATTAGTTTACTAATGAAAAGGTCGGTCTGTTGCTTGCATTCACAATTCATGAATCCCCATTTCGTTGGGTGCTCAGCCTAACAGTTGACACCATGCACACATGTGAGCACTTCTGTGATCTTATTGAAGACACGTTCCATCATTTTGATCTAGACCATCTTGATTGGAAACTGTTACAACAACGGAGGGCTCTACATGAATCCATTATTGATTTTTGTCAGCACTTCCGTGACTTACAATTTCAAGCTCTGAAGAGCCAGATGAAGTTCGCTTATATTTGGGACCGGTTCGAGTATTTCCTTAAGAAATCTTCCCCTTCCAAGGGAAATTTTGATGTCAAGCCTTGCTCAACATTTTTCGTTGATGGAACTGCGTAATCCCATGTGGGAGCAGACACTGTCTCAATAGACTGTTTGCCTCCCTCTCATTCAATAGTTCCACCATCGCCCAGTGATGTTGAGGATCATGTTCGCACATCTGTTCATGCTTCACACCCTCCCAACATCACTCCACTTAATTTTCATGTAGAGTTTGTTGGTAGTCCTTCGAGTTCCCATATGCATTCTTTTCTTTGACCTTCATCTTCACACCAAGGTGTTCCTTCGGATGATGTTGTCTTGTGTTCGTCCATTCTGGACTCTTCACTTGTTGTGAGCGACGAATAACCCACTGACGCAGTTGGTGTTGCACAACCAACATGCATTGTCATTCATGAAGAGTATGAGTGGGAGCTTGAACATCAACACTCGGCGAAGGATACTCCCTTCTGTCTGAGCCCCCTCTGTTCCTTCCTAGCTTGTTTGGTGAACCTAGCATCCATGATTTTGTATGTGTGTCTTCATTTATGGATGCAGCCATTGTTGATCACTCGCGGGACTCACCGGATGCTAGTCCATCATTCGACAACGGAGAGGATAAGTTATTCATTAAAGATCCACTTGATCCTTCATCTGTATTTTCTGGAAACACAAAGGATGAGTTCATTCTCTTTTCATCTACCTATCTGTTTGATTCATCTAATCATGAGGATTCCTATGAAATCATTGATTTTTCCAATCGTGGTGGTCGTGATTCATTTGCTTCCATTTTTTATCACAATCATGAATCTATCACAGTTGATCTTTCGAAGCCGCTAGTTTATGATGATCTACCTAATGATGAAGTTGAGACACCCAAGATTGTCGAGGAACTTCAACCCGAGCTGATGGTTATGTCAGGTCCTCACTCTCTTGGGGTTAATCTCACTTTCGATCATGGAACTATTCAATCACCCAAAGCTCCTCATCACTCATCTATATGCATTGGAGATCCATCTCACACAAATCACATTTCCTCCACTCAAACTGCACAATCCCATTGCTCATGCATTGGAGGAGTCTTACATTGCAAGCACTCATGTGCGATGAAAGTTATCTTTGTTTCTTTCGTTTGCTTGCATGTCTCAGTCAAGAGTGTGCTTTTGCTTCAAAGTTGCACGTAGTGTCACACAGCACCATGATAAGTCCACGAATTTTCCGTCATGCACATGCACTCACTTATGTCCCGTGGGCACTTTGAAACATAAAGTGTGGTTGTCTTCACTATCATATCTTTCTTGTATGTTGGTCTACACAACTGGGTTACCTGTTGTTACCGAGAAATCTAGTGTCCACTCAGAGCTGCTAGTCCCACTAAGACTGGTAGCTATCTTAGAAACAAACAAACTAAAACTACTTTTGCTTTCCTTTATGAGAAGTAGATAATAGGGGAACAAAAGACACCAACCTCAGTCTTGCGCTTGGTTCCTTGCTTGGTTCCTCTCTCTTCTGACAGATCCTTGGCGCTTTGCCTTCGTCTACCTAGCTTCAAAGAACCCCTGTGGAATCAAAGTAGCATAATACTATTGAAGAACATAGATCTACAATCATAAACAATATAGGACCAGATATATATTGACCACACAGATGCATATATCATCAAACATACAAGAATGTGGAGGAAAACTTGAATAGCATTATTAACATAAAGAATATCAAAGAGGATTACAACCAATTGTTCTGACCCAGTGTCATCCTCCTAGCATGAAAGCCCTTCTTCACCTCATGAAAAGATTAGATCACCCAGCGCTATGATGTTCCACCAAGAAACCAACAACACTTCCTTACAAGATACAAAATTCCAACCTCTGGATCTCTAAGATGAGGGATCCATATATAGATGATTGCAGGGGGGTGAGTCAGCTTTTGGGATTTTGATTAGTGTCCTCTCTCTGATAGTTCTTGATTCCACTTGGAGATTGATTATCTCTTACTCATCCCTGGGCAAATTCAGAGAGGCAAGTGTCATAGGAGAAGTTTCTGGAAGATTCCATGACGATCCACCTTGCAAACTGTCTCTGCCATTTGTCTACTCTCACCCATCGCACCCTACAGAAGGGCTTTCCAGTATGCATCGCACCCTTTACACTAGGCAGGTGAGATGCATCGCACCCTCTGCACTGGGAAATCTATATGGTCCAGCTTTGACCAGTTCTGAGCAGTTTTCTATGGAGAACTTCTGGGAGATGATGTAATCAGCTGACCTTGTCCTTTTAGGGTGTGAAGCAACACTTTTAGGGACTTAGGAGCCCTTGGTTTATGGACATGTATGATTGGGGTTGCAGTTCCCAAAAATGTCTATAACAATTGCCCCCTAAAGCATGAGGTTGTTAATCTTTTGATGTCGGGTGAAATGCTTTATCATGAGGATTCGAAGTTTTTTCGAGCTGTAAGGTGACCTGTAATAAGATACAATACAACACATTATCTTCATAATATTTTTCATGATCTAGCTAAGGCGGGCATTCCCATGCGCAGCTTTATAAATTCATTTTCATGTACATAAGACAGACAACCGTCTATGTGGCAGACTGATGATTCTGGTAGAGCCATCATCCTTTGATTTGGATGATCATCTATGCAGCAATGATGTACATTTGATGTCTTTATTTTCATAAATATATCAGAGCCCGGATGGATGAAACTAGATCTGGGGTATTCAAGCTCTTCCAATCTTCACTCGGAGTACAAGTCGATCCATGTGAAAGATGTTCTGGAGTCGAACATGGAAAGACATCGCCTAATTACCAGCCAATGATGTAAGCTGTTAACAAGCATGAGAGGAATCGCCGATAATGATGATGACCCTCAAGGTACTACAGTACAATTCGAGTGGTGTGAAAAGGGACTTGGCGTCGAACACCACACAAAATCTTTCGGTCAAAGGCCATTGATGTAAACCTGTCGCCGGAAGTGAGAAACTTGCCATTGAGGCATGCAAGCTTCAAAGTACTGAAAGGGTTGTTCCTACGTCGAATTCTTGGATAATGAGCTGATGTCGACAAGAAGTGACCCATCGTAGGAAGGCCCTAATGAATCCCACATCTATGACATGGAACGGATTAAATGATTTTTGGAGGTGAAAACGATCTGATGATACAGGGTTCAGGGTGGCGGTCATGAAAGAATGGAGCGTGAATGTATTGTAGCGGATGAGACACAGGTGAATTCTCTAAGCGACTTCTCTTGAACATACCGGCGACACTGACATGGATTGGTAGCGTTAACCCCAAATATGGATGGTGCGATGGACTAATGGTGATATGACCGGTGAACAGAATAACCCAACCCGACTCGGATGTGGAGTGAAAGTGTCATGTTGAAGAGCGACTTGCTACCAATAAAGTTTCTTCAAGTTTTCTTCTCAATTTTTCCCCAATCATTGCTGACTAGTACCTCTTTATTTTTATCAAGCTTTAGGAGGATAACATATGCTTGTTCTATAATTTTCCCTTCAGGCAAACCCGTCACTATGTTTTAACGAGCCTAGCGACAGTGAAACTCGTTCTTGTCTGTATGGACAAGTTTGTCGCTATTTGTCTTTAACGAGTTTAACGACAAAGATAACTCGGTCCTTTTCAATTTTACAGAGTCTGAAAAGGACGTAAAGGAAAATCCAATAATCCTTTTTCATCACATAATCCCTTAAGTCTAAAAAAGTATAAAATAATACGAAAGGGATGAATTTTCGGTAATTTTAACGAGCCGAACAAAACAAGTGCTTGATCTTTTTGTGTAATAATCCCTTAGGTCCAAAAAGATTAAAATCTAGAGGAGGGATAGCACTTCTGGTAGCTTTAACGAGCTGGAGAGGCCAATTGCTCGGCGATCTTTTCATAGTTTACGAGTCAGATGAAAAGAGCTTAAAGGAGACTCGTCTTTTGAGGAATGAGTGATAATTTCAGGTAGTAGCTGATTCCAGGTAAGGTTTGGAATTTTCCAATCACGACAGTGTCACAAGGATTGCTAACAGGATCACTCTTTGCAGCTGTTCCTCAAAAGGGATAAACAATCAAATGGAGGTGAATGATCGGCTAAAACAGAGTGGAGGTGATGGTAAGAACACGACCAGGGCTCAAAAAGCTGATGATAATGCACTCACAATGGCTATTTACTGGAAATTGGTTCATTTTTTAATGAGCTTAAACTCTGGGGGAATGTCATTGCTAAGGTTTAATTTTTAACGAGCTTGAACTTCGAATAAAAACTTCTCGTGATAATGGTCATTGACTACTTGATTTCACCGCTAACTGCTTTGTTCCTTCAAAGGTTGTACCGCCTGTTCAATTGCTTCATCAAACCGATTAGAAATGAACCATATATGTTTGAAAAATGAGTTAAAACACTAATATTTTACTCGAATTACATGAAAAGTAATTTAAAAGTGGTTTTTACCCCTCATTTTACCACTTCAGTTGAACTTTGGTTTGTTGGAGCTTTGGAGGTGCTTTTCCCCCTTGATTTTCACCAGCTGATTCCGGGAGATTCTGTGGATGATTCTCGGCGCCGTCTGGACCAGGTAGGAGCTAAACCTGAGCTCTTCAGTTGCATTCCTTCCTTTTTGAATTCTGAGCATGTTTCCCTGTTTTTATGAGCCCCTAGGATTTGAAAAATTCGCCCTGGCTCCATCGCACCCTTTCTATATCGAAAGGTGCGATGCATACTAGCTTAGCCATTGGCTAGTCAATATGCATCTCACCCAGTACACTGGTGGGGTGCAATGGGCGTGAGAAGGGAAACTTTTGCACTATTTTCTCATGGAATTTTTGCCTGTTTTTTGCCAAATCAAGATCCTAACTCTTCTCTTGCTTGTTTTGCAGAGATTCATCAGAGAAAAATGGTTGTTACATGGCGAGAATGCGAGCATGAAGAAGAGGACATGGTTGCTTTACACGATCCGGTTACGGTAACTACACTGCAGAACTATGGCATGTTCAAGTTTTTCCGCATCTCTAGCATGAGGCAACAAATAAACTTGTTGCAATATCTTCTCGATGCATGGGATCCTACCAACCAGGTGTTTCAGATCAGAGGCAAATCTATCCCCTTGACTATTGTGGACATCTATTTTTTGATCGGTTTATCGAGGCGTGGTGCCCCTCTTTCATTATCAGGTTCCGCCCGTGGGGTGAATCCGTGAGAGATTATATTCACCGGTATTGCAAAGAGGGATCTCAGCCGAGTAGGGACGGCAAGATCAACATCTGAGATGTCACTGACCAATCCTTGAGGACCATTATGTTCACTTTTGCTAGACTGGCTGGTAGTGCGGCTCTTCACGTGGCTATCAGGTCCTATATGCAGTACGCCTTGGAATGCCTTGAACCAAAGGTGTTCAAGTGGTGTGACGTAGTACTCCCTGTGATGAAAGATCAACTGACCAAGGTAAAAAGCGGGAAATCCAAGAACCTTATGGGTCGTCCTTATGGCTCGACATGCTGGTCAGTCCCAGGTTTCCTTTTCTGATACCTTCTTCGAGTGGTTCAACCATCAGGAGATGGTTTTTTTCAAGTATCCATATGCTGGTATGGATTTCTGGGGTGACCCGGATTTGGTGCTTCCGGCTAGTGAGTAGAGGGGTGCTATCAGTAAATTCTCTGACCATATCTCTGTTTATTGTTTTTTATAATGTTCTCGTGCTTTTCTTCTATGAAGACTAATCAAAACTCATGTGTTCATGCATATGTTGGACCAATTCGGCCAGCAGTACATCTGAGAGTACCAGATGCCGCTCCAACAAGAGAGGCTATGGGGAGGGCTATCCTTCGCGACCTTGATGTGGCCGAGACTCTTTCAGCATTGCAGGATCAGGTCAAGGGCCTCACTCTTGGTATTTTGAATGTGAGGACTAACGAGCTGCCTCTGAGGTTGCAGTGACATACTATTGGTTTGCCGAGTCGATGGACTAGGCTTTTACGCATGATTGCACAGGTGGTGACTTGTTATCACCAACATCATTAGACTAGGGTGCCCCCTAGCATTTTGAGTTTTGGGTCATTTGACCGATTTTGTCTTGGTTACAGAACATTATGTATAAACCATAAATAGTTATATATATATATATATATATATATATATATATATATATATATATTTGATTTTCGGAGCTTTATTTTGGTTGAGTTACGTGATCTTGATGCAAATATTGATGAAATGCTTCTTTTATAAATGTTGCAAATGTCTATCTAACACATAATTTTCCAATGAGTTTGTTAATGTGTTTAAGTTTCTGGAAATATGTTGATATTGAATAGAATCAAACTGCCTTTCCAAAATCTTGACCCTTAGGAACATGCGATAGATAGCTGGATTCCGTACGAAGTAGATACCAGTGAGTTGTAGGATGACGAGTTGTGAGTCTAGCCTGACAATGAGTCGACGTATGCCACGTGTCATGGCACTAGAGAGGAGCTCTATCAACGCGTTGTATTCAACAATATTGTTCGTTGACCAACCAATACATACCCCTCTGAAACTTACTAACTCGCCGCTTGGATCGAAGATGGCCCAGGCCACGGAAGATAGGTTCCACGAACTACGACTCACTCCATCAGCATATCCAACAAATGATTCCAATAGGTCCGACATCTACAACAACGTAAAAGCGGATCACTTAACCAAAACAATTACCCTTAGCGAAAACAAAAATGTAACAAAAGCATAGGGTTTACTATCTTGAGTCAAGCATAGTAACGCTTAAGGTACAACTCGCTACAAGGTTGCACCAGTGGAATCCCATCATAATCTACTAACTCATAGGCAGCTTTTGCTAATACACGTTTAACAATATAGGGGCCCATCCATAAGGACTTGAACTTACCTGCTCCCAATTTATCGGATTCCTGGTCATAAAGTAAGACCAGGTCACCTTCTGAGAAGACACGGGGTTTGACATTCTTGTCGAACTACGCCTTGACTCGTTTCTTATGGGCTTCGTTAGCCAAAGCGGCATCGCAATGGGTTTCATCCAATTGGATTAGTTCCAAGAAACAAGCCTCCTCTTCTAAAGTTCCGGGGAGAAGGTCGATCGCGAGTTTGAGGGACGAGATTTCACACTGAACCGGTAAGATTGCTTCCAGGCCATACACCAATTGAAAAGGCATAAACCCGGTTGCATTCCTCACCGATGTCTGGTATGCCCAAGGCTGAGTACAGGATCAGGTGCCAACTCCTCTTGTGGACTCCAATCATCCTTTGCAACATCCGCTTCAGGACCTTGTTGATTGCCTCAACTTGTCCATTGACCTACGGATAATATGGAGTAGAGCTGTCGTGGGACAGCCCTAATTTGGCAGCCAATTCAACCATCATGTGATTACGAAAATGTGATACATGATCTATTAGTATGGCCTGTGGAATGCCGAATCTGGAGACTACATGATTGAAAAAAAAAGAGGGCAACCGTTTCGCCGCTGTTGTTTAATGTAGGCATCACCTCGGCCCATTTGGTAAAATAGTCTACTGCGACTATGATATACCCATGCCCCCCGGCCGAGGTGGGGTTACATGTCATGAAATCTATGCCCCATTTGGAAAATGGCCCAACAGCAACTACTGGTTGTAGAGGTGCGGGTGGTATTCTGGTTTTTCGATCAAAGATTTGACATGCATGGCAACTTCTGACTGCGGTTATGCAATCTTTGAACATTGTTGGCCAGAAGTATCCTGCTCGTAAAATCTTTTGCGCCGTAGCATAACCAGATTGATGCCCCCCACACGCACTTGAATGGCAATCATTTAGGACTTTTTCGGCCTCCTTGTGGGTGAGGCACCTCCTCAGAACTGTATCCACACCACGACAGTAAAGTGTATCACCGACGATCATGTAGTCTTTTGCTTGGTATTGAATGCGTCGTTGTTCCGAACGGGAGGTATTAGACCTATATGTTTGGGTTTGGAGATAAATTATTATGTCTCCATACCACGGATTGCTTGAAGATATCAGAAACAAAGATTCGTCCACGATTGCTTCTTCTGATGTTGCATCGTTGGACGACGATGGGAGATCGCATAGTAACTCCACGAAAACCAGGGATTTCTTCGATTTGGATTTTATAAATTGCAGATCAAACTCTTGTAGAATTGCTATCCATTTTGAATATTTCCCCCCAACAACTGTTGCGACAATATATAATTCATGGGGTTGCAATCTGAAAAAATGGTAGTTTTTCGAAAGAGGACATAGTGTCGAAATCTCTGTATCGCTTGAACAGCTACGAGAGCTAGATTTTCAACGTAGGAATACTTGCTTTCTGTATCATTTAAGTTTCTACTCAAATAATATATAGGATGTTCAATTCCATTGTCTTCTTGCACTAAAACCATTGCGATGGTCGTATCTGCTGCAGCCAGATACAGGTTCAAGTCTTTTTTATAATCAGGAGCGTACATTAATGATTCTTTTATTAGGGATTCCTTTAAAGAATCAAAGGAAGCTTGCGCGACCTGATCCCAGATGAAGGGTACTTCTTTTTTCAATAGACGAGTATAACCTTTAGCAAGTTCGGCATAATTTGGAATGAACCTCCTCAAAAAGTTTGCTTTCCCTTGGAGTTTTTGAATATGAAGCAAATTTGAAGGTGGAGGCAAATCAATGATTGCCTGAACCTTACATGGGTTGAGATGAATCCCGTCCTTTGAGACCACAAAGCCAAGTAAACGACTAGAACTGACACAGAACACACATTTGTGTGGATTGAGTCGTATCTTGTAGTGTCAGTAGCGTAGAAATATCACTCTCAAATGCTGCGGATGATCTATTCGCTTTCGTGAATGAGCCGAAATATCATCGAGATATGGTTGAACGATGTTTTTGATGTCATGGAAGGCATAATTCATTGCCCTCTGAAATGTTGCCCCTGTGTTCTTTAAACCAAAAGGTAGCTTGCGATATGCAAACGTGCCCCACGGAAAAATAAATGCAGTCTTTGACTAGTCCTTTGGGTGGATATTTTATTTGATTATACTCGGAAAATCCATCCATAAATGAAAAGATTTCACATCCGGCGCATTCATCAATTATCTGGTCAATGAAGGGTGTAGGGTAGTTGTCTTTCAGACAAGCTTGATTTACATCCCTATAATTGAAGCACACTCTAATCGTTCCTTGTTTTTTCATTACAGGAACAATATTAGATACCCACTCGGTTAGATGAACGGGTAAATAAAACCAGCATGGAGAATTTTTTCAACTTCTGCCTTGATGGTAGCAGCTTTCTTGGGGTGCACCTGGCGTAGCCATTGTCATACCGGTTTGACATCTGGATACATCTTAATTTCGTGTTCAACTATGCTCGAGTTAATGCCTGGCATTTCATCATACGACCAAGCAAAGACATCTCTGAACTCGCAAAAAAGAGCATGATATATTTCCAGTTCTGAAGGAGAACAAGATTTTCCGACATGAATATTCTCTACAACATCTATTTTGGTCAAGATATTTATGGCGATAGTCTCTTCAATATTGGACAAGTTTCACTCGGAATCCACCGTGTTTACAGTATTTGATAGAAAATCAAAAATTGAGGGATGATGAAGGTCACTAGGAGTATCTTCTTTGTAATCCAGAAGATGGGAATGATGGTGGTAATATTCCCATGGTGCCCTGTCAATCATCATTGAATAAACAATTCCTTCGTCTATATAATGTACTTGCGACCAAGGATCTGAAGGGGTACCATATTCCTTACACCTATCTATCCAAACGCTTGATGAGCATTGATTTGGGTTTGCCTCCCATGCTGAAAACCATGATTGCTACAAGATTTCTATTGGGCTTGGAGGCAATACCTGCAGATGATCCATGTTAATATCATTTTCAGAGATCTTTTGAATAGAAGATATCATATTGTAGGTTCCCACCATTGCCACTTCCGCCAGATTGATTGGAGGCGGTAGGGCAAAAGTCCCCATTAATATAGGGTCTTTTAGTAGGCCTACTCCAATATTTTGAAGCGAATGAGGGCTTCTGTGGATCATCGGAATGCTTCCCGTAACTTGTGAACTGTTGGGGAGAAATGTTTGTTGGTCGACGATTGTAATTCCTCCTTGAAAGGGAAATGCAATCTTCCTAAAGTAGGTCGACACAACGGCTGCCATAGCATATATCCAGGGCCTTCCTAGTAAGATGTTGTAATCGAGGTTTCCGTCAATTACTTCAACATCTATTTCTGCTATTTTTCCCCCCAGTTCGACCTACAAGTTACTTAAAATGCCATATGGGGTGTATGTTCGTCCATCAAATGCTTTTAATGTTGTCGAAGATCGCGACAAGGGTGGAGATCATAAATTTTTCCAGCAATTCATCGACATAATACATGTAGATGCCCCCTCATCAATAATTGTTCGATGAACAATTTTGTTGAGGGCTTTCACTTGAATAAGGAAAGCTAGTTGAGCTGGTAACTGAGGGTCATATCCTTTGTGATTAAAGGACACAAGATTGGAATCCATTGGGTCAATACCACCTATCGCTGATAGTAAAGCCTGCTTTTGGGAGGGGAAATTTTGTAGTACCTCAAGTGTCGACATAGCGGATGGCAATTGGGCCAGATCCTCCACTATATTATAATGCTGTGCTGCTCTGGCACGAGGGTTAAATGTTGATTTGTGTACTACTCCCTTTGGCAGCTTTGTCGTTGGTTTAGGAATGATGGGTGGCACAACTTCGGTCGAAGTTGTTGTCGAACTATTGGGTTGATCATTGGCCTTGTTTTCCTACAGCTGTGGATTCCCGTAATATTTATTCCTTGTTGATATCAAAGCATCGTTTTACTACTTTGAAACCGACAACATTAGCACTTGGGACGGGGAAGCATTGTCACTAGCAACCAGATTTGTTCCTGGATTTGGAAATGGATCAGTCAATACCGCCAAGGTTTTTGAATTCTTGAAGAATTTTCTAAGCTTAACTTTATATGGACACTCTCTTGTCCAATGATCCTCATCGCATATAAGGCATGGACGATTTGGTTTCCTATCTCCAGAAGGGTTTGCAGAAGATTTTTCAAGGGACGACTCCTCCTGTTTCTTCTTCTTCCCTTTCTTTTTCTTCTTACGTCCTGGTTGCTTGGTTTCTTTGCCTTTGTCAGTGAATACGGCATTTACTTCCGAAGTGAGAAGTTCTTCATTTTCATTTTGACCTGAAATCGTACGGGCCTTCTTTGACTTAGCCTTTAC
This sequence comes from Pinus tabuliformis, assembly GCA_031772625.1. Classification (NCBI taxonomy): domain Eukaryota; kingdom Viridiplantae; phylum Streptophyta; class Pinopsida; order Pinales; family Pinaceae; genus Pinus; species Pinus tabuliformis. The sequence continues at coordinate 720,949,773 of CM062813.1, forward strand.
AGTTTTCGTGCTAGTCGTTCCTATCACACCATCCCCGGCATGAGTGTCCTTGTTTGATTTAGGAGAGGGAGGAATGGAAAATTCCGGTCTAGGAGCATCAGGGATTTTATCGTAGAGCATGCCAGACTGAGTATAGATCAAGTCTAGATATTGTGCATGAGCAATTACTTGCTCTTCAGTGACGACTCCTCCCTTTTCCACATCTTTCATAATAGAAGGTAACAATGGCTTAATAAACCATTCAACCAACAGTTGATCATGAACATATGTTATTACCATTCTACGACGACGTCGCCACTCATGAATATGGTCGGATATGTGAGTGGTAGTCGTTTTCTTGAAATTGGTAAGAAGCACTGTCTCGGTTTCGTACCTTATGGGTAATTGAAAATGGGTTAAAAAGGTTGTGGCTAGGGTAATGAAGTTATCAAACAAAGCTCTAGGTAATTTGATATACCATTTTGCTGCCGGACCAGTTAACGTTCACTAAAAAAGGCGAAGCCTGATCGAATCATCATTTAGAGTGTTAGATGAACACCACGGGTGAAAGGTCATCACATGATTCGACAGGTCTTCACCTGGATTTCCATTAAACTTAGGAATATCTGACGGAATTTTGTGAGGAATCGCTGGCCACCAAGGGGCGTAAGCGATTGGATCGTTTGTTAGCTGATTCAAATCTGGTAACTCTAAAGTTGCCACGAAGGGAAACTGTTGATTCAGGTTTGGCGAAGCATACCCAGGATAAGGTAGGATTGCCTGAGCAGTGGGTCTTTGCATACCAACATAGTGCATTTGATGCTGATAACTTTGGTAAGGTTGATGGGCATAATCATTATGACATGGTTGATGTTGACCGTTGTGAATATACGGGCTGCCCGTTACTTGCAAAGACTTGGTGCTCAAATCCTCGGTAAACTTGTTGGAATTGCGGTTGTTGATATTGCACCAGCCATGGTTGTGAGACCATTTGTTGTTGTCCAATACTGGCCATTTGACCAAGATGAGGGGTAATGGTACCCGTTTGAGACTGGGTCACTCCAATTAAGGAGCCACTAATCGATGATTATGGTGGTGTCGCAGGGACAAGGGGCTGTTGGATTGCGACCTAAGAGACTTGAGGTTGGCATACAACAGGTAACGCTTGTACTTGCGACACCGTGACAATAGCTGGTGTAGTGGGGATATATGACATAGGCAGACTTTGTTGCATCAAGTATACAATTCTTGGTTGTTGAGGCAGTATTGGCACCCAACCACTAGATGTAATCCCAGCATAACCTGAATTTTGTTGTGAACTCTTGTATGATTTACCTCCCGGAGGAGACAATGAAAGGGCATATTGCCCCCCATATGGCAGTAATCGAGTACTTAAGGGAATGATTTGCCTTTGAGGACCGGACTGCCCAAATTGACACTGCGAGGGATCAATTTGCTGAGACTCAACATAAGAGATTCCAGATATTATTCCGGACGAACAAACGGGAACAGACCATACCGTCGAAACAGCCCCTGGATGGATTCCATCCAGTGATTGAGAGCTAGTTGCGACAGATGGTACGCTGGTGAACATTGTCGGAGTGGTAGCAGGAAGTTCTGTCACTGCTGTGTCAGATGACACAGTCCTAGATGTCGACGGTTGTTCAGACATATCTAGTCTATCCAAAAGGTTTCCTAGCAATTCTACAGGAACTTCCGATAACAGTAGACTAATTTCTGATGAAGAAGGATATAGAGTGATCCCAACTCCAAAATGTGATGGAGTACTAGATGGTGGATCCTCCACAATCTCTTCTATAGCAATCAAACCAGGTGGAAGAGGTAGACCGTCAGGTCCATAAAATATTTCCAGTGCCGAAGAAGGTATAGATTCTGTAGCAACAGATGTTTGGGGAATAACACCTTCCGAATCAGCTGTAGATGGAGCTAGTTCAGGTATACTAGGATCAGTTCTACTGTCCTCTAGTGGCTGCGGAACTTCTTCTGTAAAGGCAGGGGTACCAGAAATGTTTGGAGTAACCGGAGTCTCCGAGGGTGTCGGAACACTTGTTCCAACCAGACCAGGGGATTTTGAGCCGGTTAAACGAGTTCGCTTTGTCCAGAATAGTTTTGATTCTGGAGACAAAGACGGTTGACTCGTAAGTCTCCGCGAACGACGGGGTTTTAATTGAATTTCCTCCACGATTGCGGATTACTCAATCAACTAAAAATAAAAGGGGAAAATGTTTCCGAATTAAATGAATTTTAGACACTTTCACACAACTTGTTTTTTCAATTTTTAAGAGTCGATAAAAAGCAAAAGTGACTCTAGTCGCCTTAGATTTTTAATGAGCCTAAAGTGACAAGTGCTCAGATGGACTTTTTCCTTTAAGGAGTCTGAAAAGGAATGAAAGAGACTACTCTGGAAATCTAGACAGAGGGATTACCAAACCAATCGCAAAACTGCAGAATACTTTTTACGGTACGGCAGTCAATCTTCCCGAATGCTATGTTCAGTGCATTGTGATCGATAGGGCAGCAGACACGGCTTCCTATGGATAAAGGATATAGCTTATTGTGGTCTCCCAATATATACTCGATAGTACGTGGGAGCACAAGCCCGTACTGGCACTCGTTGTCTCAAAGAGGAGGAATCACCCAACCAACAGTGAAAGCGACAGTTACCAGGCTTTACGACACCGGAATACGTCTCTAGCCTAGACTTCTAGATGTTGTGCGTTAGGTTCCAAAGCATTTTTATGTTCATTGAATTTATTTTACAGTTGATATTTCTTAAGAAATTTTCCTTTCAGGTTCACCGCGTGATGTAGATATACAATTCCTAAAATGTAATCTAAGATGATAAACAATTGTTTAATCTTCTTTTTGCAATGAAAATCCTAGCTACTAAAGAAAGAGAGACGATATTCTTTCAACATAGAGCAGAGAGCACACACTAAATGCACTGTCCTAAATCAAACCAACAAGAATTCTAAATGCAAATGCACGTGCATGTATTTGTTTTCAGCTTTCTTAATGTGTGAATGACAAGAAGAATGCTAAGTACAAATCTGAATTATCTTTTCAAAGCGACAGTACTAACAAATTTGTCTTCAAAAACGAAAGGAAGATAATGACGACACTTTGCTATTTTGAATTGAAAACTGCTTTTGACACTTGAAAAACTACTAATTCAAATCAAATACAAGAGTAACTATATAATCAACCATCAAGAACAATAGAATTCTTTTCTTTGACTGAAAACAACACTTGCGACACTTTCAAATCAAAATACGACAGTTTGATTATGCTACTTCTTTGTAAAAGAGAACTGAAAATGGCGCACAATACATAAAAACATTCACAGTTCTTTGCACAATGGAGGCGAAATGATGGAAAGGAAGGGAGTTTCCATAGTGTACACTGATCACAGACGGAAAAACTCCTGAATAAAGCTGAAGAGAGTGAACACAAAAACAAAAATCTGAGAGCAGAAGAAGTCTTGTCTGATCAACGCACCTGCAACACAGGGAAGGTGCGATGCAGCGCACCTACTGCACACGGGAGGTGCGATGCATCCAGATTCCCAAGAGGAGAAGGTGTGGTGGTCTAGGGACGAGACTTCAACTGGGTTCCGGGTCACAGTTTACAGCTCAGTTCAAGGATTTAGGCCGAGCAAGTGATGTTCAGTAAATATAAATCACAGGGGTTGATCTAATGAGGTTACTAGAGCCACCACTAGGGAAATTAGAAGGTTTGCAAATCTATTGTTCAGTTTATAAACAAAACCCGGAGATAGACTGAAGCAGCATTGATCTACTTTGCACTTGCATAACAAATGGAGTTCGAAGGCTAGTTGGTTTGACTTCAGGCTCCGTCTGTAAGTTTATAAAATAAACAAATATAGACAAGCAAACAATCTATTTGCTCCCCAGAGGAGTCGCCATTTTATTATCGGGAAATCTAGTGTCCACTCGGAGCTGCTAGTCCCACTAAGACTGGTAGTTATCTTAGAAACAAACAAACTAAAACTACTTTCGCTTTCCTTTATGAGAAGTAGATAAGAGGGGAACAAAAGACACCAACCTCAGTCTTGCGCTTGGTTCCTCTCTCTTTTGACAGATCCTTGCCGCTTTGCCTTCGCCTACCCAGCTTCAAAGAGCACCTGTGGAATCAAAGCAGCATAATACTATTGAAGAAAAGAGATCTACAATCATAAACAATATAGGACCAAATATATATTGATCACACAAATGCATATATCATCAAACATACAAGAATGTGGAGGAAAACTTGAATAGATTTATTAACATCAAGAATAGCAAAGAGGATTACAACCAATTATTCTGACCCAGTGTCATCCTCCCAGCATGAATCCCTTCTTCACCTCATGAAAAGCTTAGATCACCCAACACTATGATGTTCCACCAAGAAACCAACAGCACTTCCTTACAAGATACAAAATTCCAGCCTCTGCATCTCTGGGATGAGGGATCCATATATAGATGATTGCAGGGGGGTGAGTCAGCTTCTGGGATTTTGATTCGTGTCCTCTCTCTGATAGTTCTTGATTCCACTTGGAGATTGGTGATCTCTTACTCATCCCTGGGTGAATTCAGAGAGGCAAGTGTCACAGGAGAAGTTTCTGGAAGATTCCATGATGATCCACCTTGCAAACTGTCTCTGCCATTTGTCTACTCTCACCCATCGCACCCTACAGAAGGGCTTTCCAATATGCATCGCACCCTTTACATTGGGCAGGTGAGATGCATTGCACCCTCTGCACTGGGCAGTCTGTATGGTCCAGCTTTGACCAGTTCTGAGCAGTTTTCTGTGGAGAACTTCTGGGAGATGATGTAATCAGCTGACCTTGTCCATTTAGGGTGTGAAGCAACACTTCTAGGGACTTAGGAGCCATTGGTTTATGGACATGTATGATTGGGGTTGGAGTGCCCAAAAATGTCTATAACACCTATGGACCAAGCTTTCAACCATATGGATCTACCAATGCGCTGGTGGCTGCATTAGAAGTATCACTTCACGTGATTAGGCCCATGCATCATTAGTGTAGGAGTAGGAGTAGTGTTTGCTTTTAGTTGTTTTCTTGTGTGCTTGTTTGCTTATATGCTTTGTTTGCTTGTTTGTTTGCTTGTTTGTTTGCTTGTTTGTTTGCTTACTTTCTTTTCTTTCACCTTTACTTCTTCTTTTTCTTTGATTTGATGTTTTTTAGTTCGCTTTTTTATTCGTAAGTTAGTTTTGCATGAAACCATGTGTGACTCATGAAACAAGCTAGGTAAAGTACATGAGGGTTTGTAAAGCTATCACTACTTGGTTATTTGTAGTCTTGCCTCTATATGATGAACTTGTTACTATTAATCCATGATACGTCAAAGGAAAATACGTACTCTTCGAAGTAAACCTTGGTGTAATCACAACGCTTGCGCGCTAACTAGTGTCACCTTCTCTAGTCGATTGTTTTTGGGTTAACCCTTGTCCGCTCAGTGAAGTAGAGTAAGGTAAGGGGTAAAACATTAACAGGCACGTCAGAGATTTAATAAACTACCTCTCTGCTGGAACAACCTCCTCTGCTCTCAATAAGTCGAGATCCCTCTTCCACCTTTGAAATGAATAAGTGCTATGCATAGTGAAAATGAAAAATGAAAAGTCAAAAAAAAATGAAAAATAAATAAGGCAAAAGAAAAGAAAGGCTTCCTGTGCAGGGAGGTGATGCAAGTAACTCCACCGGGGTACTGACCAGGCTCGCTGGTAGCAGAGCCATGCTTGTGTTCCTATGTGACTCCACCGAGGTACTGTCCAAACCTACTGGAGCAACACCAGAGATGAAACTTAGACTCTGACGACTATACTCCTTGTGCACCTATATACCCCTCAAACCCAATCGAAACAACTGTGTTGCCTTGGCTTGGAATGTGTGTCAATCAACCAAGCGCTTGGTAGATGCAACATCTTACAATCAAGTTAGTGTGAAACCAAGATGAGCTAAGAACTGAACAATACTTCCAAAGGTGTTAGACTTGATTTTCACGAACAAGTTCTATACAGAGTGTTGGATTTCTACTAGTGTGTCGCCAAGTGTTGTAGCAGCTACAACCACCCTCCAAAATTTTTCCTTAGCCTGTTTTGGAGGCTCTCCACCAACCTTACACAGCAGCTTGCCTTGCTTCATCAAGTCCTCAAGCTTCAGTGCCTTTCTTTCTCAAAGGCTGCCTGTCGATCATAATTTGATCTTTTCCCTTCACAGGTTGCTCACCTGGACTTTTTTCAACTGCAGGTTGACCAGCTCCCCAGTGAAATTTGCGCATTTTTGGTGGGAAACCAGCCTTTCCCTCCAGGAATTGCACAATTCCCTCTAACATCATGTTGGGCTCTAGGATTGCGCAATCCTGCCAGCCAACCCTCCCAACAGGAATTGCGCAATTTTTCCCATCAACAGGAATTTCAGCCCAGGATTTGTACAAATCTAGGCAGCAATCATCGCTTGGGCCAAGAAATTACACAATCCCTTAGGTAATCAACCCAGCTTACAGTCAAGAATGTGCATTTTTCCCAAGCAGTTGAGCGTTGGCATGCATGGACAATCCGACTGACCAGTTCCACCATGGACCAAGGAAACTTGACTTACATGCATGCATGACTTTATCTTCCTAGAATAGTAAGAGGCAACATGCAAAAGGAATCCCATGATTCAGGGAGCTATTTTTGGAAACTGGGGGTTACATGCAAAGTTGTTTTAGAAGTTTCCCTCCAAGTGTCGTTTTTTCCTAGATTTTTGGCATGCGCATCTTTAGACCAAACTTATGGATTTGATGCATCAGATCTCATTCATTCACTTCGATCTTGGAGCTCTGAGATCCCATAGCACATCCAGGACTCTTCGACACATCCGACTCAGCTATTCATGTGTAAGTGGCCTCAGCTTGTCTTTTTCATCATTTCTGTCGCTTTTTGTGTATTTGCTTGTGTGAGTGTTGTTTGCTTGATTTCTTTGCACGCCTACTGTCAGTTACATATATTCTAGCTTGTCCTAGCTCTATTTTAGTTTTCGTCGCTATCTCACTATTATCACATGCATGAAACTGTTTTGCACGGATGTTCACCGCACTGGCAAACTGCCTCACCCACATGCATGTTGATCTATTTACTGAATCTTTCATTCATGTTTTGCATGAACTGTTAATAAATTTTGCTATCACATAGTGTCACCATGCATTTCATCGACTTACCTGCTTTCAGTTGCCCGTCGGCGAGTTAGGCTAACCTTGGCCCGGTCTCTGCCTTCACCAAGGCTACATTGTGCAATCTAGAGAAGGAAGGCTCACCTTCCTCTCCATATTTGTGCATTTTGGCCCAGCACTAGCCTCCTCGACTGAATTGCGCATTTCTGGAGGTCAGTGGCTACTTGGCTCAAAAATTTGCGAAAATCTGCCCCTGGGCTAGTAGTCCTTCCCAGCCAAGATTACTCATTGCACAATCCCAGCAGCCAACTGCCCAACTAGACTGTGCATTATGCAGTTCCAGTAGTTAGTGAGTCTCTCAACATCTCGAACTGTGCCTTGTGCAATCTTGGTAGTCGATCTTGCGACCTCCTGACCAAAATTGCGCAACCTTCATTATCATTCCCCCAGGTATGTTGCAAGTGAGTTCTCATGTTCATTTTGGTTTTTCGAATGAGAGATTTCTTGCTATGAGTTTTTCCATGTCTCTAGGTATCACATGTGTTCATCTGAATCTCAGTAGTAAAGGTACAATGGTTTCCAGGAGAGCAAAGACGAAGACATCGTTCAAAGCACACATGGGGATGCAGTCAATCAAGTGTTTACGAGCTTGCCTGCTCACGAAGACATCAATTTGTTCATAGACAAGGACATCAAGCAGCAGCATCACAGCAAGTAGCATCATGAACAGTAGCTGAAGGCAGCATCACAGCAAGTAGCATCATAAACAGCAGTTGAAGGCAGCATACTGAATGCAGAAAATGCAAGAGGAAGGTTGTTGACAACATAGAGGCAAAGCAAATTGCAAGATCAATAAAATCCATGGATAATGAAAGCAAATTTAGAGACTCGGGCTATGAAGTGACAGTGCGACATGAAGATCACACGAAGGCAGAAGATGGAACAAAGAAGGAGTTGCATGTTCTGAAGCAGCAACTCAGGAAAAACATGAAGCTGGACAGATAGTCCAATGAGTTGCAGTAGGAACAGGAATAGCAATGGGTGCAACATGCACTCAGGGATGAAACTGTGATAATACAAGTTAAGGATCAATCCCAACAGCTGAAACAGAGCAAACATGGTGAGCAGTGTTGTTGATTGCATGCAAATGATCCAGGAGCATGCATATCATTGAGCGCACGCATGCAATCCAACCCATTCAACACACTCACCAAGGCGAAGACAAGAGGCAAGTCCAACTGGGGCTGAACATGCACTTCGGCAAGTTGATGCGCATGACCACCAACACACACTTGAAGATCAGCACGAACACTATGCATCAGTGTGCTGTCAGTTCAGCCGTACCAAGAAGACCATGCGCATGTTAGAATACGAGTTGGAAGAAGGGGATGAACCAATGCACCATCACAAGAATTTCAAAGAGTTGGTCTCATCACAGTGGACCGAGTGTCAGTGATTTCTTGCAAGGCTTGCTCAAGCCATGTTGTCTCACATGATCACATGTGCATTGTAATTTTGAGTCATGTCAAATGTAATTCGAGTGTCAACAGTTAGATGTAACAGTCATAGAGTAGGTGAAGAGTCATGAGGGTAGGTGAACTGTCACAAATGGGAATGTCAAGGGTCACCCCACCCTTTTCTATAAATAGTCCCTCATAACTCATTGTATGGGCTTTTGGTCAGCCAACCTTCTACTAAGACTATCTAGAAGAAGGCTTGGACAAAATTGTAATGCGCCTTGGCTTCTCCACTGCACAAAGCTAGTACATCTCTTTGGAGGAGCCGGAGGATGTCGTTGTAACATTCCAGTGATGGGGCTAGCAGGTTTACATGGTGTATTGTATGATTGTGACTTACACTTCTTTATATAGTAAAAGCCAACACATTTTCATGCATATGTTGTTATTGTAGTTGGACTGCTCTAGTTTCCTTAATGATATATGTTATTTAACTTACATACTTGTGTATGAACTTATTCACATGCAATTATATGAATATTTGTGTTAATGTGTTGCATATGTTGTTAATGATGTCATTGTCCATGTCGACTACTCTGTCGAACACTAGATAGACCTTTCTCTGAACCTTGTTATATCAACTGTCACACTCGTCTCGAACTAATCCATGAGTGTTGTTCTTGTTATCTTACCTTGTATGTTGGACTATCGCATCTATGTCGACCGCTCTGCAGGAAGTTGTGCATGTCCTTTGTGATGTGTGTTCCTAGCTGAGTTGGGACTAATCCCCTTCAACCTAGAACTCACCTTCACCTTTCTCTCCCTTTTAAGTATTGGAAGCTCTCATAGTAATTCCTTGACTCACTACATCAGTCACACCCTTGCTACTGACATAGTTATCTCACTTTTTGTGCATGTCCTTTGTGATGTGTGTTCCTAGCCGAGTTGGGACTGATCCCTTTCAACCTTGAACTCACCTTCACCTTCCTCTCCCTTTAGAGTATTGGAAACTCTCATAGTAATTCCTTGACTCACTACATCAGTCACACCCTTGCTACTGACATAGTTATCTCACTTGCCTCTGTACGACATCGCGGTCAAGGCATTACCTTTAGACCCACTACTAGGACTCCTACACCAAACAGTCTAAGGTCTAATTTGGACTTCTTACCGGGGAGATCCCCTTGACATGTTGGTGAGTCTAGCACTGTCAACATATGGAAAAGACCTATAGTATGACGGAAAAGACTCATGGAACATGTGACTATTCCCCCCCCGACCACAAGTGCGTTGTGATGACATGACATGGTTGGCGCAACTAGTATGACACCTATTATTTGCATAGAAAGACAAAACATAAAATTAAATAATGAACTGTAACAGAATGTGCTACTGACTCATGTGACTCACTATGCATTTATTTTGGAAAAACTATATATTATTTATATGACCTACTTGTGGGCTTGTTTCCGAGGCCCCTTCAATTTGGTCGTGCAATAACGGATTTGTAGAAGGGTTTCAGGTGTGCGTTGTTCACCCATCTAGGTAGTATTATCCCATCCAATTGAGACAACTTCACCACCTCAGAATATTTAATCTTGGCAACTATGAACGGCCCCAACCAATACATTTGGAGTTTCCTGGGAAATTTTGAAACTTATTGTCAAACATCAAAACATGATCCCCTATCTTAAAGGTTTTCTTTTTGATGTGTCTGTCATGCCAAGCTTTTTGTCTCCTTTGTTCAACTGATTGGTTGAACTCTGTTAGAAACCTTGATTCATCCAACTCCATCAGTTGTTTCATTCTCTTTTTCAATGCTTCATCGTCTGTCATTTTAGTGGCCTATGAAATAAAAATGCTCGGGATGATGAATTCTACTGGTACCACTACCTCTCTACCATATATTAGATGGAATGGCGTTTTATTGTGTGTCCTCTTTATTATTGTTCCGTAAGCCCATGGTGTTGTTGGTACCCATTTGTTCCAATCATCTCGATTTGTTGACATATTTTTTGTCAAACCCTTCTCGAGTATTTTGTTAAAGGCATCAACCGTTCCATTTGCCTATGGATGATATGGGCTGGTTTTGTGATGCTAGACCATGAAGTTCTTTAGGAGAGAAGTGATTGTTTCATTAATAAAATGTGTCCCTTGATCACTAGATAAACTTTTTGGACATCCAAATCTAGATATGATACATTCAAATATGAATCTTGCTGCAGTGTCGTCTGTATAATCTTTGACTGACGATGCTTCTACCCGTCGATTAAGGTACTCTATAGGATGTTATAATGTATATGGCATGTGAATGACGTGTTGGTGATGTGATAAGGCCGATGAAATCTACTACACATTTTTCAAATATTTGTACCGTGTGAACTAGATTTAGGGGTAGTTCATCCCGATGTAATGGCTTCCCGACTCTCTCACATGCATCACAACTCTTTGTGTATTCTTTAGCATCCTTATGGATAGTGGGCCACCATAACCCATCCTGCAATATTTTTCTTGTGGTAGATTTTCCTCCAACATGGCCTACCGCAACTCTAGCATGACATTCCCATAGCACTTACTGCCTTTCATGTTGAAGCATACATCATCACAAAATTTTGTCGAGCCCCAGTTTGTATAGGTGTCTTGTGATTAATTGATATTCATTGTTCTTACTATTAGGTGACGCTTTTGTGTTTCCTTGTATCCCTTTGGGTAGTGTCATGTTGTTAGTAACGAAGTAATTTCTTCCAAGTATTACGGAATTGCCTCTATTCTGAATAATTCAGCATCTGGAAGTTGATCATCCAATGGTCCTCCATTCTCTCCTGAATCTAGACTTAACAGATGATCTGGCCCCACATTTACCCTTCCTGGTTTTATGGCCACCTCGAATGTGAATTCTTGAAATAGCAGTAACCACTGGCAGATTCTGCCCTCCAACATTGGCTTGTTCACCAAGTATTTTAAAGTCGAGTGATCTGTGAAAAACTTGAATGGTGCTCCCAACAAATAGTGTCTAAATTTTTGTAGGGATTAAACCATAACCAGTTCTTCTATTTTTGTCGTTGTGTAGTTCTTCTTGGATGTTGACAATTTTCTACTGGCGAAGTACACTGGGTGATCCATATTTCTTTCTCCGGGTTGTGCCAGTACTGCTCCTAATTCTATTACTTAAGCATCAATATGTACATGAAATTTCTTATTCCAAATGGGGTATACAAGAATAGGGGTGCTTAACAAGTTTTCCTTCAGTATGTTCCCTGTTGTTTGACATGCTTCTTTTCACCTAAAAAGTTCTGTTTTTCTCAGCAGTTTCTCCATAGGAGTTGTGATTGGAGCATAATTTTGGATGAACCGACGGTAATATGCCATGTGGCCCAGTACTGATCGCATTTGTTTTACGTTACTTGGTGGCTCCATGTTTATAATTGTTGCAACCTATTTGGGATCAACACACACCCCATCTTTGCAGACAATATGACCCAGTAATGTTTCAAATGGAATCGCAAAGATGCATTTTTTTTAAATTTAAGGAGATCTATAATTGACTGCACCTCTCAAACATGACCCGTAGTAAGCCGATGTTTTTTTTCAACAAATTATAGATTGTCCAATCATCCATGTATACTTCTAGGAACCTGTGAATGTAGTCCCTAAAGGCGGCTATGACAATCCTTGAGAACACTGCTGGTGCATTCTTGAGACCAAATGGCATTACATGATAAGCATATGACCCCCATTCTATCATAAAGGTTGTTTTCCTCTTGTCTTCTTTTGCTATCTGAACCTGGTGATAACCTAAAAATCCATCCGTGAAGGAGAATGATTCATTTCCCACAACTTTGTCTAGTACTTCATCACTAAATAGTGTTGGGAAGGGATCATGCACACATGCATTTTTCAGACTCTGGTAATCTACACATACTCTGATCTTCGTAGCATCTTTCTTATTTTGTATCACAATCGGGTCAATCCATTCTGCTTCATCCACCGAGAATATAATTCTAGATTCTAGCATTTTGTCAATCTCTCTCTTGACCTTTTCTTTCACTCTTAAGTTTAGCCTGCATGGTCTATGCTTCACTGGACGGGCGTCTGGTTTCAGAATAATTTTCATTTCTCCTATGTCCCCTTTTATCCATTTTAGCTCAGCTACCGAGGCTGGAAATAAGTTTTCGTATTCTTACAACAGATCGAAGATCTCCCTTGTTGTTTTTTCGTCCCAATAATCTTTGATGGATGCCATCTTAGGTTTATCATCTAAGATAATGTTATGCTTCCACATTTTCATCGGGAGAAAATGTGTAGCATCTCCTGCTGGGCTTTCTCGGATATCCCATTCGCCTTTTGTTTCTTGAAAGGTCAGTTGTCTTAATCCTTCTAGATCATCCTTCTCTGGATATGCATCTACTTTTCCGCAAGACATATATTTTGGTTACCCTTCTTCATAAAAATACTATAGAAATTTCTCATTAACACAACATTCCCATAATCTTCTAAGAGTAAACATGAGCCTTTTGATGGCATATAACGTTTTTGTCATGTGTTGATCAGCATCGTCGAACAAGTTGTTGTTGAATTTGATAGCCATGATATGCCAATCCATTTTCTGTCTACGAATTTCCTCCTGTATATACCATGCTTGGGGGATTGTACCTAGGGTGTGTATAAATAAATTCACCCAAAGTTCCTTCGGTACTTTCTCTCTTTCCCATTTTTCTGTGCAGTCTTCTAAATGATTCTTAAGATTTGAGTTTCCTCTATACTTCACCCTATCATGTGTCCAGTCTTCTTCTTGACTAAACATCTCTCTCATGGCTTGCTTGATAGTCCCCCATTCACGCAATGTGTTGTGGTGCACTCTCCACCACCTTGTTGTGGTGGCGTGTAGTGCAATATCTAAGAGTGGAACTTTGTGATCTTATATTATGTTTATGCCTACCTTGTTAAAAAGTATCTACTGATTCAATACCGTGAAATGTAGGATAGTCGCTTAACTCCGCCCCTATCCATTGTATCTTGCATATCTTTGTGCAATGTCTGGTATCAATTTCGTATCCCCCTTGTTTCCATGCATCCCACATGGCTTCTAAACCAGCTTTTGAGTGTTGAATACTCCTCCAATTAATCGATCCTCCCGCTATAGAATTTATGTAATCTTATCTCTTTCATGTCGTTACCCTGTACAACTGGTCTAGCATTCCCGGCTCATCTTGGTCATCCACAGGTTTCGTGAACTCAGGTCCTTGATATGGATCTAGTGGTTATATCACCTGCATCCCTTCTACTTCAAAGATCATTAACTCTTTCTTCAATTCGATGACATCATAGTTCTCATATGCCCACTCAATACCAAGAAGTGTTGGGTACGGGTCCTTGTCACCCATTATATCAATTACTTCAAATTCAGTATAAGTCTTCACTCCTACTACATCCACCTCTACATCTTCTAACCTTCAGATAGGCAAGATGCAATATTTATTTTCCATCTGCAATTGTATTGGTGAATATTTAAGTTGCGGCTTCCCCAGTGCTTCCCATGTCTTTCTGGGTAGAATGTTTACATCTGACCCCAAATCTAGCATTGTGTCCTTAATCTGGAATCCCACAACTTGAGCATCAATCCGGAATTCCCTTCCAGTTCTCTTTTTGTTTTGTCGTACTCTTCTCGCATGCCTTTCAGGCAAGTTGGCAAATATTGGTTCTCCTTTCTCCTCTTCTTTTAGTAATACTGCTTTCAAACTTCTACACAACTCTTTTAACATATGTTCGTTATTAACGATCTACAGAAATAGCTTAAACCATTCTTCTATCGGTCGAGCATTACCGAGTATGTGTGTGTCCTGTTTATTGTTTTCTTTTGTCTCTTTCAATCCTTCAAATAATTTGGCTTCTTCCTGACAGTATTGTTTTTTTTGGGTGGGATCCTATGATTTCTTTTGGGATGTTACTCGAAAAAATGAAGGCGGTGCCTCCATACCTTGATCATCCCCTATCTTTTTACCCCCTCTAGTAACTATATTTATATTAGTTATGGGAAGTGATTCAACAGTTCTTGGTTCTGCATTAATCAAATTAGTCCCCCTCTGTCTTGTTCTCTCTTCCCATTTGGAAATCAACTTGGGAAAATCCTTTGTAGCATGTGTATTGACCTTGCATTGTGAGAACCATTTTCTTCTCGGAGCGGACATTCTCTAGAGACATGCCCCTCCTAGTCGCAATTATAGCATCTTACAGGACCTCTTCCCCTACTCTTCCTCCTCTCGTAGCTCCTCCTCGTCCCCCACAACTAAATTCATTGATTTTGAATGTAGACCTGTCTAGCCGCTCTACTAAAGCGTCTAATGCCCTGCACTGGTTAGTGTGATGTGTTGTGGATGCACAAATTCACAATAGTTGTTATTTGGTACATTAGAGTACTTTTTTAGTATTGGACATACCCGCGGTAAATGTCTGTAATTCCTACAAACTTCATAGTGTTCTTGTGCATTCTGGCCTGGGAAAGCTCCTTGCGCTCCCATTTCCGCAACTCCTGTTGTTGGCGGGGATCCTAATGATCTTGCAATTCCCCCTGAATTATTGGTGCCTCTCATCCTTGGGAACTCTGTCGCAACATGTCCTTCCACTTGGAAGTGAGTGCACCATATGTTAGGTCTAGCTGGTCAAATTGGTTGTAGGTCATTGAGTTTTTTCGTTAGATTGTGATATGATTTTGGAGGCCCTTGATTGAAGGATCTTGTGATCCCATCCTGCCTTGATACTCATGTGGCTATCCTGTCATGGCTTCTATATGCGATGCTTTTTCCAAAGCATCTTAGAGTGTCCCAATATTTTGTTGTGTCAGTGGTGTTCTTGTAAGGGGTAGGATCTCTTTGATGAACCAGTCTCTCTAATGATTAGGATCTATGGTGTAGCTGAGCTTACCAATAGCATCCTTAAATATCTGCATCAATTCCCAAGCAGTTTCACCTTTCTTCTTCTTAATTTCCCATAGTTCTGATAATCCCTATTGGTCAGTGTGTGGTACCTTGAATTCTTGAATGAAACCTCTCTTAATATCATCTACTGTGGGATTCTAGTTGTGTTCTGCCCATTTTATAAACCAATGTAGTGCTCTTTCCCTTAAAGTGGTTTGGAACTCAATTGATTTGAAATTATATGGATTTTGGGACGCTCTCCATATAGCTTCACGATGGTACCAATGTTGTTCTACGTCTTCATTTCCTCTACCAACAAACTCAAGATATTTAGTGAAGGATCCTCCCATGTTCACCTGATTGTGTGCTAACAACACAAATCCTTTGATTCCGAGTTATTGAGATCCTTGTAGTACCAAATTACTAGCACTACTAGTTCCACCACTATTTAATGGATTAAAACTTGCCTTATACTTTTCATGCACACTGTGTACTCGTATTGCTTTAACTAACTTATCAGGGTTATTGTAAAGCACTAGGGAAGGTCGAGATGGATACTACATGTACTTCGGGGATTCTACTTCTGAATTATTGCAGGCATTTCATCTTCAGTGAATAATCTTCTCATGACATTGCACATTTCACCTTCCATTTCCTCTTCTTAACTATCGCGAACCTTTTCCTCCGGCACCTTTCCTACAACATGTAAGGGAGAGTCCATGTCATTATCCTGGCTTTTGTTCATCTAATCAACATTCCTATCTTATTATGCATCTTTCTCCATTCTCTTTCCTTCTTATGAGCCCCCTGACATTCCTCCTGTTTGGTGAGGTCCCATATGCCTCTTTTTCAACGTTTTTAATGCTCTTTCTTGCCACTTTTCGGCTAGTAGTGTTCTCCTTTGCACTCTAACATCTCTAGCTCTCCGCAATCCTTCTACGTCCATTCGTTCAGCATCATCTACATTCCTCGAAATGGTAGCAACCTCCCCTTAGGCCCTTCCCTTAGTACTGGGGTTTTACGCTACCATGGTTGTTTTAGGTAGAGGTAGCAGTCCCTCTTCCACCATAAACATCTTAATCCACAAAGGCACTTTGCTCACCAGCCTCCCTCTTAATCCTGACTTAAACATCACTTCCACCATTGAAAAGCACTGATAGTTCTTTGGCGTGAACTCGACTGTGTACCCCTCTACTGTAGTCTGTACCCAAAAACCTGACGCCCTTGTCAGATCGATATCCAAGCATCGAAGTGATGCAAGGTCTATGGGAACCTAGTCGTGACGAGTAAGTGTCATTCCTTCTAGCCGACTCTGCGCTTTTATCCTCCTTAGCCAATTATAAAAGTCCTCTTGGAACTTACACCAAAAGATCTCATATTGGTCACTCGCAGCCTCCGAGTATAAAAAATTTTTGCTTACTTTAGCAATAGGTCGACCCTGATGGATAGTATTCTCTAATACAAATGGATCTACTCTTTTGTCCCACCAATCTCGAATCTCTTTCTTAAATATCCTCGACACCATATTCCAAACTGATTCTTATAATTTCAGGTCCCAAAATTGGAGCCATTTGTTGGCACAAAAATGTCATCATGGAAAGGCTTTGGGTTCAAGCACAAGGGGCCAACAATGGTTCGTTGTAGTCTAGGACAACGACAACATTTTCACCTTACCCCAAGGGATAAGGAGTCTCACCCGAGGTGTGCCACAATTGAAACTAAGAAGGGTTTAGTATAATTTCATGGATATCTTGACCATTTACTCTATATACAGCCTGACACATATATTAAGCCTAACAACATATCAATATGACGATCATTCTAACATGAGAACAGACTCACAATATAGAAAATTTTAGTGGGTCCATGAATCATAACCAAATAAACATATAATACCAAGCAACTAGTCTGATTTCTCATTTATATTAATCCAACAAAAGGTTCAATACATTATACATATGGCATCAAGCCATAACAGAATGCATGAAATACCATGTTTACAGAAGGTCTAGATCTCAGCCTTCTCCTTGTTTTGATCTTCCTACAACTATTCCAATCCTCTTATTAGGTTCCTTTGTGGCCCAAACCTCCTTAGACATCAAAACTCATCGGCAAAAACAACAACAACCGTTTCTCCTTGTGGTATTTCTCTTTTATCCTCTACTTTGCTGCTTGGACTACTAGTTTCATACGACTTTCTTCCCCTCAGTTTCTTCTCATCCTCCTCTTTGTCCACTCAGCTACTTCTGCTTTCTCCTGACACCTTTCTGCAACTACCCCATGACTAGATATTCTTGTCTTTTTTCCCCAAATTTCCTTTCCACAACTTGACTGTTTCTCCTGCCACCTACTTTTCCTTCTTTGAATCTTCAAAAATTTAAAAATCAAAAAAAAGGCCCCAACATCTTGAAAATGATTCCTTTGGAAGTCGTTCTTTTCATGTCTCCTCACAAATATTTTCGATGATTTATTGAAGACCTGCAAGTATAGATCAATCATGGAAAGAAAACTTTAGCCCAAAAATATGTTATTCTATCATGCTTCATGCAAGTTTTCTGACTATGACTCAATAGTGTGCTAAGGGAAGAGAAAGAGAACTTCTAGGCTGAGAGCATGATTGCAAGAGATAAGAGAGGTTTCAATGAACATTGATTCTGCATAGAGTGCAACTCTAAAGGAGAAGGAGGTCTGATGGAGGGCGCAGGGCGCAGTTCCGAGGGACAAGGCAACATGAATGTTCACTGAGGATGCGCAGTTCCAAGGGACAAGGCAACATGAATGTTCACTGAGGATGTATTGTGCACTAGAAGAGAGAGCCAAGGCGATAAGGAGGGAACAGGGTGCTGAAACAAGGCATAGAAGAAGAAATCACAACCCACTAAGAGTGCATAGTACACTCAGTTGGGAGGCATAGACTAAGGTTGGCAATGGGGCACATAGATAAGAAATAAGAAAGAGGATCTACTGACTAAGAATACATTGTGCATTGGAGGAAGGCCTTATGTGTGCAGGACATTGTTCCAATTGACAAGGATGGTATCGAATAGGCCTTAGAATTGCACTATATGCTCTTCCTAGCCTAAATAGTAGGCTTGCAAAGTCAGAAAAATGTCTAAGTCTTGAAGGGTGAAACCTTGAAAAACACACTAAGTTAGGAGAAAAATCAAGCGAAACACATATTAACTCATCAATAAAACTTAGACAGGACCCAATACTAAGAAATACATATCAAAATTCTAGTTCTCAAACATTCTTCAAGTGTAATGGACAAAGTATGTGTAGTTATGACCAAGAGTGTCGCTTTGTGACTAGAAAGTGTGTTATGACTTCAAAGTGTAGTATTGCTACTCTTGGTGATATGGTGACACTTAGGAAGGAGCATGCACACTTAAAAAATGTGTAAAAAAAGAAACACCACTTTAAAACCAAAAGAAACACTTCACAAGATAGAAGGTAGGCTCCAAATTTTGAATATAGGAAAATTTTTGGAGGGTGTTGTAGCAGTGACAACACTTAGTGACACACTAAGTGAATTTCGGCTTCTATATTGGGGAGTAGAATTTGGTAAAGAGTAATACATTTAGGAAGCATTAATTCATCAAGGGGATCACTTAGGCTTTCCCATTTAACCCAGTTATAGATGTAGTACTCCATTTCCTTACTTAGTTTAACACACCAAAAAATATTCACATTTCACAATTGTTTTAATCTAGGAGAAGGGTAACATTTAATTGAGAGTTAAATATAATCAGAGTCATAGTTTTTATCTCTGGTGTTGATATGATACCATCAAGCCTAAATAATACCCTGATAAAATCATTATAGCAACACAAGCATTGCTTAGCTGCCAATGAGCCTGGAGAGTACCCCTGTGAAGTTAATTGTTTCACCTCCCTGCACAAGAATCATTTCTCTTCTTTCACCCTTTATTTATTTTACTTATAGGACTATGCTTAGGCACTTATTTTTTCACAAGGGTGGAAGAGGGATCCTAACTTGCTGAGATCAAAATAAGTTCTTCTTTCATAAACGGTTATGGATACCTCTGGTATTGGTTTTCTTGCTATTGATTTTCCTCGTTCCCTTTTCTACTCAATTGGATTAGCATGCAGAACATCAAGTAGCTTCAATACCAAGTTAAAGAATCAGGTTGCTAGAATAGATACGATTATCATGGTTCCACTCAAGTGTTTCCTCTTGAATGTATCATATTTTCCATTTGGATATTACTTGACTTAAGAAGGCATTTCCCAAGAAAAAAGGAGAACTAACATATAGCCAAGTGTTGTGATTTTCACAATCTCTGTTCATTTCACCACGTAATCTTTTCAAGCCATACATACTCTCTCACACAAGGTCTTATTTATGTACATCGACTAGGAGAAAGGGAGAAGAAGCAAGGCTTGACAATAATAAACAACACAAAATAGAAAAGAAAACTATACACAAGAAGGAATGAAGCCCAAGACTGCTATTGAAAATAATGTTTAAGATCTTGGCCATTGATGAGAAGAGGGTCAATCCCCCCATATAAGGATTTCAACTTGTAATAATGGTGTCCAATATTTTCGATGATGGGATATGTTATAATCCATAGAGCATTAAATTTGGTGTGCTTTCGTTTTCTTTTTTGGGCTTTGTCCAACTTCAATACTAGGTTACCCACACCAAAATTTGTGTTCCCTGCCGACTTCTTATCAAAGCAATGGTTGATTCAGTTCTGGTGTATGGAAAATTTTTATTTTCCTTTGAGAATTTCTTCCTCAAGCTTAGGAAGAGTTTCTATCTATTAGAGCCTAGATTTACCTTAGGCTGAAGAAGGTAGGATCCAGGGCCAACATCAAACCACGCTTAACCTGGTAGCTAGCCCTACCAGGTCAGGAGAGGGCTCTCTCAGGGTAAATCTCAGCAAATGATGATCTATGGGGCTTGATATGACTGAAATATCTTCTGATTTTAGGCTAGGTATATGTGCAAAAGAGTTTGATTTGATAAAATGATGCTTTGTTGGCTCAGAGGGAAAGCCACATTTTGGGGTGTGGGGATTGAGGCTCAGTTCTGCAGAGATCTCGATGGGGCAAGGTAGGCAATCGTTTTTGCACTTAAATTTTAGTGAGATGGAAGGAAAAGATAGGTGAGGTGTTGAAGAGGGAAATAGAAATCATGAATCCTCCCCAAACAGCTAAAAACATCAAATAACTAAAGTAAACTTCAAGTAGAGCATTGCACTTTCAATGAATTATACTTACACTCTTGTCTGTTTAGTTCAGAAGAAATAAGATAGATAATGCAATCACATAAACAAATTCACAATCACAAGGAGAAGCATTGTACCAAGACAAATTGCCACATGAATCCCAAAGAGTGTTGCAAATCCTGGTCTCAATTCCTTAGCCAAAATACTGAAAATCAATGTACAATGAAGCTCAAGGCTTTCTCAAGAGTCCAACCATGCTAATGACTGAAAAACAACATAATATAAACAAACATAGACAAACATAGCTCATCCTTGCCTCTAGGGGTCGAACTCATAAGTTTAGGAGCTGATCCAACTGATTCTAAACAGAGAACTAGAAACTAGGCAACATAATAGCATGCCTCTAGAAACAAGGGAACTGATTCATTTAGTTTCAAACAACCTCTAAACTGGTGAATCTACCTCTACAAGTGAAAATCCAACATATTTACATCATAATCCATTAATGTTCATAAAATTACATCATAAATTTTCCATTAGGAAAGTGAAAAAATCAAACTAGGCGAAGCTGGGTGAAAAACGGAGCAAAACTTGGTCAAACTGGCAATTTTTCCTCTATGCGCCGCGCGTGATTCTCTATGCATAGCGCCTGTTTGGACCCACTTTTGGAGGCCTTCCCGATGTCCAAATGAGCTCTAGGTGTGCTTGTTGGAAAGGTCTTCTTGTCTACTTTCCAACCCAAGTGGAATTTCGCAATTTGGCCTCTATTTGTGCGCACCCACCCCCCCCCCCCCCCCCCCCCCCCCCCCCACCCCAACAAAAAGTCCATTCTCCCAACACTACTTCCTATGTGTCAAAATAGGGGCAGTGAGGTCATTTTTTGAGTGTTTTTGACCTTTTTGAGGGCTCAAAACCTGCCCAAATTTCTTGGCCATAGATAGACAAGTGTAATTTTGTATGAAAAATCCAAAAATGCTGAGTTTTTTAGATTTGGAGGCCTCTAGCAAAAGCGAGCGCCAGATGGCGCGGTGCATAGGGCAAAAAAACCTGTTTTTTGTGCAAAAAATTGCTCCAAATTTCTTGAAATTTGGGCTAAGTCTTCTCTATCAAGTGCTATGATGGGCCAAGGAAGCCTCAACCAAGATCTGAAGTCCTTCATCCTCTTTTTTCCTCCTTAATGCTCTCTTCAACTTTGCTTTCAAATTTCTAATTCTCGCTTGGCACACCAAGTTCCGGGACAAGTAATGATATGACAAGTTTCTAAGCATATTCTTCTCATTTACTGCCTTCTCCAACTTCCTGTCCAAGTGGATATTGACTCTTTCGAGCCATGACTCCCTATCGGCATTGATCTCTTGCTCCAATGAAGTGAACTCCACCCTCCTCCTTTAGGTAGCCTGGCGGTTTTGCCGAATGTTTTGCAACTCCATCACCACCTGCTGATCCTCAAGCTGCTTATTCCTCTTCTCCAAGTATTGTATAGTCCATTGGGCTCTATCCAAGTTGGTAGACAAGGCATCAATGCCTGCCTGCTGCTCCTTAATGATCTCTCTAAAATTTTCACTTTGCGAGACCATATCAGTATCATCACCCTCAATGAGGATGAAATCAGTCTCCTGCTCACCTAATGGTCCTTCCTCCTGTAGTGGCCTCTTGCCTCGGTCCTGAACCTGTTGTGTTGATGAAGGAAGCGAGGCCCCTTCCACCCCAGGTGGAGATAACACTCGCTTTGCTGCTGCAAACAACCGTCTAGTACCCCTCTGATAGGAGATGAACATCGGCACACTAGTAGTCTCATGGCCCTCATGCTGATAAGAAGGTCCACCTGTCTCATGCCCAGCCCCTGAAGGTCCCTGTGAAGCTCTGAAAAACTCAAGAGAGATGAATTCATCCCAAGTGATACCCTATAAACCAAGCTAATGAACGACCACAATTTTTATGAGAGCAAAATGATAAATACTGTTGAACTGCTGCTGAGGGGTCATGTGTTGCACAAGAGTGGTCATCTTGTCTATGTTTCGGCATATGAAATAAGGAATGTTCATCATCCATACCCGAGTAAAATGCATCAGCAGCCTCATGTGATAAGCATACAAGCGGGAGAACCGGCCCTCACATGTGAAATAGTTCATGATGAGTTTCATTAAAGGAGCATATTCATCCTTGAGGTACCGAAAAGGAAACATTCTCTTGAGCTGTCTCAAAAAGACAGGCTTGATGTATGGTTCATAGTGTTGCTAGTCAATTTTTTGCCTCTTGTTCCATGGTTCTCCAATGTTTGGTATGCCGGTTGCTAATGAAATGGTTTCTGGTGTTAATGTGAAAGTGACACCAGCAAGAGTGGCTTGATCACCATGTAAATGTAACACAAATAAGCAGGCCAACTCATGATGAAACTAAATATTAGCAACCTTCTCGCAAAATTCATAACATGACTGATGCTGGAAATAAAAAATGGCAAGAGGGCAGGCCTGTAATTCAGTAAGAGTGGTTGGTTCCTCTCTGATATGTATGCCACCTCTATGAGGCCTCCTTGGTGCATGTCCCTCTGTGGGTGAGTCACTTTGGGTCTCCTCTTCATAATCATATGAAGGGTCAGATGCCATAGTTGCTGATAGGCAAATTGCCTTGGAGAAATAGGTGTTGATGTGTCAAACTGTGGTGGACTGTTTTTGGTGATGTGCTTGACCTTTGTCACCAAGGGAAAATAGTGAAATGAGGGACTGTAAGGGGAGGGAAAAATAGTGGGGGATTTGGGGTTGTTGGGATAGATTTAGTTAGGGGAAATATGGGATGTTTTGGGAGTTTTTATATAGGATTAGGGCTTGGGGTTCTACATTTGGAAATTTGGGAAAGGGAACTTAGGATAGGGGATTAATGAATTTAGGGGGTAGGGGAACTTAGGGAATAATGAAATCAAGGGACAAATGGGATAAGAGAGTGATGGAGGAATGATATACTTAGTAGCAAAACAGTCACTTAAAACCCTAGTAGCAATCTCCTTTGACAGTTTGAAGAGATATGGTTTGTTTTCCTTTACACATTCATCATGCAGTAAAAACCATCACACAATCATCAAACTTGGATGAAAATTAGTGACAGAGGGTTAACCTACTTGTCACAAGGCAAAACCGTGCGATTTTTTGCGATTGGAGGTTGTTCTGGCGATTTTCGGGTCCTCTGGTTGTATGCGCCGCGCCCCACGTATGCACCGTGCCCTTGTAAAATTACACAAGATCCTGAGGCCCAATGCGCCGCTCCCGGTGAGTGTGCCTCGCCGACAACTTACAACAATTTTTTACCCAAACTTCACACTCACTCACCCAAATCGTTTTGCTTTGGTTCTCTTTGCTCTTGGAATAGAAATGAACTTCAAACATTTGGAGAAAATATTTATGCATGAGCTTTTCAAATTTAATTTTGCCAAACCCACTTTCATAATGTTTTGCAAATGACTTTATTTCAAACTCTATTTTTTGGACTTTTTCACCTTTTTGGCTTCGTGATGAACTAAATGACCTGAACTTTGCTTGTTTTTGCAGGTGTTGGAGTTTTTGGGCTAAGGAAAGAAACCTAGGTGCAGATGAAGGAATTTACAATGAGGAAAACAAAATTTTCATGATTTTTTACAATGAAAGCTAAATACTCTGTTTTTTCTGTTTTGAGGAAAAACACATGTTGAACACTTGGTGATGAAATTTATTGATGTTGCAACCTCCTCATCGCCTGCTGGTAATTATTGGACATTTTGACACATTTTTTGACGAAACCCTAATGAAACCCTAGACCTAATTGACCATGAAACCATAAAGACAACTTTTGCAATTTTTGAGATAAAAGGAAGGTTGTATATGTTTTTAAAATGAACAAACATGAGCCAGCAGGTAGATAGCATGAGGGAAACTATAGGAATACCACTACCGATGCAAATGACTAGGCAGGACACCTAATATGAAATGCAACAAGAGGATTTGATCTCTGACAGAGGGATGAAAATACTGGCTCTAACATTGGCTCCAATGGTGATGGTAGGTCCTTGAATGTGCCAAGAACTATAGATCTCTGGGAAAGCAGGCAGTGCCTTCGTCCATTGGGTTATGGAGTCAATAACTTCGACAAAACAAACTGAACTCTTGACTTAAAGACTCAATTTCAGGACTGAACGTGACTCAAGTGGACTCATTTTCAAGACTAAAATTGTCCGAAAGACGTGACTCTAACAAACCAAACCAAACTGAAATCAAACTTCAGCTTTATAGCCTTCTCTTCGGGCCCCAAGCTGAAGAATGAAAATAATACACTCTTGCAATGGAATTTAAACAAACCGGTATATACAATGATGAATAGGACAGCAGAAAACAGTTCACACAATATGTTGTTTGAGGAGCCGACCATTGACGGGCCGCCAGGATAGTCTTTGCCATTCAGCTCTTGCAAAAGGAAATCATTCTGTCCCCGATGTTCAGTAATCTTATACGGTCCTTTCCAAATATTTTCAAATTTTCTGTGCTTACCCTTCTCTTCATTCCTTGCATCCCATTTCAACACGATGTCTCTGATTTCAAACATGTCCGCCTTGGCTTTCCGGTCATATATCTTCTTAATTCTTTCATGCAGCTTGGAAGTGTTCTGACATACCTCCTCTCTAGTTTGCTGCAAATGTATCATTTGATTGATCCTCCGCTGCAAACCATCATCCTCGTTGCCAGCTTCTTGCAACAATTTTACCACCGGGACAACCAAAGAGGTCGGGAAGATTGTGTCCACACTGTACACAAGCTCAAAAGGAGACATGCCGATAGATTTCTTTTGACTTACCCTGTCTGCCCAAAGTGCATTGACCAGCTTTTTGTGCCAACTCTTCTTGTTAGTTTCTAGCAACTTTTTGATGATGTTGACAAGAGATTTGTTTGAGGATTCCGACAAACCATTACCTTGTGGGTAATAGGCAGTCGAATGCACCAAAGTAATTTGATACTTATGACAAAAGTCAATCATTCTTTTTGATTTAAAAGTTGCTGCATTGTCAATGATCAACTTATTTGGACATCCAAAACGAGACAAAATATTGTTTTCAAGAAATGAAATAATTACCGAATCGGTGGCCTGCCTTGTAGGAATTGCCTCAATCCATTTGGTGAAATAATCTATCGTTGTGAGGATCCACTTATGCTGTGCTGAAGAAGAAGGATGAATCTCACCAATAAAATCTAAACCCCATTGCTAAAATGGAGCTCTTACTTCAATGGGCTTGAGTGGTAACGGCTGTAACTTCTGCTTACCTTGAAAATTTTGACATTCATGATAGGTGGCCACTGTTAGGTCACATAATCTCAAAATATGGCATTAAAATTGACCCTGACCGAATAGGAGCCATTTTACAAATACCACATCCCAAAAATGTCAAAGAACTCCAGGCTTTCCTAGGGAAAATTAATTTTTTAAGAAGATTCACACCCAACTTGGCGGAATTAATTAGATTGTTGAATAATATGCTGAAAAAGGATTCCAAGGTCAAATGGACATTAGAAGCCAAACAAGCATTTGAAGAAATCAAGATAGATTTAACCAAAACACCAGTCCTTACAAGCCCAAAATTTGACAGAGACTTCATGATATTTTTATTTGCATCAGAACACACTATTTTTGTTGTTTTGCTACAGAAAGATAATCAAGGATGTGAAAAACCCATAGCCTTCTTTAGCAAAGCACTGAGGGATGCACCTCTAAAATACCCAATCATGAAAAAACAAGCTTATGCACTTGTGAAAGCCATCAAAGATTTCAAAGTCTACATACTATACTCTCATATAATAGCTTATGTGCCAAGCATTGTTATCAAAGATATCCTAACCCAAGAGGGGATTGAAGGAAAAAGAGGTAAATGGATTGCTACTATATTAGAATATGATATTGAAATAAAACCTACAAAGCTTATAAAAGGACAGGGATTGGCTAAACTCATGACTGAAACCAATTGCCAAGCCCTAGATATTAATGAATTGGATAATGAACAGGAGATGGCGACTCCACAAATCAGCCAGGCCTTCCTAGAATCACCTTGGTATGCTGATATATGTTATGTATTATTAAACCTGCAGGCTCCTCCAGGGTTATCCAGAACAAAGAAAAGGTTTATAAAAATGAAAGCTTTAAAGTTTTGTATTTTAGATGGTGCTCTCTTTTGGAAAAATCATGAAGGTGTTCTATTAAATTGTCTAATAAAAGATGAAACTGACAAGGTACTCAAAGAATTTCATGCAGGGGACTGTGGTGGACATTTGTACTGGAAATCAACTACTGATAAAATCCTAAGGGCTGGATTTTACTGGCCCACCTTGTTTGCTGATGTCAAAAAGTTTGTTACTACTTGCCATAAATGTCAAATCTTTGAAGGCAAGAGGAAACTTTTGCCTCTACCCCTTAAACCAATTTCCACTGAAAGACCATTTCAACAATGGGGTTTAGATTTCATTGGGGAAATTCACCCTCCCTCTTCTAGCTAGCATAAATGGATTTTGACTGCCACAGATTATTTCACCAAGTGGATAGAGGCCATCCCTTGTAGACAAGCCAATGATTCAGTGATCATGCAATTCTTAGAAACCAACATCCTGTCTAGATTTGGTTGTCCTGAAAAGATTATAACTGATAATGCTGCTGCTTTCAAATCCAAGAGAATGATCAGTTTCTATCACAAATACCATATCACTCTAGGTCACTCCACAACCTATTACCCTCAAGGTAATGGTCTAGCTGAGTCATCCAATAAAAGCCTTATCAATATCATTAAGAAAGTATTGGAAGAAAACAAGAAAAATTGGCATAAAAATCTTATAAATGCATTATGGGCAGAGAGGTTAACTACCAAGAGATCCATTGGAACTAGTCCCTATGAGCTTGTATATGGTATGGAGGTTGTATTTCCTTCATATCTAGGGGTACCTGTAATGAAATTATTGCAAGAAGTCCAAGTACAGCCCAATGACATTCAAAGAAGGATAAATCAGACTATACATTTGCAGCAGACTAGAGAAGAAGTATATCAAGTACTACAAGAAAAACTCAAGAAGATATTTGATAAGAGGACTAAGGTAGAGGATTTTTTCATAGGAGACAAAGTTCTGAAATGGGACTCCAGAAGAGAAGATAAAGGAAAACATGGGAAGTTTGACTTCCTATGGAAGGGACCTTTTATTATTCAGGCCTCACAAGGAAACAATACCTACTTTTTGAAAAGCCTGGATGGTACAGAAGCAGAAGATGGACCAGTTAATGGTCGGATGCTGAAACATTATTTTGATCCAGTTTGTTGATATATCAGGACTCTAACTTGTACATAAGGATGTTTAGTTTCTGCAGTTTATTACAACAATAAGAATGGGAAGGAATGTGTAGAAAATTTTGAGGAGCAGTCAAGGAACTTTACCACCTTTTTTGTGTTACCTTTTTTTAGTTTACCAGAAATTGTAGAAGACTTGGGAGCTGAAAATATGAGAACAAACATTCAAATAAACTATCCAAAACAGAGGTGTAATTGTTTGGATCAGCTCATGAGAGATGTGTATATTTTACATGGTCCTCTGTACAGTTTGTTCACTTATAGCAAAGGAAAATTTCATAATGCAGCAAGAATTGTACATAAGGCCATCTGACCTGTTGTTCTTGACTTTTCACTAGGAAAATCCATCCCCAAGTGGAGCCAGTGTTATGCTCCTATACCAATAGGTGTCATATTTCATGATTGACTGGTTAAAATTCCTAATATGTTCATCATTTCCCTGCTACAAAGGTTTTCCATATTTTGAAAAGATCAAAAAATAAAAAAATAAAATGAAAAGAGGGTATACCCTAAAATAAAGATCAAAGGGTAAAAAGAATGAAATGGTCAAAAGAAAAATGAAAGAAATGAATCCCAAATAAAAAAGACCAGGAAAGTGTGCAAGTCCAAATGCCACTATTATTTCATGTTCTGTAAATGAAAGTTTCATGTGCAGTTTGTTGAAATTTATGTTGTGGCCAAACAGCTTAATCCTGGCCAATTCATATTTGAATTTCTTGTTTTAGAGATAGAATTTCCCTTATAAGCTGCCAAAATATGTGCCCATGAGACTATTTGCACTGGAGTATTTTAGGCAACTTATCAATGCAGATTTAACCCACTTTTTCAATGTAAAGAAAAAGGCTCAGCTGAGGATAAGAAACCAGTTAGGCCCATTTATAATTAACAAGAGGGAGGCATGGGAAGATGATGATAGGATATTGGGGGAAGAACTTAAATTGAAGAAAAGCTTCTGGTGGGTACCATATGACCCAAATAGCTTTATAAGTGATAGAAAATTAAAAAGCATGCTATTGGCCTATAAACATTTTAGGATCCCTGAAATAGAGCAATTTGCTAATCGGGATGAGTGGGTAGAGGGTACAGTAATAGAAGAACTTACTCAACAAGAAGTGATGGAACAAGCTATGAAAGATCTTGAAAAGACCCTTGACCTGGACTCTTTTGGACAGGTATCTTTCAAGCTGCCTTAGCAAACCGGAGTGGGTACATCCTCTGCTGGAACTTCACAGCAACCTGTACAGGAAACCAGTGCACCAGGTACAGGGTCTTCTAAGGGCAAGGAAGTGGCAAGCACGGAGCAGCAAGCAATGACTGGTCAGTAGGGGCAAATTCCTTCACTCTAGACCAAAGCAGCAAATATTCCTGCACTACAGACTCCTCTAAATGAGGAAAAGGGAAAGAAAAGAGACAGAGAAGAGGCCACACCCATCAGTGGACCTATAGAACAGCCAGGTGCAAAAAGGCAAAGACTGAATCCTCTATCTGAAGAGGAAATCATTGAAGAAACAATAGAAAGTCTAAGAGGTGAGAGAGTAACTTGCCCACAGACCTCCCCATTGATAGACACATCAATCAGCTCACACAGGCATGAGCTAGAAAGGCAGCATAGTGTGGAAGTTTCATCCACTAGACCACCAAGTAAGCAGACCTCTGACATCAAAAGAACATTCACATAAATAAAGGCTAGGAATGATCCACTGAGGCTACAGATTTACAATCAATATCTTAAGATGGCCCCCACAAAACAACAAATATTTATGTCTGCTTATGACATAAAAGACGGCAAAATGATCATGAGTTATTTCAAGCCCAAGGTGTAGCAACCACAGTTAGCAACTGACTACATCAGGATAAATCTGGAGGTCTTGGCCAAAGACATGCATCCAATAGACAAGATTGAGCTGCATAAAGAGACTGGAGAGATGGTATACTCCACGCTAGCTGACAAATCTATGTTAGCTCATAAATTGCAGAACTCCTTGAATAATACCTCTGCTCAGCTGGATTTAGAGAAAGCTTCTTCTCTAGCAAATGACAACAGGATAAAATCCTTGGAAGACATTATCATTGAACTGGGACATGACCCCAAAGATGCCAAAGGCATAAAAGCACTAATGAAGAAAAAGGAAGAGGACATTGCTGCCCTCAGAAAAAATATCAAAATGCCTCCTTCTATGCATCCACAGACAGCAGATGTTGTACAGCAGAAATCCGAAGAGAAATGATGGATCTGCTCATGAGGCTGAATGAGAGATTGAGTGAGACAGAGCAGGAATTGGAGAAAGCACTATAAGAAAAACAGGGAGAGTCGACCTCCCAGACACCTGAAGTAGCTCCAACAGTCACAACTGCCCCTTCCATAGTTATAACAGCAATGCCTCCCACTGTCCCGGCATCAACAGTAGAAATCATCACAGGAGCAACATCAACAGCGACATCACCATGCAGTAGTACTACTATGACCACAGAGCAATTAATAAAAGCCATGGAGGATTTGAAACTCCAAGTATCTGAGTTGAAGCAAGTCAAAGAAAAGTTGGAAAAAATAGAACAAAGTTATGATAAATCCAAGATGAATGTGGCAGAGAAAACAAGGGAGGTCAAAGCATTGGAGAACAAGGTAAGAGCCTTAGAAAAGGATCTCTCTCTAGATAAGCCTCTGGCAGAAATCAGAGGAATTTTGTGGACCAACATCACTCAATCCCTTAGTGATGTGTGGAGGTCTATTCAAACCATTTATGAACAAATTGATTTGATAAGAGTGGCCCAAGTGGAAATTCAGAAAACAAGAGCCTTATTGGGATAGATGCCTGAGCAAGCTAATAGGCTAATACATTTTTTGAATACCAAGATCAGTGAAGAACTGGAAGCACTGGATATTAGAGACAGAATAGGTACCATTCTGGACATCAAGAGAGTTCTAACCATAAGAACTCTAATGCAAAACTTGGACAGAAGATGCCAGGACATGCAAATAGAGATTGATTCTTTCACAGAAAAATTTGCAGTCCTGCATCAAAAAGGTTTGCCAAGTCCTTTAGGAAGTAATGATCATCTGATAAAGCACAAGGACTATGTACGTAGATTAAATACATATGCTGCTAATCAAGCTAATGCATCTTCAAGCACTTCAGGAGAGAAGGCACTTCCATCTGGACAGTCCCTTTATGACAGCCTGGAAAATCTATTCTACATAGAGCATGAGGTGAAGCATCTGTTCACCATCCCACCTAATTTATTCAGGTACACAGAGACTAATGAAACTCTGAGGAAGTTGCAGAGACATAAATTACTAAGACAAGAATGGTTGCAAATCATGTTAGAGATCCTGTAAATTTATCTTTGGTCAATGCAAAATTTTGGACCATCTACTATAATACGCAGAACAGAAACGAATCACAGTCATGCGGGTCAAAGCGCATCACATTAGAGTTAAAGAAAGTCTAGCCAAGGCAGAATAACCCGCACAGAGGATCAGTAGAAGACAGCTGGGAACTGACTTGCAACACCTACCTCCAGTACATCTCATAAAGACATATCAACCAGCCAGCATGAATTTATTGCATCTATTTATCGTCTCCCTGTTTTCGAGACTGTCTGTCTCTATCTGTGTAAAAGAAGCATTAATTGTCAACAGATATTATTTCTATCAGATGTTTTGTATGATGTTTTAACATTTTTGTATAAATACCCCCCCAGACGAAGTATTTGGGGTTGGTTGATTGGGAAGCACTCACAAACTTTGTTGTAATTCTAAAAAAAAAATTGGAATAAAAGGTTGTTGGAACCACGTTTTTCCTGGCTTACTGAATGAGGAATTGCTGCTAAGGACCATGCTACAGAATTCTTGAATCATCTCATGGATCAATAAGTCCCTTCTAACCTATGTTTTATAGTTTCTGTGTTTAATATATCATCTATGTTTCATAATCTAAATAATAGAGAAAAAGAATAACTCAGAACTTGCTTGATTGCACTATGTGCTCAATCTTTGTTATTATTAATGTTTGGTTCAGAATTAGCATAAACAGTAAATTCTTGATTGCTCTTGTTTCCCCTGATTCTTTCACCTTGAATATTCGCTAAGGAATTCTTAACTGCTCCTTAACAATACTCAGCCATTTTCCCCCTGTCAACATGATGAAGGATTCTTAATTGCCCTTCACCCATTGACTCCATTCCACCTGATTCCAGCTTACGAATTGTTCCATGTTTGATTACCTTGCTCTGTAATACCATACTTGGTGGAAAAACCAAATCCAGAAAGCTATCCTCCTGTGACTCCATCATGCCCAATGGACTGAAACTCTTCAGTTTTACCTCATTGTTCTATTGAAACTCCATTCCTCCAACCAAAATCTAAACAAAACCCTTGCACTTCATAACTAGCCTAATATACCACAAACATAGCTAAATCATAAAGAGAGAGCCCTCTCTGGATGCATATTGGCTAGAATCTGTATCTAAAAGATTGGTCTGTGGTTACCTCGGTCGTATTCCCTTTCTTACAACTTTAGGGAACAACCTGAGTGATAACATCATTGGCGACTCCACTGGGGATCTGAATAATTGTTTGTTACTGCTGTTTATTTTTTAAAGCTACAGATGGAGCCTGAAGTTAGCCAGGTAGCCTTTGAAACTGCTTTTGCTATGCAATTGCAGGAGTAAATAAAAGTTACTTCAGTCTATCTCCAGTCTAGTTTTAGGCTTTGAACAGTTGTCTCAAATACTTGATCAGTTCCTTGTTTCAATAGATCTTCAGGAAAATTCAAAACTCCCATATTTAAAACTTCCTAGAAAGATACTGTCAAAAGTTGTATCCTTCAAATATTTCAAGAAAAACCAAAAAATATATTCAGAAGCTGGCTCCAAAGAAGAAGATCTGTTACACTAGATCAAATCCAGATCCAAATCCCCCACCTATGTTTCAAAATCCTAATCTGATTCCTAAGAACCTTAGAAGCCAGCAGAGCCAAGAACATTCTGCTAGTTCACCCCTTGACACACATCAGCAGAACCTTATCCAATCTGAGCTTACTCCTGGAAAAGCACCAGTCCTTTCTGCCATTACTGTTGCTTCTCCTAGTTCACCATCAGCACTTCAAACCATCTTTTCCACTCCCCCATCCACAACACATATTTCAACTGGTATCCCTGCTCTTCCGGCTATTACACTTATCTCTGCAAATATGGCAAACCGATATGCTCCCATGCAATTACCGGAAAATCCAGGAGCTATGCCTCAAGATTATCAAAGAAAAATCACCTATTTTGATGGTACTTGCACCTACACAGCTCAACAACACACCAAGAAAATGATGGATTATTTTGAAAACTATGAGATTAATGATGATGATGTAAGAATGAAAGTCTTTGTCCAAAGCTTAATTGGAGATGTTAGAACCTGGTTTAGAGCACTCCTTGCAAACACTATCAATGATCCAGAGGCTCTTTATCAGACCTTCTTAAACAGATGGGAAAAGAAAAAATATCCTCTCCACATTTTATCAGAATATGAAAACTTAAAGAGAGGTCCACAAGAAACTATTCAAGATTACTGCACCAGATTTAACAATGTATATAATGCTATTCCTCAGAATCTCAAACCTCCACCAGACTTGGCCTTGATCAAATTCCCTGATTCATTTGACTCTGACATGGCATACCAGCTTAGGGAAAGGGCTCCTTGAAGGTTAGAATACATGCAGAGTATAGCTGTCAGTGTTGAGGCCAACCTAATTTCTAAATGAGCTTGAGCTAGAGCTGAAAGGAGAATACCCATCAAAGAAGAACCTTTTGCCTTTGAACAAAAATTAGATGCTATCATTAAAGGAATGGACAAACTTGGTGATAGAGTAGAAAAAATTGAGAGAAAATCCTCTTGGGATGGTCAACCAAGCAATACCGGGAGAAATCCAAACTTTAGGAAAAACCAGAACTCTAACACTGGAAAGGCTGGCCCTGACCAAAGCATTAGACCTCCATTCCAGGAAAACTATGCGGAAGCTTCAACTTCTAGTGAGCCCACATAAGACACTCAAATTAACTTAATGTGTCTCAATAGTGAACAAAAAATTTTCCTAACCCAAGAAAACCAAGAGGCTCACACTCTTGGTCAGTTCCAAATTCAATCAGGGGAATCATTTGATTTTAGGGAAGGATATGACATATCCATCTATGAAGTTTACAAGAAATATAATCTGAGAAGCAGGAGAATAGATGTCCCTGATGACAATAAACAGAAAGAAACCAAGCAACCTACCAAAGCTAAAATCAAGAACCCTCCTATACAAACTCCTCCTAAAGCAATTCCTAACCCAAACAATCCAATAGTTGAAGATGTTTCAGATAATCAACAACCTAATAAACAATCTTCAACTTCCATTCCTTCCAAAGAAATTGTGGGAGAACCTCCAGAAATTGACATAGAAGCAACTTCAGCCCATAACACTACTCCTGATAAAGGAAAAAGCATTGAAAAAACAGCAGAAAAAGAAAATCTCACTGCCCGAAATGAAAAAATTCAAACAGAAAAACCTTTCAACCTTGAGACCAAAATAGGAAAATTAAAGATAGCAATTCCATTGTCAGAATTGGCTAAACACGATGTCTATAGAGAACAAATCAGCAGATCACTTCAAATTTCAGAAAACAGAGATGCAGTAAATCTCCTTGATGATCAACCAGAATTAATTTTTAGCCCTGACATAAACGGAAAATCAGTAGACGGAGGGGTTCCTGCTTTCTATGTAAGCCTGAACGTTCATGATAAGATACTTCATAATGCAATGTTTGATTCTGGTGCTTCTCATAATTTAATGCCTAAATCTGTGATGGAGAAGTTGGACCTAGATATTACCAGGCCATACAAAGACTTGTTCTCTTTTGATTCAAGCCAGGTCAGATGTCTAGGATTGATCAAAGATTTATGTGTATCATTAGTTCAATACCCTGATAAGACAATTCTAATGGATGTAGTGGTAGCTAATATTCCACCAAAATATGGCATGTTGTTGTCCAGATCTTGGGGTGCAAAGCTCCAGGGATCTTTACAGTTGGACATGTCCTATGCTACCATTTCAGTATTTGGTCAACCAAAGAGGTTGTACCGAGAAACTTTAATGAAATACGTAGTCAGCACCCAGGAGAAACCCTAGAATTTTCCCATTTACTCTATGCATTCTGACATGGACTCTTTCATCCTATACAATGTTGAAATTTATCCCCCAACTGATGACAAGGTTTTAGCACTTGAACAAGAAGAGATCATAAACGAAAAACCTAGTGCTCAAACCCAAGAAATTTCTGAAATAATTGTTATAACAGACACTCAAGGGAAACCACATGAAACTGAAAATCCAAATCTCCCTAGTAAGAAAATTTCTAAGACTCCTGATACTGGCTATAATCATGAAATCCTATGGTATTTAGAATTTGATGGATCAGTCAATAAACTAGGAGCAGGAGCAGGGATTTGGATACATAATATGGAAAATGATCATGCTGAAGGACATGCATACAGGTTGAATTTTAGATGCACTAATAACATGGCTGAATATGAAGCCCTCTTGCTAGGACTCAAATTGATCAAAAGCTTAGGGGCAGTTAGGGTATCAATTTTGGGAGACTCTGATTTAGTTATTCAACAAATGAAAGGAAACTTCCTCACAAATGATCTCAGATTAAGATCTTATAGAGGAGCAGCAATTGAAATACTCAATACCTTTCTAGAAACACAGCTTGCCAAAATTCCAAGGAAACACAATTTGCATGCTCACAGTTTGGCAACATTTGCCAGCACTTGTAAACTGCCATTTGAGCCTAATCATCATTTTACAACTGAGATTAAACACAGGCCAACTGTACCTGACAATGTAAAAAACTGGCAAGTGTTTGACAATGACACTCAGATTAATAATTTCCTGACCTTAAAAGAAGAATTTTCCAGCACTAATATAGACACAGGCACTGTTGGAGAAGTTGATCAAATAGACAAAATTGAAACACACATTTCAGCAGAAACTGTAACACAGATACTACATCCAACAAAATTTACCAGCAAAGAGTTGCAAGAGCTTAAAGAAATAGACTTTGATGAAACTATTGGAGGAGAATCTGAAGTTATTGATTTAAAGGACAATTATTTACCCATAGGATTAACTCCTCTGGAAGACATTTTTTATTCTAATGATATTTCAAGGAAGCCCAAAATGTAGCCTCTAAATGCAGAGATTGAGGACTGTAACATAGGAACTGAACAAAATCCTAAAATGATAAAACTGTCCAAAACTTTGCCTCCTGACCAAAAGCTTAAATATGTTGAACTGTTCAAAGAATTCCAGGATGTTTTTGCATGGAGCTATGAAGATCTCAAATCTTATGATACTTCGGTGATTCAATATACAATACCCCTCAAAGAAAATCAAAAACCTTTCAAGCAAAAACTCAGAAGGGTCAACCTTGTACTCCTCCCTCTAATTGAAAAAGAAGTCAAAAGAATGTATGAAGCTGGGATAATTGTACCCAATAGATTTTCAGAATGGGTCTCTAATTTAGTGCCCACTAGGAAGAAAACAGGAGAAATCGAACTGTGTGTTGATTTAATGAATCTAAATAAAGTCTCTTTAAAAGACCACTACCCCTTACCTAAGATGGACCACATTTTACAAAGGGTAGTAGGTGCCTCAAGGAATTTCACTTTTGGATGGGTTTTCAAGCTTCAACCATAGTTCACCCTGATGATCAGGAAAAAACTGCTTTTACAACTCCATGGGGAACTTTCAAATATGTGAAAATTCCATTTGGACTCAAGAATGCAGGGGAAACCTTCCAACGTGCAATGGACATAGCTTTTGCTAAAGAAATTCATGATTTCCTGGTCATATACCTAGATGATCTCACTGTGTTTTCCAAATCAGATCAGCAGCACCTAGATCATCTGAGACAAGTGTTTTTAACCTGCAGAAAATATGGTATATCACTAAATCCAAAGAAGTCATTATTTGGCCTAGAAGAGGGCAAACTGTTAGGTCACATAATCTCAAAAGATGGCATTAAAATTGACCCTGACCGAATAGGAGCCATTTTACAAATACCACATCCCAGAAATGTCAAAGAACTCCAAGCTTTCCTAGGGAAAATTAATTTTTTAAGAAGATTCATACCCAACTTGGCTGAATTAATTAGATTGTTGAATAATATGCTGAAAAAGGATTCCAAGGTCAAATGGACATTAGAAGCCAAACAAGCATTTGAAGAAATCAAGATAGCTTTAACCAAAACACCAGTCCTTACAAGCCCAAAATTTGACAGAGACTTCATAATATTTTCATTTGCATCAGAACACACTATTGTTGTTGTTTTGCTACAGAAAGATGATCAAGGATGTGAAAAACCCATAGCCTTCTTTAGCAAAGCACTGAGGGATGCACCTCTAAAATACCCAATCATGGAAAAACAAGCTTATGCACTTGTGAAAGCCATCAAAGATTTCAGAGTCTACATACTATACTCTCATATAATAGCTTATGTGCCAAGCACTGTTGTCAAAGATATCCTAACCCAAGAGGGGATTGAAGGCAAAAGAGGTAAATGGATTGCTACTATATTAGAATATGATATTGAAATAAAACCTACAAAGCTTATAAAAGGACAGGGATTGGCTAAACTCATGACTGAAACCAATTTCCAAGCCCTAGATATTAATGAACTGGATAATGAACAGGAGATGGCGACTCCACAAATCAGTCAGGCCTTCCTAGAATCACCTTGGTATGTTGATATATGTTATGTATTATTAAACCTATAGGCTCCTCCAGTGTTATCCAGAACAAAGAAAAGGTTTACAAAAATGAAAGCTTTAAAGTTTTGTATTTTAGATGGTGCTCTCTTTTGCAAAAATCATGAAGGTGTTCTAGTAAATTTTCTAATAAAAGATGAAATTGACAAGGTACTCAAAGAACTTCATGTAGGGGACTGTGGTGGACATTTGTACTAGAAATCAACTGCTGATAAAATCCTAAGGGCTGGATTTCACTGGCCCACCTTGTTTGCTGATGTCAAAAAGTTTGTTACTACTTGCCATAAATGTCAAATCTTTGAAGGCAAGAGGAAACTTCTACCTCTACCCCTTAAACCAATTTCCACTGAAAGACCATTTCAACAACGGGGTTTAGATTTCATTGGGGAAATTCACCCTCCCTCTTCTAGCCAGCATAAATGAATTTTGACTGCCACAGATTATTTCACCAAGTGGATAGAGGCCATCACTTGTAGACAAGCCAATGATTTAGTGATCATGCAATTCTTAGAAACCAACATCTTGTCTAGATTTGGTTGTCCTGAAAATATTATAACTAATAATGCTGATGCTTTCAAATCCAAGAGAATGATCAGTTTCTATCACAGATACCATATCACTCTAGGTCACTCCATAGCTTATTACCCTCAAGGTAATGGTCTAGATGAGTTATCCAATAAAAGCCTGATCAATATCATTAAGAAAGTATTGGAAGAAAACAAGAAAACCTGGCATAAAAAGCTTATAAATGCATTATGGGCAGACAGGTTAACTACCAAGAGATCCATTGGAACTAGTCCCTATGAGCTTGTCTATAGTATGGAGGCTATATTTCCTTCATCTCTAGGGGTACCTGTAATGAAATTATTGCAAGAAGTCCAAGTACAGTCCAATGACATTCAAAGAAGGATAAATCAGACTATACATTTGCAACAGACTAGAGAAGAGGTATATCAAAGATCTCAAGTACTACAAAAAAAACTCAAGAAGATATTTGATAAGAGGACTAAGGCAGAGGATTTTTTCATAGGAGACAAAGTTTTGAAATGGGACTCCAGAAGAGAAGATAAAGGAAAACATGGAAAGTTTGACTTCCTATGAAAGGGATCTTTTATTATTCAGGCCTCACATGGAAACAATACCTACTTTTTGAAAAGCCTGGATGGTACAAAAGCAGAAGATGGACCAGTTAATGGTCGGATGCTGAAACATTATTTTGATCCAATTTTTTGATATATCAGGACTCTAACTTGTACATAAGGATGTTTAGTTTCTGCAGTTTATTACAACAATAAGAATGGGAAGGAATGTGTAGAAAATTTTGAGGAGCAGTCAAGGAATTTTACCACCTTTTTTGTGTTACCTTTTTTTGTAGTTTACCAGAAATTGTAGAAGACTTGGGAGCTGAAAATATGAGAACAAACATTTAGATAAAATATCCAAAACAGAGGTATAATTGTTTGGATCATCTCATGAGAGATGTGTATATTTTACATGGTCCTCTGTACAGTTTGTTCACTTACAACAAAGGAAAATTTCAGAATGTAGCAAGAATTGTACATAAGGCCATCTGACCTGTTGTTCTTGACTTTTCACCAGGAAAATCCATCCCCAAGTGGAGCCAGTGTTATGCTCCTATACCAATAGGTGTCATATTTCATGATTGACTGGTTAAAATCCCTAATATGTTCATCCTTTCCCTGCTGCAAAGGTTTTCCATATTTTGAAAAGATCAAAAAATTAAAAAATTAAAAGAGGGTATACCCTAAAAGAAAGATCAAAGGGTAAAAAGAATGAAATGGTCAAAAGAAAAATGAAAGAAATGAACCCCAAATAAAAAAGACCAGGAAAGTGTGCAAGTCCAAATGCCACTACTATTTCATGTTCTGTAAATGAAAGTTTCATGTGCAGTTTGTTGAACTTTATGTTGTGGCCAAACAGCTTAATCCTGGCCAGTTCATCTTTGAATTTCCTGTTTTAGAGATAGAGAATAAAATCTGTTCAAACTGTTCAATCTTGGCAGATAAGTAGTTAGGTAGAGAAGCAAAGGAGCTCAATTGTTAAACCTGAGCCCTTGGATGTGATAAGGGTAGATCTAGATAAGATTGCAATCAAAAGAAAAGAAGAAAAAGAGGGTTTTCTAGTCCAAGTGCACCCATGGAAGAAGAAGAAAAATGTTAGGTATAATAGGCTGGGTAGGTAGTTTTGGTGTTGCAGAAGCATGCTTATGATTAATTTTTTCTCTCAAAGATGTTCACCTTATTGTTATCATAAGTACCATGGCAACTGTTTTGTTACAAATTAAGTGAGGCATGACTAACTTCCCTTCATCCTTTCTCCAGATCATTCACTAAATCCCCCCAGAGATATTGGGATCTTCTCAATGTCCCCAATTCACTCCATCTCATTTCATAAAAACCCTAAGTAAAACCCATTTGCTTAGGAGATTGTACAAAATCACTTGCAAACCTCTGTTTTCCCCTAAGCCTAAGTTGTTGAACTTTATAACTTAGCGCCTATTTTTCATAAACTCATATTAACTATTAACATGATAAGTATTAAATCCCTTATAAATTCCCCTTCCCCCATATTAATATATCTATACAATAAAACCCCCAATATGTAATGATCCCGCCCCCGGTCGATTACGGCCATATTTCTGTTTAAACAGGGATTATAGGTTCATCAGGAACCATATAATAACCATCCCCCATGCATTGTTTTGAAATCAATTAACCCCATGTTAATTGATTAACAAATCACCCCGCCACCAATCATATCAAGCCCAAACAGCATTAAAACATTTGATTTTATACGTGGGCCCCCGCGCCGTAACCCTCCGCCAGCTCCATTGAGCGCCAACCGTTGGATCCGGGCCCACTCATCGGACGGCCCACGATCATATCGCGAGGCCCTCCGCTGCCGATGTTTACCACCTAGGGAGCCGGCGGTATTACCGCCGTACCAGGGACACGCAGTGCCCTCCCGCCATGCTCGCGGCCCTCCCCACCAAAACCGCTTGAGCCGATAAGTGGTGCGGGCCGATACCACTTACCGCCCTCCCGCTGACCCCGCCCGCTGATGTCATCGCCACGTCACCTCCACATCAGCATCCCGTACCCCTGCGTCACGACAAAACGTCACATCCCGATGACGTCATCTGACCAAAAAGCGCCAAAAAGCCCTGCGAAAGAAAATTTTTGTTAAAAGCTCGTGAAAATGTCATTTTCACCCATTTTCATTCGTTTTCTTCGCAAAAATGTTTCATGCAAACTACGTCCAAACAACTGCTCGAGCATACAGTCCGCCACCCGGCCAAACAAAGTCCAGCGTCTTGCTCCGCAGCTCGTCGGTCAACCTGCAATTTCCCTATTCGCCTCCAAAATATAGGTATTTACCGCATTCCACCTCCCAAACCTGTATTTTCAGTTTTCCTCTGTAAATTATACCTATAAGAGCTAAATTTAAACTGAATCAGTCCATAATTGCCATACCAAGACATCCAGAACTGCTCTTTTGCCCGTTTTTCCCACAGAAACTTAACCTCCAGTTAAAAACACAATAAACAAATATGGAAGCCCCTGTGGCCCTCAATGTCGTGCCCCTCAATGTACCTCACAAAGACCGGGCTTGGTTGCCCTTGGCTGACAAATATTTTCAAATTAAAGAGTTATCTGGTGATATGAACCATCTCCGGGCATTTTGCAGAATTACAAACAGTCATCTGAGTAACTCTAATATCCTTGGAATATGGGAATCTAATCTCCCCAGGTATTACCTTCCCTCAGTCAATGTGTTCCCAAATCATCTCCACCAATGCTATGCCAACTATGAACCTATCAGTAAAGTAGTTATGACTCCATCACAAACTGTTCTTTTCTACATAACTGCTGAGTCTACCAATGAAATGTTACACTTCCATCCACCTCAGCCCCTTTCTCCTCTTTCCATGGGATTTTTTGCTTGAGCAAAGCTCTCAATTTTCCAGTGCAGAAATAACCCGGATTGCTAAGTTATTTATGAAGCTAGATTGCTAGCCTCAAGGCCCACCTCCCTATATACATGCTTGGTTCATTGAAACTGGCAAGCTTATTCTTGACATGATATCCTTTATATTGGGATTCGAAACCAATGAATTTGTTGATGAGACCATCTTTGTTATGTCGTCAATGTTTACTCCAAGACAGACTCCTGCTGTCAAGTATGATTATGCCTCTTTCATTGCCAATAAAATCAATGAGAAATTCATAAATTTGGAAAGAGAAGGAGTTTTCAAGTACACCTCTTTCATATATCACCTTCTGCTATATTATCAGACAGACAGCTTTTCATTTCCCATCAGGAAATTGGATTCCAAAGGAGAGAGGAGGTTTGTAATCTTTTGGACCTCGATCTTCCACAATGTTTCTGAATCCCCTTATACCTACTATGAATTCATTGATTGGTTTATACATCCAGCCTCCACTTTATTGATAGGAGCTCCTCCTCCTAGGCTCTCTGGGGATATAAAGAAGATTTTACAGCTCTCCAAAAACTACAGAATAGGTGACTGGTACCTCTACCAGAATCACACTGAAATCAGGATATATGGCTGTGAACTGTGCCCTTATAAGCTGCCCAAATATGTGCCCATGAGACTATTTGCACTGGAGTATTTCAGGCAACTTATCAATGCATATTTAACCCACTTTTGCAATGTAAAGAAAAAGGCTCAGCTGAGAATAAGAAACCAGTTAGGCCCATTTATCATTAACAAGAGGGAGGTATGGGAAGATGTTGATAGGATATTGGGGGAAGAACTTAAACTGAAGAAAAGCTTCTGGTGGGTACCATATGACCCAAATAGATTTATAAGTGACAGAAAAGTAAAAACGAGGCTATCGGCCTATAAACATTTTAGGATCCCTGAAATAGAGCAATTTGCTAATCAGGATGAGTGGGTAGAGGGTACATTAATAGAAGAACTTACTCAACAAGAAGTGATGGAACAAGCTATGAAATATCTTGAAAAGAACCTTGACCTTCACTCTTTTGGACAGGTATCTTTCAAGCTACCTCAGCAAACCAGAGTGGGTACATCCTCCACTGGAACTTCACAGCAACCTGTACAGGAAACCAGTGCACCAGGTACAGGGTCTTCTAAGGGCAAGGAAGTGGCAGGCATGGAGCAGCAAGCAATGACTGGTCAACAGGGGAAAATTCCTTCGCTCCAGACCAAAGCAGCAAAGATTCCTACACTACAGACTCCTCTAAATGAGTAAAAGGGAAAGAAAATAGACAAAGAAGAGGCCAGACCCCTCTTAAGAGGAAATCATTAAAGAAACAATAGAAAGTCTAAGAGGTGAGAGAGTAACTAGCCCACAAACCTTCCCAACAATAGACACATCAACCAACTCACACAGGCAGGAGCTAGAAAGGCAACATAGTGTGGAAGTTTCATCCACTAGACCACCAAGTAAGAAGACCTCTGACGTCAAAAGAACATTCACAGAAATAAAGGCTACGAATGATCCACTGAGGCTACAGATTTACAATCTATATCTTAAGATGGCCCCCACAAAACAACAAA
Organism: Pinus tabuliformis; assembly: GCA_031772625.1. NCBI lineage: Eukaryota > Viridiplantae > Streptophyta > Pinopsida > Pinales > Pinaceae > Pinus > Pinus tabuliformis. The sequence goes on from CM062813.1 coordinate 720,993,229, forward strand.
GATTGATGTCTGCTTATGACATAAAAGAGGCGAAAATGATCATGAGTTATTTCAAGCCCAAGGTGCAGCAACCACAGTCAGCAACTAACTACATCAAGACAAATCTGGAGGTCTTGGCCAAAGATATTCATCCAAAAGACCAGATTGAGCTGCATAAAGAGACTGGAGAGATGGTATACTCCATGCTAGCTAACAAAGATATGTTAGCTCATAAATTGCAGAACTCCTTGAATAATACCTCTGCTCAGCTGGATTTAGAGAAAGCTTCTTCTCTAGCAAAGGACAAACAGGATAAAATCCTTGGAAGACATTATCATTGAACTGGGACATGACCCCAAAGATGCCAAAGGCATAAAGGCACTAATGAAGAAAAAGGAAGAAGACATTGCTGCCCTCATAAAACAACTCAAAATGCCTCCTTCTATGCATCCACAGACAGCAAATGTTGTACAGCAGAAATCCCAAGAGGGCATGATGGACCTGCTCATGAGGCTGAATGAGAGATTGAGTGAGACAGAGCAGGCATTGGAGAAAGCACTACAAGAAAAGCAGGGAGAGTCGACCTCCCAGCCACCTGAAGTAGCTCCAACAGTCAAAACTGTCCCTTCCATAGTTATAACAGCAGTGCCTCCCACTGTCCCGGCATCAACAGCAGAAATCATCACATGAGCGACATCAACAACAATAGCATCAGGCAGCGTTACTACTATGACCACAGAGCAATTAATAAAATCCATGGAGGATTTGAAACTCCAAGTATCTAAGTTGAAGCAAGTCAAAGAAAAGTTGTCAAAAATAGAAAAAAGTTATGATAAATCCAAGATGAATGTGGCAGAGAAAACAAGGGAGGTCAAAGCATTGGAGAACAAGGTAAGAGCCTTAGAAAAGGATCTCTCTCTAGATAAGCCTATGGCAGAAATCAAAGAAATTTTGTGGACCAACATCACTCAATCCCTTAGTGATGTGTGTATGTCTATTCAAACCATTTATGAACAAATTGATTTGATAAGAGTGGCCCAAGTGGAAATTCAGAAAACAAGAGCCTTATTGGGACAGATGCCTGAGCAAGCTAACAGGCTAATACATTTTTTGAATACCAAGACCAGTGAAGAACTGGAAGCACTAGATATTAGAGACAGAACAGGTACCATTTTGGACATCAAGAGAGTTCTAACCATGAGAACTCTAATGCAAAACTTGGACAGAAGATGCCAGGACATGCAGGTAGAGATTGATTCTTTCACAGAAAAATTTACAATCCTGCATCAAAAAGGTTTGCCAAGTCCTTTGGGAAGTAATGATCGTCTGATGAAGCACAAGGACTATGTACGTAAATTAAATACATATGCTGCTAATCAAGCTAATGATTCTTCAAGCACCTCAGGAGAGAAGGCACTTCCATCTGGTCAGTCCCTTTATGACAGCCTGGAAAATCTATTCTACATAGAGCATGAGGTGAAGCATCTATTCACCATCCCACCTAATTTCTTCAGGTACACAGAGACTGATGAAACTCTGAGGAAGCTGCAGAGACATAAATTACCAGGACCAGAATGGTGGCAAATCATGTTAGAGATCCTGTAAATTTATCTTTGGTCAATGCAAAATTTTGGACCATCTACTATAATGCGCAGAACAGAAATGAATCACAGTCATGCAGGTCAAAGCGCATCACATTAGAGTTAAAGAAAGTCTGGCCAAGGTAGAATAACCAGCATAGAGGATTAGTAGAAGACAGCTGGGAACCGACTTGCAGCACCTACCTCCAGTACATCTCATAAAGACGGATCAACCAGCGCAGCATGAATTTATTGCATCTATTTATTGTCTCCCTGTTTTTAAGACTGTCTGTCTCTATCTGTGTAAAAGAAGCATTAATTGTCAGCAGATATTATTTCTATCAGATATTTTGTATGATATCTTGATATTTTTGTATAAATAACCCCCCAGACGAAGTATTTGGGGTTGGTTGATTGGGAAGCATTCTTAGACTTTGTTGTAATTCTGAATTTTTTTTTGGAATAAAAGGTTGTTGGAACCACTTTTTGCCTGGCTTACAGAATGAGGAATTGCTGCTAAGGACCATGCTACAGAATTCTTGAATCACCTCATGGATCAATAAGTCCCTTCTAACCTATGTTTTACAGTTTCTGTGTTTAATATATCATATGTGTTTCATAATCTTAATAATAGAGAAAAATAATAACTCAGAACTTGCTTGATTGCACTATGTGTTTAGTCTTTGTTATTATTAATGTTTTCTTCAGAATTAGCATAAACAGTGAATTCTTGATTGCTCTTGTTTCCCCTTATTCTTTCACCTTGAATATTCGCTAAGGAATTCTTAACTGCTCCTTAACAATACTTAGCCATTTTCCCCCTGTCAACATGATGAAAGATTCTTAATTGCCCTTCACCCATTGACTCCATTCCACCTGATTCCAGCTTACAAATTGTTCCATGTTTGATTACCTTGCTCTGTAATACCATCCTTGGTGGAGAAACCAAATCCAGAAAGCTATCCTCCTTTGACTCCATCATCCAGGGCAAACAAGCTTTTGTTTGGATTGAGCGAGATGCCATACTTCCTACACCGCTGAAAAACAATCTTCAAATGATAGAGGTGCTCTTCATCTGTATTAGAGAAAACTGTTAAGTCATCGAGATAAACAACTAGAAAAACATCTTTTTCATTGGAAAACGCTATATCCATCGCCCGCTGAAAGGTTGCACCAGCATTTTTCAATCCAAACGGCATCTTTGCATAATGAAAAGTTCCCCACAGAGTGGTGAACGCTGTCTTGTCACGATCATCCTCATGGACCAAAATTTGGTTATAACCCAAATAACCATCGAGTAGTGACATTCGTGATGCTCCAACTACTCACTAAAGTATGTGATCCATCTTGGGAAATGGATAATTGTCTTTCAAGGAAACTTTTTTCAGATTTATAAGATCAATGCATAACCAAATCTCACATGTTTTCTTGCGGACGGTCACCAATTTTGAAATCCAATCTGAAAATCTGATGGGGACAATGATACCATCTTTATACAACCTGTTCACCTCCTTTTCGATTGAGGGCAGCAGCTTTGGATTTATTCTTCTTAGCTTTTGGCGAAAAGGCTTTTGATTTGGCTTGATCGGGATTACATGCTGAATTATGCTTGTGTCATATGCCTTCAAATATGAATAATCCCAAGTGAATACATCAGTAAAAGAGGATAAAAAACTGATATATTTTGCCTTTACCTATGGGGGCAGCGCCTTCGATAATTTTACCATCTTGGGATGTTCAGCTGATCCAATGTTCACATCTTCAACTCCTTTTTCGGTTGGCAGCAAGGTCAATTTTTTAGCCACATCGTCCTGATCGAAGAGCTCCTCTAAAGGTATTAGACCTTTAGGAATGATGTTGTCTTTGAGCTGCAAAACTTCCATCTGATTGACTTCCATATTCTCATCACCATCATCATATTCCATATCAATAGAAATGTCCTTGAACTTACCTTTATTTTGCAAAAATTCATTAATCTCATCATCATCTTGGAACACTTGCCAATACCTTTGATTGTCGGCATAGCGGGGCGATGCTTTACATGAATCTCGAACCTATTGTTTGAGTTCATAGGAATCTTCAAATTTCTTACTGCTATTGCAAGTGAATCTGTAATGACATTCTGAGCACGGGGCACACAAGTTATAGTGTAATCAGAAAATACCTTCAAGATATCCAACACCGCATTGTGGTAGGCCTGCATTCGAGGATGCTTAGCTTGGTACTCACCTTTCACCTGCTTGATAACTAACTCGGAGTCACCATACACTGAAATCCTATTAGCATTTAATTTTATAAGAACTTTCAAACCAGCAATTAAAGCTTCATATTCAGCCTCATTTTTTGAACAGTCAAAAGCTAATTTATAAGAGAAGACCCTTACATTACTTGGCACTTTGTTTGGGGCGAAAATTGAGCTGCATATCCAAATACCAATTCCAGCACCTTCCCTTCCTACAACGCCATCAAAGTCCATATTCCATAGGCCTGTTTCATCCTCTTCCAAATGCTAAAACTCTTTTTCTTTACCTTGTTGTCCATCAATATGTTGTTGTTGTCGGACTGCTGATTTTTCAGTGGTGCCATCAAGTCTTTGCCACTCTTGTCTCAAGACTTCTCTAAAATTTTTAGTAATCTCGGGAATGTCTTCTACTTCCACTAGTTGGCTATTTACATCATTAAAACTATCGGAATACAAAACAAATGACTCTAGATCAGTGTGTACATAGTTGATCGGATGATTTACCAGTTTCTCCTTGCTAGTGATCATGTACTTCATCTTCTGTTCCCGGTATAGTTTCCTCATCTGACCGAACACGGGAATCGTAGCATAGGAGAAATCAAGTTGCATTGTCCCTTTAATCTTTGCTCCCCAAGATCTAGAAAGAAGCATGCCAAATCTAGGAGGTATATCCGCCACCACCACATCCATCAAAACATTTTTAGCCGGAATCTAATCCAAACTGACCACCAAATCTTTGATAAGCCCAATGCACCTTACTCTACCGGAATCGAAAGAGTAAAGGTCATGGTATTTCCTAGTGATGTCCAATCCCAATTTCTCCATGATGGCTTTCGGCATAAGATTATGAGAAGCTCCGGAATCAAACATAGCATTATGTAAAATAAAGTCATGCACCCTGAGACTGATATAGAAAGGAGCAACATCACTATCTTGGGACTGACCTTCCAAAGCTGGCCCAAAGATCAGCTCGGGACTGTCATCCTCCACATTTACCATGTCTGATGATGGATCTAAACTCAAAATTTTAGACACCTGACTTTTATAATTGTTGTTCTTCATCAGCTCGGTCAAAGGAATGGATATTTTTAACTTAGCAATTTCATTTTCTAAGTTAAAAACTGAAACTTTTTCTACCTCTTTCGCTGGAACATCCTTCTTTTCCGTTTTCTCCTTTGACACATTTGGCTGATTTGGTCTTTCACTTGCTGATGTTGTTTTGCTGGTGCTAGGATCAGCTGTCTCTTTTCCCTTTTTCTGCACATTAGTAGGATCATTCTTTGACGTTGTTGCCTCCTTCCTTTTCTGAATTGGATTTACAGGCACATCTCTATTTCGAAGTGAATATTGCCGCTGATGAGCTGATAAAGCATTCATGTATCCTCTTTGGTAATCATCGGACTCTTCCTCAAGAACTGTATCACTTTCCAAAATAAAATTTTCATCCCCTCGTTCAGCTGGATTCTCGGAATACTCCTCATCTTTAGTGATGTAAATTGGCATGTCATCGAACGTAAAGAAGTGATTTTCTTCTCCAATCACATTCTCCTCCTCTTCTGATTCCATACCAAGTACAACATTCTCTTGTAGAGGTGTCTGCACTTGCTGCTGCGCTGTTTGACCTTGGGCTCGCTGCACTCTTTGTTTGATCCTGTATTGGAGCTGATGCTGGCCACAGAAGTTAGGATTTCTGATTTGTGGTTTAGACTTGTCAAGTTTCAGTCTATCAAGCATTTGTTCCACCTTTCGAAGCACTTGATCTGACGAGGAAGACTCTTCTTTTATTGTAACTTTCTTTTCAGCTCTTGCTCTAGCTCTCCTGGCCAGCAGATTTGCTTCAACGCTGACTGCAATCTTCTGCATGTCTTCCAAAGTAGTCGGATGTCTTTCTCTTAATTGGTATGCCATATCAGTGTCAAAACCGTTCGGAAACTTAATCAAGGTTAGCCCCATGGGTGGCTTAATATGACCAGGGATTGCATTGTAAACTGAATTGAATCTAATACAGTAATCTTGAACAGACTCACTAGCATTTCGTTTGATGTGCTCATACTTGGAAAGAATCTGAAGGGGATTTTTCTTCACTTCCCAGCGGTCTAAGAATTGTCTCTGTAGATTGGCCAATGTAGTGACACTTGCAACTGGCAAGGCCCTGAACCATTTCCTTACTTCACCACCAAATGTTTGTACAAAAAGTCTCATGGTTACATTTTCTGCATCAATCTCATGAAGATCAAAGAAATCTGTGATTTTGTCCACATGTTTTTGAGTTGTGACACCATGAGGAGTGCCATCAAACAAAGGAATTTTGCTTTGATAATCAGCGGGCATATCATCCAAATTTTGAGGCAGTACAAGAGGTGCAAAACGAGCAGCCATTTCTCTTGGTGGATTTGCAATCGGTCTTGGGGATGTTGGGGGAGTAGGTGGAGCTGATGTATGGGGGGTATGAGGAGGTGTATGCGGAGGTGAAGCAATCTTGGCTATTTTAGGAGTAGATAGAGTAGATGGAGGCAATACTACTGCAGATTTTTAATCAGAAACAGAAGGTTGCACAAGAATGGTAGGAATGAAAGGACGTTCGGTGGGAATTATTGAACTAGACGCAATTGCAGATGACCCAAGGGCTGCAGAAGCAGTCTCTAGGAAATCAGAAATATTAGAAGCCACAATTGAAGTCTGGAGCTAGTTCAAAATATAATCATCAATGGATTTATTGGCCCTTTCAGTTTCAAGATTTCTAACAAACTCAGGATTTAAGGTAGTTAAAGAAACAGCGCTTTCAGATTTGGTTTCAAACAAAGACAACTCAAACTGCTCATCAAACTCAAAATCCTCGATACACTCAAAACCAACAGGACACGATTGAGCTTTGAACACTGGAATAATAGAACTTCCTTGGCGAATGATTCTTGAAATAAGATTGGGATTTTCGTAGACAGGACGAGGATCAGGATCCGGATGTGCTCTGGTATATCTTCCAAGAAATCAAAAGGACATTAACAACTTGTTCAGCCTATCAAATCCTAAACTTATCATCCAAAAGCTAAGAATTCTTAGATGTAATGGGGTGATCTGCAAGTTAGCTACTCCGTTTATAAGACTAGACCGGAGATTGACTGAAGTAGCGTTTATCTACTTGCGCTAATGCAAAGCAAAAGTGTTTCGAAGGCTACCTGGCTAATCTTCAGGCTCCGTCTGTAGTTTATAAAATGAAGAATACCAACAAATGAATAATTTAGTTCCCCAGTATGGTCGCCACTATGTTAGAACCTAGATTTACCTTCGGCTGAAGAAGGTAGGATCCAGGGCCAACATCAAACCACGCTCAGCCTGGTAGCTAGCCCTACTAGGTCAGGAGAGGGCTCTCTCCGGGTCAATCTCAGCAAATGATGATCTATGGGGTTCGAGATGATTGAAATATATTCTGATTTTAGGCTAGGTATATGTGCAAAAGAGTTTGATTTGATAAAATGATGATTTGTTGGCTCAGAGGGAAAGACACATTATGGGGTGTGGGGATTGAGGCTCAGTTCTGCAGAGATCTCAATGGGGCAAGGTAGGCAATCGTTTTAGCACTTAAATTTTAGTGAGATGGAAGGAAAAGATAGATGATATGTTGAATAGGGCAAGAGCAATCATGAATCCTCCCCAAACAGCTGAAAACATCAAACAACTAAAGCAAACTTCAAGTAGAGCATTTCACTTTCAATGAATTCTACTTACACTCTTCTTTGTTTAGTTCAAAAGAAATAAGATAGATAATGCAATCACATAAAAAAATTCACAATCACAAGGAGAATCACTGTACCAAGACAAATTTCCACATGAATCCCAAAGAGTGCTGCAAATCCTGGTCTCAATTCCTTAGCCAAAATACTGAAAATAAATGTACAATGAAGCTCACGGCTTTCTCAAGAGTCCAACCATGGTAATGACTGAAAAATAACATAATATAGACAAACATAGCTCATCCTTTCCTCTAGGGGTCGAGCTCACAAGTTTAGGAGCTGATCCAATTGATTCTAAACTGAGAACTAGAAACTAGGCAATATAACAACATGCCTCTAGAAACAAGGGAACTGATTCATTCAATTTCAAACAACCTCTAAACTGATGAATCTACCTCTACAAGTGAAAATCCAACATATTTACATCATAATCCATCAATGCTCATCAAACTACATCATAAATTTTCCATTAGGAAAGTGAAAAAGTCAAACTAGGCGACGCTAGGGGAAAAACAAAGCAAAACTTGGTCAAACTGGCAATTTTTCCTCTATGTGTCGAGCCTGATTCTCTATGCATAGCACCTATTTGGACCCACTTTTGGAGGCCTTCCTAATGTCTAAATGAGCTCTAGGTGTGCTTGTTGGAAATTTCTTCTTGTCTACTTTCCAACCCAAGTGGAATTTCTCAATTTGGCCTCCATTTGCCCCCCAAAAGTCCATTCTCTCAATACTGCTTCCTGTGTGTCAAAATAGGGGCAGTGAGGTCATTTTTTGAGTGTTTTTGACCTTTTTGAGGGCTCAAAACCTGCCCAAATTTCTTGGCCATAGGTAGACAAGTGTAATTTTGTATGAAAAATCCAAAAATGCTGAGTTTTTGAGATTTGGAGGCCTCTAGCAAAGGCGAGCGCCAGTGGCACGACGCATAGGGCAGAAAAACCTGTTTTTTGTGCCAAAAATGAAAAAATTGCTCCAAATCTCTTGAAATTTGGGCTGAGTCTTCTCTATCAAGTGATGTGATGGGCCAAGGAAGCCTCAGCCAAGATCTAAAGTCCTTCATCCTCTTTTTTCCTCCTTAATGCTCTCTTCAACTTTGCTTTCAAATTCCTGATTCTCGCTTGGCACACCAAGTTCTGGGACAAGTAATGATATGAAAAGTTTTTAAGCATATTCTTCTCATTTATTGTTTTCTCCAGCTTCCGTTCCAAGTGTATATTGACTCTTTCGAGCCATTACTCCCTATCAGCATTGATCTCTTGCTCCAATGAAGTGAACTCCACCCTCCTCCTTCAGGCAGCCTGGTGATTTTGCCGAATGTTTTGCAACTCCATAACCACCTGCTGATCCTCAAGCTGCTTATTCCTCTACTCCAAGTACTGTATAGTCCATTGGGCTCTATCCAAGTTGGTAGACAAGGCATCAATGTCCGCCTGCTGCTCCTTAATGATCTCTCTAAGATTTTCACTTTGCAAGCCCATATCAGTATCATCACCCTCAATGAGGATGAAATCAGTCTCCCGCTCACCAGATGGTCCTTCCTCCTATAGTGGCCTCTTGCCTCGGTCCTGAACCTGCTGTGCTGATGAAGGAAGCAAGGCCCCTTCCACCCCGGGTGGAGATAACACTCGCTTTGCTACTGCAAACAACCGTCTAGTACCCCTCTGATAGGAGATGAACACCGGCACACTAGCAGTCTCATGGCCCTCATGCTGATAAGAAGGTCCACCTATCTCATGCCCAGCCTCTGAAGGTCCCTGTGAAGCTCTGAAAAACTCACGAGAGATGAAGTCATCCCAAGTGATGCCCTGTAAACCAAGCTGATGAACGACCACAATTTTGATGAGAGCAAAATGATAAATACTGTTGAACTGCTGCTGAGGGGTCTTGTGCTGCACAAGAGTGGTCATCTTCTCTATGTTTCGGCATATGAAATAAGGAATGTTCATCATCCGTACCCGAGTAAAATGCATCAGCAGCCTCATGTGATAAGCATACAAGCGGGAGAACCGGCCCTCACATGTGAAATACTTCATGATGAGTTTCATTAAAGGAGCATATTCATCCTTGAGGTACCAAAAAGGAAACACTCTCTTGAGCTGTCTCAAAAAGTAGGGCTTGATGTACGGTTCATAGTGTTGCCGGTCAATTTTCTGCCTCTTGTTCCATGGTTCTCCAATGTTTGGTATGCTGATTGCTAATGAAATGGTTTCTGCTGTTAATGTGAAAGTGACACTAGCAAAAGTGGCTTGATCACCATGTAAATGTAACACAAATAAGCGAGCCAACTCATGATGAAACTGAATATTAGCAACCTTCTTGAAAAATTCATAACATGACTGATGTTGGAAACAAAATATGGCAAGAGAGCATGCCCGTAATTCAGTAAGAGTAGTTGGTTCCTCTCTGATATGTCTGCCACCTCTATGAGGCCTCCTGGGTGCATGTCCCTCCATGGGTGAGTCACTTTGGGTCTCCTCTTCATAATCATATGAAGGGTCAGATGCCATAGCTGCTGATAGGCAAATTGCCTTGGAGAAATAGGTGTTGATGTGTCAAACTATGGTGGACTGTTTTTGGTGATGTGCTTGACCTCTGCCACCAAGGGAAAACAGTGAAATGAGGGACTATAAGGGGAGGGAAAAATAGTGGGGGATTAGGGGCTGTTGGGATAGATTTAGTTAGGGGAAATATGGGATGTTTTGGGAGTTTTTATATAGGATTAGGGTTTGGGGTTTTACATTTGGAAATTTGGGAAAGGGAACTTGGGATAGGGGATTAATGAATTTAGGGGGTAGGGGAACTTAGGGAATAATGAAATCAAGGGACAAATGGGATAAGAGAGTGATGGAGGAATGATATACTTAGTAGCAAAACAGTCACTTAAAACCCTAGCAACAATCTCCTTTGACAGTTTGAAGAGATAGGGTTTATTTTCCTTTACACATTCATCATGCAATAAACACCATCACACAATCATCAAACTTGGATGCAAATTAGTGACAGAGGGTTAACCTACTTGTCACAAGGCAAAACCATGCGATTTTTGGCGATTGGAGGTCGTTCTGGCGATTTTCGGGCCCTCTGGTTGTATGCGTCGTGCATCCAGCCCAATGTGGCGCGCCCCATGTATGCGTCGCGCCCTTGTAAAATTACACATGATCCTGAGGCCCAATGCGCCGCGCCCGGTGAGTGCGCCGCGCCTCCTGCCCAGTGCGCCATGCCGGCAACTTACAACAATTTTTTACCCAAACTTCACACTCACTCACCCAAATCGTTTTGCTTTGGTTCTCTTTGCTCTTGGAATAGAAATGAACTTCAAACACTTGGAGAAATGATTTATGCATGAGCTTTTCAAATTTAATTTTTCCAAACCCACTTTCATAATGTTTTACAAATGACTTTATTTCAAACTCTGTTTTTTGGACTTTTTCACCTTTTTGGCTTTGTGATGAACTAAATGACCTGAGCTTTGCTTGTTTTTGCAGGTGTTGGAGCTTTTGGGCTAAGGAAAGAAACCAGGGTGCAGATGAAGGAATTTACAATGAGGAAAACAAAATTTTCATGATTTTTTACAATGAAAGCTAAATACTCTGTTTTTTCCTCAAAACAGAGTTTTGAGGAAAAACACATTTTCGAACACTTGGTGATGAAATTTATTGATGTTGCAACCTCCTCATGGCCTGCTGGTAGTTATTGGACATTTTGACACATTTTTTTTCGAAACCCTAATGAAACCCTAGACCTAATTGACCATGAAACCCTAAAGACAACTTTTGCAATTTTCGAGATAAAAGGAAGACTGTATATGTTTTTTAAATGAAAAACATGAGCCAACAAGTAGATTACATGAGGGAAACTGTAGGAATGCCACTACGGTCAGATGATCTATGCACCTAATGGAATGCAAATGACTGGGCGGGACACCTAATATGAAATGCAACAAGAGGATTTGATCTCTGACGGAGGGATGAAAATACTGACTCTAACACTATCTAACTTTGAACAAGGAGACATGGTTTGCCTTGAGATTCTTCATAAAGTTGCAAAGTTGTAAGGTATATTTTCAATGGAAGGACAACCTCTTTTCCGTATACAAGGAAATAGCCAGATGCTTTTAGAGAGGGTTTGGGAGTGACACATTCATCCCATAATGCATTCACTTAAGATTTATGCCATTTTTTTTTCAGAGAAGACTATTTACTTGATAATACGAATTAAGTTATTATTAGTAGATTTAACCAAATCATTTCCTTGTCGATAGTAATTTGATGTGTGCTTTAAAGCAATACCATTTTCTAATGCAATCTCATAAAGATTTAATGAGGAAAAATAATTTTCTTTATCAAATACAAGTGGTGTAGGAATGTAGGACCTAGTTAAAAATATTAAATGTTAAAGGAAAAATGTGAGAAGAGAGTGTTAGTATTCAAATTAATAACATTAACTATAGACTCGAGAATGCCACAGACTTAACAGACATAACCGGAGAAGCAGAAATTTCATTACTTGAAAGAGTTTGTGATGCAAATGCTTGGATGATCAATTCACACTACCCTGTTATCTTTGCAAGCTCAAATATTGAAACGTTGGCATGAGCTCTTTCCATATCCTTTACAATATTATAGCCAATGTTTTCATTTCTAATGGGTTGTGTTGAATAGCTGGTGGTGTGGCTTTATTTGAAACTCCAGGAATGATGGACTTACTCTTGTTGTTCACAAAAGTGTTCTTAGAAGGAGGATCACTTCCAAACTTATTCTGCAAACTCTGAGCAAGCTTAGTAAGTGGTGTTGGAAACAATGTTAATAATGGGGGGGTGAATCAGTATTAAGGATAATCTTAACTTGTATGCCAACTTATCTTTACTCATTCAAATTTGACATCCATTATATGAGAGAAACCATTAATAAACCATAACATCCATATCAACCAATAAAAACATACACATCATGAGAAGCAAACCAATGAGACACAGAGGTTTAACGTGGAAACCCTTTCAAGAAAAAACCACCAAAGCTTGTTGTTGTTATTGATGTTAAAATGAGAGCACCTACTCTATTACATCAATATATTTGTGAGCCACCACTCACAAGAAGCACCAAATCCCTTTGATTGTTTGCTAGCACCCACTAGCAGGAAGCACCAACTCCCTCCTTTTGCAGACACTTGATCAGCCTACCAGAAGCACCAACTCCCTCCTTTTGCGGGCACTTGATCAGCCTACCAGAAGCACCAACTCCCTCCTTTTGCAAACACTTGATCAGCTTACCAAAAGCACCAACTTCATTGATTTTTTGCAAGCACCAACTTGCAGGAGGCACCAACCCCCAAACCTTCTCACACATCCACTAGATATGGAAGCACTAACTTCATGTTTACAGGCTCCAACCCACACTCAAAAGAAAACTTAATGCTCATTGTAATTGGCATCCTCTCTTCCTATTTTCAGCTCTTTTTTCTACTCAACAACCTTTTGGCCCACACAACACTCTGTAGCAGCCCTATCTTCTTCTCAACAGTCTACACTAATACACAACACTCTCTTTGAATTTAGCACTCTACAACAACATACTCACATGGGCTCTCTATTCTCAGAATTATCTTTCTGCTCAGGCACACATGGCCTCTTATGAGTAGCGCACTCACACTGAATTCTCTCCAGACAACTCACACTCCATAGCATATACTCTGCTCCCAGCCCTCTTCTATTCCACAAGATTTCTCAACCTCTCACAACAACCCTGGAACACTCTGGGACTCTTTCCTCTACATTGGAACACTCAATCTCTCTCTGCAACACTTGCACCCTTGGCCTCTCCTCAACATCGCACACATGCACATATCTCTCCACACAGCTCATTGGAAACAATGTGACTTTCCCCCACATTGCTCAACTGCAATCTTTGATTTTGTTTCACTTTCACAGAGTGAACGATGCAGTCTCTGTTAGTGATCACTCTGTTATTGACACTATCTTATTGTACCTCTTCATGTCTTCTCCATCTTGTTGTTTCATCTCTTTACTGGAGTTCTTCCACTGCATCATTAACTTAAAGAATGGGCTTCCTTCACTCACCAACTATTTTTGTAGCATAATCAATTTAGATAATGGGTCATTGTGTGATTCTCCATGCTGAGAATTAAATCTCAGTCAGCTTGTACTTCCAGGAGGTTCTTCCATGCTTATTAATTGCTCACATAGCTTGAAAGAACTTCAGCATGGCTTCTTTGAACTGCGATCAAACCTTCATTCCCTAAGGCTCTATTCTTCATTTAATTCCTTGTAGTGTGCATGGGAGATTAGAGGTGGCTTACTTCAACTCACGATAGGCCCAACATTATTCTATGAAAATTGTGGTCCTATCTGCTCTTCGAGACAAGACTTTTTATAGTTGCCATTATTCAAATGACCAACTCCTCTATGCACATTTCTTCTTGGTTTCCGACTCATACATCCTTCATACACCTTTTCTGAAATTTCAGAACTTCTCATATCGTAGCTTTATTAAGGGTGAATGTTAGGAAATCACAGGATTCCGATATTGGCATTTCGCCCCTTTTCTCTTAGCCTCTTATTGTTTTTCCACCATAGGACCAGGTGCTTTGAACAAAAGCTTCATACACCTCTGTATTGGAATTTTGGAGACTCGCATATCATAAATTTATTAATACATGAAATTACAAAATGGTGAGATCCTGATTTGGCCTTTATCCCCTTTTGCTTCACCCCTTATCGCATTTCCACCATATGACTGGGTTTTGTGTTCGACGACATAACACTTAGGTGCTAAGCTCTCCAGGATCCTGTCAAGGGCCTATCTCCTCATGTTCTTGCTTTAAGCCCTTGGTTCTTTCGGGCTCCATGACCAAACACCAACACATTAGAGCTCCCTGGTATAGAAACTTTCTTTGAATTACAGTTATAGATGAGTTATGAAATTCTGACCTCTGAAATACTTCCCATGTGGCATCACCATAACTATTTCTTTCTCTACACCCTTGGATATTTGGGCTCCATGACGAAGATCCAACAACATCAGAGCTCCCTGGTATTGGGACTTTTTCAAAAAGAAATTACAGCATAGTTATGAAATCTCCAACCTTCGATATACCTGCAGGATGACATCATGCTCTCGTTATCAACACCACATGGCATCTCCTTAGTGGTGACACATGTCACCAGTATTTGCCCCATTATTCCACTCGATAATGTTGAATATGAATACCATGTTTCCTTCGTACAACGATGTGATGTTTATGTCATTTGCCACCGTCATCTCTTGAGGGCCAATCACCTGCTGCCATGTTTCCTATCCGAGGAGAAAGAAAGGGTCCCTCAGTCCTTGGTTTTGCAATTGATTTCCTTTGAAATTCCCGCTCCCCGCAACCCTCGACACTTTTTTAAAAAATGCATTAATAAGAATTTACGAGGTCCCAAAGTTCCAAAATTCAGCCTACTTTCAATTGACTGAGACTTTGACCCTCTGAGACTCTGACTCTCCAAATTTCTAAGGTTCCAAAATTATTGGATCTGATATTTAGTTTTCTTTTGATATTCAACCTGCTCTAATATTCAGCCTGGTTCTGATATTCAGCCTGCTCCAATATTCCAACCTTCCAAGTATGAAAGATTGTGATGTAGAACCCTTATAGCACTAAGTTGTTTTATCTCCCAATGACAGGCCTTGCAGCCATTTTCCATTTAATTTTATTTATCCAAAAGTGTGCTTTGCTGAATTTAGTTGTTAGTATAGGCTAGAGTAGGCTCTACTCCTAAATTGTGTGTCCTTACATCTCTAAGTCTTACGATTCGATATTTGATAACGAAACGGTGGAATTAGAATACATATAATTTTACCAACAATCATTTGCATTAATGACTTGGACTCATGATGACTTGTACATAGAGTTATTTTGAAGTCACGACACTATCACTATGTCTTCAATACTCATAAATCTTGTATTGTGGTTTCCCTCCACCCTCCAAAGTGTTTCTTGAGGTTATGGAGTCTTCATGAGTCACTTTGATCATTGGAATCCATCGTTCCTTCAATTGTCACAACATGGCACCTTTGTGCCTTTATATTGAAAATGATTCCTTGGGAAGCCCTTCTTTTCATATCCCCTCACATGCATTTTCCATGATTTATTGAAAACCTGCAATTATAGATCAATCATGGAAAGAAAACTTTAGCCCAAAAATATATTATTCTATCATGCTTCATGCAATTTTTATGACTGTAGCTCAATAGTGTGCTAAGGGAAGAGCAAGAGAACTTCTACGCACAGGGCACGATTGCAAGAGATATGAGAGGCTTCAATGATCATTGAGCCTGCATAGTGTGCAACTTTGGAGGAGAAGGAGGTCTGATGGAGGGCACAGGGCACAGTTCCAAGGGACAAGGCAACATGAATGTTCACCAAAGATGCGTTATGCACTAGGAGAGAGATTCAGGGCCACAAGGAGGGAATAGGGTGCAGAAACAAGGAACAAAAGAAGGAATCAATTCCCACTAAGAGTGCGTAGTGCACTTAGTTGGGAGGGATAGGCTAAGGTTGGCGATGGGGCCCAGAGATAAGCAACAAGAAAGAGGATCTACTCGAAATGCACTATGCATTGGAGGAAAGCCTTATGGCTGTAAGAAATTATTCTGATTGACAAGGAGGGTATCTAATAGGCCTTATAAGTGCACTATATTCTCTTCCTAACCTAAAGTGTAGGCTTGCAAAGTCACAAAAATGTCTAAGTCTGGAAGGCTAAAACCTTGAAAAACACACTGAGTTAGGAGAAAAATCAAGTGCGACACATATCAACTCATTAGTAAAATTTAGACAGGTCCCAATACTGAGAAATATATATCGAAATACTAGTTCGCAAACATTCTCCAAGTGTAATGGACAAAGTATTTGTAGTTGTGACCAAAAGTGTCGCTTTGTGACTAGAAAGTGTGTTATGACTTCAAAGTGCAGTATTGCTACTCTTGATGATTTGATGACACTTAGGAAGGACCATGGACACTTAAAATATGTGTAAAAAAATGAAACACCACTTGAAAACCAAAAGCAACACTTCACAAGATAGAAGGTAGGCTCCAAATTTTGAATATAGGAAAAAAATTGTAGGGTGTTGTAGCAGTGACAACACTTGGTGAGACACTCGGTGAATTTCGACTTCTCTATTGGGGAGTAGCTTTTGGTAAAGAGTTATCCCTTTAGGAAGTATTGATTCATAAATGGGATCACTTAATATTTCCCACTTAACCCGGTTATAGATGTAGTACTCCATTTCTTTACTTGGTTTAAGACACCAAAAAATATTTCCATTTCACAATTGTTTCAATCTAGGAGAAGGGTAGTATGAAATTGTGAGTTAAATATAATCAAAGTCATAGTTTTCATCTCTGGTGTTGCTCTTCTACCATCAGGCTTGGATAGTACCCCGATGGACTCACTATAGCAACACAAATATTTCTTAGCTGCCAACGAGCCTGGTGATTACCCCAATGAAGTTACTTGTTTCACCTCCATGCACAAGAACCCTTTCTCTTATTTCACCCTTTATTTATTTTACTTATAGGACTTGTTAGCTCTGCTATTAGCTCTACTATAAGACTAAGCTTTTGATGGGTAATAAACAGGTTTGGCAGTGCCGGTTGTGCCTTCGAGGGGGTTGGAGCAGTTGGTTTTCCTTCCCTCCTTCGTTTTCTTTATAACTCTATAGTTCCCGCTACCTCCGTTTTCTCCTTCCCCTTCTTTCTCCTTATTCTCCCTTAACCCTGTTATTTCTGTTTTCCTCTATAATCCTTTATAAACCCGTATAAACCATTTTTCCCTCGGATCTCGGGTGCAAAGCTAAACCTATAAAACCATGGTCATATAACCGCATGCATACAAAAAGCGTTACCGCCGAGGCCCTCGCCTATCACATCAATCAAATCACGTGATTTAAACCTTGGTCATCCAATCATTTCCTATGAGATCTGACGATAGTCGCTCTTCCCAACACTACAACCAGCGCGTTCATTAATCCATGGGGAAAGTAGTTTTCCTCTGCCACGTGTTGCACAAAGACTGGATCGCGCCCTCGCGTACGAAAACCGCCCCCCTTCGATAAGCGGTGGGGGAAACCGCTTACTGCCGTCTGCCTGTCCTCTCGCCCATTAATTTCTGCGCACCTTTCGCACCCGATCGTCGTCGGATCTGCCCAACCACGATCTGACCGCTCACAATTGTCTCCACCCGCTTCCTCCCAATGGCTCCCTCCGATTCAATCTCCATCATTCGTCTGTTGGATCCAACGGTTGTTGTTTGTTCCCCGACCTACTCTCGCCTCCGCCATATTATCCCTGTTCATAGCCTGTCCTGTGCTCCTGAAAGACGAAGGTGGCCAGCTACCTATACCCGGCACAGTTTGTCCTCAGCCACCACATTCAAGGAGCAGTATGTCCGAAGGACAAGAAGGACAAGCCTCGAGCAGTTAAAACGTTTATCAGACATGGAATTTCATCCATATTTCATTCCATCTGCTCAAGAAGGACAACAGAATGTCAGGAAAGGTCAAATTCATTCATTGAAGTAGCAAATTGTATCAGAGACCCATATCAAAGAATTGAGGTGGTTGGTGGTCCATTATGAGCCCTCCACACATATGATAGCAGATATTTTGTAAAAAAACTCTATATATACCCAAAACAAGATGTAATGAGGGTTGATGGATATTTTTTTGATGTAAAGTTCAACTTCTGGAGACTGTAACTACTGTGATACCTGCAGCTTCTGGTCTTCATTTTCAGCTAATACAAGCTCTTTTGTTGTTGATTGCTCACTTTCCACTTCTTCTTTGTTCCAGGCTATGCCTGTCATGCATTTTTTCATGTGATGTTGATGTTTATCATTAGAGGGGCTGTCATCCCACCTCTGTGTTAGAATCTAGTATGTATTATTGAAGGTGTATGCAGGTTTCTATTTTCTTGGTGCTAGAGAGCTGTCATCCTGTCTATGCATTAGGAAATAGATTTTCAGACTTTTCTACTGGTTGCAGCTGGCCATCACATGGTCTTGTGCATCTTCTGGTGTGGTCAGTATTCTCCATGTTCACCTATTCCTTAAATTGTGAGTAATTGGTGGTCTAAAGCCTTGTATTCTGAGGGTGTTCACCCATGTCTGGGGTTAAGCATAGTAGAAGTGTTTATCTAGCTTGAATATGCATCATTCCTTCCATTCATCCACCATTTTCTGACATTTTTGTTGAGTTTGTAATGTTCCTGAGCATCTCTAAGATACAACCTAGGAGAGTTTCTTGGGGTGATAACAGGACTATGCTTAGGCTCTTATTTTTTCACAGGGGTGGAAGAGGGATACTGACTTATTGAGATCAAAATAGGTTGTTCCTTCGCAAATGGTTATATATACCTCTGATATTGGTTTACTTGCTATTGATTTTCCCCATTCCCATCTCTACTCAATTGGATTAGCATGTAGAACATCAAGTAGATTCAATACGAAGTTAAGGAATCAGGATGCTAGAATAGATATGAGTATCATGGTTCCACTCAAGTGTTTCCTCTTGAATGTATCATATTTTACATTGTTAGGCCCTGAAATTGTTGTACTTAATGCACCTTTTTATTCATATGATGCCCTACTTATTCCCTTGTTTCACCATTTTATGAACTCTTTCAACATTCTAGATCTATCCTCAATTGAATATGCCATAACATTTCACAATGTGTGGAGAATTCGCCCTTCGAAGAATCTCCATTTCTCTGATTATTTGCTTTCAAACAGTAAGCTCATGCTCCCACGCCCCAAGTATAATTTTTTCTAGCCTTAACATGATTAACCTTGTAGACATTACCACTACTCATGGCAGTATTAAGAAGTATAAGGCTAGATTTGTAGAAAATCCTATAGATTTGCAAGCTCATGCAATTTACTAAAGCACAAGACAAGAATCTACTTCTACGTTCAACCAGCGGAAGCCAATAAATCGATGAAAACAATAAGAACAAGAAGAAGATAAATGAATGGCACATAGCACAAGATATATCTGGGGGAAATCAATTGCTCAAAACCCCGCTATCTGTATTGCATATATCAAAAATATGAGTGAAGATACAAAGCTTTTTCTCACTAGAACAATTCCGCACAAGTATGCTCAACTCTCTCAGCTCACAAGCTAGCTCTTGGCCAACACTTAGCCAATTCTACAGCTCTCCAAGCCCCTAATCTCTTGCGTAATTCCTAGGATGAATAGCCCGTATTTAAAGGGAATTCATGCTTCCAAAACTGTGCAATCCAAACATAGGATCAATCTCTAATGCATGCATGATATTTACACTCTAGTAAATAATACCACTGATAGTACAATGTCCCTGCACTCTAGTCTCAACTGGGTCTTTCTCTGGACTGACATGCATGAGTTTCTCATGAAGGAATCTTCAATTAACTAGAGTAGCACCAGTGGATGCATTAGTGCAACAATTGAGTGTTAGTCCTTTATTAGTTCCAAAAATAATTTAGAACTAATTTAACTTAACTTAACTCAGTAACTGAGTGATCTAATTTCCAACTCAATTTAAACTCATACTAGACCCCTAAAATTTAGGGAGAACTTATACATGACTACAAAAAGACTTCCAACTCGAAATTCCTAAGCTAATTAAGTTGATTAAACTTAATTAACTATTTACAAGTTGCTATGAGAATAGAATTCGATTTTAATTCTCAATTTAATTCAAGGACAAATTAAACTGGAATTTCTTATTGCCTTTTCTCAACACTCCCTTTCAACAAGAAATGGATTATTAGCTACCCTGATCCTATCTCTGTGAAACTCAAATTCACATCTTGACAATGCCTTTGTCAAAATTTCAGCATCTTACTCCTCCATGGGAATGTACCCTAACAACATAATTCGCCTCAATCCACAATCTCTGAGATGATGATATCAGATATCAATATGCTTGGGCCGATCATGAAAAACTGGATTTTCAAAGAGTTTGATACAACTCTTATTATCGCAGTAAATCATAATTGGATCCATCTACTGACTAAACAAACCAACCAGGATCTTCCTCATCCAAATGGCCTCACATGCTACCTGACTTGCAGCCATGTACTCTGCCTCTGCCGCACTGTGTCGTGGCGGAAAAAGTCGTTTGTGCGGACACAACTGACCTCCCTAGGAGTCTAAACTCTCTAGCGACAAACAAGACAAAATGGAGTGATCTTTCTCTAAATATACCTTTTAAAACATGAAAACTACAAGTGTTTAGGCTTACCTTATTCCAAAACGCTGTTGTTGTAGTCCGTCCTTGCCGATCCGGATGAGCTCCTCCTTCATGTCAATTCCTGCAACCACAAACAATCAAACAATTACCAAGCACTTGCATTTCATATAATAAAACATATATTCAACATGCAGACCAAGGAACACATGAAATAACTCATTAACACAAGCTATTGAGAAAAATAAACCAGTTTGTATTAATAACGAAACAAAGAAACTCTTACAACCTGGCCTTGGTGTTGTGCAAGTTCCTCCCAGGGTCCATCAAGGGTTTTCCTCTACTTTCACAAAGCTCACCCACTTCCAAGTAGAATCAAGCAAAGACAATCTCTCCTCACAAGGTTCTAAATGGGAGTCCTAATTCCTGCAGCATTTACCCAAAGAAAATGTATAGCTCCAACCTCCCCTCCCTCTGGCTCAATGTCTTTATTTATAGTGCTGTAAAGAGGTTATTCAGGTCCACCATCAATGGGATAATCCCCCTCTTTGGGTGGGATAGCTCCCTTATTGATGGGATAAGTTCCTCCTTAATAGGGATACATGAACCAACTGGAGGCGCATCCATTTCATCAAACCGACCTCTAGAAAGTTCTAGAAGTAACCACAAGTAACTTTTTTAAGATGAAACTCGCGCATTTTGCCTTTTACAGAAGGACGCACCTGTCCCTTAACATACAGAGCATCCAAGGACGCAACTTTTGTGAACATTGTGAGCGTCCCCGCAGGTAAGGCTAGAGAGAACCTGCGACCCCAGAGATAAACACATTTTTTACAAGACTTTCTCTCTTCTTTGAGTTTGAGATGGATAGCAGAGGCATAAGACTTGCCTAAGAGGGTAGCATGACTGTTGATTTGAGCCATACTAACTGTAAGTAGTCATGGTGACATTTTTTAGTGTAACAGATTGCCCCCTAAAGTGCGAAGCCTGGAATAGATTAGGGTTTTGTAATTCTAGGAAGGGTGAAGCGCTTTATCATTTCAAGGATTGTCTTGTGGATGACCTGGTTGGAACCTGCAATTTTCAACACAAAATACATGTATAAGATTATATCATCACTGAGGTAGGCATTCCCATACTCAGATTCAAAACTTTAACTAATGGACTAACTATTCTGACACAGGAATGATCTTGCAGTACATCATTTTTTATAGACTTTTGTAGACACAGTATGGACGCAGCCATCTGTTTATGATTAGTCTACATAGATAATGAATACAAAACTCCTCGCAGCCTGGATGGTAGAAACTAGATCCAGGGTCTTCACTCTACTTCCCGAATTGGTACGATTCTAGCCATGTGATTAAATGATTTGATGTCGAACATGTTAGAAACCACTTGATTACCAGTCGATGATGTAAACTGTTAACAAGCATGAGAGGGACCACCAGTAATGTCAATGGTTCTCAAAGTACCAAGCACAACCCGTGAAATGTGAATAGATGTTTTGATGTCGAACACTTCACGGAATCCTTTGATCGAAAGTCAATGATGTAAACTGACGTCAAAGGCGAGAAACCTGCCATTGATGCATGCAGACTTCAAGGTACTGTCGATTCCTAAGTCATCTTTCTAGATAATGTGTCGATGTCGATAGAAAGCGACCCGTTGCAGGCAAGCCTGCAACACGAAATCATTGTTCAAGTTGAAGAAATGTTGCTGTAAGGACTGACTCAGGGATGGTCAAATGGATGACAAGTATTTTGCAGATGAAAGTTTTGCTTGCAGACCTCTTGAACACATAACGACACGACAGATGGCTTGGTGACGAATAACTCAAAGTTAATCCCCGGAACCCGGTTAAAGACTTTCAAAGTGGTTTGGTCAACTGTGAGGTAAAAGATTTCCCAACCCAGGTGAATGAAAAGTGTCGTGTTCAAGAGTGGTAATAAAGTTTCTTTTGAGACAAAAGGTAACAAACGGGTTCATTCTTCTCTTTTTTCCCCCACCATTTCTGGCAAGTACCTCTTTATTTTTAACAAGCTTGAGGAGGATAACATATGCTTGATTATAAGCTCATCCTTCGGACGAGTCCAACCTAGTTTAAATTCGAACCCTAGGAAGGAGTGGTTCGTTCCTGTTTGTAATTGAACAGGTCCCTTACTGTAAAAGTTTAACGAGCCCAGTATAGGAGAAACTCGGCGTTTTTCATTTTTAGAGAGTCTGAAAAAACAAAAGGAGACTCCACGTTGAACTTTTTCGTATATTTGTGTCCCTCAAGCCCGAAAAAGCATAAAATAATACCTGGGGGAACCGCTTGATCTTGCGACCAAGGAGTACTTTCATAATAGTGTTGTTGACCTGAAAAGTAAAAAGCGATCAAAGACACGTCATTTTATTTCCTTATCGAGTTTGAAACGACAAAAACCCGGCAATCTTTTCCTGATTTTGCGGTCAGAAAAGAGCTAAAAGGGGACCGTCTTTTAATTCCGTTTTAACGAGTGTAAAAGAAACGCTCGGCGATCTTTTCATGTTTTAGGAATCAGAAAAGGGCTTAAAAGATGACTCTGATATTTTTATTTGTGAAAAATGACAATTTCCCTCGAAATCCCTTTGTCCTGCACAAAAGCAACACATTACTCATACCTGTTTAAAATAGGCAAAAATACATCGAAAAATATCTTTTCATGGTAAAAAATGAACTAATTCATCCAAAAAACCTATAAAAAGACCTTTTACCATGTCATTTTTACCGTTTGACTGTTGAGGTTGAAAAAGGAGCTTTTGACAAGAAACTTCCCGTGGTCGCTGCGGAAAATCCGACCGTCGGAATCGAACGCCGTCTTATCCAGGTATTTTACACATCCTACTCTGCATTTCTATCCGTTTAGAATTAATTTTTAGGTCTTAGTTTCATTTTTTGGGGGGGTTTTGGTTTTGGAATGCGCCTCTCGGCGGACGCGGGTGCCCTTCGGGTGACCCGCGTCCCCCGACTTTTTCCTATACAGGAAAACGGTCGGAAGACGTAGCCCGCCTTCAGGGCATCCGCGTCCGGGCGCCCTGTGCTGTAAAGTCGGGGTGCGTCTTCCGTGAAACGCGCATTTCAAAACCCCAACCCCCTCAAAAAACTATCTAAAAATTCCCAAATCAATTTCTAATGACTATTTCTGATGTGCAGGGCATTAACCATGTTAGATTGGAGAGAAAGAGAGCATGTAGAGGATGATGAAGCTGCAATAAATCATCAACCTTCCCTGGATGCCCTAAGAGCATGCGGATTATACAAATATTGGACCATACCAGGCATGAGGGGCCAGGTAAGATTCTTGGAATGGCTGGTTGAGCGATGGAACGTTCAAGAACAATGCTTTTACATAGGAGGGCACCAGCTCGAGATAGAGCCCTCGGATGTATACTTTCTCACTGGCTTGCCGAACAGAGGTGAGCAACTCAGTCTTGCGGGGACTAGGCCGAGTGGCCAATCCCCTGATAGTCTCCGCGACGAGTGGTGCACACCTGGGGCTCACCATTCAAAAGGCATAGAGATAAAACACATCACTCTGCCTGAACTCAAAGTCATAGCGTTCACGGTTACCAGAATTTGCGGCGCGGCCGCTTTACACATTGCTTCCGGATCCCAAATGCGGATGGCAATTGACTGTTACCAAGGCACCATTTTCAACTGGTGTGAAGCTGTGTCGGCTCATATGAAGAGCCAACTGACCAACGCAAAGAACGGACGACTAAAGACTTTTGGATATGGGCCTCTAGTCGTGAGCTTTGCCTTGGAGAGAGTTCCAATGCTGATCCCTCAGCAACTCACTGTTGATATCTTGGGTCCTCGGGAGCCAAAGCTGATACGATGGGTTGCGGTGATGGCCCGGCATCCTGACGAGGGTGCGACAGTGGTTCGATTCTCAGATAGTTACTTTCACTGGTTAGAGGACCAGGTTTTTTCGATACAGGACTTTCCGTATGCCGGAGTGGATTTTAGAGGTGATCCGGACATGGTTCTTCCACCGGGAGAACAATGGGATGACAGAGGTACTTTTATTTTCACAAGTTCTCTAATTATGTATTTTTTTATTTTTCATATATATCGTCTCAAAACTAACAGTAAAATTTTCAAAATGCAGATGTTGGTCCACAGCGTCCAGCCAACCTCCGGCCTTTTGATAGACTACATCCAGCTGCACCGGTACCGGCCCCACAGGACGCGGCTGCAGAAGTACTAGCTGAGTTGGAGCATGATCTAGAGCGTCTCACGGCAGATATACCTGAGACTACTATGGATGACATTCCTACCCGGCTTAAGCGCTTCGTAGTCGCGGTCCCTGGACCGTTTAGGAGATTTTTGCGTAAGGTAGCCCGCGCAGTGGTGTCATACAGAGAGCACCACCAGTGATTGACTAGTCACTTTTGTAGTCACATGTGACATTTTGACTTTTTGTACTATCATTTTGCCGATCATAAGGTGTTTTCAACCTATGATCGAAGACGATGTATATATTTTTTGACACACTTCTATCTATATATATCACTATTACCGGCTTATCTTGTTTAACAACACAACAACCTTAATAACACAGGATTCCTAATGGCATAAACTCTATTAAGCTGTAATACAACAAGTTCAGAATCTAACCTCACTATCAAACGTCGAATTCCAAATGAAATAGATTCGGATAATAATTCAATCACTGCACTGTATTCTGCAATGTTGTTCGTTGTTTGACCGAGGCTTACCCCATGCATAGAAACTAACTCGTCAGAGGGCGAATAGATAACCCAAGCTGCGGAAGAGATGTTCCGTGTACTACGACAAGCACCATCAGCAAATCCAATGTATGTTTGGAGAGGCGTCGACATCTGCAATATCAAGAGTAAAACCAAGATAAGCCAGAATAACGACGAAAAACCACACTCTCTAAGCTAAGCACACTGACTAAACTAACACACTTGCTAGCTAGAAAGAAAATCTAACCTATCTAAAAATTTCTCCATACCCATCATTTAAGCATAATACCTCTTTAGGTAAAGTCCATTTCTGGGTTTACCCAAAGAGTCCCCATCAAAGTCAACTAGCTCATAAGCCCCTTTTGCTAGCTTTCGCTTTACAATGTAGGGCCCATGCCACATGGGAACGAATTTTCCAGCACCTAGCTTATCGTTAGCTTGATCATATAATAGTACTAGGTCTCCTTCCGAAAAACTTCGAGGGGTTACATTTTTATCATACTGAGCTTTCATTCGTTTCGCGTGAGTCTCGATTGCCAATGTAGCGTCACGTCGAGCCTCATCTAATTTAGCCAAGTACAATAAACGTTTCTCCTCTTCGGAAGTAGCTGGAAGTAATTCGACAGCCATTTGAAGTGATGGGATTTCGCATTCAATGGGTAACACAGCTTCTAAGCCATAAACTAGCTGGAAAGGAGTGAACCCTGTTGAATTTTTCACTGAGGTTCGGTAGGCCCATAGCGCTGAAAATAACATGTTGTGCCAATTCGACCGATGAACACCAATGGTTCATCGGATCATGATAACTAGAACTTTGTTGATAGACTCAACCAAACCGTGTAGAAACTTTTTCTACAATTATCTAGCTCTGATACCATGTAGAAACTTTGAATAATTTAACACATATTCAATGGAGATTATCCTGATCATGTACTAATGCGGAAAACATACACAATACATAAGCTCCTCTACGTTGATCAAGAATATAGCAGCATCAATAACAATAAAACATCAAGAGCATTCACACATTAACACAGTATGTATCACGGGGAAAGCATCTCGCTAAAAACCCCACACTATCTGTATATTAATGATTGAGTCATGTAACATTACACAACATAATACTTCTCACAAGTATCTCCACCTTTGTTACACACAATACAGCTCAGATCTGATCTCCAAATCTCTTCCACTGCTTGCCTGCCTCCACTGCTCAATACCTGCTCAAGAACTGATGAGAATTGCTTCCCAAACTCGATTTTCACCTGCAAAATAGTCACTCACTCTTTGTGGACGTGAGCAAAGGCTAAAATGTGGGCCAAATACGTGAGCAAACTCATTGGCATACTCAATCCTTTGATTGTGCAAGATCTGGTGCACAACTATAGTCACAACTGATAGCAATCTGATTCTCTACCACCTGTCCCTGTTGAACTGAACATGCACTGACATGCAACTGAGTTAACTGATGTATTCTTTAGTTGTATTATGAGTTAATAATTAGTTTAACAACTCATCATTAGTCTATCTGCAGTTAGACTAACTACAACCAGTTTAACTAAGTTAAACTGAACACAACTCCATCAACTGTACCTCCAGTCCACTAAACTCAACTCACTTGAGTTCTAACTGAAGTCATGCATGCAACAACTCAACTGACTCATAAGAAAAACGAATTTCCTTCTGACAGCTGCATGTGCCACTTCCGTAGCTCAAACTGAAGTGCTCCAAGAGAATAAGATTAAGTTTATAGTCCAAATATTATTGTGAGATAATAATATTTGACTTTTCTATTTTTGACAGCCAGTCTAAAAATAGAATTGATCACTCACACTGTGATCACTCACACTTTCATCAAAAATAGAAGTCCATCTATTTTTCCCAACTTGATCAATCATCCATAAACATAGACATGATCCATATGTCTAAAAATAGACATAGTCTAAAAATAGACTTGCGCCAAAAATAGCCTGCGGGCCCACTTAGTGAAGGCGACTCTTTTCACTAAGCTCCATCATCTTGTTGCAATCTCAACACTCCCTCTCGACAAGATATGGATTATCAGCAACCCCTATCCTGCCTCGGTGGTACTCGAATTTGCTCCTGGTGAGAGCCTTCGTCAGAATATCAGCATCCTGATCCTCCGTTGGAATGTACGAAAGTAACATGATCCTCCGCTGCACACAATCTCTGATATGATGGTACCTGATGTCAATATGTTTAGATCTATCATGAAATACAGGATTAGCCGAGAGTTTAATGCAACTCTGGTTATCACAGTAAATCACAGTAGGATCCAAATGAGAACCGAACAAACCAACCAGGATCTTCCTCATCCATATAGCCTCGCATGCAGCCAAACTTGCTGCCATATACTCGGCCTCCGCTGAACTGAGTGCCACGGATCTCTGCTTCCTGCTGTACCAAGAAACTGCTGTCGATCCGATACTGAAGACCCCTCCTGATGTGCTCTTTCTGTCTGTTGGGCTCCCTGCCCAATCTGCATCCGTGAAGCCACATAGCTTCACCTCATCCTCCTGTCTGTACCACAAACCATATCCCGATGTGCCTCTCAAGTAGCGCAATACATGCTTGCCCGCCTTCCAGAAGAGCTTGGTAGGCTTAACCATAGCTTGTGAAAGCTGGTTAACTGCATAGCATATATCAGGTCGTGTATTGACCAAATACATCAGCGACCCCACCAACTGTCGATAAACAGTGGCATCCACTTCTTCTCCCGAAGTGGCATCCTCCTTCCTCCAACCTCCAGGAAGAGGAGTATCAACAGGCTTGCAGCCATGCATGTTGAACTTCTCCAGTATCTCCCGAGCATACTTGCCCTGAGAAACAAACAGTCCACCACTGCGCTGCCATATTTCCAATCCTAGGAAATAGTGAAGGAGGCCCAAATCCTTCATCTCAAACTCTGTAGCAAGATCCTTCTTGCATGACAGTATCAACAGCTCATCACCCGTTAGAATCAAATCATCAACATACAGTACAATGATAAGCAACTTACCCTCCACCACAATCTGGTATAGGTTCGGATCCGCCTCGCTCTTGGAGAATCCAAGTCCTGTGAAATAGCTGTCTATCCGTGTGTACCAAGCACGTGGTGCTTGCTTCAACCCATACAATGCTCTCTTGAGCCTGCACACATGCGACTCGCTGCTGAAGACTTCAAAGCCTTCGGGTTGCTCAATGTACACCTCCTCCTCAATGACTCCGTTGAGGAACGCAGTCTTCACATCCATCTGATGAATGTGCCATCCCATCTGCGCTGAGAGAGCAAGAATCGTCCGTATGGAAGAATACCTTGCGACAGGTGCAAAGGTCTCCTCATAATCGATCCCCTCAATCTGTGAAAAGCCTCGGGCAACAAATCTTGCCTTGTACTTCTCCACACTCCCGTCAGCTGCCTGCTTAACTTTGTAGATCCATCTCGAACCTACCACTGATTTCCCTTTCGGTCTAGGAACAATCTCCCATGCACTGTTTCTGACAATAGAATCATACTCTTCCACCATGGCGTCTACCCATGCGGGATCCTCCACAGCTTCCTCGAAAGAGGATGGCTCAGTCACAACACACTTGCTCATAAGAGCCATGTATCCAGTGTACCGATCAGGTGACTGTCTCTGCCTGCGTTGGGCTGTAGGTGGTCCTACAACTTTCTCTGCATCTTGAGCCAGTCGCTCAGCTTCTGTCAAGCGCTTTCGCCCTCTGATGGTTGGCGCTGCATGAGTGGTCTCTTCCACTCCATGAACCTCGTCCTGTGGCTGATCCACGTCCTGAAGCTCATCCTTAGGAACTAATAGCTCCTCATCTGCATGCAAGTGTAGCTCCCTCTCAAGCGAACACTTCATGGCTTTCTCCTCCTGAAATTTTATATCCCGTCGCACAACAGTTTTACCACTATCTGGCAAATACACACGATAGTTGTGGGGCGTATCAGTGTACCCCACAAATATCCCAACCTCTGCAGTCGGCTCCAACTTCTTTCTGGCATCCTTCGTCACATGCATGTAAACGTTAGCACCAAAAATCCTCAAATGAGAAAGATCAGGCTTCTTACCAGAATAAGCCTCCTCGGGTGTACTCATGCCAAGTATCCTATGAGGACAACGGTTCTGCACATAAACTGCTGTATTGCATGCTTCCGCCCACAAGTGAAGGGGTAGGCCCTGATCATGCAACATTGCCCGTGCAGCACCCACAATCGTTCTGTTCTTCCGCTCAGCTACCCCGTTCTGCTGTGGGTTATGGGGAGCTATGAGCTCTCTACGAATCCCTTCTGCCTTGCAGAAATCCTTGAACTCGTCCGAGATGTATTCACCACCATTATCGCTCCTAAGAGCCTTCACCTTCTTCCCCGACTCCTTCTCGACCAGTGCTTTGAATTCACAGAACTTTGAATATGTCTCGCTCTTCTTCTGCATGAAGAAGATCCAGCACTTACGAGAGAAATCATCAACAAAAATCACATAATACCTGTGTTTTGCTGTCGAAGCAACTGAGAAAGGTCCACACACGTCTGTGTGAATTCTCTCAAGGATCGTCGTGGCGCGACTATCCTTCTCGTGAAAGGTGGCTTTCACAAACTTCCCCAAAGTACACCCCTTGCACTGATCTGACTGCGCAAGTGTGCCTTTAGGAAGCCCTGTAGTGATCTGCTGCAGTATCTTCAAGGCTCCATGGTGAAGGTGACCCAATCTCCTGTGCCACAACTCGCCATCATCCCGGCTCACCAATCCTTCTGCCTTGCCTGCCATTGCTGCGCATCCATCTACATGCAACTGATAAAGGTTCCTCACTCGAACCCCTATCTTCCGGGTCTCACCAGTTGTCTTGCTGCGCAGGAAGGCCTTTCCCTCGCTGAAAACAACATCATACCCCTTGTCTTCTAACATCGCCACTGAGATGAGATTCTTCTTCAATCCTGGAACATGCATGACTTCCTTCAATACAAAGGGTTTACCAGACTCCCTCTCAAAGGAAATGGTACCGATACCGGTCGCACTGTATCTACCATCATCGCCCATCTCGATGTGCACTCCAAGATCTTTGTCCTCCAGATCAGAGAACAAATCTCTATCTCCCGTCATGTGAAAAGACGCACCACTGTCCAGAAACCACACTGATCCCATCACACTTGAAACCAAGCATGCGATCAATGAAAAATCAAGCTCAAACTGAGAAGCTAAAGCCTCTCCCCCTGCAGATCCAGCAGCTTGCTTGTTCTTCTTCTTCTGCGGACAATTTGTGGCATAGTGTCCATGCTGGTGACAGTGAAAACACTTCACCTTGGACATATCCTGCTTCTTGCTCTTCCCTTTCTTTGCTTTGGCAGCCAAAGCACAATTCTCTTCATCAGATACCTTTGATGAAGATCCATTCTCACCTTTATTGTTTCTGAGTTTATATTTGAGCGCCAGGTCGCTCTTGCTTTGGAATAACATTCGCAATCTGTTGAAAGACATTTCAACAACACTGTTGCAAAATTCAAATTCCACCAACACCAACTCAACTGCTTCCGATCAACCCTCGCTTGATATCCTGTAAAAATCTCTTCTACAAATCAAGCTGCTCCGATACCATGTAGAAACTTTTTCTACAATTATCTAGCTCTGATACCATGTAGAAACTTTGAATAATTTAACACATATTCAATGGAGATTATCCTCATCATGTACTAATGCGGAAAACATACACAATACATAAGCTCCTCTACGTTGATCAAGAATATAGCAGCATCAATAACAATAAAACATCAAGAGCATTCACACATTAACACAGTATGTATCACGGGGAAAGCATCTCGCTAAAAACCCCACACTATCTGTATATTAATGATTGAGTCATGTAACATTACACAACATAATACTTCTCACAAGTATCTCCACCTCTGTTACACACAATACAGCTCAGATCTGATCTCCAAATCTCTTCCACTGCTTGCCTGCCTCCACTGCTCAATACCTGCTCAAGAACTGATGAGAATTGCTTCCCAAACTCGATTTTCACCTGCAAAATAGTCACTCACTCTTTGTGGACGTGAGCAAAGGCTAAAATGCGGGCCAAATACGTGAGCAAACTCATTGGCATACTCAATCCTTTGATTGTGCAAGATCTGGTGCACAACTATAGTCACAACTGATAGCAATCTGATTCTCTACCACCTGTCCCTGTTGAACTGAACATGCACTGACATGCAACTGAGTTAACTGATGTATTCTTTAGTTGTATTATGAGTTAATAATTAGTTTAACAACTCATCATTAGTCTATCTGCAGTTAGACTAACTACAACCAGTTTAACTAAGTTAAACTGAACACAACTCCATTAACTGTACCTCCAGTCCACTAAACTCAACTCACTTGAGTTCTAACTGAAGTCATGCATGCAACAACTCAACTGACTCATAAGAAAAACGAATTTCCTTCTGACAGCTGCATGTGCCACTTCTGTAGCTCAAACTGAAGTGCTCCAAGAGAATAAGATTAAGTTTATAGTCCAAATATTATTGTGAGATAATAATATTTGACTTTTCTATTTTTGACAGCCAGTCTAAAAATAGAATTGATCACTCACACTGTGATCACTCACACTTTCATCAAAAATAGAAGTCCATCTATTTTTCCCAACTTGATCAATCATCCATAAACATAGACATGATCCATATGTCTAAAAATAGACATAGTCTAAAAATAGACCTGCGCCAAAAATAGCCTGCGGGCCCACTTAGTGAAGGCGACTCTTTTCACTAAGCTCCATCATCTTGTTGCAATCTCAACAAACCGTTGGCTTGCGGATAATAAGGAGTAGAGCTATCGTGGCGCAAACCAAGCTGGCTTGTAAGCTCAGTCATCATGACGTTTCGAAAATGGCTCCCATGGTCAGTAATGATTGCTTGTGGGACACCAAACCTAGTTATGATATGATTGAATACGAAAACTGCAGCTGTTTTGCCGCTTGCGTCGAATGTAGGCATCGCCTCGGCCCACTTAGTAAAATAATCAACCGCAAGGATGATATACGCATGCCCCCCGGCCGAGTGAGGGTTACAAGTAATAAAGTCGATACCCCATTTGGCGAATGGACCAACGGCAATTATAGGGTGGAGAGGAGCAGGTGGAGCGCGCATCTTGCGATCAAACACTTGACAGTTGTGGCACTTCCTGACTGCAATGATACAATCTTTAAACATAGACGGCCAGAAATAGCCAGCGCGCAACACCTTCTGAGCTGTGGCATACCCAGACATATGACCGCCACATGCTCCAGAGTGACAATCATTCAAAACCCTCTCAGCCTCTTCGTGAGTTAAACAACGTCGAAAAACTAAGTCTGCCCCCCGGCGATAAAGTGTATCTCCAATAATTTTGTATGGCTGGGATTGAAACCGAATTTTTCGACGTTCCGCTTTGGAAGCTTCAGGCCGAAAGGTTTGGGTTTGGAGATAAATGATTATATCCCCGTACCACGGATCTACAGTACTGATAAGAAACAAAGATTCGTCCGCAATGGACTCCTCTGCCACAGTCTCTGTGTCAGCACTCGGGAAATCACACATCAATTCCGCAAAAACTAAGGATTTCTTAGACTTGGACTTCTCGAACTCCAAGTCGAACTCTTGCAGGATGACAATCCATTTAGAGTACTTGCCCCCTAGCAGTTGTTTTGTCAAAATATAAATCATAGGGTTGCAATCCGAAATAACTGTAGTTTTGCGGAGAAGAATGTAGTGACGAAAACGCTGGACAGCTTGAACGGCTGCCAGGGCCAATTTCTCCACATGCGAATATTTTAGCTCAGTGGGATTCAAGGTCCTACTAAGATAATATATCACATGCTCCGCTCCGAATTCATCTTCTTGAACTAACACCATTCCAATGGTGGAATGCGAAGCTGCGAGGTATAAGAAGTAGTCCTGGTTGTAGTTGGGAGGATGCAATAACGGTGCATGGGTCAACGCGTGTTTAAGTGCATCAAAAGATTGTTGGGCAATCTCGTCCCAAAAGAATTGTGCGTTCTGTTTCAACAACCGTGTAAAACCTTTAGTGACCTCGGCGTAGTTTGGGATGAATCGGCGTAAAAAGTTCGCTTTCCCTTGCAAACTTTGGAGTTGGCGCAAACTCGAAGGAGGAGGCAATTTGATGATAGCCTCGACTTTCGAGGGATCGACGCGAATGCCGGCTTTTGAAACAACAAATCCCAGCAATCGACCTGTTTCTATACAGAAAACACACTTGTGGGGATTCAACCGAATTCGATAATGCCTACACCTCATAAAGATTGCTCGTAGGTGGACAAGGTGATCAGCTCGATGTAAAGAATGAGCAGGCAAATCATCGAGATAGGGTTGCACAATGTGCTTGATGTCATGAAATGCATAAGACATCGCCCGTTGAAAAGTAGCGCCGGCATTCTTAAGCCCAAAAGGTAATTTGCAATAAGCAAATGTCCCCCATGGACAAATGAATGCCGTTTTTGGTTGGTCGGCAGGTAGAATATTGATTTGATTATAGCCCGAGAAACCATCCATGAAGGAAAACATTTCACTTCCGGCACAATCATCAATAATTTGATCGATATAAGGCGTAGGATAGTTGTCTTTTGGACAAGCTCGATTTATATCCCTATAGTCGATACAGATTCTTATTGTTCCTTGTTTTTTATTGACTGGAACAATATTCGATACCCAATCCGTTAACGGGATCGGATAAATGAAACCTGCTTTCAACAGCTTTTCGACTT
The DNA here is from genome assembly GCA_031772625.1 of Pinus tabuliformis. Taxonomy (NCBI): domain Eukaryota; kingdom Viridiplantae; phylum Streptophyta; class Pinopsida; order Pinales; family Pinaceae; genus Pinus; species Pinus tabuliformis. Next base: position 721,027,481 of record CM062813.1, read on the forward strand.
CTGCTTTAATCGCAGCCGCTTTTCGAGGGTGAATTTGACGCAACCGTTGCCGGACGGGTTTAGCATCCGGGTAGGTCTTTATTTCATGAACAACAATGGCAGGATCAATTCCCGGCATTTCCTCGTAAGACCAGGCAAACACGTCGCGGAATTCTTGGAATAGGGCCTTGTAAGTTTGGATTTCTTCTTCAGTACATGCGGCACCTATATGAATGTTTTCCTCGATTCCGGGCTTCACTGAAATATCAATGGGAATAGTACGAGAAATATTCCCTAAATTCAACTCTGAATCAGAATGTTTCGTTGGATCCTGAGCGTCTTTGACATATTCAGCGGTAAAGATAGATGAAAAATCATTTTCAAATGCATCATCCTTAGGTAAAAACGAAGATCTGTGATGGAGATCCTCCCATGGTAGATCATCTACACTTAGGATTTCGCGAAGTTGTTCGTCAGATGACACGACTTCGGGAAACGTTATCCGTTCTAAGGGTGAGGTGAAAAGTGACTCTTCACTGACCACATTCATTTGGTCGACTTCGGTTGAATGAAAGTCGGTAAAAGACATGAGAGCTTCATAAGCAATTTCATATGGACTCAAAGGCATAGCATCACCGAGTGAGTCTATCTCAGAGTCAGATGGGACGAACCAAGGATCATCATAAATAATGTTTTCTGATGTAATCATATGAATGGTTGCAAACGAAGGATCTGCACTGAGTGGAGGGAGAGGAAAAGTTCCCAGTAAACCGGAATCCTTAACTAAACCTACACCAACGTCCCTATAAGGGATTGTCGTCTTACCAACATGCTGGATACTCTCTGAAGAGGCTGGGTCGGATGAAAAGTATGTCAGCTGATCAATAGTCACGATCTTACCGTTATGTGGAAACTTAATTACTCTGAAGACCGATGAAACGACCGCTGTCATAGCATATGACCAACTTCGACCCAAAAGAAGGTTGTAGTCTAGAGGGGCATCAACCACTTCCACATCCAGACTAACGGTTTTACCTTCAACCCCTATAGGCAATTCTTGTAGAATACCAAACGGACGGAACCCACGGCCATCAAAGGCCTTAAGGATGGTGGGGGATTGGTTCAACGAAGGAGAACCAAGCGATCTCCAACATTGAATCGACATAATACACGTAGAAGCTCCCTCATCAATCACAGTCCGATGAATAGGCCTGTTTTTGACTATCACTGGAATTTGGAAAGCCATTTGATGGGGGAGACGTGGTGTACTATTTTCTAGATCAAAGATCATTAGGTTCGGGTCCTGAACATCGACAGCTCCGATAGCCGACAAAAGCAATTTCCGTTGTGCTGGGCATGATTGCAGCACTTCGAGTGCCGACATTGCTGAAGGTGAAACAGCTAAGTCCTCAACAATGTTGTAATTCTGGGCTGCTCTCGCATGTGGATTGAAAGCAGACCTTCGAAGTACACCCTTGGCGGGCGGCTTAATCACTAAGTCTGGGTTAGGTTTTTCGATCTGTAGTGGATCGGAACCAGGAGCTGAGGTTGATGGGTTAGAGTGAGAAGATTCTGCTTCCTTGCCATCAACAGGAGCCTTACTACCATAATCTTGCGATCGAGTCGCAATCCTCACATGAGACATCATCAAAATGGGTTCTTCACTGGCATTCGAAGAAGAACCTATCATCTTATTCTCCTGCTCTGGAAATGGATTCTTTAACACAGCAGGAGTGGGAGAACCTTTGACTATTTTTACAACCTCGGCCCGATGAGGGCAATCTCTCGTAAAATGATCCTCTTCACAAATAAGACAAGGATATCGAGGTTTGCGTTTTTCGTCATTGGTTTCCGACTTTTCAGTTTTCTCCTTTGGAGCCTTGTCTGCTTTAGCCTTCTTCTTTCCTTTCTTCTTTCCACCGTTTTTTGGTTTGGCCGTAGATGACTCTACAGCGTGAATGTCGGCGGTAAGTTCAGGAGAAGACTCTCCTGTCGGAGAATCAGGCAAAGTGATAATTGGAGTAGTTGAAGCCTTGGAAGACTTCTTCTTGCTCTTCGTAGTCACGATACCAATCATACCATCAGCGGCATGAGATCCCGAAGGAGCAGCAGCGATTTGATTCGACTTTGGAAGATCCGGAATCTTCTCGTGTAACGTACCCGACTGAGTGTAAACTAAGTCAAGGTATTGTGCCTGAGCAATGACTTGCTCCTCAGTAACTACTCCGGCCTTAGCTACATCTTCAGTAATCTTCGGTAATAATGATTTGACAAACCATTCAGCTAAGATTTGGTCCGGGATAAAAACTTTCACTAATCTCCTTCGACGTCTCCACTCATGAATGTGATCAGAAATATACGTGGACGTCGATTGTTTTAGTGAAGTTAATAACTCCGTGCCGTTATCGTATCTGACCGGCAACTGAAAGTGAGTTAAGAACGAGGTAGCTAACTGGCTAAAGTTGTAAAAAGAGGCCCGTGGTAACTCAATGTACCACTTGGCCGCGAGACCAATGAGTGTACGCTGGAAAAGACGTAAGCGGATGGAATCATCTGAGATAGAATTCGAAGCACACCAGAGGTGGTAAGTCATCACATGATTGGACGGATCCTCTCCAGACTTACCTTCGAACTTGGGTATATCGCTGGGCAACTTATTTGGCATTGGCGGCCAGAACTGAAGATATTGAATTGGATCGTTCGTTAGGCGCGTCAAGTCGGGTAAATCCAAAGTTGCAATAAACGGTAACTGCCGGTTAGGATCTCTAAAACTCTGGGTCACAATACCAGCCCCAGGAGGAGGATATCCAGGATAACTAGGAACAGGAGTCGCATTTGGGATATTATATCCTCCTGGAAAACCAGGATTAACCGGACCGTACTGGGGTTGTTGAGGTTGTTGATAAGTGTACCCAGGATACGGTTGATACTGGTAAACCGGTTGTTGGACAGCTTGCCCAGGTTGGTACTGTCCCTGGTACGGAGGTTGAACAAATTGAGGTTGAGTAGTGACAACCGTACTTATACCAGGCTGACCTACAGGCATCTGGACCGTGGTTTGAATCGTAGATCCAGACAACGGTAAAGATGTCTGAGGTGTGGTAACAGGGACAGTAGAAACTGGAGCCGTCGATACTCCAGAAGTAAGTATGGTAGATGTAGCGGTAGTTGCAGCAGCCGTTTGAGATGGAGTACTAGGTGCAATTGACGGCTGAGTAACTACCGAAGCTACAGAAGTTTGAACATTTGGCTGGACAGGTTGCGGTTGCTGGGTTGGACCAGAAACTACGGGTTGTCCAGCTTGAGGAACCATCTGTACACTTGGCTGCAACACCTGTTGACCCTGTGATGGATCCCACACTAACATTCCAGGGTATTGACCCGTAACAGGTTGAGGATACTGAGATCCATAACCAGATTGAGGGTAGGATTGATAATTGTAAGGTGCAGTTCCCATACTGGAACATATGACTGACCTTGAGGCGGTTGATAACCTTGACTTGAGTATTGACCTTGAGGTTGATAACCTTGAGGTAAATACTGATACTGGGGTTGACCTTGACCTTGAGGTTGGTACCCTTGAGGTTGATAACCTTGGGGTTGATACCCTTGAGGTTGCCATCCTTGGGTTGCCATCCTTGAGGTTGATATTGATACTGAGGTTGACCTTGGGGTACATATTGAGGCTGAGGTTGACCTTGAGGCACGTATTGCACCATAGGTACATACTGACTTGAGGTTGCCCCCCAGACACGATTTGTGTACCTTGAGGTTGCCCCCCAGGCGTTAACTGCGGTTGCCCCCCAGGCGGTAATTGGCCACCTTGAGGTTGGGAAACGGGAACTGAACCTGACATCATGTAAATGTCTCCTACACCCAATGGTATATTACCACTGTTTCCAGCAAATAACCCATGATCAACGGGTTGAGGAGATGCCCCCGCAAAGGTACCAGAAAGTGACTGATACCCAGTGGGAACAGAAGGACCGCCGTGTAAAAAAGATTCAGGACTTTGAGTAAACACGGACGACTGACCAGACATATTTACAGGAGTATAAATACCTCCAGGTGGAAAAGGAGTACGAGGTGTAGAAAAACCTACTGAGTTGTCTAAAAAATTGGTTAACGCAAGGTACCAAGAAGTACTTCTAGGAGGACTGTAAAAGATGGATTCACGCTCCCTTAGATCAATAGTAAGTTGACCTTCAAGGTGAGAGACACCTATATCTTCTTCTGGAGCAAGTTCTTCTATAGCAATCAAACCAGAAGGTAGATTTTCGGTGATAATTCTTTCTATTCTCGGTGAATCAGGGACACTAGAAGTTGGAGTAACAGGTTCGGAAATTTCAGGTTCTTCGCCTGTTTCACTGGCAGATGAAAAACTACCAGCAAGCTCGGAAACTGTAACAGTTTCGGGATTGTAACCTGTTTCTAAACTTTGGTAATCTGGATGGACTACCAAGGAAGATTCTCCTTCTTCAGGTGAACCTACTCTACTGTCACTAGGAGGAGTTACAAGGACCTTTAACCCTTCGTACTGACCCGGAATGTCTTCAGGAGATTCACCCCGCGATTTACGGAGTTTTCTTAACAAATCTATTCCGGTAACAATCTCAGGAGACTTGCCCCGAAGTCGACGGGACTGTCTCGGTAATTCCGCCACAATTAAAGATTTTTAACTACAACACACGAAAACAAAGTAAAAATTTCAAATCAAACCACCTAAAGTCTTCTAAAGAAGCAAACAAATTTGAAGCACACGCCTAAAGAATCTAGAGCGTCAAACCAAACACAAACAGTAGTCTTCCGGACCAAAAGCGCTAGTTGGTGATTAGGCCCAACCTCGCAGGATTCAGTACAGAAATGGCGGGTGGAACAGTTACCCCGGCAACCTGCTTAATGAATAGACCGGCACAAGTTCCTCCACTTTAACCGTCTCGAAGTGAAGTGAACCCCCCGGAAAATCCAAGTGAGTATAACCGACGTCTGCTCCAGGTACAGTGGGACCTTCCCTCCACCGTCACCTCGGTAGAACCCTAAAGATTATGGTCACTAAAGTTACCAATCACAACAATTACACCTGGGGGAACAGTCTAAACTCCGACAGCACGCAAGGGCAGAGTAACAAGCTCAATCCCCTTACCGGCTCCTTGACAATAATCCAAGGTTTACCGATAAGTGACCCCTGGCTCCTCGACAATGGTTAATCCGAGGTTTACCGTTTGTAATACGTACTGTCTGGCGTCGTTCCCAACGAGGGGGAATGATCCCCTCACTGGTTCGGACACGAGCTCGTGCTTCTCCTTTAAGAGGAGCTTTCCCAGAGTGTAACTGAAACAATTGGATTTAATCTACTCAAGATAAACTATCTGTTTGGTTTTGTAGTCTTGGAGAGTTAAGTACTCACCTACTCCAAGACCCTAGCCTAAGCTATGTTGGTGTTTCAGAGCCCTAGAAAAATAAAAATTACTAGATTGATTTTAATTTAAGCGTTACTTTTAAGGTTGTTTCTTAAGTCAAAAGGTGATGGAAGTGAAACCAGTGGTGTGTTGACTCGACTCGAAACCACTACAAAATGCACCTAGGATGATTTACCCACTACTTTACTTTTTCGATGAATTGCTTAACTAAAAAGTTGAGAGAATGCAATCTTTATAAAAGCAACTTCTTAATTGAAGACAATCAAAGAAACAATTCGTTTGTCTTTTCCAAGCATAAAAACATGACCGCTCTTTACATGCACGAAAAAACTCTTTTCCTCTTTCAAAAACAAAAAGCTACTTGAAACAAGACTTTTAAAGAAGATGTTTTTGTATTTTTCTTTTAATAAAGCAAATAAATCTAATATAACCAAAAATCAATCTTAACAACTATTAAAATCTATGAAAATTCACTCATAAGCAAACTAAAAGGTAAATTTACTCTAAGCAATCTTAACGAGGCCAAAACCAACAATGATTATTCTAAGGTGTTTTACTTGATCACAATCAAATCAAGGACTAGCTTATTGCAGAACCAAAAACTAGCCAAAACAAAACTCTAATCTTTTTGTTCTTTTGTAAAATGGAAATCAACACTTTATAAACAAGTAATTCGAAATTTGACCCAAAACAACTTAAATGGCAAGCTGCTCACACAAGGAGACTTTACGACAGGCCCGACTTCTAAGAAGGCTGACTAACCAGAGAGATCTAAGGCTGGACAACTTTCTACCGTCAAAGTCACTACAGGACCTATCCAAAAATCAAACCCTAGGCCTAAACTTCGTTGAAATCCACTAAAACACTCAAAGCTCACAAAACAAGTTCAGGTGAAAATTTTTGACAGGGTACTAAAGGATCTGGGCAGAAAACACTAAGAAAAATCAAAATCTAAAAGCAATTAAAGCAAAAAATGGAATTTTCCTAAATTTTACAGGAAGACGCAGGCAACCCGTTATAACAGGTGCGGGCCCGCTCTGTGAAAACGGCAACAGCGCGTCCAAAGACGCACTGTGCAGTACTCAGAGAGTGCGTCCTTCTGGAAAAGTTAAGAAAAACCAAATCTAACTAAATCTAAAGCTAAGCCACCCAAATACTAATTCTCACAGTCAAAAACCAGAAAATAAAAATGATTTTCTCAGAGCAAAGTTCACACAAAGGAAAAGACTTTCTCATTAATGGATTCCCCAGTGGAGTCGCCAATTTGTCGTGGCGGAAAAAGTCGTTTGTGCGGACACAACTGACCTCCCTAGGAGTCTAAACTCTCTAGCGACAAACAAGACAAAATGGAGTGATCTTTCTCTAAATATACCTTTTAAAACATGAAAACTACAAGTGTTTAGGCTTACCTTATTCCAAAACGCTGTTGTTGTAGTCCGTCCTTGCCGATCCGGATGAGCTCCTCCTTCATGTCAATTCCTGCAACCACAAACAATCAAACAATTACCAAGCACTTGCATTTCATATAATAAAACATATATTCAACATGCAGACCAAGGAACACATGAAATAACTCATTAACACAAGCTATTGAGAAAAATAAACCAGTTTGTATTAATAACGAAACAAAGAAACTCTTACAACCTGGCCTTGGTGTTGTGCAAGTTCCTCCCAGGGTCCATCAAGGGTTTTCCTCTACTTTGACAAAGCTCACCCACTTCCAAGTAGAATCAAGCAAAGACAATCTCTCCTCACAAGGTTCTAAATGGGAGTCCTAATTCCTGCAGCATTTACCCAAAGAAAATGTATAGCTCCAACCTCCCCTCCCTCTGGCTCAATGTCTTTATTTATAGTGCTGTAAAGAGGTTATTCAGGTCCACCATCAATGGGATAATCCCCCTCTTTGGGTGGGATAGCTCCCTTATTGATGGGATAAGTTCCTCCTTAATAGGGATACATGAACCAACTGGAGGCGCATCCATTTCATCAAACCGACCTCTAGAAAGTTCTAGAAGTAACCACAAGTAACTTTTTTAAGATGAAACTCGCGCATTTTGCCTTTTACAGAAGGACGCACCTGTCCCTTAACATACAGAGCGTCCAAGGACGCAACTTTTGTGAACATTGTGAGCGTCCCCACAGGTAAGGCTAGAGAGAACCTGCGACCCCAGAGATAAACACATTTTTTACAAGACTTTCTCTCTTCTTTGAGTTTGAGATGGATAGCAGAGGCATAAGACTTGCCTAAGAGGGTAGCATGACTGTTGATTTGAGCCATACTAACTGTAAGTAGTCATGGTGACATTTTTTAGTGTAACACACTGAGTGCAACCGATCTTTGTTTCTTGCCATACCAAGAAACTGCCATTGACCCAATATTGAAGATCCCTTCTGATGTGCTCTTCCTATTGTTGGTTGATAAAAGGTGTCTTTTAAAACTCCTAATTACCCCACATTAATCATCAACCCGGGCAAATCCTCTTATTTCAACAGTGTACACAATATGTGCATGCTATGAATCCAGAGAGTAATGTTTCTTAAAATGAAGTATAAACCTTTGATACAAGAGTAAAAGGACGCATTTATAAAACTCAAATTGCAATTGCAAAAGGAAATATTGCATCTAAACATCAAGACTTAATCCTCTACTGAATCATAATCAAATCTCACACAAGCAATTCAATTAACAATAGCATCAACCAAGAGCATAGTAGCAATAACCAATCTCTTCTTAGCTGATTCAATATAAATCACACTCAATCTCTATGAAGCAATCCAAATGGAACTAGTGTCAACCGAGAGTTAAATAGTGATAACCAAACTCTTACAGCCGATTAAATCAATACGATTCATTGTCCTAATGGCTAAATAATTTAATCTACAATAAGCGTAAATAGAATCAAATGACAGTGTTGTAAAACATGTAAAGAAAATGTACTGACTTCAATATAAGAAAGCGATAAATGGAAAATAAGATAAACTCACAGAAAATGGGAAAACTATCAAACCAATGAGACTTGTGACAATCAAAAATATATAACACAAGGGAGCAGTTTAATCCACCAGAGGTTAGGCCTTTAGCCACCAGCGAACACTGCTGAGCTACCTCAAATAATACGAATGAACAACAACGTCAATTATATATTAATCATTGAACTTTAAGTAGCATTACAATACGGTCGTGTTCTCCAACAGCACGAGTTTGTAAATTAAAATTACAATTTGAAAATAACAGAAATCCCTCTCCTTCTTCCTACAATCGTTTTCTTTTATACTCAGAAAGAGGTAAAAGATAAATGTGATCCCTCAGGATCTCCCGATCTTAAGGGACTCACAACTGTATGCTATCTTCATACACCCTTCATATTTGGCGTTGATCCTCCTGATTCGTCCTCCGATCTGTCCGCAACCGATGTGCCCCGTTCTTCCTTTATTGGTTTATGTTGTTCCGTCGTTAGGGAACAACAGCTATTCCTTTCGTCGTTTCTCTGCATAAAAAGGAGTAAAAGTTAGATATGATGGCTAAATATTTAAGAGTAGTTCATCTGTTTCTTATCATAATCTATCAATATGTTAGCGTATCAAGATATGAAAGAGATAAGAAAAGAGGAAAAAGGTGGTGGAATTAAGAGTAAATACATACCCATTTGATAACTCAACATACTCCCCTGCTTACCCTATTTCATGTCCTCATGAAAAGTAACTAGTTTTTATGCAGTGCAGTTAAAGAGTAGGCTGGAGAGAAAGCTTCAAAAATTGGTCTAAAACCATGATGTTGAGCCAGGAGTGCAAAGGCGAGCCCTTCTTTTCCTTCAAGAAATTCCTAGTTAGCCCGATAACCTTCACGGGGATACCAAATAATGGGGCTCTGAAACTGACATCCTAACCAATAAGGTCCTTCTCTCAAAATAATATTGCTATAGGTGACCATACAGTCTGCAGCTGCTTTAAAATTTTTGTAATTAAATGGTTCCCTATCTTGCACACTACTAGTGGAGATCGTCCATCTGAGTTGAGATGCAGTCAAGGATCTTTCTTGAATGGAGAGGAAATATACCTTTTTGAACAATCTCCTTATGAATGGACCTTAAAGTTTTAATCACCCCTTCTCATGTCATCAGACTCTTATGGTTGGTAAACATTTGTAAGGGGTGTTTAGGTTCACTTCTCACTCAAAGATCCAATCCATGTTCCTGTCTTTGAAATGCATTGTAAGCTTTAAAACATTTGAGTTGGTTGACTGCAAACGAAATAAAAGCCTGGAATTGAACATCTCCTACAAAAGGGTTAGGGTTTTTTTCCACTAATATAAAATTGTGCAGATAAAACTCACAAAGAAGCCTTTGGACCTTTACACCATGTTGCTTATAGCGATTTATAAAATCTTCAATTGTTTTACCAGCTCTTACGGCTTTAATTTTCAATAACAAGTATCGTTCTAACAAAACAAGGCATAATTGGTGGCGGGAGACCTGCATGCCAGGACATTTGAATACAAGGAGCAGATGGTGTTTCTATGACTTATGACTCTGTCTAGTTTGAGATTGATCTTCTCCATTTTTTCTTCCACCTTTCTACATCTATCAAAAGTCTCGCTCTTTGTTGTATTCATTTCCCGAAGTTGTTTCTGCAGCTCTTGATATTTCTAACGGGAAACAGTTTCTTGTTCAAGTTGTTCCAACGCGAGTCGAGCTTGTGCCAATTCTTCCTGAAGATTCAGTATAATGGGGTCATGGTGTGTCATGATATCTTTGGCTTGTACGCCCGTCTGGGTGCTTAGCTATGAGAAGGGATACCTTCTATCTGTATTTCTTTGTTGTGGAAGGTCCAAACCTTCATCTGAGTAGCTACGTCTACTAAATCTGCATGTTGTTCCTCTTGAGTGATGACTGTTTGAGTCGGTATAGGCTTAGTTTGAGTTCCTGTAGCCCTATCTTCATATAATTCCGTTTGCACGGCCACATTTACTACCTCAAGGCTATTGTTCAGAACCTTTCCCGTTGTGATTTCTTTTATTTTTCTTCGGAGCCTCTTAACCCTCTTACGAAGCTTTTGGTGTTCTTTTCTTAGCTTCTTCAATTTTGTTCTGGCTCTATACCTTTTCGGAGGAGTAACTAGTATGCTGATAGTCTCGTTAATGGCTTCTGTCTCTAAAGAGCCTGGTTGTTCACCCTAGCTTTGTTCCAGTAAGGTTGTGTCTCCTGATTGATTATCAGATTCCCTAATATTCCATGTCTCTACTTCCTCTTCTTGGCCTATGTTTTTTGTGTCTAGACCTGCATGGTTGTTTTCCACTGGGATTGTGTCACCAGATTGGTTCTCTAACTCCCGAATGGCCTCTGTATCTATTTCCGCTTCACGGTTTGTACCTTTTGAGGGAGACAGAATTCTGGTATAGCTAGAATTCCCAGGAGATTGGGTTTCTCCTAAGTTAAGATTGAGCAGTCCTTCAGGCTGCATATAGACATTCATGTTGGCCAGGACCTGGGCCATTCCTGTCTCAAAATTGTGCAACAATTTGTCTTGAGAACTCACATTCGGTGTTGGGGAAGGTTGCAATTAGTTTCTTCCTTCATCGTCAGAATGCCCTGCTCCTTCCTTAGGCTCTAGTTCAGGGTTATCTTGTCCTTCTAACTCTAGTTGCAAGTCTTGTTCACTTACTGGTCTGGATAATTCTATGGGTTGACTAGCGCTGCCATAAGGATTTTCAGACACTCCCTGCTTTGACTTCAACCTTGTTTATCATCTGCGTTTGTGAGGCATGCTTCCTGAAAGGGCAGTCCTCTTTCTTTTTAAAGCAGGGGTAGGTGCTAGTAGGTTTTCACCTCTTTCGAGGGCCAATACTAGATCATCCCAGGTTGATTGTTGCTGGGAAAGGTTATGACTAACTATTGACCTGATCATACAATGGTGGCTAACTACTTTTTCTATGTGTTGAGATTGTCTCAGCCTCTTGGTAGTGTCATGCAATAACAAATTCAACAGTGCACGCAAATTAACAGAGCATTTTTGTTTTAAAACTGCTAAAAGTTTGAGCTATCGCGGCCTTACCACGTCATTACGCTCATCGCAGGTAATATGGTTCTGGAAAATTCGTGCCAATTCTCCCCTTGGCTCTCCAAGAGAAGATGGTTGAATGTCTTTACCCTTCTTGATTAGCTCCTGTCCTTCGTCCCTAAAATCCTCCATAATGTCATGCAGCTTTAATCGCTTGCTAGCCCATACTGGTCCTTTTGCTAGCAACCTTGACACTTCTGCTATCACAACATCAGTTACAGTGATTTGTCTGGCTGTTACTAAGGATTGTCCATTCTGTAGATGCCGTAAAAATTTGATGGTGATTTCCTCATTGGGGGGGTTGAAATCTTGTAAAATATGTTGTCCATCCTGCACGAGCTAGAATTTCCCTGGCTTCATCGGAGACAGCCAGTGTTAAGGGTTCTCGGCACATTGTTCTTCCTCCCATGATGCTTGACTTCTGTAAACGATTAGTGTAGTGGAGAAAGCACATCAACGAACAAAGCTGAGAGATGGAACAACAAATGGTTGCAATGGCTCTATCAGGTGATACTTTATAACATAAATATCGTTATCGAGGACTGTTATAATGTCACACGCTCTATGATCATGGGATGTCGTATTGTTCTACAAAATCAAATGAAAAGATGACAGTGCATGCATAAGTATACTGGAGGTCCTCGCCCCCTCTCGAAATGATAGGTCGCCTACGACCGAATGAATGAAAGGATGACGTGCCGGCGGTGAAGTACAGGGGTGATGGATTGGGTAATGAAAGTGGCAAGGTATGCATATTAATGAGAGGATCATAAAGTATATTAGAGTAATGAAAACAAGGCGTGTAACAAGAATTATCAATAAGTGATAAGGTGCCATGAGGTGATGCGATAAAGAAAAAGGGCAGCATACCCAGGAAATAATACTTTACTACTGTTATTCCACTTAAAACTATTGTGATTGATTTTTAAAAGGTTAACTCATGCATAAAGGTTCAAGGTAAGTTAGGGACATAATCTCTCCATAGGAAAGATAGAAACATAAGAAGAGGGCATTATAATAATTATTGATGTAGAAAATAAAACTTCAATACCATAAGCAGAGCTTCTATTGCCTGCAGACATCCATAGCCTCGACAGAGTTGCTTTCTAACCCTTGGGAACCATGGTACTCTATGTATAATTGGGAAAGTGCATTATGATGTCCATAGTAGAGACCAATGTGCTGGCATGGTGACCAGATGAACACATTGCCATTCACTGGGAAGTAGTGAAAGTGGTCAGGCCGGCTCATGATGAGACCTCCTGTTCCAAAGACTTTGTTTCTTATTGTATCCATTGGATCATATCCCTGGTGTGGTGGCCATAGTGGGAATACCACCTCACTGCTTCCTTATGATCATGGTAGGTTGGCTCGTGATGAGACCCCTCTCCTCCATCTGTGGAAAAATCCTTAAATTGTTAGTGAATATATATATATATATATATAGATATAGATATATATATATATATATAAATATATATATATATATATATATATATATATATAGATATAGATATATATATATATAAATATATATATATATATATATATATATATATATATATATATATATATATATATATATATATATTAAACACTCCCCATTTTATATATAGAGGGTGGCTCAGTACTCCTTAAGAGTAGGGATGGTGGAAGAAGTTTGAACATATCAATAGAAAAAATATATACCCATAATCTTACTGATAATAAACAGAGAGAGTTATATGAGACGGGGGAAAACCAGCATGGTACAGATAATCAATCAGTTTGATTTATAGTGGAAATGAGGACAATGAAGTGATATAGATAATTGTGTCCTTCTTTTCAATCATCACAAAACAATCTTGTTAAAGATGATAATATTCAAGATATTTGCCTGCTTCAGTAGACTCCATATTTGTTGTCCTCAAATATGTATTGTACTTTTATGCCGTAAAGAGTGAACTGGGATGGCCTAGGAATGATTATGAAAGGGGGAGAAAGGGTGTTCTCAAAAATACTCACAAGGTGTTGTTCCCTGAGGGGAACAACAAAATAAAACACACACAAAAAGTGTTGTTCCCTATAGGGAACAGCAGTTGTTCCCTGTAGGGAACAACAAAGAAAAACACACATGAAAAGTGTTGTTCCCTATAGGGAACAACAAGGAAAAACATGCAAAAAGTGTTGTTCCCTGTAGGGAACAGCAGCTGTTCCCTGTGGGGAACAGTAATAGGGAACAGCAAAGAGAAAATACACGCAAAATGTGATGTTCCCTGGAGGGAACAGCAGTTGTTCCCTATAGGGAATAGCAAAGAGAAAATACACACAAAAAGTGTTGTTCCCTATAGGGAACAGTAGTTGTTCCCTGTAGGGAACAACAAAGAGAAAATACACGCAAAAGTGTTGTTCCCTATAGGGAATAGTAGTTGTTCCCTGTAGGGAACAGCAAAGAGAATACACACGAAGACTGTTGTTCCCTATAGGGAACAACAACTGTTCCCTATGGGGAAAAACAAAGGGAAAATGCACACAAAAAGTGTTGTTCCCTGTAGGGAATAACAGTTGTTCCCTGTAGGGAACAACAAAGGAAAATAGGAAAAAAAACTGACAAACAATCATCTCTACTGTTCTAAGCAAATACAATCAAATAGAAAGAAAACAGAAAAGCAATTTTATGTACAGGTTTCAAAAATAAATTCTTCACTAGACTGGTGTTGTCGAAGATTTGCCCTCTTCGGCGAGAATTTGTATCGTGGAATCTTCATGTATCTGTTGGCAAAAGGATTCCCTTGTAAGCGGTTTGTGGTAGAGGCATACTCGATGCACGTTTGCTTTAAAAGAGTAGCCAGACCCATCAATGGTGGCTAATGTAAGGGTGCCATTATCGTGCACCTCCTTTATCTCGTAGGGACCTAACCATCTAGTCTGAAGTTTGCTCGGGAAATCCTAGAACCTAGAATCGTACAGAAGTGCCCAGTCACCCTCATGGAATATCTTTTTCTTAATGAGGGCATCATGCCATTTTTCTCTTTTTTTTTTAATCAATGCAGTATGCTGAAGAGCTGATAGTCGGATTTCATCCAATTCATTGATTTGATGTAGTCTATTAACCTATGCTTCATTCAAATCCAGCCCTACTTCTTGGGCTATCCTCAATGTCAGAATTTCAAACTCTATGGGGAAGATAGGTTCCTTGCCAAACACTAGCTGATATGGGGAGTATCCTGTGGTATTCCTCCAAGTCGTGCGATATGCCCACAGGGATTCTGGCAATCGAGTAGCCCAGTCACGTCTATGCGAGGCGACTGTCTTTGTTAGAATGGCCTTGATTACTTTGTTGGTACTTTCTACCTGGCCGTTTGCCTGCGGGTGGTATGGATATGTAATCCTATGCAAATTGTGATGATTTTTTAATGTAGCAGCAATCTTTGGCCTACAAATTGTGGCCCTCCATCCGTAATTATTTCTCTGGGAAAACCATACCGCACGAAAATTTGGAAAATAAAGTGGAGTATTGTGTCCTATATTGCCCTTGGTAATGCTTCTGCCTCCACCCATTTAGTCACATATTCCGTTGCAACCAGTATATATGTCTTTTGATTAGATGATGGGTTTATTGGGCCAATGAAATCTAACACCCAATGTTCAAAAGGTTCGATGACTAACTGTGGATGTAGGGGCATCTCGTTAGACTAGCCAGGGCAACCCATTCTTTTGCAGATGCTGCATGCCTAGATAAATTTCTTGGGGTTCTTAAAAATGGTGGGCCAATAATAGCCCATCTATAAGAATTTATGTCCAGTCCCACGATCTACAAAGTTTCCACCACAAGGTCCATTGTGGCAGGATTTTATGATATCTTAGATTTCGTCTTGCCTGACGCTCCTGCGGATATGCATACCGTCTCCTGTGTGAAAGAGGTATTCTCTGATCCAGGAGAACCGAGTGCTACGTTGCACTATTAATTTTCTTTCTCTGGGTGTCAGGTGTTTGGGTAGTTTTCCCACTGCTAGGTAATTCGCGACATCTACGTACCACGGTGTTTTCATAGTCACAGCAAATAGGTGCTCATCGGGGAACTGGTCTTCTACCGCCACTGCGTCATCTGTTCTTGGCACACGTGAGAGGAAGTCTGCCACCAGATTTTCCTTTCCTAGTCAATCCTTGATTGTTATGTCAAATTCCTTCAAAGTATTAACCATCGTGTCACTCTTCCATTTGTAATAGGTTTATTAGCTAAATATTTGATAGCAGATTGATCAGTATACAAAACCACAGGGCATATTGTTATATAGTGTCTGAATTTGTTAATAGCATAGATTACAGCTAGAAATTCTTTCTCGATCACTATGTAATTCAACTCAACAGGAGTTAAATTTTTGTTGATGTAGTATATTGCATTGGATTTCTTGTCTTCCTCTTGGCCGAGAACTACTCCAATGGTCGTCTCTGATGCATCAAATGAAATCTGGAATGGTAAGTCCCAGTTCGGGCCCCGTAGTACTGGGCCTGTTGATACTAGCTGTTTTAATTCTACAAAGGCAATGTCACATTTATCATTCCATATAAAATTGATATTTCCTGTTAAAGCATATAATGGTGTAGGAATTTGGGAGAAGTTTTTAATAAATCTTCGATAATATCTATAAAATCCCAAAAAACTATGTACCTCAGTTTGAGTGCAGGGGGTAGGTAGTAAGAGGATTACCTAAATTTTTGCTGGATCTACTTGAATTCCAGCTATTGAGATTTAATGGCCCAGGATCAGGCTTCGGTCATCATCATGTGGCATTTCTCATGGCTTAAGCAGAGCCTAGTATCAATGCATCTTTCTAGGACTTTCTCCATTGTCTGTAATGGCAGCTCAAAGTCATCTCCATAGGGTGTAAAATCGTCCATGTACACCTCTAATGCTTCGTTTATCAAGTCTGTGAAAATACTGAGTATGGCTCTCTGGAATGTAGCCGGTGCATTGCATAGTCCGAAAGGTAATACCATGTAAGTAGACGTCCCTCAGGGGCACGTGAAGGTAGTCTTATCTTGGTCTTCAGGGGCAATTTGGATTTGGTTGTAGCCACTGAAGCCATCCAGGAAAGAGAAGAATTTTTTACCTGCCAATGTGTCTAGAACCTGGTCGATAAACGGAAGGGGAAAATGATCTTTTTTTGTTACTTTATTAAGCTCTTTGTAATCGACACATATACGCCATTTCCCATTCTTTTTAGGAACCACAACTAATGGAGAAACCCATTTGCTATTAGATATGGGATAGATGAAATTTACATCTAATAGTTTCTGTAGTTCATATTTAACAAAATCCTTTAGGTGGGTTTAATCTTCGTTGAGGTTGTCGAATGGGTCTCGTATCTTTTTCACTGTAGATGTGATGCATACATAATTGGGGGTCAATCCCTTTCATATCTAGGTAATCCCAAGCGAAAGCCCCTTTATATTTCCTAAGGAGTTGGATAAGCCTCTGCTGCTGGTCATCAGTCAGGTTTTTGTTAATGTTTAGGACTTTCCCTGGCTCAATTTCAATGGGTTTGTTGTTATAAACAGTTGTTGTTGGTATTGTTTGGTCATTGATATCTTTTAAAGGATCTTCTTCAATTTCATTATCCAGGGCTGCTTCAATCATGTGACATTTTAGATTAGATACGGTAGCTGGGTGGTTAATGTAAGTGTTAATAATTTCATCTTCTATTTGATTCTTAAATTCAAGAGCATCTGCTACAGTTAGTGGTGATCGAATATTTTCAGTTAAATATGTTACATGTTGCTTCCTAGTTTTTATTATAGTTAGGCTTGGCTGAGTTGGAGGATATAAAGCTATGTTCTTCACATTTTTTCCTCTGGCTATAGTCATACTGCCTGTTCGACAGCTTATATAAGCATTTGCGGTCGCTAGCGAAGGTCTTCCTAATATTAAAGGATGTCCATCTAGTCGGTTTCTAGGATTAATAATCAAGAAATATGTTGGGTACTCCCAAGAATCTACAAACACCATTACATCCTGTAATGTCCCTTCTAGTTTAATGACTGATCAGTCAGCAAGCTCCAGCAAGGTCGTAGTTGGATCTAAGGTTGTGATGCCAAGTCTCTAACAAGTTGTTGCTGTGAGAATATTAATGGTTTCCCCTAGATCGACTAACGCATTGGGAAAGGAACATCAATTTATTTTTACTGTGACAATAGGGTTTCCTGGGTCCTCATATTTCACCGGTATCTCTCTTCCTAATAATAAATTGGACAAAGTTCCGACTACGTGGACAGTTGGTGTTACTTTTATTTTCCTTGTAGGCTTTTTGGTACATGATTCCTTAATGGTTTTTGCATAGATTAGAATGTCCTGAATAGCCTAGAGGAGGGGTATTTTTACACAAAGATTTTTTAATTCTCCCAGGAGATCGAAATTACGTTATTTGATTAGGTGGGGTATAATCAATCTTTCTGGGAATGATGGAGAAGAGGTAATAATTTTTTCGTGGCTTTTCTATTTGACTGTATTCTCCCTTTGAGGTGTTTTTTCTACAGGTATTGATTCTTCCAATTGTATATTTTTATCATCCTCTGACTCGATTATCCATCTAGACCTCAATTTAAGTTTATTACACTCTCTCAACTCAGTTTCTGGATCCAGACCTCAATTTAAATTCATTACACTCTCTCAACTCAGTTTCTGGATCCAAACCTTCAATAATTTGTATCGACTGGACTGGTCTATTGTTAGGATTTGGGTTGGGCTAGGCTGGGAGTTGTGGTCGTAGATTGGGTTGAGGATTTTGTTGCAACGTATAAGGTGTTGGTAGTGTAGGTTGAGGCAGGGGGATTGTTCCTGTTGGCTAGTTTGTAGGTCTTTGCCAGCTTGATTACCAGTTTTGGTTTTGTGAAGTGGAGGGGGACCATTGAGATGGATATGGATGGTTCTGCCAGAATGGTGGAAAGTAAGAGGAATTTGGCCAACTATTGATAGAGGAATTTGGCCAACTACTGATTTGATTTGACTAATTGGACCAAGGTGGCATAGAAAATGCTTGTGGTGACCAATTAGGAAAAGGTGGTTGGTTCTGCCATGTAGCCCCTATGTATTGCTAAGAATTATATTGTGAAGGTTGAAAGAATGAAGATGGATCGGTAGGCATACCTGTTTGTCGTGCTTTCCATTGGCGACGTTGATTTAACAGGTAGACTGGTTCCTCTTCTTCCTCTACCTCTTTGAAGACTACTTTTAATCCTGGGAGCGATGGGAAATTTTCTGTGGCATGTTCTTTAGTGCATATGGCATAGGTTTGTACTATATCCAGTGGGCATTCTTTATGACTATGTTTCTTCCTGCATCGAGGGCAAAAAATAACCAGGTTCTGTTCTGCTTCGGCCTGCTTCTGCTTAGCTTGCATGATGCCTAATTGTGTTTTCCAGGTTCCCAGGATATCCGTTTTGAAATCTTCCAACAAGTTGTCGATTTTAGTACAAGTAATGCTTCCGCCAGAGATTTTGTTGTCCCTGGTGATCATATCGTGTTCGGCTGGTTTCAGTCTTGTATTGCCCCTCGAGCACCTGATACACAAATCATTTATGTTAGCATAGTCTTCTTGATAGATATCACCTTTACTCATAATATTTAATGTCTCTATCCACTGGTCTTTCATCCCCTTAATCATCATGGTTTTCAGCACATTATCAAGCAGATTTGCGTAGGGAGATCTTTGAAGGTTATATTGGAAACGCTCCACATACTCTTCCAAAGCTTCACTAGGCCTTGCTACCATTTGAAATATCTCGTCTTTTAGTTCTCTAGATCTGCATTAATCTTGATATTTTTTAAGGAAAGCAGTTTTCATTTGGTCCCTATCATTTATGATGCCCCCACCCAATCCCATAAACCAACGCAGGGTTGCTCCCTTTAAAGTGGAGGGAAAAAACTTCAGTTTCTGGGGGTCGGTGGTGTAATCATAACCCTGACATAGGATGTCGAATTCAAACAGGAACGCATCTGGAACTTCTAAAGTGAGTCCCTGAAATGTGGGAATATTTTGTAGAGGGATAGCTTTCATAGAGGCATTGACAGCTGTGTCAACAATAGGATACTGTAATGTAGAGGTCTGGGGTGTTTGTGGATTATTGGTCATTTGATCAAAGATATACCAGTACCCTTCCGGGATCTCTAAAACTAGAGAGTTATCCCTAGGATGTCCATAAGAGGCAGGTATGATCCTAATAGCACTCCCTTGATCTGGGACACTGAGTGTCCTCTGCTCAATTACTACCTTAGCGGATCTTGGTTCCTCGAATTCCCCTGTTTCTCCTTCTCCTTCACGGATGTTGCAAGAATTCCCTTCTTGTGAGGGAATTGGTTGCGAATTTTCAATATCTTGAAAACTCTACTCAGTCCCTTCATTTTTACTGTGGACCTCAGCGTAAGCTACAGATAGTGAGCCTATGGCCTGAAGGTAGATAGTAGGTTGTCTAGAAGCAACAGTTCGAGGACCTACTGATGGCTGAGATTTAGCTTTTCTTAAGATTTCATCGATAAAAGTTGATCTTCCAAGGGTCACCGGTCCCTTAGATTTTTCAGGTTTGGGGTGTGGGATTGTATTGTTTTCTGGTCTTTTCTTCTTAGTCATTCATGCAAAAATTCAAATGTTTATTTCTACCTTAAATTCCTAACAATTCTGTTGAAAGGCGGGTGGGGGAGCAGGCATTTTACTTGCTCTATAAGCAGGTTATTACCTTCCATTTTTAATACCCAGTTCCCTCTCAACAGACAAACATCAACCACCTACTTCACTTTTCTGTAATTGTGCTGAAAGGCAGGTGGAGGAGCAAGCACTTTAATTACTCATTACGTAGGTTCTTACCTTCCATTTTCAATACCCAATTCTTTCCCAACAGCAATTATCAAATATAAATCACTCTTTGTAAAATGGCGACACTCTCCCCGACAACGGCGCCAAAATGTTGGTTGATAAAAGGTGTATTTTAAAACTCCTAATTACCCCACATTAATCATCAACCCAAGCATGTCCTCTTATTTCAAGAGTGTACACAATATGTGCATGCTATGAATCCAGAGAGTAATGTTTCTTAAAATTAAATATAAACCTTTGATACAAGAGTAAACGGATGCATTTATAAAACTCAAATTGAAACTGCTAAAGGAAATATTGCATCTAAACATCAAGACTTAATCCTCTGCTGAAATCGTAATCAAATCTCACACAAGCAATTCAATTAACAATAGCATCAATCAAGAGCATAGTAGCAATAACCAATCTCTTCTTAGCTGATTCGGTCTAAATCACACTCAATGTCTACGAAGCAATCCAAATGGAACTAGTGTCAACCGAGAGTTCAATAGCGATAACCAAACTCTTACAGCTGATTAAATCAATACGATTCACTGTCCTAACGGCTAAATAATTTAATCTACAAAAAGCGTAAATAGAATCAAATGACAGTGTTGTAAAACATGTAAAGAAAATGCACTGACTTCAATATAAGAAAGTGGTAAATGGCAAATAAGATAAACTCACAGAAAATGGGAAAACTATCAAACCAATCAAACTTGTGAGAATCAAAAATATATAAGACAAGGAAGCAGTTTAATCCACAAGAGGTCGGGCCCTTAGCCACCAGCGAACGTTGTTGAGCTACCTCAGATAATACGAATGAACAGCAATGTCAATTATATAATAATCATTGAACGTTAAGTAGCATTACAATACGGTCGTGTTCTCCAACAGCACGAGTCTGTAAATTAAAATTACAGTTTGAAAATAACAGAGATCCCTCTCCTTCCTCCTACAATCTTTTGCTTTTATAGTCAGAAAGAGATTAAAGATAAATGAGCTCCCTCAGGATCGGGCAGGATCTCCCGATCCTGAGGGATTCGCAACTGAATGCTATCTTCAGACACCCTTCATATTTGGCGTTGATCCTCCTTATTTGTCCTCCGATCTGTCCACAACCGGCGTGCTTCGTTCTTCCTTTGTTGGTTTATGTTGTTTCATCGTTAGGGAACAACAATTGTTCCTTCTGTTGTTTCTCTCAATAAAAAGGAGTAAAAGTTAGTTATGATGGCTAAATCTTTAACTGAGAGTATTTCATCCGTTTCTTATCATAATCCATCAATATGTTAGCGTATCAAGATATGAAAGAGATAAGAAAAGAGGGAAAAGGTGGTGAAATTAAGAGTAAATACATACTCATTTCGTAACTCAACACCTATCAGATGGACTCCTTTCCCAAAACGCATCGGTGAAGCCTTGAAGCTTCACTCCCTCTGCCCATTTGTACCATAATCCATACTGAGAAGTGCCCCTGTGCTATCTCAACACATGCTTTGTTGCCTTCCAATACAGCTTGGTAGGCCTAACCATCACTTGACTAAGTTGTTTAACTGCATAACACATATACGGTCGTGTGTTCACCAAGTACATGAGTGAACCCACACGCTACCTATAAACAATAGCTTCCACTACTTCCCCTAAAGTAGTATCCTCCTTCCTCCAGTTACCTGCTAAGGGAGTCTCCATGGGTTTGTTGCTCTCCATGCGAAACCTCCTGAGTATCACGTTGGCATACTTGCCCTGAGACACAAACAATTCCCCATCTCCCTACCATACCTCCATGCCAAGAAAGTAATGCATGAGCCCCATTTTCTTCATCTCAAACTCTCTTGCAAGGTCCTCCTTGCAAGACTTGATCAACTGATCATCAGCTATCACTATGAGATCATCAACATAAAGTAAAATGATCAACAGTTTACCTTCCAACTCTATGTGGTAGAGGTTCGCATCTACTTCACTCTTCACGAAGCCCAACCCGGTGAAGTAGCTATCTATCCTATTGTACCAAGTATGGGGTTCTTGCTTCAGCCCATACACTGCTCTCTAGAGCCGACACACATGAAACTCACGATCAAAGGTTTCAAAACCTTCAGGCTACTCTATGTACACCTCTTCCTCAACCATGCCATTAAGGAAGGATGTCTTCACATCCATCTTATGTATCTTCTAACCCATCTGCATTTAAAGTGCCAATATAGATTTGATTGATGAGTACCTTGCAACAAGAGAAAAGGTCTCATCGTAGTAAATCCCATCTGCCTGTGAAAATCCAAGGGCCACAAATCTAGCCTTATGTTTCTCTGCACTGCCATCTGCAGCTTGCTTTACATCATAAATCTAATGGGAGCTCACCATTGACTTGTCCTCTGGTCTCGGGACCATATCCCAAACATTGTTACGAACTATGGATTCATACTCTACCATGGCATCAACCCAAACTGGTTGCTTCACTGCTTCCTTAAAGGAAGATGGCTTTGTCACAACACATTCGCTCATAAGATCCATGTATCCATTATACCTCTCAGGTGACCTCCTTTGCCTGTGCTAAGAAGTGGGTGTTCCCACATTCTCCTGTGCATCATCCAACAATCTATCAACCTCTCTGGTTCGCTTTCCTCCCTCTACGGAAGACTCTACCTGATTGTATGTCTCCACTCCCGGATCCTCTACATGTGGCTGCTCCACATCAATCTGAGGCTCCTCAACCTTAGGAGCTAAAAGCTCCTCATCCGCATGTAGCTCAAGCTCCCTCTCAATGGAAACTCGCATGGCCTTCTCCTCATCGAATCTGACATCCCTGCGAACCACTATCATCCTGCTGGTCGGAAAGTACACCCGATAGTTGTGAGGTGTATCAGTGTACCCCAAAATATCCCCAACTCTATTGTAGGCTCAAGCTTCTTCCATGCATCTTTGGTCACATGGCAATATACTGATGACCCAAAAATCCTAAAGTGGCCAACATCTGGCCTCTTACCGGAATAAGCCTCCTCTGGTGTCTTCATCTCAAGTATCCGATGTGGGCTATGGTTCTGAACATAAACCGTTGTGTTGCATGCCTCAGCCCACAAGTGTAGTAGTAGGCCTTGATCATGCAACATCGCCCTTGATACCCCTACTATGCTTTTGTTCGTCCTCTCAGCCACCCCATTTTGCTGAGGGTTATGTGGTGTCATCAACTCTTGTTTAATCCCTTCCACTGTATAGAAGTTCTTAAAATATTTTGAGACATACTCACCACCGTTATCACTTCGTAGATATTTAACCTTCTTGCCGACTCTTTCCCCACCAATGCTTTAAACTCACAAAACTTTGTGAAAGTTTGATCATTTTTATGCATGAAAAATATCCAACATTTACAAGAATAGTCATCAAAAAATATAACATAATACCTATGTTTGGCCATGGATGTTGTCGAGAATGGTCCACACACATCTGAATGGACTTGCTCTAGAATAGCCTCTGCTTGACTATCTCTGTCGTGAAAGGAAGACTTGGTGTATTTTCCCAAAGTACACCCCTTGCATGTATCAACTTGCTCAAGCATATCTTTTGGAAGACCAGTAGAGATCTGCTGCAATATCTTCAAAGCCCCATGATGCAAGTGGCCCAATCGCCTATGCCAAAACTCGCCAACGTATTGGCTATGCACCCTTTCTTCTTTTGTGCTCAAAGCAGCACACTCCTCTACCTCCAGATTATAGAGATTCTTCACCGGAATTCATATCTTCTTTACCTGACTCGTGGCTATGTGTCGAAGGAACACCTTTCCTTTCAAGAAGATCACATCATAGCCTCTATCCTCAAGCATGGTAATGGATACCGAGTTCTTCTTCAACCCTGAAACAAACATAACATTCTTCAACGTGAGTGGAGCCCCATGTTCCCTCTAAAAAGTAATCGTGCCTAATCCAGTAACACTATACTTCCCATCTTCATCCATCTCGATATGCATCTGGAGATCTTTCTCCTCCAAGTCACTGAATAACTCTTTGTCGCTATTCATGTGGAATGAAGCTCCACTGTCTAAGTACCATACACTTCCCACCATTGATGACACCATGCATGCAATGAGGGAAAATTCCAATTCAAATTGAGAGGCCAAAGCCTCACCCACCGCTCCTCCTGAGGACTTCTTCTTGGACTTCTTGAGTGGACAATTTGTAGAAAAATGGCCCAGCTTATGACAATGAAAGCATTTAACTTTTGTCATGTCTTTCTTCTTAACTTAATGATAGGAATCTGATTTGGAATGGGAAGATTTCCCTTTCTCTTTCTTCGCCTTAATCGCTAAGGCACAGTTCTCTTCATCATCAGTCTTTGATGAAGATCCATCCATGGTGTTCCTCCTTATCTCCTCCTGCATCAAATCTGAGCACAGTCGTTCCCAATCCGACAGCTTCTCCCAACCATTGACAAAGTCTTGATAACTATGCCAACTTTTTGGGAGTCCTAAAAGAGCAAGACTCACCATATAATCCTCGATAACCATGATTCCAACACTTCCAAGTTCATCATTACATTGAGTGAACTTGGTCATATATTTTGGAATAGTCTCGCCTTTCTCCATTTTGATTTTTTGAAGTTTTTCCTTCAGTGCCAATTTCCTTTGGTCATTGTTGTTCTAATATAAGTCTGTCAATGTTTTCCACATAGCATATGGAGTTTCCGATCCAAGTGGATATTGGTTGCCACCCCCCTATTCCACCTAGACCCTCTAGTAAATTTCATATGTTTCCTTGTTCATTTCAGCATTTACTATTTTTAGCAATTTTTCGGGTCCTAAACTTCTGGAGCAGTTTTGACCCCCTAAACGACATTTTTTTTTAGGTCCGCGGCATGCTTATAGCCATGGGCAAAGGCCTATAATGAAACTTGTAGTACTCGAAGAGACCTTTCCAACAAGGTATCATACATGCCAAACAGAGATAACATGACCAAGTTACGACCCCGAGAAGTTGGCTGCCCAACTAACCCAAACGGGGCCCTCAAACTCTTGGTGTTACATCTCCTGGGTTAGGGCTTTGGTTGTTTAGGGTTTTATCATGTTTTCCAATAATAAATAGGCCCTTGAGCCTCATTGTAACATAGTTCATAGGCATGTAGCTGCCACATCTCTTCTCAGAGATAAGCTACCATTGCCCTAGCTATCTTATTTCCATTTTGTTTGTAAGCATAGTTCAATAGTTTTCTATTAATGAAATGAAGTGTTTTTCTGATGCATCTTTATTTTTATGACTATATTTGTAAGTTGTTGTGTTCCTTCTTAATTTTGGATCAGTGGTATTAGAGCGATTTTCTCTTTCTCTATTTTTCTTTGCATGTCCCCAATGAGGTTAGGGTATAAGGAGTTAGGGTTTGATCTGGTTGAACCATTGCAAGATCAACCTCGCAAAACCCGATGACCTCCCATCGTGGAAGAAAATAAAGGCAAGGGGGTAGGAGATCCTTTCAAAATGTTGCTCAAGGAAACCCTCAAGCGGCAGAGGGATGCGATGATGGATAACGTTGCCCAAATCCTTCAATGACTACCCACAGGCGATGCATCTTCATCCAGCAGCCACTCTAGAGGCACCACTCCTTTTAAGGTACAAGTTAACTTTGATATTCCCATATTCAAAGGCCTGATGGATGAAGACGTTGTAGATAAATGGTTAAATCTATTGGAATAATATTTTTCAGTTCACGAATTTTCCAATCGGGAAAATATTACTTTTGCACTTCTTAAAGCCGCCCCACGCATCAAGGATTGGTGGGAAACCTACTGTGAACAAAAGGATGAGAGTGAACCCTCGTTGTTTTCAGCCGCACCCACTTCAAATTATTTCTAAGATGTCATCAAGGAACAATATTACCCTATTCGGAGCTATGAAGACAAATACATAAAGTGGACCACGCTACAACAGGGAAGGGACCAAGATGTGCCAGAGTTCACAAATACTTTCCATACCCTTCGCACGAAGCTGGGTATCAAGGATACTGAGCGGAATTTGGTGCTCAAGTACTGTGGTTTCCTACACAAGTACATCCAAGACAAGATGGAGTTCCTAGACATTTCCTCGCTCGACATGACGTATCGATACGTTGTCAAGATTGAGCATAAGTTTAAATAGAAGAAGCGGGACTTTGGAGCTACGAATCTAAAGCAAGGAAAAGGAACCCCCAAACCACAGAACAAAGGACCAATCCAAGGCGGCACTACCCAAGACATCCAATCGAAGCTGCAAGTAAATAATAACACCACGAAGATGAAGAAGGACAAGGGAAAATGGTGTGAGTTCCATAAGAGCTCCACTCATAATACAAGTGAATGTCGGGCCAAGAAGTCACTGGTGGTTGAGTTGAAGGCTTCCGAATCAGATGCAGGTTCCGACTCTTAATCATAACCCGATAACAGAACTAACAAAGGGAAGCAGATAATTGATGCAGAGCCTAGTGCCACCATGGCCACTGTTATCACTCCAGGAAACTCTCCTAGGTTGCAGCTCGAAGATGCCTGGTAACATATAATCTTCAATATTCTTCTCTGAACTATTGAAATAAATGATGGTTTGGATCAAGCCAGATAACCATTTCAACTATGTTTTACTCAAGACATGCATGAACACCCTCAGCTTACAAGGCTTTAGACCACTAATGCTCAATAGTTTGTAGATTCAATGAATGGATGGAGAAATTATACTGACCATACCGGCAGATGCATACATAAACATAAATGAATGGCTAGTTACAGGCAGCAAAAGAGAATACTAACTGTACTGGCAGATGCATATATGACCACATATGAATGGCTAGCTACAGGCAATAAAGAAACTTGCAAGTATAATTTATCAAAGCAAAGATAAGATAACAGTTATTTGGCCTTAGACACAAAAGAAAACATGAACAAGTTGTTCAAGTGCAAGCTTAGAATAGAAGAGAAAATGAACATTGAACATATAACAGCAAAATAAGCTTGTATTACTAATGAATGAAGATGAGAAGCTTGAGTAGCAAAGTCTCATTAGTCTCCAAAATTTGAACCTATATTACATCTTACTTTTAGATATTTATAGCCTTTTACAATGCTCCTTAGCTCTCTAGAAGGCTCCAAGTCTTAATCTGTCCTCTCTGTCCCTTAACCGTTTGATTCCCTGAATAGGCAAGCATGGCTCAGAGGTTTTCTCCTTCTGACAGAGGAATAAACACATTCAAATGGTTTGTTGTGCTGTCTGGGAACTCTCTCGTGCCAGAGATGCCCCATGATGTTGGTTTTGATGAGTTGTGCTAGGCTATTGATGCGTTGTGCTGCTCCATGATATTTCTATTTCAGGCTAGCTGCGCTATCTACTCCATGACTACTTTGTCGGTTTGGGATGAGCTGTGCATGCTGTGGCCCTTGTTATTCCCTTTCTGGTCTTTGCTTCCCAACAATCTATCTCCCAGACTGTTTCTCGGCCTCTGCTCTATGATGGAACGGGCCTGCGGCCTCTGTTATCCTTTTAAATGTTTAACAATGACTGTTTTTCTGTTAGACACAGAAAAACGTTGCAACATGTAAAATCCCGCCTATTTCTGATTCTTTCGGACTTCAAAAGTCCTCAAATATGATTTATGCATCTATCGGGTCTGCCCTTAATCACTGTCGCCTATCGCAAATGGCCCGGTCCCGTGTTTCCTTTGTATTTCTTTGAAATATGAAAATATGTGAAATACATTAAAAAGGCCTCCCTCCGGATTTCAAATATTATATATGTCACTTCTCGGACCCTTACGGATCCGGGCCTTATCGCTATCGCAATGCCCCAAGGTTCCCTTTGTATTTCGTTTAAACAATGAAAATACACAAAATGCATTAAAGACAGGCCTTCCCGCGGACTTCAAAATTTATGAAATATCATATATAATGTCGTCGGGTCCGGTCATCGGGTCGCAACGAGCCATGGTTAGCGCTCCTTAATGCTTCTCCGATAGAAATCCGGTGATGTAACATGGGCCGTCGATCTGTGCGCATGATCGACGGTCCACTTTAATCGTGGATCGCAATCGCTCATTCCACACTGCCTGCATTGATGCCTTCTCCGATGCAACCCGCCGATAGTGACCCGCCGATCTGATCATTGGCGATTGCTGATCGGTAGTGTCTTGAACCCAACCATAAGTCCTCTGTGTTGGCCAATATGCGATTTGCCACTTAGATCTGGGTTGTTGATTGACCAAATCTAACGGTTGTTGTTCTTTGGACTGTTAAGCCTACGATTTATGGTTTTTATGATTTTGGAGTGTTTTAGTCTCCTGATAGTGTATTTCCGCCCTTCCAAGGGCTCTTAGCATGCGATGGTTTTGACTTTCAATGACCCTTAAGAGGATTTTAAAGACTTTTGGGGCATACTTAGATCTAGTGGCGTGATTTTAAGCAAACCTTGGAGACTTTGGGAGTGTTTTGGATCCATTTTTGGGCCAAACACCAACAAAGCTAGCATTGGCTCCTTCTGGGGATGAAAGCCTCCCTGTGAGGTTTCAAGAACTACAAAACAATGCCTTTCCTGTAAAAAAACAAGATCAAATCTTCCTCCTAGTGTTGCATTGGGCATGGAGTCTATTTAGCATGAAATAAAAACTTGAAAACAACATATTTACAATACCAAGGCTTGAAAGCCTTAACTGAAATAAAGTTCGAAGAATAGCCCATTGACTGGGCCATCAAAAACATATCCTTCCTTTGATGCATCCCTTTTGAGAAAACAGTCACCAAACTGAAAATTGACTTGGTCAATGTGCATATCAGCAAATTCATCAAAGACTTGCAAAAGCCTATTGATTTGATCATCTACTTCAAAAACTTTCCAGCATTTGGTATTATCAGGCAGAGATGGTCTATATTTCCCCTGCTCTCTGTATGCCTTCAGCCTTGGATGTTTTGTTTGGAAGGTTTTGTACACCTGCTGAATGATAAGGTCTGCTTCATATTCTGTTGTGTCATTTGTGACCTAAAAAGTTAATATAAAAGATGAATCAATGTATTCCTCTATGAAGGACACAAGGACTTCACTTGTTCCTGTAGCTTCTTTAAAGCAAGACCCATCAAAGAACATGTCCCAAATCTGTGGGCCTTCTTCCTCTGTGATCTGGAAAACTAGTTTTTTAAGCTGTGTAGAGGCCAACTGATAAGGCTTGGTAATGTCAAGATCAAGCTTATCCGTGACAGCTTTGGGCATTGGATTATGGCTGGCTCCAGTGTCCAGAAGGCAATTATGAAGGATTTTATCATGAATAGTCAGAGAGACATAGAATGATGGGGAGTTGTCTTCACAATTTCCAATCATTGGGCTGAGAATAACAGCTAGTTAGTCATCTTGCAGATTTACATAGTCAGTGGAAGCTTGGATGGCATTAGGCTCAAGAGCCTCAAGGATGGATGCTTTGAAGGACTCATTCTTCACTAGTTCAATCAGAGGCATAGGTATTCTTAGCTTCTGAATTTCCAATTGAAAACTAAAAGAAGAAGGGGACTTGTCAAGGCCTCTTACCTCTATGGCTAGAGCTTTGAGGATGAGAGTATCAACTGCTAGTTGCTTCAGCTTATTATCTTGTTGTTTAGCAGGGACAACAGCTTTATGAACAGGAGCCTCCTTGACATTATTCATGTTCGACCTCAAATTATATCTTTGCTGATCTTCAGTTTGTAGAACAGCTTCACCATCCCATTCTTGGCTAATCTGGTCATTAAATAATGACTTCTCATAGGCAGCTTTGGTTAAAAAAGTGGTGCTGCCTTTGTCTTCCATACCATGGATCTCATCATCTTCTTCCAACTGCTCTTCTTCCGTGACTACATTCTGAAAAGGGACCTTCACCCTTTGGTCTTGATTGGCCTCTTTACTTCTTTGCAAAATCTGCGACTACTCATTAGGTATTCTATATAGATTTGGATTTGGAGGAGCAAAAGTATTAGGAACCCTTCCTTTCCCAGAATGTTGCTCAACCTTTAATTTGGAAACTTCAGAGGCTAATGAATCTATCATCCTACCCATTTTATCGATCTTGGGATCGGAAAATGATGAAGGCTTGCCACTCTGTCTCCTTCTATCAACATTACCTTTGAGCTTTTCTGCAGCCATTATGTTTGATTCTACTTCCAAGGCTGCATATTGCATATCAGCCAAAGAAGCACATCGCCTCTCCCTCATCAGTAAACTGAAGTTAGAATCAAAGGCGCAGGCATAGATATGTCTAGCAGAGGTGGTGGTGGGTTTCACTTCAGCTGGTATCTTGTTGTACATGCGGTTAAATCTCTTATTAAAATCAAACAGCAGCTCACCATTTTCCCTCTTTAAGTTCCCAAACTCAGTGTGGTATTAAATGAGATCCTTCTTATCCCCCCAATGCTTTAGGAATGCATCATCTAAGGCCTCAATATCTTCTATAGATCTTGGGGTCAGTTCCCTGAACCATTTTCTAGCCTCTCCATCTAGGCTTTGGACAAAGACTCTCACCTAGACATCATCTTCACTAATGTCTAGGTTATCAACATAGCTATAGAATGACTCAAGATGTTCTTCAGCTGAAACACCTTCAGTTCCAGTGAACTTAGGCATATACTTCTGATATTCTCCAATAGGCATAGCATTCAAAGGAGTGGGCAGTATTAGAGGTCCATACCTAGCACCTATGATTCTTTCCATTTTGGTAGGTGCTTGTGGGCCTGCCATGGCTGTGGTGGCTAAAAGAGTACTAGCATTTTGAATGATAGAGGGCTGAGGAGTGACAGATAAGACTAAAGGAGTGTGATGGATAGGAGGTGAGGTTTCCTTTGGGCATACAACAAAAGGAAAATGTAAAGAATAAGGAGCTTTATGAATATCTAAGAGTTTTTCTTCGCTGCTAGTATTAGAAGCTATACTCTCAACATATATTTGGTCTATTACAAGCCTTTCTTGAAGAGATATAGGAGATTGTTTAGGTTTACCTGAACTTGATGCTCCTTTCTGCAATACCTTTCTTTATTTGATGATTTTTTCAGGGTCAGGTACTGGGTCAGCTTGTGGCTTCTAAGGATTTCTCAAAGTACACCTCACAAACTAAGCCAGAACTATGAAGTGGAGTCGTCAAGAGGTTCGTCCTTCAGTAGAGTCGCTAGATAGATGATTACAACTGAAAAGTGCCCAGACTTTGTCCATCATCAACATTGGATCTGTGTCGTCTCCCAGGGAAGCTGAGATTCAGTTTCCTCTCCCCGGCAAAAACACCAATTATGTTATCACTCCAAGCAACTCTCCTAGGTTGCAGCTCGAAGATGCCTGGTAACATATAATCTTCAATATTTTTCTCTGAAATATTGGAATAAATGATGGTTTGGATCAAGCCAGATAACCATTTCAACTATGTTTTACTCAAGACATGCATGAACACCCTCAACTTACAAGGCTTTAGACCACTAATGCTCAATGTTTGTAGATTCAATGAATGGATGGAGAATACTGACCATACCGGCAGATGCATACGTAAACATAAATGAATGGCTAGCTATAGGCAGAAAAAGAGAATACTGACTGTACCGGCAAATGCATATATGACCACATATGAATGGCTAGCTACAGGCAGTAAAGAATCTTGCAAATATAATTTATCAAAGCAGAGATAAGATGACAGTTATCTGGCCTTAGACACAAAAGAAAACATGAACAAACTGTTCAAGTGCAAGCTTAGAACAGAAGAGAAAATGGACATTGAACATATAACAGCAAAAGAAGCTTGTATTACTAATGAATGAAGATGAGAAGCTTGAGTAGCAAAGTCTCATTAGTCTCCAGAAGTTGAACCTGTATTACATCTTACTTTCAGATATTTATAGCCTTTTACAATGCTCCTGAGCTCTCTAGAAGGCTCGGAGTCTTAATCTGTCCTCTCTATCCCTTAACCATTTGATTCCCTGAATAGGCAAGCATGGCTCAGAGGTTTTCTCCTTCTGATAGAGGAATAATGCATTCAGATGGTTTGTTGTGTTGTCTGGGAACTCTCTCATGCCAAAGATGCCCCATGTTGTTGGTTTTGATGAGTTGTGCTAGGCTATTGATGCGCTATGCTACTCCATCATATTTTTGTTTCGGGCTAGCTACGCTATCTGCTTCATGACTGCTTTGTCGGTTTGGGATGAGTTGCGCGTGTTGTGGCCCTTGTTATTCCCTTTCCGGTCTTTGCTTCCTGACAATCTATCTCCCGGACTATTTCTCGACCTCTGCTCTGTGATGGAATGGGCCTGCATCCTCTGTTATCCTTTTAAATGTTTAATAATGACTGTTTTTCTATTAGACACAGAAAAACGCTGCAACATGTAAAATCCCGCCTATTTCTGATTCTTTCAAACTTCAAATGTCCTCAAATATGATCTATGCATCTATCGGGTCCACCCTTAATCACTGTCACCTATCGCAAATGGCCTGGTCCCGTGTTTCCTTTGTATTTCTTTGAAATACGAAAATATGCGAAATACATTAAAAAGGCCTCCCTCCGGATTTCAAATATTATATATTTCACTTCCCAGACCCTTTCGGGTCCAGGCCTTATTGCTATCGCAATGCCCCAAGGTTCCCTTTGTATTTTGTTTAAACAATGAAAATACACAAAATGCATTAAAGATAGGTCTTCCCTCGAACTTCAAAATTTATGAAATATCATATATAATGTCGTCGGGTCCGGTCATCGGGTCACAACGGGCCATGGTTAGCACTCCTTAATGCTTCTCCGATAGTGATCCGGCAATGTAACGTGGGTCGTCGATCTGTGCGCGTGATCAACGATCCACGTTTAATCGTTGATCGCAATCACTCATTCCACACTGCCTGCGTCAATGCCTCTGCCGATGCGACCCGCCGATCCAATCATCGACGATCACTGATTGGTGGTGTCTCGTGCCCAACCATAAGTCCTCTGTGTTGGCTGATATGCGATTTGCTACTTAGATCTAGGCCGTTGATCGGCTAGATCTAACGGTTGTTGTTCTTTTGGACTGTTAAGCCTGCGATTTATGGTTTTTCATGATTTTGGAGTGTTTTTGCCTCCCGATAGTGTATTTCCACCCTTCCAAGGGCTCTTGGCATGCGATGGTTTTGACTTTGAATGATCCTTAA
This sequence comes from Pinus tabuliformis, assembly GCA_031772625.1. NCBI lineage: Eukaryota > Viridiplantae > Streptophyta > Pinopsida > Pinales > Pinaceae > Pinus > Pinus tabuliformis. Next base: position 721,060,877 of record CM062813.1, read on the forward strand.
GATGATTTTGAAGACTTTTGGGGCATACTTGGATCCAATGGCGTGATTTTAAGCAAACCTTGGAGACTTTGGGAGTGTTTTGGATCCATTTTTGGGCAAAACGCCAACAAAGCTAACAGCCACCACCAAGATCTAAAAGATTGGGCCTAAAGATCCAAAGGAGGGGGAACGCCTCTTCCACTCACAGATGTGGGTGAAGCATTCTCTGCTACAGTTCATTGTCGACGGTGAGAGCCAAAAGAACCTCATTTCAGTAGAGGTCGTGAAGTGGTTGGGCCTAAAGACTGTAGCACATCCACATCCATACACCATTGGGTGGCTTCACCAAGGATGATATCTTCGTGTCAGCAAGTAGTTTCACCTTCCCTACAGCATCAAGCCCTTCACAGATGAGGTATTTTGTGACGTTTCTCCTCTTGAAGTTTGTGATGTATTGTCAGGACAACCATACTTATGAAAGTGGCATGTTGTATATGAGTCTATACCTTGCTCTGTGATTATTGCTTGGCTAATAAGTTGTACAGGATACCGGAGGTAGCCCCGCCTACCACCATCTATTTGATCACTGCAAAGCAATGTAGTAAGATCATTTCCCAGACCAAGAATTTTTTTCCCTTATGATTCACCCCTAGGGAAAGAAGAAGGTTGTGGCCACGACTTCCAGGCAAGGTTCCTCTGCACAACAACAGCAGATGGACAAGGTCATGGAGGAGTACAGGGATATTTTCACCTCACGCACAGGGGTACCTCTGCATTGTTAGGTCAAGCACTCCATCGATCTAACCCCAAGTGTGCTACTGCCCAATGGACCGATCTAAAGACACTATGTTCTAGAGAACAATGAGATCAAGAGGCAGATTCAGGAACTATTGCAGAAAGGGCACATTAGACCAAGCTCATCACCTTGTGGGAGCCTAATTTTATTGGTACAAAAGAAGGATGGGACCTAGAGGCTCTGTATTAACTATCGAGCGCTAAACAAGATCATTGTCCGGAATAGGTGCCCAATCCCCTAGATTGATCACCTTTTGGACCAGCTCAAGGGAGCCAAATATTTCAACAAAATTGACTTGAAGTTAGGTTATCACCAGCTGCCTATCAAACCCTCTTATGTGTGGAAGACGACATTCAAATCTAAGGAGGGCCTTTTCGAATGGTTGGCCATGTAGTTTGGATTGACGAATGCCCCTGCAACCTTCATGAGACTGATGGATGACATCTTGTGACCCTTCACCAATGCATTCGTGGTGGTGTATTTAGATGACATCTTAATCTTAAGACAGAGTTAGGAAGAGAAACTCCACCATATTTGACAGGTCCTTCGAACCCTGCGCCAACACAAGTTGTGTGCTAACTTGGAGAAATTCACCTTTGGCCAGACCGAGGTTCAGTATATAGGGTACATCATTGATGAGCAGGGTTTACATGTGGACCCATCCAAGATATAAGTCATTTGGGATTGGCTAGCCCCAACCACTCTAACAGAGCTCCACATATTTTTGGGTCTTGCCAATTTATATCGTAGGTTTGTATTGGGGTTCTCTCATATCACTTGGCCTTTAAGTCAAGTCTCCAAGGGTGAAGCGAAAGAAAAGTTATTTTGGTCAGAAACCCAACAACAAGCGTTCTCCGAGTTGAAGAATCGCCTCTGTTCTACACCAGTGCTCACATTACCAGACCCGCAACAACCATTTCAGATTGAGACAGTTGCCTCCGACTATGCTATTGGTGCGATTCTTATTCAGCATGGGCATCCAGTAGCTTACCACAGTGAGACACTTTCAGACATAGTCCAAAAGTACCCCACTTATGAAAAAGACCACCGACCTCTACAGTTCATACAAACACAAGGGAAGTTGCAGAACAATCACCATCAGAAATGGTCAACCTATTTGCAACAGTTCCATTTGAACATTAAGTATAAGAAGGGTAGCACCAATAATGTTTTTGATTGCCTCATCTAACCACCAGTCATGGCGTTGATCATTGTGCTTGACTCTTATGGGCACGAGACATCGGGGTGGCTGCATCTTTACAAGAGCGATCCAGAGTTCAACAACATATACCAGACACTCTTGGAAGGGAAGAAAGTTCCAAATTTTCACCTTCCAGATGCACTATTATTCCACTTGGGACACATTTGTGTTCCTTCAAGTGAACGTTCCAAGATGATTTTGGAGGCGCACTACAGTCGAGTCGTTGGACATTTTGGAGTAGAGAAAAAAGTGGTGGTATTTCAGAAGTATTTCTGTTGGCCGAAATTTCGTCACGATGTTGGGAAGTACATTAGATCCTGCACCGCATGCACTATTTCCAAACCAACCATCAAGAAGTAAGGCTCGTATACTCCTCTACCTACTCCTAACTAGCCTTGGGAATCTATCTCCAAGCCTTCCATCTATAAGCATAACAACGATTGCATTTTCGTGGTCGTTGACATATTCTCTAATATGGCCATCATGGTGGCTTGCAAGAAGAGTATAACAGCAGAGGCCACTGCTAAGCTCTTCTTTGAGTGAGTATGGGTACACTTTGGGATCCCATAGTCCATTTTCTGAGATCGGGATAGATGATTCCTGAGTGCATTTTGGTCAAGTATCTAGTCGATGTTGGATACAAAACTTACTAAGTCCATGGCTTTCCATCCCTAAACTGATGGCCAAACAGAGGTTGTCAACAGGATGATCGTACACATTATGTGCATGTACAACTCAAAGCATCCACGTACATGGGATGAAAGTCTCCCCTGTGTCCAACACAGCTACAACATAGCTCTCCACAGCTCAATAGGCCATAGCCCCTTTCAAGTAGGGCTGGGATTTTAGCCATTATGCCCCATTGACGTGGCAATACCATTTGTAGCCACTCAGGTAGATTTGGCTCACATTCAGTCCGAAGCTAAAAGGTCTAACAGCTTCATTGAGTACATTCAACACATCTGCCAGCAGATCCATGATATATTGGATAGAGCCAATGCTAAGAACAAGCAGCGCCATGATCAACATTAAGTGTCGCACAAGTTCCAAGTGGGTGATAAATTTTGGCTAAATTTGCAGAAGGAGCACCTTGTTGGACCCCACCGCAAGATTCACCTGCTCTGATATGGCCCATACACAATCACCACGGCCATCGGTGATAATGCCTTCAAGATCAGCATCCCATCATTCCTTGGTCTACACCCAGTGTTCAATGTAGATCACCTTCGGCCATACTTTCCACCATTTTTGGACACATATGACATTGCAGAATAGCTCAACTCAGACTGCATGGAATAGGCAACAACTGATCAGATCATGGACACACAGATCAAGAACACTCGCCAACAGAGGATACAACTATATCTACTTGTCAAAGCAAGCCAAATCCTTCACCAGGGCAAGTGGTTCACCAGAGACCAAGTTCAACAGACACTGTCCCTGTACTCTAGTGTCAACTAGGTCTTTCTCTTAAATGACATGCATGATTTTCTCATGAGGGAATCTTCAGTTAACTGGAGTAGCACTAGTGGATGAATTAGTGCACCAACTGACTATTAGTCCTCTATTAGTTCCAAAAACAATTTAGAACTAATTTAAATTAACTTAACTCGGTAAACTGAGTGATCTAATTTCCAACTCAATTTAAACTCGTACTAGACCCCTAAAATTTAGGAAGAACATATACATGACTACAGAAAGACTTCCAACTCGAAATTCCTAAGCTAATTAAATTAATTAAACTTAATTAACTATATACAAGTTTCTATGAGAATAGAATTCGATTTTAATTCTCATTTTAATTCAAGGACAAATTAAACTAGAATTTCTTGTTGCCATTTCTCAACAAAATTTGTGGCCAAAGGCTTCTCACAGATAAAGGGAGTTGATTATGAGGAGACATTTTCCCCCGTGGAAAGATACTCCTCCATCAAAACCATTCTAGAATTAGTTTCACATATGGGGTGGAAGACCCACCAGATGGATGTGAAGACTACCTTCTTCAATGGAGTGGTTGTGGAAGAGATTTGCATAGAGAAGTGTGGGGGATTTGAGACATTTGACAGGGAGACACATGTGTGAAGACTCGGGAGAGCCCTTTATGGTCTCAAGAAAGTACCCCCTTCTTGGTGCGCTCGGATAGACACATATCTCAGTTTATTGGGCTTCACCAAGAGTGAAGTAGATGCTAATCTCTACTAGTAACATTTTGGTAGATGGAAAATTTCTCATTCTAGTCTTATATGTAGATGAATTGATACTAACAGGGGATGAGAAGTTAATTTAGTATTTCAAGGAGGACCTTGTAAGAGAGTTTGAGATGGACATGGACTTGATGCACTACTTCCTTGGTTTGGAGGTATGGCAGGGAGATGGTGAGTTATTTTTGGGTTAGATGAAGTATACCTTTGAAATACTTTAGAGATTCCATATGTGGGACTACAAGCCTATGGACACTACTCTAGCTACCAACTAAATGAAGGAGGATGCTTCTATGTGAGAGGCAGTAGATGCTACCATCTACAGACAACTAGTGGGGTCCTTGATGTATAAGTTGAACACAAGGCATGACATATGTTATGCAGTTAATCAGCAAAGTTAGTTTATGGTGAAGCCTACCAAGCTTCAGTGGAAAGCAAAAAAGCATGTGCTTAGATACCTCATAGGCACAAAATATGTTGGGCTATGGTACAGGAGGATTGATGATGTGAAGCGCCAAGGCTTCACTGCTGCAGATTGGGCAAGGAGTTCATCAGACATGAAGAGCACTTCAGGAGCTATCTTCAGTGTTGGGTCAGTAGTTATTTCTTAGTATAGCAAGAAATAGAGATATGTTACACTCATCTTAGCAGAGGTCGATAATATGGACGTTATTCAAGCAGCATGTGAGGCCATTTGGATGAGGAAAATTCTTGTTGTATTTTCAGCCAAGAGATGGATCATATTGTTATTCATTGTGATAATAAAAGTCATATAAAACTGTCTTAAAATCCAATATTTCATGATAGGTCAAAGCACATTGATATCAAGTACCATCACTTGAGAGATTGTGTGCAGAGGAGAATCATGATGTTGCAGTACAGTCACACGGAAGAGCAGGATGTAGATATTTTGATAAAGGCATTGTCAAGATGAAAATTCTAGTTCCATAGGAGTAGAATAGGGGTGGTGTAGAACCCTTTTCTTGTTAAGAGGGAGTGTTAAAATGTAGCAAGAAAAGTCTTCATTTGACTTGTGCCTTAGTCAAACGGAGAAATTAAATTTTCCACATCAGCATGATGACTTGGATTGCAGTTAGTTGGGGTGTCATGGTTTTGTCTCCTAGTTAAGTCAGTAAATTCGAGTTATAGGCTAGAAATAGCGTTGTGCACAGGTTGATTGCTAAAATTTAGAAACTTAGTGGAGTTATTGTTAGTTAAACTCAGTTAAATTAGCTCGAGTCCTTAGTGGAGCCAGTAGGAGTTCATTTGAGTAGTTATAACAATTGTTAACTCACTGATCTCTAAGTTAACTAATCTATTTACTAAAAATAAACCCAGTCATTCATGGAATCTGAATTTCCTAGTTGGAGTAGAGGAAAATGCACATTGTAATTATCAATTGTATACTAGTTGAGTGTACAGACTTTTGCATTGAGAAGGTGGTAAATTCCTCTAACATTTGCACAAGGAAATAGGGAATTTAACTATTATTTAGGGATAATTTTCTCCAGGATTGCACAAGGAAATAGGAGGAAGGTTGAGGCTTGAATTGGCTAAGTGTTGGTCATAGTAGGTCAGTGAGAAGGAGATCAGAATTCCAGTGCAAGGTGTTCTTCCATATTGAAGCAAGACATTGTAATTGATCCATATTCTCATTTAAATTAATGCAAAGTAGTAGAGGGGTTTTTCCTAGTGGGGTTACCTTGTAAAATCATTATGTTCCTTGTGTTTTTATGGTAGCATGTTATTGCATGTGTTTCTATCGTGTGTTTTCCTTTCTGCAGAATAGTAGAAGAATTTTTTGTCTCTTGATTTCAGCTCGATTTCATTAGCATTAGTAAATTTCTGCAGTTTATCGGCCCCATGTCTAACACTTAGTGGATTATCAGTCCTTTTAACTAATACCTAAGTGTCTAGGCCTATCAAGTAGTTTATCAGCCCTAGCTAGCATCCTAGTGGTTTATCATCCCCAAGGCTAGCACTATGTGTTTCAACTCCATCGTACTCTCCCTGGCCAACCGATTCATAGGAACACACATTGGCCTTAGCAAAACACAAAGAATGTTATCCTAAAAACAGATCACATACTTGAGAAATTTTATTTCTCCTTGGAAGATCCACATCCACTTCCAATTCATGCTCCACATTCTCTTTCCTTACAAGTTTGTTATTCTTTTTTCCTACGAGTATCTCTTGCTCAATACCACGATGTAGTCTATCTCCCCTCTTGCATATCTACCTCAGCACGCCTTGTCTCTTGTCAATATTTTCTTCACATACTATTTCCATGTGTGTTGACCACGCATACACTTTCCAGGAAAATCGAGACTTCATGGGCTCATCTTTCACTCAAGAAGCCCATTCCTAAATTCATTGCTTACACCAACAATGACATAAATCCATTTGGGAGATAGGTGGTGAAATAAATGTAGTAACTTGAGTTTACAAGAAACTCATCCACCTCGGACATCTGAATCTGTGTCCACTTCCCTCAACCATTGAATGTTTACATTTCCACATTAGTTACATAAATTATAATTCACAACAATATTTACAAGAGGGATAACAAAAAAAGGTTGTCACAAAAGTAAATCCACGCATCACAATAGTCTCTTTAAGAAAGATAAAATCACCAAATGGAGGCAAACATGATACAAATGGCCAAAGGTAAAGTGTGACTATAGTGGCAATAAATGAAGCAAGGGTGAAAAATAGCATAGTATTAGGCACTAGGACATTAATAGTGATAAGCATATGTAACTGTGAAACAACATAAATAATTTTGAGATCCTCTTGAGAATATGGAAAAAAATTAGATGAAGAGAGAGAATAATGAGGCTAAATTTAATATTATGGCAGGTCTATAGAAGGATTCCCAAACCTACAAAGTTTCATAGCATGGATACCAAAATGGAACGTAAGGGTTATTTTAGAGCATCCATGAAGCGCAGACACTACCATGCAAATTACATTGTGCAATGAAGAAGGCCCATTAGTAGCAAATGTATGTTTAAGAAGGAGTTGAATGTAGAAGGTCAAATAGAGAAGTACAAAACTTAATTAGTAACAAAATGTTATTCTGAGGAAGTGGGAATTGACTTTGGTGAAATTTAATCTCTTACTGTTATGTTAACTTCTATTAGATTTTTTAAGTCTAATGTTGTTTATTTTGATCTTAAATTACAACAAATGGATGTGAAGACAACATTCCTACATGAGGGTCTAGAATAAGAAATCTAACTGAAATAGTCAGAAGGTTTTGTAGTGAAAGGGAAAAAAGAGTTGGTTTACAAGCTGAAAAATGCCTTATATGGGCTAAAGCAATCTCCAAGGATGCAATATCAAAATTTGTGTACTTATCTATTGGGACATTGTTTCACAAGGAACAAATATAATTATTGTGTATTTCAAATTAGTTGGTGATCATTTTATTTATGTGTTCTTGTATGTGGATGATATGTTGTTGATTAGAAACAAGGAAATGATTAAGGATGTGAAAAATCATTTGTCCTCTAAATTTGACTTGAAATATGTTAATGCTATGAATTTTATTTTAGGCATGGAAATTAAAAAAGATTGACATATTTGAAAACCTTGGTTGAATAAGAGGAAGCATGTTGAAACAATATCATGGAGTTTTAATGTGCAAGAAAGTAAACCAATTAAGGGCCATATTCTTATAGTTGTAAAGTTATTACAAATCAGTGTCCCAGGAGATTAAGAGAGGAAAAGGAAATGTCCAATGTTCCCTATACCATTGTTGTTGTTTGTTTGATGTATGGAATGGTATGTGTGATTCAACATTGCACATGTAATGGGAATTTTGAGTAGGTATATGTCAAAGCCAAAGAAGAAGCATTGGTTAGATATTTGCATGGAACTACAAATTATGGAATTTGTTACCAAGATGTGGAGCAAACATAGTGTTGGACATAGATAGATTTCTTGGCATGGTCTAGGCTAGAGATTCAGATTGCAGAAGATCTATAAGTGGTTATGTGTTTTACCTATTTGGACTCGAGCAATTAGTTGGATGAGCAAGAGATAATCTATATTGGGACTCTCAACTACCAAAGTTGAATACATGTCAACCACTCATGCAAGAAATTTATATGGTTATAGAGATTATGTTCAGGTATTGGGTTTGTATAGGAAGATCTAAGATTAGATTGTAATAGTCACAATGCAATATTTGTGGCAAAGAACCCAACTTATCATTCTAATAAAAAGTATATTGAAGTTTAGTATCTCTTTCTGAGAGACATGGATGAAGATAAGAAGGTGGTGCTAAAGAAGGTGGACAAATTGAATAATGTCATAGATTCATCAACAAAGTCTATGAGCACTAAGAAATTTTCTTGATGTAGAGAAACAATTGGCATAGCTACCCTAGATTTTCATTATGTAATTTTGTGACACCCTATATGCAAAAAAAAACTAGTGGAAGAATGTTGGGTATGTGTTATATTCTTTGTACAACTAACCTCATAAATAATTCATATGCGTTGGGTCATATGGGGTCATATGGGAGTGTGTGTGTGTGTGGTGGTGGGGGGGGGGGGGGGGGGGTTGGGGGGTAGGGGGGGGTGGGAGAGGGGGCGGGGGGTGGGAGGTGGGGCAGGCGGGGGGGGGAACCTTCTTATAGGTGGAATTTTAAAGATCTACCTATTTGCACAATGTATCTAAGCTAATCCAAGTTAACAGATTAGGGTTTTGGATGCCATGAAATCCTATATATTGTATTGTAAATGATGAAATTGGTTGATGATAAAAAAAAATAGAGTTGTGGTTCTAAACATTTTACTAATGTTCGCAGTTAAGGGTTTACAAGGTAATTATTTGAGTATTATGTGTGATTATTATCAGTTACTTTTATGTTTATAAAGAATCTATGTACATGCATTGCTTATTATAAAGGTTTATCTTTAAAATTCCACCTAAAAGAACATATAACAGACACTTTTCATAATTGTATATCCAAGTACCTATTGCAAAACACTCGTAACTCTAAACACCTTAGTTTCTTTGACCAAACCGAAATTCTTGCTTCTGCTCATTATTCTACTCAAACTATTCAAGAAGTGGTAGAAATTGAAAAGCATCCTAACAATTTCAATCAATAAGATGGCTTTACACTCATCTAGTCTTGCAAACACTCGTTGTTTCTCCTCTATGTTTTCTCATAAGTATTGTTCATCCTTACAATTTTTTACTTCAATGGTAGGACTTCCTTGGTTTCCTGTCATTACCCCCCCACCTGATCCACCCCTCTCTTTTTATCACTTGTGTTGATGTGTTACTATTTCATATTCTTTTGCATTTATTTTAATATTTTATAACTAAATTGTTTATAATAATAGTATATTTTATATACTATAAGAATTTACGTATACTATATGCACTTGTACATTTTACCACGCTTCATTACCAAGCGGATCAATTCTATAATTTCTAAATTTATCTGGGTTGGCTCCTCTGATGTTAAAAAAACGCATCTTATCAAGCTAGAGGACATTTCTAAACACATAGAGGATGGGGGTTGGGGTAATATGGCCATTGAAAATTTTGGTTGGGCAATGGGGGTTAAAAGCTCATGGTGGCCTTTAACTGGTGTTGGTATATGATCATTTATAATTAAGGAAAAATGTCTTAAAAATCAATCTTTATCTAAATGGGTCAAGGATGGGACCAAGTCTCATGTCTCCGCATCATACATCTGGAAAGGGATGATGAAAAAAAAAATGATTAATGGGTAATCTGATATGGTTGATTGGTGATGGTACTAATGTGGAGATTGGCTTGGACCCTATTATCGTATTCAACGACAACCATATCTTGTCTCCAACACTCATTCGACATATCCATAATATGGGCATTTATTATATCAATCAAATACAGGTGGCCACCGTTCCATATAGTCAATATCCTATTAGGATTTTCCCAAAGGATTTGAGTTTATATGGGGTCATGACTATGTAATGTGATAGATATATTCAATAATTAATTATGGTTGTTATTATTATGGATGGTCATGGGGATAATTTCACTTTGGAAGGGAAGTTTGTGTAGGATCAGATCTAGGTCAAGGATGCATACAACTTCATCACAAGGACACAGATGTATGTGGGGGATGTTGGTTGGTTCCATAAAATTTGGCATTAGAACCTCCCTCTCATATTGAAGAGCTTTGGTTGTCTATCCTGGCAAAACAAAATATTTGCCTAGGGCAATTTATGTTGACGTGGATACATGGGTCTTGGTAGGTGCATATTATGTTTACAAACTCTGGAGGATTGGCACATATTTTTCTCACTTGTCCTTTTTCGGTTTCCATATGGATTGGTGTATTAAACAATCTAAAGATCAAGGCCGGATGGAATCAGGTGCCTAAGGAAGCTTGTATCCAAGGCTAGAAAAAAGGAAAATAAGGCTTTTTATACTCTTCCTTTCTGTATCATGTGGGGTATATGGAGATGTAAAAATGTGTATATATTTGAAAATAAAGTGCCAAATATCTATGGAACTTGCATAAAAAATTGTGCATATTTTAATGAAATTGATCCTGTGGAAAAATCTAGAACCCTGAGTAACATCCAACAAGTGGATATTTGGGGAAGATACCCTGTGAGATTTTTTGATGGGGTTGTTAGCAATTAGTCTTGTGTTTTTGGGGCTTACATCGTCATTAGACCTAGTCATAACTTCCATTTCAGCGGGTTTGATGGTAGTGGTACAAATTCTAGGGATGAATTCATTGCATTATGGGGCGTATTATTTTGTGTTAGATCGCTTTCTCTTGAGAAACTAGATATTTTTGGTGACTCAAAAGTTATGATTGATTGGGTACTGAAGTAGTATTTATTTGCACCTCCTTCTCTTATGTTTTGGATGCGGAGAATTAAAGCATTAAACCATTCAATGAGGTACACTTTGCCCACATTTACAAGGAGAAAAATGGTGTGGCGGACATGTTATCAAAGATTGGGCATCATTTCAATTTGGGGGAGATCAATTATGCATTCTTCGTCAATAACTGATTTCAAGGATCTGGGAAATTTCCATTTGCTCATAGTATATTGCTAATGTTGTATATGGGGTTTCTTTTGTTTATTTCGTTGTTAGTATTGTAGGAATTAGAATGTTGATGCGACTATACATATAATTTTTTAGCTATGTTGGAATAGTCAATAGTATTAGTGGTGATTGGGAACAATTTTTTTTTCTTTCCATATGACAATATATGATGCATATATCGTGGCATTTCGAATATGTAAAGAGTCTCTTATATTTTAAGATAAAAATTGTTGGTTTTTTTCATGCTTAAAAATATTATGTCTTTTTATTATTTTTTTACATCTAAATCTTTTTATTATTTTCAAACAATTGTATAATATACTTGGCAATGGCTCATTTATTTAACCATTATTTACCTTGTCTTATGACTACTCTCAAATAAATTTTACATATCCAATCTCTTGCATTCTTTTATGATATATTTCTAAAGCTTCTTCTATCCCTAATGATGGGTGGAGTATGCAGAAACATTAGACTTTCCACAACAGCTCAAAACATTACTAAGCCCAATTTTTTACTCACTTATTTAGATTAACTTACAGCCATAGCTTCCTTTTTACTTTGTCAATATTTTACCAAATCAAAACTAACTTTATTAGGGTGTCACTCCTTTGTTAATATTTTACCAAATCAAAAATAATTTGTTGAGGTGGTTAAATGAAAAATAATAAACACCCAACTACAAAACATGTAATACTTCATAAACTAAGATCTACAACATCAAATTTAAATAAGTTTAAATCCAGTGCCATAAAACCCAACATTCAAACATCTTGGGAATAAGGAGTTATAAACCATCTTGTCTTTGTCTAACATAGCCATATAAATTAAACAGTTTCTAAACATTATCAACATCAAAATAGTTACTTTATGGTAGATCTCACATTACCAAGATTAATATATATATAGAGAGAGAGAGAGAAAACATGACATTTAACCATAGAATTTAATTAAATTGATTAACTTTAAAAAAATGTCATATGAAATAAGTTATGGTTTTTCCGCCATATGGTATTGATAGAGTCATGGTATTCTAACAAAGCCTATTTACAAATTAAAAATCTTCATGATAAAGTGAGGGTGAATCTCTATTGTTTTTTTTATTAGTTTTTTGTCTTTTTAACCAAGTCACAATTAGGGGATTAGATATGATAAAGTGAGGGTGAATCTCTATTGTTTTTTCTATTAGTTTTTTTTTTTTCTTTTTAACCAAGTCACAATCAAGGGATTTGATCTTAGTTTTCACATATTTCACATTGATTAGCGATTGAGCTACCTCTTGACACTAATTCTTTCTTATAGTTAATAGAATTATTTAATATAAAACTATAATTTTGTTCATTTTTATGAATCTCCATGGTTGAGAATCTTGTTATAGGTTTTTATTAAATGTATATATTTAACATATATATTAATTATTTTTATAATTAATAATATGAATTATTAGTAACATTTTATTATTTTAAATAAAATTATAATTAGTTAATTTTTATGTTTATTTTTTTTAGCAAGTTGAGATGTTTGATGAAGTGTTTTGATGCTTACTATGACTTTATGTCATATAATTTATATGGTTGTGCTACTTGATAAGTAAATTACCATTTTGGAAGCCCTATTTCAAAATAGCATTTAGTTATTTTTTATGTTTTCTTTTTTTTTTAGCAACTTGAGATGTTTGATGAAGTGTTTTGATGCTTACTATGGATTTATGTCATATAATTTATATGGTTGTGCTACTTGGTAAGTAAATTAGCATTTTGGAAGCCCTATTTCAAAATAGATACATCTATCGAATAGCCATGTCTCTTTTGGAATAGGGTTTCCAAAATTTTAATTTAAGTATCAATAATCATTAGGTGGATTGGTAGGGATTTAACCTCCATGTAATATTTTGGAATATTCTTAGGAGAAATCACAAATGAAAGGTTGAGATTTATCTCAAAAATAGTTATGCCCTTTCTACCCTTTTAATTAAATTGATTAATTAGAAAAAACACATGTGAAGATGAGTTATGGTTTTTTAGGGTTGGGGTATTACTAATCCATGGTATTGGCACATGGTATTCTAACAAAGTCTATTTACAGCTTAAGAATCTCCACGCTAAAGTGGGAGCCAATAACACTGTGTGATCTCATTAAGTGTCCAATGTTTCAAGTGAACACTTCACCCATCTTCAAGGATAGAAAGAGTGCAGACCAAGAATAAATAGATAAGACAGTTAGTGAAGGAAAAAAGGATAGGATGTAAATGTTGATGATTTAACATTTATTAAACAATTGTTGTGGTGGATCTCATAAGGTACCTAAAAAGAGTTGAGCAAACGAGAATAGGTAGATGGCCTAAAGTTATCTTCAACGAAGACATAAGTGAAATAAAGAAGACATGAGTGAAATAAAGAAATCATGGATTAGACAAAACAACAAATGGATGCAAAAATGGAATATTTACTTTATTGTTTGTCCCACAAATAGCAAGAAGCTAAAGAATTTTATTATGGAGAAGTATGGGGAAAAGAGTTGGGTAGAAAGAAGAAGTACTATGTTCAAGAATTCAACCCCACTTGTGATCTCCAACGAAAAGAGTACATTAAAGCTAGCATTCCCTAGAGAGCAAAGATTTTTATTGCTTAGTTAAGAACTAACTCACATAACTTCTATGTGAAACCGGCCTTGGAAAAGACCTAAAGAAGCTTGGGAAGAACTTGGGAATAACAAGTGTGTACTTTTTGCCCTTCTGGGGCAGTGGAATGGGAAATACATTTCATTTTGGATTGTGATATTTTTAGAGACATCAGAGACAATTTTGGCAATATGTTAGCATGGGTTCCTTGGCATTGTCTTTTCAGTGAGGGTACTCTTAGAAGGTTGGGTCAACTCATCATCAATTTGAGTAAAAAACAGATTGAATTGCAAAAAGCTAAAAGAAGGAGGTTGGTGGCCCATAGACTCTTTTTAGTCTTGTGGAGGTCAAAATATTATTCATTCATGTAATTATTAAAAAAAATAGGCAATAGAGAAAAGTTAAGATTAAAATTAGAATAACTAAAATAAATTGAGAAATAGATATGAGTTAAAGTTAAAATTAATATTAAAATATAAATAATAAAAATAATATTTTTATATTTATTAAAATATTAAATCTTTTGAAGTAATATTAAATTAGAATTAAAATATTATAAATCTATTTGAAATAAGCTAGTGTAAAATGGAATTGAAAAATTATTAAATTAGAGAATGAAAAATAAAAATTATTAATAAATTAAAGTACAATTAAAATAATATTTAAAGATTCTGTAAAAATAATTAAAAAGAAAAAAGTTAAAGAAAATAAAAAAAGATGGGATTAGATTATAATATATTTAAATAGAAATAAGTTAAGGCAAACAGAAAAGATCGGATTGGATTTAGAATATATTTAAATAGGAAAAAGAAAATAGAAAAGGTGAAAAGAGAAAAAAGGGCACCTAAACCGAGTGAGTTGTTAAGTAAGATCCTTATCTTTTCTCAACCACGTAGAGTCCAAAGTTTAACCTACATTTACGGCATTGTGAAATGGATTGACCGACCTCTTAAGAGCTATGACGTGGCAAAAATACACCTGTCAGTAATTGGATATGTTTATAGACGCACGGTATAGATGCTTTTAATAAAAGACAGTACTTCTGGCGCCCTTGTCACATGATATGTGACAGGAAATGCACCGCTCACTGAAACAAACAACAAAAGCAAACGCAACGTAGAGTATAACTCAACCAAGTTCCCGTACTTGTACAGGTATGTCAAATTTTTCACCACGTCAGGCCGGCATTAAGTCATTGATTTCAGGAAAATCCCTCGACTTCCGTGGCCACATCAGCATTACGTATTTTTGTGGATTTATAAGATACAGAGTATACGGAATTGTATATATTCTTACATATATACATTGTATATATGTTACGATCATAATATCATGGGGAATCGGGATGCGCACTTCCCTGAAGCTTATCCCTTCCAGACTTACTTTTGCCACGGTGAAGACACGATTTTTTCATGATTATGTGGCCGGCGTTTTATTCGTTTGCTGTGTTCGTTTTACTTATTTAATGATGGAATGTGTGGGCCCGGGGCCTAATATTTTGGATTTGTGGATTTGGAAAATGGTGGGTATAAGGATGGGGAAAATTGTTTGCTATAAAGTGATTTGTTTATTAAATATTAAATATAATTTAAAATTAAAAAATTAAAAAGGAAATTTGAATGGTAAAAATAAGTAAAAACAATAAAATTTAACAAATAGATAAATTTCAAACCCGCTAGAACCAATAAAATTTGACAAGTGGGTATATTTTGAAAAGCAATTTCAACCCTGGTGGGACCGTTGGTTTGAAGTGTGACCTTACTGCACGTTAACCTCTGAAAGCTCTGCGGGTCGTCTGGTGTGCCGGAACGGATAGATATTGTTATGGCAGCCGTACTTTGGATACACATTCTCCTTTTCGAAGACAAAAATGATAGTGAAGATTTTTGGGACGCCGCGCACCCCATACGAGGCGCTGAGACGGCCATGCCTCGTGTCGGTGTGCCGGTCGCGTCTCTGTGCGGGCCAGGTTGTGCGGAGACAATATCAGATATGTTCGGTTGACGTCCAGTCAACTCCTGGCAGTGAGTAATGAGTGTGTTGCCAAATTCGAGTAAATAACCAGTCCATGTGACTTAAAAAGCACTTTTTGTAAGTGGACAGGTGGTGCTTTTGGCCGTGTTCGTTAATGCAGGGAAACGCAATATCCGGTGCAATATGTAAAATAAAAAGTATAATTTGAAATGACTGACAGTGGACATTTTACCATATATTCTAAATTTATTAAAGACATCACTCATTATTCTATGCTGCACGGATAGATCTTGGGTTATGATATTATCATGTGCAATGTCGGACGTTTCATGGAGTTCGGCTTTGGGAATTGGAGTGTTTTTGTGACCGTAAATGGGATGTTTTTTCCCCTTTTAGGGTTGTGTTTTTTATTTTATTTTGGGGTTAATTAGATTCCAAATTTGTATTTTTTTAAATTATAAATTTGAGCAGTGAGATTTTTTATTTTTATTTTTTTCATTGTGGTTCATTGTTATCACAAGTTAAAGGATTTATTTGCAGGCTTGATATGTTGGGTCTAACTCGAAAGGTATAGAAGAGATTTTATTTGGTGATTTCTTAATTCTCAAGGTACTTAGCAATGGGAACTTGAGCTATCCTAATTAGCAAGGTTCTTAGTAATGGGAACTTATCACTTGGGTTTTTTGAGCAATGAAGTTTTTAAGTGTTTTAAGGGTTTTTTCAGGGTTTGTCTAACATGTCATTGCTATGTGAATTTCTTGTTGGAAATTGGGGAATTTTTTTTTAAGAAATATGACTATGGGAGTGTTTAAATCGTTCTTTTAAGATGGAAATGGATTTGGCACCATCAAAAACTATTGGGGCCCCTGAAATCTTAAGACTTGAAAAATCATCCCAGAATTTCTATTGTTTTTTGGACAAATTTGTGGCATATTTAATCTACATGGTTTTTCCATGGCATTGAATTTATAAATTTAAGCCATATTTTTTCAAAGTCATGTCAGAGTTTCTATTGTTTTTGGGACAAAATTGTTATTTTTGGAGCAAATTTGTGACATGTTTAAGCTACATGGTTTTTCCATGACATTGAATTTATTTATAAATTCAAAAATACATTTTAAATAATAAAAAATCACAAGTTAAAATTATATCACCTTATTTAAAAATATAAAAATATCTAATAATTAATAATTAAACTATATATTTTTTAACACTCATTTACTAAAATAAATTTCTTATTTTGTTTTTTAAATTATTTTTTAATGGATTTTACTTTAAATAAAAAATAATAAAAAAAAATAAAAAAAACATAAAACCAATTTTAAACCCATACAATATTAATGCCTTCCGAGTTTCCTAACATTAAATCTATTTCTATATTTCAAAAGTATAATTTAAATAAAACCTATTTAATTATATTAAGAATCAAATAACAGTATTCCGAAAAGAATCATCTCATTATTAATTTGAAATGGCCTTTTGTCGGATAGCATTTGGCACATGCATGAGATTAGAGTTAAAAGTAATTTAAAAATACAAAAGTTTAACGGCTATATTAAATCATATATATTAAAAATAAAATGTGAATATTAATTGTGGCTATCAATTTACCGGCAACCAGAATCCGAACCGACAGAATAATTGCTGCGGAAATTTAATCATGTACGAAAAATAAACTTCATTATTAATTGTGGAAATCAATTTACCAACGAACGGGTCAAAGTAACATTATTTAGAGGACATATGGTCAAAAAATTTGGTGAGGGTTATTTATTGGGATATTGAGTCATAAATACGGGGGCAGTATATATTTATTATAAAATAATGTATTTGTTTTGATTTAACTATCGGTATATTTTGTTTTGGTGTGGTGGTTGGAAAGTGTTTTTTTAGTAAAGTGATTAGTCAACTTGCATTAGGGGATAGCAGAGTTGTCTTTACTGCTATTTTGAGAACTGAATAATGATAAGTCTTCATATTGTGTAAAGAAAATAATGACACTGTGTGGATTAATTGTTTTATAATTTTGTTTTTTAAATGAAGATTTAGTAGTATTATTTTTGGTGAAATTGTAATTTTTCATTATTTAAAATGTATTTTTAAATAATAATTTAAATCAATATCTATTAAGTTTTCTTTTCATATTAATATTTTTTTAATAGATTTATTTTACCATGAATTCTTACGAGTTATTAATAGATACTAATATTGTTTCTATTTAAATCTTGGTGATGCATTTTTTGACATTCATGGAGTTTTATTTGTCCTTGTTGATGAGTGGAATGTCCACTACAAACATTATAGAAACTCTACACAATTTATTGAAATTAAAAACTTTACCTACTATAATATTTTAATGCAAAACCAATTTAATGTAATAAAATGATGATCACTAATTAAAATATTTATGTTCTTTAGTAAAATCTTCTTTTTATATGTATATAATTTTTTGGGCCTCGAGTAAGCTCTAAAAGTGTTAATTCTTGGCTAAGAGCTCGTTATCTTGGGATTTAAAGAAGCTGGTTATCGGCTCAAGACGCATTTGGTAGGAGTGAAAGCTTACCCCTTACGAACTCCACCTAGATGACCTAGTTTTCCTTGAACAATAGTGATGAGTCCATTGAAGCGAGCTGGCTTGGTTTTCCTTAAATAATAGTGATATGGCTTGATTTTCCTTGAATAATAATGATGAGTCAATTCATTAATAAATAACAATTAATAATAATTATCTTACTATTATTTTGACAACTAAATTATAATAAATATTCCTATTATTTAAAAATATATAAAATAATTTATAAAATTAATTACTTAACCACCGCATATAAAAAACCCACCTCATTTGAAGTACACAATTATATCCACCTCATTTGAAGTACACAATTATATCCTAATATGCGATGATTTTTAACATATTTAAGAAAAAAAAAGTGAGTAAGGTTGTCTTAATTTACAAAAGTGAGAATTGAGCTTGTATTTTTATAGGCACGTTTAAGGGATTTATGTTCCATAACATAACAATAAAGATTAGATTAAGTAGGGGGTATGTGGTTGTTAATATTTTTTAAAAATAGTTTTTGTAGTGTAATTTTTATAATATTTAAGTAAAAAAAAATTATTTTTATATATTGGTTACACTTATTTTATATAGTTGCGAGGTTTGAAAATTATATTTTTTGATAATGGGTAGAAAATAATTAGTGGGAGTGTTTATTATAATGTTATTTAAATATTTTCATATTAAGAGGTTCGTTTTACATGCCATTATTTTAATAAAATTTGATAAAGTGCTACTTATTGCTTTAGTGATCTTCTATGTGGTGACAGTGACATATAAACCCAATGAACAAGCAATTCTCAAAATGGCTATCTAGAGTGTCTTTATCTTTCTCTTAATTCTTCTATGGAGTTCGCAAGGTGGGGTTGATTCTTGTTGGTATACAAGAATCTCTTCATTGCTTCAGCTCTTCAGCCATGATATTGAGACACCACCCTCACTTAGCTTTTCTTTAAATGTCATTGATTCTCCATAGGAGAGAAAAACAAAGGTATTAGTTTTGAGATTTACAAAGCCTATCTCCAATCCACATGATCTAAGACTAGAGAGTTGTTGTCTTCAAAGTTTCAACATTACATAGATCTATATCTCCATATTGGTCGTGAGTTCATCTAAGCCCCTAGACACACCAAATTATAATAGTTGTGTAGATTGAGGGTTCCTCTTACTCAACTTAGAGTTTTATTTTGTCGTCTTCACATTAAGACATGCCACCTTATTCCTTGGGAGCATCATATCTGCTAAATTTGATTCTTATAGCATGAGACTAAGGACCACCTTTTTTAGGTGTTCTCATTTCTATGAGATCAAAGAATAATTTTATTGTCTCTTCAAGGATTCACTTAGCTCTATTCAGACTTGTATATCATATAAGGACTCTAGATGCTTATCTCACCTCCTCCATGAGATGTTTGACCTTCGTTATGATATTTTTAAAGGCAAGTCCCCGTAGCAAGGCAAGCAACAAGGTAATCACTTCCTTCTCTCAACATTCACATTAGTGGGAAGAGGTTATGTGACCAACTTCCAAGCTCACATGGTAGAGTTGTAAGGTGGCACAAGGCTATGAGTTTCTCAACCTTATGACAATTACATACTTATTTTCATCTTTGAGTGTACAAATGTATTTCTAGGGAAACATGATGCATCTAGGTCACATTTATCTTCATGTGCTTCATCATTGTTATTCATTTCATCAGTTGGCTATTGTTAGATGATTTATACTTCTTCTTAAAGGTTTATTTTCTTCCTTTGTATGTATTCTTTTATTCCCTTAAGATAGTTTTTGGCTAGAAAACTATGCCAAGGCACCAATAATGTTTTTTGAAAAAGAGGTTCTAGTTTAAATCAGTTCTTATTTTATAGATTATGGGACAACGTTGTTCAGATATATGATCATAAGGCTAGATTCCAACTAAGGCGGTTGACTAATTGGATTGATTGTGGTGACAAAAGGAAAAAGGAAAGATATGACAGATTTTACAACATTCAACAAATACTTTAAGGCTTGTTATAGCCAATGTTTTAAAACTCCGACTCCGACTCCGACTCGGCCGAGGGTCGACTCCAACTCCGACTCCGACTCGATATCGACTCGGCCGGCTCGATTTCAATGACTCGGTCGTTGTAAAAAATACATTAAATATTTATTTTTTATAAAAACACATAATTTTAAAGATTTTCATTCATGTTTCCAAACACACAGCATTAGAATATAGATAGAAGACAACATATTATCAAAGTAGGCTCATGAATATATCCATTATATCAAAATGGCACCCAGTGCATTGTCTAATACATACACGATGATGATATAGAGATCAAAACAAAAACAAATAACCAAGGAGGCTATAAATGGCCTCTACAACAAAACTCTGTGACCAGTACTACTGGCTACTGCTAGAGTTGCCAACATCATCTGGCTCAGTGTTACTTGGGAGCGGGAGCGAAAGTGGGGAGCAAGAGCGAAAACGGGAGCTGGAGCGACATTTTCAGAAGCTCCTGGTTTGGGAGCGAATCCTGGAGAAGTTCGACAACCAATGTCACTAACATCAAGGTACAAAGAGGGATTGGTGCTCTTGGTTAAATACGAGTTCCATAACCTAATACAGGACAAAATTCAATGGAAACATTGCAATCCTCCAATCCTGAAATCCTGAAAATCTGATAAGTCTGCTGAATTTTGAATGAAATCTAAAATTCTACTTTCTCCATATGAAATCCAATGAGGCCGGAACCACTCTCAAACATCCTGAGTCATTTCATGGTAATGTTAAAAATTTAAGTAAAAGGATGAAAATGAAGATTAAGGAGAATGTCACTTTTACTTTAAGAATTTAACATTACCATGAAATTTGAGTAGCATATCAATACTAGGAGAGGTGAATGGACCCCAAATAGCACTTAACCAACTTAGAAAACACCTTGGAGTCCCCAACAATCAGCTAAATGTTAAAAAGTTCAAAAATAATTAGAAAAATCGTTGTTTTTTGTGGGGACTGGCTAGATTTAATGACTCGGCCGAGTAGATGTGGAAACGGCCGGGTTGACCGAGTCATGATTGACTCGGCCGAGTCATGCAATAACTCGGACGAGTCAGTCATGACTCGGCCTCCCGAACTGGTTTTTCTACCGAGTCATAAAATTCTTCAATGACTCGGATCAACTCGGTCGTTTCGGATTCGATTCGGCCGAATTTTAAAACTATGGTTATTGCATAAAATGCAAAGGAATAATATTCTAATGGTTATATAACAAAACAAAAACTTCAATTACATGATATATTGGCAATAATCTAATCATTCATTCAGAGGTATGATAAAAACAAGTTGAATCTATCTTAAATCTCAACGTATAACATAACATTGCCAAAAGTTAGGGAAATTGATTCTCAATTTAGCCTCTTAGGGATATCTGATATAACTTGAAATAATTGTAGAGATGAAAACAAAATGCAAACCCATAAAGGAACACTAATAGAGAAGATATATATTGCCAATAGTAGAAAGAAGAATATCTTGATTAAAAATTGTATTAGTATTGCCCTCTAATATAATAATACACTTTAGCTCTTAGAATCCAAACCCTTTCTTGAGCTCTTCTGGATTTTTTATACAAAAATATTACAACATATTATTGGTGCAAAAGCAACTTTCTAGGAACAAACTAATAAAAATAGAAATAGTTTTCAAATGTCCAATACTTTATTTCACTTGTCCCTTTTTCCAGTTGAATTTTCTTGATGGAATCAATAATATTTAAGGGGCGAATTTTAAAAACCACTCCCAATATGACCTAACTAGGTAGTTGTATGACATCATTTTTCTATGTGAAATACCCAAATCTATGTATGTTTGGTACGTTAGAGTAGCTGAAAATATCATTTTTACTTGACATTGAATGTTAAAATTGTCCATCAACTTTATCTACTATAGTTTGCCCCTTCAACGTTCCACTCATGTTTGAAAATTTGTTGAAATTTTCTCTGGTTCTTAATAAAGATTCTATGTAAGCATCCAAAGACATCATACTTCCATTTTGATCCCAACAAGAGGGTAAACCCATTTCCTTTAAAACATTGAACCTAAAATTAAATAAGTAAACCTCCTTTTTAACAAGCTTGCATTTATCTAGTGCCTATTGCACAAAGTTTCTATTGGTTAAAACCCTATTAACCTCCATAATTACATAATTTTTGTCATCCGCACCTAGAGCTCTCATATATTCTTGGTTTCTAGTGTTGATAAACTTCACTATTTTAGTAGCAATTTGGGGCTTGTCTCCCAATTCTCTCTAAAATCTTGTCAATGCCCTGTTCAGTATGGCAGATCAGTTTTGATTCATCTCCAATGATTCTAATGGATCCCCACATCTCTGAAATACTGGTCATTACTTCTCCCCACTAAATTTTCCTAGCCTCAACTAAGGAGTGTGCTCCCACTAGTATATTCTTTGACCAATCTATTTTCTTCTTTAATATTGCTTTTAAGTCCTAGTTAGTATGAATGGTTGAATTTATGTCAGTTAATTCCTACTTGAGCTTATGTATTTTAGAATTCTTCACTATGAGTATTTTCTTGAGGTTTTCAATTGCAATATCCTTAATACTCAAAGATGACATCGTTTCAGAAAGCTTCTCGGAAGGATCATCCTTTGTTGTTGAAGAAGTTGTTGCAAAAACATGTTCAAGCTTTTCTTTTGTAACAATTTCAATTTGTTGTGCATAATTTTCAAGCTACGCATTCAATTCAATTATTAGGGACATTATTTTTCCATTTTTTGTGCATCTTTTAATTTAGGACTCTAAACATTTTAGTTGTTGGCATTTTGAGCTTTCTTCTGAGTACTTGAACATTTGTGCCCTTGGATTTGATTAAAGCTTGTATAGTAGAAGATTCATTTGGTTTATCCCTAGTCTAATTATACTCTGCTCCAAGTCATCAATCCTCATTTGTTCGGTTCTTATTGGAATTTTCTCATTGTTCAGCTAATTAGTAACCTTTGTGAGCATTGCTTCTAACATGGAAGCAATTACATCACTATTTTTCAAGCTTTTGAAGATCATTTCTCCATTCTATTTGTGTAAATCAATATGGTCCACTAGATGAATGTTCTTCAAATTAATAGTAAACTTTGTTGCCTTGTAACCTTTTGCAGTTTTGATAGTTTGAGCTTTTTGCTCTTAAATTGCCATATTAAGTTGTTCCTTCTCATAATCCAAGGAAGAGAGTAGCTTTGTTTGTGAAGAACCTAAACCTTTCTTCCATGGTTATGTATAAGCATCTTGTTTCATCTTCATGTTCCAGTTCTCAATTTCCATAAACTAAGAATAAACGTTGAGTGCTTGCCTGTTGAAAGAGATATGCCAAAATATGATGCTTCTTGAACCATAGAAGATGTTAGAAAGAGTTCCTAGCAAAATGCAGGCTCGCTTGATGTTACTTCCTCTGTTTTGGAGATGAAATTGAGCCATCCTCCTATTTGACTCTTGGTTTTTTTACAACCTTTATTCTTCATCTTTTGTTCCTAAGACTAAACATGATTGTTGTGTTTCCTCAAATCCTCTCTTGAGCTCATTTTCCTTTGGTGCTGGTGTATCTAGAATAATTGGCTATGAACTGGCCTACTTCCTAGCTAATTTGTGTAGTCTGAAACTAGATGCTTCTCCAAAACATCCTTGTTTGAAAATTGTTCAATCTCTGGATTTGGAACATGTTTGTAAGGGGATGATCCCTAATTCACCCTTCTCTATAATATTATTTTGTGAGGATGATATTTCCAGAATTCTCCTTGGGGAAATTTCATTTATTTCAACATTTGTGCAATATCTTGTAATGCTACTCTTGTGTTAACTAAGAAACGTCCAACCTCTTTCTTCAATTTAAACATGGTTGGGTGATTTTTAGACACTGAGATGAATATGATCTAAATTGAGGTTTTTCTTGATATATTCTAATGCAAATATCCTCATAGGCAATAAAACTAGAAGCTTGTAAGGAAGTAGTTCACAACCATAGACTCTTATCTCTGTAAATTCCTAATGAAACAAATACTGGTCTTTAACTCTAGCATATGGGTTGAGTTGTAGAATATTTTAGAATCATTTTAGGAGGAAGCTCAACAAATAATAAATTGTACGCAACTCGAAAGCACTTATTGAAAAAATCAACAAATCTCAAGTTTTGGGGATGTTGTCTCACCACTAGTGTCCAATGAATTACATAGATGACATCGCCATTCTGATTTTGAGTATTCAAATGGAGATTTATAAATTTACCCACTTGAAAATATAGAAACATATATACAAGAACTGAATGGTACCTAAAAGACTTAGTGAGACTATAAAGGGCTAACTGAACATTAATGACATCAACCAAGTACTGACTGAAGTGAAACCTAATAAAAGGATTTTTGGCTGATGAAAGGGAAGCTAATAACCCTAAAACAATATCATCTATTGTTTGGTCATCATCATATCCTAATAAACAACAAACAAATTTACCTTGACATTTTAAGGGAATATACTTAAGGGATAAGGGGGAGCATTTTCTGGTTAAATTTAGAATTTAGAGGTAAGAAAGACTCCAGGACAATAGCTCTATATTTAGGGGTTAAATCATTATAATAATGGCTCAAGAAGCCTTCATTCAGAGGCTATTATTGATTTGGAATAACTACCTTAAGAATCTCTTGAATAGCTACATGATTAATCTAAAATGGGATAGTTGCATTCTTTGACATGATAACTTGTTTACTTGGAAGGTAATTTTAAACACACTATGGGATAAATTTTGGGTAAGGGTATCTATGAGGAATCATAAATTGTGCCAAGTAATATTCCCAAGTCAAGGAAATGTCATGTTGATATTTAAAACGTTGAAAATCCACTCCCTAAGCTCACAAAGGTCAATTCACAACGGATTTCATGTGAATCTCCTTCCCACTCTATCAACAATAAATCTTCAAAATCAACAGGGCAGGAAGAATATAATTTTGGGGTTTTGTCACTTTAACCTTCATTTTAATTAAATAAGAAATAAAATAAGGCTTGAAAGATTACCTTGATAACTAGTTACAGTCACCTGTGTGAGCTTTGTAAACTGTTAATAATTCTTTCTATGGACAAATTTGTCAACACATCAAGGATAATGAGGACACAAAGCCCTTTTTCTCTTATAACAGTTAACGTAGATGTTGACGTGTGTCATAATTTGATTGGACATAAAAAAATTTATTTTGAAAAATATAACAGACTCCTTCTCACTTATTATGTTGATGTCATTCCCAAGGGGTTACACTAGTAGTATAGGGGAGAAGGAGAGAGGGAGAGAGAGAGAAAGGGAGAGAGAGGAATAACGAGAGACAAGACCTGAGAGAGAGGAGGAGAGTGATGGGAGAAGAGAGAGGGAGGTAGGAGAGAAAGGGAGAGAGAGGAAGTATGAGAGAGTGGACTAGAGAGAGAGGAGAGAGGGAGAGATGGAGAGAGAGTGTGTATGTTTGGGTGTTAGATAAAGAGACAAAGAAGGAGAGATGGAGAGAATGGAGGAGAGAGAGAAGGATATAGTAACGAGATGGAGGGTGAAAATAGCGAGAGAGAGAGAGAATATGAGAGAGTGGAGAGAGGGATGGAAAGAGAGATGGAGTTGGAGGGGAGAGAGGGAGGTAAGAATAAATAAATAGAGAGAGAAAGGTGGATAGAGAGAGAGGGAGTGATAAGAAAAATGGAGGGAGAGGGAGAGAGGACAACAACAGGGAAGAGAGATAGAAGTGGGGGAGAGGGAGAGAAGGGTAAGATAGAGAGAGGGGGAGGGAGAGGAGGAGGGAGGGATAGATAGATAGATTGGAGAAAGAGAGTGTATGTTTTGGGGGTGATATAGAGAGACAAAGGGGGATAGAGATATAGATGGAAAGTGAAGAGAGGAAAGAAGAGAGAGATGGAGAGAGAGAGGGAGGGACAGAGATATTGATAGATATGGAGTGAGAGAGCATGTGTGTTTAGGGGGTTGAGATAGAGAGACAAAAAATTAGATATGGAGGGATAGATATATATATATATGGAGGGGGGAGAGAGGGAAGAATATTTATTGCACTAGATGCATTGATTTTAGTGTAGATGTTGATTTCTAATGATATTTGATTGCTTGCACTAGATGCATTGATTTCAATGTAGATGTTGATTTCTAATAATATTTGATTGCTTGCACCAGATACATTGATTTCAATGTAGATGATTTCTAATCCTATTTTATTGCTTGCACTAAATTCATTGATTTCAGTGTAGATGGTGATTTCTAATCCTATTTGATTGCTTTCACTAGATGAATTGATTTTATTGTAGATGTTGGCTTATAATCCTATTTTCTTACTTACACTAGATGCATTGATTCTAGTTAGATGTTATTTTAGAAACCTATTTGCTTACCTGCATTAGATGCATTGATTTGAGTGTAAATGTTGATTTCGAATCGCATTTGATTGCTTTCATTATATGCATTGATTTCAGAGTAAATGTTGTTTTCTAATCTTATTTGATTTCTTGCGTTGGATGCATTGATTTCAGTGTAGATGTTGATTTATGATTTGATGTAATGGATGTATGATGGTACACTAATTTTAAAGTGATTAGATAAATATTGTGCATTAATTTTAGTGTAAGCATAATTTTTTTTTGACAATTTACATTGATTTTTGTGTTATAGTAATTCAACCTACTAATACTGGAGAGAAAGAGAGATAAGGTATGATGTTTACTACAATATCTTGAGCTAAAGATTTAAATGGTTTATGATTTAACCCGTCCTTTTCATATAATCCATATGAAAAGACGACAAAAGTAACAAGGGTGACAATAAAAATAGTAGAAGAAAATAGTTTGAGATTAATCACAATGAAGACTATTTGTAATTTGCTATATTCTTATTATTCACATTTTCTATCATTCAACACTATTACATTGTCACTTTACATTCAAAATTTTTATTTCATCATTAAAGTTATTCACAATATTTATCATCTCAACAAACTAAGGTAATTAAGCAAATTTAAAATTAAAATGACCAGATTAATCTGAGATGTATTTAGCATATTTAAATGATTATTTTAATATTATATGATTTCACATATTATTGATAAAATCAATCATCTATTTGTTAGATTTTCTTTCCTTGCACATGACTGAAACCAGCCTAGATCCATCTTAAATCTGGATCTATCAAGCACCGAGAGGGATCAAATCTCTCGAGGTGCAAACATTTCCTCAAGTTTTGCACTCGAAAGAGAGGTTTGCACCTAAGAGATTTGATCCCTCTCGGTGCTTGATAGATCTGGAGTTAAGATGGATCTAGGCTGGTTTATATTACAATACAAAAGGAGGTGGACTTAAATAGCCTTCCTAATAAGGAAGAGAATTAAATGACTAAGGTCTTCCATATTAAGATGTAGGTTAAGAAGACAACAATGGATGATATCGTCGATTTCGGTTCATAGGTCAACCTCATAAGAAAACATTTGTCATCAAGCATGGATTAGAAGTTCATGATCATCCTAACCAATATTGTTATCAAACCAGCTCACAAAAGATAGAAAAGATAGATGAACGCCTTAGAATTCAGCCTCTTCAAGGGGGAAACCTCCTTTACATTACATAAATGAACAATTCTTGGATGATACAAATGACAAGACCTCCTTTCTATATATAGGAGTCTAAGGGGTCATAATATAATCAGAGCCGACATAACAATAATAATGTAAGGGCACAATAATAACAATATTGGGCTTCTATGTGGCATAATAATAACAATATGGGGACTACATGGGTACAACAATATAATAAGGGGGCTGTACTAATAACAATAAGGGGTTACACTGGTAGTATAGGGGCCTAACATGCCCCTCTCCTTCAAAAAGTGTTGTCCTCAATGCTTGAGGAGTTCTTGATGCTTATGTATAAAATTCTTGTCCTCTCATGTGGAATCTTCAGTGGGTAATTTCTTCCACTTGATGAGATACTCTTAAATTGATCGATTTCCTAGCTGTCGGGTTCTTGTTTCTGTGACTGCTCGAGGTTACAATATGATTTTTCTTTCCTCTTCAAGTTCTGGCAATATTGTTTGAATTGGGATATTCTGCAACTTTTGAATGAGTGGCCACACTTCTTTGTCCTTCTTCCATTCATCCCTTGCTTCGTTTATCCAATCTGGTTGGATAATAGAAATGGCACACAAGAATGCTTCCACATCCTCATCCTTTCTTGAGAGTGCATCTGCCACCACATTTTGCTTCCCTTTTTTGTAGATGATTTCAAAGTCATAACCCAACATCTTTGTGACCCACTTGTGTTGCTCTTTAAAGGATAATCTTTGTTCTAAAAAGTATTTAAGGCTATCATGATCCGTTTTTACGTTGCAATGTCTTCCCATTAGGTAGGATCGCTATTTCTTAAGTGCATGTAGTATTGCCAACATTTCCTTCTCATAAATAGCTTTATGTAAAAACTTTCCTTTGATTGGACGACTTTCAAAAGCAATGGGTCTTTCATCTTGCATTAAAACAACACAAATTCCATTTCCTGAAGCATCACATTCCACAATAAAGGTTTTTGTGAAGTCCGGTGTAGCTAAGATCGGTGCTTGGCACATTGCCTCTTTAAGATGTTCGAAAGCCTTTGTTGCTTCTGGAGTCCATGAAAATGCATCTTTCTTCAATAATGTTGTTAGAGGTGCTTCTATTCTCCCATAATTCTTAACAAACTTGCAATAATACCCTGTCAACCCAAGAAATCCTCGCAGATGCTTTATGGATGTGGGGATTTTCCATTCCTTAATGGCTTTAATTTTGCTAGGGTCTACCTTAACTCCTTCATGAGATACAATATGACCCAGATATTCCACCTCTTGTACTCCAAAGAAACATTTGGATCTTTTTGCATATAATTGTTTCTCCTCCAATAGTTGTAGCACCCTGTCAACATGTTCAACATGATCCTTCCAAGACTTGCTATAGATTAGTATATCATCAAAAAAATACCAACACAAATTTTCTAAGGAAGGGTTTGAAAATGGAATTCATCAAACCTTGAAATGTAGAAGGTGCATTGGGAAGGCCAAAAGGCATGACCAAAAATTCATAATGACCATCATGAGTTCTAAATGTTGTTTTCAGAATGTCTTCAGTCTTCATTCTGATTTGTGATATCCCGAACAAAGATCCAACTTGGTGAAGTAAATTGATCCATGCAATTCATCCAGTAATTCATCAATGACAGGAATGGGAAACTTATCTTTAATACTGAGCTTGTTGATCTCCCTATAATCCAAACACATGCACCATGATCCATCCTTCTTGTGCACCAATACTACTGGAGTAGAGAAAGAACTTTGACTAGGTTGAATTATACCCGCCTCTAGCATTTCTACAACCATACGTTCAATTTCACTCTTTTGGGCATAGGGATATCTGTACGGCCTGATGTTTGGAGGAACACTTCCTGGAATCAGATGAATATCATGATCATGATCACGAATATGTGGGAGACCTTTGGGAGTCTCAAATACCTTGGAATGATTGTCCAAGACTTTTTGGAGATTTGGATAAATAGATGATTTCGATGTGGAAACATCTAGCGAACATAATTGTGCAATTACACCTCTTTGTTCATTTTTTAGAAGCTTTGTCATACTGTTAGAGCTAATTATCTTTCCCGGTTTCCCTGCAATACCCCTTAATTCAATTTCCTTTCCTTCCGCAGAAAATTTCATGAAAAGTTCTTGAAAATTAAAAGCTATTGTACCCAAGGATTGTAGCCATTAGACTCCTAGTACAACATCAACACCTCCCATTGGAATGAAAAGCATCGGGCTAGCCAATACATATTCTCCCATGGATAGCTTGATATTATGGCACTTTCCAGAGTAATTTATCGTTCCTCCAGTTGCAACCATCACTTGACACTCCGATGTTGGATATAGGAAGCAATTCAATTCTTTTGCTATCTTACAATGAATAAAATTGTGGGTACTTCTTGAATCAATCAACACTATTACCTTTTTCTTCTTGATTTGTCCTTCTATCTTGATGGTTTGAGGAGTGGTAATTCCAGCCAATGCATTACAATATATGGTCGGATTCATTTCTTCTTTATCTAGGCTTTGTTCCTGGAGTATATCCTCTTCTTTTGACCTTTCTTACTCCTTTTCTTCTTCCTCTTCACAATCTATGTGGAATAATTTCTTCTCAGCACACTTATGACCTTTAGTGTATTTGCTATCACAACTATAACAAAGCCCTTTTTCTCTTTTTTCTTCCAATTGTTGTGGTGTCAACCTTATAGGTTGTGGAAGGCTAAGGGCAACAACACTTCCATCTTTATAGTTTTGAGTGGTATGCTTCCTAGCTGCCATAATTTTGCTTTCCATTTTTCTTGCTAACCTGAATGCCTTCTCTAATGAATCAGGTTCCCAAAGGCGAACATCATGTTGGATATTTTCCTTTAAAGTCCCTATGAACACATCAATCCTATGCTCCTCTGAAATTCAGACATGCGGTTCAGAACGATTTCGGCCCAAATCAGTTTTTTTTTAGCGTTTGAAACGTCGCAGAAAAAAGTTATAACGCAAATGCCACGATGACCTGTTTGGAGCAGTGAAACCCTAGAATTCAAAGCTCTGATACCAAATGTTATGAAACCAGCTCACAAAAGATAGAAAAGATAGATCAACGCCTTAGAATTCAGCCTCTTCGAGGGGGCAACCTCCTTTACATTACATAAATGAACAATTCTTGGCTGATACAAATGACAAGACCTCCTTTCTATATATAGGAGTCTAAGGGGTCATAATATAATCAGAGCCGACATAACAATAATAATGTAAGGGAACAATAATAACAATAGTGGGCTTCTATGTGGCACAATAATAACAATATGGGGACTACATGGGTACAACAATATAATAAGGGGGTTGTACTAATAACAATAAGGGGTTACACTAGTAGTATAGGGGCCTAACAAATATTCATCGGGATGGATAAATAAGGATGCAAAACTCAAGATCACTAAATATTTTCATATCAAATAGTCAAAACTAAAAACTATATTGATGGAGTGGAGGTAGATGTGTTACCACTTGATTTGTGTAGTGTAGCGTCTAAAAGCCCCTATATGTATATGAGGGTTGCAATATTCATGAGGAGAGAAAATTGGTAATCCCAAATCAAGGATAGAGCTTCTTGTATCATTAATGCACACAAATGTAAACCCAAGATATCTTTGGTAAGTGCTAACTAAGCCAAGAAATTGATATTTTCTAGTGGCAAGTTTGTACTACTTTTCTTAAGAGAGAATCAACCAAGTGATGAATTGGAAAAATCAAAGGCATCTATAGATGGATCTAGTAAAGATCATAAATGTTAGTTGGAGGATTTGTCGCAAGCATACAAGGAAGTGGATCAGGAGCCCAACAGATTACTGCCTAAGAAGGAATGCATGAGATATAGTTGTTTCTTAACTCCCCATTTCCAAATATTGGGTTGTTTAGATAATGTGTCTTGGAAGCAAATGAAGTGAAGAAGTAGTATCTACTAGAACATGGAGTAATTCAACCAAGCATCCCATATTGTGGGCCACCTATCAACATATTATCTAAGAAAGATGGGACTTGGTGAATGTGTATCAATTATAAATCTTTGAATAAGATCAACCTCAAGAATCAGTTCCCACTACCCAAGATCGATGATTTGTTACATCAATTTTAACATACCAAGTAACTTCACCAAGTTACATCTCAAATTGACACACCACCAAGTAAAAGTTAAAGAAAAAGACACTTATAAGACCACCTTCAAGACAAGGCAAGGACTATATGAATGTCCTTTAATATCTTTTCATTTATGTAATGCACTAACTACATTTATGCATTTGATGAATGATATATTACGCCCCTTTCAAGATTCATTTGTGATAGTGTGCTTCAATGATATATTGGTTTATAACTCTACTTGAGAGGAACATATCCTACATCCCATCTAGGTGTTAAAGACTCTGAAAAATAACTGTTTGTTGGTTAACCTTAAGAAATTTGAGTTTTCTTTGTAGTCATTAGTATATTTGGGGTATGTGATTAATGGAGGGTAACTCAAGATAGATCCTGTAAAGACGGAGGCCATCCTCAAGTGTCCAATTCCTACTAATGTCACTAAAGTTAGGAGCTTTGTTAAGGTAATTGAGTACTTATGGAAGTTTATAGAATCCCTGTAAAATATATCCATGCCACTTCATGCCATAACAACTAGAGTTAATAGTTTTCAATGGGGTAACAATCAGTGGAAGGATTTCGATGAGACAAAATAAAACAATAGTCAAACACTAGTTTTTGAATTTCTTAATTTGCAAAATTCTTTCAAAGTGGAGACAAATGCAAGTGGATATGCTATGGAAATAGTCTTAATACAAGGAGGTAAGTTGAATCCCAGTATGTTATCATTTTGAAATGTTTCATGGTGGAGTCCTAAACTACCCTATGTATGGTAATTAACTCAATGCCTTGGTTCATGTTATTAAGAAGTGGAAGCATTATTTAATGGGAAATGAAATCATTATCCACAATGATGACCAACCACTATAGTATTTGCAAGCCTATAGTAAGCTTCAACAAATCATACAATACAAGTGAATGGGGTTTTCATAAAAGTTTCATCTAATCATTAAATATTATAAAGGCAACACTAGTAAGTTGGTAAACATGCATTAAAGGCCCCACACATCTAAAATTATAGCATTGGAAACTCTTATACGCATGGAACATTTTATCCATGATGCATACCAAGAGGCATACATGGAAGATGGGGACATCAAATCCTATGTTTCAACACTTATAGGGCTAGTTCATGTAGAAGAAAGTGACAATAAGGTTAACTACCATCTCCAATGTCAGTTACTCTACAATCTAGATAAGTTATATGTTTCTAAAGGTGAAATATTGCAACTTATTAGATAAGATCATCCCTCCAAGGGTGTAGTGCATTTTGGTGTTGGTAAGATAGTTGCCACTTACAAATGTATGTGTATTCACCTAGAATGCAAGAAGATATAACTCGATTTATTAGAGGATGCATACTTTGTTGTACCGATAAGACTAGTAATATAAAGCTACGTTTATGCCATCCCTTATTTGTACCCACTTGAGCCTAGGATACCATCTTCGTGGACTTTGTGGGTGGTTCGCTAAAAAACAAGAAGGGATATGACTATCCATTTGTGTTACTTAACAGTTTCAATAACATGGGCATTATTATGCCTTGTAAGAAGACCATAAAAAGGTAAGAAGTAGCAAATATGTTGTTTGAAAAGGATTATGTGCACTTTGGGATACCAAGGAATATCATCTCAAATATGGATACCAAATTTCTTAGTGCCTTTTTTAGTATACTTTGGGAAAAGATGCACAACAAGTTGAAGAGATCTATAGCTTTCCATCCACAAACTTATGGGTAGACAAAAGTAATCAATAAGACATTGGATTATCTTTTGAGGGGATACAATCATAAGCATCCAAAGACACGGGATGATATTTTTTTCCCTCAAAGAAAAAAAAAATTAAAATCCTAATTTAATTTCATTAGTATATGATACAAAATTACATTTTGCCTATGCATTTTGTCAAATGCGTTCACATATAAAGATCAATAGTCCAAAGGAGACATATAGTATACCTATGCTAATTCATTACATGAAATCATAAGAGACAAAAGATATGTTACCTTGCAAATAATACATAAAAGTGTTCCAAAATAGGTTGCACTATCAGGATAATCCTAATATATATGTACCACAATTATCTAGGAAACAATAAGCCAAAAGTGTCACTACTACATATTTTAAAACTGATGTTAAGGGAAACCCTCTATGAGAGGACAATTATATATTTGTAATGATCTTTACCTCTATTTTTCTTAATCAATCATCTCTCGTGATCCTACTGAAAACATGTTTTAGATAAATGATTTGCTTATCGATTCCACTCCATACACATATGAAAACAAGAGAAAATTTCAAATGTGTCTTTGATAGTATCACCTCCTTAAATAAAAGTAAAATATGATGCTTGTGACACTTATGAACCCCTTTGATTTAATTGATTGCAATCAAAGAGTCCCCAAACACTTGAAGAGAAGGACAACCCTTTTCCTTGGTGAAAAGAAGCAGTTGCTTAAGTGCCATGAGTTTAACATAATTATTTGAGCCCCTTCCCAAACCTATTTCTAAGGTTCTTAGATAAGAAAAGAACTTCTCCCCCCCCACCCCCGCCTCGCGCATCTTCTATCCTACCCTTGAGAGGCCCCATAAAAAATCTCACTATCTCGATTTATCTACCTCTTCTGCGATTACCTATCTAACAACCAGAGGTCAACCATTTTGGGGTAGACTAAAGAAAATTTCAAGGTTTTGTGTGACTAATTAGTTTGGGCATGAAGGAGCATCATGTAAAATGGCCTCGTCCCTTGCAAACCAAATTCCCTAGCATAGGAGTAGAGACACCACCCTGAACTTTTTAAGGGCTCTGTTTTTGAACCAGACCTACCATGCCTCGAATAGGATCCCTCCTTGATAGGCACCTAGTAATTAAATCTTGTTGTGGACGGAATATTCAATGAACAGGTGATGAATTATTTCATTCTCGGCCTCGAAAAGCATACAAAAACCCAAACCTTTTGTTTGTCTTTTTTAATATTATCCTAGGTTGGCACCTTGTTCTTTAACAAGCATCACATAAATATTTAATATTTAACTAGGGATAATATCTTCCACAATGGTTTCCACCACTAGACAAGATCCCCTCTCAACATTTTAGCAATTAAGTGAAGATAACCCTTTTCAGAGTGTAATTACTGAATGGGGAGTGGGCCTAGATCAGTTCGTCCTCTCTATCCATTAGGTGAATGTATGTTGAGAAAGTGTAGCAGTGTAAGCCCTCCAAGCCTTAGTGTAACCTTCATCAATTTCTATTTTATCTTCTGACATCCATCCTTGGCCCCAAAGATTTGTTCTTGCCTGATTTGCCACTTGATTTAAGGTAAAATTCCCAATTCTGTGTAAATTTTCCACTAGGCCTTGAGGGAGGATGTAAGCATTCCCATAGTTGAACTATGGTCCAACTCCAACTCTCACCTTCTGACCATTTCCAATTCTCCAAGAGATCCCTTCTTTAGTCAAAGGGAAGGAAACAAGCATCAACTTCCAAATAACAAACATATTGTTGCCTCCTTTAGATGAATTCTTGATTCATTCATCAATTGAATCAGGAGAAATATATTTCAAATGTACCACCACATTCCATAGGATCTTTTTAGGCATGAGTTGCCACCCAAATTTAGCCACTAGAGACTTGGAAAAAAGGGGAACGTTCTTCAATCCCCAACCCCCCCCCCCCCCCCCCCCCAACTCCTTTGGAGTTGCAATTTTGTCCCATTTGACCCAAGGAATGATAAAGTGCTCTCGAGAGCCTGCCCACAAAAACCTTAAATATACTTTGTGCATTTTCTCCAAAATTCCTTTGGGAATCCAGGATAGAGCCATCCAATAGACTGGGGTGGCTTCCAACACAGATTTTATTAATACTAGTCTCCCTGCTTGTGATGGCCATCACACACTCCAGAGTTTTAAACATTTTTCCAACTTTTCAATGAGCCAATACCAATCCTATTTTCGGTGGGAGTTTGGCTTCATATGGAAAACTAGATACTTCAAACATTCATCAAGTTGAATTTCAATGTAAGGAAAAACAACTTGTACATGACGAACCTATGCACTTTCTAGTAAGTGTATTGAGATAGTGGATTTAGAGGAATTTATTTGCATACACAATTATTTCTTGAATAAGGATAGGGCTCAATGGAGGAAATTAATATCACTTCGTGACCCATAAAAAATAAAATATGTCATCTACAAACAAAATATGCACTAATTTTAAATTTTCAACCACCTTCATGCTCCCAAACGCTCCTCTTCATTTTTCATCATCCAGTAGCATACTAAGTCCTTCTGCAATCAACAAGAATAATAGAGGCAAGAAGTGACAACCCTGCTTGAGTCCCCATTATGAATGAAAAAAATGGGACGTAGAACCATTAATCGTCACCACAAAGGAGACTGAGGTAAGTCAACTCATAATCCAAGTGATGAAAATCACCTCAAATCCTAGATGGGTCAAAAGAAGTCGAAGGTACAACTAGCTAACCCAATCATAGGCTTTAGAGAGATCAATCTTCAGAAAAAATCCTTTCAATTTACTTATTTTAAGGAATCCTTCATGTGTTACACCAATAGCCTCATGTATTTAACGACATTCTAGAAACCCAAACTGTTTCGTAGAAATAT
This sequence comes from Pinus tabuliformis, assembly GCA_031772625.1. NCBI lineage: Eukaryota > Viridiplantae > Streptophyta > Pinopsida > Pinales > Pinaceae > Pinus > Pinus tabuliformis. Next base: position 721,097,649 of record CM062813.1, read on the forward strand.
ATTTGCAGAGAATAGATTTTAACCATCGAGCAATAACTTTGGTATTTATCTTGTATATGCAGTTGCACAAATAGATTAGTTTGAAGTCATTAAAATTGAGTAGATTTTCCATATTTGGAATCAGTCCTATGAAGGTAAAATACTCATCCAACAAATCTTAACTCCTCCACAACAAGATAACTTCCAAGGGTCTCAACCCAGCCTTTATATAAAGATTCCAATATTTTACCAATACTTCACCCTTCTCCCAAAGTTTCTTGGAGCATGATAATTTTAGGATGATGTAGATCAACTAACCTCCTAAGGGCCAACTTTTTTAACGGGTTGGACACGAGTTTGTAGTTAAAGGATAACACAATCATGAGGGAACTCCTCCTAAGGTATTCACTACTCTAAGCGCCCCTTTAATGGATAATTGTTTCCTAGTAGCCACATTTATACACTCTTTTTTCTGGGATTTTATGACATGATATTTTCTACCCCGACTCTTTCCCTCTGGAACATTTGGATTATGTCCTAGGAACTAGGGTGTAACCCTAATGGTTGCTTGAGAGGCCCTAAGCCATAAAAAATATTGAGTAAAGAATTAGATGAAGTGTTAAACAACCCCTCTTGAAGAGAAAAAATCACCAACTCAGTGTGTAAGGTAATAATAGAACACGAGCAATTAGTAAAAGGAATAAGGGGGATCAAGGTCTGGTGTGGAGAGGAGGCATCACTGTAACAACCTTGGTGAAAATTCCATGTAATAAAAGTTAATGAAGGAAAAATAATAACCATGGTTGATGGGATACTTATTCCAAACCGAATGTTGGGAAAAATCATAGTGATGGGGATTACTGGTGATTGATTAGTGGCTACGGAAATTGGCAAAGACAATGGAAAAGGCTTTGGAAAGGAAAAATGGCATTTTGGCACATTTATTTATGAAAATAATTGAAATTAGGAGAAAAGGGAGGTGAAAGGTCACAGGCTGCATGTGAGGGGTAAAATGAAGGAAAATAATGGAAAATGAAGAAAATACAGGCCTCATTAATAAAAAGGATTCTAAGGATCAGTTCACAGACTTTTGTCAGTTCAGTTTTGGAGCTCTCTCTCTGTTCTCTCTCTCATACACTTGGACACAAAGTTTTCCTGGAGAACTCTTGGAGGAGTGTGGCATACTTGGAGTTTTGGAGTAAGAAGGCAAAGGAAGACCAAGAAAGCACAAGAGAACATCTGGATCAACATCTACAATGGGTTTTTCTTGTAGGTACCGAGTTGCATGTATGTTTTCCTCACTAGTTTTGGCATGCATGGCATATGCATGTGGTTTATTGGTCATGATCTATCATTGGCATGGAGGTTTGCCTGTATTGACAGTGGATTTTCCTAGCCTTTCCATTTCCTGGATAACCATGGTCTTGTGGGTTCATTTCTTTATTTTTCTGGTTGGTTCTCATGTTTCCTTTAGCTTGGGTTGAGTTACTAGTTCCTGGAAGCCCTAGTTGGACAAACACTCTGGAAACCCTGTAACAACTTGGGTTGAGTTACTAGTCCTGGAAGCCTTGGTTGGAAAAATGCTCTGGAAGCCCTTAGTGGGTTAAGTTACTAGTCCTGGAAGCCCTGGTTGGACAAACACTCTGGAAGTCCTGTATCAGTTGTGGGTTGAGTTACTAGTCATGGAGCCTTGGTTGGAACAAATGCTTTGGAGACTAGGAAGGCTTGGGTAGAGACTAATTTGGTGGTGGTTTGTGATGTTCGACCGTGAGATGGAATCATTGTTTGATGGGTTGAGGTGGTTTGGTTTCTGGAAGCCCTGGATGGGTTTGATGGAAGTGTTTTATGAGATCCCACATCCATGCTTGGAATATTGCATGGGGGTGACTAACTGAAGGGAGATTTCGCTCAGCCATGTCTATGGTCTAGTGGGTCATGGAAGTCCTGAACCTGGTTGGCCTTTGCATCATTAATACGAGGTTACTTCTCCTTGTTATTTCATGAGTATTGTATTGGTTTATATGTGGATTATATGGTTGTTGTTTGCTTGGTATTTCTATTTTTATTATGTTGGTTATGAATCTATATTATGACAATGGCTATGTATGGCTCTCATCATGTTTTTACTTGTAAATGAATGAACAATGTATCTATGGCCTAATAGATGAAATTGCATCTAATGTGTTGAGGCATCAATGCTTCTTAGCGATTCTCGGATAAGTATGAGACCCCTATGCTCATTTATGTTGTTAAGACCTATAGCTTTCATATTTGTGACATGCTTGATGAAATGCCTATCATGGCTAGTAGGGGACAAGTCTAGTCCTTGTTCAAGAAATTGCATTTGTATCATTATTATGTTGTTATATTTCAGTTATGAACCTGTCGTTGAGTATGGGCAGTGACCTGGGCTCTGGGCCTGAAAAAGTGGCACCAATCCCAGAGTCGTAGGCACAGGTCTGAGGAGAAAAGTCCCTAGACGCATGCATACCCATGTTGTGGGAGCATCTGGAGCCTCCTGGACGCATGCTTGTCCATGTCAAGGGAGCATACGGGTGTTTAATGGTCTAAAAACTCAGTGGGACCTAGGGGCTGGTTACCTAAGTGCTTGGGATGGCTCTTGGGAGTTCTTTTGTTGATGTGGAAGGTTCCACTTCCTTAACTAACACATAGGGAGTCGAATCATATCATAGTAACTTCTCATCACATGTTTACCCCTGTTGGCCGGTTACTTGGGTAGATGTGGGAGGAGGGTGTTGGAATCACAACCAGAGGAAACATCCCATCCTTTACCCATTTCAACAAAATAAATGACTAAATTTGATAAAGGGAAAATGGAAGGAGGTATACCCGACATTGGAGCCTCACTCTGCTCCGGGGCCAAGAGGTTATTTTCTACTAAACATTGCCCAATAATAGTCTCTTCATGTATATATTCAAACTCTTCGTCTTTTGATAGAAGTGGTTGTTGTGTGCTTAACATTACCTTCTCCCTACTTCCTTGTACCACTTTCACTGGTCTTGTCTTGTCTCCAATCGCCTCCTTGTGGGGTAAGCTCCTATTTTTAGAACAAGTGGGAGTGTAATTCCCTTTTTGTCCATGAAAAGGGAGGTGACAATCCTTCATAATATGCCCCGTTTTGTGGCCTCTTCTATGATGAAACAAAATGCCTTCATAGTTTAAAATCTGCACATGTGAATAATGAAAGCACCTAATCACCATCTCTATTAGCAGTCCTTCTCGAGCATCTAGATTCAGAAGGATACAGGTAATAGTCATCACCCCGGTTTTAAAAAAAAAAACATATCTACATCCAAAAATTGTACTATCGAATTCCAAATCTCTCAAAATGCTTCCTAGGACCAGAATTGCTCCAGGAGACTGGATAAACACATCCACATAGGTGCTTTCTCTAACACCTACTTCCTAGTATCAAATAATGGTGACCAATTTTTCAACATTACTGGGGTTGAATCAATGGCCCAATTCCTGTCCAACACCCATTGAACATGTTGTCTAAAAGTAAAATGAAAGAAAAACCAACCTCTTGCAAGATATTTGACTGAAGGAAGTGGAGCTAAGTGAAGCCCCCATTCTCAAGGAGCTCATTTCGTTAGGGTTTTAACATTGAAGTGGCAACCCCTTGCATGCCCTATAACGACCAACTCATATTTTCTCTCAACCTCATGGAGCAACACCTCCTCCCCTAAAACCATCTTGTATTCAACCTGTTAGACCTTGACACACCTCATCCACTTTTTTAACCCATAAACCCTTAAACATTGTCCTCAAGTAGTCTATTCCTCCTTGCCAAAATTCATTGGCATCACGACAAAAGTAGGATTACCTCCACCCTCTACTTCTCCTAGGGTTGAAAGGGTTCCCATTTGTGGCGATGTAACCCTTGGCTCCCACTCTGAAAAATATCTTGTAGCTTCACACCCCAGACCGCCTTCTAAAAAGTGATCCATCCACCAATCATGTGAAACCCCTGGTTCCACTAAAAAATCCCTTTCTGGAAAAACTGCTTGACTTAATAGAATGGGAGAAGAAACCACTGGGGGATAGGAGTCCAAGCTAGTTCCTAATTTGTGTGGAGCCACAACTCCCCCCCGAGAAGCGACAACCACATTGCCACTAGGAATTTGATTCTGCAAGTAAGGTTCTATCCTGAAACCTCCTAACCAATAGAATGAGACCACTTCTAGAAAAACCCCATTGAAGCCTACAACATCTACGCCCAAACCTTATCTGAAGCAGTAGAAATCATGAGAATCCCACAATTGGCCATAGAACTGCCAGGTGGCTTTGACCAAATTTGGCAGAATTCAAGATGGTCAAGTGAGAAGTCTACTTGGATTTCATACATCCATCCCTACTCTCTTTTCATTGAGTACTACAACCCCTCACTTTAGGATGATTTTTTTATTTTTTATATTCAACACTCCTATAATAAAGTAGTCCACATTTATCCGTAATGCCTCTTTTGAAACTTTGGATATTTTCCACCTTTACCCTTGGGTGTTGCATATGGACATCAAGGAGAATTGATGGAAGACATCATAGTAGATGTATCAAAAGAAAGAAAGCTTGTTGAAAATATCAATGTTATCACCTAAATTTCTCTCATACAAGACACTTAATTGATTATTTAGAAGCATAACCAGTTTGAAAGAATAAAACATAATAACACTACCTCAAGGTACTTTGCATTGTTGATTTTCTAGTGCAATTAGGGTTAGCACAATATTTTTGAAATTCTGATAATCACTTTTCATGTAGATCTTCTTTTTAATTTGTTCCATATATCATTCAACAATTATACTCAAATAATTATTGTAGGATTTTTCTTTATTGTTGTTTGACAGTATATGATTGTTGCTTACTTGTTGTAGGCAACGAACTATTTTTTTAACTAAAAGCTTTCCTCTTTTGAAGAATTATTTGCTGATTTTTACATGCTCTCATGCTGGTTGTTGATTGCAAACTACTTTACAATTAATAGCTAGTATATTTTAGTCTCCATGTGTCTTAATTAAATATTGTTATCATTCTTTCTTTAAAGTTCATGTTCATTGATAAATATGTTGTATCATTATTTTCATTATTGACTTAAGGTATTTCCATAAAGTTGATTTCACTTGCATTCCATCAAGGGATTTATTTGGGTAGCCTTTTCTTATTTTATTGACCCAAAATCTAATTTTCACACAACACAAGCCAGACCAACATTCCAGATGAGACTTTCATCCCAAATGAGACTTTCATCCCAAACGATGTGAGGTGTAATTGGGGCATCATACCAGAGAGATCCCCTTAAGACTCTGAGTGGTGCGTTTAACCCCATCAACAACACATCAATGATCCACTTTGGTTAACATGCATTGGTGTTCCCAATACACCATCACATTATACAATGAGATATATTTATTTTAATGTATTAAAATAGGTGTAAATATATACAAGGTGATTCTAAAAAAGAGGGAAAATCTAAGGTTGCTTTCATTTTGACATTTCACATGAGAAAGGAGGTAGTGCTAGTAAGTGATGAAATACCAAATACCATGAATGAGAAAGATCTAGAAAATTCCAACTTAAGTTTCTTTATCCATTTTCATTGTGTCGAAACTTACCCATTTTCATTGTGTCATTTCTCCCCATTATGGACTTTTTTTTTTTATATTGTTGTTATTTTTCATCTTTGTTTTAGGGTTTAAAATTTTTCTATGACATTTTGTCCTATAAGGCTAAGTATGCATTCTTGTTTTTTCATGAGTTATGTGGCATAACAACTTATATCATTTTTATATTTCTTATTATTGTTCATCATTTTTTCATTTGTGTCACTAATTTTTATTTTTTTTTGGTTTAAGCATCTTACTTCATTTTTGTAGATTAATGTTTGATATTTTTAAACAAGAAGGGGACGGTGGGGTGCTGCATTTACGTGTAGCATGGGTGTAGGAGCAAAAGATCTAAGGGTTTTTGGCTCCCTTTATTTACAAGTTTGTGCAATTGTTATGAGATATATGGTGCTCCACTTTGATTTAAATGCATAAGGATTCCATTTTGATCTTGGAGCACCAATGTTATTAATGCCCCCAACCTTGGTTCGAAAGTATAGGCTTTCAACTTTAAATATTTTTCCTTTAATAATTAAATGGTTTTGTAATGTTTACATCGATGGTTTTATGTGTGTCATTGTTAATGGATTTTATAATTACAAAAACTCTTATTTAATGACCTAAGTAATTACATATTTATCATAATTTTGTATAATAATTTTACTACCTTTATAAAATTATAAAATTCAACATATCATTATTTTAACTTAATTATTGTGATCCATGGGGTCTTGGATTGATGGTTATCAAGTGCGCTGTTAAGGCACTCCTAGATGTTAAGTCACTAGTTCAATTTCCCACCCTATTAAATTATTATTCTTAGACATGACTATGATGTAGCCTCATTGTTGCCAAACTTATTAAAAAAACACTTAAATATTCTAAATTTAAAAAATTTAATTACTCCTTACTTATTTCTAATATCATGTGTTTTAAAATGTAAGCTTTAATTTTAATATTTAAAATTTTAATTTATATGAAATCATCTCTATTTCAATTGAATCAGAACAAAACTTTACGTTAAACATTCATTTAAAAACTAATACCAAAATCCTCAAACATTTTATATATCAAACATCTAAATTAAAATTTATGGTATCGTTATGTTAAAGTTTCTTAAATGCACAATTTCTTTAAGATATATAATATTTTAATTACTTAATTTTTCTTCCTATTTGATTGTATTTATTAGATTAAAAATTAATAAATATATCACAAATTTGTATAATAATAAAAAAAGTAATTAATTGTTATAATAAATCAACTTAAATTTATCTTAACTATGGATCTACCAACTGCTGATAGGGATCAAATCTCTTTTTACTTTAAAAGAGGTTTGTATCTCAAGAGATTTGATCCCTCTCTGAACTTGGTAGATCTGGAGTTAAGATGAATCTAGGATGGTTTTAAAAATAATATAATCTATAGTTTGTTTATTTCATGTCTCAAATATACTTAAGTATAAGTGTTTTGTTTGTTAAATATTATTTTTTATAAATTAATATAAATGATAATATATTAATAGTAATTTATGTTGAAAATTTTGAAGAAGGGGCCGGAGGAGGGGGGCTGGGGGGCGGGGAATTTTGATTAATCTCGATGGAATAATAGAAGCCAAGTATGCTTGGGGCCTGGGAACCAGATCAAATATGCAAGAGGAAACACATGAGTTGCTTCAAGGCTTAGTCATCACCAAAGCAAAAGAGGTTAACAATATTTTTACCTTGGGAGACTCCTCGCTCACTATTCAATTTCTCATTAAGGGGTCCAATCCCAAAGATTTTTTTTGGCTACAATCCTTTCCAGAATTCGAGATATTTTGAATAGCTTCTCCTCCAAGGAATACTTCCATATCCTCTGTGATAATAATAAAGAGGTGGATGACCTGGCCAATGAGGCAGCCTCCCTTGGGGAGGAAGAATTAACGTTAAATAATATTAAGCAGTGGTGTATAATCCCCTAAGGTTCACTAGGGGTCAGAGGGGGCCTCTAGGGAGCATGCTTATAAGGAAATGAAGATAGGGTGTAAGGTGGATCGTGGGGCATAATGAAATGAAGGGACACAAAGTAATGTTGATTGAATGCATCTCTCTTTCCGGATGGCAGATGGCGGTGAGTTATCCTTGATGGTCATGGTGTGGTACGAGGTCAAGCATCATGCATGCATGAAGCTATTGGTTTCTCATGAATTGAAAATTAATTTCATGTATTGGGAGGAGGAATTTCCAGAATCCAGGATGGAAAATCTCGGTTTAATCCCTCAATAATTAAAGGACTTCACGTGGAGTGGAGGTGAACATGATGAATTGATAAGGGATCTCCTGATATTAAGGGCATATCTGGTTCAATTCCCCAGTATGATTCACTTCCAGGAGGCTTTGGTGTGGGGTTATGAGAGCTTCAGTGTTGTTGAAGGTGAATGTACTTAGGAGCGATGAAAATTATGGCATTGGGTTTGGTATGTGTTGATATGAATGTATAAACTTGAAGATTTTTAACAATTTGCAAGTGAAAATTATATGTGTTTTGTGTAGAGGATCAATTTACTGAACACATAAACAATTAAATTTAAACCAAAATTTACAGCCAAATAGAGACAAATGAGCATATATGAAACACATAACAAAAAGCATGATAAAGTAGTTCACCCCTCTCTTGGGCTACATCTCCAGGTCCATCTTCCAATGCAGGGCCTATTTCATTAAAAATGCTCAAACATGTGTTTACATACTTTACACTGCTCAAATAGCAGAAATGATGTCTCCAATGGATCCAGCACTGTCCAAAATCCCTATTTTGGTTATTTTTGCACCTCATTTGGCCAAAAATGAGAAAGTTATGCTTGTTTCTTCCTTTTCCCAAATTTTGCAACTAACCATCCTACAATACGGCCTCAATCTAGCTTGAGTGCCCCAAATGCAGAACCAAAGTGCTAAACTTGGCATAATTTCCGCTTGGTGGGCGAAATTGTAGGACCGTTAAGTGCTTCATTAAGGCTCGAGTCCCGAAAATCCTGGTCACTTGGCGCCATGCGACCACATAGGGAGTCGATATTCCAAGGATGTTGTCTGGCCCCCTTCGCTGGCGCACGCCCTTGGTTCCATGCTTGCACATATGACCGTGGTTTAGGCCCCTTTGGGGTTGGCCTCTCTTTTCCGCTACGCCCATGGTTTTATGGAAGGTTTTTGTGACTGTGGGCTAGCCCCTTGTGGCTGAACCCTTTTCTTGTGCGCTGGTCACACCATGGGTTATACGACCCATGGATGGAACCCCTCCATTTTCCACTAGTCATGCACTCAGTTCTTTAGTTATTGGTCATATGTTTGTGCTACGACTATGAGGGCTGGGCTAGGCCCTAGCCCTTGCCCCCCCCGCTCACAGTCCTATGGCACAGGGGTGGCCAGGGGCTAGGGCTTAGCCTGACCTCTCCCCCCAAATGTGCATTAACTAAACGTTATATATAAAAATTCGACGTTGTTTAAACAAGCAACAAAGTGGCACGGTGGTGTTGGACTTGGTTGGTTGACGTGAGGTTTCAGTTTCAAACCCTAGGGGTGGTGTTCAACCTCCAAACAAATTTTAGCCGCCATGAGGAGGTCACCTGGCAGCCATTGGTTAGCCCACATGGCACTCCCTCATTGGGCCACCACGAAAAAACCATAAACCAATGAAATTTCACCATTCCACAACTAATCATGATGCGCCAAGTGCGGTGGCTGTCATGTGGCCTCCCTCATTGGGCCACCATGACAAAACCATAAACCAATGAAATTTCACCATTCCACAACCAATAATGTTGCGCCAAGTGTTGACCATTCTTTGGATGATGGAGGACCAGTTGACATGCCAAGTCATGGCCCAATTAGTGTACGGACTGCTGACTAGTTGTACATGTAAAGATTTTTCCAAAAAATTTAGTTGTTTCCCAAATTGATTAGAACATGTTTCTGGGAGCATCCGATGTCGGATTTGAGTGAAACGAATTGTGTTGAATTCAGATTGCTAAGATATATCCAGTCGTACAGGTTTTGAGCTCTATCACACACTTTAAATTTTTAGCATTATTTTGATCCACCAGATCATGCGTGGAGGTCAACAAAGAAGCTGTAGGAGAATTCATTGTGTAGAGACATAGGTTGTAATAGCAGTTTGGGGTGCCGAGAACGTGGACGTGGGTGGCAGTTATTCAAAGGTAAATTCTATTCCTTTCCGTGGAAAGACAAACAATGGTCTCCAATTCTTGTTGTTTTAGCCAGTAGTTTCCCATGGTGTATTTGGAGTGTAAACGGAATCCCTGAAAAGGACGGCAGACGCAGTCTCAGCTTGAAGGGATCTTTTCACCTTGGTTCTAAGCTCAGGGTGAGGGCAGAGAATGTTTTTTCTTTAAATTGGGGGTTCCTAGGGCTTGGTCAAAGCTGCTTATGGTTGGACATTGCCATTCTTGATTTGTATTTTTAGCCCTAGATGGAGTTGGATACGGGTTTAACTTGGAATCATGACATCATGTTGGATTGGAAAATCTTATCTGCCAGTGATCTTTAACTGTGGTGCCCTTTTTTCTCTGTTAGGGCTTATGTATGGCTATGTCGGTTAATTATCAGACTTCTATGGATCTTGACTTCGCGTCAGAGACCTCCTCGTCCAACACTTGTTTTCGATGTCAGGCCTTCCATGATTCCCTCTATCATCTTTTAGTGCAGGTTCATGATCTCTCTCTCTCTCACCCAAATTGAAAAATCAGATAAGATCATTGCAATGCAAGTTCAGATCTCTAGGGTGCTAGATGAAGTTTTGCACTGTAGAATATGTTAATGGATCTAAAGTTTGCTATGGAGAACTCCTATACTGAGGATGAATAGGAGGCACATGTGGGTCGCATGGAAATTGACCTCAACTGTTCTGCTCCAGACTTTGAGTAATCAACTCTTCAAATGGTTAGTTATGTGCATTTTGGTTTTGTTAGCAAACCCGACTAGAGGTTATCCATGGGTGAGTTATTTTGGTATGATTGTATCTGATTCGAGGCAAATTTGACGTATGGTTTTTTGGTATGTCATTATTTTAGCTTGTTTATGCAATGGTTTTTGTGTCGACAAGTCTAAAGTTGTATTTTGTTGTAATAGTTGGAACCACAGTCTATGGTCAAGTTGTCAAATGTAGAGGGATAATATTATGTCTCTAAATCAGCTAGCCTTGAACACTAGACATAGTGATGTTTGAAAATGAAGTTATATCTTTTGGGTATCATGTGCAGATTTTAAATAAAATTACTCATTTTCATTTTAAAAAAAATGGAAAAAGTATAATAGATATTTATTTATTATTTTTAGAAAATTTAAATTTTAAATTGTTGAAAATTAAACCCGAATTAATAAAAAATAATTATTATCTTAAATTTAATTCAGCATGCTCTAATTGATAAACAAAATAACTTTTTGACAAGAATTCAACAATACAAATTCTAGCAAGATTGTGATTTCTTATTGTTTAAAATACACTTTTGAATGCATAAATAGATTCTGCACTGTGAAAAACCTGAGACATTTGATCTCTGTAGATTAAAATCTAATTTTTTCCAGAGAAAAAAAAACTGTAATTTTTATTATGAAATCAAGGAATAAAACTTACATTTTGTAGACACACTGAGTGTGTATGCAATCCTAATCTATAACAAATCTGAAACTAAGCAAATATTTGTCAAAGTAGGTGTAGAGAATGAAACCCTAACTTCAAGAGAACCCCAAACCACGAGGCATAGAAATACAAAAAAAATCAAGGCACGCATACCCAACAAGTAGAAAAAATACGAGCACGCAGACCCTCAGAAAGAAACAAAAAAGAAGACATTATACAATCAAGGTACTCAAGCCTTCTGAAAATCCAAAAATGGAACGCAAAACCCCAACAGTCTGCCGACATATAACTAGACTCTAAAGAAAAAACTAAAACTGGTCCAGCGACCCGCCAACAAGCCAGGCATATCAACCACAGTGATCAAGCAACCAAGACCAATGAAATCCACGACGTAAACCATGCAAGGAGGCGACGTCCATTGTAGAAAAATGGGACGTGATATAATGGAGCACAATAGATCCATATGAAGTCCAGGTCAACGACGGTAACGACACTAGAGGCGCGAGACCAAAGACTACTGAAACCCTAAATCAGTAAAAAATAAGCCCAAACTAGTAGACGTCAACCCAAAAAAAATAGACCAGGGAAGGCACGAAATGTAGGAATGAGCAGAATGCTCAATGAACACCATTCCCTCAACTTCCATTTTGTACTTCATATTTATCTAATCCATTAGTTTTTGCCCATGGTTTTGTACTTCATATTTGTCCAATTTATTAATTTGTGTTTGTTAAATTTTCTTTTATAAATTAAGATGATCAAGATCGATCTTTAGGTTGAATTATTTGATGTTCGTTTACATTTTTCATTTTATATTTATATATGTTTTAATTTGAATATTAATTAAACATATCAACCCATAATTTTTTCTTTCTATATATTTTTTTCGTCATTTAAAAAAAGTTGACATACAATCTTAAATTACACTTATACATCTCACTTATACTAGATTGTAGAGTGTCTCTCAGTGAAATCAATAGTTTATTAATTATTTTATGCTTTAGGGAATAGGTGCAAAATCATTCTTAAATGAAATTAAAAAACCATCTTTGAATGGAGATTAGATAGAACTTTAAACAACCAAATATAGGCATTAACTTTATTTTAAGGGTTGTGAATTATTCATGAAGCAAAGACTTATTGTGATTCGTAACTTGGTATCAAATTGATGCTAAGATATTCCTTCCTTAGTGATAGGAGGTTTATAAGAACTATTAATAGAACTAGGAAGGAGGTCACTAGGTTTGAAAGTGTTGAGCTATTCCACATACTAACATAGAAGCTTAATCAAATGGAAAAATTGCTTGGTCAACAAGGTCGATCTCTTAGATTGTGGAATTTAAGAACAACAAGTGGGGATGCATTTTACCCCGCCCCTTAAGCATTAATCCATACTTATGAAGTAATATTGCATGAGGGACAATTGTCATGCTAATTTGCATGGGAGGGCTACTTACTATTCACAACGAAAAAAAGGAACAATCAACTTGTTTTACCTTCACACATTTGGAGATTAATGAGGGAGAAGGCTCATCAATTATTATAAAAGTTAAGTCTTATAGCTAGTGGGATTATGGGTTTTGTTTGAAAACTAAAATTCAAGGGCTTTTGGTGGTTTATAGGCTTACAACTCTTGGTTATATTCCACCTTAGTTCAAATTAGGTCTTTTAATTGGTCTCTAGTTCTCTGAGGTTTCCTTTGTGGGACCTTGGCCCTAGTGGTTTGAGGGTTTTATGTCTTGTTGTATCTGATTTGCATGGTTTTAGTGGCTCAATATAAGGTTCTAATTCATGTGGCTCAAGTTGGATTTTTCACATGGCTTAGGTGTTGTTTCTAGTTCACATGGTTTGGGTAGGAGTGGACATCATGGTTCATGCCTTTTTGGCTATGGTTTAAGTGGCATGGTTTGGTGGTATAGTTGGTATTTCTATATGATTTTTTTGGTTTAATGATGTAGACCTAATTTTCTACCCCAAGAGCCCTTAATTTTCATTATGCAAAATTAAAAGAGGTTAAAATTCGCTAAAGATTTATGCTCCTATGCTTTTTTTTTTTTGAAAGAGAATGTTGGAAATCGATCAAATTGTTGGGTATGCTAGACTAATAGTTGTGGGAAAGGATAAAATGTTACTTCAAGTGTATGTAGTGTTGTTAGTATGTAACAAGGACATCCTAGGAGATGTTCATTATGTGAAAACACAAACATCCATAACATTTGAAGAAAATAAGAGAAATATATCACTGACAATGAGAACTCAATCTTTACAATTATTTATATGATGCACTCTCAAGAACATGTTAGCAACACTTAATATGCCTTCACATTTGAAACCCCATATGGTAAAAATAAACAAATTAAAGAACTTCAAGCTAAGTGTGTTTCACTTTGACAAATAGTTGTGTGTTTGCTAAGAAACACTAATTCAAGTAATTCAAATGCGAGGTTGTCAATTGAATTTGTTGTGAATGAGGTAAAAGAGGACAGGAAAGTGCAATGACAACAAGAGGACATGCAAATGATTAATGTGGATCAAAACTTCATGCGAACCTAAAGAACCAATATGAAGCTTACAATGACCATTATGTTATACAATAATAATGCATAATGCTTTGCAAATTTTATTTGATTTTAAGAGTATTTTTTAGAATCTATACTAGTGATAGATATCCAAAATCCTCTATGAAGGATTGTTTGGACTCTTCAAATAATATTTTTTTTAATGTTGGGCGGTTTCAAAGTAGTTTTTTTTTTAGTTGTCGTATTCTCTTAGACAATTTTCACTTTCCACGAACCTTTAACCTCATTGCATTCAAAATATTGGTGCATTTCTTCAATCCACTCCATCAATTCCTTTGGGTTTAAACATCTATATTTTTATTTGGTGATATTGCACATCTTTCTCTTTACATTTTTGGATCACTTTAACTATGACCCTTTCCCTCTTCTATGCGAATTTGAAAAGTATTCATCATTTGTTATGCTCTTGACTTGCGAGAAATTCCAGACTACAAAATATGCAAAGAAATACAACCCAGAACACAAAATAAAATGAGAAAAACAACAAGTATTTTATTATTCAGAGATGAAACCAATGTTCACTTGCCTCTTCAAGGGGGCAGCCTCCACCAGAGCAGAGCTTGATTACAAAATAAGACTCAATGATCTTTCCCTTCTAACTACAACTATTTATAGCCAAATGATCTTCAACAACCTAACGACTAGTGGTCCTTCGCATAACAAGGGTTAACCTCTTTATTTATTAATTATGGCCCATTGCAACTAACTGTGGTCCCTTTCTTAAATGCGGGTCAACCACTTACAATTATTAGTACGGGCTTTATTGACTCCTTAACTAACTATGACTATGACTCGACCCTATTGGGTTTATTACATAAATAAAGGGGTTAGGGTTGGACCCTAACATGCCCTCCCCCATCAAAAGTAGCCTTTTCCTCAAGGCTGAAGCTGCGGAAACTGCTGAAGAATAGTGGTTGGTTCCCAGGTCGCATCTTTTGGAGAGGTGTCTTTCAACTTGACGAGGACTTCCTTGATCGTGCAGCCGCACAGATGTCGTTCTCGGGTATCGAGGACCTGTTCAAGTTGGAGACAGAGTGAACCTTCTTCATCCAATTCGGGTAGACTGGTTTGAATTATGCAATTGTTCCCCACCACTTTCTTGAGGCATGATACATGGAAGACTGGATGGATTTTTTAAGTTGGTGACAAAGCCAGCTTGTAGGCTACTGCTCCAATGCGCTAAAGTATTTGATAAGGTTTGTAGAATTTTGGAGGTAATTTCTGGCAGCCCTTTTCTTTGAGCGATGTTTGCTTATATGGTTGCAGCCATAGGAATACCTAATCCCCTTCTTGAAATGTGCGCTCTAAATGATGTTGGTCTGCCTGTTGCTTCATTCAATTCTGAGCTTGATGGAGATTATCTTTGAGACGAGCTAGCATGGTTGCACGGTTCTGTAGGAGTTGATCAACTACTTACACCTTAGAGCATCCAGGGATATAAGAAATAGGTGAAGGTGGGAGTTGGCCATACACTGCTTCATATAGAATCATCTTGATGGCTTCACAATAGTTAGTATTATACCACCATTCAGCTAAAGGTAGCCACTGTACCCATTGATGTTGCTTTTCTAAAGTGAAGCACCTTAGGTATGTCTCCAAACATTTGTTCACTGCCTCAGTTTGATCATTAGTTTGGGGATGATAGGAAGTACTTAGTTGGAGTTGGGTGCCTTGTAGCTTGAAAAGTTCTTGCCAAAAGTTATCGGTGAAAGTCGGGTCACAATTAGACACAATGGAAGTGGGCATGCCATGTAGTTTGAAGATCTGGTCCATGAAAGCTTGGGCCACCAAAGTGGGGGTAAATGGGTGGGGTAGAGCACAAAAATGAGCATATTTAGAAAGTTTGTACACAACCACCATGATGACTGATTTATTGCCTGACTTCGGGAGACCAGTAATGAAATCCATAGAAACATCCATCCAAACGGAGGCAGGGATTGTTAATGGTTGTAAGGTTCCTGGTAACTTGACTATTTCTCCTTTGTGGCGTTGACACACATCACATTCAACTACAAAAGTAAGAATGTCAGTTTCCATGCCCGTTGAAAAGAAAGAATGACGAGTGCGAGCATAAGTCTTATGAAAGCATGCATGGCCTGCAGTGGGAGATGAGTGCAATTGTGCCAAAATGCGAGTTTTGAGGGCAGATGTTGGCGATATAACTACTCGATCCTTGTAGCAAAGAATCTCATCCTGCCAAGAGTAGCCAACTGAGGAATTATGATTTTCCCTCAAGTTATTAATGAGTTGGGAGAGAGAGGGGTGTGAAAACCATTCCTTATGGGCTTCTTCAATCCAATCTGGTATGGGAAGAGCTATTGATAGCAAGGTGCTTTCATCCTCAAATTGGTGTGATAAAGCATCTGCTACTACATTTGTCACGCCCTTTCTTATAAATTATCTCATAATCATATCCCAACATTTTGGCCAGCCAGTTGTTTTGCTGTGGCGAGGATAGACGTTGCTCCAAAAAATATTTGAGGCTTTGATGGTCTATGCGGATTTGGAAACGCCACCCCAATAAGTATGGTCGCCAAGTATCTACTGCATGTAAGATGGCCATCATCTCTTTCTCATAGGTAGATTGTCCCAGATGTTTCCCACTTAGTTGTTGGCTAGTGAAAGCCAAGGGTCGACCTTCCTGCATTAAGACAACACCAATACCAGTACCTGAAGCATCACATTCAGTCACAAAAGATTTGGTGAATTCGGGTAGTGCCAATACTGGAGTGGAACACATGGCCTGTTTGAGAGCCATAAACGCCTGTCGTGTTGCATCAGTCTAGAGGAATGAATTTTTCTTGAGAAGGTTAGTGAGGGATCTAGCAATGCGACCATAATTGCAGAAAAATTTGCAATAGTAGTAGGTGAGACCCAAGAATCCCCTCAAACTCTTCAGGTTTTTGGTTGGGGCCAATCTTGCACTTCCTGTATCTTTTTGGGATCAACCCTGACACCTTCACGGCCCACAATGTGTCCCAAATACTCAACTTATTCCACGCCAAAAGAGCGCTTGGACAATTTGACAAATAATTTGTGATTCCGGAGTAGTTGTAAGATCAGGTCTACATGATGAAGATGTTTTTCCCAGGTTAGATTGTAGATGAGAATGTCATCAAATAAAACAAGGACAAATTTTCGGAGATATGGTTTCAGCAGGTGATTCGTGAGGCTTTGAAAAATGGATGGGGAATTACAAAGACCAAATGGCATGACCAAGAATTCATAATGGCCTTCATGCGTTCGAAAAGAAGTCTTGGGAATATCTACTTCTTTCATGCGTATTTGGTGATATCCAGAGCAAAGATCTAGCTTAGTAAAGAATTCAGCATCATGTAGTTCATAAAGCATATCATCAACAACCGGGATAGGGAATTTGTCTTTAACAGTGATCTTGTTGAGGGCCCAAAAGTCTGGACACACGCGCCATTCCCCATATTTCTTGAGCACCATGACCACTGGTGATGAATAAGGATTGATGTTAGGACGAATAATACCGACTTCAAGGAGTTCCTTGATGATTTTTTCAATTTCATTCTTTTGGGCGAAAGGATATTGATATGGGTGCACATTCGGCGGTTGTGACCCTGGGACCAAAGTGATGTTATGGTCATGTTCCCCTCTAGAGGGTGGAAGCTATTTAGGTTTGCCAAATACCTGCTGGTGGTGGTTTAAGACTTGTTGCATCTCAGAATGAATATGAAGAGTAGTGGGTTCTGTGGCCTGGATGGAATTAAACTGGGCGATAACTCCATGATGGAACTTTTTCAACAACTTTTCCATGCGATGTGAGTTGATGATAAAAGGAGCACCTGCCTGGAGTCCACGGATTGTATGCATGTGGTCATTCTACTTAAAGATCATATATAACTCTTAGAAATCCATTGTTATTGGGCCTAGTGTGCAAAGCCATTCAACACCCAAGACAGTGTCACAACCACCCATGTTAATCGCAAACATGTGGGTCTTTAGGTGGTAGTCTCCTATCTGAAGTTTAATATTTTCGCAGCGGCCTTCACATTTCATTGTCCCCCCATCAACAATAAGGACCTGGAAATTAGAGACTGCCCTTACAAAACAATGAATAGCTTTGGTGACTTGTTGATGGATAAAGTTATGAGTGCTACCACTATCAATCAATACTACTATAAGGCAATGTTTAATAAAGCCTCTGATTTTAAGAGTTTGGGGCGCAGAAATGCCCGCCAAAGCATGTAGCGAGACAACTGGTTCCTCTGGTGTAGCTGTGAGCTCATTGTCCTGCTGGGTTTCCTCAATTTTGTCCTTTGGTCTCCCAAGGGGTGGGGCTTCCTTCGATGAGCTGTGATCAGTAACATCAATTTGAAAGAATTTTGGTTCCTTGCATTTATGCCCTGGGGAGTATTTGTCATCACAGTAGTAGCACAATCCTTGTTTTCTTCTTTCAACCATTTCTGCTCAGGACACCTTTTAAACCCTAAGTGTTTGGGTAGGGCCCTGAGCCTGGGTGGGGTGTCCCTTGGCTATGAAATTTGGACGAGTAGACTGGGCAGTTAAAGCACATTCCACTTCGATAGCCTTTGCGCAAGCGTCTATCCATGTAGGTGGGTGGTTTTGGGTGGAGAGCATGATTATCTTCTTTATTTAGAGGTATCGCCACATTGGACCCCAGTCCGTAATGTGGCGGCAACGCCGCACGTAAAATGTACACTGCAAGGGGGGTCCATAGGGGGCGGCTGCAATCTTTGGGAGCCCCCTTGGCAGGGGATCAGGGGAAATGCCCTCGAAGCTAAAAATAGATGTAAAATTACCTTGTAAAATATTGTAATTTCGTAGTCAATCTGGGCTGTTCATTAGGCAGAGATCTGACAATAGAAGTTATGTTTAATTTAGGGTTTTTTGCCCTAGAAGGAAACCCCTCTATATATATGAGGGAATTATATTGCGTCTATGTAGATCTGTATTCTGAGTGAGGAAAGAGAGAGGAGATTGACAGCGAAGAGGAAATTACAACGGATTTGTTGTAGGTTGTATCTATTCATTTTGCTGGATAATATAAAAGGAAGGACTGGCTGTTTCTCCGTGGATGTAGCCAAAACTGGGTGAACCACATATATCAATGTCTCTCTTGTTTTATGTGTTTATTGTGTTTATATTTCTGCAATATATTTTATGTGTTCCATTGCTCTATAATATATAATTTTCTAACGGGTGGTGCATCTGGACATGTGCTTGGATGGCTTCTTTGAGACCATTTATAAAACAGTCCAAGTAGAATTCATCTCCTAGACCTTCTGTTCGGATGGCCAATGTCTCAAAGGCTGTAATGTAGTCTTTTACTGTGCCTGTCTATCAGAGCTTAGTAAGATGACCCAAAAATTAGATTCTCTGTCAAAGCGGTCACAAAGGGATTTTGAGAACACTTGCCAAGTTATGTTCCTGGGATAGCATTTCCGATGCCACTGCCACCATTTCCATCTCTCTTGGTCCAAGTAAAGGGCTCCCACACGTAGTTTAGTTGGATCATCATGGATATCATTCAGAATGAAATATTGTTCCATTTGTGCTACCCATACTGCCATATTAGAGCCATCAAATTTATACATGTCCAACTTGGGTGGCCGAGGGTGGGAATGTTGGTGATTTCCATGGAAGTGAATATGATGGCTAGATTCTCCTTCAAGGTGTTCATCAATACCATGTGCCTCCAGGTGCAACCCCGATGTGCTCTTATTGAATTGTGTAATTTGCTGCATCTCTTCCTGGAAAGAATCCAACTTCTTTTCAAGGCGCTCAATCTTCTCGTTGGCCATGACTTGAGCTCTGGTTTCTACCATACACAGATCTCGGTCACTTGACGTCACTTTGAAAAAATTTGGGACCGCTAGGAAATTGAAGCTGACAAGTGAATGTTACCACTACGATTAGCTCGTCGTCCTGAATCTTATGGGTTAAGTATCTTGTAAGCGTCCCGAGAAGGCCTCGAGTCAGATTTTCCTATGAAACCCCAATGGCTGAATGTGAGTTGGACTGTGGTGACAGAACCCCAACTAGTGGATCTGATTGGTGTGGCGGCGACAGAACCCCAATTGCTAGATCTGAATGGTACTACGGCGGTAGAACCCAAACTGGTGGATCTGATTGGTGCAGCGGTGACAGAACCCCAACTGCTAGATCTGAATCGTACTGCGGTGGTAGAACCCCAACTGGTGGATCTGATTATCGCAATGGCGACAGAACCCCAACTACTAGATCTAAATCGTACTGCGGTGGTAGAACCCTAACTGGTGGATCTGATCTTGCAAATAAGATAATGGGAAATCTTCAGAGAGTCGGGGAACTATGGTCACAAAGGAGTGTCAAGTGCTATAGATCGCAACATACATAAGGGTCCAACAATACTACTCGGCCCAATCTTTCAAGGCGCTAACTGAGGAGGATCAACCGTACCGTTAGCCATACTACCTGACTACCCTATCGTATGCGGGAGTAATCTCCTCGAGTGTTGTTCTCAGTGTACTGTAGCAGCAAGACGACCGACGACTTATCTAAGGCAAGGTTTCAGGTGAGCCTAGGGGGCTTTTGATATACCCAGAGGGTACATGGAAGGCAGTCTGTGCGTGGTTCTGTCTAATGCGCTACTACTTGAAGGGGTACCCACAGGGGTTACAAGGGAGTCTAACAAGCGAGACCACCTCTTGTATTTCCTGCTTGCATGCCTCCCCAAATATGCAGGTTTATGCGCTCAACGACAGATCCCGTGGTTTAAAGATGCCGGAACATGTC
The DNA here is from genome assembly GCA_031772625.1 of Pinus tabuliformis. Classification (NCBI taxonomy): domain Eukaryota; kingdom Viridiplantae; phylum Streptophyta; class Pinopsida; order Pinales; family Pinaceae; genus Pinus; species Pinus tabuliformis. Next base: position 721,118,231 of record CM062813.1, read on the forward strand.
TCTAGCCTAAAAGAAAAATTCTGCCAAAAATGGAGGTACCACCGGCCCTGGAAAGTGCCATGATACCACTTTTTATCCTCTTGCCGTGCAAGAAATTCCAGACTACCAAATATGCGAAGAAATACAATCCAGAACACAGAATAAAATGAGAAAAATAGCAAGTATTTTATTATTCGGAGATGAAAGCAATGTTCACTTGCCTCTTCGAGGGGGCAGCCTCCAACAGAGCATAACTTGATTACAAAATAAGACTCAATTATCTTTCCCTTCTTACTACGACTATTTATAGCTAAATGACCTTCAATAACCTAACGACTAGTGGTCCTTTGCATAACAAGGGTTAACCACTTTATTTATTAATTATGGCCCGTTGCAGCTAACTGTGGTCCCTTTCTTAAATGCGGGTCAACCACTTACAATTATTAATACGGGATTTATTGACTCCTTAACTAACTATGACTATGAATCGACCCTATTGGGTTTATTACATAAATAAAGGGTTTAGGGTTGGACCCTAACATCATTCTCATCAATTATTGCAAAAACACTATAACATTTGCCACCACTTTTGAACTAGCATTTTATCTTCTAGTTCTTCCTTTCACTCCCCTACCATGATGTAATTTTCAATGTAGCATTTACTCTCTTTTTTATTTTTTGGTGACTAGCAGAATCGGCAACGGCGGTGGTATCGTACTCACGTTACCGGGGTCGAATTCCACCGGCTGCCACTATAACCTCTAGGAGGAACTGCCCAACCCGCAAGAACGGCCCTCGGGTAAGTCGAGACTCGAACTCGTGACCTGCACAGCGGCACAGACAACTTAATAGATCGTCCGCTGGCCACGAGACCAAACCTCTACGGGCGTAGCATTTACTCTCTTAATCTCAAATCTTTACCACAATTTACTTTTATTTTTCTACAATTCTCTCTTACACTACAATATCTATTGCACTATTTTTGCAACCTCCTTTTGTAGATTATTCAACATCTCATCTTCCATAACGTCTAGCCAATTTTGAATTGTATCTTCTTTAACAACACCTACTCAATCCAATCACTATCACTAGAGGCATGCTTCAATTACTCATTCAAGTAACTCTATCTAATATAACAGCTTGGTGGGAGTCATTTACACTTTTTTTTCACTATACAACATTGTCTCACAAAATTGCCTCGAAATTTTATTTACTCTAATTATAAGGTAAATTCACAACACCTTTAACACCTCTCACACAAAACTTAATTTCTCCACAATTTCTATAAACATATGTTCAATTCCAATGTTGATGTGTTCTTAACAAAGTGGTTTATGAAATAGTATGAGAGCTTCAAAGATCTTGAACTTATTTGGAGGGATGAGCAAACCAACACAGGATCATTCCATAAATATTTTGTAATCAACAGAACTAGAGATCCAAATTTCCACCCTAGACTCATGTGGTCGCATCATGACCCTAGTCTCATATTCCTCGACTTAGTCTACGACTTTTCCGAATATAAGAAACTATGGTGGAATCTACTATGTAGAGATAAGCCAAATTGTACCTATTACACCCTCATAAAGTTTGGTGTATTGATGATTATTCAACTTCTGCATCAACCAGAGTGGGTAAAAGAATGGTGGACCTGGTTCAGCATCAACAAAACAACCATGGACCCCATCTATTTTCAATTAGACTTCAGGAAAGCATGTAATGAATGCATGGATTGTTTCCATCAACCATGTAGAACAGTTGCATATTTGAACATATTTTTTGATGACAAAATCTTATCAAATCACATGGCCTAACATCACCAATGGTTGATTCTCACAAAAAAAACACAAAATAATACTATGAAAACCCATGATAGTCAAAAGAATATTCACAGAAGCATGGGACGCCAGTGGTATTTACACCAGACAAAGATGTCCCAATGGTATTTACGCCAGACAAATATGCCTAGGCACTAACATACTAGGAACATGATCACTGTACTAAAAGTGTTTCTCGTGGGCTTTACACGGAAAAAGCATCCACTGTGTACTTAAAGTAGCGTCTAGTCACCTGACTATGAGCGTGACCGGTATCGTGGGATTCTGATAACATCTCCACTGTGTAAATAAAATTCTAGAGGAATATCTTTACATATCCACTTTGTATGCTTTTAGGACAATTCTCTGTCCTAAAGAATACTTTACCAAACATTTCTCTGAGACTCGGAGCACTTCTCCAATGACTAGTGAGGATTGACCCACATCTTAGAGTATCTACGGAAAAGCATTCTATCAAAACCAGTCAATACTGAAAGATGCCCGCAGTTTCTGCAACTTCTTATAAATAACGGGAGTTGAGAGTCAAGAGGGGCATCAAAGTCTTGAGAGATTAGAGTTTTGAGAACATCTGGGGTTGAAGAGTCTAGAGTCTAAAGTTTGAGAAGCCTGCGCATCAGGACTCATAAGCCTGGTGAGAACCTAAAGTCGCTGAACTTTCATAGGAAGAGTCTTTGTTTTGAGTATTCTGGTTCATAGATAGAGTCTGCAACAGGTCAGGAAGCCTCTAGTTTCTAGCTTGTAACGAGCTAGTATAACAGGCAAATGCCTTTGTAGTGAATCTCTGGTTCGACCTAAGAAGTCTTTTGTAATATTGCATCAACTGATTGTAATATCCAGTTTCTCAAATATAATAAAAAGAAGAAGCTTTATTTGTGTGAGATCTCTGCGCATAAAATTCTATGACTGAGTGAAGTTCATATGAAGTTTATCGAAGGTTCATTTAGGATTCTAGAATGCAGTTTTGCTTGTATAGACAAGAGGTCGTTGAAAAAGCGTGTTTTGCATTGGATCTGTCTAAAAATTCATATTCATATACGAGTTCATGTAAGAATTCGTGTAAATCAACAACAAAAAAATTGTATATATTTAATACATCTCAAACTTGTGAAGTCTTCTCACATGTATTGATAGGCATGGCCCTAAAATAATTGAGTTCTTATATTATTTTTATTTAAATATAATGTTAGATATGAACTCCAACATTACAAGTGAACCATAATAGTCATAGCTAATACGAAAGTTGCTATCGAATTTGGACTTAGTCGGATGGCATCTTTATTACGAAAGCAGTTATCAAATTTGGACTTTAGTGGGATGGCATCTTTTTCAGTTTGTAGTTTGAAAATACTAGTTATCCTACTTGCTCTGTTGTCACATCTTCAGTAATAGAAACTTCGAGATAATTTTTTACAATTAAAGGAAAACTTCAAACCGTTAACTCAAATGAAGGTTCAAAGAAACTCAGGTTAAGTCCTTTACCACCCATGTGACTTGCCATGTAAATCGTACTCTGAGGGTCGTTCTTGAATTGATTGATTGACCAATTGACAACTGTAATGAAAGCAACGTTGACAGCTGTACTGAAAGCAACACTTTCCCAACATTCATATACCGAGAAGCGGGGCCCGCCACCACCTGTAATCTTCCATACCATTCTTTTAAACGTCTTTTTCATGCCAGACTGTTCAACTTCCAGTCGATTCTCAGAACTTTTATAGAAAGTATAGCCTCCCGTATAATGCTATGGACATATATATATATATAGCCCATACTGCTAACGTCTTCCATCGTGTATGCTCCGTTATTTACATAGGCAGTTAGAGAAGTTACTGCAACCGAAATATCATCTTCCCTAGTGTTCTGTGTTCGAATCTGTGAGTCGTCTCTCGATAATGTCTGAGGTGCTTAGAAAACGCAGCCGTGAGACTGAGGCTCTGCCGGACTCCATTGGCATCCGGGAGCCGAAACGTTTCCACGGCGAAGAAATGCAAGGGTTTCTTCATATGCTGCAATTACGGGAAACCCTAGAAGATGACGAAGAAGAAGACTGTGCTCCCAGTGAGGAGCTCGTAAATGGAGTCATGAAAAGCCTGGAAGAAGAGATTAGTGCGACATGTTCTTCTTCTGACAGCATTTCCAACTCTGCAGATAGTTTGGCGGCCTCCGCTATTTCTAGCGGACGTGAAGATCAAGCCCGGGAGTCGGACTCGGGGATTGATCTGTGTTATCTCCTGGAGGCTTCAGACGACGAGCTCGGCATTCCCCCGAGCCCTGTTCTTGATTTGAAAGACGAGGCTTGTCAGTCTGCCAGGGCGACTTCGGCCAGCGATTTGTCAGAAACCCCGGATCTTGAAAATTTGGGGGAAAACTGGCATTTGGAGGACGATTTTGAAAGCTATGAGCAGTTTGTATTTGAAGATGCGTGGGATGCGAGGCAGGTGCAAGACTATTTAGCTAGGGATTTGGTCCAAGGAACGTAATACGAAGGCAGTATTTCTGCGCCATGGAGGCTGGAAGCTGACCTTGTAGCCTGAACTTCAATATTGTGCAGATGAGATATGCATGTAGCATAGATTGAAGGAATCATTCCTTTAATTGTTTGGGAAACTGTTCTGCACAATTTTCTCCATTGCTGGAGATTTGTATATGGTGACAATTGTTTAAAAAATGTGATATTCAAGAGTCTTTTCAAATCGTTTCCATGGTAGAAATTGTTTTAAAGTTTTCAAGAATTATTGCAATTAATTTGCTTGGTCACAGACCACATCAACAGTAACCACGGTTTTTGCGCTAGCGATGAAGACAAAGGAGTCGCATTTCCTGTAACCAGTAAAATTAAATGAGAATTAATATTTAAGTTTATGATTGGTAACCAGTAAAATTAAATGAGAATAATATTTAAGTTTATGATTGTGTATAAAAAGATTAATTAATTGTTTATAAAATACTCTTAGGAGTTCTTTTAAAAACTAAACTACATGTTTATATATATAATATTTGGTTTGATTTGATATTTATTTTTAATTCATATTAGGGGCTATTTACTGTCCATTTTGGTTTTATCATTATGTATAATTTTATCTATTAAATGTATTTGTTTTTCTACACAAGACCTGTTTGCTAATTTATAATTTATTTGATAAAGATAAGAGCAATCAGATATTTCATAATAATAAGATTATTTGATATTTGATAAAGATAAGGTGAATTAAATTGTTAGTTTTTTTAGTCAAAACTCAAAACTAAAGATCCCACATCAGAAAAAATAAGAATATAAAGACTACGACATCAAAATGAATATGAATATGAAGATGTAAAGTTGTTATTCTCTGGGTCCCTTGAGCCAGTTTATCATGCATTTCATTTCGAGAAAAGGCTCTGGTTAGCTCTTGAGGCATCAAAATGAATATGAAAATGTAAAGTTGTTATTCTCTAGGTTCCTTGAGCCAGTCATTTTAAGAAAGGGCTCTAGCTCTTGAGCCAGTTTAGAGAATGACATTAAAATCATTCATTTCAAGGAAGGGCTCTGGCTAGATTTTGTTAAAAATGGCATTAAAATCATTCATTTCATTTCAAGGAAGGGCTCTGGCTAATTTTTGTTAAAAATGGCATTAAAATCATTCATTTCATTTCAAGGAAAGGCTCTGGCTCTGGCCTATGCGGGGAAAATCAGGAGATGGTGATATCTTAATAGAAACAGCAGTTTTTCAGTTTCTTTTCATGATTCTCCTGACAACCAAACCGAAATTTACATTGAGAGTTTTAACATGTTATATGCCTACTTTTGAGGCTGAAGGTCAGCACAGAATTACTAGACAGATATGATGATGTTATGTCATTTTATGGAACAGAGAAATTGATTGGCTTTTTTATACACTTTGGTGGGGAATACGCTTGCCTATGACTCCGCTGATAACTATATTTCAAAGGACAGCGTTTAATTAGAGTTATAGCTGGTTAAATGAATATTCTGGAGGCTATAGATGTTACAGAATTACGGTAAATAATTTAGTGATGCTGCAGGTTATATTTTATGGAACAAATGAAATTAGGAATGCATGCCGTAGCTTCTTTTTCTTTTTCTCTATTATTCTTCCATATTACCCTTTCAACTTGAATGAAATATAAACCTGTGGGCTGACTTGATCAGCTAAAGGGTTAACAGGTTTCCATAGATCTTTGGAATACAGTGACAGTCTCATGAGAGACACTTCACCTAGCACTTCACCTAGTTTAAAACTTTATGGGAGACAGCTGGTCTTCAACCATCATGATCATGGCTTACATGTGTGGGAATGAGAAAAAGGAAAAATAAACAGTGTGCAGTCTCATGAGGGACACTTCAGTTTAAAACTTTATGATCATGGCTTACACGTGGGAATGTCTCATGAGGGACACTTCAGTTTAAAACTTTATGATCATGTGCAATCTCAAGAGGGACACTTAAGTTTATGGCAGCCAGCTGGTTTTCAACCATTATGATCATGGCTTACATGTGATGGCATAATAAACAGGAAAATTAAACAAAAGTCCTCCTGGATAGAGATGTTAACCACTTCATCCCTGTGAGTGAATAGCATTATGTCCTTTTGGCAGATCACAGGATTTAGTCCCCTGGAGATATGCTCAATGGAGACTGTGAGGCCCCACATAAGATTCTTTGTTCTATTGTGAATGTGGGATAGTGCTTGATGTGTGCATTTAGCTTTATTATTTAACCAGTGCACAATGATTCCCACGTATCAGAAGCTCTGTAGCTATGATGTTTTCAATGGCTAGATTCAAAGTAGAGAAGACACTAATGAGCTCAGCATGATTATTTGTGTGATACCTTGTACCTCTTTTGAAATTGAGAGAGCAATTTTGAAAGTGGATGATGCCTCCTGAACCACTGGCCCTTGGATTTCCCCAAGAGGTGACATCGCAAAAACAGAAAGGGATAGCTCAATCAATGGCCTATGGGAATGACGACCTTGAGTGCTATTGCTTGTCTGGAAAGATTGTACTGTAAATGGAGAATTTGACCCTGTAATCTATGTTTGGGAATATATCGGCATCCCTTGTGATTCGTATGCTCCAAAGGGCATGCAAAGGTGGAGAGAGAGAAGGGCTCCAACGGGGAAGATGTTTGGGAATATATTGGCATCCCTTGTGATTCGGATGCTCTACAGGACCTGCAGAGGTGGAGAGGGAAAAGGGCTCCATCCAAGTTTTCAGTTGGAATTACAAACCAATTTATCAGTTTTCATATTTCCACCTTTTTTTATTACTAAAATTACAAAACAAATCTATTTGTTAAATTTCATGGTTTTCTTTGATGGTTTTCACATGCAATTTTTTTAAACTGTTTTGTAAATTTTGAAACTGTATTACAGTTTCACAAAAGAATTTTAAAAGTTTTGTAAATTTGACAGACAAATTACCATATTTCACATTTCTAGATCTTTCTTTACACTCTCAAAAAATAATTTCAACAATTTTGTAAATTTTAAAACTATATTACCGTTTAAAAAAATTCTTAATAATTTCGTAAATTTTTAAACTGTATTTAACCAAAAATCACCTTTAACAAACAATTTATCAGTGAAATTCCAGTGAAATTCCATCTCATCCCGATTGAATGTCTTTGTATTCAAACCAGGTGTGTTCGTGTGTTCCTAGTGCCAGCATCGATTCATAGTTGTTGGGGGTGTTCCAAACTTTCATGGTAAAATAATAGGATACAAAGTGGTGGAAGATTGATTCTACATGTTCCATAGCCGGGTAACCACATATCCTATCATGTTCGCCTTTCTTTTGATCAGTTATTTTACGGAAGAATTCAGTTGGTACAGTGATGTGTGGTTTGACGGTAAGTTTATTTGAGCGAAGCCTATATCTACTCGCAGGTAGTTGGATGTACTCTTGGTGTTATAGGGGCAGCTACAAGGATTGATCCTGGGTCTACTATAGATTAGGACTGGGTCTACTATAGATTAGGACTGACAGTGACCAATTCACCATGTAGTTTAAAAAAAAGAAATTTCAATTGTGATGCAGCAGTAATGAAAACAATTTGGATTAGTTGAATGTACTCTTGGTGTTATAGTGGCAGCTACGAGGATTGACCCTGTATCTACCATAGATTAGAACTGACAATGACCAATTCACCATGTAATTAAAAAAAAATTCGATTGTGATACCGCAGTAATGAAAACAATTTGGATTTTGCCCGTACTAGAAGCTTTCAGATTCCTCTCCACGGCCGAGGGAACTCAGTGATGTTGGCTTGAACAATGATAGAGCAATATCCCAACTTCACCTCATATGAACCTGCCATATTTTTGGACAGTAGTTAAGAGGGTGACTTTTTGTCATGCACCGGATAGGTTTATGGATAGATTTTGTTTGAAATTTTGTTGATATTTCCCTGAAATTTAGTTGGAACGTGAGGAAACTCAATTGATAATCAAGTTCATATAAATCGTGGTTTATATATACCATGTAATATGACTCTATATATATATTTTTAATATTAGAATCTGGTAAAATAATTTCAAAAAATCAAAATGTTTTTGTTTGATTTTTTATTTTTTTTTTTTTTTTTTTTTTTTTCTTTTTTTAATAGAAGAGCAATATCCCAATTTCATTTCAGAACACCTACCATATTTATGGACAGTAATTAAGAGGGTGACTTTTTGTCATGCACCGGACAGGTTTATGGATAGATTTTGTTTGAAATTTGGTTGATATTTGCCTGAAATTTAGTTGGAAAGTGAGGAAATTCAGTTTGTAATGGAGTTTATATAAAGTGTTGTTTATTTATACAACAGACATGATGGCGTATTTTTTTGTCAGAATATGGTAAAATAATTTCAAAAAACCAGAATGTGGAAGTGATTGAATCATATTTTTTTTAGTGGAAATGGATTCAGCGTTGTGAAGATTTTTGGGGCATTCAAAATCATGAAGTTTAACAGTGGTCATTAAAATTTTTAAAAAATTCTGCTAAATTTTATCATAATCTTATGAGAATTTCCATTATTTTCCAAACTAAATTATAGTCTTTTAAAACTAAACATTTATATAATTTTAATTATTTAAGCTTTTGAAATATTAAATCTATTTTTACACTTAATAAATATAATTTAAATAATATAACATATTCTAATTCAGTGAAATAGCTAAAAAATTGTCTCTTTAAAAAATGTAATTTTAATCCATACCATATAGTGTCCTACTCCAATAGGGATACAATAGTGCAGGGTGGATTTTGTCAATACTCATTCCATGATGAGGCGTATGTCCCATGCAACATAAGTGATTTTGATATTTTCCACCTCGATGCCTATTGATTCCCTCAAGTGTGATTAAAGACTTCGGGAAGGAATCTTAGGTTGACGGTGGTGAGGCATGCGATCAGACCCATATGTGAGGTGATTCTCGTCCGATATCCCAACAATACCCCATCAATGCCTAGGAGGCCCGTGTCCATTCTCAAAGGTTTGATAATTTGATGACTTTAAGAGTAGGCTTTTTTATACAGATACGGGATTAATGATATAATTATAATGAAATGATATTAGTCTATATAACAAAAATAAAAATAGTAATAATTTAATATCTAGGGTTTAATAAGGGGTTTTAAAGTTAATATGGCTTGTTCAGGGTTTTATATGCCTTTTTTTTAAACAAGTATGGTTGTCAATACTTGCGTAATTGTAGGTTTTTCTGCATGAACTTGTTTTGCTTCATGTCACCTCTTCCATTGGTAGGTTGTTCAAATTTTCAACTGCTTAATCCTTGTTTGCAAGATTGTTTCTGGTTTTAGTATGATTTTCCCTTTTTTTATTAATCATTGGTAAAATAGTTTGCATTGAGATATTATCACCAATTACCTTTTTTATGCAAGAAACATGCAAGACTTGATATACATGTTAACATGGATGCAACTTCAATTTCTAAGTCGTGCTTCGAATCTTTAGCAATACCTTATAGGAGCCATAAAACCTTAGTTCTAATTTATTATTTTTTTGTTTGAGGGAATTTTGTTTATATGGTTGTAGTTTCACAAATTCCGAATTCCCCACTTAAAAATATTTTCACTACTATGTTGATATGCTTGTTTCATTTTACTCTGTCCTATAACCAAGTTGTCCTTCAATAGTTTTAGAACCTTTTGTTGGTGCCCTATGTGGTCCTCCATTGTTTGAGCCTTTATATTTCTTTTCAAGGATGATGTGATGGATGGATGATGATATCCATAGAGTGTCATAAATGGAGACATTTTTTATGAAGTACGGAAGAATGTGTTGTATCACCACTCTGCCAAGGGCAACCACTTGACTCATTGTGTATATTTATCACATGCGAAGAAACACAAATATTCTAAGCACTTATTCAAAATTTCAATTTTCCTGTCAAATTGAGGATGGTGAGATGAACTGTAAGCCAATTGAGGTACCCAAACAAGAAGATAATCAAGTCCATTTTTTTTTTAATGAAAATTGAATATTTGTCACTTACAATAATCTTTAGGACTCCATATAGAAGCTTTACTGTTTCCATGAATGCTTATACAAGTGTACTTGCTTCAAAAATATGTGAAAGAGAGCAAAAATGTGTAGAATTTGTGATTTAATCTACCACTACCATAATGACATTATTTCCTTCATATTTGGGTAAACCTGTAATAAAATCCACTGGAACTTCTTGACACTAGTTTGGTATGGCTAATAATTATAGGAGCCATGGGCTTTTGATTCTCTCTCTCTTATTATGTTGGCATGGTACACATTTAGAAATTCCCACTGTAGATCAACAAATTATGCAATATACTAAAACACAATACAAGATCTACTTGTTGGCATTATGATACATATGTTGTACTTGATGACAACCCACTCATCTCAGATGATAAATTATAGTGCAGCAAAGTTCACGCACTTTCATGAAGATAAAAGTTTCTTTCATGTAGAGAAAAGTTCACGCACTTTTATGAAGAGAAAAGTTTATTTCATGTAGAGAAAAGTTCACACACTTTTATGCAGAGAAAAGTTTATTTCATGTAGAGAAAAGTTCACGCACTTTTATGCAGAGAAAAGTTTATTTCATGTAGAGAAAAGTTCACGCACTTTTATGCAGAGAAAAGTTTATTTCATGTAAAGAAAAGTTCACGCACTTTTATGCAGAGAAAAGTTTATTTCATGGAGAGAAAAGTTCACGCACTTTTATGTAGAGAAAAGTTTATTTCATGTAGAGAAAAGGTTCACGCACTTTCATGCAAGGAAAAGCGCGTATATGTTGGAGAACTTACCTTTGGTCCATGGTAGTTAGTCCTTGGTATTTGAACCTATGGTTTTGGACCATGGTACCTCGTCAGAAGTGTTGATCCCAAGTATTGGGTTCGTGGTATTGGTTTATTATGGTTTTGGTCCGTGGTATTGCATGTAGAGAAAAAGTTCACGCACTTTCATGCAAGGAAAAACACGTATATGTTGGAGAACTTACCTTTGGTCCATGGTAGTTAGTCCTTGGTATTTGAACCTATGGTTTTGGACCATGGTACCTCGTCAAAAGTGTTGATCTCACGCACTTTCATGGTTGGTTCATGGTATTAGTTCGACAGTTTTTGATCCTATGGTTTTGGCCCGTGGTATTGCATCCAAAAGGGTTGATCTCACGCACTTTCATGGTTGGTTCATGGTATTAGTCCAACAGTTTTTTTGATCCTATGGTTTTGGACCGTGGTATTGAGAAAGGACTAAGGCTATAAAAGAGGAAGGAGATCATTTGGCAAAGCATCATCTGAATTATTGAATACCTAGATCTGGAATACTGTGATTGGGTTATGGTGCAGATCTGGATCTGAGCTAAAGAGGGATCTCACCGGTTGATGGAGAACAAGATCTAAGGATAGATCGACATCAAATGGTTTGAAATGAACTATCTCTATATAGTTGATTATGCTTATTCTAGATCTGTATACTGACGCTTGTAATGATCTGAACTGGGTATAACTTAAGTTTGAAATCGCTGCAAGTCATGATTGAATATTTATAGATCTATACGCGGGTTGGCTTTGGTGAAAGCACGTATGTACGCAGGTTTGGTTCATTGTAGTAGCGTATACCATTTGAGCTATGATGTTTAAAGTTACAGGTGGTTCAGGTTGTTGATGTGTTCTGATGACTGTTTAATGGTGTCAGTATTCTACATATTCAGTTTGATTGATTGTGTTGATGGATGAGATCTAGTAATGGATCTAATGGACTAGATTAGGTTGCTAACACTCATATTATCCTTGTATATGTATTGATCTGGTGATTGGGTGATTCATAAGATTGATTGATTATGTGCTTCAATGATATTTATGGGTCCAGTATGAAAATTGGATGAAACGTGGCCTTTCAGATTATGATGTTGTGCTTCAGTGTATTCAGTCTGAAAATTGATGAAACGTGGTACCTAGAGGAAGAAAGAGAAGGTTGTAGCCTTCGGTAGGTCCGCACCTACGTACTAGTACATCAGCTAGTACAAGAGCCAAGGGGGTGGCAGCTCCCTTCTAGTAGCAGCTGGAAAACAAGTAAAGGTTGGAGCATCTCAGCAGGTAGCAGCCTGCGCAAAGGGGGTTGTAGCTCCCTTCCAAGAGAGTCTGGAGAACGAGAGAAGGTTGTAGCCTTTTGCAGGTAGAAGCCTGTGTACTGGTATAAGTCTGCACCAGTACAAAACTATTGTAAAAGGTATTTCTTATTAAAGAAGATTGAGACGACTTGCAGCAGGTGATTTTCACCCACATTGGGTTTCCACCTTACATCATGGTGTTCATGTGTGCTTCTTGTGTGTGATGATCTGTTCTATTTTACTGCTCTGGTTTACTGCTCATATGGTTAATAATGTTCTGATGCACTCATTAGAGATCAACTAACTGAATCATATGTTTAATGGATATATATTTGTTGCATCACATATGAATCTTAATATGGAAAGAGAAAAAGTTATATTGATCTGATAATACTGATTCACCCCCCCCCCCCTCTCAGTATTATTTCCAACACTACTTCTACAACACTTTGTAGAAGCTTAATCGAATTGAGCAAGATCAAGAGAACACATATCACTGAGAATGAGAAAGCAATCACACATAACACAGAAGAAATATCACAGGGAAAGCCTCAGCCTAAAACCCCAACTCTGTATTATCATACAAGTGGAAATCTTATTTAAGTTACAAAAAGAATTAGCTCTCAAGCTATCATGCTTTCTCTACAATCAAACAATACAACTCATAGACTGAATAGACATTGTATATGTCCTCCTCAAGCCCTCCAAGCCTCCTATTTCCTTGCGCAATTTTTCTTGGGGTCCAATGATGTCACATGTGTGAATTGGCCTTATCACACTCACGAAACCTGAAGAAGTAACTGCGCAATCCTCAAGGAAAGAATTCCTTCTACATGCAAGGAATATTCACAATGGAATATTCTAGCAACTGATAGTACACTGCCCCTCCATTTGATCTCAACTAGGTCTCTGTCTGCACTGACATGCATGAGTTATTTATGAGAGAATCATCAGTTATCTGAAGTGCAGTGGTTACATGCATGCAATCATTAACTAACTGAACTCACATTAATTTAAACAAACTGTTTAAGTCAATCCAACTAATTACAACTCAATTTAGAACTCATCCTTATCTCTTTAACTGATGGATAAATTCCTCAATTAATGGAGAAATTGTTGCATGTCTCCACATAGACTTCAAGTTTGATTTTCCTTAACTAATTAACTCAAGATGAATTAATTAATTAATTTACAAACTGCTGCTAAGATCAAATTCGAATTTTACTTCACTATTTTAGTATAGGGATTGACTAAAATAAGAAGGTATCCCGAAATGCTATTTATAGAATGCTATTTTTAGCACTTCCATTTTTCCATCCATTGTTGCTAAGATCAACACTTGCTGAACTGCTATTTATAACAGTGCTATTTTTAGCATTTATTGTTTCTATTTTCAACAACACACTCATCCACAAACTTATGCACATATACCTTCCAAAAAATACTTTTTCTTAATCGTATGGTATGTTTTCAAAAACTCTAATTGTCCTTCCAAGGAGATGTGTGTAATTCCAAAGTGACTGTCTATTTGAGTTGAGAGTTCTTACACAAGTATAAGCAATTTTGATGCTACAATAAATCATTCTTCCACATAATTTTTTCTATTGCTTAGGGGTCTTATTTTAGTTGTTGAATGATATTACATACCTTCTCATCTTGCTTCCATTATATCCTTGCTTCTTTCAACCACTTAGATTGTTGAATTGAAAATAGTGCATAGTAAACCCTTTGTGTCTTCCGTTTCCCTTTAGGGTGCATTTGCTACAATATTTTATTTTATTTTTTTGTAGATAATTTCGAGGTCATAACCTAGCATATTTGTAACCCATTTGCGTTGCGTTTTTTAAACTAGCCTCTTTGTTCCAGGTAGGCCTCTTTTTATTTTGAAGTGTCTTCCTATTATATATAGATGTCATTTCTTAATTGCATGTAGTATGGGCAACATTTTTTCATAGATGGGTCTAAGTTCTTTCCTTTAATTCGGCTACTTTAAAATCCAAGAGGGCTTCCATCCTGCATCAAAATTGCACCAATGCCATGGCCCAAGGCATCCCACTCCACAATGAAGGTTTTTGTGAAGTCAAGTGTCACTAGGATGAGAGTTGTACAGATAACTTCTATAAGTTTTTCAAAATATTTGGTTGCTTCCTAGGTCCAAGAAAATGCTTCATTATTAAATAATGTTGTTAGAGTGTTTCTATTTGAGCATAATTCATAACAAACTTGCAGTGATATCCTACCAATCGTAAAAACCCTTTGAATTTTTTAAAGCTTTTGGGGATTGACCCATTCCATCATATAGCTTTAATTTTGTTAGGGCCCACTTTGACACCCTTATGAAATATGATATGACCCTAGTGTTCTATTTATTGAACCCCAAAGACACTTGGAATGATTTGCATATAGTTGTTGCTCTTCAAAAAATGTTAAGACCCTATCAAAATGTGATACATGTTGGTTTGTAGATTTATGTGGAGTGGTTTTTGAGAGACTGAATTCAGATATTCCACAGTGTTCATCTTTTCATTTGTCGATGTTTCGAGCCTAGACCAAGACTCATCATCAGGGCTGATTTACAAAGAAGAGAAAAGTGTGTGATAAATATGGTGTAGGTGGGCTGTTGAGTTGATAAGCCGACCTATTGATTATTTAATAATATTTTAATCTTATTTTAATTAATTCTTGTAATATTATCATATTATATTTATTGAATGTATTATTATCTATGCGCTATATTTTTTTTAAAGATACTTATTAAATAATTATTATTGTTACTAATTTTATTTTATTTTTTTAGGTTAATGTTTGTTGATTTTGTGCAATGTTAATAAGGTTTGATTTTTATAATTGTATTCATTTTTTTTATATAGTAAATAACTACTTAACCTAGTCTAATTTTTGTTAAAGTGCAAAGGTTATAGGATTATGTTCTATATGTTAATAAGGTATTTATTATTATTAATATCATAAGCTTTTTTAATATTGTTAATTTAACTATTAATTAAAATTAAAAAGATGAACACTGTGGAATATCCGAATGTGATACATGCTCTATCCAAGATTTGTTGTATATTAATATATCATCAAAGGATACTAATACAAATTTTATAAGAGTGGTTTGAAAATAGAATTCATCAAACTTTGAAATGTTGTAGGTGCACTAATAAATCTAAATGGCTAACCAAAAACTCATAATAATCTTCAGGTGTTCTAAATGTTGTCTTGGGAATGTCTTCTTACTTCATTGTGATTTGATGATATCCAAAACAAAGATCCAATTAAGTAAAACAATTTTCTCCATTCAATTCATTTAATAATTAATCAATGAAAGGAATAGAGAACTTATCTTTGATTGTCATTTTGTTGAGTTGCTTGTAATCTAGACAATTATGCCATGAACGATCTTTTCTTATAACCATCACCATTGGTGAAGAGAAAGCACTATGGCCAGTTTGAATGATGCCAATGTCTAACATTTTCTGAACAATACACTTAATCTCTCTTATGTGCATATGGATATCTGTAAGGCCTAATGTTAGGTAGTACACTTTCAAGTTTCAAATGAATGCATGCTCATGATCTTGATTATTTAGAAGACCGTTAGGCATCTCTCTGAATACCTTGGAATGGTTATTGTTAACTTTTTGGAGACCCCCTAGAGCAACGAATATAGATGTTCGAACATATAATGAACACAATTGTGTAATAACACCATAGTGTCTCTTTTCTAGTAATTTAATCATACTATTAGAGCTTATCACTTTTTGGGGTCTCCCTTGGATAATTCTAAGCTCAATTTCCATGCCTTTGGAGAAAAATATCATGAAAATATATTGAAAATTAAGGGCCAAATTTCTTAATGATTGTAAACATTGGACCCTTAATGCAACATCAATACTATTTATTTGGATTGCAATCATGGGAATATCCAATAAATACCTCCCCATATTAGCTTAATCCTATGACACATCCATGAACAATTTATTATACCGCCATCTGCAACCATTACTTGAAATTTCGGTGCTAGATATACAAAGCAATTGAGAAGTTTTTTCGATGTGTAATTGATAAAGTTATGGGTACTACCATAATCAATTGACATTGTTAAACACACACACACACACATATATATATTTTATATGACCTTCTATCTCAAAGGTTTGTTGAGTACTAATGTCTACCAATACATGACAATATATTGTTGAAGTAATTTCTACTAGCTCTAGATCTTGTGACATCTTTAATTCTTGATCTTCTTCCTCTTCACGATCTATGTAGAACAATTTCTTCTCATAACATTTATGCCCCTTACTATAATTTCTATCACAATTGAAACATAGTCCCTTTGATCTTCTTTCATCCATTTGCTAAGGTGTCAACCTTGTCGATTGAGTGAGGCTAGGAGAGAGTATGATGTTCTCTATAGTTGATAATGACCATTATTCAAGTAGCCATATTTTTACTTTCAACTTTCCTTGTTAAACTGGAGTATGTGTAGAAATTCCTTGTAGATTCAAACTACAGATTGTAATATACTAAAACAATTGACTTGAATCTACTCTGCTCATCAGCAGGAACAATAAATGATCAATGAAATCATGAAGCATAAAAGAGAGAATTAAATCACACATAACACAATAATTTTTTGGGGAAATCCACAGGGAAAATCTTCCGCTATTTGTATATTGCATTAATAAGAAAATATGAGAAGATTACAATGCTTTGCTCAAGCTTGAGCAACCTCTGCACTATCTCAATCTATTTCACTTCTTCACAAACAAGCTCCAGCCAATACGTAGCCAAATCTGCTGCTTGCCAAGATCCTATTTCCTTGTGTTGTTCCCTTAGGAATTGGCCCATATTTAATTAGGAAATTCCTCAGTTATGAATTGTGCAATCCTCATAAGCCTTCCTTTGATTGCATGCACCACCTGGACAATTCAGATGATTATACAACTGATAGTACATTGTCCTTGAACTCCAATCTCAACTGGGTCTTTCTGTGATCTAACATGCATGAGTTACTTATGAGTAAATATTTAGTTTATTGGTTGAGGAGTGTTGGTTACACCCCACTACTGCAGGTTACGCCCCACTACTAGATCTCCCACTAATTCCTCTATTGGTTGGAACTAGTTTAACTGAATTTAACCCAGTTAAACTGAATTAAATAATTACAACTCAAAATAAACTCAACCTGAGCGCTTCAAATTTATGAACCACTATATATGACTCTAGATAGACTCCCAACTAGAATTAACTGAGCCAACTAAGTCAAATTAACTTAGTTAACTATTACAAGTTGCTAAGAGAATTAGAATTACAATTTAATTCTTAATTTAATTTAAGGACAAAATTAAATTATGATTTTCTTGTTGCATTTTTCAACACTCCTTCTCAACAAGAAATGGATTATCTGCTACCCCGATCCTACATTTGTGAAACTCAAATTTGCATCTTAACAATTCCTTTGTCCAAATATCTGCATCTCACTCCTCTATGAGAATGTACTCAAGCAACATGATTCTCCTCTGCAGACAACCTTATAGATGGTGATACCAGATGTCGATATGCTTGGACTGATCATGAAAAGATAGATTCTCAAAGAGTTTGATACAATTCTGATTGTCACAGTGAATCACTATAATATCCATCTGCTGACCAAATAAACCAATAATGATCTTCCTCATCTAGATAGCTTCGCAAGATGCTTGATTGACAGCCATGTACTATGCTTTTGCTGAACTGAGTGCAACTGATCTCTGCTTCCAGTTGTACCAAGACACTGTTTCTGACCCAATACTAAAGAATCCCCTTGATGTTGAAGCTTCACTCCCTCTGTCCATCTATACCAAAGACCAAATTGAGTGGTACCTTTGAGGTATCTAAACACATGTTTAGTTTTCTTCCAATAAAGTTTGGTTTCCTTAACCAAGGCTTGAATACGCTGGTTAACTGCAAAACACATGTCCAGTCATTTGTTCACCAAATACATAAGTGAACCCACACGCTGTATATAAATAATAGTCTCCACTACTTCAGATGAAGTAGCATCCTCATTCCTCCAGTTACCTGCTAGAGGAGTCTCCATGGGTTTGTTGCTCTACATGTGGAACTTCTTCAGTATCTCGTTGTCATACTTGCCCTGAGAGACAAACAATTCATCATCTCCTTATCATACTTCCATACCAAGAAAGTAATGCATGAGCCCCAGATCCTTGATCTCAAATTCTCTTACAAGATCCTCTTTGCAAGATTTTATCAGCTTCTCATCACCTGTTAGAATCAAATCATTGACATGTAATACTATAATCAACAATTTACCTTCAACCACAATATGGTAAAGGTTCGCATCTTCTTCACTTTTGGTGAAGCCCAACCTAGTGAAATAGCTATCAATCTTGGTGTACCAAGCACGGGGTGGTTGTTTCAGTCCATACAACGCTCGCTTGAGTCTGCACACAAGCAACTCTCTGTTGAAGGTCTCAAATCCTTCTGAATGCTCAATATACATCTCTTCCTCCATCATACTATTGAGGAATGCTACCTTCACATCCATCTGATGTATCTTCCATTCCATGTGCACTGACAGTGCTAGAATAGATTTGATTGACGAGTAAATTTCTGCTGGAGCAGAGGTCTCATCATAATCAATTCTCTCCACCTAGGAGAAACCTTTTGTGACAAATTTGGCCTTGTGTTTCTCCACACTCCCATCTGCTGCTTGCTTTACCTTGTAAAGCCATCTGGGACCCACAACTGACTTGTCTGCTGGTCTTGGGACCAATTCCCAAACATTGTTTCTAATAATGGAGTCATACTCCTCAACCATGGCATCAACCCATACTGGTTGCTGCACTGCTTCCTCGAATGAGGATGGCTCAACATCTACACTCTTGCTCATTAGATCCATGTAGCCAGTGTATTGATCTGGTGACCTCCTCTGCCTACGCTATGATGTGGGTACTTCCACATTATCTCTAGCATCATGCATCAATCTGTCAGCCTCTCTAGTGCTATTCCTTCCATCTCTGGAAGTTTATGCATGAGTGGGTGCTTCCACTCTCTGCTTCTCTGCATGAGGTTGCTCCACATCATCCTAAGGTTCCTCCTTTGGAGCTAAAAGCTTCTCATCTACATGTAACTGAAGCTCTCTCTCAAGGGAACATTTCATGGCCTTCTTTTCATCGAAATTCATGTCTCTATGAACCATTGTCATCCTGTTAGGGGGCAGGTACACCTAATAGTTGTGGGTTGTATCAATTTACCCCACTAATATGACCAACTCGACTGTTGGCTCTAAATTTTTCCGTGCATCATTGGTAACATGAAAGTAGACTGATGAACCAAAGATCCCGAAGTGTGCGACATCTAGTTTCTTACCTGAAAAATATTCTTCTGCTGTACTCATCCCGAGAATTCGACGAGGGATTTTGTTATGCAAATAAACAACTGTGTTGCATGCTTCAACCCAAAAGTGCAATGGTAGGCCCATAATACTTCTATTCTTCCTTTTAGCCACCCCATTCTGCTGTGGGTTATGATGTGCTATTAACTCCCGTTGAATTCTTTTTGATGCACATAAGTTCTTGAATTCATTCGACACATATTATCCTCCGTTATCGCTTTTGAGAGCTTTAATTTCCTTCCAATATATTTCTCAACAAGTGCTTTAAATTCACAAAATTTAGTGAACATATGATCTTTCTTCCACATGAAGAAAATATAGCACTTACAAGAAAAATCATCAACAAATATTACATAATACATGTGCTTGGCCGTGGATGCTGTCGAGAACGATCCACACACATCTGAGTGAAACCGATTAAGGATCGCTTGCGCTCGACTGTCATTTTCATGAAAGGAAGCTTTGCCGTACTTGTCCAATGTACACCCTTTGGATGTGTCTCTCTTCTCTAGTGTACCCTTGGGAAGTCCTATAGAAATTTGTTGCATGGTCTTCAACGCTCCATGGTGCAAGTAACCCAATCTTCTATGCCACAACTCATTGATGTCTCGGCTTTGCACCATCTACTTTTGTTCTCAAAGCAACGTAGTATTCTACATCTAATTTGTAGAGGTTATTCATCCGAACTTTGATCCGCTTCACCTGTCCTGAGGATATGTGACGAACGAAAGAATTTCCCTTACTAAATATCACATCGTATCCATGGTCCTCCAACATGGAAATTGAAACCAAATTCTTCTTCAAAGCCAGAACATACATGACATCTCTTAATGTGAGAGGAGAACTAGACTCCCTCTAAAAGGTAACAATACTGATTCTGTTCACGCTATACCTCCCACCATCTTCGATCTCGATGTGCATATGGAGGTCCTTCTCCTCCAAGTCACTAAAGAACTATTTGTTGCCAGTCATATGGAATAAGGCTCCACTATACAGGTACCACACACTACCCATCACCGGTGATGGTGAAATCCAGTTCAAATAGTGAAGCAAGAGCTTCACCTACTGATCTTCCTGAGGGATTATTACTGACCTTCTTGTGTGGACACATTGTGGCATAGTGTCCCAGCTCGTGACAATGAAAACATTTAATCTTCGACGTGCCCTTCTTCTTGCCACCCTAACTGGAATATGACTTAGAATGGGCTGAATTCCCCTTCCCTTTCTTCACCTTCCCATCTAAGGCACAATTCTCCTCATCATCATGGTTAGATGAGGATCTATCTCTGGTGTTCCGCCAAATCTATTCTTGTACCAAGTCAGACCACAATCACTCCCACTTTGGTATCTTCTCCCTCCCATTAACCAATTCCTGGTAGCTGTGCCAATGCTTGGGAAGTCCTAGAAGTGTTAGGCTCACCAGATCATCTTCAACAACTATAACATCGACACTTCCAAGATCATCCCGACATTGGGTGAACTTGGTCAAGTACTTCAATATTGTGTCACCCTTCTCCATCTTGATCTTTCTGAGCTTGTTCTTCAGTGCCAGCTTCCCGTGGTCACTGTTGTTTTGAAACAGTTCTGTCAAGGCCTTCCACATTGCAAATGGAGTTTCATTACCATGGAGGTACGAGACAATATGATCTCGAATTCCTTCTAGGATCATTCTTCTCGCCTTTGCCACATACTTTCTCCACTATGCCAGATCATGAGCATCAACTGGATTAGGAATATCTTCGTCTATGAATTCCTTAATCACGTTGTCTTCAAACATTGCCTCCATCTTTTCCTTCAAAGAAATATAGTTCGAACTACCCTCAAGGGCACATTCGGGTCTCAATCCATAAAATGACATCCTGCTGGCTCTGAAGTATGATGCTGCGAATTCGATTTCTCTTGAAAAATACAAACTCGTATTCTCCTCTTCTATAGTGATTTCAACTTCGATACCATGTAGAAATTCCTTGTAGATTCAAACTGTAGATTGCAATATGTTAAAAAAATTGATTGAATCTACTCTACTCATTAGCGGAAATAATAAATGATTGATGAAATCACAAAGCATAAAAGAGACAGGATCCAATCACACATAACACAATATTTTTTGGGCAAAGCCACAACTAAAAACCACTGCTATCTGTATATTGCATTAATCAGAAAATATGAGAAGATTAAAATGCTTTTCTCAAGCTCGAGCAACCTCTGCACTATCTCAACCTATCTCATTGTTATAGCTCCAAATCTCACTCTTATGGTTTGTGATGCTGTACTCATGGCCTAGGGCAACCCCTCCTTCCAGACCTGGTCCTAAAATTTAAAAAACAGTGTTTTATCCCTTATACGCGACATTGCCCTGAGTTAAACGCGTGTATATGCGGGTATGTGTATAGCCAACCCGCGTGTATGTATTAAAACACTTAAAAAAATATAACACTCCTTATTTTTGGGCGGAGATCGCGGGTTTTACCTGTTGATCACCTGTTAGTGCCCGTGGCCCAACTGTTCCCAACCAACTCCTAACTAAAAAACTACTTTGGAGATGGTATAAAAAGACCTCAAAGGGAAGGCCTAAGGAGGAGAGAAGAGAGAGAAAGGTTATTATGCTGAGATTTTTCCCTTGAACAGGTCTGAAGTCCCTTGTGCCTTCTGCACTTCCCCCATTTTGTACAGGAAACCTTTGTTTCCTTGTGTGTTGATGTTCATCCACCATTTATGACATCATGGAGAGAGTCATGGAAGGAGTTTGTTAGAGGCTTGAGGCTGGAACGGATCCGGAAGGAAGCTTTGCTTGGAGCCTGCTGAAGGTGACTCAGGTGAAAATATTCCTTTTTATGTACTTTATTTGTCTATAATAAAAGAAACACATGTCTTGGTTCCCGAAATGAATCTTCTTTGTGTTAATGATATTCATGTTTAGAATTCATATATAAAAGGTTGTTTGGATTTCATAACTAACTACCTTTCTTTATAACATGAAGATGGTTTCTTTATAAATTTTTGTCCATGTACTGCTGTGTTCTTTGAATTGGTTGTTTTGCAGGACAAAAGAGACGAAGGGAACTCCAAGAAGGGTTTGCACCCTAAAGGCCTTCTCAAACGTAGGACCAAAGGTACGTACCCTTATCATAGAATTTTCTTATAATAGCATAATGGCTGTATGAATGCATGTTTCTTTGAATAGATAACTTTCAGTCTGCTAGGGTTTCAACCCAAAAAGCCCTATGGGATTAATTCCCTCTATCAGAATTGGCGACTCCACTGGGGACAACACTCTTGTTGTTCCTAGTTTGGGTGTTTTTCAAGCCAATCAGGGCTCAGCTGCCTTGTCTGCTTGCTGTTACTGTCTGGTATGTTCTTGAACTTTAAGCTTTGCCAGTTTCTTCATATACGATGTTTTTCTTAGATACAGAGGCGTATATACGCTTGTTTCTTTGAGTAAACCCGCGTATACGCAGGTTTCCTCAAACACAGTCGTGTATACACGCAATCTGTACTTAAGTACAGTCGCGTATATATTGCAATTTTCAAGATTTATAAATCTTTTTAGTCTCTGAAGGTTTGTCTGGTGGTTTGAGTCAGTCTGAAACAGTCATTTTCCAGTATCAGTTATTTGTTTTACAGCGAGCATCTCGTTCTGAATTCTCTCTGAGTATAAGGAGTATTGGTCTTGTTTTTTGTTGATTGCAAGCGTCATCGTTTTTGGCTAAAGCACGCAAGACTTCTTGCTAGGAATCTTGGCTGCTCTGTTTCATCAGGGTAGGAAGATTGAATTCAATATTTGTGTTAATCTTGCTTTTGGTGACTTTTTGTTTGCTTGACAAAACCGCTTTTTGTGACCATCCACTTCTTTGTTTCATGAAAGTTGTTGATTAACACTTTCTTGGAATTTGTCTTTTTGATCTTTTGGTTTTCATTGCCAAAGCTTTCATTGCTGCTTTTGATTGTTAAGAGCGATTTCAAGCACATTTATTTTTGTTGAGTTTTCATCCATTGAGTGGTGTTGATTCGCAAAAGTGTTTAATTGCCTATTCTTCAATCACAAGTTTCAGTGTTGTTGAGAGCATTTTTGAAAAGACTTTTTTTTGCTTGTTGCTTTGAAGAAAATCTTTTGAAAATCCTAGTTTTGCTTTCTTGAACTTTCTTTTCATTTGGTTTCCTTTTAGTGAAGTGAAAGTGCTTTATGTTTGTCTTAGAACTTGTTTTTAGTGTTTAGACGAAATGAATGGTAGCATCTCATATTCCATCTAGACATTGTAAGTGGCAAGATAAAGATTGATAAGCAAGCAACTTTCATTTTTGTTTTTAAAGTAGTTTTAAATCTTGCATCCACATATAGTTGTTGCATTAGGATATATTTGCATCCCCTTTTTAGGCATATATAGCTTTGTTAGCTTTTGCGAGTGTGAAGTGTGAATTAACGAAAAGAAAAGAAAAATTTGTTTTATTAGAAGTACCTCTGAACCCTATAGAAATTGCTCTTCATCGAAAAACGAAAAAGTGCATGTGCATGTAGTTAAGTTTTTATTAATTTCTTTTGCGTCAAAAAACACCACTAGTTTCACTTCCGTTACCTTGTGACTTAAAGAACAGCCTAATAAAATCAAGCGCTAACTAAAATTCACTAGAACTTTTTGTTTTAGTCAGTTACACCAAAAAGATTAGGATTTTAGGGCCTTGGATTAGGCGAGTGGAGAGTTAACTCTCCAAGGCCATATAAACGTCAAACGTAGGAGTCTGAATAACGAGAGAAAATCCAATAGCGTTAGGAAGACCAGGAAAGCTCCGGATCTGGGAGTTAAGCACGAGGGTCTGTGAAGACAGGGAAGAGAGATACCCCCTCTCCTACTTGTCCGAACTTACCTCACGACTGTTCCGCCTGGCTTCTGCGACGAGTTGGTATCCATAGTTGCTACTCCTAGGGAACTACACAGGTGGCTGCGGAGGGGAATCCCATGGCACCTGAGGTTGACGTTGCATCACTCTCGACAGTACTACTGGAGGGCACCCTTGCGAAGCTTGGGGGCTTGCACCGGCGCAGGCTGTTGTTAGGAGGTCAGCGTAACTTCCTCTGATACCTTCGCTGATAGGACTGGGTCCTCATCATCCCAGACTATCTTCGGAAGGCCCCTTAATTCACTTTCTCGTATTTTGGTGTCCGGTCTTAATCACCCGGAGCGGAAATACTTGGAAGTTGTTTGACTGGCTGTATCTTTAGGGACTTTATAGTGTGTGCTCTGTGCTCCTAGTTGGCCTAGCTTTCAATTTTTTGAGTCTTTAGTTAGATCATAACAAAAAATTCAAAGTGGCTGACCGATCTCCAAGACGGTCTCGAAGACTTCGTGGTCTTTCGCCACCAAGTTTAGAGCCTTCTCCTAGAAGGCGCAGAGGCAATACTACCGGTGGGTTTCGTCCCACGCCGGTTGACGCATCGGGGATTGATCCTCCTCTCGGGGGCATTAGCGGCCAAGCAAGGCCTGGCACTTCTGAACAAGAGAGGGACACTCCAGTCCTTTCTCGAGTTCTCTTTCAAGCGGAGAATAACATAGAGGTAGAAGAACTTTCAGAGTCGTTAGCGGCTCCAAATTCTCCACTACCATCTAGTCATCCAGACGTACTGCAATACGTTGGGACTCCGACGCATAGATCGTCAAGTCCAGGTTACGCTACGCGCTTACCATCGATGACCACTACTGGAAGCATGGCTTCTACAAGTGCTAGGACTATGCAAACCCCAACATCAGTGCAAGGGGGAGGAACCATTTCCATCTCCTCTGCTCCCTTGTTTGGATCTTTTGCTAGCACATCTTTAGTTGGGTCTACCTCCATTTCGTCCACGAGTGGAAATCCCCAAACCAATGCTTTTGGTACTGGATGCTTCCCATTTGGCACCCACTCACAGGGTATTCCATCGGTTCCGTTTAGTGCCGCTACGTCCATGATGGGCGCATCGGCTTCATTCCAGGGTTTTCCTTTTGGAAGTGGTCATATACCACATTCCAACCCGACGGTAGGATCCATGCCTTTTTCTTCTGTGGGACAAAGCAGCAATCCTTTCCAAGGTTGGAATAACCCTGGGGTTAGTAGCGCGGGAACTGGGAATCCGTTTATCGGCCAACAAGGGAATAGGCCGTACTCCACGGTTAGTTCGTTTCAAACTATTCCTCCTCTAGCTTCGGCTTGGAATCCGTATCAGGGGTTATCAACTCCTTACAATCCTTTAGGAGGAAACTTTGCTGGTTATGGAGGTCATACGGCCGGAGTTGGTCAAACTCCGAATTTTGCTGGTTCACAAGGCTTGACTTTTGGTTCAGCCGGTTCTACTGGTTACTTCGGGCAGCCTGGTGCCTCTCAAATTCCAGGACAATCTTTTCAGAACTTTGGGAGTTCTGCCCAGTCTGGGTGGAATCCCCAAGGTCCTCCTAGGCTTCCGTTTCTGGCAACGTTAAACTTGCCAGATCTCACTAAGTTAACAAATGACCCAATCAAGTACAATCCGGCCTGGCCTCCGGTCCCAACCAAACTCCCTTCGGACATTCCAAAATTCGAAGGGAAGAGTGGTGAGGACCCAGGCGACCATGTAACCACATTCCATTTGTGGTGCTCATCTAACTCCCTTATCGATGACTCGATTAGGTTGAGACTCTTTCAGCGCACCTTGACTGGTAATGCGGCCAAATGGTATATAGAGTTGCCAGGGGGCAGCTTTACATCGTTCGCTGACTTAGCCAATATTTTCTTAAATCATTTTCAGTTGCCTGTCCGCTATGATGCCGGAACTGAACTTCTGGCCACCTTTTGTCAGGATAAGGCAACCCACATTTCTGACCATATTCAGGAATGGAGACGGAGAAAGAGGCTCATTAAAGCCGAAATCCCTCCGGAGTACCGTCTCGAGTGGTTTTTGAATTCTTTACAACCTGAGATCTCCAAGGATGTCTCCATGTCTGGATTCTATTCTGAGGAGCAAGCCATTTTTAGGGCCCAACAATTAGAATTGATCTACTCTCAGTCTGGGATCCTACAGAAATACTTGCCTGATGCTCCTGGATCTATGGTTGACGTAGCTAAGTCGAAGCCAGGTCCGCACGCGGATGGTATCGTTGGGTTAGTAGACACAACTACAGTGAACTTGTTGAATCAATTGCAGCAGTTGTCCTTGCAAGCTGCTTCTAACAACCAAGTCACATCATCTAATCCCCCCGCTTCCCAAACTTCTTCAATAAATGCCGTCCAATCTGATAACCCCAAAGGAAATCAAAATTCCAATGGGAAAAAGAAAGGACGAGGTAAGAAAAAGAACCAGGATGGGAAGCCTGATGCAAATAAATCCGGCAACAACGCTGGTGGTGGTAGAAATGAGTCGAGAAAGAAAGTCAAGTTTCCATGCAAATTGTGCAGTGGAGACCATCTAATTCATCTCTACCCTAAGATTGAAGACGCTCAGCGCTTGTTAGGACAGCAAGGGACTTCTAGTTCTCAAGCTGTGTTAACCAACCCGTTTCCCCAAGGGCAGCAACTTCTTGCTGGCGCGAGTTCAAACCCTGGAACCTCCGCTGGGGGCAACCAGGAAGGGGAGAAATCGTCAAATGTTTTCATGATGGGTTCTAATGTCCATGTGGCTACTCGGTCACGTGATTATGGTGAAGCCGAAACTTCCAAAGACAAGACTGTTCCCGGAAGTACTGACCTTCATATTGAGCGACCCCCTGTTGAGACTATACCACGGATACCGAAAGGTTCCGCTAAACGCGCGACGATTAATCCTAATGCTAGGGCCGCCCAGAATTACTCCATTGTTGAGGATCTGGCTCAGAGTCCGTGCGCCATGTCCGCTTTAGAGGTTCTCCAGTCGTGTCCGGCTCAGAGAAGTGCTTTACTCTCCGCGATTGGAGCAGTCGATCCAGCTAACTCTTTAGTGCTCACTTTTGACATGTTAAATGTCAAAAAGCGACTCCCTCATCATATGGCTTTCCAAATAAAGTCTACATACCGAAAAATCAATATTTTTCGCACCCTGATAGATGAAGGAGCTTCCACATGCATCATGTCGATGTCATGCTGGAAGGCTATTGGATCACCTTCGGCTGTTCCTTCACCCACCATTTTGACTGCATTTGATGGTCATTCTCATAAGCCGCATGGGATTATCCTGGCCTTTCCTATATGTGTTGGGGGAAAGGTCGTCAATATTGAAGTAGAGGTCGTAGACGCTAACCTAGACTATAATCTCCTATTAGGAAGGAACTGGGTATACGAGATGGATGCCGTTGTTTCGACTCTGTTTCGTGTCATTTGCTTTCCTCATGAGGGGAAAATCGTTAAGGTTGATCAATTGGACTATTGTCCAGTCGATCCTCAAGCAAGCTCTGACTCTATTGTCCCTTTAGTGGATAACCCTCGCCCGCCAACTGAGAATTTAGGAGTAGGGATGTATTCCTCATTGATGGGTACATTTGATCTTCCCTCTCCTTTCGCTAAAATCAATGCTATTTCATCATCAAAGGAGTCTCCTCGAGAAGAGTTCTTTCGAACTCGTTATTTTTCAGACCCTTGGACCTTGCCTTCACCTACGACCACATTAGTTGAAGGACAAGTAAATGGAATGACATTCCCTATATCTGCAGCTGAGCTTAGATATCAGTCTATCGTAGACTCTGCAGACAACCATTCTACTCCTTTTTTCGAAGAGGAGTTAGATGGTCATGTGGCCCCGGCTTGGAGCCTTGATTCTACCTCTGCCTTGGACTGCTTAGATTCGGTTTTACCTTCTGAAGAAGCAATCCTCGAAGTAATGATGGGTATAGATCGACCTTGGGAAGACTTACACCATCGTTCATACTTTCTTCCTCCATTGCAGGAAGTAGAATCTAGATTCTCCGAGCTCCTCACTAGTGATGTTTGTATGGTGTCAAACCCTTTGGCTCCAGCACACATTCGTGCCGAAGGTAATATGTCGGTAATTTCAAAAACGATACCTATAAACATCTCTAGGGACCCTAGCGTCATCGAGAATATCTTCATCGGAATTGAGTGTTCCCCTGAAGAAATTCAAATCTACACCGACCTGTTCAAGGAATATCGTGATGTATTTGCTTGGTCTTATGAAGAAATGCCTGGCATTGATCCTTCTATAGTTCAACATGAGATCAAGACGTATGAAAACGCGAAACCAGTTCGTCAAAGGCTTCGGCCGGTTAACCCTAGGAAAGCAGTAGCTATCAAAGCTGAGGTTGAGAAGCTGCTAAAGGCAGGTTTTATATACCCTGTTCCTCTTACTGATTGGGTTTCTAATCCAGTCCCTGTGGACAAAAAGCAAGGAACAATCCGAGTATGCATCGATTTTAGGGACCTAAACAAGGCTTGTCCGAAAGATAATTACCCCACGCCATTCATTGATCAGATTATCGACGAGTGTGCGGGTAATGAAATTTTTTCCTTCATGGATGGTTTTTCAGGTTATAATCAAATCTCTATCCGTCCTGAAGATCAACATAAGACAACTTTTATATGTCCCTGGGGTACCTTTGCATATAAAAAGATGCCTTTTGGTCTTAAAAATGCTGGAGCCACTTTTCAGTGGGCCATGTCATATGCTTTCCACGACATCAAACATGTCATCGAGGCATACTTGGATGATCTCGCTGCTCGTTCTCGAAAGAGAACTGATCATCCTAGTCATCTTCGATTGGTTTTTGAACGATGTCGTTTTTATAAAATCCGGTTGAATCCCAACAAGTGCGTTTTCGCGGTTACGTCCGGTCGGTTGTTAGGGTTCATTGTGTCTAATGAAGGGATTCGGGTTGATCCCTTCAAGGTTGAGGCAATAATTCAGTTGCCTCCCCCATCCTCAATTCGAAAACTTCAAAGTCTTCAAGGGAAGGCTAATTTCTTAAGACGGTTTATAGCAAACTATGCCGAGATCACTAAAGGGTTTATGCGTTTGCTACGGAAAGGAGTTCCATTTGTGTGGGATGACTTTGCGCAGCGGTCGTTTGATGCTTTGAAAAAGGCATTAGTCTCTGCCCCGCTTTTGAGTCCACCGGATTACGGTAGAGACTTCCTTTTATATCTCGCCGCAGCAGAATCAACCATTGGTATGGTTCTCGTTCAGGAAGACGATGCTCTCGCCGAGCACGTGATTTATTATTTGAGCCGAGGCTTAATAGGTCCTGAACTTCGCTATTCTCCGGTTGAGAAGTTGGCCTTGGCAGCTGTTCACGCTGTCCAGAGGCTCCGTCATTATATCCTGCTACGCAAAACTTTTGTCTTAGCGGCGGTCAATCCATTTCAATTTGTCCTCAGTAGGCGAGTGATTGGGGGCAAATATAATAGATGGATAGTCATTTTGCAAGAATTCGATCTCGAGTTCTTGTCAGCCAAGTCTAAGAAATCCATGGTTTTCGCAGAGCTAATTTCTGAGCTTCCTTGTGGAGAGGATACTGTTTATGAGGAAAGTTTTCCCGACGAACATTTATTCCTCATCTCTTCACTCGACCCTTGGTATGGAGATATCATTGTCTATCTCCAGACTTCGAAGTTTCCCTCTACTTTCTCCAAGGATGAACGTCGAAAATTACGTCACCTGGCTAAAAACTATGTTATCATTGGTGACACATTATACCGTCGAGGGGTTGATTCAATCCTTCGGCGTTGTTTAACCTTAGAGGAAGCAGAGTCTGTGCTCAATGATTGCCACAGTGGAGCTTGTGGTGGTCATCTATCAGGGCTTGCTACAGCCCAGCGCATCTTACGTGCCGGCTATTTTTGGCCTTCACTCTTTAAGGACTGTGTGGAAGCGGTCAAACGCTGTCACCCGTGTCAAATTTTTACTCGGAAGATGCGCGCGCATCTAGCTCCCCTTTTTCCCGTTGTCACTGTCGGTCCCTTTACCAAGTGGGGTATTGATTTTACAACTTGTAATCCGCCTTCAGCGGCAAATCACAAGTACATTATCGTGGCTGTAGACTACTTTACGAAGTGGGCTGAGGCCATGCCTACTTATAAGAACGATAGTGACACGGCAGCTTTGTTTCTTTTCAATCAGGTTATCTCAAGATTCGGTATCCCAAGGGAGATTGTCACTGACCATGGCAGTCATTTCCAGAATCAACTGATGTCCGAATTGGCTCTTAAATTAGGTTTCCGCCAGGAGCATTCGTCCCCTTATTATCCTCAGGCCAATGGACAGGTCGAGGCAGTCAATAAAACTCTTAAGACGATACTCCAACGGACAATCGATAAAAATCGGTCCAATTGGCACATTATGTTGTATTCGGCTCTTTGGGCATACCGAACCTCCATCAAAACGGCTACTGGTTTTACTCCTTTTCAGTTGGTTTATGGGATGGAATCTATCTTTCCGGTTGAATGTGAAATTCCATCTCTTAAGTTGGCTGTTGAGCTTCTTCCTGAGACTTCGAGTCTCGAAGAGCGCCTAGTTCACTTGGAGCATCTCGATGAGCAGCGTCGAGATGCCGCCACGATGAATGAGGCCCATAAGAAAAGGGTTAAAACGCAGTATGATAAGTCTGTCCGTCCTCGAGTCTTTTCTGAAGGTGACCTTGTCCTGGTCTATGACCAAGATAAGGACGCCTTGGGGGCAGGCAAATTTAAGCCTATGTGGTACAGTCCTTTCATTATTAAACGAGTTTTAGAAAAAGGGTCGTATGAGTTAATCGACTTTGAGGGAAACAAGCTGGCAGAGCCCCGAAACGGGCTCTACCTAAAGAAGTACTTTGCTTAGTTTCAGCCAGGCAATGGCTTCTTTGTATTTTATGTATATTTGTACATATATCATCGAGAGTTTTCTGATATCAACACTTTTTGGTCTGCTGTGGCAGGTGTTGATGGATGATTTGGTCTATTTTGGGTTCGCCGATGGTGCTAGTCGGCACACTCGGAATCTTGCTTCCGCAGATTGGGTACTCTATTATCCAACTGGTCAATTGATGGCATCAAGAGGCGTGTGCATCGGTCCTGCTTCAAACAATATGGCCGAGTATACTGTTGTTATTAATTTATTATCCGAGGCAATCTCTCATGGGATCGACTCGTTGGTAGTATATCTTGATTCTCAATTGATAGTGTCTCAATTAAATAACATTTATCGGGTGCGGGATCCATCTTTATATCGCCAGTATTTAAGGGTGAGGTTGTTGCAAAGATCATTTACTTATATTAATTATTTGCATATTCCAAGATCTCATAATTGGTTAGCTGATTCTATCGCTAATCAAGCATTAGACTGGCATATCAATCATTCATCACAATAAAATCAAGCATCAAAAAGTAAAACTGTATATATATATATATATATATATATATATATGTATATATATATATATATATATGTATATATATGTATATATATATATCTATATATATATATATATATATATATATATATATACGTCGTCTCGAGTGTACATATGTGTGTCCAAAAAATATACAAAATTGGGACTCAAATGCCCATAATCATGTCGGCATATCTAATGCCTCGGCTCAGGATGAGCGTCTAAGTATGTCACTATAGCATTGGCCACACGCCGAAAAATGCGAACCCAGTCACGTGGCATGCCAACCACATGACGCTGCATATCCTCAGGAAGGTCCTCTATGACAGCCATCGGTACTCGGCAGCTCAATCTCGCCAAGTGTCGCTGGACGTTGTTCAGAGTCCGTTCTGTATTAGCAGCCGCCTCTTCGACTCCTCGGCCGCGCCGTCCATGCCGCGGGAATCCATCTGGTCGTACCGGCCCGATGTCTGGAATATGATCATCATATCAGTCATTTGAATCTCATCAAAAATATTTTTCAAAATTCATCATTATATTTGAAAAATCCAAAAAAATCATAAAATCAAAAAATCTTACCAATCTCGCCCCATGCTGCATTCGGTGGTAACGCTAGATCAAGATCTCCTCGGAAATCCAGCCCAGCATAGGGGTAGTCATCCACGGCGATGATCTGCTGATCCCACCAGGTGAAGAAGTCATCGTCGAAGGCAGTCCTTGGGACCTCCCCACCCCCGAGACATTTCATCAGATCAGCCCACTGACCCATGCGTGGATCGCGTGGGGTGCTGATGGAAACTGCTACCCTGGGGCGGAGTGCGAGAACCTTCTCGAAAAAGAAAGTACACAAGATGCTCCCATATCCAAAGTTTTTAGTCTGACCCCTCCTGATAGAAGTGAGCTGGCTCTTCATGTTGGCCAGAAGAGGAGTACACCAGTCGAACACAGTAGTGAGACAGTCAACTGCCACGCTCATGTTTTGCCGTGACGCCCGATGTAGAGAGGATGATCCGTTCACTCGAGCCATGGTAAACAGGATTATCCTAAGTGATAAACTCGCCACATGTGTGATGGAAATCTGGCTCCCAACCTTCTTGGGATGTCCCGGGCAGTATATCTGTACATAGTCCTCTATCGAGAGGGCGCTTC
Organism: Pinus tabuliformis; assembly: GCA_031772625.1. Classification (NCBI taxonomy): domain Eukaryota; kingdom Viridiplantae; phylum Streptophyta; class Pinopsida; order Pinales; family Pinaceae; genus Pinus; species Pinus tabuliformis. The sequence goes on from CM062813.1 coordinate 721,151,503, forward strand.
GTGTCCTGCCCCGGGACTGTACTACCTCTCCCCTTCGGGAAAGGCCCGTGATAAAATAGATATCCTCCACTTCTACCCTGAGCGGCATCTAATCGATCATAAAAGCTTCCTCATCGACATCCCAATAATCAATGAGCATCTCAAGCAGACGCGTGTTCGCTTTCATATTTGGCAATTTGAAAAATTTAAGCAAACCGCATCCCCGTAGGGCATCTAATGCTTCTGGACTGTTCATAACTTCATTGTCTACCGCTGCGTGCTCTCTTTCACGCCACGTGATAGGCATCCTGAGAAAAAATCGATTCAAAACCGTTAGTTTTTGTTTAAAAATGGTTCGCGGCGTATACCCGGGTTCCTGTACACACAGTCGCGTATAGGGCCCGCGTGTACGTGGGTTCGTTATTACCAACCCGCGTATACGCCGCGAGGAAATTTTGGACAAAATTTCAACGGTGAAACATCAACCAAAAATCATAAAACCTGTCACAATCAATTGCAAGCTAAGTATAAGAGTTACCTGGAGGTTTTCGACGAATTTGAACGGTTGAATCTGGCTGTGGGAAGTTTGCTCCTTTTGCTCCAAATCCTTTGCTCTCAAACTCAAATGGTAAAAATGGTGAGTCCAAAATGCTTTTTATAAGTTTTGAAAATGCAAATTTTTTTCAAAATTTTATTTTGTTTGGCCTCATGTGACTTTTAACTTGGGAGCTTGGAATGTCGAGATTGGTCTGTTTTTCAGGACATTTTGGACGTTTTTTCAGTTTCGAGTCGGTTCCATGACTGCTGACCCGTCATGACAGGTATCGTGTTCTCACTAGCATATAGGTTAGGGACACCATTTTTCCGTTGCATTATGCATACTAGCCTCCATTTGACCGATACATCTGCCATAGGGTCGATCCCATCGTGTTGTGGTTCGTAAGCCATCTTCACTCGCCGATTCTTTAAATCATGACACGATGGTAGAGCCATCCTTTACATGGACGTCCTAGTTAGCACCTCACTGACATTTGTCACCCATGCTGCTCTGTTTTGAGTAGGCTCGGGAGTCCTCTGTAGTCTCGCCATGACTTACGCGTTGAAGACTCATTCCTCTTAGCTTCTCCGCTTTGTTCTGGCCATATACCCTAGAGGCTCCTTTGTGTTGAGTTGTACTACTGCATTGCATGTTGACCACTTGCACCTTTTGGCCTAGAGCCGGCTTCACTTGGACGCGTGTTTAAGCCAACTTTTGACCATGACATCTGCAAAATCAACCTTGCATACCCTTGACTTCTGTAGCTTGACACACCTTGACCCGTGGAAGGAACATACCTTTGAGTGTCACTGACCAGTTTTCACCTCCCTACATTGAGCATAGGAACGTTCCTTTCCCAGGAACTAGATCATCTGTTTCACCGACACTCGTTCTTTCCACTGTACCATAGCATTCTTTTATTCTTTTTCTGGCTTAACAGAAAAAGACAAAAAAAATTAAATATTCCAAAAAGAGCGGGAACGGGACATTATTTCCATTTATTGTTGGCAGCTAGAGTCAGTCGTGTCGCCCTTGAACAAAGCACTCAAAACAAAGTCTCCTCCGTATGGGTGGGATTTAGTTTGACTTAGGTACGCCATAACCTTGTTATTGAGTCAGTTCTCCACCGATTGGTTATCTCTTCCAATCATATGGAGGGTTCGTTCGTGCCTCCTGCATGGCGAACTTATACAGAGTCATCATATGCTGCCACATAGTCACATTGAGTCGTGCTTTTGTTCAAGGGAAGTTAGCCTGAGTCGGCCTCTCTGCGGTGTCTCTTGACTCATTTTTTAGTCGGCCATCCCTGGTTGTCAGTGTCATGTCTATCATCACATTAGTTATATTGATCCTTTACTCGTGCCGGTTTGAGAAGGTCCCCATTGACTTCTTGCTGGCGGGTCTTGTCCTTATCGACGACGACATCTTGCTCTGAAGATAGGCCTAGAGCTACACCCTGGCCCTATTTTCATTATTGATAGGTTACCTTGTGCTCAGCATCGATCAGTATCATGGGTCTTTGACTGAGTGGTTTCCCTTGTGTTCGACATCAGCTTACATTATCACACATTGGGATTCGTGCAGTACCTTGGTTTCCATTTGACCGTATTGGTGGATACCTCGCCTCTGTGTCAGCTTTCATTATTGGTTGGTTCAGAGGGTTTCTGCCGTGCGCTAGCCACATCTTGTGTACGCCGGAAACGTACTTCGGTTGGTTACTACATCTTTTTCGTCCGATTCCTTCCACATTATTGGCCTACGGGTTACACTCGCGCTAGATTGATGAAGGATGCCTTAATGCCTTCCTTCTAGCGGATCTTTCCCTATCGACTCCGACTCATTGCTCTGGGGCAAAGATATAGAGTCCATTTGGCAGTACCTTGGGGTTTGCAGTCATTAGTGGCAGATCCTTCGCTATCGACAGTGGGAAACCATCATTGTCTCCTGATCGATAGATTCTTACAGGTGTTCGACTCCAGCTCATCTATTCACACTTGTTAGATTGTACTGGGTACCTTGACGCTCATTATCATTATCGGTGAGTAGTCTCGCGTTTGTTAACAGTATACATCAATGACCGGTAATCAAACGATTTCTCACATGGTCGACTTCAGATCATTTATTCCCATGGTGTAGAAATGTACCACGGCGGTCGGTGAAGACCTCAGGTTGTATCAGCATTCATTGGTTCACTTGACAGTTGCTCCTGTTGCTGCTAGTTGATACCACTCCACTTTATATGTTGCAGTCAGTCAGGGCGACATTCTATATGCTGGCACCTGAGTTTGCAGTGTAGTACCATCCTATTCCATCATGATCAGTTGGTACCTTTTGGGGATCAGTCTTTGATATCAGTGATCCGTTGCATCTTTCAGCATCATTGACAGTCTTATATGTGATATTCAGACATGTACTTGTTCATTATGATCAGATGATCCATTATGTATCTTTCAGTCATTTATACTTGTATACTTAGTGGATCCGCTTGTACTTGATATGCGGACATGCTTTACTTTTTCTGAGCATGGGTATGCCCACCTCAGACAGTGTTTCTTTCTGATCTCCTTTGGTGGCTTGGCAGGCTGTATTCTGGTGAAGTCCTCCTCGGTTTTTGATAGACTTCCTTTCCATGTACTCGCATAATATATTTCGGCCATCATGTACCCTTTCTGACCTCATATATTAGGGGGCATCTGTTATAGCTCCAAATCTCACTCTTATGGTTTGTGATGCTGTACTCATGGCCTAGGGCAACCCCTCCTTCCAGACCTGGTCCTAAAATTTAAAAAACAGTGTTTTATCCCTTATACGCGACATTGCCCTGAGTTAAACGCGTGTATACGCGGGTATGTGTATAGCCAACCCGCGTGTATGTATTAAAACACTTAAAAAAATATAACACTCCTTATTTTCGGGCGGAGATCGCGGGTTTTACCTGCTGATCACCTGTTAGTGCCCGTGGCCCAACTGTTCCCAACCAACTCCTAACTAAAAAACTACTTTGGAGATGGTATAAAAAGACCTCAAAGGGAAGGCCTAAGGAGGAGAGAAGAGAGAGAAAGGTTATTATGCTGAGATTTTTCCCTTGACCAGGTCTAAAGTCCCTTGTGCCTTCTGCACTTCCCCCATTTTGTACAGGAAACCTTTGTTTCCTTGTGTGTTGATGTTCATCCACCATTTATGACATCATGGAGAGAGTCATGGAAGGAGTTTGTTAGAGGCTTGAGGCTGGAACGGATCTGGAAGGAAGCTTTTCTTGGAGCCTGCTGAAGGTGACTCAGGTGAGAATATTCCTTTTTATGTACTTTATTTGTCTATAATAAAAGAAACACATGTCTTGGTTCCTGAAATGAATCTTCTTTGTGTTAATGATATTCATGTTTAGAATTCATATATAAAAGGTTGTTTGGATTTCATAACTAACTACCTTTCTTTATAACATGAAGATGGTTTCTTTATAAATTTTTGTCCATGTACTGCTGTGTTCTTTGAATTGGTTGTTTTGCAGGACAAAAGAGAAGAAGGGAACTCCAAGAAGGGTTTGCACCCTAAAGGCCTTCTCAAACGTAGGACCAAAGGTACGTACCCTTATCATAGAATTTTCTTATAATAGCATAATGGTTGTATGAATGCATGTTTCTTTGAATAGATAACTTTCAGTCTGCTAGGGTTTCAACCCAAAAAGCCCTAGGGGAGTAATTCCCTCTATCACTCATTGCTTCACAAACAAGCTCCAGCCAATACTTAGCCAAATCTGCTGCCTTCCAAGCTCCTATTTCCTTGTGTTGTTCCCTTGGGAATTAGCACATATTTAATTGAGAAATTCCTCAATTATGATTTGCGCAATCCTCATAGGCCTTCCTCTGATTGCATGCACCACCTGTACAATTCAGATGATTATACAACTAATAATACATTGTCTCTGAACTCCAACCTCAACTAGGTCTTTCTCTGATCTGACATGCACAATCTAATTATGAGTGAATCTTCAGTTTACTGGTTGACAAGTGCTGGTTACACCCCACTACTGCATGTTACAACCCACTGCTGGATCTCCCACTAATTCCTCCATCCGTTGGAACTAGTTTAACTCAGTTAAACTGAATTAAATAATTACAACTCAAAATAAACTCAACCTGGGCCCCTAAAATTTAGGAACCACTCTACATGACTCTAAATAGACTCCCAACTCGAATTAACTGAGCCAACTAAGTCAAATTAACTTAGTTAACTATTACAAGTTGCTATGAGAATTATAATTACAATTTAATTCCTAATTTAATTCAAGGACAAAATTAAATTAGGATTTACTTGTTGCATTTTTCAACGGTATTCTTTAGGGATTTAAGATCAAGGAGACACACCTCAAGTTGGTTTCTTTCCTTTAAAGTTATCATAAAGAGGTCTAACAAATTATCCTATAACTTTTTTTTTACCTTGAGACTCAACATTGGAGCTGTTGAATGTGCCCTGTAATTGGATTTTCTTGTCAAAGATTTACCAATTGACCAAAGAATGTATTTCTCTTAATATCCCCATAATTTACTATTGATGCCCTTGCAAAAATGGACCAAGATACAAGAGAACCATGTTTTCGTTCACAAAATCATTAATACCATACAAATTGATCTTGTTCTAAAAACATGGATGCAACATTTACCTTTTGTAAGGCTTCCACTTGGTGTATATTGCTCCATTTGGAATATTCATGTTATAGGATCATCACCATCAAAATTTCCCATACCAATCTTCGTAATGATGTGATTCCTTGGTAATGTCTTGAAGCCTTGATGATGTGGATCTTGGATGATTATGGTTTCATGATTCAATATTTGTTCTTTTTAATGGTTATAAAAATGATCCCCATGTTGTGATTAAGTTCCAACATAATTATTCTCCTTATTTTGAAAATTTCCTTGAATCTCTATATCTCCTTTAAGAAGCCTCTCTAAGAGAATCTTTTCCATGGAATTCATGGTTTTTGTATTTCTTGATGGATTTTTTATTTCATCCTTGGATTTTTGTATCTCTTTCTTGTTTTCCTTTACCTTTTGTTCCACATTTTTTTTTATTGATCCTTATTTTTGTGACAACTGACTTTTCATCTTGGATGCATGGTATTGGACATCTTCTATTTCTTCATGAGTGATGAATGAGCTTTCTAAAGGTTTAAGTGGTGAAGTAGATTTTGAAGCACCCTTAGGAGCCATGTGAGTAAATAATAATGTCCCTCTTTCTTTCTATTTATCACAATTTTTGAGTCACCAAAATTAGATCTTCCAATCAAAAGTTATCCCAATTGTAAGTTATATTTTAAAACCCTAAGTTGTAGATATTTGGATGATATATCTTTGTTGTAATGTATCCCTAAAATTTGAGTCCCTCTGAATTTAGAACTTTGGTCTATGGTATGTTGATATGTATTCTTTGCGGTTCTATAGATGTGACCAAGATTTGATGAGTCAAGTGAAATTATGGCAAATTTCCTAAGACATGCTAATTTTTTTGGCCTTTTCTAAAGAGTGAACTCGTATAGTGTGACACATGTCCAATTTGTTTGCTATCATTATGAAATTTTAATGTACAGTACTTCAATATGTCCCATTAGATCCCTAAAAATTTTACAATCTAAAACTTCTCTAGGAAAAAACAATAGCAAAAATTAAAAAAATCGCTTCTTTGAAATTGTTTCAGGATTATTCACAAACCCTAACTCCTATAGGGTATATCTCCAAAATTATAATGAATTAGAATCTGAATTTTTTCTTAAACTTACTTCTATATCTCTCCTCGTCAACCAAAAATTTCGTGATCTCAGTCTTCCTTGGGAAACAAAATATAGTGAAAATACCAAAATCACTCATTTGAGATTCATTTCATGACTATTCACAAACCATAAATTCCATAGGGTGTATATTTGATATTTTAGCGAACAAGAGTTTGAAATTTTTATTGTATGTTCTTCTGCATATATCCTCAATTAGTGCAAAATTTCATGGTTTGAAGCTTTCTAATTTTTTATATAGAAATAATGCCACAATGACTCATTTAAAGCAACAAACCTTGTGATCATAGTTCTAATTTCAAATGCTATGAACCATGCCCATTAAAAATTATAACAATCCAATAATTACAATCCACATCAAGAGGGGAACTTCTTTTTACAATGAATATAATGTATGAGATAAAATTTGATGATCGTGAAACTATGTCTCTTTTGGTGTGTGTGTATGTAGGAGACAAAGGGTTCAATTATAATGAAAGGGTACAATTAGAGGTTCTACCATACATTAACAATATAACAATATAAATTTAATAGCTTAATATATAATGCTTAATAAGGAATTTTAGGGTTAACATTGGGTTTGTCTAGGGTTTAATATACAAACATTCTAGATTTTGGCATAAGGATTTAGTGGTGGTCTAACAATGATGCAAACAATTTTGATTTCGGCAAAGTGTGAAGCTTCCATATTTCTCTCCACTACCAAGGGGACTTAGATATGTTAGCTTGATCAATGATAGAACAATATCCCAACTTCACCTCATAAGAACCACCTGCCATATTTTTTGACAGTTTAAAAAGGTGACTTTTGTCCTTCTCTTGGTAGATTGATGGATAGATTTTGCTTGAAATTTGGTTCAAAATTGGAAAAATTGTAATTTTGATTTATTGAGTTTATATAATTCTAGTGTATCAAAGTTTTTGTAGGGCATTGAATCCATTTTTTCATTCAAAAAAATAATTTAAACAATAGAACTTAAAAATACACTTGTCTTTGATTTAATTTAAAAGCCAAAATTTGCTTTGTTAAAACATGTCTATGTTTCACCCCAACCATAGTTTTCCACTCCTTCAATAGGGATATAATAGTGGAGGGTGTATTTTGTTGATACTCTTTTCATGATGAGGTATTTGTCCCATCTAATATAAGATATTTTTCTATTTTCCACCTTGGTGCCCATTGATTCCCATAAGTGTGATCAAAGACCTCGATAAGGAATCTTAGGTTGATGTTGTTCTTTACAACATATGTGAGTCGATCCTCTTAGAATACCCCAACAATAACATCACTGCCTAGGAGGACATTGCATCCATTCTCAAGGGTACGATCTATAATGTGAAAGCTCAAGACCATGACCTTTCAAAAAATTGAGCCACTTGAGTAGGATTTCAAAAAACTTAGATTAGACCTAGTGAATGATGTGTTTTGCGTGTATGTATATGTATATATATATATATATATATATATATATATCAAACATGGTATGTCCATAGAAATGAGGTTCTAGTTGCCTTCGATTGTGAGTACCTTGCAGATCAAACACAAATTTTTGATACCCAATCCCCAATGCTCTTAAGTTAACATAGTGTATCCCATTTATTGAGTGGAGGAATCTTCTTCTTTGTCCCTAACCATAAGTAGTGAAGACATATATTTATGCTTTTATTTAAACTATGGTCATCCAACATACATGGATGACTTCAATAACACCTTTTATGAGCACAAGGGGCCATGCAATTGAAATCCATATGTGGAACTAGTGTCCAATTCTTTTATTTTATTTGATCAATTGGTGGTTGATTGCAATAACTCATTATAATTTAATATGAAACCTATATACTTGAAATAATCATAAGGGGACTCCATGGAGAAGGGGAGAAATTTAAGATCATCAATTAGATTTCTAAGGGAACATGGAAAAAGATGATGGATTAATTCTTAAGGTTGACTTCCATTCTTGTGTAAGAGTAATTTATTTTGGAATGCACTCTAGGAATTTTTCCTTATGAACAATGTCATCACCAAAATGAGAATGTCATCGACAAATTGGCTTTGGAAGATGTGCAAATTTTCTATGAATTTTACTCCTTTAAATTCCCTGCTTGTCTTTCATGGTTAATATACTTTTTAAAGATACTCAACAACAATGATGAAAATCAAGGGGGGGAATGGGTAGCTTTAACATAATGCACAACTGGGGAGAAAAAATGACGATGTTAACCCTTTGATAAGGATAACAAAGCATACACTTTGGTAGTAGGGTTCGATGTAATGTATGAAAACCCCATAGAGATCAATATAAATGAGAATAAGTTCGATGCACAACAAGTTGACTTTATCAAAGGATTTTGAAAGGCTATTCTTAAGCATGAAGGTAGAGTAAAATTTGAGTTTAATGGAGTAAATAGTTTCTTGAGGCACTCCAATGGCATCACAAATATTTTTATGGCATAGAAAGGTAAATTTTTCCAAGGATAGATGCTTAGATAGAATAGGTTTTGATCTATGAGCAATGGATTTGGATATAAGTTTATATACATAGTGATAGAGGCATATGGGTTGGAAATGAGCAAAGCCAAAGGGGTGAGTCTCTTTAGTTATTTCTGAAATAAAGGTAGAATTAAAGTGGAGATGAATTTTCCTTACTAGCATTTATTCCTAAATTGTAGAGAATAGGTCCTTATGGGTGTTTCCCAAAAACCAACGTAGGATACAATGCTTCCTCCATCTAGTCTAGGGGCCTTTCCTACATGAAAAGAGAGGAGAGCCTTGTGTAGTTCCTCTTTTGTAATTGGTTGCATGAGGTTAGTGTTTTGATATTTTGACATCCATCCATCGAAGAAAGAGGATAATGCATGAATGTTAGAAATATTTTCTTTTAGAGGCTTGTTATGTAATTCTTTGTAATTTTTTGTACGTTTTTTCTCAAAATAGAGGCAAATTCTATGAATTCTTGACCCCCATTATCTTTAATATTCAATATAGTGTTGATTGATTTTTGTCCCCTACCAACCTATGAAAAAACTTCTTTCTATTATCTCCTTTAGAGAACCAATTGGTTTTTCTCTTCTTTGTCCACTTGGCTCTTTCCATGCCACTAGTTTTATTTTTTATTCTAGTGCTTCAATTTCAAGAAAAGTGGATTCATTGCTGTTTAAATCTTTGAAAGTTTCCATGAGCTCTACAATTTTTCCTTCCACATCTAGGATACTATAATTTGGAAGGCTTCTTTGGACCAAGTTTTTGTTAAATACTTTCTTGGATGATATTCCTTTGCAAATAAAACATAACATCCTTCTTAGTGTCATAGGGAAAGAAGATCCAACTAGTATGAATGATAGTTTTAAAGTCATCATAAGGGAGCCAATTAGGATTGAACTTGAAAGGAGATGGTGGATTTTAGTTTTCAAGTGAGTTTTCAAGAATGATAGGTAAGTGGTCATAGTGTACTTCCTCGAGGACACGAGATTTGTACACTGAAAGGGATAGGAGGAGGGATTTATTAAAAAGAAAACAAACAGGGCACTCTGAAATAAGATTGGGTCTCTAGTGCTTTGTAAATTTTCCAAGTAGGATCAAGGATAGAGGGATTAAAAATTCCCAAAAGACTTCGATCAATGATGTGAAGGAAGTAATTGGATAAAGGTTCTACTTTGACATGATATCCCCATGTTTCATAGTGATGATGAGTGAAGTTGAGGTCATGTTCAAGGGTGAGGTGAGGCATGTCTAAATTGAGATAGCATGTTAGGGAATCCAAAATTTGTTTTGTTTGTGGGATGATGCATACACATTGAGCAAATCAACAACACAATAAGAGATTTTGAAAAAAGTGAAACTAGGATATGAGAGAGAGGGCTTATATATGTTTGATAGACCATGGAGGGTTTCCATCCAATAGAAAAACCCCCAAAGTTTTCCACCAAATCTATTATGATAAAAGCCACTTCTAGAAGGAACTTCTTTAATGAACAATGTAAACTTTGAAACAGGAACTATAAACTCAAAACGGGAACTCTGGCAAAAAAATCCCGTAAAAACATAAAAAAGAGTGCTAAAAACGAAAGGTGTGTATACTGGGACAATGATTTTTTTTTAGGCTCAATTTTGAACATGTTTTAAAATGGCAGTGAAAATGATTTTTTCGTGCAAAAATTGTGCAAAAAACACCATGAAAATGAAAAGCGTTGAAACTGGAATGATGGTTTTTTTTAGGGTCAATTTTAAACATTTTTAAAAAATGCCAGTAAAACAGAATTTTTATGTGCAAAAAAATAGTTGCTTTTGACGAAAAGAACACACTAATGTTTTTGGTAGAATAACATTTTTCTTTCCTAAGTATAAATTCAACATGTTTTAGTAATGTCGATAAAGATAAAATAATGGGATCTGAAACACATTAAAATTCTATTAGTTTTCATCCATGTTGTTAAACATATAATAACATCACACTAGAGATCACTAAAATTCTAATTGTTTTCAACCATAACATTAAAGGTACAAAAAAATTTGGAAAATTTTCAACCATAAAATTAAAAAACCATGACGTTATGAACAAATTACATGACTAAATTAATTAAACTGTCATTATTTGTACATTGAATGAAACATACATTATATCTCTAATTTATTGTTGCATTGTACATATTATAAACAATAAAAATCATCATAATTAAAACATATAATCCAACAACATAAAAATGACTCATAACTTCTGACTTAACACCATATGGAAATCAATTTTTTTTATTTGAAGATACGATGCAAACATCAATTATATAAACTATCTTAGACAATTATTCAAAATCACTCATATTTTCTTGCAACCATCATAATTCACATCTTCAGATGAATGACTGAATGTAGATGAAGATGTTCCATATTCTTCTCTTTCATCAACTAGTTCCCCATTTGAGTCCACATGCATGCCCACCATTTAAGGTTTCAAAATTCTTCTGGATCTACGACTGGTTTCAGCAGACTCCCATCATAACATTGTTCCTTCTCGTAATAACCTCTTCAGAATCTCTATCGTCTTGAAGCAAAGAGTTCCTCTCTTAGTTAAATTGAAGTCATAAACAAGTATGTCAACATCCTCCAATTTTAAGAGGTCTGTGCGGCGTCGATTTATATTTGTACCCTTTCTTTTTCTCTTTCCGCCAATTTTTTTATCAACTAGCATCTTTGGCTTATACACACCATTGAATGGGTGTGTATTTGTGGCATACCAATGTACTTCAACACCTGTACAATCTTCATTTTCTGTAAAGACCTTTATAACCTCAGCAACCCAGAATGGATAGCCATTGGGATCTCCATCTGTGAGCACTGCGATCATGCAACCCTCCTTAATATCCTGTACTGAACCCCTGTAAAGGTCTTCCATGGCTTCACGTTGTGCATGAGATCTTCTGGAACCAATATACATCTCTCTTTCCTCTGCCTGTGAAGAATTAATAATACCTTGAGATTGTTGCTTTTCAACAATGTTTCTTTCCTCATGTTCATTTTACACATTTTTTGGCCAAATAAATGGATTTTTCAAAGGTATATCTTCATTTGTTGTTCTTGAAATGATATCACTTTGATTATTGAAAAATGACTCCCACCAAACTGTATCAGCAATGTCAAAGTACTCATATGTATATCTAATACATTTTTTAATTTCTTCCAGGCAATCAGAATAATTTATATCTCTATTTTGTCTGTGTGCATTATGAACTTCACCAACTTATTGTAATAACAATATTTTTGATGCAAATATTGGATGATCTGGAATGAACTTCAAAAATTCCAAACTTGATGACGGTGCCCATTCTACAGTAGTTGAATACTTCTTGCCCCATATTAGTGTTTTCCCATCAATTTGTTGATACGAAATTGATGTTGGAAGCTAATGTCATTAAGTTGTTCAATGCATTTCTCCTCACCATGCGATCCCAGAATAAACCTTCGCATGTCAACAGTTTCTTCCAACACATCAAAAGTAGGCTTTGGCATGTATGATTTCTTAATACATTCAATTAATGATGGCAAGCTCCCAACTTCCTTCCTCCTCAATGCGACTGAAAAATGATTGAACATCTGATCAATATGGTCATGAGTGTGCCCAAGAAGAAGGAAACCAACCTTTACCTTCTGAAAAATTCTCAATTCAACAAGCATGTTTAGATATCCAAAAAAAACTTGATTTTTGTTTTCATGGCAAGTGTTGTCCAACTGTAGATACAAAACTTCAGGAAGATTACCAGACCAATAAGAAATCACATCATGAATTATGGTTATTATCGAATTTGAATCATTATGAATATTTGGAGTTGTGAAGTACACCCTTGGCAACATTTTCCCATTGAAGGTCGTACAACCGACCAAGTGCTCTGAATAAAATTTTCCTCCTGTAAATTTTTCGTTGTGTGAACAAAATGTGGGAAAAGTGTTTTTTTCTGTTCCATACCATCAGTGATCAAACCCAAATATTTATTCGGATTATCATAACACTTCTTTCGATGCTTGTACAACTTTTTCCTTTCACTTGTTTATTGTTCGTGATGCTCCTAAAGTTCTTTGACAATGGAATCTACACAACATAATAGAATAATTAAGAAATACGCTTTCATAGTTGATGACTATACACTTTTAAAAGTTAAAGTTATGAATGCTTACCTCTTTCTGACCCTTCACATTTATCCCTTTTTTTATTTAAGAGAAGCACATGTACTGAAAATCCCCATCCTTGTCTTCTTAGGAATACAGACACTGTTGAATTCTTTCTTCCATACCTTCACAAAATATTGATATGTAACAAACCGACCATTTCCCTCAGAAACTTCTGCATATTCTTTGTACAAGTTATAGATTTCTCGTCTTGAAAAATTATCTGGAATATGTATTGTCTCTCTATTTGGCATACACTCTCCATGCTTTGAAAAGAAATCTTTCATCCATGACATTACAGTATTTGATAATGGCCCAAACTGTCGTTTATGACGTACTTCTGAATAAAATGTGGGATCCTTTTCCAAATTTTCTTGGATTTTTGAGAGACAAAAATTACCCATCGAATGAAACATTTGGAAAGCCTTTCTACAAATAAATAAAGACTCGATATGATAATCATAACCTGACAATGTAGATTGCATGGACCCAACTAAATATGAATTTTTCATGTTTTTATTCATTGACAAATATCTCTTCCTTTTCTCTAATGCAAATTTGAAATACATATGTTTCAAGCAATCTTTTTAACAACATTCACTTGAAATAAGAGCGTTGATAGAACTTCTTCTCATCAGATATTCTGCTCTACACCTTGTATAACTAGAACATCTTGGATTGATACAAAAAGGTTTGCTCCTACTCCTTGATACAATATTTCCTGGCAACATCTCCATCATTGGATCATAGTTTGTATAAGAATTTTCATCATCATTCTGATGAATGTTATCCTCACTATGATCAGCTGTGCTTTTGAAATACTGACTTGGAGGATATCCTTCATCTTCCCCTTCTTCAGTGAAGGACAATGTAAATATCAAATCAAAAAGCCACACCACTTGCATGTTCACAACTTAAAGTCATTGATGAAGTACAATCCATATGCTCATGTGGTTAATTATGTGCTTCTTGTTGATCCAGATCAAGTTCCCAACAAAGAAGAATTTGATAAGTCAAAATGTTTTGAATACAATTGTTATGTACTTGGGGGGAACCATTCTGTAGAAGCTCAAAGACAATTGATGGAGGAATATACCAATAACCCACATTTTGAAACAATGAAATGTATCTTTTATGTCGGTTTATCAGATACAAAAGAAAATTTAGTGGCATGGGATCATAATTTAGATAATGAATGTAGGATGTCTATGAATTTCATCTAAAGGGTTAGATTTATTCATAGTGAATTTGAAGAAAATGTGGTGGGGATAAGCTAAATGTTACTGTAGATTTCTGAAAGGAATGTTGTATGGAAATAGGCTATCAAATTGAGGAGAAAATCAATTTAAAAGGTGGTAGAGTAAATACTGATTTATTCAGAGGTATTGATAACATTTTCCAGTTGGCATTTAGAACTGGAGAGATATGGGAATTGATTAATGAAATTTTTAGCATGTGGGAGAACATTGGCATTAAAAACTAGAAGGTTAAAAGGTCTAAACCATTGATGTGTACTAATAGTAAATCAGGTCCTGAAATGAAGCAGCTTCCAGAAGATATGACTATCACACCTTAGAGAGCATTGCAAGGAGTGAAGGATGAAAAACTTGTCAAAGCAATATTATCTCGTGTGAGGTGAGGGGGATTATCATTGGAGGAAATTTCTGAGGAATTTCAAAAGTAAGTTTGTTGAATTATTTTTATTTATTCCTAGATTATAATTTTCTTTGAAATATAACATATTGTTCTTGGTAGTATTTGTTATACATATCATTATATTAACCTTTTTTACTTTATCTATGCAGCCACAATGTTTACATGAAAATATAAGAATAAATGGTTAAATTGTTGAATGAAGATAGTTGGGATGATGTTGTACACAACTATCCAGATTCAAGTTCTACATGAACATTAATTTTTTTATTTTTATCTTGCATCTAAAAAGGTATGCTGATTTATACATTCATTTTTATTCATTTGTATACTATTTTTATTTTATAACTTACACATATATTTGTTTATTTTATTAAAGATGAGGAAGGATGCAAATGGAGCACCAGATAGTTTCAGAACCTTTATTGAAAACATTAAGATCGAAAGGCTGAAGAAGAAATGTCTTAAGAATGTTGAACTTGATCCAACTCTTACTCATTTCATTTGGAACGGGCTTGACACTATTCAATATAAAGTAATACAAGGCGATTGTGAAGACATTACTAACTCATACCTAAAAGGGATTATTCCATTTTTTATTGTAGATATTCCCCATGGTTTCAATATTCCAAACATTGACTATGATAGTGACCTTTATACTTATCAAGCTCTTAGTAAAGTGGTTGCAGGATTTCTAGAAGTCACATCATCACCACTATGGAGATTTGTGACATTTCATTCAGACACACAATTGGAAATGTTATTGTCAAGCTTCAAGGGGAAAACAAATTAATCGAGTAGATGGAAAGAGTCATAGTCAAGTACTGGTTTATGATGCTGTTGTGAGAAAACTAACATATGAAGACAAAGAAGCAAAAGGAGAGATAGTTAACATTTATCAAAAACCATAGTTATTGATTAACTATCTTATAAACATATGTTCAAATGAAGAAGATTGAGTTTTGGATTTATTTTCTGGCTCAGGTAAGTTTTATTATATGGAATTGAATTTCAATATCTTATTTCTTAATTTATATGTCATTGTACTAATTTACTTCATTATTTCTTTTGTACTTGATAATTAGGTACAACACTGACATGTTGCCTTCAAAAAGGAAGAAATTGCATTGCCATTGAAAAATATCCAATACAATGCAATTTTATTCAGCAAAGAGTTAATGCTCTTCAATTTCTTCCAGATGCAATGCAAGAAATTGGGTTGAAGAAAGGGTACTTTAGTGATTCACGTGTGGCAAAAAAGGCAAAGGAACCCCAACCACCATTACATGGGATGATTGGAAATGCATACATTGGGAGATCCGTAGACATCAAAGATCCATTAGAAGAGGAAAATGAGCAAAATGAAACAGAAAATATTGTGGAAGAAGACAATGATGAAACTCTAGAGGACGAAGAGTTTGGATTACATGATATTGTTGATTAAATTTAAGTTATGCTTGGAAATCAAGCTCAATTTTTGTAACTATTAATTAGTTATATATGCAATGTCTTGACTTTGATATTTTATGATAAGAATAAGCATTCAATTAATGTTTTTATGTGTTCAATATTTGTATTATGTAATTTTCACATTAATTTTTATGTTAATCATTATTTTTTGAAAAGAACAATGATTATTATTATTTTTTTGACATGAAAGTCATAAAAAAAACTATTATTTAACCATTTTTAGTTAAAATTTTCCTATAAAAATTGTGATTTTGACATGTTATTTCTAGCAAAAAATTACAAAAAATGAACAAAATGTGTAATTTTTTAGTTATATTTATGTTGAAAATGGTTATTTTATGTCAATTGTTAAAAATTATTGTTTTTTAGAGACAATTGTTTCATGTGCATTGAAAAATTAATTAACAATGTATAAATATGTAGAATATCGAAACTTCAAAATATCGACCTTCTTCTTTAAATATGCAAAATAATAATAACCTCACTCAAAAAAAATAAAATAAATAAAAAGAAGAAAATATGAAGAAGAAGGCCACTTCAAAAATTGTTAAATTTAGAAAATAATTATTTACATTTCATACATTAGAAAATTTAAACTAAAAAAATAGGTCTTTTAAAAAAAGGGCCTGATGCAGAATCACCACTTTTTAAAATCAGCATGCAAATCAAAACATTCTAAAACGTAATGTACATAAAAAAATTTAAAGTGCTAAAAACTATGATCTAAAAAAATATGTGTGTTCTGCATCGCCCCTTTTAAAAATTGGTTCACTTTTTTGCTATCTCTACGAAACGGGTAACAATATCAATTCCCGTTTCAAAGTTTATATTGTTAATGTTTTTTTTTTTTTTTTGTGAGCTCACCCTAACACATCATTTCTTGAAGAAAAAGAGTGTAGTGCCTTTATTTTTGCACCATTCCTTTAAGGTATCATTGTTTGGAACCCATCCCTAAGCCTTTGATGTTGTGCAATATTAGAATATTTTGGGAACTTATTTGAGTGTTGCTCTACTAAGAGGCCCTTTGAGTCCTTGTTTCCTTCTTATGATAATATCTCTTTCTACCTCTTTCTTTGTGTTAGAATATTAGATCTACTAAAGGTTGTCTTCTATTATCTCTAGAAATCTCCTACAATCTTACAAAGAGAGCAACTACAAATAACCCAATACAAATGGTAGTATGTTGTGAGCACATGATAAGATGTGATGGTATCACAAAATGGTATATGTCTTAAGAGGCTCCCTTGACCCTATTATATACCCAGAGATGTGGAGGAATTACTCTCACATATTAAATGTGGGATAATATAATTCTCCAAAATAACACCTCTTTATATAATAAATGGATACAAGAGTATATTATGCCATAATAAATATGGGATATAATGTATTACTCTTTTACATAAGATTGTGGACAACTTTCGACATAATACAAAGACATTATTACCTTCCAAGGAATATAATATATTCCAACACTCCCCCTTAATAATGGTTGGGAGAAGGGCCCATCCTAACACTAAGGAAGGAAGGAGTCATTACTGCTCCCCCTTGATGACAACTTCCCTCATCCCAAGCAAAGAACGAAGATGCACATACTTCGCTTCTGTCAAGGATTTGGTGAAGATATTGGCTGCCTGCTGCTCGGTAGGACAATACTCCAAAGAAATAATACCATTGGTGACAAGACCTCGAATATAATGAGCATCAAGGTTGAGATGCTTCGTCTTGGAGTGATATACCAGATTATAAGCAAGCTGAATTTCACCCTGATTGTCACATTTCAACACAGTGGACGATTTCAGAACTAGACCAAGCTCAGTAAGAACATGTCGTAACCAAATGACTTCTTTAGCTGCTCTATACTCTGCTTCACATGAAGATAAAGAAAGAGTCTTTATCTTCTTGTTGGACCAAGAGATTAGACCTAAACCAAGTTGAAATATGTAACCAGCAGTTGATCGTCGATCAGAACTGTCACCTGCCCAATCATAATCTGTATAACCAGAGTGTAAAACTATAGCACCACTCGAATAAAATACACCATAATGCAATGCACCCTATAAATATTGCAAAATTCTCTTGGCTACATGCCAATGACTTTCATGAGGTTGTAGCATGAATCGAGAAACCATACTGACTGTAAAAGAGATATCTAGTCCGCTGTGAGTTAAATATAGCAAATTGCCAATGAGCTGACGATAAAGAGTAGCATCAACTAGTGGAGTGGCACACTCAACAGTTAACTTTACACCGCATTGAAATAGCGTAGGAGCAGGTTTACAATCACTCATATGGAAACGAGCCAATAAATCTGTCGCATACTTAGGCTGAGAGAGAAAAATAACAAATTCCATATGACAGAATTGAAGACCTAAGAAATACTTCAATGTACCGAGATCTGTCATCTCAAACTTATTTTGAAGAGAAATTTTCATATCTTGAATTAATACAAGCTGGTTGCCAATGATAATAATATCATCCACATAAGCCCCATGGGGGTAGGCGAGTTGGAAATCACAATGCGATGAAGTTTGTTAGAAAGGCGGGCTCCGTACTGAAGGTCACAAGTTCAAATCCCCTGGACTTACCCTGGAGCTGTATAGAGGGGCGGGCACAACTCCCAGTGGTTATAGAGGTAGCGATCAAAATCGACCCCATGTAACGCGAGTCGCGAGGCTGCCCCTGTTGCCGATTCCACTGTAATAAAAAAAAAAAAAGATCATCCACATATAAAAATAATGAGGACTTTATCACCAAAGTTCTGAACATATAGATTTGGATTAGATATACAACGCTTAAACCATTATTCAAGAAATATGCATCAATTTTATCATACCAAGCCCTAGATGTTTGTTTGAGACCATATAAAGATTTGTGTAATTTGCATACTAAACTTGAGGATTCTGCAAAAATAAAACCAGGAGGTTGTTGCATATAAATTTCTTCAGTAAGATCACCATCTAAAAAATCACTTTTAACATCCATTTGATGAATTTCCCACTTATAAGATGCAACAAGTGATAAAATGGTTCTTATTGTGTTCATTTCAGCAATAGGAGCAAAAGTTTCATTATAATCAATACCTTCAAGTTGATTAAAACCTTTTGCAACTAATCTAGCTTTATGCTTTTCGATCTGTCCTTCTGTAGTGAGCTTAATTTTATAAACCCATTTATAGCCAACTAAATTCTTTCATAAAGGAAGAGGAACAAGAGACCAAGTCTTGTTTCTCAAAAGAGATTCATATTCAACAGACATAGCTTGTTCCCAATGAGGCTTACCCTTAGCTTGAGCATAAGTAGTAGGATCATCTGTGGCCAAAACTTTGGTCATAAGAGCAAAGTTAGATCTAGCTCAATGAGTGTCAAAAGGATTCCCGACCTCACTAATTGCAGATTCAAGAGTTTTTCAAGCCCAAATAGGAAGAGTAGAAGGAACATGAGTCACTTCAGGAGCTTCATGAGTTCAAGGTGGAATACTTAAGGGAGAGGAAGAATCAAGATCAATAAGAGGCACAAAACTGGAAGAAGGAGTAACAAGAATAGGAGTAACATATGATATTGGTAAATTCAGGGTAACATGAGATTCCACAGACTCAGGTGGGGAAAAGACTTCATGAAATTGAACATCCCTTTTGATTATGACACTTTGATTAGAAGGATCAAACAACCTGTAAGCTTTGGAATTCTTATCATAACCAATGAAGATACACTTATGAGATTTGGGTTCTAACTTTTTCCATTTTTATCAGAAATATGAGCCCAACATTCACAACCAAACACCTTTAAATTACTAATATCCGGTATACTTCCATTCCATTTTTCCTGAGGGGTAACATGCTTAACAAATTTAGTAGGAACTCTATTTAAAATAAAATTAGCACAACAGATGGCTTCACCCCAAAATTTCTTATGCAGTCCTTTAGAATAAAGCATACATCTAACTATTTCAACTAAAGTTCTACTTTTCCTTTCATAAACACCATTTAGTTGAGGTGTGTAAGGAACAATATTTTGATGTTGAATACCATGTTTAGATAAATATGCATCAAATGCTTGCTTAACAAACTCCCCCCCATTATCAAATCGCAAGGTTTTAATACTCTTAGTAGATGCATTTTCAACCATGGATTTAAATTCTTGAAGATTTACAAATGTTTCACTTTTATTAAAAAAAAAAAAACCCAAGATTTTCTACTAAAGTCATCAATAAAGGTAAGAACATAAACTGCATGAGGTATTGAAGGAACTTTAAGAGGACCACATATATCACTATGAATTAATTGCAAAGGTGCTTTAGCACGCCAGGCTTTACCTTTATAAAAAATTTATCTATGATGTTTACCAAGAACACATCCTTCACAAACACCAGTAGTAGAAGAAATATTAGGCAAACCATGGACCATTTTAGTTAGCATTTGCATTTTACCATAATTTAAGTGACCCAATCCTTCATGCCATAATTGAATTAGTTCATCAGCATGAGCAATATAGGAATAAAAGGGTTGTCTCTTCGTTGAATTAAAACCAACAAATTTATATAAACTAGCTGTATGATCAACAGGACCAGAAGAGACTACTTTGTAATTTCGGTTGATATCTTTAAGAACATATTTATCAGGCCAAGATTTAAATTTAAAACCTTTATGACATGCATGATAAATAGAAAGTAAGTTGATGGGCATGCTTTGAACATGAAAAACATCTTCCAATTGACCATTAGCAACATTAATATTACCAGAACCAATTACAGAAAGTTGTTTACCATCAGCAACAGAAACTTTTTGAGATGAGTGCTTATTAGTTTCATAAGATGTAAATAAAGAAGCATTACCATTCATATGTTTAGAAGCATATAAATCCATTATCCATTCCACATTATAAGAAGAATTGCTAGATGAAACAATAGATGCACATAAAGCTACTTGAGATTCATTAGAATTTTTCTTGTTAGCTTTAGCCATTAAACATTTCTCTTTAAAGAAATTATTTTCAGGATGGTTAGTTTTACCACAATGCTTGCAAGGATCATACACTTTCTTCCTCTTACTAGTTTCATGTTGTGCATGAGAAGCATGACCCTTATTATTAGTATGATTAGAAATGTGTGAATAAGAACCTTTAGCATTATTAAAACTTTTCTTAGGATTCTTGTTATGTGCCATAAGAGCTTTATTAGGTGAGATTTGTCGTGAAGCAATCAACCTTTCTTGCTCATTTATCAACCCTTTACAAGAATCATCAAAAGTAGGTTTCGTGGTACTCTGAGACAATTTAAGAGCCTTATTCCTAGTTTGTGTTAGAAAATTATATATTACAGAGCAATGGAACACATAAAATATTGTAGAAATATAAACACAAAAAAATGCATAAAACAAGAGAGACACAGATATACGTGGTTCACCCAGTTTGGGCTACATCCACGGAGAAACAACCAGTCCTTCTTTTATTATATTATCCTGCAAACTGAAGAGATACAACCTACAACAGATCCATTGTAACATCCTCTTCGCTCTCAATCTTCTCTCTCTTCCTCACTCAGAATACAGATCTACATAGACACAATACAATTCCCTCATATATAGTGAGAGGTTGCCTTCTAGGGCAAAAAAACCTAAATTAAACATAACTTCTACCGTCAGATCATCCGCCTAATGAACGGTCCAGATTTACTAGAAATTACTAGACTTTTACAAGGAAATTTTACATCTATTTTTAGCCTCGGGGGCGCTACCCCCGAACCCCCACCAGGGGATCGCTGGCCCCTGGACTCCCCATCCAAGGGGGATTTACCCCCCCCATGTGGAGGGGTGTACAATCTTCCTTGGGTATACATCCGACCGAAACCTTTGAATATAGAAGATAATCAGGCTCCACACCCAACAATCTCCCAATTGGAGACTGATTATAGCAACTCCACCGCCGTTTCATTTGCTAGACAATGACTCCACTTTGGACCTAGTTGTTTCTCATCTTCTTCATCATACTTGAAGACCAATTGAAACTAAGCAGATTCTCAGTTTCTCCCTGGTTACAGCTTTTGTTAACATATCTGCAGGATTCAAGCTAGTGTGTATCTTTTCCAGCTTCAATTGTCCATCTTCCAACGCTGACCGTATGAAATGGTACTTGAGCTGTATATGCTTAGTCTTGGAATGAAATGCAGAGTTCTTTGCAAGATGTATGGCACTCTGGCTGTCACTATATAACCTGCCCAACTCCTGCTTCTTACCCAATTCATCAAGAAACCTTTGTAACCAAATCATTTCTTTACTAGCCTCTGTAGCAGCAACATACTCTGCTTCTGTTGTTGAAAGTGCAACAACACTTTGGATTTTTGAAACCCAACTGACAGCTGTTCCACCTATAGTAAACACATACCCTGTTGTGCTCCTCCTGTTATCTCTATCACCTACCATATCTGCATCAACATATCCCTGTAGAGCAATGTTTGAACCACCAAAGCATAATGCTTGATTTGTGGTACTTCTCAAATACCTGAGAATCCACTTCACCACCATCCAATGTTTCTTTCCTGGATTGTTCATGTACCTGCTTACAACTCCCACTGCATGTGCAATATCAGGCCTTATGCAGACCATTACATACATTAAGCTTCCAACTGCTGATGCATATGGAACTTTAGACATATGAGTCATTTCTTCCTGAGTCTTGGGACACGCCTCTTTACTTAATTTGAAATGGCTAGCCAAAGGTATACTAACTGGTTTTTCATTTTGCATATGAAACCTTTTCAACACCTTTTCTATGTACTCACTTTGAGACAATGTTAATTTGTGATTCTTCACGTCTCTAGTTATTCTCATACCAAGAATTTGTTTTGCAGCACCCAAATCCTTCATTGCAAATGAGTTTGCCAATTTCCTTTTGAGCACATTTATTTCCTGCATGTTAGAACCTGCAACAAGCATATCATCTACATACAATAACAATATAATATAGTTGCCATCATTTTTCCTTTTGAGATAAACACAATGATCAGAGTGACATCTAGTATAACCTTGTTCAGACATAAACCTATCAAATTTTAGATACCACTGCCTTGGAGCCTATTTTAAGCCATACAAGCTCTTCTTCAACTTGCACACTAGTTTCCCCTTCCCTTTTACCTCATATCTTTGTGGTTGCTGCATATATATCTCTTCCTCCAAATCCCCATGGAGAAAGGCTGTCTTTACATCTAACTGCTCAAGATGTAAATCTTCAGCAGCTACTAGACTTAGAATAGTTCTGATTGAAGTCATTTTCACAACAGGAGAAAATATCTCATCAAAATCAATACCTTTCTTTTGTGCAAACGCCTTGACTACAAGTCTAGCTTTGTACCTCTGTTTTCCTCCATCTTCTTCCTTCGACCTGTAAACCCATTTATTCAGCAATGCTGTTTTACCTGCAAGCAACTTGACTAAGTCCCAAGTCTGGTTATGTGCTAAGGAGTCCATCTCTTCTTTCATGGCTTGCTCCCACTTCTTCCTGGTTTCTACCTGCACTGCGTCTTCATAACATTCTGGTTCACCAAAATCAGTCAACAATACGTAATATAATGAAGGAGAGTATCGTTCAGGGGGTCTACTTATCCTAGTAGATCTTCTAACACCACTTTCATGTGTTTGATGTGCTTGTTGCTATTGTGGTTGTTGTTCTGGCTGTTGATCATTATGATTTTCAGGCACCATCACTTTTCCTGTGATATCGTCAAGCACTCTGTATTCTCTGTTTTCTTTTTCTTGTTTCTTTTCCTGCAACTGATTCTTATGCAAGACCTTTTCATTGAATATTACATCTCTGCTCCTAAGGATTTTGTGATTTTCATAATCATATAAGCAATAACCAAAATCATTAACACCATATCCAATAAAGGTACATTTCTTTGATTTTGCCTCAAGCTTTGTTCTATTTTCTTTGTTAATGTGGACAAAAGCTTCACAACCAAAAGTCTTTAAAAATGAGTAGTTTACCTTTTTACCTGTCCATGCCTCCTCTGGAATACCACCATCCAAGGAACTTGAAGGCGCTCTGTTTATTAGATAAATAGTAGTATCTACAACATCTGCCCAAAATTGTAAAGGCAATCCTGCATGCAATCTCATGCACCTTACACACTCCATGATTATCCTGTTCATCCTTTTTGACACACCATTTTCTTGTGGTGTTCCTGGAACTGTCTTCTCTCTGCGAATTCCATTCTTTGAACAGTACCTATCAAAATCTTTGCTGCAATATTCACCTCCATTATCTGATCTGAGACACTTCAACCTTTTCCCTGTCTCATTTTCAACCAAAGCTTTCCATTTCTTGAAAGTATCAAATACATCAGATTTATTTCGAATACAATAAATCCAGGTTTTTCTGGTTGCATCATCAATAAAAGTAACATAATAACGAGAGCCACCAAGATATGATACCTGAGCACGTCCCCATACATCTGTATGCACAAGCTCTAATTTTTCGCTCTTCTTTTCTTTCCCAACTCTAAGGAATATGACTCTCTTCTGTTTTCCATAAACACAATTCTCACAGAATTTTAAATCAACATGCTTCAAACTTGGCAACAAATTTCTTGCGTGAAGAATCTGCATCCCCTTCTCACTCATGTGCATAAGCCTATGATGCCACAATGTCGTATCTTCTCCTGTAGAGGTTAAAGCATTAACAGAATTAGAAATACCATTGCATAAATACAATGTACCAACCTTTTCTCCTTTCGCTATTACCAGGGATCCTTTAGTGACCTTCCAGGTTTTATCTGTGAAAGTAGTTACGCAACCTTCACCTCCCAACTGCCCTGTTGAAATCAGATTTTTTTTCAGATCTGGAACATGCCTTACCTTCTTCAATAGCCACTAATTTCCATTTTGTTGTTTTATGAAAATTGTACCCATTCCAATGCTTTTACAGGGTTTATCATCACCCAATCGAACTTGTCCAAAATCTCCTTGAACATAATCAAGAAAATGTTTCTTATTAGGTGTGGCATGGAATGAGGCCCCTGAATCTACCACCCATGCATCAATAATATTTTCTAATGAAAGAATCAAAGCATCTTGCAACACATCACCTATTACATTCGCTTCATGATTAGTTTCTTGCTGTGCATCTCCTTCTTTTCCCTTCCGAGACTTGCAGTATTTCTTCAGGTGTCCTTTCTTCCCGCATTTCCAGCACACTATCCTTGATCTAGACTTGGATCTACCTTTTCTTGACTTACTACGATATCCTGGGCTCTTTCCTCTTTCCATTTTTCTTCCCTTAGTCTCTGCAGTCAAAGCATTACCTGATGTCTCACCGGAGCTTTTCCATCCCATTTCCTCGCTAAGGATTGCACCGACAACATCATCAAACTTTAAAGTACTCGATCTAGAGACAGAGTTACTAATGGCCATAACTAAACCATTCCAACTTTTTGGCAATGAGCACAGAAATAACGGAGCCCTAACTTCATCATCAAAATTTACCCCTATAGAACTTAACTGACTTGTAACTGTATTAAAATCATTTAAATGGTCTGCAAAAGATCCACCTTCTGACATCTTCATATTAAATAAACGCTTCATAAGAAATACCTTATTTGAGGCCGAGGGTTTTTCATATAGTTTGGCCAATGCCGACATTAAACCCTGTGTTGTCGTTTCCTTTGAAATATTAAACGCTACCGACGCCGCTAGGCACAGCTATATTGCTCCAAGTGCCTTTCTGTCCAGAATATCCCATTCTGTGTCTATCATACTTGTCAGCTTCTTTGTCTTTCCGCTCAATGGTAGGTACAGATCTCTCTGATACAGATAATCTTCCATCTGCATCTTCCACAGCTGGTAGTTTTGGCCGTTGAACTTTTTGACCCTAAACCTACTATCTTCCACCATTGCTCTCACTCGAACCAAGAACCCTTCTCTCCTGTGATTTTATCAGCCAAATAGACCTTCGGCTCTGATACCAGTTGCTAGAAAATTATATATTACAGAGCAATGGAACACATAAATTATTGCAAAAATATAAACACAGAAAACGCATAAAACAAGAGAGACATAGATATACGTGGTTCACCCAGTTTGGGCTACATCCACAGAGAAACACCTAGTCCTTCTTTTATTATATTATCCAGCAAACTAAAGAGATACAACCTACAACAGATCCGCTGTAGCACCCTTTTCGCTCTCAATCTCCTCTCTCTTCCTCACTCAGAATACAGATCTACATAGACACAATACAATTCCCTAATATATAGTGAGAGGTTGCCTTCTAGGGCAAAAAACCCTAAATTAAACATAACTTCTACCGTCAGATCATCCACCTAATGAACGGTCCAGATTGACTAGAAATTACTAGACTTTTACAAGGAAATTTTACAAGGAAATTTTACATCAATTTTTAGCTTCGGGGGCGTTGCCCTCGAACCCCCGCTGGGGGACCATTGGCCCCCAAACCCCCCAGTCGGGGGGGAGTTACCCCACGTGGAGGGGTATACAGTCTTCCTGGGGTATACATCCGGCTGAAACCTTTGAATATAGAATATAATCAGGTTCCACACCCAACAGTTTGGATGAACATGTCAAAATAAGATGACAATTTTTGTTCTACAAGAATGATAAGAGAAGTGTCTATCTTCTTGTAATCTTTACCACAATTATTTAACTTTTCATTTAAGGTTTTCAATTCAACAAGATATAATTCTACTCTATCAAAATTAGTAGGATCTAGCTCATGAATATTCTTTTCAAGGTAATAAGCAGAAACATCGTTAGATTTATCAAATAAAGAAGCAAGAATTATCCATACCTAAACTAGACTATCTTTTGCCTCAATACTCACCTAAAGACTATCTGAAACCTTTTGACCAATGAGCCCTCTTGCTTGATCACACTTTTATTCCCATCTAATCAAGGCTTGTGCATTTGTAGGTTTCTAGTGTTCACCATTAACCAACCTCCATAGATTTTTACTCCCGATGATTTGAAAATGGGGCACTTAGGCTTCTTGTCTAACTTAGAAGAACCTCTCCCACTTCCAAAGCTTTAAATATTCCCAAGGCTTATCGATTAACCAATGCAAAATTAAAAATATGCTTGAAATTGTAGGTGTATGCTTATGTTTTTTTGTTGTTGACTGTTTATGTGCTTTAAAATCTACAGTTTATGCTGATATGTAAATACATACAATAATAACTAATGTAGCAATAAACCAAACACACAGAACAACAATTTAATTAGGAGTTTACCCAAAATTCTTGGGCTACATCTTCGTGAGCTCTAGTAAACTCAATTAGGCTCTCTGGGATTATGGCAGGTCCTTTTACAAGCTCTTGGCTCAACTCCACTATTTTACACAGGAACAATGGGCTCAGAACACCATCTCTCCCTGGCTCTTGAAGCTTTCGGCTCTGGCTCTGGCTCTTGGATTTGGCTTCTTTGGCTCTCAGCAATGTACAACTCTTTGCTTTTCACTTGAACTCCAAGTGACTCCCTTGGCTGCTCTGCGCTTCAGCTTTTGCTTTTTGTACTACTGCTCTCAGTTGAGCTCTTTCAGACCTCTGCACTGCCTGCTTTGGCTTCACTTTCTGCTTATGCTCGGTTTCAACAACAACTTCAACAACCACTTTCTGTCTCTAACATTCATGGCTTTTAATCCAACTAGTGTTGTCCGTTTGTTTCCTCTTCTCGGGCTCTCAGGCTCCCAGCCTTTGTTCGCTCGAATTCCCTTTTGAGCGTTAGCACTCATGGCATAACGTCTTCAGGGAAGGTGGTCACCTGTTCCATAACGGAATGGACCATCAGTGCCCTTGAAATCCCAAAGATGGTCGTTCTCGGCTTACATAGGAAAATACACAGAAATCCTGTAAAAATCTACCCAAACACGTCTATCAGACTTCAAAAACTATGAACTCTGCCTTATATTCGATCGGGTCCGCCTTTTAAATCACTATCGCATGTCACAAATTCCCGTTCCATGGTTTCCCTTTGTATTTTTAAATACATTAAAACATTGCAAAATCCCGCAAAACTGTCCATATCGGACTTGAAACAATATATATTTTCATTCACAAACCCTTTCGGGTCTAGTTTTCATCGTATCGGCACTTCCCTTCATGTTTCGTTTAATAAACGGAATACGCAAAAATACATAGAAAACTGTCGTTGACAGAACTCAAAATATTTTAAATCTTGTTCATATTGTCGTCGGGTCTGACCATCGCCGATACTGATTCGCCGATCCGATCATTGGCGATTAGCATATCACATATCACATGAGCCCCAGGGTCTGTCCATATGGCATGGCCTATGCCGACGCAATCCACCGATGCCGATATCGGTGATCGCGATATCGCTCGGCCCAGGGTCCCACCTTTGCCTCATGGTATCACTGATTGCGATATGCCGATATCGGGGACCCGGTCTCGCCTTTATGTTACGTGTGCATGTGCCTTCCTCCGACCCGATTTATCGGGGATCAGCAATCGAGGGTGCTTCCCCTTTTCACTTAAATCCGCCTTTGACCTTCTCTGATGCGATTTTCCTCATAAAGCCTTTTAGGCCATTTTTAAAAGGATTTTTCCTTTTTTTCTAAGGAACAAAGGCATCTTCTTTGTGCAATAACTTTTGCATCCTAAGTCCATTTTTGTCCATTCGAGTTGCAGTAGATTCAAAACGAGATGATCTCTGTAATAGGGCTAGTTCCAGGAACTTCCTTGGACTTTTATTTTCCTCAGTGAGGAAAACTTAGACTTAGGAGTCTATCCAAAATCCGTTTTGTATCACGCCTTCCCACTAAAAGAACTTTTGGTCTCCAGAAGACTGATATACTGAACTGAACAGTAAATGAGAGTGACTCACCCTCTTCTTTCAGCCTCCCTACACTTTGTCTTGCATAGTGCCTCTGAACCAAAGTTTCTAACCACTTCCCTTCTTGGATGGGCTGGCCTTCCTGGGAAGAACTATCTTTCTCCTTGCCTTCTTGCAGAACTCCTGCTGAAATGGTTATAGAAGGTAGTTTGAGCTTCTCTACCTTGATCATTGATACAAGGTGGCTCAAACAAATGTGAAGTACATCTGCTCCACAAAACTTTCATATGTACCTGTTTGACGAGCTGTCACCAACAATTGTTAACAACAACCTAAACACAGACAACACCTGGATGGCCTAAACTCCTACTTTAGTAAAAGAAATAGATTTCACATCTTGTGAACACCTCCATGCCTTACATCTGCATACAAATGGTGGACTAGGTAACAAGCCCACAAAACATGCCTTTAAAACAAATGACC
Organism: Pinus tabuliformis; assembly: GCA_031772625.1. Taxonomy (NCBI): domain Eukaryota; kingdom Viridiplantae; phylum Streptophyta; class Pinopsida; order Pinales; family Pinaceae; genus Pinus; species Pinus tabuliformis. Next base: position 721,180,862 of record CM062813.1, read on the forward strand.
CTTCAAGCCAAGCATGTAGAAAAAGACCATTTGGACTCTTTTTCAAAAGATGAAATACTTCATCATTATCTCCATCTTGGAGGCCAAGTTAACTTCTCTCAAGTCAATATTGCATTACATGCATGTTTACAACAAAGTAATCAACCCTTCAAGTTAATTACACATACATGTTCAAATATAAGAAAAACATCAACATCCCTGTGTTCATGCATCTCATGCTTATGCATGCATTTCATCCTTCAACTTTCGCTAATGCACATTGTACTTTCGAAGCTGAAATGAAATATAATGTTGCAGCAACAAAGTGAGTCTCTTACTCAACTTCTCCATTCACCTTCTTGGTAAAATCCTGCAACTTGCATTCCATTAACAAAGAAATGCAAATAGATGCATCAATAGACATGCAATCCTTAATTGGAAAAGAACTCTAACCATTTCTTACCAATCTAGTTCAAAGGTATTTCCTTTGTCTTCACATCAGCATCAACATGTGAATCATTCTGAGACACATCATTCATGGAAACTTCCTTTCCATTTCTACCATCTTCTCTATCCACCTTCTTCAGCTTTTGTGGAAGCATTTCTGGATTCAGAGTCCAACACCTTTCAGAAAGATGCCGTTGATTATGGCAGTAAGTGCAACACATGTGCATCCTCTTGACAACATGATTTGCCTTGTCCAATGGACCTTTGGCTCTTTGCTTCTTTTCCTTCCAAAGTTTCCTGTATGTGGCCATTCTCTTCCAACATCTAGAAACATGATGGTTATCCAAACCACAAAAGAAACATGCAATTCTTTTCCCATGCTTATGTGGAAATTTACCATGCTTTGCAAAATCAAAAGGAATGTGTTTAGAACCAGATTTATTGCCTTCATGAGGAGGTGAAGCAAATGAAGAAGTGGCTTCCTTTGAAGCACCATCAATCTCTTCAAGGCTTTCAGAGTTTCCACAACTCTCTGGTTCAATTGTGTGCTTCTGAACACCTGCATCCTGCAAATGATGTTTCAAGCTATTGCATTCCTCCTGAACACAATCTTCACACTCTGCAATGCAACTCCTTCTTGGAGCTATTTTAATGGTCTCCATGGCAGCTTTGGAACTCTCTCCATAAGACTGTCCATAGCCAAGACCAAAATACTTAGGCCTTTCCTCAACCATTATTGGCTCAAAAATACATTGTGCATGCTTTCCCAAGCCCTTTCCTTCATAGCCCATCTTGGACATTAGCTTGGAACCTATGCCTCTAGTATGTTTTTCGAAAGAACCAATATAAGCATTCTTAGAGGAATTTGAAGACAAACTAGAATGGTTTACCTCTTCTTCAAGTTGATACTTGACCAAGGCTTCTTTGGCAACAAAGAGCTGTGACTCCAACTCATGCATCCTCTTCAGGTTCATATTTGCAATATGAAGTTGCCTCTCCATTTCCTGCAGTCTGTCAAAAAGCAACTGCTTCTCTTCCTTCATGGAATTCAACTGCTCTCTAAGTATGCTGCTCTTCCTTCCATCCTCGTACATTTCTCTCACCTTGTCCATCATGATGAACAAGTCTTGCTTCAAGTATCCATCATAGAGTCTTGTGATGAAGTAGGAATTTGAGGATTCACTTGTATAAGTTGTCGTTATACCAATGAACAAAAGAACTTCAAACAAGATTAATAAAGTTTTTTATTAATCAACCTTTTGCAACAAACCTCTTGTGCTTCAAGGATTTATTTGAGGTCCTTTGGGGTAGAAGAATGCCTTCAGCCCTTCTTCTTTACCCTTCCTGGACTGAGCTATCAAAAGCTTTCCCTTTACCTCTGCAAACTCAGAAAATAGTTAGTCTGCAAAACAAGCATACAATCAGCCTCTTGCTCTTCAAACATCTTTCAGACAAAGTCTTTGCTTTGTCAATGAAGCATTCTGATATAAACTTCTTCGAAGGTGTGGTTAACCAAACATGGCTCTGATACCATCTTTTTAAAATACATTAAAACATTGCAAAATCCCGCAAAACGGTCCAGATTGGACTTGAAACAATATATATTTTCATTCACAAACCCTTTTGGGTCCAATTTTCATCGTATCGGTGCTTCCCTTCGTGTTTCGTTTAATAAACGAAATACGCGAAAATACATAGAAAACTGTCGTTGACGGAACTCAAAATATTTTAAATCTGGTTCATATTGCCGTCAGGTCCGGCCATCACCGATACCGATTCATCGATCCAATCATCGGCAATCAGCATATCGCATATCGCATGAGCCCTGGGGTCTATCCATATGGCATGGCCTATGTCGACACGATCCGCTGACGCTGATATCGCTCGGCCCGGGGTCCCGCCTTTGCCTCGTGGTATTGTCGATTGCAATCCGCCGATATCGACAAGTAATATTGGCGGCTCGGTCTTGCCTTTATGTTATGTGTGCATGTGCCTTCCTCCGACCCGATTTGTCAGGGATCGGAAATCGGGGGTGCTTTCCCTTTTCACTTAAATCCGCCTTTGACCTCCTCCAATGCAATTTTCCTCATAAAGCCTTTTAGGCCATTTTTAAAAGGATTTTCCCCCTTTTTCTAAGGAACAAAGGCATCTTCTTTCTGCAATAACTTTTGCATCCTAAGTCCATTTTTTTCCATTCGAGTTGCAGTAGATTCAAAACGAGACGATCTCTGTAATGAGGCTAGTTCCAGGAACTTCCTTGGACTTTTATTTTCCTCGGTGAGGAACACTTAGACTTAGGAGTATATCCAAAATCCTTTTTGGATCACCTAAGAACATCAATCATTTTCCTTTTCCATGCAAGATAGTTATAACCAACAAGTTTAGGAACAAAAGCTACTTTTGAAGTCATAATGATAGCAATTTTGACAAGAAATATAAACCCAAATGCAAGAAATGATAAGAGAAAAAGTGGATTGAAAACTATAAATTTTTGTAGTTCATTCTGTCGTCACCAGAAAACCTGAAAAAATTGTCAATATTAAATCAACGATAATTCTTTCGATACTCTGTTTGAGCTAATTGTTTTTTTTTTCAATTGGGTAGCTTAGCGAGAGGAACCCAAATATCTACTCTGTTCTTGGAAATTCTGCACAGAAGGTAACAAATCTGACAAAAAATGTTGAGTGTCAAAACAAAATACACTCAATAATGCTCCAAATGCTCATTATAACCATTTTTCGGAAATGGCACAGCCACTCTGCATCGAATTATGAAGATGAAATTCTGATCTGAACCCTAGGTCCGCCAATCTTCCGCCCTGCAAAAAATGGACCAAAAAACTGGACGAAAATCATAGATCTTACAACAAGAAGATAGATCTCTTTGAGGAGAGTCGAAAAACTATATAGATCTTATAGAAAATAATCAAGATCCCCTTGAAAAATAATTTCTGCAAAAAACTACATAACAAAGTCAGGGTTATGAGAAAAAAAACTCAAATATGTAGAATCATGCCCAGATCTGAAGAGAAGCCTAATGGTGACCAAATAGAAAGAAAATTTGCAAAAAATAATGAGTGCCTAGGTAATAAAAAAATGAAGATACACGTTGATGGTTAAATTCAAAGAAGATGCTAGATCATAGTAGCCATGGCTCTGATACCATGTTAGAATATTAGATCTACTAAACTAGCTATCTATCTAAGAAACCAACAATATATCAACATATAAATAAGAATAGAAAGAGAACAAGGAAAAATAATACAATAGATATACGTGGTTCACCCAATTGGGCTACGTCCATGGGAAGGTTGTCTTCTATTATCTCCATAAATCTCCTACAATCTTACAAAGAGAGCAACTACAAATAACCCAATACAAATGGTAGTATGCTGTGAGCATAGGATAAGATGTGATGGTATCACAAAATGGTATATGTCTTAAGAGGCTCCCTTGACCCTATTATATACCCAGAGATGTGGAGGAATTACTCTCACATATTAAATGTGGGATAATATAATTCTCCAAAATAACACCTCTTTATATAATAAATGGATACAAGAGTATACTATGCCATATTAAGTATGGAATATAATGTATTACTCTTTTACATAAGATTGTGGACAACTTCCGCTATAATACAAAGACATTATTACCTTCCAAGGAATATAATATATTCCAACACTTTGAATGCTCAACAAAAGTTTTAAGTTTCCTTTGGTTCCCATCATGGCATTGTGATAAATCGATATTGGTCTCCCTCATTTAGAAGAGGCTTCCTTGACCTAAGATATTGATTTATGTCTTTTGGATGACAATGGGGTGGATAGAGAACTACTTGAGGATTTATGGATTCAGGGAGAATGATGTGATTCTTTTTTGATGACAACTGTATTCAAAGGGGGTGTTGGGGAACGATGGATTTATTTTGTTGTTCTAGAATAAAATATGGCCTCTTTAGCTGAAAATTGTCATGAGTTCGGGTGGGAATGACTTGCTTGCTTGAAAAACAAAAATCTTCGCTCAAACTCCTCATTGTAAGGATGATACTAGATTTTTACTTCCATTGTTTTTGCCTAAATTTGTCCCTGTGTGTGAATAAGTTGCTCTTCATATTTTTATAATTATTCTAAGTTGGTTTTTCCTTTTTTCCATTTTTCAAAGAGTTTTCCCCAAACTTTGATGGGCACATGACAAGGTTAGTGCCTCCTCCTAGCTTTGTCTTCTCAGAGGGGAACCGATTTTGAGGTATCCATGAGAATGACATTGTGTGTAGTGGAAGGACACATTTTTGTAATATAGGGATTACATGAAATGGTTCTCCCCTATATCAATCATAATCACATTTGGAATATTTTGGGAAATTCCCATCTCCACATAAATAGTAGAATCAATGTGATGGTCTTCTTTTAAATCTTAGGAGCAATGGAAAAAACGTTCATAGATAATTGCTGATTATTTTGAATATTTGGGGTTCCTAGAGCTCAAAAAGAAGGATGGGAATTTTTGACCCAAAGAGTGAGTGTGTGAATGCACTCTTTGATGGTGTTAAACAATGCATGCCATCTGAAAAGGGTTACACATTATTGACTCCCAAAACCAAGGGTCTTCCATCATGATTTTGAGTCTATCCTTTGTGGAGTTGAAAACAAAAGTGATATACCCTCTTGCATGTATTTGAATAAGCATGGTATAACAAAGCACATGCTCCCATGTCCAGTGGTCCTACTTTTTGAGATCTAACTTTTGAAAATGTTGTTCATGGAAGGGTTTTATAAGGAATTGCTTCATGTAGAGTGACACATTTTGTCTATTATGGGTCCACAATTTGTTTATGTTAATTTCTTTAAACCCAATTACAAATTTACTGTCTCAACAAATAATCACATATATGAAATAAACAAAGATTTCTAATATATTTACAATAATAAATATTTTGGGCTTTTAACCAAAAAAATAACAAATGAAAAATTACTCGAAGCCAATCACATATAATCAAATGCAATAGAAAATAATACATATATGCCTTGGAAACCTATTACAGCAAACAACAACCCCCATTTTATATAAGTCTCATAATAAAATTGGGGACCCTTTTAAAATCTTTAAACTTGAATTTGCTTTAGAATCTCTTTTAAAAAAAACTAAAAAACCTTTGATTTTATACCTTAATAAATTTTTGGCTTAAGATTTTATTTTATGCATTATTTAATAAAATATATAATAAATCCCAATAGCCAAAAACCATCACAACCAAGCACAAGTTGAAGAAATCTAAGTATTGGGCCTTTATGTTTTAATAATATTTTATTTTAATGCTTTTGCACTCTTTTCTTTTTAGCCTGTCACATTGCCGAGAGGTTTTTGCCTAGGCCATTCACAAGTTGTGCTCTTTTGAATTCGTCTGGGATTCGCCTCCCAGGATGAATCAACATTCTATGTGGGTCCTCCTTTGCTATATAGGGTGGCTTACAACCTTTTTATTGGTCCTCCACACTTCCTCCTTTACGCGTCATCCCGGCCCCTTTCCTCCCCGGAAGATACTTGTTATTCATTCTTTTGAAGCGTTGGGACAACCTGATAGCAAGACAACTCATCATCACGTGGCCCACTTGCATATTTCTCTTTGCTTTACTATTGGGCACCCAACCTTTTCCTTTCCATGCCCCCTTGCTCTTAATCATCCCGACCCTTTTCATTGCATGAACTCTTTGTTCCTTCTAGGATTTTCCTCCCGGGATGACTCAATCACTTACTCAGTGCTCATATGATCACATATTGAATAACACTTATCTCCACTACACATCATATCAGAGGCTAATCAGCCCAGTTATTTCTTAAGAGTGCTTCCCTTATTCCTTCCTGGGTCTAACCTTGCAGGATGATGTAACCTGCCATGTCAACTGTCAACTCACCTTTTCAATCAATAAATCTATGCTTCAATCACTATCACCCCAATGTGAATAATTGAAAAACACGCTTGTATTTAATTCTTGTATATACCATATTTCAATTTGATTAACTGTTGCATGCTAAATTTTAATTCATTTAAGTTATAACAAGTTACGATCATATGCAATTTTCTCGGTAAAAACCCTCCAATCTGGGTTTTATCTGTAACAACCAATTACTGGGGAAATATTTGTATCTACTAGTAAAATGTGAAGTTTAAGAAGAAAAATACTCTGCAACAGCGAACTAGGCCTTTCAAAGAGACAATTGATGAAAATTTATTGGATACCTTCTTCCCTGATACTATGTGCACAAGGGATTTTAGCATTGGATCTTGGAATGTCATGTATGAGATGCTTGAAGAAGAATTACCAACAAAATATTTTGAACCCCCAACGATAACGACTATAGACCAAGGTGACAACAAATCTTCCGAAACAATTAACAAAGATGTAGCCAAATCCCACTTGCACATAATTGTCACACATCTAAGACTTCTCCCTTGTCACTGGTTCATTCAAAGCGCATCATATTTAGGGTATGTATCATTTTCCTAAGCCACATCTGGTTTATAATTCTCATTTCATTGGAAACTTTGTGAAAGAATAATGTGAGGGTAAGCATAAGGAGCTCCCTAGCTTGATTATAGAATGGATAAGTGACCCAAATAAACATAAGGAAGAGTCCTCTGGCTTATATGCTATTCAACCCTTGGCTCCTCCTTATTGCTATATCACTTCCATGCTCTGCTAGTTGTTCACATGCCAAAATGTCTCATAACTTCCTGTAGATTAGGTCCCTCTCATTGAAAGGGATTCTGATAGATTTATTTTCAATTGGTCCCAACACTACAACAAAACCATGTGATTAGCGTCCTTTTTTTCTTCCTTTTTTGCGTATAGAGTCCATTTTTGGTGCTATTTGTGTCCATTTATAAAATATGGTGCAAAAATTGATGCAAAGTTTGCACCGAGTTTTTCACCAAGTCTTACACCAAGTTTAGCACCAGGTATTGCAATAGGTTTTGCATCAGGTTCTACACCAGGTTTTATGCCACGTTTTGTGCCATCCTTTGCACCATGTTTTGCATCAAGTTTGGCACCTAATTTTGTTTCACCAACTTTTGTATCATTTATTGCATCCACTTTTTGCGCCTACACTTGCATCAAATTTTTCATCATCTCTTGCATCCTCTTTTGCATCATTTTTAAATTACTTTTTGCATCCATTTTTACATAATTTTTTGCATCCCTTTTGCATCAAGATTTGCATTAGGTTTTGTGTCTCATATTGCATCTACTTTTGCATCATATTTTTCATCCATTGTTGCACCCATGTTTACGTCCACTTTTGCATCCCTTTTTTCATCTTCATTTGCTTCTTTTTTTGCATCTATCATTACATCCACTTTTGTTGTGACACTATTTGTACCATGTTTTGTACTTATTGTTGTACCCACGTTTGCTTCCAATTTTGCATCCATCTTCGCATCCACTTTTGCATCAAAATATTGCATCTATTTTTGCATCCACATTTTTCATCCAATTTTGTTTCTGCTGTTGCACCCATGTTTGCATCCACTTTTGCATCCCTTATTGCATCTTGTCCTGCATCCAAGTTTGCATATTTTTTTGTGTTTTTTATTACATCCACTTTCTCATCCACTTTTGTTGTGCCATATCTTGTGCCTATCATTGAAACCCACATTTTCTTCCAATTTTGCATCCACATTTGCATCCTCTTTTGTGTCCAAGTTTGCATCAAATAATTTTTCCATTTTTTGCATCCCATTTTGCATCTACTTTTACATCCACTTCTGATGTGTCCAATTTTGAATCTAATTTTGTGTCCACTATTGCACCTATGTTTGGTCCATGTTTACATCCATTTTTTAATCCAATTTTGCCTCCTTTTTGCATCCAAGTTTGTGTCTTTTTTTTTGTTCATTGTTGTATCCACATTTATTTCACAACAATTCATGCTAAGTTTTATGCCTACTATTACACCCATGTTTTCTTCCACTTTTTCATCCATGTTTGCACCCTATTTTGTGTCCAAGTTTGCATCAACTATTGCATCTACTTTTTCATCCACTTTTGTGTCAATTTTTCTGTCTTGTTTTGCATTTACTTATTTTCTGTCCACTCTTCATCCAATTTTACATCTATTGTTGCCCCCATTTTTTTTTGACTTTTGCATCCATTTTCCAACACTCATATAATTTTTGCATTGATGATATTTCTTATGACATTAACAATTATGAACAACTGATGATAATGTCAATAATTATGACAATGATGATAATGAAGATGATGACGATGACATGAATTGTGATTATTATGATAATCACAATGATGATAAAGATGATGGGGGTTATAATGAAAATGATGATGATGACAATGATGATGGCGATGCTAATGACCTTGGACAATCATCCCAATTTTTAAATGTTGTCATGGTCATAATCATAATCATTATCTTTAGAGTCATCTTCCAAGTCATCATCATTTGATCATCATTATCATTATTTTCATCTTGGTCATCATCAACAACAATAATGGCATGAATGATGATTATGATGTTCATGATGAAGTTGACAACAATGATGATAGAAATTACATTAATTATGATGATGGGGATGATAAAAATTATAATGATGATGATAATGGTAGTGGTGATGATGATCATCGATCATTTGTATAAAATAAAGTTGTCATTTCTCTTGCATATATCATGTGTCCTAACAACCCTTTTTGAGCACTCGTAATATTTTTTGGGTTGATGATATTTCTTACGACACCTATAATTATGAACAATTGACAATAATGTCCATAATCATGATGATGATGATGATGACATGAATGGTGATTATGACGATAATGCAATGATGAGATTGATGGTGGTGATGACGATGATAGTGAAGATGATGACACTCCCTCTAAACTAGGGAGATACTCATAATGAGAGAAAAAAGTACTATCAAGTTGAAATATTCATATAAGAAGGGATTTGGATTGATAAGAATCAACAATGATTTAAATCATCATAGCCAACATTGTCAAAATAGAAAGGCCTTGACTAACAAGTTATATATCTCCATTATATCATAGCACAATGTTGGGAGGCATAAATTTGGACACCACTACCTCTTTAGGCACTTATCGCACTAGGATGTTCATCAAGCATGTCCTCACATGATCATTTCCTAATCCACTATCATAATATTTTACACCAGGAAAATTTGATCCTCATGACTATTCTTATCTTGGATTAATGTGCAATTAGAGGAATTCACTCTGTAATTTTTTTTAATTCCTAGTTTGACTCTGGTAAAATTCAAAAGGGTGAAGTAGATGAATGTGAGGGTAAAAGTAAATGTAAATAATGGGTGGTTATTATTTATAAGTTGTTTTGATGTAAATTTGACCTCATTTATGAGAGAGGTTGGATTCAAAGTTAATTGTAGAAGTCATTTTTAACTTCCCTAGACATTAGGGTTTGGTTAGAACACCTCATGTAACAGTTCGTAGAGTCATTTATTCAACCCCTAAGAGTGGGGAGATGTTGTTTTGGTCTTTATGTATCAGTTTCTCAGTGATAGAACAGGTTGGGATTCAGAGGAGAGAACTATTGTAGCTTATACTTGGACTTTTTTTGGAAATCAAAGGACACAATTTGCAACTATTATCTAGGAATTCATGTGCAGTAAGTTTGTGATGTTATTTTTTCTCTGTTATAGATTTATATGAAAGATATTAATCTTCTTTTTCCATTCATCAATTATTCAATGGTTTTCCTTACATTTTATAAACAAAATTCTTTGCATAAAGCTTTGTTTTGATGGAAACATCATTATGTGTTACTTTAGTTCTTGCTTAATGAATTCATGTTTCATGCTCATTAATACCTTTCGCTTCTTCTAAACACTACACTACACCGAAAAACACTAAGATCCATCACAAAAGTAATGCTACCTTTCTCCTTTTTGTATTTTTTGTTGTAACCCTTTGATCCTCTGACCTAGCTACCTGGTTTTTCTCCCTTATCCAACAACAAAACCCTAAATTTTCCAAAACCCACTTGAACCTAGCTATCTAGCCTAAAATCCTTTACATTCCAGTCATCTCTTTGTTGTGATTTCATAGAGAGAACCCTCTCTGGCTTGGTAGGGATAGCTACCAAACTAAAAGCTTGGTCTGTGATTACCTCCATCGATCTCCTCATTAGCCCGGGACATTGTGGAGGATAACAGAGGGCATGAAAACTAGGGAGTGCCATGGTGTTCTAGTGAATGTAATGTTCCCAAGTCATGGAAAAATGTAATGCTATTTGTAAGGTCATGACTGCCAAGGTGTGTTAGGGAATGCTAGGGCATGCTAACATGTGCCAGATAGTACGAAGACATGTCAAACAAGATAATACGTGCCAAGTGCGAAGGCATGCCAAGATGTACAAGGGTGTGACAATGCATGCCAGGGACTGTCAATGGAACAAAAGGGAGGAACAAGTTAAACTACAAGTAAATGAGCACATAATAGGGTTAATAAGTTGCCAATTTACCTTTTCCATGAGGGTCATGCTAGGAAAACCAATACTAGGTGCCAATAGGTGCCAAGTGCCAAGTGTCAATGCATTCTAAGTGCCAAATCTTCCTCTGTTTCTTCTCATCTAGTTTCCAATAATTGATCTCAAATAAATTTAATATTAAACCATGCCAAATCATACCAAGGCATCTCAACGCATACCAAACATGCTAATACTTGCCAAGTGCCAACACATGCCAAGTGCAATGTGCGTCAGGGAGTGTGATGCATGCTATGAAGTGGAAGAGCATATCGAAGAGTGCTAAGGTGTGCTAGAGAGTGCCTATGCATGCTGAGGAGTGTTCGGGAGTACTAGGACAACACAAAGGAGCACTAGGTCAAAATGCATGGAAGTGAATGAATCTAAGGGTGCGTCGGGAGTGTTAATGAGTGCTAGCTGTCATGCTAAGGAGGGAGTGACAAGGTATGCTAAGCACGAGTAAGGCACGCCAGGTAATATCAGGGAATGTCAAGAAGTGCTAGAGTGTGCTAGGTATTTTCGGGGTGTGCTAGCATGTGCCAAATAGTGCCAAGGCATTCCAGGTGCTAAGACATGCTAGGATGTGCATGGTGCCATAGTATGCCAATATGCGTCAAGGAGTTTCAAGGCAACAAAAGGAATAAACAAGCTAAAATGCAAGGAAATGAACACATAAGAGGGTTAATAAGTCGGGCCTTTATATTTTTCAAAAGGAGCATGCTAGGCACACTTATAATATGTTCCAATACATGCCAAGTGCCAATGTGTGCCAAGTTCTAATGTTTTTCAATACAATATTTTGCCAAGGTGTTCCAGGGCATGCCAACACATGATAGGGGAGTGCTATGCTATGATAGGGCATGCCAACATGTTCTTGGGCGTCCTACTCATGGAAAGATGTTCTAGGTACAAAGATGTTCCAAGAAATGCGAGGTGCCAAGGAATGTTAGTGTACTGTTCCAAAGCATGTTAAGGTGTTCCATGAGTGTTGAGGAGTGCTAGGTCTCTCTCATTAATAGGATTGATAGAGCTTGATTACGTATTAAATAATATAGTTCCTACACACACTAGTGGAACTTTATTTAAAGGAAATTTGCTAGATAATAAACCTAATAGAGATGAATCATGTGTTGACTCATAGGAAAACTATATTCTTATGACTTGAGGGAAATGATACACACTAATTAATTCTTAACAAATTGACTGACTATTATAACCACTATGACCTTGGACACATAATAAAGAAGACTCCACAACAATGGTCTTAAATCGTGATATTTTGACAAAAAATATAGTAACAAGTACATAGCTTCATCAAAAACGTATTGGAATGATCAATGATGACGAATATTTTTTTACCGTCACCAAAAGTAACCAAAAAGAGCATTGGTGAGGGTCAATAAAATATCGTCACTAGAAGTGTCACCAAAAAGAGAATTAGTGATGGGCCTTTAATGACCCTCACCAAAAGTGTCACCAAAGAGAAAATTAGTGACAGGCCTTTAATGACCCTCACTAAAAGTGTCATTGAAAATTGATTTGGTGACAAACCTTAAAGGACCATCACTATATACACTTACAACAACAATTATTTAAAGATCGTCACCATATGTGACATTGGTGGCGGACCTTAAAGGTCCGTCACAGGCATGAAGCGTCATAAAAAACTCATTGTAATGATCAATGATGACAAACATTTATTGACCGTCACCAAAAGTAACCAAAAAGATCATTGTTGACAGTCAATAAAATATCGTCACTAGAAGTGTCACCAAAGAGAGAATTAATGATGGGGATTTAACGACCCTCACGAAAAGTGTCACCAAAGAGAGAATTAGTGAAGAGCCTTTAATGACCCTCACCAAAAGTGTCATTGAAAATGGCTTTGGTGACAAACCTTAAAGGACCATCACTATATACACTTAGAACAACGCTTTTTTAAAGACCATCACCATATGTCACATTGGTGACGGACCTTAAAGGTCCATCATAGGCATGACCCTCACCAATGACCTTTTTTCTTGTAGTGATTGGGAACTCTCAGCTGAGTGCTTGCATGCCCCAACTATGGGTACTTCTAAAATATAGAAAAACAAGCATTAGATCCACTTATGCACAACCAAGCCACTTACGCTCTATAAAATCCCTTGGATATTCACTCTTATAGCACATAAATTCCACAAACAGGTTATGATTACCTGCGCGTGGTTTGGTCCACAAACACTTCCAACAAGGGTGTCATGGGAATCAAACTTCGAAATAATGAAAAAATGGTGCTCTATGAAAAATTAAAGAAACAAGTTTGGCAGAGTTTCAATCATGGGACCTATAGCCTCTTAGTTGGACAATCACTGAACATTGGAATGGTGAAGAAATTGGTCAAGTTGTGTGTTGAACAAGGATGGATCGGAGGGACCTTACAATCTTGCAATGGAAGCTCAAGGACTTGCACTGTATGCTAGCCTTCCCAAGCCTGTGCCGCAATGGACTCTTAACTTCTACGAGGGGGGTCCAAGGGACATCTATGCCATCACGTACACCGACAAGAAGTCAATGAGTAGCATAAAGTTCCTAAGACATCTAGAAGCCGAGAATGCGTATCGTCAGACGATAGAGATGAGATTGGCCAACTTCACTACTTCACCAGAGTTTAGGGCACCAAAACTTTGCAAGATTCCTTTTGACGAAACCATCATGACTCTCTATGGTTTTAACCCCCCCAAATTTAATACGATTCTATCCTTTCTGAGACTGGTGTCCAATGGAGATATGAGAATTTATACTTACTCACCGATATCAATTTGAATAAGTGGGATATCACATACCAGTGATTTGGTTGTTGGAAAGGAGTGTCTGTGTGTGATCTTGTGAGAACATTTGGAGGATTAGGGGTTGTTTCTAAAAGGTGTCAATGTGCCTGTGCTCAAGCCAATAACTTCGAATGATCTTGTAGTTGTGCTCTGCTCTCCCTTCTTGACTATAAATCTACATCTTCCAACTCTTTTGTACGATGAAAAAGTGCCCTTGTTTGCAGTTAATATGAACATCGAGCTTCCATAATAATAGCCAACTAGATGGGTGAGATTACTGTGCAAAATTTGGAATGAAACAAGAGATCTAGTTTCTCTTGGTCAGATCTACTCTATTATGTTGGAGGAGTAGTATCTGCTACATTGATTTTAATGTCTTTGTCTCGAAACTCACTTTGTCTCCACAAAATGGTTGCCCGAAGCCAAAGGATCAAAGAAATCATAAGAAGCGGTGAATCCATTGGTGATATGTATACCAAAAAATAAAAAATACAATTTTATAATCATGCGCTATGTCAAACCGATTGGGAGCATCCCAATTAATTTTTAAACAAGCCCTCATCCGCTATGATTGACTTATCCAATTGCTTCAACTCCTTGGTCAATAACTTCAAGCTTGTCAATCCGTAGAACCCCAGAAATTATTATTGCTATTGAAAGAGAAGTGATGCAAAACCCTCAGTAAAGGAATTTATAAATGATTTTCGCGATGAAGCCCTAAAGACCCGTCCAACCTTTGGCCATGTTAGGTAGACGATGAGTCCTCTCTCCATAACTCTTAATAAAACTAAAAACTCAACAGGGTAGGAACTCCCACTCTGATACCACTGATCCAGATCTTGGGGAGAAGGGACGGGGGGGCACGACACAAGATTTGAGTAATTTCTGCACTAGGAAGCGACAAAAGAAACCCACGCAGTAAAGCAACCCAAAAAACAAATCAGAAAATTAATTTTTTATTAGATCAAGATGATGATTGCCACTACATTGTACTGGAAAATTTATCTTCTTACAAAGTGAGGCTAGTTATTTATATCCTTTTGTAGTTACATTATCATTGGTGGGAAAATACCACGGGTGGATAATACCATGGGTGAGTTATTTATGGCCTTTAGTTACATTACCATGCGTAAATTTCTATTTAGATCATGTAATGATTCCTTTGTACCAAATAATTTTATGTTACAAGCTTCCTAGAATGTCCTTTGCTACCATGGATTGTTTAAAAAGAATTGGGGATTACTACGTAGAAGATATTTTTACTTACATTAGGGTTTGGGGAACCAATGGTTGTCCACATGTTTTCCGCCTTTATGTCCTAGACAAGCTATTATGCAAAGAAGTTTCTTATCAAAATGTCAGGACTAGTATCACCCTTGAGCTAAATAAATCATCCAAAGTGCTTTGGCCAAACTTCCCTTTACAAACTGGTTATTTACCCTTCAAAACTATTATCATGTTGAGAAAGAAAGCCTCGCTTTGCACAAATTGAAACTTGCACCATTCCTGCTAGGCCACATGACCCTTCTAAAGTGGCTAAAAATATAGCTAATGATGCACATATCAAAATTTATTTCCATGAAGCCAACCAATATGATAATTTGTTATGTGGAGCTTCTTCTTATGTTTTGGTCTACAATAAAGCAAAGCAGTTGTCCCTAGACAACTATAATCATTTTCTTGTTTTTAGAGACACTTGAATGTCTATCTTACTAATTCATTTGCTCAAGCTACCTAAAGGTGATGGTGTCACAAAAAAAACTACCAGTTATTCAATATAGGTCACACCTCATGCTACTACAGTTCAAATTTCTTTTGCAGATTCTCGAGATTAAACCTATTCAGTGAATCCATTGGCTAATGAAATTTCCAAATGTTGGCAAGAATTTGTGAAGATCATTTCAACACTAATTAAATAAGGAAAAGAAACAACGACGCCCGAAGAAAACACTTCTAACAATATTTCACATCAATCAATAATTGTTTCCCCTAACTCTTCGAAATCTTCTCTTGCACATTCAGGTGTCATTTCCAAAACACCTATCAACACTCAACTTGGTGTGGAAACAATTGCATCACATCCAACTGTTTAATTTCAATTGAATGTTGAGGACATTCCACCCATAGAAGTATTTTATAGTCCTAAACATAAATTCATTTTAAAGAAGCGCAGAAAGAAGAGAAACGTTGTTGATACGACACTCTCAACAACAAGCACTGGTTTACAATCTACCTCATTAGAAATGGTCTAGAAAGATTCATCAGTGGCTCCTCATACGAACTTGAATAATTGAACCAATATGCAAGATCCTATGTTATCGCCAGTGTAGATAAAACATCCCAAGTCAAAGAATTTATCAAGGAGAAAGAAGAAATAATTCAACAACTAGAACAAGAGTCCTCATAGTTTCAGGCACAAAGTCAAGCACAAGTTAGGTTAGAGGCCAATATGAGTCCGAGATCAAACAAAGGGATGACAGGATAAATAATTTGCAGCAGAAGATAGAACATGTAGAGGTAAGTGCTTTAGACCTTGCCAAATTAAAACACGAAGCTAATGAACTAAATCTACAGCTTCAGCATCAACAACAACTTCTCTGCAATGAGCTAAGTTCGATGCAGGCTCAAAACAAGCTAGTTGATTCATTAGTTGATGAAGTTGTTGATATCGAAAGATAATATGGTGATGCCAAATGTAAGCTGAATGAAATTTTGGAATAACAAGCAGACACTAAAATATTCTATCCTAACTTGCCAAAGATTAGTGAAATGAAAACATCTATAGCTCTCCAGACATGGAAGGACAAAATACATTTGGTTAAAATATTGGTATATGATGTTGAGGGGATTTCAAGTTCAATTGTTCAATCTATTACCAAGTCACTTAAGGAAACAAATTTGTTATCTAGTGATAAAGATAAGACTTTCCCAAAGGAAGATGTATTACAACAAAGATGGCTAAGTAACAAGGCATAATGTAGTAAAAGGATCGAGCAAC
Organism: Pinus tabuliformis; assembly: GCA_031772625.1. Classification (NCBI taxonomy): domain Eukaryota; kingdom Viridiplantae; phylum Streptophyta; class Pinopsida; order Pinales; family Pinaceae; genus Pinus; species Pinus tabuliformis. The sequence continues at coordinate 721,197,610 of CM062813.1, forward strand.
TGTCAAAGGTAGATTTTGAATTGATCTGGGAGTTTTTAATTAAATGACATGGTTACTTGCAAGTAAGCAAGACTGTTATGGAACATGCAACTCAACTACTGCCACCTTTTCAAACTCATATCTTCAATTGTCAAATGAAAATCAAGCGTCATTTTCCTCCTAAATTGGCACCACTTCTAGAAGTTCATCAACGATGGAAAATGCCTATTGGCTCCACATCTGCAACAATTCATCTAAATTGATCATTTTATTTTTAAATTGTAACTAAATTTATTTTATTATAGGTTGTTTTGTTTTAGTTGAGAGAATAGTGGAGTGTTAATTATTCTCTATATCATTTTGAAAAACTATTTAAGGGTCGTGCAAGCTCTAGCTTAGGGGTTCTGAATTTTTGCAAGAATTGATTTGTTAGACTATTGTACTTTTCGTTTTCTTTAATATAAGTTGAACCACTTGTTGATTACAGATTCGTGAAGAGCAATGTGGATTTGGTACTTTTATCAACTGTCTTTTCTTTTCACTTATAAATAGAATATCATATTATGTATTTGTTCTTTATGCTTATGCTAAGTGGATCGAAATATTATCATTTTTGATGTATTGCTATCTGATTGATTATAAGTATAAAGAAATGAAAATGATATGTGAATGATTTATTGAATTAATTCAATTAACTATTTAATTGAATTAATTTATTTTTCTATTATTTGAATTAACAAAATAGCTCGAAAATCTATATTTTCAGTTATCAGTTACATCTCTCTTTTCACATATAAAGTATCAACACCTGAGTTATTAAATAATTATCAGCATATATCATAGTTTAGTTTACACTTTTATTTACTGTTTTATTAGATATTTCCAATCCATTCCCACTCCCTTCCTATACCTTTCCACCATTTACAAGCCTCCATCCGCTAGACCAACCTTTCTACAGGTAATTGGACCCAATTCAAAACTAGTTGGAACCACCATTCCAAATGGAAAAGAGTATGATTTGTGGTTATGGCTGGGTGGTCTCCTAGATGTTGATAAGTGCAATTCAGGACATCAAGAAAACCTCAATGTCAAGTTAACCAACAAATGTTTGGCTTCTTATTCAACTTTAGGAGAAATATTTTCTTACAGTAGTGACACAAGAATTTGCTCCTGTAAATACCCAACAAAAGATCTCAATTCTCTTTCTCTCACTCGACTCTTGTATGAACCACACATGCAGGATAACCTAAAACTTCTGTGTACAAAGAAACTCAACCTCTCAATGAAAGAGAAAAATAAACTTCTTTGCTGATCTCGCTTGCCATGATCTCACGTTAGCTAGCTCGATCTAGCAATTTCTTGCTCTCGCTGCCAAATATTGCGCTCTACTAAATCCCAACTCGTGCCAAATTGAATGTGCAACTCCTTTGACTCAAACATCCTATTAAAAATATCAAACCCTAATCTCAAGCAAAATCCTTAATCTCAATGGTTGATATTAGATCTCAGTTTACTAAGATTAATGAATATGACTTAATTTTTCATCGACTTAGTTTCTCTTTTTATAAAATGGTAACTAACAATTAAATTGAATTGTCGACTAAAGTCCCAGCTTAGGAAATTCATTAATTAACTACTATAGGAGATAATTAAGGTGACTTGTTTCATGTCATGGAACCTAATCCATAAAGAATCATGTTCCAAGTTACAATCTAAACACTCCCTCTTAGCGAGGAAGGTGTTCTACACAACTCCCAACTTATCCCTGAAGAATACAAATTTGTCCTTCAACAAGGCTTCTATTAAGATGTACGCTACCTACTCATCTATGGGAGCACATTTCATCTTTACTATCTGCTTCTGCACATAATCTCTGATGAAGTGGTACTTGATGTCAATATTCTTTGACTTGTCATGGAATACTAGATTCTCAAAGAATTTAATACAACTTTGATTATTAGAACGAATGACAGTTGGATCCAACTCCTAATTGAAAATCCCAACAAAAAGTTTTTTAAGCCAAATAGCCTTGCATGCTACCATACTGGTAGCCATGTACTCAACCTATACAAATCTCAGTGCAATTGATCTTTCTTTCCTGTTGTACCAAGAGACTGCTCCTAATCCCAAACTGAAACTACCAAAATTTCTCTTCCTACTAGTTGTACTATCTACCCAATCCACATCAATGTACCCCTCTAGATTCACTCCATCATGCTAAGTATACCTCAACCCATACTTAATTGTGTCTTAGAGATATCTCAGACTATGCTTTGCAGCTACCTAGTGCACTAGCCTAGGCTCTACCATAAACTGACTGAGTGTGTTCATATAAAAAAAATATATGGCCTAGCATTGAATAGATACATGAGAGAGCCAATCAATTGTCTATACAAGGTAGGGTCCACTACCTTTGATTTGGAAGCATCGATCTTCTTTCAGTTGGCACAAGTGGCGTAACCATGGGTATGAAGTCCTCCATCCTGAAATGATTCAAGATCCCAATTGTGTATTTTACTTGTCCAATGAAAATCTCCCCCTCTCTTTGCCATGCCTCCAACCCCAGAAAGTAGTGCATCATCGCTAAATTCTTGATATCAAACTCTTCTATAAGATCTCACTTGTAGTGCACTATAAGATTCTCATACCCAGTGAGAAACAAGTCATCAACATACAGCACCAATATGAGAGGCTCACCTTTCACTTGAATGTAGTATAGTTTTGGGTCTGCCTCACTCTCGGTGAAGCGCACATTCTACAAGTAACTGTCAATATGTGCATACCACACCTGAGGAGCTGCTTGTTCCCATACAATGCTCTCTTCAACCTACACACATGGGAATCTCTCCTATGCACTTCAAAACCCTCCAGCTACTCTATGTAGATCTCTTACTCAATAATACCATTGAGGAAGGCCATATTCATGTCCATTTGGCGAATCCTCCAACCCATCTATGCTGCTATAAAAATGATAGCTCTGATGAATGAGTATCTAGCTACCAGAGCGAAGGTCTTGTCATAATTGATCCCTTCCTTCTACGAAAACCCCTTAGCCAAAAAATTAGCTTTAAACTTCTCCACGCTGCCATATGAACCATGTTTAATCTTGTACACCCATCTTGAGCCAACCACTGAATTTCCCACTAACCGTAGAACAACCTCCCATGTGTGTTCTTCATGATGGAAGAATACTCTTCCACCACGACATCCATCCTAAAAGGTGGTAGGTTCAGCATTAATCAATTCAATCATCAATGCCATATACTTATAATAGTGTTAAGGAGCCTTTCTTTATCTGAATAAATATCTTGGAGCACTAACATACTCCTAGGCCTCTCTCAATTTCTGCTTTTCCCACTTGGCATGCTTCTTTCATGTGTCTGGAGTCTAAGTATGGGTGTGAGGAATCCTTTGTTCCTCATTGTGATCTCTCTGCTTGGCCTACTCACTTTGCTTACCAATCCGTGTGGCTCTAGTTAGAATAATATGTGTTGACTCAACCTCTGGTGCCTACTCCTCTTAAACCTCTATTATAGAAGAAATCATGTTTCCATACTTCTCAAGAGATCTCTCTTCTTCAAATTCACATCCCTATGCACTATTGTCTTCCGAGGATGAGGATTATAAACATGACAAGCCTTTGAAGTCTCGCTATACCCCACAAGGATACCTTTCTTTACATTAACATCCAACTTGGTCCTTTTCTCCTCGAGAATATAACATACACAAAGCACCCAAATATGTGAATGTGTCCCAAATCTAGTTTCTTCCTTGTAAAGGCCTTCTCTGGTGTAAATCTACCCAACACATTGTGTGGGCTTCTATTTTTCAAGTATACAATAGTGTTTTAAGCCTCTGCCCATAGAAATGAAGGCATATCTTGGTCATGGAGCATGGCCTTGGCTGCTCCAACTATAACCTTGTTTTTCCACTCTACAACCCCATTTTACTGAGAGTTGTATAGGACAATCAACTCCTTCTTGATAGCATCCTAAGAACATAAATCCTTGAAGGAATTCAAGGTACACTTGCCTCCATTATCCAACCTCAGTGTCTTGATCTTCCTCCTTGACTGATTCTCAACTTGAGCCTTGAACTCCTTGAATCTATTGAAGGCCTCATCCTTATTTTTCATGAAATGGATCCAATTCCTCCTAGAGAATTCATCAATGAAGGTAACATAATATTGGTACCTACTCAAGGATACTATTGACATGGTCCCTCACATGTCTAAGTGTACTAGATCCAAAATTCCTTTGGACCTAGAGTCATTGCTTGAAAGACTAGTCTTAGCATATTTACCGAGTGCGCAACCCTTGCACACCTCATACTACTCGATCTTTAGTTCTGGAAGCCCTGTCACTATCCCCTTGAGCACATTAAGTTATCCAAGATGGAGATGAGCCATCCTCCTATGCCATAATTATCCTAACCCTTTACTACAACTTACCAATGCATGTGCTTATTCAAACTAAAATCGAAACAAGTTCCCCTTCTTGACCCCTATTACTTTTGCTGTCTTGGAGTTCTTGGGTTGAATGTACACATTACCCTCCTCAAAGGTCACAATGTAACCTTGTCCTCCAAGGTATCAACTGATAGTAGGTTCTTTTTCATACCTAGAACATATAACACATCGTCCACCGACAAGGTTTTGTTTGATTCTCTCTGAAACTTGACCGTGCCAATACCAACTAGATGGCACTTGATATTGTCTCCAAGCTCCATGTAGAAATTTGACTCCTTCAAATTGGTGAAATATTCTTTGACTCTCGTCATGCGACAAGAGGCCCTACTGTCAATGTACCACACGATGGTGGAAACTAAACTCGAGAGACATGTAATGAGAGAAAACTCATTCTCAAACTGTGCTGCAAATTCATCCACCTTTGCGGTAGCAACAACATGCTTCTTCTACTTACCCTTTTTCTTATTCGAGCACTAGCTGGCATAGTGACCCATCTGATGACATGCAAAGAATTTAATCTTGTTTTCATCCCCCTTCTTCTCATCCTTGGAAGAGGACCCCTCGCTTGGCCCTTTATTGGCCTTTTTCTTACCCTTGCTTGCTAGAACAAAGTTGTCATCTTCTTCAAACCACTTCCTTTGATCTCCTTGTGAACCTCTTCTCAGATCTCCTCTTGGTAGAAATCATCCCAAAGCTTCACCCCATTAGGTAGGTGATCCTAGCCCATAACACACTTAACAAATACCTCTCATTGCTTTGAAAAACAACTAAAGGCTATACATCCTAGATCATCCTCAACAATCATCTCAACTAATTTTTCCATGACCTATGTTAGCCTTGACAAATAATATGTCGCACTCTCACCCTTGGACATTCTTATGCCATGTAATTTGTTTTTGAGCATCATATTTCGACTGTAATAGTCGCCCTGATATAGCTCCATGAGCACATCCCCTATCTTCTTCGTCGTATTCTTATCTGATAGATTAGGTATGAGATGATCTTTGACCCCATCGAGAATAATCCTTTGCGCCTTGGCCTCCTTAGCCTCATGTAAATCAAGAGCAATTGGATCATTTATTGATGAAAACATTGTTGTATTAATGAAGTTCCACAACTTGTTCTCCTTAAGAATGGATAAGATTTGAACCTTCCACCACAAATCGTTAGAAAGAACCATCAAGCATGTCCTCATATCAAACATTGGTAGCTATTGTAGAATAAAACCTTCGAAGAGATTGAAAACTGAAATTTGATTTATTTTTTTGGTCCTAAAAACTATGTCATATATTCTTTGATTTGTATTTAGAGTTTAGAGCTTTGATACCTAATTTATTTAAACCCAGTTACAAATTTACTGTCTCAACAAATAACTATAGGTATGAAATAAACAAAGATTTATAATATGATTTATAACAATAAATATTATGGGTTTTTAACCAAATAAACACCAAAAGAAAAAATACTTGAAACTAATCACATGCAATAGAAAATAACACATATATACCATAGAAATCCAGTGTTGGGAAAACTAACAAACCTTGGGCTTCTTATTTAGCTTAAGGAGAAATATTTTCTTACAAAAGTTACATAAGAATTTGCTACGACAAATACCTAGCAAAAGATTCAACCCTCTTTTCCTCACTCGACTCTTGTACAACTCACACACGTGGTCCAACAATTTTTTTTTTGCATATAAAGAAACTCGACCTCTCAGCCAAAAAAAAACTTGATTTCTTTGCAGATCTCACTTGTCATGATGTTGATCTAGCTAGCTTGATCTAGCCTTTTTTTGCTCTTGCTACCAACCATTGTGCTCCACTGAATGCATACTCATGGCAAATTGAATGCACATCTCCTTTGGCTTGAACCTCCTATTAAAAAGATCAAACCCTAATCTCAAGCGAAGTTTTTAATCTCAACAGTTGAGATTAGATCTCATGTTATGCAAATCAATGGTTATGACTTAATCTATTGTTGACTTATTTTCTCTTTTTATGAAAAGGTACCCAATAATTAAATTAAATTTCCATCTAAAGTCCTAACTTCGGAAAATCAATAATTAACTACCGTAGGAGATAATTAAAGTGACTCATTGCATGTCATGGCACCCGATCCATGAAGAATCACGTTCCAAGCTACAATCTCAACAGTTTCATGGTTTCTTTAGAGATTTTGAGGTAGTGAGCTTTACATTTTTAATGACCCCTACATTATAGGGTACATGTTTCTATTTGGGGTGGGGGAAAAGGGGGGGGAGGGGTCAGGGAGGCAGGTGCATTTTGGAGTCCAACAAGGGCGTCAGTTGTGTTATAAAGAGAGTTTGAATGTAGCGTCGATAGGGTATGTGCATAAATAATAGTTTTACGATTGACATGAATAGTGGAGGGAGGGTGTTGATGAAAAATGGTGGGTTTGATAGTAATAAGGAAAGAGAGGTGAACAATGGTTTGAAATGATGTAAGGAAATCCATTCCCATTGAATGTACTCAGAATTTTTTGTCATGAGGGGAGATGATCAACTCGATTGAGGAATGATAGAGGGTGCAATCATGAGGGGATATGGACCCTAGTATACAGGTAAAGAGTAATAAAAGCACATTTGAAGAAGAGGGTAGGTATGTACTTGTTGATGAAGATTGGTTTGTAGCATGGATCATAGAACGATGGAAAACCTTAGATAGGTTGCCATTTTTCTCCCTTATCACTTCTCCCTCATCATTGTTACCTCTCTCACACACACATGCACACACAAAATTTAAATTTAATAATCTTTTTTTTGTTTTGGGAGAAAAATAAATTCCTCTTCATATCCTTATTATTAAGCACACAAGTAATTTATAGTCTTAAAATTAAGCACAATATGTCCTATTCCATTTTCCATATGTAGTATATAATCTTAAAATTAGACACAATATCCCCCATCACATTCTCTTCTTAGAGGTTGTACTTTTTCCATTGAAAATAAAGTTATAACTAGGTACACAATTTAGATGCATAAGACAATAAACATAAAATAATTAAAATTGAACAATAATAGACTTGGAATTGTAGTAAAGGTCATTGCAACTTGAGAAAGGATGGCATAGGGATGTTGTTGTTCATTCGCTAAATCATTCAAGGATTTGAGAGGAGATTACTCTTAAATATATTGATAACATTAAAAACACTATCACATCTAAATTTAAATAAAATTATGGTGCTACAGAGAAACAAAGATTAAGAGAAAACAAATTTACTATAAAGAAATTAATAACAAGAAGTTGAAGTTGAAAACTCCATCTCTTTTATTTGGTAATTTAAAGAAAAAAATTAATATTGCCATAAATTCTATAACTAAACTTAGCTTTGAAAGAGACCTAAACCACCTTAGGAATGTAAAATTTAAACTTGTGTGATATGGAATAAATGAAGAATAAAAGGCTTTCACTTAAACTACTCTTCTTATAAGCCCATAGAAACTCAATTCTACATTATTTATAAATATCACACATAATTTGCTAGAATCATATATAGATATATATAACAAATCAATTAATTTTCTAATTTATTAAGATAAAAAAACCAAAATTAATTATAATCTTCTCTTTCACACATATTCATTTATCTTTAAAAATAAAATAAAATAATGGTAGTTTCCCTTTTTCATATACTTTTATTTTTATTATTTTTCTTTTTCAATTTTCTTGTTATTATTTTTAATTTGTTAATTTATAATATTATCTTATATTTAATTAATATTTTTGTTGTTTTATTTATTTACTTTAATTTTCATGTTTATAACATCATTTTCATTTTATATTTTTTTTTAACTTTTTTTCTTCTACTTTTAATTAATTATTTTTTTTTTTTTTTATTTCCATTTTAATTTTTTATAAATTTATTATTATTATTATTTTATATTTAAATTAAATCTCTTATTCTTCCTTTCTATTTATTTCATTTTTTATATTTATGCCCCCATACATCTAGTTTTTTCCATCTTTTTTTCCAACCTTTTTAATAATTGATCGGTAGTTTAGAACACATCTTTAGGATCTCTTTACCTTCTTGATGAGTGACAAACTCAAAACAACACGGTTGAAATATTTTATACATGGTTATTAATCAGAGGATTGCAACAATATTTGGTTTATGTTGGTTCGGAAAATAGTTTAATTATGTTGGTGGTTTTTATTTTATTTTAAAGGATGATAAGTGTGTATATTTTGAAATTGAGAAATTTTAGATTGACCAGTAAAGACGTTTTTAATGGTCACCTTCACTTTTAATCTTCATCGTTCCACGTTAAATTTATGAAAGTTAAAACCACTTTAAATATGCAACCACCACTTTGGAGCTGTTGCTCAACAACAACAAAAAAATGGTACTATAAATAATATTAGTAGGAAACTGTAAAATTGTAAAATATGGTAAATTAAACCATTTTTTCTTTATTTTGATTCTGATTAATTATTGAAAAAAACAAGGGGCAGAAATATTACTTAATAAAATTATATTAAAAAATAAAAAATCTAAAAACAAATTTATGTTGGCCAATTGTCATAACTTTGTATAACAAAATGCCATGTAGATAGCTTCCCATTATTTTTTTATGAAAAATGAAATTCTTAAGATTAGACATTTCAAGTAGAAAAAATCAATTGAATTTTTTTTTGGCTTTTTCATTAGTCATAAGTTTTTTTTGTTGTTTTTTCTATTTTAGTTTATTGCTTTCTCATTTTAAATTTTCTAATTTTAAAGGAATTCCTAATTACATTTATTTTCACCATATGTTTACTAATTGCAAAGTAATTTCAAAATATGTTAAAACTCTCCCATAGTAAAATGTTAATAACTATAAACTTAAGCAAAGTTTTTGGGTAGAAATCATATAAGAGAATTTTTTTGGCCCACGCATTTTGAACCAACAAGTGTGGTTCATCGTCTGATTTTCCCATCTTCCATTGAAAATAAAAAAAAGTGAGAAGGACATATGCTTTTGTTTGATAAGAAAATTTAAAAATCAAGTGGCATGTGTTATTTTAATGGGAGCGCATTTTATAGTCATTCTACGTATGATTTCGAAGTGTAAATATGCCAAAATATTAATTTGAATCTTAATTAAACATGTTTAACATTTAGCATTTTTAATCTAATGTAGTTCTTATTTAAAAATCAATCTAATTGTTATTATGTATAAACACAATAAAAATTTAAAATATGAAGAGGTTTACCAACACTCAAAAAAGAGATATGGTAAATAAATAAAAATATAATAGGTATAGTAAATAAATAAAACCCATTTTTATATTTACTCCATAAACCTCTTTATATTTACAAAAACTCAAAATTAAAAGAAGCCTATGGGCCAAAGACCATATTTATAAAAGATGTATGGTAAATAAATAAATATAAAAGAGGTATAAAGGCGTATGATAAATAAATAAAAATATATCAAATAGGATTAGAAATCAATATCTAATTATATAATTATATACCAAGTCTATGGACAAATACCTTGGACCAAATTATTATTAATATCATGCAAAAATACATTATTAACCCTAATATTAATATTATTATAAAATATAATATTCATATTAATATATTATAATATTAATATTATTAAGTTTAATAACTTTGGATTACTATAATATTAAATTTGTTATATTATAATATATATTAATATATCATGATATATGTGTTAACCCTAGATATATATGGGAGGGAAGAAAAAAAGACATAGAGTGATAGAGGTGGAGAGATAGGGGGAGTGACAAGGGAGAGATGGAAATAAACTGAAGGAAATGGGAGATGACAAAAGAAGAGAAGAAGAGGGAGAGTAGTGAGAGAAGTGGAGAAGGGTAAGAGAGGAAGATCGAGACATGAAGATGGAGGGGGGAGAGGGAGAAGGAGAGAGCGAGGGAGATAGTGAGAGGATTGGAGGGCAGAGAGAGAGAGAGAGAGAGATGGGAGAAGAGAGAGGGAGGTAGGAGAGAGAGGAAGGACGAGAGAGAGGACTTGAGAGAGAGTAGGAGAGAGGGAGGGATAAAGAGATGGAGTTGTAGGGGGAGAGAGGGAGGGATAAAGAGATGGAGTTGTAGGGGGAGAGAGGGAGGGTAGACTAAAGACATATAGAGTGAGAAGTGGAGAGAGAGAGGAAGTGACAAGGGAGAGATGGAGAGAGCGTGTATATGTTTTAGGGGTGAGATAAAGTGACAAAGAAGGAGAGATGGAGATAAGGGGGGAGAGAAGGAGAGAGAAGTAGAAAGGGAGGGATATAGTAACACGGTGAGAGAGAGAGAGAGAGAGAGAGATGGGGGAAGATAGAGGATTGGAGGTGATCCAAAAGTGGATCTTGGATAACCCTTTAAATCTTCAAGACTTCAAAATCTCCTAAAAGGTCGAAACCATCACAAAAGGAGAAGTTTTAGACTTATCAAATAGTGCTATTGGGACCCAAAAACCTGAAGAAAACAGTAAAATGAGGCCTATCGGAGGCTTAAACCAAATCTGCACAGGAGCCATCGGATATGGCCAATCAACGGTCTAGATCTGATCGGCATATCGCATCGGCGGTCACAGGCGGAGGCAATTGGAGGAATAACATGCGATGGGACCGAGCCGATGCGATACCGCAATCGCTGATATCGGCGGATCGCAATCAGCGGTAACTATCGGAGGATATCGGAGCATAATACATGGCAATTGCGATCGTGAAATCACAATTGGCGATCACAGTGGAGCACACACTAAACGGTCCAGGGTATGTGCAATTTGCGATTGCGAGAAGTCGAATCGCAATATCACATCAAAGTTATTCAAAAGAGCAGGGCTGATACCATATGCAATGCGATATATATATATATATATATATATATATATATATATATATATATATATATATATATATATATATATACACACACACACACACACACACGGATCCGACGGGGTGATAAACGAGATTCAATATAATTTGAAATCCGTCAAATGACGATTTTCTTTGTATTTGCGTTTTTCATTGAATAAACGAAATAAGAAGGAAAAGTGCCTGACTCAATGAAACCGGACCCAAAAGGGTTCTGAAATACAAATACATAATATTTCAAATCCGATAAAGCCATTTTTTTTGGTATTTTTCCATTTTTTAACATATTTTTAAAATACGAAGGGAAACCTCGGAACAGGGCCATTTGCAACTTGCGACAGCGACTTTTGGGCAGACACAATAGGAGTATAGACTCGATTTAAGGACATTTGAAGTCCGGATGAATAGTTTTTTCTGCGGATTTTTCCTGTGTTTGGTATATTTTCCTGTGTAAGTCGAGAATGGTAAAATTTGGGGATTTCAAGCGTCGATTGCCCCTTCCGTTACAGAATAGGTGGCATCCATCTCTGAGGGTGTTTAGCAATGATTGCTAACGCTTAGAGAAGGGATTTGAGCAGACAAAGGCAGGAAGACAGAGAGCCCGAAAGGGAAAATGAACCAACAGCGCTGATTTGGCTTAAAAGCCACAGAACAACAGAGAGAGGAGGACTATTGGTTGTTGAGGCTATTATTGGGGTTTTGTTGTTGAAAGTGAAGCCAAAGCAGGAAGCTGAGGTGAAGGAGGCAGCGCAGAAGAAAAAACGCAGCCAAGGGAGTCACTTGGAGTTCAAGTGAAAATCCCAGAGAGTTGTAAACTGATAGAGGGCAGAAAGAAGCCAGAGCCAGAGCCAGAGCCGAAGAGCCAGAGTCAGAGCCAAAGAGCCAGAACCAAGAGCCAAGAGCCAAGAGACAGAGCCAAGAGCCAGGGAATAACATGGTGTCTGAACCCGTTGTTTCTGTATAAAACAACAGGAGTTAAGCCAAGAGGTTGTAAAAAAGACTTATACCATAATCCTATAGAGCTTAGTTGAGTTGACTAGAGCTCACGGAGATGTAGCCCAAGATTTGTGGGTGAACTCCTAATTAAATTGCTATTTCTGTGCGTGTTTTACTGCTGCATTGTCTCTGTTGTTTTATTCACTATTATATGCATTTATATATCATTTTCAGCACATTAATTTATAGCACATGAACAGTTTAAACAAATACCAGCATACACCTTAATATCAAGCACTTATTAATTCCGCATTGGTTAATCAATAAGACTTAGGAATATTTAAAGCTTTGGGAGTGGGAGAGGTTCTTGTAAGTTGGACAAGAAGCCTAAGTGCCCCATTTTCAGATCAGGTGGTATCAGAGCTTGAGATTGATTGACATAGCAAAGATTGCTTGTCTAAAAGGTGTTTGGGCAGTCAAGGATTGATTGTCTGATTGATGTATGCTTGTTGCAGACTGACTATTTTATGAGTTTGTAGAGGTGAAGAGAAAGCTATAGATAGCTCAGTCTAGCAAGGACAAGAAGGAAGAAGAAGGCATTGGCATAATGACAACTTCTACAAATGAGTCATCGAATTCTTCTTTCTTCATCACAAGATTCTTTGATGAAGACATGAAGCAAGAATTGTCCACCATGATGGATATGGTGAGAGAAATGTATGAGGATGGAAGGAAAAGCATCATGCTTAGAGAGTTGTTGAATTCCATGAAGGAAGAGAATCAGTTGCTTTGTGACAAATTGCAGGAAATGGAGAGGCAACTTCATATTGCAAATATGAACCTGAAGAGGATGCACGAGTTGGAGACACAACCCTTTGTTGCCAAGAAGCCTTAGTCAAGTATCAGCTTGAAGGAGAGGTAAACCATTCCAGTTTGTCTTCAAGTTCCTCTAAGGATGCTTATATTGGTTCTTTTGAAAAACATACTAGAGGCATAGGTTCCAAGCTAATGTCCAAGATGGGCTATGAAGGAAAAGGCTTGGGTAGACATGCACAAGGTATTGTTGAGCCAATAATGATTGAGGAAAGGCCTAAGTATTTGGGTCTTGGCTATGGACAAGCTTATGGAGAAAGTTCCAAGGCTGTCGTGAAGGTCATTAAAACAGCTCTAAGAAGGAGTTGCATTACAGGGTGTGAAGATTGTTTTCCGGAAGAATGCAATAGCTTGAAACATCATTTGTAGGATGTAGGTGTTCAGAAGCACACACTTGAAATAGAGAGTTGGGGAGACTCCAACAGCCTTGAAGAGATTGATGGTGTTCCAAAGGGAGCCACTTCTTCATTTGCTTCACCTCTGCATGAAGGCAATAAAGGTGAAAGAGAAAGGTATAAATCTGGTTCCAAACATTTTCCTTTTGATTGTGCAAAGCATGATAAATTTCCACATAAGTATGGGGAAAGAATTGCATGTTCCTTTTGTGGGTTGGATAACCATAATGTTTCTAGATGTTGGAAGAGAATGGCCACATACAGGAAGCAGAAGAAGGAAAAGAAGCAAGAAGCCAAAGGTCCATTGGACAAGGCAAATCATGCTGTCAAGAGGATGCACATGCAGTGCACTTACTGCCATAAGCAAGGACATCTTGGTGCAAAATGTTGGACTCTAAATCCAGCAATCTTACACAAAAGCTGAAGAAAGTGGAAAGAGAAGATGGCAGAAATGGAAGGAAAGATTCCATGACTGATGTGTCTCAGGATGATTCACATGTTGATGCTGATGTGTAGACCAAGGTAGTACCTTTGGAAGGGATTGGTAAGGAATGGTTAGAGTTCTTATCCAATTAAGATTGCATGTCTATTAATGCATCTACATTATATTTCATTTCATCTTCGAAAGTACAGTGTGCTTAAGTGAAAGTTGAAGGATGAAATGCATGCATGAGCATGAGATGCATGAACACAGGGATGTTGATGATTTCCTTGTTTTTGAACATGTATGTGTAATTAACTTGCAGGGTTGATTGCTTTGACATGCATGTGATGCCATGTGGACTTGGAAGAAGTTAACTTGGTCTCCAAATGGAGATAATGATGAAGTGTTTCATCTTTTGAAAAAGAGTCCTAATGATCTTTTTCTACATGCTTGACTTGAAGGGTCATTTGTTTAAAGGCATGTTTTGTGGGCTTGTTATATAGTCCATCATTTGTATGCAGATACGAGACATGGAGGTGTTCACAAGATGTGAAATCTATTTCTTTTGTTGAAGCAAGAGTTAGTCCATCCAATTGTACTTCACATTTGTTTGAGCCACCTTGGATCAATGATCAAGGCAAAGAAGTTCAAACCACCTTCTATGACCAGTTCAGCAGAAGTTCTGCAGAAAGGCAAGGAGGAAGGAGGAAGACAATTCTTCCCAAGAAGACTAGCCCATCCAAGAAGGGAAGTGGTCAGAAACTATTGGTTCAGAGGAAATATGCAAAGGCAAGTGTAGGGAGGCTGAAATAAGAGGGTGAGCCACTCTAATTTACTGTTCAGATCAGCATATTAGTCTTTTGGAGACCAAAAGTTCTCTTTGTGGGAAGGCGTGATCCAAAAATGGATCCTGGATAACCCTCTAAATCTTCAAGTCTTCAAAATCTCCTAGAAGGTCAAAACCATCGCAAAAGGATAAGTTTTAGACTTATCGGATAACGCTATCGGGACCCAAAAACCTGAAGAAAATAGTAAAATGAGGCCTATCGGAGGCTTAAACCAAATCTGCACAGGAGCCGTCAGATCTGGCCGATCAACGGTCCAGATCCGATCGACATATCGCATCGGCGATGATAGGCGGAGGCAATCGGAGGCATAACATGCGATGGTACCGGGCCGATGCGATACCGCGATCGCCGATATTGACAGATCGCAATCAGCGATGACTATTGGAGGATATCTGAGCATAATAAATGGCAATTGCGATCGCGAAATTGCAATCGACGATCAGAGTGGAGCACACACTAAACGGCCCGGGGTATGTGCTATTTGCGATTGCGACAAGTCACATCGCAATATCGCATCGGAGTTATTCAAAAGAGCAGGGCCGATACCATATGCGATGCGATATATATATATATATATATATATATATATATATATATATAGATATATATATATATATATATATATACACACACGGATCCGACGGGGTGATAAACGAGATTTAATATAATTTGAAATCCGTCAAATGACGATTTTCTTTGTATTTGCGTTTTTCATTGAATAAACGAAATAAGAAGGAAAAGTGCCCGACCCAATGAAACCGGACCCAAAAGGGTTCTGAAATACAAATACATAATATTTCAAATCCGATAAAGCCATTTTTTTGGTATTTTTCCATGTTTTAATGTATTTTTAAAATACGAAGGGAAACCTTGGAATAGGGCCATTTGCGACTTGCGACAGTGACTTGTAGGTGGACCCGATAGGAGTATAGACTGGATTTAAGGATATTTGAAGTCTGGATGAACAATGTTTTCTGCGGATTTTTCCCGTGTCTAGTATATTTTCCTATGTAAGCCAAGAATGCCAAAATTTGGCGATTTCAAGCGCTGATTGCCCCTTCCGTTACAGAATAGGTGGCATCCATCTCTAAGGGCATTTAGCAATGATTGCTAATGCTTAGAGAAGGGATTTGAGCGGACAAAGGCAGGAAGATAGAGAGCCCGAAAGGGAAAATGAACCAACAGCGCTGATTTGGCTTAAAAGCCACAGACCAACAGAGACAAGAGGACTGTTGGTTGTTGAGGTAGTTGTTGCGGTTTTTTTGCTGAAAGTGAAGCCAAAGCAGGAAGCTGAGGCGAAGGAGGCAGCGTAAAAGCAAAAACATAGCCAAGGGAGTCACTTGGAGTTCAAGTGAAAAGCCCAGAGAGTTGTAAACTGATAGAGGGCAGAAAGAAGCCAGAGCCGAAGAGCCAGAGTCAGAGCTAGAGCCGAAGAGCCAGAGTCAGAGCCAAAAAGCTAGAACCAAGAGCCGAGAGCCAGAGCATCAAGAGGCAAGGAATAACACAGTGTTTGAACCTGTCGTTTCTGTGTAAAACAAGAGGAGTTAAGCCAAGAGCTTATAAAAAAGACTTATACCATAATCCCAGAGAGCCTAGTTGAGTTAACTAGAGCTCACGGAGATGTAGCCCAAAAGTTGTGGGTGAACTCCTAATTAAATTGTTGTTTCTGTGTGTGTTTTACTGCTGCATTGTCTTTGCTATTTTATTTACTGTTATATGCATTTATATATTAGTTTTAGTACATTGGTTAATCAATAAGACTTGGGAATATTTAAAGATTTGGGTGTGTGAGAGGTTCTTGTCAGTTGGACAAGAAGCCTAAGTGCCCCATTTTCAGATCAGGAGGACAAAGAGGGACAGGGAGAGAGAGAGAGGGAGAGGGAGGCAGGAGAGAAAGGGAGAGAGAGGACTTGAGAGATAGGAAGAGAGTGATGGGGGAAGAGAGAGGATTGGAGGGGAGAGAGTGAAAGAGAGAGAGAGAGATGGGGGAAGATAAAGGGAGGTAGGAGAGAAAGGGAGAGAGAGGAAGGAAAAGAGAGAGGACTTAAGAGAGAAGAGGACAGAGGGAGGGATAGAGAGATGGAGTTGGAGGGGGAGAGAGGGAGGGAATAATAAAGACACAGAGAGTGAGCAGTGGAGAGAGAGAGAGAGACAAAGGAGAGATGGAGAGAGAGTGTGTATGTTTGGGGGTGAGATAATGAGACAAAGAAGGAGAGATAGAGAGAAGGGGGGAGAGAAGGAAAGAGAGAGGCATATAGTAACAGAGTTGGAGGGCGAAGAGAGAGAGAAAGAGGGAGAGGTGGGAGATGTTGATTTCTAATTATACTTGATTGCTTGCACTACATGTATTTATTTCAATGTAGATGATTTCTAATGCTATTTTATTGCCTGCACTAAATGCATTGATTTTAGTTTAGATGCGATTTCTAATCCTATTTGATTACTTGCACTAGATGTATTGAATTCATCGTAGATGTTGGTTTCTAATCCTATTTGCTTACTTGCACTAGATGCAATGATTTGAGTGTAGATGTTGATTTCTAATCATATTTGCTTACTTGTATTAGATGCATTGATTTCAGTGTAGATGTTGTTTTCTAATCTTATTTGATTGCTTGCATTAGATGCATTCATGTCAGTGTAGATGTTGATTTCTGATTTGATGTAATTGGATGTATAATGGTTTATTAATTTTAAAGTGATTGGATTAACAATGTGCATTGATTTCGTTGTAAGCACAAAAATTATTGACAATATACATTGATTTTTGTGTTATAGTAATTCAACCTATTAATATTATAGAGCAAGAGAGACAAGGTATGATGTTTACTACAACAAATTGAGCTAAAGATTTAAATGGTTTACGATTTCAACTATCCTTTTCATATAATCGATATGAAAAGATGACAAAACTAACAAGGGTGACAATAAGAATAGTACAAGAAAATAGTTTGAGATTGATCACAATGAAGACTATTTGTAATTGACTACATTCTTATTATTCACATTTTCTATCATTAAACACTATTACATTGTCATTTTGCATTCAAAATTTTTATTTCATCAATTTTCATCATTAAAGTTATTAACAATATTTATCATCTCAACAAACTGAGGTAACTAAGAAAATTTAAAATTAAAATGACTAGATAAATCTCAGACATATTTAGCATATTTAAAATGATTATATTAATATTAGATGTATTTACATATTATTGATAAAATTAATCATATGTTCAATAGATTTTCCTTGGTCGCACACAACTAAAACCAGCCTAGATCCATCTTAACTCTAGATCTTTCAAGCGCCGAGAGGGATCAAATCTCTTAAGGTAAAAACCTTTCCTCAAGTTTTTCACTCAAAAAAGAGGTTTGCACCTCGAGAGATTTGATCCCTCTCGGCGCTTGATAGATCTGGAGTTAAGATGGATCTAGGCTAGTGTAATCATTTAGATGTGTTATCCAGAATGACATACATTTGAGGGTATAACATTCTAGAACCTATGATAAAGAAAATAATGCAAACAAAATCAAGTATTTCATCTAGTGAATTTTTATTAAACGAATGGACAAGATTTCATATTAAGGGAATATTCTTCATCTAGATGAAATGAAAACTATTTTAATCATTTTTTGTTTCATATCAAAAAATTACAAATTAAATTTAAATATTATTCATTTGACCGCTTGTAAATCCAAGCCACTCCATTCTTTTTGGTCGCTTCCATTATTCCACCCATTAGATCAACTCATCCATTAGAATAATAATTTTCAATAATAAAATGGTTGGGGTTAATGAATGATTCCATGTCGCTCCATTGTCTTCGGCAACTGTCAATTAGATCAACTCATCGATTGGAATAATATATTTTTTAATAATAAAATGGTTGAGGTTAATGAATTTATGCAGGAAAAATTGAATTTTCTTTGCAAAGTTCAAATTCTCAATCGAAATTACATGCACATATCTCATTATTTAATCTATTAAATATTATTCACCACATCTCAAATCATTTAAAATAACATACACAATAATACAAAGAGCCATACAAAGTGTCGTTGGAAAATATGCATTTCCATTAAACAAAGGAAAATTGTGCATGCATAAATTCATAATCATACATTTCTCTCTTGGCCTGTTTCTACATTCATTTGGCTAGTTTTTTTCTTTAGGCTTACAATATTTATAATAACATTTATAAATAAAATAGATTTTACTAGATCCATAAATCAATCCACAAATCACTCATGCTTTTCAAGGTAGACTTGCTTTTGCCTTATTGACAAAATCTTTCCTATCCATAGCTTTTCTAAATCCTAAAAGAACCCCCAATAGTTTCTAAGGTTTCTAAACTTTTCTTAGCCTAACAACTTGCTAATTGCTACCAAGAATTTTTCTCCCGCAACCTCTCATGATTTATTTCCTAGATTTTTCATGCCTTAAAAGGTAAATTTTCTTCTTAAAAATATTATCTCTATCTATATTTCTCTAAGAAATAAACAAATTAAAATTATTTAAAATAAAGAAATAAAATTCCTTTTCCATGTTAAGACCTAGTTTGGAGCTTTGTCTCCAAAAAGCTTGATGACTTGGAAGCTCTAATGTTCGTACATCAGACTCCCAAAGTAGAAAAATTTCATGACCTCCTGGTCACGTGTTATCAATTTATGAATCCCCCAGGATCCCAAACCTTGTGTTGTAGTTGTCCTTTCATCTTTACATGTTGTTGTTCACTTTCTTTGCTGATGCAAGTATTTCAGTTAATTGAACTTTCTTGTTGGTTTTCCTTTTCTTGTTGCACCTTCTCTTAGATGTTCTCCTCATCAGCATCCACGCTCCATCAATCACATCATCGAACTCTATCCTTAGATGAACTTCATGATTGTTTTCCACATGCTACTGCATATCCTCCTTTTTCATAAAAGTTATAAAAATGTTATTCAATTTTGGCTTACATACCTCATTTACAACTTGTTGGTCATACATTGTAGTGTTCCCCTCATTATATTTCAAGACAATTCCCTCTTCTTCCAGTTCTAATTTTGCATATTGAATATGTAGTCTTTGACTTATTATCCTCTTCTCCAAAAAATTAAGCTCCTCATACAATTCAACAAAACCATATTGAATTTTATTTGTAACATCCATGCAATATCCATCACTTGGGTCTTCTGCCAACCACTCTTCCAAAAGTTCCATCTCTTCTTCTGTGCTTCCTTCCTTTGGAATAAGACTTCCATTTAGTATTCCAATGATTGGAATCTCCTTAAGTATGTATTCATGAAGTATCTCTTCATCCTCTATATTCTTCTCAATATTATATTCTTGAAGAATTTCTGCACAATCGTCATCCTCCATGACAACTTCCAATAACTATCCATCTCTAATATCTATGAACACATGCTTAAGAAAAAGCTCTTCAATCTTAACCATCTCCTCCAAAAACTTCATTTATTCATAACCCTGCATAAGCACATCATATAAGTTCCATTCATCACTTGCAACCATACACAAAGTGCCAGATTAAAGAATATGAGGCTTCTCATTTGATGCCCCAACCACCACATCTCCATGTTGAACTGGATTAGTTAACTAGTTTATCAAAATGTGAATAAATTCTTCCTCAACATCTCTAGCTTCCTCTTCATCAAGGAATAATCCTTGTTCAAAAACATACATTTCATATTTAGTTGTTCTGATTTCTTCCTTCAATCTGACATACAACCTTTGTCTTAGCTTCATTTGCAATGAATGCCATCTCACCTTCTTCTTCTTCATTGTCCAACCATATCTTTGGTCTTCCTCATATTCTTGTAGCAACTCCACTAGTACACTAAGATGTACTTTCAATTCAACCATTCCCCTCTTGAATTCCTCATCACTCATTTTCTTCATGCTAGTTGTCCTAGAACTTGTTTTCATTTTATTATGACTTCTCTCTAAACCCACTATATGGCTATTAGTATCCATTTTTATATTTTCCTTTTGTGAACACTCCTTGTTCACATGTGAGCGACGACAAGCCTTCTTCATCTTGTAACAAGTCTAAGTTACTCGTCACAATACCAAGTTCTCCTCTTGGTAACTCCTCTCTTCTCTTTTTCCTTGGCAATTCTACCCACACTCACTGTGGAACTGCCTTTGGCAACTTCTACCCATCTTCTACTTGTTGGAAGTTGTCCTTCTCCTAATTCTCTGCAGTAGAACCTTTCACCTCCTTTCAGAGCATGTATGCTCCTTAGCTTCAAAATATGTTAGGCTACTGTAATTTCATCTACTCACCTTCACTTTAGAGAACTTATTTTGTCCTCATTTCAATAATTCAATTTGCCACTCAGTTATGTAACAAATTCCTTCACTTGAGAGCTCTACATGTTCACGTTTCCTATGTCACAACTTCACTTGTTGCAATGGATGTTATATAAAACTTTCCTTCTCTGCTACTTGCAAACACCAATTCTTTACAACCATAATTAATATAAAAACACCATATCCATATTTATAAGATTTGTGCCAAGATCTTATCTTCAACAACCTTTCTTTGATTCACTCCACTGAACCAATTATTTTCCAGGAGCACACTTGCTCTATACTTTTTCAAAAATATCCCTCTCAAAAACATACCAACTCTTTCAATCTTTTGTAATCATTTCCAATTTCCAAAGAGCATTCAGGCTCTAATACCACTTCATGCAGGGAAAATTGAATTTTCCTTGTAAAGTTCAAATTCTCAATTTAGATTACATGCACATATTTCATTATTTACTCTATTAAATATTATTCACTACATCTAAAATCATTTAAAATACCACACAATAATACAAAGAGTCATACACAGAGTCTTTGACAAATATGCATTTCCATTAAACAAAGGAAAATTGCACATGCATAAATTCATAATCATACATTTCTCTCTTGATTCTACATACATTTGGCCATTTTTTTCTTCTTTAAGTTTACAATATTTATAATAACATATATAAACAAAATAGATTTTCCTAGATCCATAAATCAATCCACAAATAACTCATGTTTTTCAGGGTAGACTCGCTTTTGCCTTATTGACAAAATCTTTCCTATCCATAGCTTTTCTAAATCATAAAAACACCCCCAATAGTTTATAAGATTTATAAACTTTTCTTATCCTAACAACTTGCTAATTGCTACCAAGATTTTTTCTCCTACAACCTCTCATGATTTATTTCCTAATTTTTTCATGCCTTAAAAGACAAATTTTCTTCTTAAAAATCTTATCTCTATCTATAGTTCTCTAAGAAATAAATAAATTAAAATTATTTACAATAAAGAAATAAAATTCCTTTTCCATGTTAAGACTTTGTTTGGAGCTGTCTCCAAAAAAAACTTGATGACATGGAAGATCTAATGCTCTTGCATCATGAATGATCTTGTGTTAGATGGCAAGACATTGTGTTTTCCATCATGAGACAAATCGGTTGTCTTCACATCGTTGTGGTTTGTATTAAACATGTTTCTCCCAACACGAGAGGCTCTTCTCTGCGAATCGAGTCGAAGATAGAACCCATTGCATGTAGCCTGTAAGAAGAAAGCAACTCCTAAGAAACAATGAGCATCTAAGTTCAAAAGGGTATATCTGGTACATTCTCGTGAATAGGATACCAAAATGGCTCAAGAGTAAAGAAAATATACACAATTTTGTTAAATCACCTTCAATTTATCTGACCTCTTACCCTGGATACCTAAGTTATGAGGTAGTGAATCTATTCTATGCAAAATTGGGAAAAAATTATGGTTAAATAATTTAAATGCTTCATATATTTTATATAAATTTTTAATGCAAATGCTCTGTATTGTTTAGTTATTGAAATTGGCCAAAGGATTTGAATAGAACCCATAAATCCCCTGCAACTTGCGAAGAGAAACGATTGTTGATGGTGGTGTCTTTGCCCACATCCTGTTGAAACCCTATCTATGATTAAAACTATGGATTACATTTTAATCTATAACATAAGAGGTTTGTTTTATGATGTCATTGATTTAATTCACTAAAACTTTCATATATAAAAATAACAATTACATTTATATTTTCTCACGTCTAGCTTTATGGGTGTGGTGGTCATGGGAAAATTATCTTATAGGTACGTTGTGTGCTATCATTGAGAGCGTGAATGGAAAATGAATAGTGGCTAACGCGGCACTAGGAATACCATGGAAGGCACTGAGTCGATAGATAAACAAAAATATAATAATATGTCTAAGTGACATGCCTATGTTCATGGGCAATTTTAGTTGAACATATTTTTTTCATCATGAAATAATGTTTGTTTTGTATTATATAAAACAATACATAATTCAGAAAATTGGGCTTTTGTAGCTGATTTTTGCAAGTAACTACAATCTATATTTGACAGACATATACATAAACCCCATATTATTCATACAGATCATCACCACTATATGGCACTAATGTGTATACAAAAAAGAGTGATTATTCATCATTATCAACTATGTACTGAAGCATGTTGTATTCCGCTCTATATATGTACCATATACAAAAAAAATTATAAAACATATGAAATTTACTTATCTTTTCTGGCAACGTCCATATTTGTTTAGAGACTATAAGATTTAATTGAACATATACTTTCAACCATGATTTTCCCATCTTCCATTGAAAATAAAAAGGTGAGAAGATGACATATACTTTTGTTTAATAAGAAAATTTAAAAATTAAATAACATGTGTTATTTTAATGATTACTTACCTTTCAAATTAAACACAAACCTATTCATGTAATCATTTACATGTGTTATCCAAAATGGCATAAATGTGAAGGTATAACATTCCACAACTATGATAAATAAAATAATGTAAAGAAAATCGAGTTTTTCATCTATTGATTATCGCCCCTCATACGAATAATGTTCCATCAAAATGTTTTATTTATTACAGTGACACATTAAATTTAAAAAATAAAGTAGTGTAAGGGGGAAATGAGTGAACTCTCAATGCACATTCATCTCTTGTGCCTATGATGCCTCAACTCACATCCAATATGTGAAACAATGTTATTATTGTTGTACATTTGTTATGAATTTGGATTTTGGTTGATTAAAATTATGATTAAGCATAAATCTCAAAGTTGATTGCTTTTGAAAATACTTATTATTATAGAAATAATAGAATTAAAATACCAAAGGAATTTAATTGTGATATCCGCTCGTCTAATAACACACATTCAATTGAAGGATATGTACATATTAATCTACAATAAAACTAATCATATTGTACTTCTTTTGTTGTATCATTTCATGTAGATTGTGTTGATAAATGAGCAACGAATATTATGATTAAATCACATTCAAAGTTTAATACGAGGGTCATTCTTATTTTTATTAGAATGGTGGATTCTCAAATATTTAAGAATGGTTGATTTTTTTTTTAAAGTTCTACAGATATGAATGAAGTGAACAATTTCATTTAGTTACTCAAGAATGTAAGAATTTGAATTAATTATTCTTGATTTCTTTTATATTTATCAAATATTCGATGAGTTTGGAATTAATTATCCTTGATTTCTCTTCTATTCATCAAATATTTTATGAGTTTGTACATGGAAAATGATGCATTATGCTTATATCAACCACATTTAATAATGTGGTTGTGCTAGTTTTAATAAAATCCATTCATTGCTCTATAAATTTGGAGTTAATACAATTTTAAAAAACGTTTTAAATGCTAATTTTATATATATAGAACCACTATACTTTTATGCTTCAATAGTAGTAATTAATATGAATAATTTTTACGAACAATAATTTCAGTTGTCAATTACTTTTAACTTTTTGCATAAAAAACAAGTACTAAACGACAATCCTACATATTAGACTTATTATTAAAATTTTGTTAAATGAATTTAAAAAACAATAAAATATACATTTACATATCTTAAATAAGAACAAAATTTTGTTTTTATATAAATTAAATAATTAATTTATAATTTTTTTTTCCTTTATTGAAAAAGTAAGTTATAATATTAAAATTAATTAATAGAATGAAAATCATAAATATGTATATTTTGGTTTTATTTTTTAATAAAAAAATATTAAAAATAAATATTATTCTAAAAGAAATAGTTGCTTAAGTAATTGTGTTTTTTAAAGAAATAGTTGCTTAAGTAATTGTGTTTTTTAAAGAAATAGTTGCTTTTTAAATAAATGTGATAAGTATTTGAAAATAAATCTATTAAGATTTATCAACACTTATAGGACTAAACTAACTGTAAATGAAATCTCACAATCGTGCGAAAGAGGTTGCAGCAAGATCTTTCACAGTTTAACGTGGATTACGTTTTAATTTTGAAAAAACACTGCTAAAGGTTTAACAACATTGAAGTGTAAATAATAGCTATACATAGCAAGTTAAAATTTATGTGCACTTGTAGAGTTAGATGTGTATCTTCTTCGCTGATTGTAATTCTTACAATAATAATTATTTTATTTATCTAAAATTTAGACAAAGACAAACGGAAAAAACGGAAAGTGCACTCTGAAGTAATGATCTTATGTATATTTTCAAAACTAAATATAATTCTTAAAACAATAATTATTTTATTTATTTAAAATCTATAAAATATTCCTATTAAATTTAAAAGTGATTAATGAAGTAGAAACTAAAGTGCACTATGATGTACCTGTTTAATTTAATTTAATAAAACATGTTATAACTCATATCACTAATATTGATTCAACATAAGATTTGTAGAATTAGTATGAGATCTTTTATCATTTCTATATTGTATTTTAGAAATTGGTGTTATTTTTCCAATATGAAAAAGGTGAAATAGTAATATAATTTATTTTTTGCATGCTAGTAAGTTGTTATTAGTGATGGTATATATGAGTAAAGATTTTAGTAATAATAAATTATAAATAATTTAATTAATGTTTTTTTGGTAAGTTGTTTTAATTTTCAATGTAGCATGAAGAGTAATTAGATTTAAAAAAATTATTAATAAAAGAAATATGATTAAAGAAATTAGAGCGAAACAGGGTTAGCTACAAAGAAGAATAAAAAAAGTATACAAATCAATCAAACTATTTATGGCCTTGTATCACCATATAATTGACTTTACTATCACTACAAAGGAAGGGGGGAGTGGAGTAACCACTTGGTTCTTCAAGGCAATTGTGGATTAAAAGTGGAGAAATGGGGGAGTGGAGTAACCACTTGGTTACTGAAGGCAATTGTGGATTAAAAGTGGAGAATGGAGGAAAGCAGAGAAACTTCTAGATTACTAATTAAAAGTAGATTTAATGTTTCATTTAGTGTTTGATTAAATTTTAAATACTACTAGGGCTCAAGTGTTTCTTTTATAGCTAGGGAATAAAGATAACTTAGAAAAGAAAGTAAGAATTACCTCTTAGTTAATTTACATGATGTAGTAAGAAACATATTCAAACAAAAGAAGACGGGGATAGATGAAAGGTACACATTTAGGCATTAGAAGGGCTTTAATTTGTAGTCGAAATCAACGAGAATTGAGACTATTTCCATGCTCCAAAGCACTAAGACTCCCCTTGTATCATACTTGGAACAATATTTCCAAACAATGCAAATATATCTACAAATGCACTACACCCTTAAAGGTAAATAAATGAAACAATGTTACCAAGTGATGGACCAAATTAGCCCTCATTTATGAGGCACTCTCCTTGATCTGAATGGATCCTTGAAGAGACAAAAGGGTTAATTGGTTATTTCTCAATATCCATTTTTTTTTTGCTTAAGGCTTGTTTTTAGAAGCCTTGATCCCTGGGAAAAAATTGTGAGAATCTTCAAGAAAATTTCTAGGGAAAATTCGATGCTTAGCTTTAGGCTACATAATTAGATGCACTAAAGGAGTAGATCTTGACGCTTCATGCTCTGTGCATAGCATAAGGACTAACATGTTGGTCATGTGGTAAGGTATGCAAGTTAGAAGGAGGTATTACCTCCATGCTTCATTCCCCTCATAAGTTAACAAAGGTCCGACCATCCTTGTTTTGCACTACACACTTCCATAAGGCACAATGTAAAATGCACCAAGGAATAAGTAAAGGTAACAAGACCAAAGGTTAAGCTCCATATAGACTATTGTGTGTGGAGGTGAGTCATGAAAGAGTCTAACTCCTCATTTCAAGCTCTACACAAAGGGGATAAGGAAAAGTATAATGACTAATGTAGCATGATGCATGCTCCACTCCACAACAAAACCTCCATGTTTTAATAGAACTAGGTGCATTGAAATAGAGAATACGGTAGCCTATTTCACGGATGACATGGATTCCTAGAGTTTCAACACATGGACCCTTTGATGAATCATGCAAGGCCACATGGTAATCCTAAGAAAGCCAAAATTTCCTTGAATTTTGTAAAATTTGAAATGATGGGTAAACATGTATAAGTACTATATCCACTTCTTCGGAGAACAATTGGGATGTCATTGGAATTGAACACAATGGGTAGTAATAAGAAAAAAAATGCTATGTTTATACGATTGAATAGGAGTTTGATGAAGAAAAATTTAGAGGAGGTTGGTTTGGATGTTCAACTAGTCAGAAGATAACATATGAGATATTAATCCATAGGTTGGGTTGATGTCAAATTTTGATTGTTAGTGCTAGTTAGAGAGATCAAATTAGACATGGATGATTGACTAGTTCTAGAGGACAAGATAAGTTATTATACTAAGTTTTTTATTAGTACTATACATTGTATTTCTTGTGTTTATAACCAAAGAGCCTTATAACTGTAAAAACACCACTAATAAGAATTAGAGCAATGTTAGGAATAAGATCATGGCGTAATAAAAATAAACAACATGAATGTAGAAATAGAACACAGAATATCACGATACAAGAGGGACACCAATATATGTGGTTCACTCGATATTAGCTACACCCACAAAAAAAACATTAGTTCTTCCTTTTTTCCATCCATCAAAATGAAGGGATAAAACCTACAATACATTGGTTGCAACCTCCTCTCCAGTCTCGCACAATATCCTCTCTTAGTTACAAAGTTATCTCATAATACAAAATCAAAATGAAATGTCCTTATAAAAAAAGGGTTTCCTTCTAGGGAAAAAAACCACCAACATAACTTTTACCACTAGATCTATGACACAATGATGAACAATATAGATTAACTATGATATTACAATATTTTACAAGGCAATTCCGTATGTAGTTTTAATATTGTAATATTAAAATTGAAATATTTTACCTCGTAATGATAATAATGAGGTGAAGAGACCGCCTATACTCCTGATTAGGAGCTAGGATCGAAATGTGGTTAATATAGGATTTTTTAATGAGGAACATAATTAGGCTCCATAACCAACAAGAAAGAAAACTATTTCTAAGCTAATGTTTTTCCAAATTGGATTTCCCTAAGGTATCTCTTGTGGCATCTATGTATGTGTGATTGTACTGCTAAATTATGATATCAAAGACTTGTTAAAGAAACCATGGTCAATGCTTTTGCACAATGGGTTATTATATTCTTTTATATATGATTGACATTATCTGAAATTAAGGTCTGCATTGATAAATATTTTAGCTAAAGGCCTTTGATTATATATTTATCCCTCTATTAGTGGTGTTGGTAATCTTCCTTGAAGAGAGATTGAAATGATCCAAGAGAAACCAACAAGGGAATACCCTAAATGCAACCAAAGAGATAGGAAAAATAATAAGGGTCCATCCTTATTGGAAAGAGTTAGTTGAGACAATAGTAGTTCTAAGTACCCCATGTACTTAAGAGAACGGAAAATGCAATCATAGTGAATATCCAACAAAATTTTACTAAGGCTTAAAACCTTTACAAATATGAAATGGGGGTATTTATATGCTAGATGAACACATGGTGTTTGCCATATGTGTTCTTGCTCTTTTATACATTAAATTTTCATCTTTGTATTCTTGCTATTTTATGCATTAAATTTGCATCTTTGTTTCATTTAGATCTCTTCTAGAGAGTTGAGATAGATCTATATATTCTAAAGTTCATTTATATTGTCTACTTACTATATATTGTTATTTATTTTTTTTAAGTTTGATTCATTATTTTAAAATTTGAAGCTCTATGTTGTATGTGAACCATTTTGGCTCATTTGAGGTGCATTATTATGCCATGTTTGTTTCTTTGTTTTATTGTTTTATGTTGTTTTCTTTAAATCTAGAAGAATTGTTAACTTGTCAAAATTACCTATGGGAGGCCCATACACACACTTGCTAGGGGGTCCCATTCATGGGAGTGTCTACACTTCTATCCTGATCTCAATCAACTAAAGGATCATCAAATATTTGAACCTAGATGGGTATAGTGTACAACCTACCTCTCACTATTTCAACAAACCACCTTAACTTTTAACTTACAGCTTCTTGAACTAGCCCTCAATTATATATGTTGTATGTGGTTATTATTGATTTATTGAAGAGTAATTATGAGTTGATCACCATATTAATATAATTTTACCTCTTATTTCAATCTTAGCTTTAGCTTTAAGTATAAATTTATTCTAAACAATTCTGATAGCACAAATTACCTTACATTTGACATATCAACATAGTGTAACAACATTAACAAGCTTTGAATCCATAAATAATAAAAAAAGAAATTAAAAATATATATATATATATATATATATATATATATATATATTTTTAAATAATAAGAAAATTTATCAATAACCCAAAATGCATTCCATTAAGTATATGCACAAACTACTACAACATGATTAAAAAAAACATTATAGAAATCAATTCATGACATGAAATAAAAAATGAAGAAACCACTATTGTAACATAAAAAGTGAAAATGTCAAGTCCTACTAGCGCAATCGGTTGAGGATGAGCCTCCTTAGCAAGGTGACCCATGATCAAACCTCACGGGGGTGGTTGTGCCTATGCTAAGGGGAGAAGACATGCTAAAAAATCCCGTCATCTTAAGGCTAGTGTGGCCTAGGCCAGGTGCGAACCTCGGGTGATTTTGATGTGACCCAGGCCAGGTGCGATCCTCAGATGACTTTGACGGATAGATATCCCTAGGTCACGGTTTGTCAAGCATGGAGGATTAGTGTAATAGCCCTACCCTGGAATATTCCTCAAACCCCAACAAAAACTCCAACCAAATATGTGCAAATGATATAATAACCCAGAAGTGATAAAATAACAGTGGAACAACATATAATAATGTAAACCGGAAATATAAGCAAATACACAAGAAATGCTAAGCCATTTTATTATACTGATCAATAAATGAGTACAAGAGATGATTAGACAGATGGCACCTCGACTTGCACAAGGCAAGTGAAGAAATACTCTCAGAATGACAAGAATGGCCTCTCTGCATGGATGTTGCGGCTGTGCTACTACTACTGCTAGAAAACAAATGATGATTTGAGGCTGCTCCCCTCCTCAGAAAAAGCTGAAACTCTAGATTCGGGCTCTACTCAAGAAAGCCAGAAAAACCCAGAAATCTTTCCTGGAATGGCCTCACACTGATCTGCGTCCGAGCTGTTGGGAAACTGTCGTGCTACTGTTGCTGCTGGAAATCGAATGAGGATTTGGGGCTGCTCCTCTCCTCGGAAAAGGCTGAAACTCTGGAATCCAACTCTACTCAAGAAACCCAAAAAAACCCAAAAAGCTTTTCTGAAATGGCCGACCCCCGAAAATCACCCCCTTGGGGTTCTACGCAGTTCCTCAAAGACGTTGATGAAACTGCTGCTAAAATGTTGATGAAACGGCTGCTGAAATGCTGATGAAACTACTGCTAGAATGCCAATGGAAATACCTTGCCCAAACAGGCACTCGAAGTCCCTCGGGGCTAAGGGTGAGATCTCCGAACGAAGACACTCAATGCACTAAACAGTGCTGCAGACTAGTTAAACAGCCAGTGTGCTCTAAGTCGAAATGACTATCACAAATGCTCATAACCAGAATGATCCAAAACAAGGGGGCTCCTTTCTCTTTTATAGCCTTTGCCTCTCTTAATCCCAAGGCTCACCTCCTCCTGTGTGATTCCCCTCTTGCCACGTGTTCCTTTCCTCCTGCGCAGTTCCTCCATGTGTCTGCATGGGCTCCATTTCTGCGTCCCCTTTTGGCCCCCTTGGCTCCCCTTTAAGTCACAACGTTGTGCTACTAGGAAGTGACTTTTTATTCTAAAAGTGAGTTATGTCCCCCTTCCTCACTTTTTATTTACACATAACTATAAAAGGCAAAAATCGAACAAAATCAAATATTCCAATTAGCCATGGCTAATTAGGAATATTACAATCTCCCTCGGCAAAATGTTTCTTGTCCTCAAGCAACTGAAGTGATGGATGATGTAAGATCTGTTCACTCTCCCAAGTGGCATCCTCATCCAGCAAATTCTTCCACCTCACCAAGAATTCCCGGACCATCCTGCTCTGCAGTTGCCTCTCCCTGGTATCAATGATAGCCTCCGGCTGTAATACCAAATGCCCCTCATCATCCACGAGTGGTAGCGCATCTGTCACTGTCACCTGCTGCCCCAATGCCTTCTTCAAGCATGATACACGAAAAATGTTATGAATCTTGCTGCCTTGGGGCAGCTCCAACTCATATGCAACCTATCCAATCCTACGTATCACCTTGTATGGCCCATAAAAGCGGGGCTTGAGCTTCTCAGCCCCCTTCTGCTTCAGTGACGACTGTTGGTATGGCTGTAATCGTAGGTAGACCATGTCCCCTACCTCGAACTGCCTCTCCACCTGACCTTTGTCGGTGTATAGCTTCTGCTAGTTTTGTGTTGTAGCCATGTTATCCTTGAGAGCTCGAAGGATATCCTGACTCTCTTGGATCCAAATCTTAGCTCTAGGAGCCCTACTATCACCAAACATCACGTCATCAAAAGATAAAGGAAGATACCCATATAAGGCATAGAATGGTGACATACCAATGGGCATGTGATGTGAAGTATTGTAGCAGTACTCCCCCAGATGCAGCCATTTCAGCCATGCTCGCTGTTGCCCACTAACATAGTTATGCAAGTAGCCCTCCAACCACTTGTTAACTATCTTTGTCTGCCCATCCGTCTGTGGGTGATAACTGGTATTTGGTGTCAACTCCGTCCCCACCAACCGGAAAAGCTCCTACCAAAGCCTGCCCATGAAACGGCTATCCCTGTCACTGACGATGGTATTAGGAAGACCGTGTAGCCTGAAGATCTCTCTAAAGAACAGCTTGGCCACCTGTGCTGCTTTATAGTGTACGGATATGGCAAAAAAATGTGCGTACTTTGTCAGTTGATCAACGACGACAAAGATACAATCCTTGCCTTGTACCATGGGCAACCCTGTGATGAAGTCCATCGAAATACTCTCCCATTTCCCTTCTGGAATGGGAAGAGGCTACAGTAAACCCACGGGATGGCTCATCTCTCCCTTGTTACTCTGGCAAACATCGCACTCCCGAATGTGCTGGAGTACGTCCTCCTTGAGGCCCTTCCATGAGAACCTCTCTCTAATGGCCCTGTAGGTTTTGGTAAACCCCTGATGTCATGCCAAAGGTGAATCATGTGATGCCTGGAGTATCTTCTTCTTGAGCTGAGACCCGTCAGTCAAGAAGATCCGGTCCTTGAAATAGATGATCTCATCGACCACCCTGTACCTATCATCTGCCACCTGCCCATCCAGAACCTCACATGCAAACCTGTCCTTGGAGTACTCTACTAAGAGTCAAGCCCACCAATCTGTATCCAAGCTCATAAGAGACAACGTGGCTGGTCTACGTGAAAGGGCATCTGCTACCACATTGTTCTTACCCTTGACATACTCAATGTCAAAGTCAGATGCTTGGATCTTACTGATCCACTTTTGTTGCCTCTCTTGTAGTTGCTTCTGCTCCAAAAAGAACTTGAGGCTGTTGTGATCAGTCTTCACCCTAAACCTCTTACCCACCAAATACTGTCGGTACTTAGCCAATGCATGCATGATGGCTAGCATCTCCTTGTCGTATATGGAATACAACCTCTCGTGCAGAAGGAGCTTCCGACTCTCAAAGGATATAGGGTGACCTTCCTGCATCAATACTGCGCCAATCCCCTCTCCCGATGCGTCACACTCCAAAACAAATGGCTGCGTGAAATTTGGCAATGCAAGCACTGGGTAGCTGCTCATAACCTCCTTGAGCCTATTAAAGGCTCATTGCGCTGTATCCGACCAACTGAAAGCCCCCTTCCTCGTCAAATCTGTCAGGGGTGCAGCACGTTGTGAGAAACCTTTGACGAACTTCCGATAGTAAGTACAAATGCCAATGAATCCTTGAAGTTCCATCACGTTTCTCGGCTCTGGCCATTCTCTGATGGCCCTGATCTTCTCCTCATGGACCCTCACTCCGTCCACCCCTATGATGTGTCCCAGATACAACCTCTCCGTCAACCCAAACTCACACTTGGAGAGTTTGGCATAGAACCGCTGCTCCTGTAAGATACGTAATATTGTCTCAATATGCTGGAGATGCTCCTCCCAAGTCCTGTTGCAAATGAGAATATCATTAAAGAATACCAACACAAACTTCCTCAAGTGACTACGGAAGATGTGATTCATGCAGGACTGAAATGTCGCTGGGGCGTTGGTTAGCCCAAAAGGCATCACCAAGAACTCAAAGTGCCCATAGTGACACCTGAAGGCGGTCTTGGGAATGTCCTGCTCCCTCATGCGAATCTGATGGTACCCAGATCTCAAATCAATCTTTGAGAAGTAACGGGCCCCTCTCAACTCGTCCATCAACTCATCGATCCTGGGTATGGGGTACCTGTTCTTCAGGGTCTTCTTGTTCAGGGCCCTGTAGTCAATGCACATCCTCAATGTACCATCCTTCTTCTTCACTAACACCATAGAAGAAGCAAAAGGACTCGTGCTCGGTCGGATATGCCCAAGAGCCAGCAACTCCTGGATAGCCCGCTCAATCTCATCCCGATAGGCCTTGGGGTACCTATAGGGGGTTTTAATCACGGCCTATGCCTTGCTCAAGCTCGATGGTGTGCTCAAACCCCCGATCCGGTGGCTATCCTGGTGGAATCTCCCTAAACACTATGGCATACTGATCAAGGATAGACTATATCTCTGGGTGTACCGTCTGCCCTGTAGTCCCTGTCTCTGATGCATGCAGCTCCACTGCCCACTCTATGTCTCCCTTTCAGAAGACTGCCTCCATCTGATGAGCCGAAACAGTTTGAGGTGGATATGTGTGCTGTCCCCGTATCTTCTCATGCCTCCCTGTCTTCTCATCATCCCACTCCATCTCCAGGGTCTTCCAATCTGTTGTGACCTTCCCTAGAGTGATAAGCCACTAAACACCCAGTATCATGTTGGTGTCCGAAATATAGACCACGAAAAAGTGTTCAGTCAATGTGTAGGTGCCCATCGTCACTGAAAGCTCTAGAACATAACGAGCACACATCATGGTCTGATCTCCTGGGACCAAGACTGAAAACCCATCGAAGCTCTCTGTCTGTATACCTCTCCACTCAACCATTTGGGCATCGATGAAGTTGTGGGTCACCCCACTGTCAACCAAAATTGATACTCTCTGGCCACATACCGTCCCTCGTACGCGTAGCGTCAGATACTTGGGAACTCCTCGCAATGCTGCAAGGGCCCCTCTGGTGGGTGAAAAAGATGCACCACCTACTGCTGGCGGTGGTGGTGGCAAAGGACCCTGTACGGCATGGCTATCTCCTGCCTCCACATCATCCTCGTCATCCTCCTCTCCACTGCTCTCGGAGAAGACCTCAATAAAATGTGCTTTACCAGCAGCACATCTATGTCTTGGTGCCCATGGCTCCTGACAAGTGAAGCACAACCACTTCTTCTTCAGCGCCCTCCTGGCATCATCGTCAAGTTGTACTCGTCCTGGATTCCGCTTTGGAGGTGGAATCCTCACATCCTTCCCCTTAGACTAAAAAGTCTATCTCTGGGGGTAAGGTGTCCGGGTCCTGGGTAAGACATCCTGTAAGTCCCGAGTCTTGCTGATAGCGTCCTGGAGTGTGGCTGGTCTAGTGGATCGGACTAAACCCCGAAGTGGCTCTGCTAACCCCTCAACATACATATAGACCCTCCGTGTCGTGGATAGGTCTAGCACCATCACAAAGACCCTCAAGAAATCTGCAATGTAGGTCTCTGGGCTCCCTGTCTGTTTGAGCCTTGTCAGCTTAACAAAATGTTGCTCTGGATCCCTCCGATCAAATCGCTCTATCAGTCTCCTGGTAAACTCGGCATATGTCGTCACTGTGGAGTGCCCTAGTGTAATCATCCCATGAAACCACCAATCCTGGGCCTCACCATCCAAATGTAGTGTTGCCACCTTGATGGCCTTTGTCTCCGACATCTGGTTAAGCTGGAAATAAATGTCCAGCTTCTCCACCCAAGACTTTGCCGAACTGTTTGATGAACCATCAAACGTAGGCAAGTGGAATCTACTCACTGCACGGTGCGTGTCACCATCATGGTAATGTCGATACCCTCTATGATGGTCACGGGGTCTACTATCCCGCTGGAGCTAAACAAAATCTCTAAATGAGAGGGCTTCCCTGAACTCCTGCCCATAGGCCTGGTACTCTGCAAAATAATCGCCCATATGTCCGGGCTCTGCCTCTTGCTGGGCTATGGCCCCGTGTCTGCTCCTAAGAAAGTCGGCATGGTAGAGCGTGTAGGGGCATGTGAGGCCACCTGTTGGCAGTATCACACTGCTCTGGTAAGTGATGGGATGCACCTGATCCCTCACCAATCTGAAAAACTCGTGGGCTCTCACGTTGTCTGGCCTCTACTGCCGTGAATCTCTCCCCCATCACCTCAATCTGCCTCGACAGGTCCTGCACTGATTTGAGGAGCATATCCGCAAATCTCTTCTCGTCTTCGTCAGCCATCTGTTCTGCTTCCACTACTTGCTTTATTTGTACCACAGGCTCCTCCTGTTCTGCGTCCACCACAGGAACACAGTCTCCCTCTCCGTAAGTGTTCTCCAACCTACGCTCAGTGTCTCTGTATCTCTGACCTCTGTAACAGATATAGGGTTTTTTCCCCGTTGTCATAGATTGCTAGCTCCACAAGCTGAGCCACATCTATGCTCTGATACCACTGTAATATCCCTAACCCAGAATATTACTCAAACGCCAGCAAAAACTCCAACCAAATATGTGCAAATGATATAATAACCCAGAAGTGATAAAATAACAGTGGAACAGCATATAATAATGTAAACCGGAAATATAAGCAGATACACAAGAAATGCAGCGAGAAATGCTAAGCCATTTTATTATACTAAGCAATAAATGAGTACAAGAGATGATTAGACAGATGGCACCTCGACTTGCACAAGGCAAGTGAAGAAATACTCTCAGAATGACAAGAATGGCATCTCTGCGTGGATGCTGCGGTTGTGCTATTACTGCTGCTAGAAAACAAATGATGATTTGGGGCTGCTCCCCTCCTTGAAAAAAGCTAAAACTCTGGGTTCGGGCTCTACTCAAGAAACCCAGAAAACCCAGAAATATTTCATGGAATGGCCTCACACTGATTTGCGTCCTATCTACTGGGAAACTGCCGTGCTATTGTTGTTGCTGGAAATTGTATGAAGATTTGGGGCTACTCCCCTCCTCAGAAAAGGCTGAAACTCTGGAATCGGACTCTACTCAAGAAACCCAGAAAAACCCAGAAAGCTTTTCTGAAATGGCCGACCCCCGAAAATCACCCCCTTGGGGTTCTGCGCAGTTCCTCAAAGATGCTGATGAAACTGCTGCTGAAATGTTGATGAAACTGCTGCTGAAATGCTGATGAAACTATTGCTGGAATGCCAATGGAAATACCTTGCCCGAGCAGGCACTCGAAGTCCCCCGGGGCTAAGGGTGAGATCTCCGAACAGAGACACTCAATGCACTAAACAGTGCTGCAGACTAGCTAAACAGCCAGCGTGCTCTAAGTCAAAATGACTATCACAAATGCTCATAACTAGAATGATCCAAAACAAGGGGGCTCCTTTCTCTTTTATAGCCTTTGCCTCTCTTAATCCCAAGGCTCACCTCCTCCTGTGTGATTCCCCTCTTGCCACGTGTTCCTTTCCTCCTGCGCAGTTCCTCCATGTGTCTGCATGGGCTCCATTTCTGTGTCCCCTTTTGGCCCCCTTGGATCCCCTTTAAGTCACAACGTTGTGCTACTAGGAAGTGACTTTTTTTTTCTAAAAGTGAGTTATGTCCCCGTTCCTCACTTTTTATTTGCACATAACTATAGAAGGAAAAAATCGAACAAAATCGAATATTCCAATTAGCCATGGCTAATTAGGAATATTACAATTAGAGACAACTTGACAAACAAAAAAAACACGTAAAAAGTGAAAATACTATGATCACATTAAGATATTATTGTTATTAAATTTACAATATTATAACTATAATGTTATACAATAATTTTTTGTAAGTCGAAGTTCTATTCATTCATAAAGAAATAAATACATCAATAGCAAAATTCAAGTAGTTTCACCTCAACTAGGTTTGTTGACTACCACGATGAGAAAATGACAAAGAAACGAAAGAACAACTAGAGACACAGTTCACAACTTAGGAGGCCAAAAGCACTAGAAAACACATAAAACAAGTAAAACACCTGTAACCATGCTCAGTCATCGAAAGTAATAGAAGCATGATTATCCGAAGAAGTCCTTGGAGGAGGAGGAGGAAAAAAGGAACATTGTAGATGCTCTTCGAAGTGATCCATCCATGACTCCAGCTTCTCCACCTTCTCGAATAACAGATTCTGACCATGCCATACCACCACGACTTGCTCTCGAACATGACATTGAAAGTAATGCATCTTGTTCAGCATAGTAATGAGCTCTGCATGTTCTTCCTGCCGCGTCCTCTCTAAAGTTTCCAGACGGTCTAGTACAGACTAGATCAAATCCTGACAGTTGTCTAAACAACAATGATGCTCCTTTGTTTCCCCACGCCAAGGTCATCTTGTCTTCCCCCATCTACCTGTGCCACCTCGATGCATCGCTCCACCCCTCTTTGGAGTCCGCGAGGTTCTACCCCCACGACCAGCCAACTAGCCACCATGACCAGCCAACTAGCCACCACGACCACCATAAGCCCTGAAATCCAATTGGCTCAAGTTTCCGATGGTTCGACCACCCCAACCAGAACTTGGAGGCTCCTCTACCGCCATTGCCACTTGCAAGTGTGAGCCATGACTCCCCTGACTGGCCGAAATTTACTTAGACAAGGGAATGGAATGAGCGTTGTGTAGCTTAGGGCACATTATATTAAAACCAACGACGCCTTGTAAAGGCGGAATGAGCCAACAATTATTAACACACACCAAAACTATGACTGCAGAGAGACTCCCCAACCACACCAGAAAGTCACTTACCAGCCTGACCAGGAGAACTATAGGAAGCCAAGAGACCAATCCAACAGCAAGACATTGAACCATCGACTCACAAACGCCAACCCCCCGCAGAAAGAGCACTAACTGAAAGACCTGAGGAGAGACATGCCTCTGCCACAGAAATCACTTAAGAATGCACAACCCCGAAGGAAAGTTGCTTGCAAGGATAGACTTGTTGCTCTGTAGATACAGAGGAAAGCCAAGAGTGAAGATATACAACCACCCATAAGAGGGCTCGCAGGTCGACTAAATAATCAGATGTCGAACCCTTATCTCGCTCAGAAAAGCTAGAGACCACACACGAGAAAAGAAATCGTCCAATTCAATGACCCTGATACTGGGGAGGGGGCAATGATTGCGAAAGCGCCACCATTCCCAGATAGGGTGCCAACTGCGGAGTTTAACATTGATACCAGAGCTCAACCGACGCCCATCAGACCGCCACAAAACCCAAACTGCATGCCAAACCAGAAGAGCACCACCCTCCATATACCAACGACATTCATCCACTCCCACTCTGAACGAGGATGATGGAAAGTTTACCTGCATTACATTAACACTTCCCATACTTAAAATTCCGTGAGAGAACAGAGAAATTGACCTCACACCAATAACCAAGTGCTTAACATCATTGACCACACATAAGATTGCTTACCATGTTTATTACCCCATCAGAAATAATGTTATACAATTTAAAAATTATAATTATAACATACTATTATTACAAGTAATTTTTTTATTATTATTTGTATTTAATTTAATAAATTTTAAAATAAATTTATTCTAATTACTAATTTATTAAATCACAGACCTATTACATATCAAAATTTATTTATAATATTTATTGAGACTTTTCTAACGATTTTTTTTCTTTTCTTTATAATTAAAAATAATGTTTTCATAATTATCAAATTTATAAATCACTAATTTAACACTTAAAATATATATATATATATATATATATAT
This sequence comes from Pinus tabuliformis, assembly GCA_031772625.1. Classification (NCBI taxonomy): domain Eukaryota; kingdom Viridiplantae; phylum Streptophyta; class Pinopsida; order Pinales; family Pinaceae; genus Pinus; species Pinus tabuliformis. The sequence continues at coordinate 721,236,781 of CM062813.1, forward strand.
ATATATAAAATTTGATAATTTCTTTTCTTTATAATTAAAAATAATGTTTTCATAATTATCAAATTTATAAATCACTAATTTAACACTTAAAATATATATATATATATATATATATATTTATAAAATATATAAAATTTGATAAGTATAAGATAACGAATGTGCCCAACTTTACCAAATAAAGGATGGAAAGGCTTACCTCGTCTTATTGTGTGTCTCGATAAGAAAGGGGAGGATAAAGGGAAAATATAAAGATCAGTGATAATGGATTTTGACGTTGGGTTTTTTTGTTCTTTTAGTTTATATTTATAAGAGTTGGGTGGTGTTTAGGCAGTGGTTAGGTTTAATTTAAATGAAAGAATACTTTGTTTATTACTGAAATGATGTTATTAAAACTGTGTAAAGAGTTTGAATATTTTGGATTTTTTAAATAGTGATTTTTATTTTTAATTTTATGATAAAAACTAATTTCAATACAGTTTAATTAATCTATATCTAAATATAAAAAATCTTATTTAATATTAACAAAAATGAAAAATAGAAAACCCACCAAAATTAATCACAAAATAGAAAAGCCAGAAAAAATCAATCAGAAATCCACTCTCTTTTAGTTTAAAAAAAGGAACAGAGAACTACTGAAACACAACTTCACAAAGCATTAAGAAAGTCACGAATGATATCAATAAAAAAACTAGATTTGTCTTCAAGATTATATCTTTAATAGAGGTGGACCGTGTTTTTTAATATATATTATTCCATCAATCAACAAAAACAATAACTTCACAATAAAATTTATGCCAATGTTTAGGAAACAAGTTCCATCAAAATAAATAAAAGAAAATTGCAGACACTTTTACAAAAAGCAAATTGGAACACACCCTAAAGTTGCGACGGCGGGTGTGGGTTTGTACATTTAATTTATTCAGCTTCGTTGCAGATAGAACGTGATTGGCGGTTACAGAGAGTCCTTGTTGCATGCAATCCAATCCTTTCTGACTCATATCTGACCTTATATTAAATGAATGGTTGCCAAGTTGCCAGTGTTGCTCTCACTTTATCTCTTCCAATGCCTGCCAGGCTGGCAGCCTTATCGTTTTTGCATGATACCTTAACCAGTCGCTGATTGGCCAGCATCCAACAAAATGTCAGTCGTGAACTGACAAACAACCTGCAAGTAGCATTAAAAGACCAGACAGGATAAAAATACCAGCTGTGTGTACGTCCATATGAAAGTCAGTTTCCCACAACGTCAGTGCTGGCTTGCTGCCATCCATTTTATTGACAGTATTATTATAATATTAATGCTAGGGGTAGGGGAGGGATTCCTATTCTTGTGCAGGGACCAGTAGTTGATATAATACTGGTCCCACCAAACCACCAGTGATTAAGACTTGTGAAACCAAATTTTAAACAGAAATAAATAACATTATGTATAAATAAGTTTTAAATTATGTCCAAAAATCACCCATACATTGACTGGACCCACAACTGTCCATAAATAGTATTTTACTACTTAATATTGCAAAACATATTGACCCAAGTAGAAAACAGCTAGAGCCATAAAGGCTTCCAAACTTGTCTATTCCAGAAGTACAAAACAGCAGTCACTTCAACCCCCACTCATGAGAACTCCAACTTTGCATCCCAAATAAATATGCCTACCTGCACATAACAAAAGGAATGTATGTCAGCCATAACTGCTGTGTTGTTCAACAACTAAGCACCCTATGTTCAATAAATGACACCCAACCCAATAACAATTAAATCCAATTTGTTCAATAAATGACACCCAACCCAATAACAATTAAATCCACTTTGTTCAATAAATGACACCCAGACCCAATAACTGCAATAAATGACACCCAACTCATTCTATTTCTCATTAAAACAAATCAAAGCACATGGATCAACAAATAAACAATTCCCAACCATTAGATCACAGCAAATTAAATCCATACCACACATTCAAAATGAAGCCATTGCAATCCATGTGCATCCATGTCCACCAATTAAAATCAAGTCCCCAAAACTATAAAACAAATCCACCCACTGTTGAAGTTGCATCTTATGCTTTCAAACTATTCAGCAAACTTGAAGACAACATCACAAAACAGTGGCCAATATATTCAAGTTAGTTATATCTTCTTACAGTTCTGTTTTCATTTATCAGATTTTTCTTACATTACAGTTCTGTTACAGTTCTGTTTTCATTGTTTTCATTTATCAGATTTCTTACATTACAGTTCTGTCCATTCATTTATCAGATTTCTTACATTACAGTTCTGTCCATAGGGTGGTGACAGTTAACCTATACAGTTACAATTAACCTTTTTTATACAGAGTTTATGTATGTGTTCTAGCTTATACAGTTAACCTATTGAATACAGTGGGAAACTTCTAAACATCTAAACATCGTTTCTCCTAGTTTCTTCAATGGGAAACTTCTAAACATCGTTCCTCGTCCTGTTGTCATTCCCGATAACCCTTTATACACGGTAGGGTCTCCGCAACGAAAGCCCCGCTGTGTCCATGTTGATTGGACCAACTTAACAAAAGCAATATGAAACAATACACTGTACAGTAAGCGCAACGAAAGCCCCGCTGTGTCCATGTTGATTGGACCAACTTAACAAAAGCAATATGAAACAATACACTGTACAGTAAGCTCAACTTTCAGACTTCTAAAATAGATCATTTTTTCTAGGATTACAAACAAATTAGTGCAGTAAGCTATCAAACATTTTGCTCAGAAAGACAGCAAATCAAATAAGAGGACAAGATGCTATTAGATTTTAAGTCTGCTTAATAAAACAGGTGTTTTTAAGTTTAAAAATACTTGGGCTACATTAGTAATCCAGCTCGCTATTAAGCCATAGCTGCAAAACTCAAAACTTTAAAGGTGCCAATTTCAGAAATACTAGTTTAAGTTCTCCTGGCGTAAGAATTATTATTTCACACTTGGTCATGTTATGAATATATATTAGAATTGCAAAGATTTTGGAACTGCAACAAAAGTGGTATACCAGAAAAAAACAGATACTGAAGAAACCCCGTGAACTTATATATCAAAATATAATGAAAAGTGAGACCTCTCAGCCGAATTTTAAGTTCAGTCACATTTTACAAAGGTCGCGCTTATTTTTGCTCATGCAACAAGCACATGGAACAAACTAAATAGGATTTTAGTGAACTATCGATGAAGTAATATGAGGAGATGCAAGCCATTTGTTTCAAAAAGCCTAAGGACAAATTAATTGAAAGAAGAGACAGAGTAACTGTAAAGGAAACAATCAAAATAGGGCACTGAATCCAAATTTCCAGTAAGCATGGTAAACACCAATAAAATACTAAGCACTGAAGCAATAATTTCAACTCTTTTGAAATTATGTAAAGATAGAGAAAAAGACTCATTTAGACATTACATGAAAAACTAAAATCAAACTCACAAATTCCATATCAGTCAAGTGGGAAGCATTTCTAAGTTTTTGTAACCAGATATGCGAAGCAGAGGAAGACATGTCCCAATAATGTAAATAAAAGCACAAGTTTACCTCCATCGTAAAAATCTTGTTTTGACACCACAGATGAGAAAACATCTTATCTACCTAAATTTTTGTAGTCAAATATGCTAAGCAGAGAAAGAAAGTCCCAATAATGTAAATAAAAGCACAAGTTCACCACCATGGTAAAAACTTGTTCTGACATCACAGATGAGAAAAAATCTTAATCTCAAGATCTACCTAGTGTTGTAAGTTACAAATGGTATGAATTCTTTCAAAATGGTATTCATGTGTGTAAGTCTTTTGTTAGCCTTGAAAATTTAAGAATGCTATCTATTTATGTTTAATTTTATTTTAAAACTGTAATAATTTGTTGACCTTATTTGTTGCTTACCTTACAGGAATTGAAGGTTAGCTTACAGGAATTATTCGATCATCAGCTTCATAGGGATAATTTTTGCAGAAGTAATAAAGCATAATTTAACATATATTCTAATGTCTAAATGCATGCAATAATTTTATAGGTTGTTGCATCTATGGCAAAAGGAAGTTACTCTGCTCGTACAAGGAGAAGTGGCAGGAGAGTGACAAGGGGTGCGCAGCTGCGATGCACATCGTCCGATGATGACAGGCCAGCTGATGTCGATGCCAGCAATGCACCAGGGAACATTGTTGAAGATGACCATGTGACAGCTGCTGATGTTAACACACCATCAGCCACAGAACCACCATCAACAACAGTCCAAGGGGCAAGCTCAACTAAAAAAATCAGTGCTATAAGAGGATGGACAAGAGAACAAATGTTAGTTGCAATTGACGACATAGAGTTTAATGGATACTCAGTTCGGGCATCTGCAAAAAAACATGGTATTCCTCCCTCATCAATACATTATTGGATAAATGGACTGACTCATACAAAACGTAGAGGGCCTCTTACAGTTATGACTGAGGATGAGGAGGCCGAGGTGGTTGAGTGGTGTAAAGAGATGGCCCAACTGGGACATGGGCTAGAGTTGATACAACTCAAATCAACAGTTGCTCAAATCTGTCAAGGGAGGCCAAACCCATTCAAAGATGGGTTTCCTGGTAAATCATGGTGGTTTGGGTTTAAAAAAAGGCATCCAGAACTTGTATTGCGTACTGCTGACGGCCTTGACAGAGACAGAGCATTAAATTTGCGCCCTGCAGTTGTGCAAAAATTCTATGACACACTTTCTAGTGCTTATGATAAACATTCTTATGGAGCAGACCATATATGGAACTGTGATGAAACAGGTTTACAGGCAGGGAGGAATTGTGGCATGCGGGTAATTGCCAAGAGAGGGAGCCGAAATGTGCCAAAGATTTTGCCCAAGAGCAGGGAGTGGATAACTATTTTATGTTGTGTTAATGCAATTGGTACTTCAATCCCAGGATTTTATCTATTCAAAGGTAAAAATCAACTGAAAAACTATATACAGAACTGCGAACCAGGTGCATGCATGGCTGCACATCCCCATGCATGGATGACTAAAGAACTGTTTCTAAGTTGGCTTTTTCACTTTGCTGCATCGGTACCAGGTGGCGTCTCGCCTAATAACAGACACCTTTTGATATTAGATGGCCATGGGAGCCACATGGCTGTACAAACAATTGAGGAAGCAAACAATTTAGGCATCGACCTATTGACATTGCCAGCTCATACCACTCATAGACTGCAACCCCTTGATGTTAGTGTGTTTGGCCCTTTCAAGAACTATTTCAGGTCGGAGCGTGCTGCATGGATGGCAAAGAATCCAGGGGTTGAGGTGAAAAGGTTTGAGCTAGCAGAGCTTGCAAGTAAAGCTTTTAAAAGGGCTTTGACACCATCAAATATCAAGGCTGGCTTTAGGAGGACAGGAATCTGGCCACTGAACTATGATGCTCTCATGCATGATACTGGTTGTAGCCAAGCGTTTCATGTGGATGGTCAGGAAGAAGGGAATGCCCAAACAGGTGTTGAAGTGCAAGAAGTAGATGACCAAGATGATGTTGTTGCAGCTGGTAATATGATTTCCTTGTCTCAAGGACACTTATATGCTGAAGATGATGAAACTGTATGTGAAACACAATATAACAATGAACAAATTCGCAGTAACATGGAGATTGTTCCACCAACTCAAGAACATGAAATTCCTGTTGTTGATATTGTTAATGTTATTGCTGAACATGCAGTTGACAATGACCAATTGACATTGCCAAGCCAAGTAACCCCACCTTCATGGCTAGCAGAAGCAATGATCAATATGAATGCACATAGTGTCTCAGCAACCAATGAAGAAAGCATGAACATGCCCTCACAACCAGCAGAATTGAACAATGAAATTGTTCATTTTTTTGTGGACAATATATCAATGGAAGAAGATGAAGGACATAATGAGGCATCAAATGAAGATAATGATATAGTTCAATCAGTTCCAACAGAAACTGGAAGGGAAGTACCAAGCAATGACATGCAGGTGGGAGGGGTGGAGAAGACACTTGGACAATTCCTAAAGCTACCAGTACAGAGAGTATCAATGAAAAAAAAGAAAGGTGCACCAGGTAGTCTTCGTCTGGGCCGAAGCTCACAGTTACTCACCTCAGAGGACTATATAACCCTGTTAGTTGAGTCTGAAAAAAAGAAATTTGAAATGCAAGAATTAAAACAGAAAAAGAAGGATCTAGTCAAGGAGAAGAAGGCAGCAAGGATTGTTGCCGCACAACATCGAGCAGATGAAAAGATTGAAAGAGATAAAGCAAGGCAAATTAAGGACCAACAAAAGCAAATGGCAAGACAGGAAAAGGAAAAACGAAAGGCACAACAAATGCTTGAAAAGGAACAAGGGATGATCAATATGGTTGACAATGATACAAGAATAGCTAATGAAACCAGAATTATTTCAAACTCATTGGACTCCATTGCAGATAATACACCATTATTCCAAGATCTCATAAACATTCAAGTGCCTCACTATACTACTGAGGGTTTACCCACTTGCCTTATTCCTACCAGAGTTGGTGCCAATTCTATGTATGCTCATTACACACCTCCACTTAATGCAGGGACCAGTAGTGCAAATGTGAGGTATGGGTACTCAATACCTCCATGGTTGGAAGCTGCAAATTGGAGTCAATCATATGGCAGCAATCAACCATTTCCTAATCAACCCTTGATAGGTAGGCCAACCTACTTGGCTCAAGAAGGTAACTCGGGGAGTTTTGGCACTCAAGATTCTCAGGGCCATAAAGAATAGGGGTGTCATATGTTTTTGTTTGTAACCACATTATGATGTGGATTTTGGATGGATTGTGTCTTTTTCTTGTCACAAAAACATTCTGGCTTACAACCTAGGTTGTTTTATTGCTTTGAAACACTAACAACATTATGGTGCTATGCATTCACTACATTGAAAAGCCAACAGCAGCTTGGTTGGTTGTAAAGTAGTTTTATTTGCGAGTTAAGCACAAATGATATCAGTCCACAAAAGACACTACAATGATAACTTAGATACTTATTTCCCTTTTGAAATTGTTATGTCAATTCATATTATGTCTTGGGGCATCTTTTTCCACTGCAAAGATGAACTATATTTCACAAAATAAATCACTTAATACTTCACCATTAGCTTCAAAATGATGCTCCCAACACTGATAAGTGATTTCTTATGGATATTAAACCTTAGCAAATTGATTTCTTCTTACTAAAACAAGTACACCAGATCTCGAAAAGCATATTTCAGATATCAGAAAACATATACCAGACCTTAGATAAACACTTGGAAAGTCACCAACAGAAAAACATATGACTTTATTAGTCTCTTATGGTCAATGTGCAGTGGTCTTGGGCTTATTATTATTGTCTTATGGTATTTATGCAGTCACCGTAGCAATATGCTTTAGATCTAATTATTCATTGCAGTCAACAAGTATCATAGAAAGCAGGCCACTGTAAGCAGTTTTTCAACTTTGAAAGAATAACCTAGATCTAAGTAAGCTTACCTACAAGCACATACTTCTGTAAAATATCCCAACTCTCAAACACATCCATCTTCTATTGAATACAGAAAGAAGTTAATACACAACAATAGCTCAAAACCAAAACTGAACTAAACTTAAAGCCTACACAACATATTTACTCCACAAAGATCATAAAGAGTTACAATTGGAACTACTGGACTCTTTGAAGTCATTTTCTTCATTTTTGAAGTAATTATTATTTAAATTTGTTGAAGAAAACCTGAAACACTGAGATAATAAGACACAGAGCTGCAAATAAATTCTCAACCATAAATAAGTAAATAAATCCAACAAATCTGATTTTAATATAATCAAATATGTAGTCATATATAGTTCTAAAATAATTGAGCTAAGTATTTTTCCAAGGAAACGAACAAAATGCATGTGATAGACAAAATTGAATGGCATAGGCAAACATGGGAGATAGTCTTTAGGAACCTAACCCAAACTACTGCAAGCACTATATCGGTATTCATCAGATTAGTCCCATGGAAGTGAGAAGCTAACACAATGCTTGAATAAGAGTACTCATTGTAATCAATTCAATGGGAATCAGAGCCATATGCGTGAAATAGTTATAGGTATAAATGTATTACAGCTTCTACTAATATGGAGTTTAAGCTTAGTCAATTATATATGGTACATCAATTGATCCCGTGTAAGTGATTAGACTATACGCTTCATATTCCATATCCTTACATTGAGCTTATATCAGTAATATGTAAGAGTTATGATATCACTGTAATCAAGCTATACTAATACAGGAACAAGAGCTTATCTTAATTAAGGCATGTAGATTATGTGAACACTGTCCATAAGGTTATGCATTGTGGTTACTAGTAACCAATACAGAGAAACAAGCTATCATAATATATGAATAATACGTAAGCTGCTTACACCATAGGCTCTAGTATCCTTCAAGAAGCAAACCAACATTTCGAAGAAGGACAGAGACAATCTGAAGATGGTCTGAGACATTAGCTTAGAAGGACTGAGGAAGCTAGATCTTTGGAATGAAACACTAGACCTTGAATCCTTACAATACCTGCTTAGGAAGGAATCCGCATACCTTCTTATCTGTATAACTCCCTTCAAACCCTCAGAACAAGACTAGACGCAGTAGAACCCTAGAAACAGCTTAGCCACCTTAAGACAGTCTGACAAACTTCCTACAAGCAAACAACCTTACATCTCATAGAAAACATAAGGTGGAAAAACAAAAAGAAAACATCCTAGAGCATGCGTTAAGGTCCCAAAATATTGTGAAAAAAGAATATAAGAAAGTGAAACAATCTAGTAGTCATAAGTTAGACTACTCGTAAGCTCAACCACGCTTCAAGAAGATCCATGTAATGATAGTGTAACTTTACCCACAACAATCTTTATTGGACAGAACTAGCGATAAGAATAAAATACAACAACAATCATTATTGGACAGAACTAGTGGGGTACTCAATTAACACTGTTCAAAGCTTAGGTATGATAGTGTTAACACATATAAGATGTATTCAAATTAGTAGCAGTAACCTTGTTCAAATCATGATATCAAAGAACTAGTGGTTCAATTCCAATACCTGCTTAGGAAGGAATCCGCATACCATCTTATCTGTATAACTCCCTTCAAACCCTCAGAACAAGACTAGACGCAGTAGAACCCTAGAAACAGCTTAGCCACCTTAAGACAGTCTGACAAACTTCCTACAAGCAAACAACTTAGAACACCACCGGCTTAGGAGTCTTACAATTCATGAAGTATGCCTAAATTATATGGAATGGTACAGAAGCTCGAAAGGCAGTTGAAACATTCTCTGTTCATGCTCCAATATTGAAAGGCAGCCTATAATATGGCAGGGACCTGAAGCCTCACAATCTCCTGGTGGATACGCGAAGAGGTGTAGTAAAAATAGCATATCTTGGCCTCGGAAGAGCATTTACAATTCCTATTAAGAAATATACACATGAGAATCCAAAACCCTAAACCCTTCAACAAAGCAGCTAATAAATTATACCTTCAACAAAACCAGAGGGCTACCATTATATCAGAAAAAAGCACAAGACCTTAACACCGAAAAGCTACAACATCATTTCCGTATGTTCCGAGTCTCACACTAGCTGCAAGCTTTGGAGATGGCAACCAAAACCAAGCTGCCATTAGAATCCAAAACCCTAAACCCTTCAACAAAGCAGCTAATAAATTATACATTCAACAAAACCAGAGGGCTACCATTATATCCGAAAAAAGCACAAGACCTTAACACCGAAAAAAGCACAAGACCTTAACACCGAAAAGCTACAACAAAACTTCCAATAAGCGAGGTGAGGTGTTGAGAAACACACGGTGAGAGGTGTTGAAAAACACTTCAGAAAATGGCTGGTAGGATAAAAATCCTACCGGATAGAAGCCATCAGTCCAGAGCTCGCCACACATTCGGCGGACCTTCTCCAGTGCTCGCCGGACCTGCCACACCTGCAACAATTGGAAAAAATTAACAAATGAGCAAATGCAGAAGAAAAAAACCCAAAAAACCACACAAATACCACCGAAATTTGCAGTTACCTGTAAATTGGTACTGGCTCCTCCCCAAACAGCAAATAGCACGAATTAAACAACCACCCAGGAAACCCTAAACCACCGACGGTCCTGGCTGAACAGTAATTGGCGGACATGAGCTCAACAATGGCGGACCACCCTAAACCACCGGCGGTCCTGGCTGAACAGCAATTGGCGGACATGAGCTCAACAATGGCGGACCACCCTAAACCACCGGCGGTCCTGGCTGAACAACAATTGGCGGACATGAGCTCAACAATGGCGGACCTCATGCACAGGTAATGGAGCCCTCCCGCGCCATCATCGGCGGAGGGCTTCGAACAACCACCAGACCCGAACAGAAAACCCACAGTCGGAGCATACATCGCGCGGTAAAGGCGGAAATGAGCCCCTCCATGCTCGTTAAATAAACCCTAAACCCTTGACACGTTCCTTAACAGGTGGCGGATTGAGTTGGCGTGGTGTCGTACGAGGCCACGTGCCTGCAACGTGCCCGTCCGCCAGGTGGAGGGGAGGGCGCACAGGTAATGGCGTCCCTCCCCTAGTATACACAATAAATATGTTATCATATATTGCTTCGCCCATTAATATATAAACCAATAATAGAATATTGCTTGGCACATTAATATTAATATATGAATCAATGATACAATATATATTAATTGGACCAATTTTATACAACAATCAGCACAACTCTCGAGGTAGATTTTTGAGAATCTTTGTCGGTCAATTCTATGTATCTTTGGAATCCCTGTCTAAAACCATTAAATTGATAAAAAAATCCGGAAATTTGTAAAGTTTCTAAACGATTCAATGATTCGGACAGATCTGACTGTAAACAAACTACTTACAAATGTAATAAAAAATGAATGTGCGTTCGCTATTTTCGCGTTTTTGTCAAATTTTGTCTCTATATCGGTACCAAAATTTTGCACGCCTCGAGGCTGGCATCCATCGGTTCGCTCGCCGTCTGTTTGTTGAGTAGGTTTTATTTTTTAATTTAATGCTTTTGTTTCCCAGCTTGTCGTCTGGTTCTTCAAATCTTTGGGTTTTGTCCTTATGGAAGATTCAATGCAGTCTCTAATGGCGTTTACTCCGATGTATACCCAATTGGACGTTACCGTTTGAAAGGTCCGTTGTATATCACAATACATTTTCTTTCTTTTTCTATTTTTTAATAAAAAGGGGTGAGAAATATTTTATATGCTTCAAATATTTTATATAAATTTGTAATGCAAATGCTCTGTATTGTGTAGTTATTGAAGTTGGTCGGAAGAGTTGAATAGAACCCAGAGACCTTCTGCAGGCTGCAAAGAGAAACTATTGCTGATGATGGTGTCATTGCCCACATCCTACTGAAACCCTATCTACGATTAAAACTAGGGATTAAATTTTAATCTATAGCGTAAGAGGTTTGGTTTATGATGTCATTGATTTAATTCACTGAATATTTCATCTATGAAATAACAATTACATTTATATTTTCTCACATCTTGTTTTATGGGTGCCGTTGTCATTGGACGAGAATCTTATAGATACGTTATCTGTTTTCATTGAAGAGGGTGAATGGACAATGAACAGTGGCTAATGTGGCACTAGGAACCGTGAAAGCAGGCACTGCACGTGGACGGATAAACAAAAATATAATGATATGTCTAAGTGACATGCCTGTTCATGGGCTTCCATTGAAAATAAAAAAGTGAGAACATGACATATGCTTTTGTTTGATAAGGAAATTTAAAAATTAAATGACATGTGCGCTATTTTAATGGTTAATTACCTTTGAAATTAAACACAAATCTATTCATGTAATCGTTTACATATTTTATCCAGAATGGCATAGATGTGAGGGTATAACATCCAAGAACTATGATAAAGAAAATAAAGCAAACAAAATCTAGTTTTTTATCTATCAATTATCACCCAAGGAGTAATGTTCTAGCAAAGTGAAGTTTCTTGTATAACTAAAGTTCATTTTATCCCGATAAAAAGTAATGTAAGGTGGAAAATACTATAAGATATGAAACCTCCATGCACCACTTTATCCCAATGAAAAGTAATGTAAGGTGGAAAATACTTAAAGATATGAAACCTCCATGAACATTTATCTCTTGTGTCTATGATGTCTCAACTCACATCCAACATGTAAAACAATAATGTTAGACTAAACAATGCGTAGCGGAAATAAAAAATAAACATACATACACAACACATACAAAAATTGCAAAACCATAACACAAAGATTTTAACGTGGTTCACCCAACCAATTTGGGCTACATCCACCAGAACAGAGGCATCGACAATATTATTATTCAACAGGAGATTACAACAATTTTAATTCTTCACACATACTCTCAGCTCACCCTATTTTTTCTACACACCCTCTCAATCCTCTACGGGATTACATTTCTTATAGCTGGAGTATAAAACTGAATCATAAATTCCCTCACAACAAATATAGGATGCATCAACTCCTCAAAAAATACTGGAGCTAATATAGCAACTAATCCTATTGTTGTCACATACATGAGATTTTTTCCAAAATTAATTAAAACAGAAAATCTCACACAATCTCCACCTTGACAACAATTAGCCTGACACCCTGTTCATTTATTATTTTTATCTTTTCTGCAAGCCAAGAGAAGCCAAACACCAACGTAGCTTCTCTAACAAAACTGGTTTCGTGAACATGTTTGCACAGTTTTCCTTCGTACGCACTTTTTCAAGAGAAACACCCCTTTTATTGATAACCTGTCTTACAAAATGGTGCTTGATAGGTATATGCTTAGATTTACTATTATAGGCCGGATTCTTAGCCAAATGAATTGCACTTTGACTATCACAAAATAACTTGATGTTGTCCTGTAACCTACCAAACTCACCAATCAAACCTTTCAACCAAACCGCTTCTTTGCAAGCATGCGAAGCAACTATGTATTCTGCTTCAGTAGTGGATAAAGCAACAATATTCTGTAGCTTTGACATCCAGCTAATAGCTCCACCTGCAAGAGTAAAGACATGCCCTGAAGTTGACCTTCTCTTATCCAAATCACCGGCAAAATCGGAATCAACGTATCTGTAAACAAATTCACTGCTTCTGTTATAAGTGATAGAATAATCACTTGTGCCTCTCAAATACAGAAGCACCCATTTCACTGCTGACCAGTGTTCTTTTCCTAGATTTGCCATATACCTGCTGACAACTCCAACTGCATGTGAAATATCTGGTTGAGTACAAACCATCGCATACATTAAACAACCTACTACATTGGCATATGGAATTCGAGACATATATTCCTTTTCTTCATTTGTATTAGGACATAACTTGAAGAAAGCTTAAAATGGGAAGCTAAAGGGACTGAAACATGCTTCACATTGTTCATACCAAACCTCAAGAGTATTTTCTCAATATACTTCTGTTGTGATACCCACAGCTTACCATTGCTCCTGCCTCTGAAAATCTCCATGCCCAAAATTTGTCTTGCTGCTCCTAGATCTTTCATATCAAATGTCCTAGCCATCTGAGCCTTTAACCTGTTGATCTCTGTTATGCTTTTTCTTGCTAAAATCATATCGTCAACATATAACACTAAGATAATGAACATGCCATTACTTAATTTCTTAAAGTAAACACGATGATCATATTCACTTCTTATATAATTTTGACTCAACATGAAAGAATCAAATTTCTTGTACCATTGTCGAGGCGATTGCTTCAGACCATACAATGATTTCTTCAGCCTGCAGACAAATTTCTTGTTGCGATCTTGAACAAACCCTTCCGGTTGTTCCATGTAAATCTCCTTATCTAAATCTCCATGTAAAAATGTAGTTTTAACATCTAATTGTTGTAATTCTAAATCAAGTAAGGCAACTAATGCTAATACAATTCGAATTGAAACAATTTTTAAAACTGGTGAAAATATCTCATGAAAATCAATGCCTACTTTCTGAGAAAAACCTTTCGCGACCAGCCTTGCTTTTTTCCTATCCTCATCAACACCCCTTTTCAATTTGTATACCCATTTACATCCCACAGTTTTTCTGTCTTTAGGAAGTTCTACCATATCCCATGTGTCATTCTTGTCTAATGCCATCATCTCATCCTTCATAGCTTCTTTCCACTTTTCACTTTTAGAACCTTCTACAGCTTCTTGATAGCACAAAGGTTCATCATCGTTAGCGGTTAAAGCAACTGAAGTAACATAATCATCATACCTTCTAGGAGGACGTTTAATTCTCGTGGACCTACTTAAAGATGTTTCTAGTACTTCCACAATTTGCTGATTATTACCTGTAGGAACTTCTTCATGATCTGCATCTGAAACATGTTCATGATCTGCATCTGAAACTTGTTCATGATCTACATCTGAAACTTGTTCATGACTAGCATCCGAACCATGTTCATCTTGATCATCATCAGTATTTGAACTGGTTTCAAACTAAATGTGTTGAAGCTTAGATACATTATCCTGTTTCAATTTGTCATCTACATTTGATCTTTCAAGTGAGAATTCATTAAATTTAACATCTCTGTTAATGATGATCTTGTGAGTAGTAGGATCCCACAATCTGTATCCCTTAGTCCCATCACCATATCCAACAAAGATATATCTTTTTGATTTAGGATCTAATTTAGAACGCTGATGTTTTGGAACTAGAGCATATGCATCACAACCAAAAACTTTCAGTTTAGAATAATCACAAGGATGACCTTTCCATACCTCTTGAGGAATTTTGCATCCTATTGTAGTTGATGGTGATCGATTTATCAAATAGCAAGTTGTAGCAACTGCTTCTGTCCACAATTCCTTCTGCAAATTAGCGTTACTCAGCATACTTCTTGCTCTCTCTAAAAGAGTCTTGTTCATGCGTTCAGCAACTCCACTTTGTTGAGGAGTATACACAGTGGTTTTATGTCTTTTGATCCCAGCTTCCTTGCAATAATTATCAAATTCCTTTGAAGTAAACTCACCACCAATGTCAATTCTTAGACATTTAATAGTTCTTCCAGTGATGTTTTCAACTAATGCTCTAAACTGTTTGAAAACTATAAACACATCAGACTTCTTCTTTAACATGTAGACCCACACTTTTCTAGAGAAATCATCAATAAAAGATACAAAATATGATGAACCTCCATATGAGGTTGTAGGAGACAGACCCCAAACATCAGAATGGATATAATCAAGGATTACCTTACTAGCATGTTTTCCAGTTTTAAACTTCTGCTTGCTTTGTTTCCCAAACAGACAATGTTTGCAGAAATCTAACTTATCAGACTTTAAATTAGGAAGTAACTTACGATCAGATAAAATCTTTAAACCTCTTTCGCTCATATGGCCCAACCTTTGATGCCATAAACGAATAGAATTACTGTCGTTTTCAGACACTGTAGAAACATGATCTGACTCTGTTCTTCCTTCTAACTGAAAAAGATTTCCAACCTTCTTTGCTTTCATTACTAGTAAAATTCCTTTATAAACTTTCATTACTCCACCTTGAATAAAGGTTTTATATCCATTAGTGTCTAGTACTCCTAATGAAATGAGGTTTTTCCTTAGTTCAGGTACATGTCTTACATCAGTTAAAATTTTATTTGTCCCATCAAACATTTTACGCTAAATGCTTCCAATTCCCACAATGTTACATGTGACATCATTTCCCATGTAAACTACTCCATCATTGATTGGTTTATAAGTTTTAAATCATTCCCTATGAATACACATGTGATTTGACGCACCAGAATCTAACAGCCAATGTTGATCATGACTAGACAAATCAACTGATAACACTTCATCACTCATACCTGTCTTGGATGTCGAACCTGTATTTGTCGTGTTTTCTTCTTTCTTCTCTGTTGAAGAGTCTTCTTTGGATGCTTGTTGTCTCTTCCAACAGTCCTTCTTCAAATGTCTCGATTTGCCACAAAACCATCACTTTACCTTCATCTTCTTCCCTTTCGATTTTGAACGCAAGTCGCTGTGCTTATCGGAGCGTCTTTCTCTAGAACGACCTCTAGCCATCATTGCTTCTGATGTAGAGGTTTCGGAATTTGACCTCTTCCTTGTCTCTTCGGACAACAAAGCTCCAACAACATCATCAAATTCAAGGGTTTCTGATATACTACGACTTATAGAAGTAATAAAATTATCCCATGACTCGAGCAACGAGCATAATAAAGTTATAGCTTTATCTTCTGATTCAAATTTTACTTCTATACTTTCTAATTGCACCACGAGAGTATTAAAGACATTCAAATGATCAGTAATAGTTGTACCTTCCTTCATGCACAGACTGTACAATTGTCGCTTTAGAAGAATCCTATTGGTTAAGGATTTTGTCATGTACCGCTTCTCAAGTTTTGTCCACAAACCAGCAGCAATTTTCTCTGACACGATGTTAAACAAAACATCATCCGCCAAACACAGTCGAATACCGCTCAGAGCTCTTCCATCCAATTCATTCCATTCATCATCTGTCATGGTGTAAGGCTATTTGGATTTTTCCAACAACGCCTTCGCCACGCCTTGTTGCACAAGTAGATCATGCATCTTCACTTTCCAGATTTCGAAGTTATTTTTTCTATTGAACTTCTCAATCTCAAAACGAGCACTTTCGATTTTTGCCATGTTGTAACAAACAGAATCTCCAATTCCAAATTAAAAATGCCTTTTCTTTATACTATAAAATGCCTTTGTCGTACCGTGTAATTACAATTTGAAAAGAAAAACAAAAATTGCAGTTTTACCAAAGCGAAAAATGCTTGGCGCGCCGAAAGGGACTTGGCGCTTCCTTGACAGCAAAAGGTTCGCGCCAGAGACAAAAATGGTATAAGTCACAAAATTGGCGCGAGTATACCTGTCGTTTCCACGCCAATTGGGATCTTGGCGCACTGGCGCGAGTATTACACTCGGAACCGCGTCAATTGGTGTGCCTGTTCCAAAATAAATCGCGCCAACCTGTTCACTGTCAAAAAATTGGCGCGACTGTTTCTGACGAAACCGCGCCAACGACAAAGCTCCACCTTCCGCAGCTCTGTCACACGTACCAGCTCCACAACCAGAGACTTGTAGGTTATGGGCCCTCCACGCTTCCGCTGCGCCGCTCTGATACCAATTGTTAGACCAAACAATGCGCAGCGGAAATAAAAAATAAACATACATACACAACACATACAAAAATTGCAAAACCATAACACAAAGATTTTAACGTGGTTCACCCAACCAATCTGGGCTACATCCACCAAAACAGAGGCATCGGCAATCTTATTATTCAATAGGAGATTACAACAATTTTAATTCTTCACACATACTCTCAGCTCACCCTATTTTCTCTACACACCCTCTCAATCCTCTACGAGATTACATTTCTTATAGCTGGAGTATAAAACTGAATCATAAATTCCCTCACAACAAATATAGGATGCATTAACTCCTCCTCAAAAAATACTGGAGCTAATATAGCAACTAATCCTATTGTTGTCACATACATGAGATTTTTTCCAAAATTAATTAAAACGGAAAATCTCAACAAATAATATTATTGTTGCACATTTGTTATGGTTTTGATTTATTAAAATGATAACTAGGCAAGGTAGTTTCTTTTGAAAATACTTATTATTGTAGAGATAATAAAGTTAAGATACCAGAAGAATTGAATTGTGATATCCACTCATCCAATAACACATATCTAATTGAAGGATATGTTCATATTAATGAATTGTATTGTTTATTTCTTTTATTGTATCATTTCACGTAAATTTTATGTAAATTATGAGTTGATAAATGAAAAACTATTATGAATTTTCAATTATGATTAAATCACATTCAAAGTTTAATTTAATAAGAGAGCCATTCTTATTTTTATTAGAATGGTGGATTCTCGAATATTTAAAAATGGTAGATTTTGAATTTTTTTAAAAATTCAATGAATGTGAATGAAGTTAACAATTTCACTTAGCTACTTAAGCATGTAAGAGTTTGGATTAATTATCCTTGATTTTTTTATATTCATCAAATATTTGATGAGTTTGTATGTTTATAATAAATGAAAAATGATACCTTCTATTTGTATCAACCACATTTACTGATGTGGTTGTGCTAGTTTTAATAAAATCTATTTATTACTCTATTAATTTGGAGTTAATAGAATTTTAAAAGTGTTTTAAAATGCTAATTATATATCTATATATCTATATATATATATATATAATAATAAATTATGCAAATATTTAGATAAATAGAACATTGTTGTACTTTCATGTTAGTAGCAATTAATATGGGTAACTTCTATGATCAATAACTTCAATAACAACACTACATATTAGAAGTGTTATTAAAATTTTGTTAAATCATTTTAAAAAAGGGTAGGATATACATTTATATAAGGATTTATTTTTATATAAATTAAATAACTAATCTATAAGGTGTTTTTTCTTATTCAAAAATTAAGTTGTAATATTAAGATTAATTAATAGAATGAAAATCACAAGTATGTATATTTTGATTTTTTTTTTTTAAATAAGAAAATATTACAAATGAGTTTTATTATAGGAAGAGATACAAGTAGTTGTGTTTTTTAAAGAAATGGTTGCTTTGTAAATAAATGTGGATAAGTGTTTAAAAATGAGTCTATTAAGATTTATTATCCATTTAATTTATATAACTAAGTTAATTGTAAATATATTGTGAATTCTTATTACACCAGTCTACATCCATCTTAACTCTGGATCTATCAAGTGGCAAGAGGGATCAAATCTCTAGAGGTGCAAACCACTTTTCTAAGTACAAAACTTGAAGAAAGGTTTGCACCTCAAGATATTTGATCTCTTTCGGAGCTTGATAGATTCAGGGTTAAGATGGATCTAGGAAAAAGTTGAAGAAATGTTTGCACCTCAAGAGTTTTGATCTCTTTTAGAGCTCGATAGATTCATAGTTAAGATGGATCTAAGATAGTTTAATTATTAATTTTATTTCTAGTTTAATTTTTATTTTTATGTAATTTCACCAAGTCAAAATGTTTTAATTAATAATTGTATTTTTTTATTTTTTTGTAATTTGACTAGGTTAAAATGTTTACATAACATAATATAACAAGACAAAAAAAGAGTAATAAAATTTAATTAAAATATATATATTTATAAAATATTTTGATTTTGAAGTGAGAGGTGGTTTTTGGGCATGTGGTATTGATGAGCCATCACCCATGGTATGGTATGGTTAATAATATCCATGTTAATGTGGGGATGAATATCTATGGTTAGATATCTTGTTATATTATAAGTATTAGTTTCTTATGTGCTTATTAATGAAATTTAAATATGGTTACAAAATTATTATTTTAATTTATATGGTAAAATGAATTTTTATTTATTTCTACTTTATATATTTTGATGTGGTAGAGGTGTATATATATCTCAAAAGTAATTACAATTTTTTTTTTCCTTTTAGACTATATTCTTTTTTTGCAAGTCACAGTAAAAACCTTATATTGCGATAGAACATAAAATTACATGTATGTTGGTCTTCCAGACTTGAAACTAGACCAATTGTAGTAAAATATAGCCTTGTTCCAGAACTTAGCTAGACATTCCAAAAGAGTTTTTTTTTTGTCTATGGTATCTCCTACGCACATGTGCAAAAATTTTATTTTCTACTACTACTTCTCCATTTATGCCTTGTTGGAGGTCTGTTTGAATATCTAACTTTATGATTTACACCTACAAACCTACCTATTATCCTATTACAATGAATTGGCCTAACCAACCAATCAAAAAAATAAAACAAAATTAGACACAGATTCATGGTCATTTATCCAGAGATGGTGATGGATCCTTCACCACATCTAATCTAGATGCAGGTGTAGTCTTCTCCGTTGGAGTTGCTAAAGTAGTCACCCCCACTCTCGGTGTCACCAGTTGCTTGTCGCTGGCTCCACTTACCTCCGTGACCCTATATTTTGTTAATCTGGTTGGATCTCCATGTCCTCGCCCCAACGCAATATCCAGGTTATGGATATATTTCAAGTAAATTGAGAACGTTTTGTTCATATCTCCAATGTGATCATCCCGCAAACATTCTATGTTCACCACCCTTTGGAGTGTCTCCTCTACCGCCCGCAATCGTTGCTTGATTGCCTTCAGTTGTAGCTGGTATTCTATTTGACGCTAGATTCTCTCTTCCGCTGTTTCCGCGTGCAACTTTCCAGCTAAATTTTTAATGTGCCATGTAATCTCTAAAGTTATTTGATAGACCATCTATCTTGTTCGGGATTTTCCCATGTCTATGATCGAGCCCACCTCTTCTTCGACTTTATTGTCCGTGATGTTCATTCGCAAACGCCTGACTTCATTTGCCTCTCGTTGGGACGGTCGTGTGATAGTTGAGTGCCACCTCCTTCTCTGCCTCCTCCATTATGGTTCTCTTACCGGCCATGGAACTTTGAGCCTCCACTCTCGGCCTGCCCTTCGGCCTGCCACCCCCATTTCTTTCCATAACTGTTCTGGAGGCCGTAATTCTCTGATGAACAAGATTTGTCTCACTATTGTTCCCTCCTGTCTCATTCGATGTTATCACTACGTAGACCATGCGTCTCCCCTCCTTTTAGATTTAATCATAGACATGTTATAAAATTAAATTTAAATAAAATATTTACAAAATATTTTGATGTGGAATGAGAGATATGTTAAAAATGGAAAGACAAATTAGAAATAAACTTACACACTGAAGCTAACAGCTCACAAGTTAGAAAGCTACAACTGGAGACTTCCCAAGCAATACTGCTCTATTCCATTAATCATCAAATCAAAAATATATAAGTTTACATTCAATTTAGGGAGATCAAAACTATCTCCTAGAACATAGGAACTAACTCTAATATAAGACACACACATAACCGTGAAAAAAACTTTCTCCATTAATTTCAACTCTTCCCCTTAATGGAGAAAATATTCTCTTGCACACCTAACATCTCCCTAAACAAATCAAATTTAATCTTTCCAAGAGGCTTGGTGAAGATATCGGCTGCATTTTCACAGGTGTTACAATGTTCAAGGAAAATATCTTTAGACTGAACCTTTTCTCTAACAAAATGAAATTGAGTATCAATATGTTTTGTGTTTTTACGAAAAGCACGACTATTTTCCATCTTGATTGAACTTTGGTTGTCACTTTTAGCGACTGTAGCATCTTTTTGTTCTTTTCCTACATCATGAAGAAGTATTCTCAACCAAATTGCTTCACAAGTTGTTGCACATACAACTTGATACTCTGCTTCTACTGATGATAGAGATATAATACTTTGATTTTTACTACTCCAAGAAATGACCTCGGACCCAATATTGAAAGCATGCCCAGTTATAGATCTTCTATCGTCAAGATCTCCAACCCAATCTGAATCTGAATAGCCTGTTAGTTTGACATCAAAAGAATTAGTACATTTAATGCCAAAATTTATGGTTCCTTGAAGATACCTTAGGACACCTTTTGTTGCTACCCAATGATTTTCAAGAGGTTTTGTCATGAACTGACTCAACACACTAAATAAATATGCTAAGTCAGGTTTGGTTGTAGTCAAATAAATCAAACTTCCAACCAGTTGTTTGTACAATGTAGCATCCACCTCTTTAAAACCATCATCACTTTGAAATTTAACATTCTGTTAGATAGGTACTGAAGTTGTTACATTGGTCCATTCCGAATTTCTTCAATAATTCCCTGATATAATTTCCTTGAGTAATAAAAGTCTGGCCATAATCTCTCCATACTTCAAGACCCAAACAATAATGCAGTTCTCCAAGTTCCTGTGACAAATGCACTTTACTTTCTTCAACCAATTCATTAAAATTTCCAGTAACAATTAAATCATAAACAAATAAGGAAATCAACACAATTTGTCCCTTTGAATCAAATGTGGTATACATATTTGGATCATTTTTACTTCTCTTATAACCATAATGTAAGAAGAAAGAGTCTATTTTCTCATACCAAGATTTGGGAGCCTGTTTCAAACCATACAATTCCTTCTTTAATTTACAGACCAAGTGTTCTTGCCCCTTTTTAATGAACCTTTTACGTTGTGTTAAATATACCTCTTCCTTCAGCTCTCCATTTAGAAAAGCATATTTTACATCTAGCTGGTGTAAACTCCAATTTTACTTTGTAGCTAGAGCTATTAACTTCCTAATTATATTTAACTTAGCTATAGGAGAAAAAGTCTCTTCATAATCAATTCCTTCTTTCTATGAGTACCCTTTGGCCACCAACCTAGCTTTATACTTGTCTACACTACCATTTGCTTTGAACTTAGGTTTATATAGCCATTTACAACCTATGGTCTCTTTTCCTTTTGATAGTTCAACTAATTCCCATGTTTTATTTTTAATTATGGACTCATACTCTTCTTTCATAGTTGACCTCCATTCACCATGTTGATTTGCTTCATTATACTTCATGGGCTCAACAACATTTAAAATATTAGTCATAAGAGCATAATCTTTGTACCTTGCAGGTAAGTGAGTCTGCCAACCTGATCTCCTTGGTAGCGAACTGGCCTCAACACCGCCCTGTATGATTTCTTTCTCACCTCTTAATGGACTTCGACTGCTGAATGTATCCACATCGCTAGGTTCATCTTTCTTTTGCTGCTGCTATTGTAAATAATTGTCTTTGGCTTCATCATTTCTATCATCAATCAGTAAGGGCATGTGCCACTCCTCATAACTTTTGTCCTTATTCCCTTCATCAACATGTTCATGGAAGATAACATCTCTACTCACAAATACCTTGTGAGTAGATGTATTAAACATCTTATATGCTTTGAAATCAGAACAATACGCTACAAATATGCATTTCATAGCTTTAGCATCTAATTTATTCCTATCTTCCTTAGGAATGTGTGCAAAAACTTTAGACCCAAATGCTCTTAAGTGATGGACTGTAGGTTTAAAACCATCCAAAGCCTCAAATGGAGCCTTGAGATCAAGACACCTAGTTGGACTTCTGTTCTTTAAGTAAACTGCAGTACTAATAATTTCTACCCAAAAGCCATTGGATAGGTTCTTACCTTTCATCATGCTGCGTGCACACTCCACCAGAGTTTTGTTTTTTTCTTTTTGCAAGCCCATTCTTTTGTGGAGTGTGGGGTACTGTAAACTGTTGTTCTATCCCATGCTCTCTGCAATATTTGATGAAGTTTCCAAGCCTGTATTCTCCCCCTTGATCTGAGCAGAGAATTTTGATGACTTTTTATGTCTGCTTTTCAGCCATATTTCTAAATTCTTTAAAATACTCAAAAGCATCACTTTTCCTTATAAGAAAGTATACCCAGGTATACCTTGTACAGTCGTCAATAAATAGAAAAAAATAATAAGCTCCACCTAAGGACCTTGTCTTCATGGGTCCACTAATGTCAGTATGCACAAGTTCGAGTATATATTTTTTTCTCCCTCTTAAGCTAGAGGGAAATTCATCCATGTGCATTTTTCCAAGTGCACAACCTTCACAATCAATATGTTCATTTCTTAAAATAGGAATTTCATCAACCATACGTTGTTTCTGTTTCAATAATAAGTCATGAAGGTTGATGTGACCAAACCTTTGATGCCAAATATTCTCTGTCGTCACAGTCATTGAAGTTAAAATTTGATTTGGCATGCTTGTAACATTCAAATTACATAGGCCTCCAACTCGTAATCTGATGCGATCGGCTTCTGATGATCCAACAAATCCTTTATAACACAATACATTTTGAAATTTGTTACCTTTAAATTCTGAAATGCAATCATGGAGACAAAGATCAAATTCTTTTTAATACCAGGTACATACATGGCATTTTGGATGCACCTGATATTACCATTAGGCAATATCACATGAATATCTCCATACCATTTAATTTGATATGCTATGTCATCTCCAAGGTAGATGTTAGCACTGTTGCTGGTCTCCTTAAAATTTTCATATCAGTGTTTATTACCTGTCATACGAGTGGATGCTCCAGAATCCACAAACCAAGTTTCAGCCTCAATGGTCTAAGGAGAAAGAGAAACATCAAACACAAATAATTTAATATCATGGTTATGATCTTCACCAGCAAAATGCCTTGTATGCCTCTTATGTCTATGTCTAGTTTCATCGGTCTTCTTTTTATAACAATCTCTAGCAATATGACCAGTTCTACCATAGTAAAAGCACTTAATTCTTGAATCATTTCTAGCGGATGACATACCATGAAATGGATTTTTCTGGGATGGGCCATTGCTTTTATTTCCTCCTTTTGGTTTCTCTTTGAAGAAATTTTTCTTTACCACCAATGCCAGATCTGCATTCTAAGGTTTCAAATTCATACGCCTCTCTTCTTCTTGCATCAAAATCCCTGTCAACTCTTCAAAGGTGGGACCTTTCTCCCTAGCCGCAAGCCCTGTAATGAACATTTGATAGAAGCACTTAATTCCTTAATCATTTCTAGCGGATGACATACCATGAAATGGATTTTTCTGGGATGGGCCATCACTTTTATGTCCTCCTTTTGGTTTCTCTTTGAAGAACTTTTTCTTTTCCACAAATTCCAGATCTGCATTCTGAGGCTTCAGATTCATACGCCTCTCTTATTCTTGCATCAAAATCCCTGTCAACTCTTCAAAGGTGGGAGCTTTCTCCCTAGCCGCAAGCCATGTAATGAACATTTGATAATCCTTTGTCATGTCATTTAAGGTAATCGTGATGAGATCAATGTTGGACAATTTCTCCCCTTTGTCACCCAACTTGTCTCTCAGTTCTTTGATCCGTGAGAAGAATGCAACAACAGATTCATTCTCCTCCATTATAATGGAGAGAGTCTTACTCTTTAGAAACAACAAACGATTTGTATTTTTGGTTTCATACAAATGCTTGAGTGTCACCCAAATGTCATTAATGATTTTGCATTCTCGAATATGAGGAATTATGATGTCTTTTACCGACATCTTCAAAAACACCTTCACTTTATTTTCCCTCTTTTCCCAATCTTGAACTGATGCAGCGGTGGCACCACTGAATATAGTTGGCTTTTCTTCATCTTTGTTCGCAATTGTCCATGCACTGGAACCCTCGAGCAATGTTTGCAACTTGAACTTCTAGTTGGCGTAATTTGACCCATCAAGCTTAATGCTCTCATTAAGGTATGTCTCCACAATGTGATTATTCATTGTGAAAACAATTTCAACAGATCAACAGATCCACGACTCCAACAACAGATCCACTGGTGCAATATACATATCCAGTAATCTAGCAACTTATCTATGGATCCAACACTATATTCTCCACTAATCGATCTACGAATCTAACTCCAGATCCACCAACAATTGATCTACGGATCGAACTCCAAATCCTCCAACAGTCAATCTACAGATCGAACTCCAGATCCTCCAACAATTCCAGGTCTGGGTGCTACGGATCCAACTCTAGACAAATGAGCTTAAAAAACAATGCTAGACATGACCACCAACACAGATACATTTGATCTTGGGACGCCTCTAACAGGAAAAAAACACCAGACCCCTTTCCCCTTGCTACTGGTGATCTACGAATCTAACTCCAGATCCTCCAACAATCGATCTACAAATCGAACTCCAAATCCTCCAACAGTCAATCTATGGATCGAACTCTAAATCCTCCAACAGTCAATCTACGGATCAAACTCTAGATCCTCCAACAACTCCAGATATGGGTGCTATAGATCCAACTCTAGACAAATGGCCTTAAAAAAAATTCCAGACATGACCACCAACACAAGTACATTTTCTCTTGGGCCACCTCTAATAGGCAAAAAACACCAACCCGTTTCCCCTTGCTACTGGTCACGCTGACGAAAATTTCTTTAAGTTTTCGGGATCAACGCAAGTAGTAACATTGTTCACTAGCATTGATCAACACCCTTTCACTGTGTACGACCAGTGCTGATCAACACGACTTCTCCTTGTGAGGGTCACGTTAATCAGGCTTACTCAAAATATCAGCGCCCTGTCACAAAAAAATTTGTACCGGCCACCAAGGCTCTCAACCACCAAGGCTTACACACTCTCCAATATCAACCACAAGGTCTCTCAGCCACCAAGGCTCAACATAGACCCAACTCAGCGACAAAGACTCTCAATCTAGCCACCAAGGTTCTGATACCATGTTAAAAATGGAAATACAAATTAGAAATAAACTTACACACTAAAGCAACTCACAAGTGAGCAAGCTACACCTAGAGACTGCCCAAGCAGTACCACTCTATTCCATTAATCATCAAATCAGAAATATATAAGTTTACATTCAATTGAGGGATATCAAAACTATCTCCTAAAAAATAGGAACTAACTCTAATCTAAGATACACACACAACTGTGAAACAAACTTTCTCCATTAATTTCAATTAGATGGTTTTTGGCCATGTTGTATTGATGAGCCATGTTATTGTAACAAATACTATTTACAAGTTAATAATATCTATGGCAAAGCGGACATGAATATCCATGGTTAAACATATTTTTATAATATAGTTTATTGTAAGTATTAAAGATTTTATGTGCTTATTAATTAAATTTAAATATGGTTACATAATAATTATTCTATTTATAAGGTAAAATGGACCTTAACTTATTGTTGCTACTTATATATTTTAATGTAAAATGTATACTATTGTTGACCTAGGTTGTCATTGATGTCAATATGGTAATATTATAAATACTAGATGATGATATGAAGCCAAGGGGAAGCAAAGCAGATCCACGAAGAAACAGGAGCAAAGCCATCAAGGAAGCCATTGGAAAGACATTGGAAACCATCGGAAGAGCTCATTGAAAGCTCAGAACAAGAGCAGTCAAAGAAAAGCCAGAGGAAGAAGTCATCAAAAGAAAAGGAACAAAGAGGAACATGTAGCGGAGGAACATAAAGAGCTATATCGGATGTGTCGGAGGAGTAGAGCTATCAGAAGCCAAAGGAAGAACTATCGGAAGTATTGCTTTTGCCAAGAGTAAGAGCCACATCAGAGGAGCATCGCATGCAATACATGCCCAAGAAGAATCGAGAGGAAGAATTAAAGGAGCCACATAGAACCTATAGAAAGGAAACTATATAAACAGAGTTAAAGGAGCAGAGAAATATACACTATCGGAGGTGGAGCAATATATAATATCGGAGAAATCATATCGGCGAGTTCTATTAAGTGTCACCCTCGAAACCTCCGATTGCGCTAATGTATGCAGACCCGCTGCAATATTGTAATATGATTTAATACTATATCACATCCGCCATATCGCAAGTGTTTAAGGCCTTGCCACATTGAAAGCGCCGATTGCGATATACGTTGCGAACCCGATGGTCCTATTATAACCCATCCTAATGCTATATCGCATCCGCCATGTCGGAAGTTGTGTATTGCAAATTATAAAGGGATGGCGCTATAAACTGCGATTGCGATATATACACACGGACCCGAAGGGTATATCAACTACTGCTTAATATCATATCGCATCCGTAGCAATCGCAAGTCCTAAAGGGATGGCGCTATAATCTGGCCATTACGATAGAGGTATGGACCCGATGGACTCATCAAAAACAATTTATATAATATCGCATCCAGCAGGGGAATCAGTCATCAGCAATCAGCGTTGTTATGTGCGAACCTCTGGAAGCGGCGATTGCGATAAAAGGATGATGTGGCATGTGGGACCTCTATATGGTTATAGCCTCATTTATATGGTTTCTGTGAAGTAATAAGTCTGTGAATAAAATATTCTCCGACATATATATTTTTCATATACAAGTCGGCCTCTCCTCCCTATGAACATGTCCCTTGGTGATAGGAAAAAGTCAGATATATATATATATATATATATATATATATATATATATGTTGAAATGCTTCATTTCTGGAATTGATCTCGGGCATCTATATTACGAAGAAATAACAGTTCACGACTCATGAACTTGGAAAGAAAAAAGGACCTCTATGAATTTTTTTTAATAAGCATCATTTCTATTGTAATTTGGCCCCTCTTCCTCTTGAACGTGTCTTGTGAAGCATTTATTAATTCGAATAGGCAAAGGAAGCTAAAGCGACCAAAGGATCGGGAAGCTAAAGAAGAAAGCAAGCGTAGAGGAAACTACAACGACTGAGGAGGGAAGCCAAAAGGTCGAACGAGCGTTGAGGAAGCGAAAGCTCAAGCGAGCAAGGAGGAAGCCAAAATGTCAAGCGCATCGAGCATATAAAAACAAAGAACAAGGAAAGTTTAAAAGTGGTTGAATAACTGGAAGAAACAGAGGTAGCCGCAGGTCCAGTAGAATAGAAAAGCGCCGAAGGTCCAACAGGACAGGAGGCATTCGAAGGACGAGCATCTCTATTGATTGTGTTACCCTGTAAAAGACTCAAACTTGTAATAAATTAATCAGGTACATAATACATTCTGAAGTACAATTATGTGATGAGATAAATAAAGTTTTATCTGACATCGTTTGAAGGGAGCAGTAGCCAACACTGGTATTAAAACATATGTGAATGTATTTTTGGGAAGTAAGAGATTAGCAGAGAACAGTAAGAAGCAGTCACACCTAAAGCATTTGCGGTGACTGGTAGAACAGAAGCTTGAAACAAAGAATTGGTTCTTGTGCAGAGCTTAGTACAGCTAATTGTAGACTCACTAAAGTTGTGTGGAGACATTATTAGAGATCATGATGGCTATTGCAGACTTTGTGTGGACAGCATGAAGATTTATATAGACTTCTTCATAAGAAGACTGGTTGCCATTGATGTTGTAGAATGAAGACTACAATGAAGTATAAATAAACAGAACTCAATAAAGAAGAGTTCTGAGAGCAAAACGTTACTATCAAACATGCCTTGACAAGATTGGGTCGGAGCCCTTGGTTGGTACCTCAGAAGCTGGAAGGATTGGTGTCCTTGGGGTTGGTGCCTCAAAAACTGGAAGGATTAGTGTCCTTGAGTTTGGTGCCTCAGAACTGGAATGATTGGTGTCCTGGGAGTTGGTGCTCTGGAGGTTGGAGCCTCACAAAGTCCAAGTTGGTGCTTGGCAATGGATTGGAATTATATATATATATATATATATATATATATATATAATAAAATCATTTTATTCTTGTTGTTCATCTTGTGTTCTGAATATAAATGTTTTAACTGGTAAAATAACAATTGAAAAAAGAAATATTGATTCACCCCCCCTTCAATATTTCCAACAATTGGTATCAGAGCCAGTACCGTCATTCAAAGCCTAACAGCTTGAAGGTTGATCTTTGGAACACAAATGGCGAAGTCAAGGAAGAAAGTCTCCAATCCTCCTAAAGATGTGTCTTCCTCTACCACTGAAATAAAAGACAATCAACTTGAGGAGGCTGCATGGTTCAATGGGAACTTTAATGTATGGGAAGCAAGAATGAGGAATTTCTTAAAGACTCAAGGCATTGAAATCTGAAAATCAGTGATTGTTGATAACATGATGAATGGAGAATCTAAGGAGTACAATGCAAAGGCAATGAAGGCAATCTTGGATGGGCTACCTGACTTTGTAAAGAACAATTTAGGAAAATGTTCGTCAGCAGAGGGTATATGGGACAAACTTCATTACCTTCACTCAAAAGGAGCATTGACCATGACCATCAGTCAAGAAGATGATGGAAATCAAGAAGGAAATCCAGAACGCATCACAGAAGCTGATAATATGAATGATGACATTAAGGCTAAAGAAGATCTAAAAGATGAAGAGAATGAAAAATATTTTGTAGAAGATCTCCTCGCTCAACTTATGGCTGCCATGGAAGAGATTAACAATTTGAAAAAATAAAATGAGGAACTTAAGAAGAAAGCACTAGCTAGTGACCAAGATCAGACAAGGGAGAAAGTTGACGTTGTCAAGCTTCAAGTACAAGAAAGGGATGAAGAGCTTGCCAAGCTTAAGAAGGAATTTCATCAAAGCAAAAGAAAGCAGCATGAAGAAATCATATCCATGACAAATCAATTGGATAAAGTAAAGAAACAGGAAGATACCTTGTTAAGTCAACTTGAACAAAGGCATAAGAGCTTGAACAAACTTGAAGAAGAGATTGGTTAGTACAAGGTAGAGGTCTCCTCTCTCAAATATCAACTACATGAAGCAAGGAAACAAGCATAAGGAGCTGAGAAGACAATGGAAGCATTGGAAATCATAGAAGGACAGGTTGATGAAGCAAAAAAGGAAAGAAACACCATGATATGTCAACTAAAAGCAAAGGATGAAGAAATCTTTAAATTAAAATCTAACATCAAACTTCTCAAGACTGAATCATGTAAAGCTACAAGGATCAAGGAAGAAATGGAGAGCAGTCTAGCAAAGTACAATGAAGAAATATTCGAAATGAAGTCAGATATCATCTCCCTTAAAATAGAAGCAAATGAAGCTACTTATATCAAGGAAGAAACTTAGAAACAACTTGCTAAGAAGAATAATGAGTATGAAAGATTGGAAGAAGAGATTATCTTCCTCAGGAAAAAGGTTGAAGGGATGAACAGAACCTTGAAGATCTCTCAAGCCTTGGATGACATGCTCAGCCATCAAAGATGTCCATTTGATAAATCAGGTCTTGGGTATGCAGGTGAATCCTCAAACAAGAATGATAATGCTTCAAACAAAAGGGATGTGAAGAAGCCAGAAAGAAATGTTGATGGTTCCAATTCCCGCAAAGGCAAGGAGAAAAATCAAGGCAACAATGGAAGAAATCTTGCTCCAAGAAGAAATGTAGATAATGTCAAGGATGTTAGAAGCAATGGTTATCATCAAAGGATCTTAAGACAGAAAGACTTCAGAAGTACATCAAGTAAATCTCCATCTCCCAGGTACCAAAGTTTATTTCTTGGTTATTGTTATTCTTGTAGAAACTTTGGTCACATGGCAAAATATTGTAAAGCATATCATAAAGATAGATGTTATGGTTCCCAACCATATCATAAAGATAGATATTATGGTCCCCAACAATCTCCAAGGAACAATTTTGCAAAAAGAAATCATGAATTCTTATTCATGAACAATGTAGAATGCTTCAAGTGTCATAACATTGGTCATATGGCACGTGATTGTAACTTAACTTGGGCTCTTACACAAGCTAGAACCATGCAAAAGAAGAAAGTTACACAAGTATGGAGAAGGAAGCAAATACAATTCGAAAGTCCCTTGAACTCTCCAGCCAATAACACATGTTATTGGCCTGAATTTTTGACAATCTAAGCATTTGATGGGAAGACTCTGCCAAATGAGATGATCCATACAGTTAGGGGGAGCTTGTGATTCTTGATCATTATTGCAGAAGCTATTAGCGAAAGGGTCCTTATGAAATCCTTGTTGATCCATATTAACAATCATTCTTTGATAAAGATCATTTCTCAGGAGTACTCCATTGAAGAACATGATCCTGTAACCATTCTTTGGACTGTTGTTGAAGATGCTTTCCACTTAATCACTAAGTAGTAATTGGAGCAACAAAGAAGGTCATCTAATACTAGAGAAATAGGGCAAACAACTATGGTGTTGTTATGACAAAAGTTTATGTCTTGACTCAGGGATTTAATGTGAGAACAGGTAAATTATGGACACAAATAGAGGCAACCTTCAAACAAATAGATACATTTGGAATGGAGTTTGAAGTAAGAGCAACTGGTAGCATATAACAAAACTGAAGCATTGCAATAAGATGCAAATCAACAAAATGAATTTAAAACACAGTCACAGAATAGATATCTAAATCTGCTAGCGGAAATAACTTGCAGAGATATGTACAAGAACACAAGGAAAAGATGGCTCATAGAAAGGAGAATGTTGTGCAGTCAAATATAACTTAAGCTGATACTGGTCACTTAGAAAATATAGCAATAGTGAGGCACAACCTCTCACCATTTCATCCAAATGCAATGATGTTGAATACTGGATGGCAGTGACTTAAGGAGAAGCACAAAGACACAAAGGAACTCGGATCTGAAGAAAGATAGCAAGAAAAGACAATTTTAGTGGCATTTTTGTTAGAAAATTATATATTATGGAGCAATGGAACACATAAAATATTGCAGAAATATAAACACAGAAAACGCACAAAACAAGAGAGACACAGATATACGTGGTTCACCCAGTTTGGGCTACGTCCACCCCGAACAGCCAGTCCTTCCTTTCTATTATCCAGCAAAATGAAGAGACACAACCTACAGCAAATCCGCTGTAATATCCTCTGTTTTCTCTCACAGTCTCACCTCTCTGTTTCTCGCTCACACTGAATACACATCTATCACACAGCCTCAAATACAATACCCTCATACAAAGAGAGGGGTTGCCTTCTAGGGCAAAAAACCCTAAACAAACATAAGTTCTACCGTCAGATCATCCGCCTAATGAACGGCCCAGATTGACTAGAAATTACTATACTTTTACAAGGCAATTTTACATTTATTTTTGGCTTCGAGGGCGCTGCCCCCGAGCCCCCGCCAGGGGACCGCTGGCCCCCGGACCCCCGCGGGGGGGACAAGTCCCCCTCGCACCCCCCCGCGTGGAGGGGTGTACAAAACATCCTGGGGTATACATCCAGCTGAAACAAAGACCTCTGAACAATCATGCTCCACACACAACAATCTCCCACTTGGAGAATGATTGTAGCAACTCCACCGCTGCTTCATTTGCTGGACAATGGCTCCTCTTTGGACCTGGTTGTTTCTCATCTTCATCGTCATCCTTGAAGACCAATTGAAACTGAGCATGTTCTCAGTTTCTCCCTGGTTACAACTTTTGTTAGCATATCTGCAAGATTCTGGTTAGTGTGTATCTTTTCCAGCTTCAACTCTCCATCTTCCAACACTGATCATATGAAATGATACTTGAGCTGTATGTGTTTAGTCCTGGAATGAAATGCTGAGTTCTTTGCAAGATGAATGGCACTTTGGATATCACTGTATAACGTGCCCATATCATGCTTCTTACCCAACTCACCCATAAACCTTTGTAACCAAATCATTTCTTTACTAGCCTCTGTAGCAGCAACATACTCTGCTTCTGTTGTTGAAAGTGCAACAACACTTTGGATTTTTGAAACCCAACTGACATTTGTTCCTCCAACAGTAAATACATATCCTGTAGTGCTCCCCCTGTTATCTCTGTCACCTGCCATATCTGCATCAACATATCCTTGTAGGGAGATGTTTGAACCACCAAAGCATAATGCTTGATTTGTGGTACCTTTCAAATATTTGAGAATCCATTTTACTACCATCCAATGTTCCTTTCCTGGATTGTTCATGTACCTGCTTACAACTCCCACTGCATGTGCAATATCAGGCCTTGTGCAGACCATTGCATACATTAAGCTTCCAACTGCTGATGCATATGGAACTTTAGACATATAATCCATGTCTTCTTGGGTCTTTGGGCACATTTCCTTGCTAAGTTTGAAATGGCTAGCAAAAGGTGTACTAACTGGTTTTGCATTGTGCATGTTAAATCTTTTCAACACCTTTTGTATGTACTCATTCTGAGACAATGTTAATTTACGATTTTTCCTGTCTCTAGTTATTCTCATACCAAGGATTTGTTTTGTAGCTCCCAAATCCTTCATTGCAAATGAATTTGCCAATTTTCTTTTGAGCACATTTATTTCCTGCATGTTAGATCCTGCAACAAGCATGTCATCTACATACAATAACAATATAATATAGCTGCCATCATTTTGCTTTTTCAAATAAACACAATGATCATAGTGACATCTAGTATAACCTTGTTCAGACATAAACTTGTCAAATTTTAGATACCACTGCCTTGGAGCCTGTTTTAAGCCATACAAGCTCTTCTTCAACCTGCACACTAGTTTCTCCTTCCCTTTCACCTCATATCCTTGTGGTTGTTGCATATATATCTCTTCCTCCAAATCCCCATGGAGAAAGGTTGTTTTTACATCTAACTACCCAAGATGCAAATCCTCAGCTGCTACAAGACTTAAAATAGTTCTGATTGAAGTCATTTTAACAATAGGAGAAAATATTTCATCAAAATCAATACCTTTCTTCTGTGCAAACCCCTTCACCACAAGTCTAGCTTTATACCTCTGTTTTCCTCCATCTTCTTTCTTCAGCCTGTAAACCCATTTATTCTGCAATGTTGTTTTACCTGCAGGCAACCTGACTAAGTCCCAAGTCTGGTTATGTGCTAAGGAGTCCATCTCTTCTTTCATGGCTTGCTCCCACTTCTTCCTGGTTTCTACCTGCACTGCTTCTTCATAATATTCGAGTTCACCAGAATCAGTCAACAATAAATAATATAATGAAGGAGAGTATCGTTCAGGGGGTCTACTTATCCTGGTAGATCTTCTAACACCACTTTCAGGTGTTTGGGGTGCCGTTGCTGTTGTGGTGGTTGCTGTTGTTGATTATTATTATTTTCAGGCACCTTTACCTTTTCAGTGATGTCATCAAGAACTGCGTATTCCTTGTTTTCGTTTTCTTTCTTCTTTTCCTGCAATTGATTCTTATACAAGACCTTTTCATTGAATATTACATCTCTGCTCCTAATGATTTTGTGATTTTCATAATCATATAAGCGATAACCAAAATCATTAACACCATATCCAATAAAGGTACATTTCTTTGACTTTGCCTCAAGCTTTGTTCTATTTTCTTTATCAATATGGACAAAGGCCTCACAACCAAAAGGCTTTAAAAAAGAGTAGTTTACCTTTTTACCCGTCCATGCTTCCTCCGGAACACCACCATCCAAGGAACTTGAAGGCCCTCTGTTTATTAGATAAACAGCAGTATCTACAGCATCTGCCCAAAACTGTAAAGGCAATCCTACATGCAATCTCATGCACCTTGCACGCTCCATGATTGTTCTGTTCATCCTTTCTGACACACCATTTTCTTGTGGTGTTCTTGGAACTGTCTTCTCTCTACGAATTCCATGCTCTGAACAGTACCTATCAAACTCTTTGCTGCAATATTCACCTCCATTGTCTGATCTAAGACACTTCAATTTCTTTCCTGTCTCAATCTCAACCAAAGCTTTTCATTTCTTGAAAGTATCAAATACATCAGATTTATTCTTAATACAATAAATCCAAGTTTTTCTAGTTGCATCATCAATAAAGGTAACATAATAACAAGAGCCACCAAGAGATGATACCTGAGCAGGTCCCCATACGTCTGTATGCACAAGCTCTAATTTTTCGTTCTTCTTTTCTTTCCCAACTCTGAGAAATCTGACTCTCTTCTATTTTCCATAAATGCAGTTCTCACAGAAGTCCAAATCAACATTCTTCAAACCCGGCAACAAATTCCTTGAGTGAAGAATCTTCATCCCCTTTTCACTCATGTGTCCGAGCCTATGATGCCATAATACTGCATCTGCTCCTTTGGAAGTTAAAGCATTAACAGAGTTAGAAATACCATTGCATAAATACAATGTACCAACCTTTTCGCCTTTTGCTATTACCAGGGCTCCTTTGGTGACCTTCCAAGCTTTATCTGTGAAAGTTTTCACACAACCTTCACCGCCTAACTGCCCTGTTGAAATCAGATTTTTCTTTAGATCTGGAACATGCCTTACCTCCTTTAATAGCCATTGGTTTCCATTCTGCTGTTTTACAAGAACCTTACCCATTCCAACGATTTTACAGGGTTTATCATCACCCAGACGAACTTGTCCAAAATCTCCTTGAACATAGTCATGAAAGTATTTCTTATCAGGTGTGGCATGGAATGAATCCCCTAAATCTACCACCCAGGAATCAGTAATATTTTCGAAAGAAAGAATCAAAATATCTTGTAACACCTCACCTGTCACATTTGCTTCATGATTGTTTTCTTGCTGTGCATCTCCTTCTTTTCCCTTCCGAGATCTACAGTCTTTCTTTAGGTGTCCTTTCTTTCCACATTTCCAGCACACTATTCCCGATCTGGACTTGGATCTGCCTTTCCTTGATTTACTGCGATATCCTGAGCTCTTTCCTCTTTCCATTTTTCTTCCTCTAGACTCTGCACTCAAAGCATTTCCCGATGTCTCACCGGAGCTTTTCCATCGCATTTCCTCGCTAAGGATAGCACCGACAACATCATCAAATTTTAAAGTACTAGATCCAGAAACGGAGTTACTAATGGCCATTACCAAACCATTCCAACTTTCTGGTAATGAGCACAAGAATAACAGAGCTCTAACTTCATCATCAAAGTTTACCCCTACAGAACTTAACTGACTTGTAACTGTATTAAAATCATTTAAATGGTTTGCAACAGATCCACCTTCCGACATATTCATATTAAATAATCGTTTCATAAGAAATACCTTGTTTGAGGCCGAGGGTTTTTCATATAGTTTCGACAACGCCTGCATCAAACCCTCTATCGTGGTTTCCTTCGAAATGTTGAAGGCGACTGACGCAGCAAGGCACAACCGTATTGTTCCGAGTGCCTTTCTATCGAGAAGGTTCCATTCTTCGTCTTTCATACCGTCGGCATCTTTGTTTTTCCGCCCAATGGTAGGTATAGATTTTTCTCATACAGATAATCTTCCATCTGCATCTTCCACAGCGAGAAGTTTTGGCCGTTAAATTTCTCGACCCTAAACTTACCATCTTCCGCCATTGCTCCCACTCGAACCAGGAACCCTTCTTTCCTGCGAGTTTATCAGCCAAATAGACCTTCGGCTCTAATACCAGTTGTTAGAAAATTATATATTATGGAGCAATGGAACACATAAAATATTGCAGAAATATAAACACAGAAAACGCACAAAACAAGAGAGACACAGATATACGTGGTTCACCCAGTTTGGGCTACGTCCACCCTGAACAGCCAGTCCTTCCTTTCTATTATCCAGCAAAATGAAGAGACACAACCTACAACAAATCCGCTGTAATATCCTCTATTTTCTCTCACAGTCTCACCTCTCTGTTTCTCGCTCACACTGAATACACATCTATCACACAGCCTCAAATACAATACCCTCATACAAAGAGAGAGGTTGCCTTCTAGGGCAAAAAACCCTAAACAAACATAAGTTCTACCGTCAGATCATCTGCCTAATGAACGGCCCAGATTGACTAGAAATTATTATACTTTTACAAGGCAATTTTACATTTATTTTTGGCTTCAGGGGCACTGCCCCCGAGCCCCCGCCGGGGGACTGCTGGCCCCCGGACCCCCCAGCCGAGGGGGATGGGCCCCACCCCCATGGGGGGGACAAGTCCCCCCCGCACCCCCCCGTGTGGAGGGGTGTACAAAACATCCTGGGGTATACATCTGGCTGAAACAAAGACCTCTGAACAATCATGCTCCACACACAACAATTTTCTCTTGATTCGGACTATGAAGGCCTCTCAATTTTGACTGTGGAGACAACAGAATATGGATTGAAGCATAAAAACCTGGACTTGGACACTCGATGAGTGGCTATTTGCAATCTGTTTGAAAGCATTGAAGTAGAGCATCTTTAAGCATTGTTAAAACCATGGTAAAGTAGTTCTGAGACATGAAGAGGGGATAATGTGCTAATTGATGATAAAGCATAAATCCTTCTATCTTGAGTAAAAAGAAGAGCACTATGACATGGGGAGTAACAGACCCATAAAGATCTACCATTCATAAAGAATAGAAGTAGTTTGATAGGGGGAGTCCCAGAGCACTCCTTTGCCATTGATGTCAAAGGGGGAGAGAGGAAGAATATTGCCATCAATAACAAAGGGGGATATTGTTGACCTAGGTTGTCATTGATGTCAATATGGCAATATTCTAGATACTAGATGATGATATGAAGCCAAGGGGAAGCAAAGCAGATCCATGAAGAAACAGGAGCAAAGCCATCAGGGACGTCATTGGAAAGACATTGGAAACCATCAGAGGAGCTCATTGAAAGCTCAGAACAGGAGCAGTCAAAGAAAAGCCAGAGGAAGAAGTCATCAAAAGAGAAGGAACAAAGAGGAACACATAGCGGAGGAACATAAAGAGCTATATCGGAAGTGTCGGAGGAGTAGAGCTATCGGAAGCCAAAGGAAGAACTATCAGAAGTATCGCATATGCCAAGAGTAAGAGCCACATCGGAGGAGCATCGCATGTAATACATGCCCAAGAAGAACTGAGAGGAAGAATTAAAGGAGCCACATAGAACCTATAGAAAGGAAACAACAGAGCAATATATAAACAGAGTTAAAGGAGCGGAGCAATATACACTATCGGAGGCGGAGCAGTATATAATATCGGAGAAATCATATCGGTGGGTTCTATTAAGTGTCACCCTCGAAACCTCCGATTGCGCTAATGTATGCAGACCCGCTGCAATATTGTAATATGATTTAATACTATATCGCATCCGCCATATCGCAAGTGTTTAAGGCCTTGCCACATTGAAAGCGCCGATTGCGATATATGTTGCGGACCCGATGGTCCTATTATAACCCATCCTAATGCTATATCGCGTCCGCCGTGTCGGAAGTTGTGTATTGCAAATTATAAAGGGATGGCGCTATAAACTGTGATTGTGATATATATACACGGACCTGAATGGTATATCAACTGCTGCTTAATATCATATCGCATCCGCAGCGATCACAAGTCCTAAAGGGATGGTGCTATAATCTTCTGATTGTGATAGAGGTATGACCCGATGGACTCATCAAAAACAGTTTATATAATATCACATCCAGCAGGGGAATCGGCCATTGGCAATCGGCTATGTTATGTGCGAACCTCCGGAAGCGGCGATTGCGATAAAAGGATGACGTGGCATGTGGGATCTCTATATGGCTATAGCCTCGTTTATATGGTTTCTGTGAAGTAATAAGTCTGTGAATAAAATATTCTCCGACATATATATTTTTCATATAGAAGTCAGCCTCTCCTCCCTATGAACATGTCCATTGGTGATAGGAAAAAGTCATATAACTATATATATATATATATATATCTATATATATATATATATATATATATATATATATATATATATATATAGATATGTTGAAACGCTTCATTTTTGGAATTGATCTCAGGCATCTATATTACGAAGAAATAATAGTTCACGACTCGTGAACTTGAAAAGAATAAAGGACCTCTTTGAACTTTTTTAATAAGTGTCATTTCTATTGTAATTTGGCCCCTCTTCCTCTTGAACGTGTCCTGTGAAGCATTGATTAATTCGAATAGGCAGAGGAAGCTAAAGCGACCAAAGGATCAGGAAGCTGAAGAAGCAAGCGAGCGTAGAGGAAACTACAACGACCGAGGAGGGAAGCCAAAAGGTCGAACGAGCGTTGAGGAAGCGGAAGCTCAA
Source organism: Pinus tabuliformis (assembly GCA_031772625.1). Lineage (NCBI taxonomy): Eukaryota > Viridiplantae > Streptophyta > Pinopsida > Pinales > Pinaceae > Pinus > Pinus tabuliformis. The sequence goes on from CM062813.1 coordinate 721,276,142, forward strand.
GCGAGCAAGGAAGAAGCCAAAAGGTCAGGCACACCAGGCATATAAAAACAAAGAACAAGGAAAGTTTAAAAGTGGTTGAATAACTGGAAGAAACAGAGGCAGTTGCAAGTCCAACAGAACAGAAAAGGGTCAAAGGTCTAACAGGACAGGAGGCATTCGAAGGACAAGCATCTCTATTGATTGTGTTACCCTGTAAAAGACTCAGACCCGTAATAAATTAATCAAGTACATAATGCATTTTGAAGTACAATTCTGTGATGAGATAAATAAAGTTTTATCTGACATCGTTTGAAGGGAGCAGTATCCAGCACTGGTATTAAAACATATGTGAATGTATTTCTGGTAAGCAAGAGATTGCAATAGCGGAGAACAATGAGAAGCAGTCACACCTGAAGCATTTACGATGACTGGTAGAACAGAAGCTTGAAACAAAGAATTGGTTCTTGTGCAGAGCTTAGTGCAGCTAATTGTAGACTCACTAAAGCTGTGTGGAGACATTATCAGAGATCACGATGGCTATTGCAGACTTTTTGTGGACAACATGAAGAGTTGTATAGACTTCTTCATAAGAAGACTGGTTGCCATTGATGTTGTAGCATGGAGACTACAGTGAAGTTGTAAACAGACAGAACTCAATAAAGAAGAGTTCTGAGAGCATAACGTTACTATCAAACATGCCTTGCCAAGATTGGGTTGGAGCCCTTGGGGTTGGTACCTCAGAAGTTGGAAGGATTGGTGTCCTTGGGGTTGGTGCCTCAGAAACTGGAAGGATTAGTGTCCTTGAGGTTGGTGCCTCAGAACTGGAACGATTGCTGTCATGGGAGTTGGTGCTCTGGAGGTTGGAGCCTCACAAAGTCCAAGTTGGTGCTTGGCAACAGATTGGAATTATATATATATATATATCTATATATATATATATATATATATATATATATCTATATATATATATATATATATATATATATATATATATATATATATAGATATATATATAGATATATATATATTGTATCTATTTTATTCTAAAGATTATATTAATAAAAGCATTTTATTCTTGTTGTTCATCTTGTGTTGTGAATATAAATGTTTTAACTGGTAAAATAACAATTGAAAAAGAAACACTGATTCACCCCACACCCTCCCCCAATATTTCCAACAACTTTTATGTGAAAATTTATTGATGATTTTATTAATAAAAATAAAATTATAGTAATAAATAAAATTTCATTTTTTTTATTACTTTTAACTTTTTATGGACACTACAATATCTCTCTCATACTGGGATCTATATTACTTTTAACCCATATATAAATGTTTACAAATTTTTTTACATTACACCTACACATAATCTTTATACTAAATTGTAAAGCACCTTTTCACCAAAAAATTTTGTTCTCTTTAGTCTCAAAAACAAATTTTGCCAAAAAAGTTAAAGCAAGAACTTTCACGAGGTATAAATAATAGCCATACACAGCAAGTTAGAGTTTATGTAGACTTGTAAAGTTAGATTTGTATCTTCTTCACTACCTATAATTTTTACAATAATAATTGTTTTATTTGTCTAAATTTTATAAAATATTTAATATTAAACTTATAAATAATGAATGAATGAGTTCAGATGGAAAGACATAAACAAAGAGAAAGGGAAAAACGGAAAGTGCACTATGAAGTAATGATCTTACGTATATTTTTAAAACTAATTGTAATTCTTACAATAATAATTGAAAAACGGCCCCGGATGCGGGTGATAACTGAGATGGGACAGGCGATGGGGGATGGCCACATGCCGGCCCGTGGCCATCACGTGGCAGCCGTAGATAACACAGCCATCGATTGCAGATGGTATAAGGTGGAATGGCAGGAGATAGTTAATGCTCCGCGAGGTAATTCGGCTCAGGCGACGGCAGCAGTTATGGCGGGGGAGCTCCAAAGCAGGGCCGGTGAAGTCATAAGGGATATCGATGCATGGGATCAGAGAATGTTTGTGGTATTGCAGTTGCCTGGCCTCTCCGTCTCTGTCGGGATTTCTTCTCCGTCTGTCTGGTTCATCCCTCAGTCGGCGTTGGTTGCAGGGGGTCTGGACTACCCTGTGGTCTGTTGGAATTTCTTTCCCCTGCCTCCCACGAGAATGGTGAGACCTCGACAGCGCATGCTTAGCCGCCGAGGCACTTCCAGAGGGGGAATCTCGCGCAGTCATGAAGCGGACAATGTTGTCCATTGCTGCCACTGCAACATTGCTCGCTCCACTGGCGCCAACCCCCTCCACTCCAGCCAATTCATGGATGCAGGGGCTTCGAGCTCGAATGCCTTGCCTGCCTTTGGTTCGGCTATCTTCAATTTCAGCAGTGCCATGAACAATCCGCGGATCAGCGCGCATGTCTCAGTCTTGTTCATAGAAAATGCCCGGGAAGATGAGGACGCCCTGGATGAACAGGGGCAGAGGACGAATGACAATCAGAAGCATGAAGCAGCGGCCTCTGAAGCTGATAAGGAGCAGGAGGTTAAAGGTGCGGCCTCAGACCCGGAAAACGTAATGCAACGCAAGCAAGATCAGAAGCCGGGAACTGGCGAGGAGGAAGACACCTTTCCCACTGCAGCTGAAAGAGAAGCCTATGGCTGGTGCCGGGTAGAGGAGGTGCAAATGGACGACTGATGACGCCCGCACACAAGGTTTCTATGGCTTTCTGTTTGGTCTTCTGCTGTTTGTTTTTTGACTCTGTTAAAGTAACAATGCTTCTGGTCTCTTTCGTGTCTGGTTTAATGTCCATGTTCCTGAATTTTGTGTCAATGATTTGGGTAAGGTCGGTGTCCCCTGCGTGGGATGAAATGGTTGGTGCCCCTGCGTGGGCGTGCTCTTATGGAAGTCTGGCTTTTGTGTCTGGCGCCCCTGCGTGGGCTAGTTTTTGGATGCCTCAATTGCTCTCGGGTGACATACCCAGAGCCTGACTCTCTCTTGTTTCACCATGATGTATTTTTGAATCCTGTACATAATATAATAGTTTAGTCTTTTACCGAGAAAAAAAAAATAATTGAAAAACAGAAAGTGCACTATAAAGTAATGATCTTATGTACATTTTAAAAACTAATTGGAATTCTTACAATAATAATTTATTTATTTATCTAAAATCTAAAATTAATAAAATATTCAATGTTAAGTTTAAAAGTGATAAATGAAGTGAAACTATTAATGTTAGTTTAGAGGAAAAAAACATATAGACAAAGATTAAAAAAAACATAAAGTGCACTATGATGTACTTGTTTAATTTCTTTTTATTGTAGAACATGCTATAACTCATATCACTAATATGGATTCAACATTAGGTTTGCACTATGAGATCTTTTATCATTTCTATATTGTATTTTAGAAATTGGTGTTATTTTTTGAACGTGAAAGAAGGCGAAATAGTTATATAATTTGTTTTTTGCTTTTAAGATGAATTTTAGTAAGTTGTTATTAGTGATGATATACATTAGTAAGATTTCGTATGAATAAATTATGAATGGATTAATTAATGTTTTTCAGCAAGTTGTCTTAATTCTCAATGTAGTATGAAGAGCAACTAGATTTACATTGTTTTATCTCAAAGTTTTTTCACTAGTAAAAGAAACATGATTAAAGAAATTAGAACAAAATTCTTTCAAGTAGCATTAGCTACAAATAAGAATAACAAGGGTATATAAATCAATTAAACTATTCATGGCCTTGTATCACCACATAATTGACCCTACTACCAGTGCAAAGGAAGGAGGGGATGGAGTAACCACTTGGTTCTTGAAGACAATTGTGGATTAAAAGTGAAGAAATGGAGGAAAGTGGAGAAAATTCTTGATTACTTATTAAAAGTAGATTTAATGTTTCATTTACTGTTTGATTAAATTTTAAATGCTATCGGGGCTCAAGGGTTTCTTTTATAGCTAGGGAATAAAGATAACTTAGAAAATAAAGAAATAATTACCTCTTAGTTAATCTACATGATGTAGTAAGAAACATATTCAAACAAAAGAAGATGGGGATAGATGAAAGGCATACATTTAGGCATTAGAAGGGCTTTAATTTGTAGTCAAAATAAATGAGAATTGAGCATATTTCCATGCTCCAAAGCACTAAGATTCTCCTTGTATCATACTTGGAACAATTTTTCCAAACAATGAAAATATATCTACAAATGCACTATACCCTGAAAGGTAAATAAATGAAACAATGTTACCAAGTGATGGACCAAATTAGCCCTCCTTGGAAGTCATGTGGGCCGTTGAGTTTAATATAGTATGCAGATTGACCAACAAGGTGGTAGACATGTTGGCGAATGAGGGTGCCAAAGAGGTGTCTGCGACGGGCGAATATGGATGGGATGAGGTCCAAGAAGGACATTTAAAATATGATTATGTTTGCTTAGCTAAGATGGACATGCAAGAGAGTTGTTAGCATCAGAGTAGGATTATGGCAAGGGTGACAAGCCCCAGAGAGGGCCAAAACCCAAGAAGTTATAAATGGTCAAAAGAATGTGAAAATCATGATTGACATGCAATCAATATGAAAGAAGGTTTTTATAGCAAGGTGGCGTTAGAATTCTCCAGATGTAAGGTACGTGGATGATCATAATAGGAAAGGCAACGACAGAGGGAGGTACAAACCCCAGTAGTCCTCCTTCCCCCATGGGCTAGGCCATAAGAAATATAACATACTACTTGAATCATTGACGCATGTAGTTAATGGCTATGTCAAATATGGAAATGATGAAAATATACCAAATGAAAATGAATCAACTAAGTGATTTGTGTGGAAGGATTAGTTTGTGCAGATTATCACGCCCCGATCAAGAAATAATGGTTGAAAGAGGAAAGTTGCAGAGTGGTGGAAGCTCCGGGCTCTAGGCAACAACAACTATTTATCACCCATCCTACCTACCATTTTTCCAACACGAAAATGAGCTCCCCAGAGTCAGGATAAGTTTGTTGTTGTGTAAGCTTGTTGTTTATAGAATTATGGATCACAACAGGTAGGCTTAAAGTAGGGGAAGGCCACGAGGAAGGCCACAAAAGGCTAACCCTCGTAAACACACAAGGATGGAGACTGCGGCTTGGGATGCTGCTCAATCTTATGTGAATCTAGTCCCAGAGGAGGGTAAGTCCATTCTAGAAGCAATGGAGCAAGACGTCAGGAAACAGAGAGCTAACAAGACAGAGGCTCAAGTCGCAGAACATGTGGATTGGGTAATTGATACATGGGTCACCAAGACCTGCGAAACCCTCTATCACAAGACCATGGACACAACGTGGCACATGAAGACGCTCATGGGTAAAGTCATTGCAAAGACAAGCACATAGGGGTCCTAGTCGAAGCAACTTGACATTCTCCAGAAGCGAGTGGAGCGGCTGAAAACCCATTTGTAAACGCTGATGGATATAGAACATTTCCAGAAGGACCACATTAACACTATGGAAAAAAAGTTTAATATTTTCTTGAATTATGTCCACCATTTGGACTTAAATCCGAGAAATGACGAAGATTAACTGGCCAAAGTGAGACGAGTCTGTGTTCGCAGCACAAAAGGGGAGGCTTTGCGCCAGGATAGTGATCAAGAGCCACTTGAACTGATGGCAACGCCTTCCAGCAAAGACCCTAAACACTAATATGGTTTTTTAATGATGTTAATATGTTATTATTGGTTGTTTCTCGGCTCTTGTTATGTTCCTTTTGTTATGTTCAGTATTAGTAGTAGATTAGTTACTGCTAGCGTCTAGCCTATTGGCCAGTGTAGGAGGGTAGGTAGAAGTTATAAGGATGCTTAATTTCGTATTCATTTTTGTAAATTTTGTAAATTTTGGTCAAAATAGAAGACATTAACAATATCATAACCAAAAGTCTGATGAAAACATGGATTTGTTGCAGCTGGTCTAGTTTCCAATCAGATAGACCAATTGGCATAGATTGTAATTTTGTTTTGAAAGATGAATAAAATTCCCACTGCTTACTTACAAAAGAAAGATGGACCAAATTAGCCCTCAATTATGGGACACTCTCCTTGATTTGAATGGATCCTTAAAGAAACAAAATGGTTAATTTGTTATTTCTCAATATTTTTTATGCTCAAGAACCCCCAATTTTTGTACTTAAGGCTTATTTTTAGAAGCCTTGATGCCTTATAAAAAATTGTGAGAATCTTCAAACAATTTCTAGGGAAAAATCTATGCTTAGTTTTACGCTACATAAATAGATGCACGAAAGGAGTATATCTTGATTCTCCATGTTATGTGCATAACATAAGGACTAAGGTGTTGCTCATGTGGTAAGGTATGCAAGTTAGAAGGAGGTATTACCTCCATGATTCACGCCCCTTTTAAGTTAAGATAGGTATGACCATCCTTGCTTTGCCCTACACACTTCTATAAGGCACCATGGAAAATGCACCAAAGAATAAGTAAAAGAAACAAGACTAAAGGTTAAGCTCCATAAAGACTATTGTCTGTGGAGGTGAGTCATGGAAGAATATAACTCCTTATTTCAAGCTCTACACAAAGGGGTTAAGGAAAAGGAAGGAAAATGATAATGAATAATGGAGCTTGATGCATCCTCCACTCCACAACAAAACCTTCATGTTTTAATAGAACTAGGTGCCTTGCAATAGAGAACATGGTAGCCTACTTCACAGATGACATGGATGCATAGAGTTTCAACACATGGACCCTTTGATTAATCATGTGAGGCCAGATGGTAATCCTGAGAAAGGTGAAATTCCTTGAATTTTGTAAAATTTGAAATGATGGGTAAACATGCATAAGTATTATATCCACTTCTTTGAAGAACAATTGGGAGGTCATTGGAATTGAACATAGTAGGTAGTATAAATAAAAAATGGCAGGTTTATAGTTGAATAGGAGTTTGACCAAGAACAATCTAGAGGAGGTTGGTTTAGATGTTCAACTAGTCAGAAGATAACATATGAGATATTAATCCATAGGTTGGGTTGATGTCAAATTTTGATTGTTAGTGGTGGTTAGAGAGATCAACTTAGACATGGATGATTGACTAGTTCTAGAAGACAAGATAAATGATTATACTAAGTTTTCCATTAGCACTATACATTGTATTTCTTGTGTTTATAACCAAAGAGCCTTCCAATTGTAAAAACACCACCAACAAGAATTAGAGCAATATTAGGAATAAGATCATGGCGTAATAAAAGTAAACAATATGAATGTAGAAATAGAACACAAAATATCACGATACAAGAGAGACACCAATATATGTGGTTCACTTGATATTGGCTACACCCACAAAGAAAACATTAGCCCTTCCTGTTGAAAAGTGTGCAACAAGAAATGCTTGTTGAGAATGCAACAAGATGATGGAGCTTAGTGGAAAGGAGTCGCCTTCACTAAGTGGGCCCGCAGGCAAATTATGGCGCAAAGTCTATTTTTGGATCACAGCGGGAGTGATCACAGCAGGAGTGATCACAGCAAGGGTGATCATAGCAAGGGTGATCACAGCAGGAGTGATCACGGCAGGAGTGATCACAGCAGGAGTGATCACGGCAGGAGTGATCACAGCAGGAGTGATCAGAGTCTATTTTTAGACTGCTAGTCAAAAATAGAAAAGTCAAATATTATTGTCTCATAATAATATTTAGACTATAAACTTTATCTTATTCTCTTGGAGCACTTCAGTTTGAGCTACAGATGTGGCATATGCAGCTAACAGAAGGAAATACGTTTTCTTATGTGTTAGTTGAGCTATTGCATGCAGGACATCAGTTAGAACTCATGTCGTTGAGTTCTGTGGAGTTGGATGAGCAGTTAATGGAGTTGTGTTCAGTTTCACTTAGTTGAACTAGTTGTATTTAGTCTAACTGATCAATAGACTAAGTGATGAGTTGTGTGAATTAGTTATTAATTAATTCACTAATTATTAATTCATAATGCAACTGAAGAATACATCAATTAACTCAGTGCATGTACAGTTCAGTGGAGACAGGTGTTAGAGGTTGAGATTGCTATCAGTTGTGCATGAGATTGTGCACATGCATGGGATTGAGTTATGCCAATGATCTCTGCGTAGTGTGGGCCAATACCAAGTGAAATATAGCTTGTGCTCACGTGATTTACAGTGTGGGTGATTTTCACAAGGTAAATAGGAGTTTGGATCAGCCATTCTCATTCATTCTCAGCAGGTATTGTGCAGTGGAGGCAGGCAAGCAGCGGAGGAGATTTGGAGATCAGATCTGAGCTGTATTGTGTGTAACAGGTGGAGATAGTGCTGGATACTTGTGAGGAGTATTGTACTATGTTTGTTACATGTTCTCAATCAATATAATATACAGATAGTTGGGGTTTTTAGCGAGATGCTTTCCCCGGGAAAATATTGTGTTGATATGTGTGATTGATGCTTCTATGTGCGCATGTTATTGTTTCTGCTTCTGCAAATTGATGATCAACGTAGAGGAGGTTATGTATTATGCATGTATTCCGCAATAGTGTATAATCGGGATAATCTCTGTGAATATGTGTCATATTATTCAAAATTTCTACACTTCCTTTATTCCATCCAACATAATGAAGGGATAAAACCTGCAACACATCAGTTGCAACATCCTCTCCAGTATCACACAATCTCCTCTCTTAGTTACAATGTTGTCTCATAGTACAAAATCACAATACAATGCCCTCATAAAAAAAGGGTCGCCTTCTAAGGCAAGAAAACACCAACATAACCTTTACCACTAGAATCTATGGCACAATGATGAACAATATAGATTGACTATGATATTACAATCTTTTACAAGGAAATCCCTCCTATAATTTTAATATTGTAATATTAAAATTAAAATATAATGACAATAATGAGGGGGAGAGACTCCCCGCACTCTACATTAGGAGCTAGGATTGAAATGCGGTTAACATAGGACTTTTGAATTAGGAACGTAATAGGCTCCATAACCAACAAGCAAGACAACCATTTCTAAGCTAATGTTTTGCTAAACTGGATTTCCATAAGGTATCTCTTGTGGCATCTATGTATGTGTGATTGCACTACTAAATTAAGATATCAAAGACTTGTTAAAGATACCATGGTCAATGCTTTTGCACAATGGGTTATTATATTCTTTTATACATGATTCACATTATTCGACATTAAGGTCTGCATTGATAAATCTCGTAGCTAGAGGCCTTTGATTATAGATTGCTCCCTCTACTAGTGGTGTTTGTAATCTTCTTTGAAGAGGGATTGAAATGATCCAAGAGAAACCAACAATGGAATGCCCTAGATGCAACAAAAGAGATAGGAAAAATAGTGAGGGTCCATCCTTATTGAAAAGACTTGGTTGAGACAATAGTAGTTCGAAGTACCCCATGTAATTAAGAGAAAGGACAATGCAATCATAGTGAATATCCAACAACATTTTACTAAGTCTTAAGAATCAAGTTGGGAACCTTTACAAATATGAAATGAGGGTATTTATATGCTAGATGAACACATGGTGTTTGTCATAAGTTTTCTTGCTCTTTTATGCATTAAATTTGCATCTTTATGTTCTTGCTATTCTATGCATTAAATTTGCATCTTTCTTTCATTTAGATATCTTCTAGAGAGTTGAGATAGATCTATATAGTCTAAAGTTCATTTATATTGCCTACTTAATGTATATTCTTATTTTTTTTAAAGTTTGATTCATTATTTTAAAATTTGTAGCTCCATGTTGTATGTGAACCATTTTTTACTTATTTGAGGTGCACCATTATGCCATGTTCATTTTTATTTATTTTTTAATATATAAGAATTCTTAACTTATCAAAATTATCTGCCCATAGACACACTTGCTAGCGGTTCCATTCATGGGGGTGTCTACCCTTTTATGATTATCTCAACCAAAACATTATCAAATATTTAAACCTAAATTGATATAATGTATAACCTACATATCACCATTTCAACAAACCACCTTAACTTTTAATTTACAACTTCTTGAACTAACTACATGTTGTGTGTGGTGATTATTCATTTATTGAAGAGTATTTATGGGTTAATCATCACATTAATATAAATTTACCTCTTTTTAAAATCTTAACTTTTGCTTTATGTATAAATTTATTTTAAACATTTCTGAAATACCTTATATTTGACATATCAACATAATATAACACCATTAACCAATTTTGAATCTATAAATAAAAGTAAAAATTAAAAAATAATATATTTTTTTTAAATAATAATTTTGTTTTCAAGAACCCAATGCATTTAGCATATGCACAAACTACAACAACATAATAAAAAAATATTTTAGAAAACCATTCATGACATGAAATAAAAAATGAAGAAACCAGTATTATAACATTAAAAAATACTATAATTACAGTAAGCTATTATTATTGAATTTACAATATTATAGAAAACAATTCAGGACATAAAATAAAATAAAAAATGAAAAAACCATTTTTATAACATAAAAATAAAAAATACTATAATCCCATTAAGCTTTTGTTATTATTAAATTTATAATATTAAATCTTAAACTTTTGTGATCCATAATATAGTAAGCATGTCTTTCGATTAATCATATTAATATTAAACTATTATTATTATTAAATTTATAATATTATAATTATAATCTTGTAAAATATAAAAATTATAACACATTATTATTAATTATTTTTATTTGCAAATAATTTTTTTATTTAGATTTAATTTGATAATTTTTGAATAAAGTCATTCCAATTATTAATTTATTAAATCACAAACCTATTGCCTACCAACATTTATCTATAATATTTATTGAGACTTTTCTAACCAATTTTTGTGCTTTTCTTTATAATTAAAAATAATATTTTCATAATTATCAAATTTGTAAATCAATTATTAGATTTTGGCTTGTTAAAATTGCGTAAAGAGTTTGAATATTTTGGATTTTTTTAAAAGTGTTTTCTATTTTCAATTCATATAAAATTTAAAAATACGATGAAAACTAATTTCCATACAGTTTCTAAAGTTGCAACGGCGGGTGAAAACAAAAGTGGGTTTGTACATTTAAATTATTCAATGAACGTGATTGGAGGTTACAGGCTGCACGCAATTCTTTCTGACTCATATCGGAATTGATATTAAATGAATGGTTGCCAAGTTCCCAGTGTTGATCTCACTTTATCTCTTCCCATGCCTGCCAGGCTGGCAGCTTTATCTTTTTGCATGATACCTTAACCAGTCGCTGATTGGTCAACATACAACAAAAAGTCAGTCGTACACTCAACAACAAGCAGCAAGTAGCATTAAAAGACCAGACAGGATAAAAATACCTGCTGTGCGTACGCCCATATGAATGTCAGTTGTCCACCACGTCAGCTCTGGCTTTCTGCCATTCATTTTGAGAGTCTTCATTGCCTACCAATATAAAGTGTATCATTGTTCCATTAATGTGATATACGACAAACAAACAAGTAAGGTCACAAACAAGACAAGTAAGAGTTACACTTTTTAACACTCCCCGTTGATGTCGTTGAGCTCTTCAACACCTTCCCGGTAAAGAAAATGCCTTACTATGACTTGAAGAATCTCCTCAATAACAAAGTCCATATCTTGGTTCTATCATTTCATGATCGAATTTCATACTTCGATCATGCGTAGAGAAATTTTAGGAGCAGTTTTATAGATGGCTTAATTTTCCATGTTTTTTTCCCAAAAATAAGTTAATTTCATTTTTTCTAAAAATGATTCACCAAATTTTATAGGATAAAATGATTTTAATTTGAAAATCGCTAAATTTTTTATAGAGGATTATATAAAGTTATTGGAAAATTCAATATTTTTAGAAAGATATTGTTAAACATTTTACAATTTGCATATTAGGGACCAATAAATTCACGAAGGTTTTTACGTTTTAAGATAAAGTTCCATTCGTGCAAACATCACCAAACTATTGATGTCCATATAAAGGAACATCCATCCTCCAGAATGCATGAGTACTTAACTACTACAATCACCAATCTAGTACGATGTCCCTTCATGTACTTGGTTCATTCAACCTCTTAATGAAATCACCTTGAATGTAAAACTTCACCTCCCAAAGTCTACAACCAAAAATATGATCCACTCATAGAGCATCCAACCAACACAAGGCCCACTCCTCCAATTGTTACAGAACTCCTTAACGGAGGCCATTGAACTAAACTACCAAGTCATTAGGGGCAGAGGATAAAGGGTTATGCATGCCTCTCTAGGTCTTACAACAATATACCTTTTTCATGTTACACAATTACATGTACGTACATAGGTACAAATTCTTCAAGTACCATTACATCAAATAAAAATAAAAATAAAAACATAATATATAGACTTGCTACAACTGCAAAATGTTATTCATATAACCATACCATTTTTTAGTATGCTATTATTCCAAACAACTAAATCTATATTTGTGCGCCATCATCCAACCTCATTTGTTGCCACAAACAATATCCTTTGCTGCCACAATTCTTCCACAAGCATTGTCACTTGCTTTCCTTAACCAAACTCTAAAGATCTCTCTTTGCTGCCATAATGCTTCCACAAGCATTGTCACTTGCTTTCCTTAACCAAACTCTAAAGATCTCTCTTTTGTATCTAGGATGTCTCTATCCTCCCCGCTACAAATCATCATTCAACTCCAAAAAATTAGCCCGCAATCAACACTTGGTTTTCTGAAGCGAGAATAATGCAACTTGCTTCCACCTCAAAAAGTGTCCATGCTCCTCCCTTCACCCGAAGAACTGTCATCATGTACCAGCTAGAAACTAATCATGCCATTGATACCTTAGATTAACTAGGAACCTGTTATACTCTAGGCCCTAACATCAATATTACCATGAAGGACGATTCAATTATGATCCCATGGACCTACTTCCATTTATCGAGATACATGTGTGCCATCCGTTATGCTTGGAGTTATCTAGGAAAGTAGTTTGGATATGGGATGTACCAAACTCAATCTTACACTCTTTGCACTTGGTAATCAAGACTTATAATGCAACAATTAACAAAAATTCCATGGAGCAAAACATGTAGCTAAAACTCATTTCCAGCTACAACACTCACTAAGTAAACTATGGAATGATTTGACATCACAAAATATTGCAGCACTAGAAATTACAGCAAGAGATAATGATGCACATGACAAAAATATTGTCTTCCTCTGTAGTCACTCATGTACTGCGTATCTCCATCTTCATCTTGGTTTTAGTGATTTTCTTGGATCTCCATGTTTAAACTTTTATTTGATAGAATATCAAATTCTAACAAAAGAACTTCACCATAATATTGAAGTCACTAATCTCAATATGTACATTAATTATAACTCCAAAACATGAAAATTGAACTAATCCGAGACAAAATATTACAATCACCATGTTTTCCAAAGCATTTACATCAGTTTGGAATACTCTCTAGTCCCTTTTGAACACTTGACTCATGTTTGCATCTTCTTGTTTAGGCTTAAAATTTATGCCATCAAAATAAATCCTTAACCACCTTGAAAAAGAAAATTGCAGACACTTTTACAAAAGCAAATTGGGACACACCCTAAAGTTGCAACGGCGGGTGAAAACAGAAGTGGGTTTGTACATTTAATTTAGTCAACTTCGTTGCAGATAGAACGTGATTGGCGGTTGCAGGGAGTCCTTGTTGCACGCAATCCAATCCTTTCTGACTCATATGCCAAGTTGCCAGTGTTGCTCTCACTTTGTCTCTTCCAATGCCTGCCAGGCTGGCAGCTTTATCTTTTTGCATGATACCTTAACCAGTCGCTGATTGGGCAGCATCCAACAAAAAGTCAGTCGTGAACTGACAAACAACCTGCAAGTAGCATTAAAAGACCAGACAGTATAAAAATACCAGCTGTGTGTACGCCCATATGAAACTCAGTTTCCCACAACGTCAGTGCTGGCTTGCTGCCATCCATTTTATTGACAGTATTATTATAATATTAATGCGAGGGGTAGTATACACAATAAATATATTATCATATATTGCTTCGCCCATTAATATATAAACCAATAATAGAATATTGCTTGGCACATTAATATTAATATTAATATATGAATCAATGATACAATATATATTAATTGGACCAATTTTATACAACAATCAGCACAACTCTCGAGGTAGATTGGACTGTAAACAAACTACTTACAATTGTAATAAAAATGAATGTGCGTTCGCTATTTTCGCGTTTTTGTCAAATTTTGTAGCAGTTGTCTATAACCCGATTTTTTAAAAGTTTTTCCGGCGGGTTTTTCCGGTCGAAATCCGGCAGGAATTTATTGGAATCACAAGTTTGATAGCTAGTTTCTGCACAATGAAAGCGTCCCAGAGGTTTCCGAGGGTGCTGAATCCAAATATGCAGTTAAAAAACCATTTTAACTGCAAGAAATCAAGATTTAACCTCAATTTCTTCCGCTGGATTCCGTCACCAAAATCTCCAAAAAATCGCATTATAGACAACTCCAATTTTGTCTGTACAAAAATTTTGCACGTCTCAAGGCTGGCATCCATCGGTTCGCTCGCTGTCTGTTTGTTGAGTAGATTTTATTTTTCAACTTAATGCTTTTGTTTCCCAGCTTGTCGTCTGGTTCTTCGAATCTTTGGGTTTTGTCCTGATGGAAGATTCTATGCAGTCTCTAATGGCGTTTACTCCGATGTATACCCAATTGGACGTTACCGTTTGAAAGGTCCGTTGTATATCACAATACATTTTCTTTCTTTTTCTATTTTTAATAAAGAGGGGTGAGAAATATTTTATTAAAATGATAAATAGGTAATATAGTTGTTTTTGAAAATACTTTTATTGTAGAGATAATAAATTGAAATAGCAGAGGAATTGAGTTGTGATATCCACTCATCCAATAACATATATTTAATTCAAGGATATGTTCATATTAATCTTCACTTAAAAAATAATTGTATTGTTTATTTTTTTTATGGTATCATTTCATGTAAATTGTGAGTTGATAAATGAAAAATTAATATAAATTTTCAATTATGATTAGATCACATTCAAAATTTATTTTAATAAGAGATCCATTCTTATTTTTATTAGAATGGTGGATTTTCGAATATTTAATAATGGTAGATTCTAATTCTTTTAAAAGTTTAATGAATGTGAATGAAGTTAACAATTTCACGTCGCTACTTAAGCATGTAAGAGTTTGAATTAATTATCCTTGATTTTTTTATATTTATCAAATATTTGATGAGTTTGTATGTTTGTAATAAATAGAAAATGATGCCTCCTGTTTATACCAACCACATTTACTAATGAGGTTGTGCTAGTTTTAATCAAATCCATTCATTGTTCTATTGATTTGGCATTGATGTACTTTTGTGCTTGAATAGTAGCATTTAATATGGATAACTTTTATGATCAATAACTTGAATGAGGTTAACAATTTCACTTACCTACTTAAGCATGTAAGAGTTTGAATTAATTATGTTTTATTTAGCTTATATTCATCAAATATTTGATGCGTTTGTATGTTTGTAATAAATGAAAAATGATACCCTCTGCTTGTATCAACCACATTTACTAATATGGTTGTGCTAGTTTTAATAAGCTCCATTTATTACTCTATTGATTTGTAGTTAATAAAATTTTAGAAGTGTTTTAAAATGCTAATTTCATATATATATATTGGATTATGCAAATATTTAGATAAACAAAACATTGTACTTTTATGTTAGTAGCAATTAATATGGGTAACTTCTATGATCAATAACTTCAATAGCAACACTACATATTAGACGTGTTATTAAAATTTTGTTAAATCAATTTAAAAAAGTGTAGGATATACATTTATATAAGGATTTATTTTTATATAAATTAAATAACTAATCTATAAGGTTTTTTCACTTATTTAGAAATTAAGTTGTAATATTAAGATTAATTAGTTGTAATATTAAGATTAATTAATAGAATGAAAATCATAAGTATGTATATTTTGATTTTTTTTTTTTAAATAAGAAAATGTTAGAAATGGATTTTATTATAGGAAGAGATACAAGTAGTTGTGTTTTTTAAAGAAATAGTTGCTTTGTAAATAAATGTGGATAAGTGTTTAAAAATGAGTCTATTAAGGTTTATCATCCATTTAATTTATATAACTAAGTTAATTGTAAATATATTGTGAATTCTGATTACACCAGTCTAGATCCATATCTATCAAGTGGCAAGAGGGATCAAATCTCTAGAGGTGCAAACCACTTTTCTAAGTGCAAAACTTGAAGAAAGGTTTGCACCTCAAGATATTTGATCTCTTTCGGAGCTTGATAGATTCAGGGTTAAGATGGATCTAGGCAAAACTTGAAGAAAGGTTTGCACCTCAAGAGATTTGATCTCTTTCAGAGCTTGATAGATTCAGAGTTAAGATGGATCTAGGCCGGTTTAATTATTAATTTTATTTTTCTAGTTTAATTTTTATTTTTATGTAATTTCACCCAATCAAAATGTTTTAATTAATCATTTTATTTTTTTTGTAATTTGACCAGGTCAAAATGTTTACATAACATAATATAACAAGACAAAAAAAAGTAATAAAATTTAATTAAAAATATATATTTATAAAATATTTTGATTTTGAAATGAGAGGTGGTTTATGGGCATGTGGTATTGATGAGCCATCACCCATGGTATGGTATGGTTAATAATATCCATGTTAATGTGGGGATGAATATCTATGGTTAGATATCTTGTTATATTATAAGTATTAGTTTCTTATGTGCTTATTAATGAAATTTAAATATCATTACAAAATTATTATTTTAATTTATATGGTAAAATGAATTTTAATTTATTTCTACTATTTCTACTTTATATATTTTAATGTGGTAGAGGTGTATATATATCTCAAAAGTAATTACAATTTTTTTTCCTTTTAGATTATATTCTTTTTTTGCAAGTCACAGTAAAAACCTTATATTGCGATAGAACATAAAATTACATGTATGTTGGTCTTCCAGACTCAAAACTAGACCAACTGCAGTAAAATATAGCCTTGTTCCAGAACTTAGCTAGACATTCCAAAAGAGTTTTTTTTGTCTATGGTGTCTCCTACGCACATCTGCAAAAATTTTCTTTTCTGCTACTACTTCTCCATTTACGCCTTGTTGGAGGTCTGTTTGAATATCTAACTTTATGATTTACACCTACAAGCCTACCTATTATCCTACTACAATGAATTGGCCTAACGAACCAATCGACAAAATAAAACAAAATTAGACACAGATTCGTGGTCATTTATCCAGGGACGGTGATGGATCCTTTGCCACGGCCCACACTTGATTTAGATGCAGGTGTAGTCTTCTCCATTGGAGTCGCTGAAGCAGCTGCCCCCGCTCTTGGTGTCACCAGTTGCTTGTCGCTAGCTCCAATTACCTCTCTGACACTATATTGTGTTAATCTGGTTGGATCTCCATGTCCTTGCCCCAACGCAATATCCAGGTTATGGATATATTTTAGGTAAATTGAGAACGTTTTGTTCATATCTCCAATGTGATCATCTTGTCGATATTCTATGTTCACCACCCTTTGGAGTGTCTCCTCTACCGCCCGTAATCATTGCTTGATTGCCTTCAGTTGTAGTTGGTATTCCATTTGATGTTGTATTCTCTCTTCCGCCGCTTCTGCGTGCAACTTTCCAACTAAATTTTTAATGTGCCATGTAATCTCTAAAGGTATTTGATAGACCATCTATCTTGTTCAGTATTTTCCCATGTCTATGATCGAGTCCACCTCTTCTTCGACTTTATCGTCGGAGATGTTCATTCACAGACACCTCACTTCATTTTCCCAGATTTTGATGACTTATTTGCCTCTTGTTGGGACGGTCGTGTGATAGTTGAGTGTCGCCTCCTTCGCCGCCTCCTCCATTTTGGTTCTCTTACCGGCCGTGGAACTTTGAGCTTCTGCTCTTGGCCTCCCCTTCGGCCTGCCACCCCCATTTCTTTCCATAACTGTTATGGAGGCCGTAATTCTCCGATGAACAAGATTTGTCTCGTTATTGTTCCCTCCTGTCTCGTTCGACCTTATCACTATGCACACCATGCGTCTCCCCTCCTTTTAGGTTTAATCATGGAAATGTTATAAAATTAAATTTAAATAAAATATTTACAAAATATTTTGATGTGGAATGAGAGATATGTTAAAAATGGAGAGACAAATTAGAAATAAACTTACACACTGAAGCTAGCATCTCACAGGTGAGAAAGCTACACCTGGAGACTTCCCAAGTAGTATTGCTCTATTCCATTAATCATCAAATCAGAAATATATAAGTTTACATTCAATTTAGGGAGATCAAAACTATCTCCTAGAAAATAGGAACTAACTCTAATCTAAGACACACACATAACCGTGAAACAAACTTTCTCCATTAATTTCAACTCTTCCCCTTAATGGAGAAAAGATTCACTTGCACACCTAACATCTCCCTAAACAATTCAAATTTAATCTTCCCAAGAGGCTTGGTGAAGATATCGGCTGCATTTTCACAGGTGTTACAATGTTCAAGAAAAATCTCATTAGAATGAACCTTTTCTCTAACAAAATGAAACCGAGTATCAAGATGTTTTGTGTTTTTATGAAAAACATGATTATTTTCCATCTTGATTGAACTTTGGTTGTCACATTTAATGACTGTAGCAACTTTTTGTTCTTTTCCTGCATCATGAAGAAGTATTATCAACCAAATTGCTTCACAAGTGGTTGCACATACAACTTGATACTCTTCTTCTACTGATGATAAAGATACAATACTTTCCTTTTACCTACCCCAAGAAATTACCTTAGACCTAATATTGAAAGCATGCCCAGTTATAGATCTTCTATCGTCGAGATCTCCAACCCAATCTGAATCTGAGTGGCATGTTAGTTTAACATCAAAAGAATTAGTATATTTAATGCCAAAATTTATGGTTCCTTGAAGATACCTTAGGACACCTTTTGCTGCCACCCAATGCTTTTCAAGAGGTTTTGTCATGAACTGACTCAACACATTCACTGAATATGCTAAGTCAAGTCTGATTTTAGTCAAAGAAATCAAACTTCCAACCAATTGTCTGTACAATGTAGCATCCACCTCTTTAAAACCATCATCACTTTGAAATTTAACATTCTGTTGTATAGGTACTGAAGCAGCGTTACATTGGTCCATTCTGAATTTCTTCAACAATTCCCTGATATACTTTCCTTGAGTAATAAAAGTCTGGCCATAATCTCTCCAGACTTCAAGACCCAAATAATAATGCAGTTCTCTAAGGTCTTTCATTTCAAATACCTGTGACATATGTTGATGCAGGAGCATCTGAGCATTCTTAATCAAATTCAGAATCCAAAGCTATGGAGGAGGAGACGTGGACAATCATGTAAACCGGGAGCAAATTTCTGTTTAAAAACGAGCTAATTTGATGGAATTGATAAGTCTCTAGAAGACTTAATTAATGTAATTATCTACCATGTATGCATAACGAGAGATTAGGGATATGATTGAATGATTGTGGGAGGAAATCGTGGATCTTAGATGATCCACGCCTTTTGTAATTTCTTATATAAAGAGAATCTATGTGTGTGAGAGTGAGATATAGAGAGATAGAAGAAAAATAAATAAATAAATACTGTGAAAACAGAGTGTGGGATACAATGTAGTCGAAGGAGAACTTTTGCCTAAGGCTGAAATGCCTTAGATTGTAACTATTATGTATAATATAAAAGTGTGCTTTGTGTTGAAATTGTGCGCCTGTGTGTTGCTTCTAAAATAGTCTGAATATTCTGTGTCGCAGGTTTTATCGACCATCAATCACTGTAAGGATCGATGGCGATCCAAGGTTAAGCGAGTTATTGTTGTATGGTGTGTCGTGAGAACAGAGGTGGCAGAGCGGAACTGTGTTTTAAAACAGATTCCATTGACAAACGATCAAACGCAGAGAAGAATCGTCGGATCATACAGATCGACGAACAGTAATGGCGGAAGGTGAGGAATCGCTGAAAGTTGATCTGGATCGTTAGATCAACAGATCCGTTAGATTGACAGTTATCACGTGGGTAAAATGCGTGAGCGTTAATGCGCGAGAAAAGTAGTTTCATAACAGGAAATGGTTTATCGCGTGGGCTCTAAGTGGTAAGTGGTAATTCGGGGTGGTCACCCGATTCCATTTATCAGTCGACACGTAGCACGCGCAGGAGAGAGGAAACCACTTTATCGGGCGGGTAATCCTTGTGTAAGTGGCTCATGCGATATGGCTATTAACCGTTGGATTGGAGATAGTTGATTGAATGGTGGAGATCGAGCGGACTGTTTGGTGATCAGGCTAAGCGTAAACCGTCGGATTGGGTAGCAGATTAACGACGGAGATTGAAGCCGATAAGGCTTGAGAAAGAGCAAACCCAACGAATTATGATCGGGAGTTTGATTTCTTTTGAAGTTCGGTCTTTGGCGTCCAGAGTGGGACCGACGTTCATTGGTCGGTTTTCTTTGTATTTCCGTTGTTTGTTAATTTACGTGTTTAGGGGAAGTACGACATTCAAACACTTCCGATTTGTATAGGTGGGCCATACCCACAGGTTCACGTAAGGATATTATGAAATGAAAGGGAAATTGCCTCACTGCAGTTTTCCTTTTCATCATATGCACTTTAATTTCTTCAACCAATTCATTAAAATTTCCAATAACATTAAATCATCAACAAATAAGGAAATCAACACAATTTGTTCCTTTGAATCAAATGTGGTATACATATTTGGATAATTTTTACTTCTCTTATAACCATACTGTAAGAAGAAAGAGTCTATTTTCTCATACCAAGATCTGGGAGCCTGTTTCAATTCATACAATGCCTTCTTTAATTTACAGACCAAGTGTTCATGCCCCTTTTTAATGAACCTTTCAGCTTGTGTTAAATATACCTCTTCCTTCAACTCTCCATTTAGAAAAGCATATTTTACATCTAGCTAGTGTAAAATCCAATGGTGCTTTCTATCTAGACCTATTAACTTCCTAATTGTATTTAACTTAGCTATAGGAGAAAAAGTCTCCTCATAATCAATTCCTTCTTTCTCTGAGTACCCTTTGGCCACCAACCTAGCTTTATACTTGTCTACACTACCATATGCTTTGAACTTAGGTTTATATAACCATTTACATCATATGATCTCTTTTCCTTTTGGTAGTTCAACTAATTCCCAGGTTTTATTTTTAATTATGGACTCATACTCTTCTTTCATAGTTGACCTCCATTCACCATGTTGATTTGCTTCATTATACTTCATGGGCTCAACAACATTTAAAATACTAGTCATAAGAGCATAATATTTGTACCTTGCAAGTAAGTGAGTCTGCCAACATGATCTCCTTGGTAGCGGACTTGCCTCAATACCGCCCTATGTGATTTCTTTCTCACCTCTGAATGGACTACGACTACTGAATGTATCCACATCGCTAGGTTCCTCTTTCTGCTGTTGCTGCTATTGTAAATAATTGTCTTTGGCTTCA
Source organism: Pinus tabuliformis (assembly GCA_031772625.1). NCBI lineage: Eukaryota > Viridiplantae > Streptophyta > Pinopsida > Pinales > Pinaceae > Pinus > Pinus tabuliformis. The sequence continues at coordinate 721,297,646 of CM062813.1, forward strand.
TCATTGCTATCATCAATCAGTAAGGGCATGTGCCACTCCTCATAACTTTTTTCCTTATTCCCTTCATCAACATGTTCATGGAAGATAACATCTCTACTCGCAAATACCTTGTGAGTAGATGTATTAAACATCTTATATGCTTTGAAATCAGAACAATACCCTACAAATATGCATTTTATAGCTTTAGCATCCAATTTCTTCCTATCTTCCTTAGGAATGTGTGCAAAAGCTTTAGAACCAAATACTCTTAAGTGATGGACTGCAGGTTTAAAACCATACAAAGCCTCAAATGGAGTCTTGAGATCAAGACACCTAGTTGGACTTCTGTTCTTTAAGTAAAATGTAGTACTGATAATTTCTGCCTAAAAGCCATTGGATAAGTTCTTACCTTTCATCATGTTGCGTGCACACTCCACCAGAGTTCTGTTTTTTATTTTTGCAACCCCATTCTTTTGTGGAGTGTGGGGTACTGTAAACTGTTGTGCTATCCCATGATCTCTGCAATATTTGATGAAGTTTCCAAGCCTGTATTCTCCCCCTTGATCTGAGCGGAGAATTTTGATGACTTTCCATGTCTGCTTTTCAACCATATTTCTAAATTCTTTAAAATACTCGAAAGCATCACTTTTCCTTCTAAGAAAGTATACCCAGGTATACCTTGTGCAGTCATCAATAAATAGAAAAAAATAATAAGCTCCACCTAAGGACCTTGTCTGCATGGGTCCACAAATGTCAGTATGCACAAGTTCGAGTATATATTTCTTTCTCCCACTTAAGCTAGAGGGAAATTCATCCCTGTGCATTTTTCCAAGTGCACAACCTTCACAATCAATATGTTCATTTCTTAAAATAGGAAGTTCATCAACCATACCTTGTTTTTGTAGCAACAATAAGTCATGAAGGTTGATGTGACCAAACCTTTGATGCCAAATATTCTTTGTTGTCACAGTCGTTGAAGTTAAAGTTTGATGTGGCACGCTTGTAACATTCAACTTATATAGGCCTCCAACTCGTAATATGATGCGATCGGCTTCTGATGATCCAACAAATCCTTTATAACACAGTACATTTTGAATTTTGTTACCTTTAAATTCCGATATGCAATCATGGAGACAAAGATCAAATTCTTTTTAATACCAGGTACATACATGACATTCTGGATGCGCTTGATATTACCATTAGGCAATATCACATGAATATCTCCATACCCTTTAATCTGATATGCTCTGTCATCTCCAAGGTAGATGTTAGCATCGTTGCTGGTCTCCTTAAAATTTTCATACCAGTGTTTATTACCTGTCATATGAGTGGATGCTCCAAAATCCACAAACCAAGTTTCAACCTCATCGGTCTCAGCAGAAAGAGAAACATTAGACACAAATAATTTAAGATCATGATTCTGATCTTTGCCAGCAAAATGCCCTGTATGCCTCTTGTGTCTATGTCTGGTTTCATCAGTCTTCTTTTTATAACAATCTCTAGCAATATGACCAGTTCTACCATAGTAAAAACACTTAATTCCTGAATCATTTCTAGCAGATGACATACCTTGAAATGGATTTTTCTAGGATGGACCATCGCTTTTATGTCCTCCTCCTGGTTTCCCTTTGAAGAACTTTTTCTTTGCCACCAATGCTAGATCTGCATTCTGAGGCTTCAGATTCATACACCTCTCTTCTTCCTGCATCAAAATCCCTGTCAACTCTTCAAAGGTGGGAGCTTTCTCCCTCGCCACAAGCCCTATAATGAACATTTGATAATCCTCTGTCATGCCATTTAAGGTAATCGTGACGAGATCAATGTTGGACACTTTCTCCCCTATGTCGCCCAACTTGTCTCTTAGTTCTTTGATCCGTGAGATGAATGCAACAATAGATTCATTCTCCTCCATTCTAATGGAGAGAATCTTACTCTTCAGAAACAACAGACGATTTGTATTTTTTGTTTCATACAAATCCTTGAGTGTCACCCAAATGTCATTAGCGGTTTTGCATTCTCGGATATGAGGGATTATGATGTCTTTTACCGACATCTTCAACAACACCTTCACTTTATTTTCCCTCTTTTCCCAATCTTGAACTGATGCATATGTGGCATCACCGACTGTAGTTGGCATTGCTTCATCTTCGTTCGCAATTGTCCATGCACTGGAACCCTCGAGCAATGTTTGCAACCTGAACTTCTAGTTGGTGTAATTTGACCCATCAAGCTTATTGCTCTCATTAAGGTATGTCTCCGCAACGTGATTATTCATTATGAAAATAATTTCAACAGATCAATAGATCCACAACTCCAACAACAGATCCATTGGTGCAATCTACAGATCCAGTAATCCAACAACTTATCTACGAATCCAACACCAGATTCTCCACTAATTAATCTACGGATCTAACTCCAGATCCTCCAACAATCGATCTACGGATCGAACTCCAAATCCTCCAACAGTTGATCTACGGATCGAACTCCAAATCCTCCAACAATTGATCTACAAATCGAACTCCAAATCCTCCAACAACTCCAGATCCAGGTGCTACGGATCCAACTCCAGAAAAATGGCCTTAAAAAAAATGCTAGAGATGACCACCAACACATGCACATTTGATCTTGGGTAGCCTCTAACAGGAAAAAAACACCAGACCCCTTTCCCCTCGCTATTGGTCATGTTGATGAAAATTTCTTTAAGTTTTCGGGATCAACGCAAGTAGTAACACTGTTCACTAGCATTGATCAACACCCTTTCACTGTGTACGACCAATGTTGATCAACACGACTTCTCCTTGCTAGGGTCACGTTGATCAAGCTTACTCAAAATATCAGCGCCCTGTCACAAAAAGATTTGTACCAGCCACCAAGGCTCTCAACCACCAAGGCTTACACACTCTCCAATTTGAACCACAAGGGCTCTCAACCACCAAGGCTCAATATAGACCCAACTTAGCCACCAAGACTCTGATACGATGTTAAAAATGGAAAAACAAATTAGAAATAAACTTACACACTGAAGCTAGCAACTCACAAGTGAGCAAGCTACCCCTAGAGACTGCCCAAGCAATACCGCTCTATTCCATTAATCATAAAATTAGAAATATATAAGTTTACATTCAATTTAGGGAGATCAAAACTATCTCCTAGAAAATAGGAACTAACTCTAATCTAAGACACACACACAACTGTGAAACAAACTTTCTCCATTAATTTCAACTAGATGGTTTTTGGGCATGTTGTATTGATGAGCCATGTTATTGTAACAAATCTTATTTACAAGTTAATAATATCTATGGCAAAGCCGGGGTGAATATCCATGGTTAAACATATTTTTATATTATAGTTTATTGTAAGTATTAAAGATTTTATGTGCAATTAAATTTAAATATGGTTACATAATCATTATTCTATTTATAAGGTAAAATGGATCTTAACTTATTGTTGCTACTTATATATTTTAATGTAAAATGTAAATTATGATTTTCTTTTATGTGAAAATTTATTCATAATTTTATTAATAAAAATAAAATTACAATTGAATTTCATTATTTTTATTACTTTTAACTTTTTATGGACATCACAATATCTCTCGCATACTAGGCTCTATATTACTTTTAACCCGTATGTAAATGTTTACAAACTTTTTTACATTACACTTACACATCATCCCTATACTAAATTGTAAAGCGCCTTTCACCCAAAAATTTTGTTCCCTTAGTCTCAAAAAAAATTCTTGCCAAAAAAATTGGAGCAAGAACTTTTACAATTTAACATTAATTATGTTTTAATTTTGAAGATATTGCTAAAGGTTTAATAACATTGAGGTATAAATAATAACGATACACAACAAGTTAGAATTTATGTGGACTTGTAAAGTTGGATTTGTATCTTCTTCACTAACTGTAATTTTTACAATAATAATTATTTTATTTATCTAAAATTTATAAAATATTTAATATTAAACTTATAAATAATGAATGAATTAGTTTAGATGGAAAAACATAAACAAAGAGAAAGGGAAAAACGGAAAGTGCACTATGAAGTAATGATCTTATGTACATTTTTAAAAGTAATTGTAATTCTTACCATAATAATTACATTATTTATCTAAAATATAAAATTAATAAAATATTTAATATTAAAGTGATAAAGAAAGTGAAATTATTAATGTTATCTTAGAATTACATTATTTATCTAAAATATAAAATTAATAAAATATTTAATATTAAATTTGAAAGTGATAAAGAAAGTGAAACTATTAATGTTATCTTAGAGGAAAAAACATATAGACAATGATAAAAAGGAAAAATATAAAGTGGACTATGAAAGTGCATTATGATGTACATGCTTTTTTTGTTTTTTGTAAGAACATGTTATAACTCATATCATTAATATGGATTCAACATAAGATTTGGACTATGAGATCTCTTATTATTTTTATATTGTATTTTAGAAATTGGTGTTATTTTTTAAATATGAAAAAAGGCGAAATAGTATTATAATTTATTTTTTGCTTTTAAGATGAATTCTAGTAAGTTGTTATTAGTGATGATATACATTAGTAAGATCTCGTAAGAATAAACTATGAATGGATTAATTAATGTTTTTTAGTATGTTGTCTTAATTCTCAATGTAGTATGAAGAGCAACTAAATTCACATTGCTTGATCTCAAAGTTTTTTCACTAGTAAAAGAAACATGATTAAAGAAATTAGAGCAAAATTCTTTCAAGTAGCATTAGCTACAAATAAGAATAACAAAGGATATGTATATCAATCAAACTATTCAGGGCCTTGTAGCACCACATAATTGACCCTACTACCACTGCAAAGGAAGGAGGGAGTGGAGTAACCACTTAGTTCTTGAAGACAATTGTGGATTAAAAGTGGAGAAATGGAGGAAAGTGGAGAAACTTCTATATTACTTATTAAAAGTAGATTTAATGTTTCATTTATTGTTTGATTAAATTTTAAATGCTACTAGGGCTCAAGGGTTTCTTTTATAGCTAGGGAATAAAGATAACTTAGAAAAGAAAGAAATAATTACCTCTTAGTTAATCTACATGATGTAGTAAGAAACATATTCAAACAAAAGAAGCTGGGGATAGATGAAAGGCACACATTTAGGCATTACAAGGGCTTTAATTTATAGTCGAAATAAGGGAGAATTGAGCATATTTCCACGCTCCAAAGCACTAAGAGTCTCCTTGTATCATACTTGGAACAATGTTTCCAAACAATGCAAATATATCTACAAATGCACTACACCCTTAAAGGTAAATAAATGAAACAATGTTACCAAGTGATGGACCAAATTAGCCCTCCTTGGAAGTCATGCGGACCGTTGAGTTTAATCTAGTATGTAGATTGACCAACAAGGTGGTAGACATGTTGGCGAATGAGGGTGCCAAAGAGGTGTCTGCGACGGACTAATATGGATTGGATGAAGTCCAAGAAGGACATTTAAAATATGATTATGTTCACTTAGCTAAGCTGGACATGAAAGAGAGAAGTTAGCATCAGACTAGGATTATGGCAGTGGTGATAGGCCCCAGAGAGGTCCAAAACCCAAGAAGTGATAAATGATCATAAGAATGTGAAAATCATGACCGACATGTAATCAATATGAAAGAAGGTTGTTATAGCAAGGTGGCATCAGAATTCTCCAGTTGCAAGGTACATGGATGGTCATAGCAGGAAAGGCAATGATAGAGGCCAGTAGTCCTCCTTCCCCCATGGGCTAGGCCAGAAGCAATATAAAATACTACTTGAATCGCTGACGCATGTAGTTCATGACTGTGTCAAATATGGAAATGATCAAAATATACCAAACGAAAATGAATCGGGTAAGTGAGTTGTGTGCAAGGATTAGTTTGTGCATATTATCATGCCGTGATCAAGTAATAATGGTTGAAAGAGGAAAGTTGTAGACTGGTGGAAGCCTCGAGCTCTAGGAAACAACAACTATTTATCACCCATACTACCTACCATTTTTCCAACATGAAAATGATTTCCCCAAAGTTATGATAAGTTTGTTATTGTGTAAGCTTGTAGTTTACAGAATTATGGATCACAACAGGCAGGCTTACCATAGGGGAAGGCCACAAGGAGGGCCGCAAAAGGACACCCCTTGGAAGCACACAAGAATGGAGAACGCGGCTCGGGATGTGACTCAATATTATGTGAATCTAGTCCTAGAGGAGGGTAAGTCCATTCTAGAGGCAATGGATCAAGCCGTTTGGGAACAGAGAGCTAACAAGTCAGAGGGTCGAGTCGCATAACATGTGGATTGGGTAATTGATACAGGGGTCATCAGGACCCACAAAACCCTCTACCACAAGACCGTGGACATAATGTGGCACATGAAGACGCTCATGGGTAAATTCATTGCAGAGACAAGCACTTAGGGGTCCCAGTCGAAGCAGCTCGACATTCTCCAGAAGCGGGTGGAGCGGCTGAAAACCCATCTGTAAATGCTGATGGATATAGAACACTGCCAGAAGGACCACATTAACACTATGGAAAACAAGTTTGATATTTTCTTGCATTATGTCCACCATTTGGACATAACTCCGAGAAATGACGAAGATTAACTAGCCAAATTGAGACGATTTTGTGTTCGCAACACAAAAGGGGAGGCCTTGCGCCAGGATAGTGACCAAGATCCACTTGAATCGACGGGAACCCCTTCCGGCAAAGACCATAAACACTAATATGGTTTCTTAATTATGCTAATATGTTATTGTTGGTTGTTTCTCGGCTATTGTTATGTTCCTTTTGTTATGTTCAGTATTAGTCACAGATTAGTTACTATTAGGGTTGAGCCTATTCACTAGTGTAGGAGGGCTGGTAGAAGTTATAAGGATGCTTAGTTTCGTATTCATTTTTCTAAATTTTGTAAATGGTTTTCAAAATGAATAACATTAGAAATATCATGACCAAAAGTCTAATGAAAACATGGATTTATTACAGCTGGTCTAGTTTCCAATCAGACAAATCAACTGGCATAGATTGTAATTTTATTTTGAAAGATGAATAAAATTCCCACCACTTACTTATAAAAAAAAGATGGAACAAATTAGCCCTCAATTATGAGGCACTCTCCTTGATCTAAATGGATCCTTAAAGAAACAAAATGGTTAATTTGTTATTTATCAATATTGTTATTCTCAAGAACCCCCAATTTTTGTTCTTAAGGCTTGTTTTTAGAAGCCTTGATGCCTCATAAAAAATTGTGAGAATCTTCAAAAAAATTATAGGGAAAAATCTATTCTTAGCTTTAGGCTACATAAATAGATGCACTAAGGAGTAGATCTTGACACTCCATGCTATGTGCATAGCATAAGGACTAAGGTGTTGGTCATGTGGTAAGGTATGCAAGTTAGAAGGAGGCATTACCTGCATGATTCACGCCCCTCATAAGTTAACATAGGTATGACCATCCTTGCTTTGCACTACACACTTCTATAAGGCACAATGGAAAATGCACCAAAGAATAAGTAAAAGAAACAAGACCAAAGGTTAAGCTCCATAAAGACCATTGTTTGTGGAGGTGAGTCATGAAAGAAAATAACTCCTTATTTCAAGCTCTACATAAAGGGGATAATGAAAAGGAAGGAAAATGATAATGAATAATGTAGCTTGATGCATCCTCCACTCCACAACAAAACCTCCATATTTTAATAGAACTAGGTGCCTTGCAATAGAGAACATGGTAGCCTACTTCACAGATGGCATGGATGCATAGAGTTTCAACACATGGACCCTTTGATGAATCGTGCGAGGCCACATGGTAATCCCGAGAAAGATGAAATTCCTTGAATTTTGTAAAATTTGAAATGATGGGTAAACATGCATAAGTATTATATCCACTTCTTCAAAGAATAATTGGGAGGTCAATGGAATTGAACATAGTGGGTAGTATAAAGAAAAAAATGACAGGTTTATAGTTGAATAGGAGTTTGACCAAGAACAATCTAGAGGAGGTTGGTTTGGATGTTCAACTAGTCAGAAGATAACATATGAGATATTAATCCATAGGTTGGGTTGATGTCAAATTTTGATTGTTAGTGGTGGTTAGAGAGATCACTTAGACATGGATGATTGACTAGTTATAGAAGACAAGATAACTTATTATATTAAGTTTTCCATTAGCACTATACATAGCATTTCTTGTGTTTATAACCAAAGATCCTTAGAATTGTAAAAACACCACCAACAAGAATTAGAGCAATGTTAGGAATGAGATCATGGCACAATAAAAATAAACAACATGAATGTAGAAATAGAACACAAAATATCATGATACAAGAGAGATACCAATATATGTGGTTCACTCGATATTAGCCACACCCACAAAGAAAACACTAGTTGCAACATCCTCTCCAGTACCGCACAATCTCCTCTCTTAGTTACAATGTTGTCTCACAGTACAAAATCACAATACAATGCCCTCATAAAAAAGGGTTGCCTTCTAAGGCAAGAAAACACCAACATAACTTCTACCACTCGATCTATGACACAATGATGAACAATATAGATTGACTACAATATTACAATCTTTTTCAAGGAAATCCCTCCTATAATTTTAATACTGTAATATTAAAATTAAAATATTTTACCCTATAATGACAATAATGAGGGGGAGAGACTCCCCACACTCCCCATTAGGAGCTAGGATTGAAATGAGGTTAACATAGGACTTTTAAATTAGGAACATAATAGGCTCCATAACCAACAAGCAAGACAACCATTTCTAAGCTAATGTTTTTCTAAATTGGATTTCCATAAGGTATCTCTTGTGGCATCTATGTATGTGTGATTGTACTACTAAATTATGATATCAAAGACTTGTTAAAGAAACCATGGTCAATGCTTTTGCACAATGGGTTATTATATTCTTTTATATATGATTCACATTATTCGACATTAAGGTCTATATTGATAAATCTTGTAGCTAGAGGCCTTTGATTATAGATTTCTCCCTCTATTAGTGGTTTTTGTAATCTTCCTTGAAGAGGGATTGAAATGATCCAAGAGAAACCAACAATGGAACACCCTAGATGGAATAAAAGAGATAGGAAAAATAATGAGGGTCCATCCTTATTGAAAAGAGTTTGTTGAGACAATAGTAGTTCTAAGTACCCCATGTACTTAAGGGAAAGGACAATGCAATCATAGTGAATATCAAACAACATTTTACTAAGGATTAAGAATCAAGTTGGGAACCTTTACAAATATGAAATGAGGGTATTTATATGCTAGATGAACACATGGTGTTTTCCATAAGTGTTCTTGCTCTTTTATGCATTAAATTTGCATCTTTATGTTCTTGCTATTCTATGCATTAAATTTGCATCTTTGTTTCATTTAGATATCTTCTAGAGAGTTGAGATAGATCTATACACTCTAAAGTTCATTTATATTGCCTATTTATTATATATTCTTATTTTTTTAAAAGTTTGATTCGTTATTTTAAAATTTGAAGCTCAATGTTGTATGTGAACCATTTTTGACTTATTTGAGGTGCATCATTATGCCATGTTCATTTTTTTTGTTTTTGTTTTTTTTTTTTTAATCTAGAAGAATCCTTAAGTTGTCAAAATTATCTATAGGAGGCCCATAGACACACTTGCTAAGGGTCCATTCATGGGGTGTCTACTCTTCTATCGTTATCTCAACCAAAACATCATCAAATATTTGAACCTAAGTTGATATAGTGTACAACCTACCTCTCACCATTTCAGCAAACCACCTTAACCTTTAACTTACAATTTCTTGAACTAACTATATGTTGTGTGTGGTTATTATCGATTTATTAAAGAGTAATTATGGGTTGATCATCACATTAATATAAATTTACCTCTAATTTAAATCTTAACTTTTGCCCATATATAAATTTATTCTAAACATTTATGAAATACTTTACATTTGACATATCAACATAATATAACAACATTAACCAATTTAAATTATATATATATATATATATATATATATATATAATTTATATAACCTAATGCATTTAGCATATGTACAAACTACACCAACCTAATAAAAAAAATATTATAGAAAACAATTCATTACATAAAATAAAAAATGAAAATATCAATATTATAACATTAAAAATACTATAATCACATTAATCTATTCTTATTATTAAATTTACAATATTATCGAAAACAATTCATGACATAAAATAAAAAAAAATAAGAAATTACTCTTATAACATAAAAATAAAAAATACTATAATCCCATTAACCTATTGTTATTATTAAATTTATAATATTATTAGCTATTATTATTATTAAATTTATAATATTATAATTATAATATTGAAAAATTTAAAAATTATAACGCATTATTATTCCTTTTATTTGCAAATAGCTTTTTATTTATATTTAATTTGATAAATTTTATATCAATTCATTCCAATTATTAATTTATTAAATCACAAACCTATTACCTACCAACATTTATTTATAATATTTATTGAGACTTTTCTAACCAATTTTTTGCTTTTCTTTATAATTAAAAATGATATTTCATAATTGTCAAGTTTGTAAATCAATAATTTTAACACTTAAAAATTTAAATATAAATATTAATACCTATTATATATTTATAAAATATATAAAATTTGATAAGTATAAAATAACGAATGTGCCGAACTTTGCCAAATAAAGGATGTAAGCCCTTTCCTCGTCTTACTGCCTTTCTCGACAAGAGAGGGAAAGATAAAAGATGAAAGGGAAAATATGAAGATCCATGGATAATGGATTTTGAGGTTGGTTTTTTTTGTTGGTTGGTTTATATTAATAAAAGAGTTGGGTGGTGTTTAGGTAGTGGTTAGGTTTAATTTAAATGAAATAATGATTGGTTTATTATTGAAATGATGTTATTATGCCTGCTGTTAGCAGGTATTGTGTGTTAGATTTTGGCTCGTTAAAATCGTGTAAAGAGTTTGAATATTTTAGATTTTTTTAAAAGTTAGTTTTTTTTTCGATTCATATAAAATTTAAATATGATGAAAATTAATTTTCGTACAATTTTTAAAAGTGTAACGGTGGGTGAAAACAAAGGAGTGGTTTACAGAGGTGGAAGAATTGTGTGGATGGCCAAAAATAATCAGAATCCAGGGGAAAATTTTTTAAAAGATTTTGTAGAGGTAGTGTTTGAATCGTGTTTTTGATAATGGAAATAGATTCAATGCCGTCAAAAACGTTTAAGACACCTAAAATTTTGAAGTTTAACAACTATAACTTGGATTTACAAAATTCCTTACCAAATTTTCTCTAAATATAACCAGAATTTCCATAACTTTCGGAGCAATTCCTCCAGCGCCTTAGACTACGGGGAAAACAAAAATCAGTTTGTAGATTTAAATTATTCAATGAACATGGTTACAGGGAGTCCTTGCTGCACGCAATCCAATTCTTTCTGACTCATATCCGACTTGATATTAAATGAATGGTTGCCAACTTGCCAAGTTCCCAGTGTTAAATCTCACTTTATCCCTTCCAGGCTGGCAGCTTTATCTTTTTGCATGATACCTTAACCAGTCGCTGATTGGTCAACATACAACAAACAGTCAGTGGTGCACTGAAAAACAAACCTGCAACTAGCATTAAAAGACCAGACAGGGTAAAAATCTCTGCTGTGCAGAGATGGAATTTGACGGGCATTTTGTGCGTTATAAGGCTTTTTGCACGTATTTGATGGCTGGAATTTGTCATTGTCCGTTTTGAGTGACGTGCCTGGAAGAGTAAAAGACAGATTTTTGACGTTTGGAACCTTTTTCAAAACGTTCTTACTCACCAAACGTTCTTGCGCAGCAAGTTTTTTCATATAACAGGTATTTTTTTGGGCAAGTTTTTTTAATTGAAAATATGCTAAATTCTAATTAGCGTTGGTATAGTTACAACTTACGCCCCTTTATTTTTCATATAACAAGGTATTTTTTGGGCAAGTTTTTTTAATTGAAAATATGCTAAATTCTAAGCAATAAACATATTAAATTACGAATCCGCATTATCTGGAATCAAAGTAGAGTAGGAACGGTAACTTTCTAGATAGTATATAGAATCACAATCCACCTTGCCTTCTGCTACTTTTACAGAATGTACACCGCCTTGCTTTTATAGAAAATTTGCAAATCAAAGCCAATGTGAAAGCCTTGTTAATATTGTTGGTGGCTGGCTTCATCCTTAAATTGCACATGCCCAGAAGAGCTTTGCGCTGTCTACTTCACTGACACTCTCTCTCAAGGCATATGCCCATTCAGACTTACCTTGCACGCCCAGTTCAAGATTGACTCCAAGGAAACTGCCAGGAAACTGCAAATTTGCGCTTCAGGTTAGTGATTGATTTTTCTTTTCTTCAAACACTGTGGGTCTGATTGCTGCTACGTTTTAATTTTTTATTTAATAAGTAATTTAATTTTTTATTTCACAAGAGATTTGTATGTGTAACTGCTCACAGCTCTTTAAAACAAGGGTTTATCACTATGCAGAGTATGGTTTCTTGGCCTAGAAATTGACATTCCACTGAAAGTTTCTTTTGGTTTTCAAAAAGCTTCTGGGTTTTTAAACTTATTTTATAGCGAATAAATCTGTTAAAACTTCAACTGATGGTGAAAAAAACAAAATTTTAATTTTAATGACCAATTGTAAATATGTAGATTTAATCAAATTGATTGGGAATGAAGTAATCTTTATATTCTGGAAATCTCTCTTTAGCCAAACATAGCATCTAAATATTCATGTGGCACAATGTAAATTGTTGGCTTTAAATGATAATTTAAATATATGAAATGGGTAACCATCAAGCTTTTTACCTTGGATTGATTATATACTTTAAATGAGCAAATTTCAAATGTTCAACACCTTTTATTGAAACCTCCACAATTGAGTTTTTTTAAATTTTGTTTTTTTTCCTTACTATAAATATATGAAAATTTTCAACATAATTATTTATTGAATGGTGATTTTTTAATCAAAACTTTATTAGTGAAGGGTTAATTTATTATGAGAACATCACTCTTGAAGGGCAAAATTTTTAATATAAAGTTTGTTGACGGGAAGCATAAGGACCCAAAACGTAAAAAAAAATTGTATGACGGGTAAAGATAAATCCAAATTCCAACTGTGCATACCCGATATGAATGTGAGTTGCCCACCACGTCAGCTCTGGTTTTCTGCCATCCATTTTGAGAGTCTTATCGGCTACAATATAAACTGTATCATTGGCATATATTGCTTCGTTTATTAATTAATCAATATCACAATATATATTAATTAATTGGGCCAATTTTATGTAACAATTAAGGGAGGGGGAGTAGAAATCTAGAGGTAGATTTTAGCCATAGTTGTTTATCTTTAGTGGGATATTTTGGAAGTTTTTAGCTAGATTTTTCTGGTTTAATTTTTCTAAAATCTGACATAGATTTTTCTGGTTTAATTTTTCTAAAATCTGACAGGAATTTATTGAAATCACAAGTTTGATGGGTATGCTTTAGAGATTTTTTAGGTGCTGAATCCATATATATAGTCAAAAAAACTAGTTTAAATAACACAAATCAAGATTTCACCTCAAAATTTTCTACCCTGGAAACTCCAAAAATCACACTAAAAACACTTCTTTTTTAGAATTTTCGACTATCAATTTTGTATATCTTTGTAATCCACATCCAAAACCATTAAAATGATAAAATAATTTAAAAATTTGTAAAATTTCTAAACCAAGTATATTATCATTTAAAATAGATTTTTGAAAATCTTCATCGATCAATTTTTTATATCTTTAAAATCCTCGTCCAAAATCATTAAAATGATAAAATAATTTAGAAATTTCTAAAATTTTTAAAACAAATACATTATCTAACGAATGACATATATTGCTTAGCTCGTTAATAAATCAATATAACAGTATATATTAATTGGACCAAGTTTATGCAACAATCAGCGGAACTCTCGAGGTAGATTTTTGAGAATCTTCGTTGGTCAATTCTATGTATCTTTGGAACTGCTGGCCAAAACCATTAAAATGATAAAGTAATTCGGAAATTTGTAAAGTTTACCATTAAAATGATAAATTTATTCGGAAATTTGTAAAGTTTCTAAACCATGCAATGATTCGGACAGATCTAACGGTAGACAAATTAAAATTATTTAAAAATAGAGTGTTTACGTGGAGGAATTGTTTGAATAGTTAAAAGTAGTTAGAATTGAATAAAAAAAATTTCAAAAAATTTTAGAGAAGCAGTATTCTAATTATGTTTTTGATAGTGAAAAAAGTTTCAGCATCATCAAAAACGTCCAAAACATTTAAAATTTTGAAATTTAATAGTTCTAATTTAGATTTACAAAAATCTTTACCAAATTTTCTCAAAATATAACCAGAATTTCTATAACTTTCAAAGCAAAAAACAGTATTTGAATCACGTTCCACACACCTAAAATTTTGAAGTTTAATAATTATAACTTAGATTTCTAAAAATCTTTATCAAATTTTCTCAAAATATAACGAAAATTTCTATAACTTTCAAAGCAAAAATGCAATATCGCTACAGCCTTAAAAATGATCTAAAACCATGCATGATCAAATTAATTTTGTGTTTATATCGGTACAAAAATTTTGCACGCCTCATGGCGGGCATCCAACGGTTTGTTCGCTGTCTGTTTATTGAGCAGGTTTTATTTTTTAATTTAATGGTTTTGTTTCCACCGTGTCGTCTGGTTCTTCAAATATTTTAGTGTTTTAAGATTTTCCAATTCAAATGTTCCATTATTTTAAGATTTTCCAAAATACAAGATTCCATTTCTATCTTTATATTTATGTTTTATCATTATTAATTTTATAACTATTTTAATTCTTCAAATTTTAAATATAATATTTCACTAAATTTTTTCTTTATAGATAACAAAAATAAAATATTACACTATGTTACAATTTTTGCTAATCACAAAATGAAATTAAAAGTAAGAAAATATATAGGATAATTTTTACTAATCACAAAATAAAATTAAAATTAAGAAAATATATAGGATAGCTACCAATGTTGATATGATTTGTGAGAGTCTTCTATAAATAATGTAGTGATATGAAATATAAATATATGAAACTTTTTCTGAAGATAGACAAACTATCTTGGACATACATTCCAATTTGGGACCATCCACTTGAAGAAAATCTCTTATACCTAACTAGATCTAACCAACTACTAGAAAATAGGAACATAGACTTTATTGTAGAGAACCGATTCTACCTAATAATGACCACTAGACAAATTACCAAGTCATCAGGGGCACATGATAAAGAGGTATGCATGCCTCTCTAGGTAATACAACAATGTCCCTTTTTCATGTTACTAGTTACATGTACATACATCGGTGCAAATTCTTCAAGTATCATTACATCAAATAAACAAAACATAACATATAGAGTACAAAGCTCTCTATAAATAATGTAGTGATTTGAGATATAAATATATGAAACTTTTTCTCAAGATAGACAAACTTTTTTGGGCATACAATCTATTGGTTAGGGGAATATCTTTGCCACACACCAATCTAGGAGCCATCTAGTTGAAGAAAATCTCTCATACCCAACTAGATCTAACCAACTCCTAGAAACTAGAAACAAAGTCTTTATTATAGATAACCAACTCTACCTAATAATGACCAATAATACTAACACCACAAATAAGATCACGCACAAGACAAGTAAGAGTTACAAACTTTAACACTCTTGAGAACCAACTCTACCTAATAATGACCAATAATCCTAATAACACAAATAAGATCGCACACAAGACAAGTAAGAGTTACACACTTTAACACTCCCCCTTGATGTCGTTGAGCTCTTCAACATCTTCTCCTGTAAAGAAAATGCATCACTATGACTTGAAGAACCTCCTCAATAACAAAGTCCATATCCTGGTTCTATCGTCTCATACCTCGATCATGCACAGGAAATTTTAGGAGCAGCTTCCTAGATGGCTTAATTTTCCATGTTTTTTTTCCAAAAAATAGGTTAATTTCATTTTTTTCTAAAAATGATTCACCAAATTTTATAGGATAAAATTATTTTAACTTAAAAATCACTAAAATTTTATATATGGTTATATAAAATTGTTGGAAATTTCAATATTTTTATAAAGATATTGTTAAACATTTGACAATTTGCATATTAGAGACCAATACAATTCACCGAGGTTTTTACGCTTTAAGATAAAGTTCCATTCATGCAAACATCACCAAACTATTGATGTCCATATAAAGGAACATCCATCCTCCAAATTGCGTCAGTACTTAACTACTACAATCACCAATCTAGTAGGATGTCCCTTCATGTACTTGGTTCATTCAACCTCTTGATGAAATCCCCTTGAATGTAAAACTTCACCTCCCAAAGTCTACAACCAAAAAATTGGTCCACTCATAGAGCATCCAATCAACACAAGGCCCACTCCCCCAAGTGTTACAGAAGTCCTTAATAGAGGCGATTGAACTAAACTAGACAAACTACCAAGTCATTAGGGGCATAAGATAAAGGGTTATGCATGCCTCTCTAGGTTTTACAACAATATGCTTTTTTCATGTTACAAAATTACATGTACGCACATAGGTACAAATTATTCAAGTACCATTACATCAAAAAAAAAAAAAAACATAATATATAGACTTGCTACAACTACAAAATGTTATTCATATTATCATACCATTTTTTAGTATGTTATTATTCCAAACAAGTAAACCTATATTTATGCACAATCATCCAACCTCAGTTGTTACCACAACCAATATACTTTGCTGCCATAATGCTTCCACAAGCATTGTCACTTTCTTTCCTTAACCAAACTCTAAAGATCTCTCTGTTGTATCTAGGATGTCACTATCCTCCCCACTACAAATTCATCATTCCACTCCAAAAAATTAGCTTGCAATCAACACTTGGTTTTCTTAAGCGAGAATAATGCAACTTGCTTCCACCTCAAAAAGTGTCCATGCTCCTCCCTTCACCTGAAGAACTGTCATCATGTACTAGTTAGAAACTAATCATGCCATTGATACCTTAGATTAACTAGGAACTTGTTATACTCTCGGCCCTAACATCAATATTACCATGAAGGGCGATTCAATTACCATCCCATGGACCTACTTCCATCTATCGAGATACATGTGTGCCATCCATTATGCTCGTGATTAATCTAGGAAAGTAGTTTGGATATGAGATGTACCAAACTCAATCATACACTCTTTGCACTTGATAATCAAGACTTATAATGCAACGTTTGACAAAAAGTCTATGGAGAAAAACATGTCGCTAAAACTCATTTCCATCTACAACACTCCTTACTAAGTAAACTATGGAATGATTTTACATCACAAAATATTGTGACACTACAAATTACAGTAAGAGATAATGACGCACATGACAAAAATATTGTCTTCCTATGCAGTCACTCAGGTATTGTGTATCTCCATCTTCATCTTGGTTTTAGTGATTTTATTGAATCTCCATGTTTAAAAACACTTATTTGATAGAGCATCAAATTCTAACAAAATAGCTTCACCATAATATTGAAGTTACTAATCTCAATAACAATTGAACTAATCCAAGACAAAATATTTACAATCACCAATTTTTCCAAAACATTTTCATCCAATTCGGAATATTTTCTAATCCCTTCCGAACACTTAACTCATGCTTGCATCTTCTTGTTCAGGCTTTGAACCTTGCATCCACAACTTTACTGAATTGGAAACCGCTTTCACACCAGGTGAAAAGACAAATTTGGATGATTCTCTAATCCCTTCTGAACACTTAACTCATGTTTGCATCTTCTTGTTCAGTGTTTGAACCTTACATCCACAACTTTACTGAATTGGAAACCGCTTTCACACCACGTGAAAAGACAAATTTGGCATCATCTAGACTAGGCATTCTATAAGCCTTTAGTCATCCAATCTTGATAACCTCAACAATAAGACTTAATTTCTCTAACCATAACTATTGCACCTTTAATTTTCAAGCAATGAGAAGAAATTTCCATTTTATCAAAATCATTGAAGTTGATCCCAAGGAATCCTATTTTGCTTGATAGAACATTCCACAGCTAAAGTCTTTATATTAATAAAAGAGTTGGGTGGTGTTTAGGTAGTGGTTAGGTTTAATTTAAATGAAAGAATAATTGGTTTATTATTGAAATGATGTTATTATGCCGGCTGTTAGGAGGTATTGTGCATTAGATTTTGGCTTGTTAAAATTGTGCAAAGAGTTTGAATATTTTGGATTTTTTTAAAAGTGATTTCTATTTTCAATTCATATAAAATTTAAATATTACGAAAACTAATTTCCATACAGTTTCTAAAATTGCAACGGCGGGTGAAAACAAAAGTGGGTTCGTACATTTAAATTATTCAATGAACGTGATTGGCGGTTACAGGGAGTCCTTCCTTGCTGCACGCAATCCAATTCTTTCTGACTCATATCCGAATTGATATAAAATGAATGGTTGCCAAGTTCCCAGTGTTGATCTCACTTTATATTTTCCAATGCCTGCCAGGCTGGCAGCGTTATCTTTTTGCATGATACCTTAACCAGTCGCCTTATTGGTCAACATCCAACTAAAAGTCAGTCGTGCACTGAAAAACAACGGCAACAAATATTGAAAAAGCTGCAACTAGCATTAAAAGACCGGACAGGATAAAAATACCTGCTGTGCGTACGCCCATATGAATTTTAGAGGTAGATTTTTTAGAATGAGTTTTTTTTTTTTTTTCCGAAGGTGGCAAAACCTATCAAACTCAGGTGTCAAATCAACAGTGAGGACAGCCATCTCTGGCTGCTATCCGCGAATGTTGGTTTGACTCATCACTGTTATCAAGGAAAACCACGCCACCTGTAATAACCCGCTGGTGGTCCGTAAGGGAGCAGGCTTTCACTCCTGCCAGATGCCTCTGGGTCTTGGGCCGTTAACCTGTTTCCTTACGTCCGAGGAAGACGAGCTCTTAGCCAAGCAGAAGCAGTTTTACGGCATACTCCAGGCCGAGATTTTTTAGAATGAGTTGTTTGTCTTTACTGTGATTTTTTGGAAAATTTTTTGATAATTTTTTCTCCTTTAATTGTTTTAAAATTTGACGGGAATTTATCGAAATCACAAGTTTGATGGGTAATCCTGCACAGTAGAAGTGACCTAAGGGTTTTTCAGTGCTGAATCCATATATGGAGTGAAAAAAAACTAGTTTAAATAACACAAATCAAGACTTTACCTCAAAATTTTCGCTGATATTGAAAACTCCAAAAAATCACACTAAAAACAATTCCTTTTTAAAATCTTCTCAACATCATTAAAATCCTGATACAAAACCATTAAAATGATAAAATAATTTCAAAGTTTGTAATATTTCTGAACCAATTACATTATCCGTTGAGGTAGATTTTTGAGAATATTCATCGATCAATTTTGTATCTCTTTGGAATCCCCGTCCGAAATCATTAAAATGATAAAATAATTTGGAAATTTCTAAAATTTCTAAACCAAGTTCATTATATTGCTTAGCTCATTAATAAATCAATACGACACTATATTAATTGGACCAATTTTATGCAACAATCGGGGGAATTCTCGAGGTAGATTTTTGAGAATCTTCGTCGGTCAATTTTATGTATCTTTGGAACCCAAACCATTAAAATGATAAAATAATTTGAAAATTTTTAAAGTTTCTAAACCAATGATTCGGACAGATGTGACCGTAAATAAATTACTTAAAAATGGAGTTTACAAGAATTGTCTTTACAGTGAAAAGTGGCTTGCATTTAGATTAAAAAAAATTGTGGAGACAGTGTTTGAATCATATTTTTGATGGTGGAAAAAAATTAAGCACCATCAAAAACGTCCAAAACATTTAAAATTTTAAAGTTTAATAACTCTAACTTAGATTTACAAAAATCCTTACAATTTTTTTTTCAAAACATAATCGAAATTTCCATAATGTTGGACACCTAATCCTCAATGGGTTAGTGTGGAAGCCGAATAGACAAAAGGAGTCCAAGAGACCTTGGGATGTGAAACCCAACGGTCACAATATGTACTATAAATGTATATCTCTTGTTAATAAAAATTGTTTCTCATGTTTTATCTTTCATATTCATTTGCTGCCCATGTGTGTTTAACATGGTATCAGAGCAGACGTATTCCTGCCCTGCATAATTACTTTGAGCCATTTGTTTTATGGCCTTTATGTGCAAGTCATTTCTGCCATCACTTATGCATTTCATGAATATTTACTCAGCTAAATTCTAGCTGCAACCTCTGTCATTTCTCCAGCCCTATTTTTAGCATTCCTAAAATTAGTTATAACTCCTTGACTGTGCCCTCTGTGCTCCCTGGGCTGCGCATAATTGTTCTTTCTGCGCTCTCTGGGCCCTCTACGTGATAATATGGGTAATGCTTGAGCGAGGAGGCCATAAACGCTGCTGCTCTCTCCACGCGGGTATTAACAACTCTCCATTGCTAACTGCTCCTATACGCTGCTACTCTCTTCACGCTGGTAATAACTGAGTGCCTAATTTATCTACTCCTGTGCTCCAACATAAAAAAAAATCTTCTCCAATCTTCACAATGCCACAGAAATAACATCGTCTCTCGTTGGCTCATCGTAATTAATTCCATGAATCCAAAGGTGATATAACTGCTTCATCTGCTATTTACCTTGTCGCTATTTTTCTGGTTGCGTATCTCTATACAGTGCACTTGTTTAGTATTGGGATTACTTTCTCTGCTCTTTGGCTACCTAAAGTGGTTTACATTGCCTTGAACTTAGCAGTTTCGTGGTTTACATGCTCTAAACTTCCGCAGTTAGCCTACATTGAATCCAACGCAGTACCCACAAAAATATTCGAAACACCAACTTGTAGGGATTTATGCCTGAGCGTTGCATTTGATAATACATCCTCAATGCTTCCATATAAAAGCCCTTTTTGACATAACCTCTGACGGTTTCCATATCACAGCATTGCTCTACTTGTGTTTGTGCGCCTTTTTCTGTATTGCATTAAAGATCAAAATTGACTGGTTTTCTCAGCCGGAGCAAAAGCTGGCTTTGGGAAGAACGCAGCAGAAGCTCGTGGAATCCATCAAAGACAAGCATCTGACGGAGGATTTTCGCTATGACATTCAAACGTTGGAGCGACTAATTCTCTGGTTGTGTGTGGATATTGTCTATATTAGAAGTTTGCTGATTCGACCTCTGAAAATATGTCTTTGATTCCCTGTGTTGTGCATTGAATGCTCTATCTCCTCACCGTCCATTATTTTCTGTGTTGAGGACTGTTTATATTCACCGAATCAAAGCCAAGGGCCTGCAACTTCCGGTTGGAAGGATTGCTCAAATGTGAGATCAGGCGACTGGCATTGTCCATAATCTGCCAATCCCTCAAGCGCTCCCATAATCGTGGATGAGATGATCCAGGAATGTTTAAATGATGGAATTCATTCAATTTGATAGCAATCTTTAAAGATATGTCCGGATCACGTAAATCTTTTGTTGAAAGCGTCCGAGCATTAAGAAATTCCTCGAGACGACCATTTTGGAATCGACCCAGCAGCCTTGGCCCATTACCCAGCTGAGACATGCGCTCAAATGTTATAATTTCATTTTCTCTTTCGAACAGCAGATTGGCGCTATTGCTGTAGATTCTGAAAAGCACATTCACTATGCCATTCCATTTGCTTGCAATCTTATGAAGCAGAGAGTATGCCTCTGCTAGTATATCATCCCCCTCTTCCACTGCACATCAATATCCCCACCGTCACAACTCATTTTCTCGTATAGTCAAATTCAGTGGCAGATCTCCTTTGCAAGAAAACACTATTGGGATTTATATGTTGGGGAGTTCAAAGGGGCTTCGTGGTAATGGGAAGTATTACGATGACATTCAGTTAAGATATTGCGAGAATCCTTGTGTGGGTTTCTAGAATATTAAAAAAAAAAAGGCAGACTCATAATCACATTCGGGAGAATATATTTTTCTAGGTAGATTCTTAATAAGATCCAGAGAAATGCTTTGTCAATGGGTTGCGGGTGTTTTCAAGGAAATGCTCTAGGGAAACATACAAGTGTACTGTGCCTTTATGCAGAGCGTTGTGTCACCTTTGACAAATAAAAATAATCTATGTGTAGAGACGCCAAACTATCAACAACTGGCAGAGGCATTATAATTTTGTCACTAGTTTCCAGCGGAGGCTTATCAACAAAAGAAGCCGGAACAATGGAATTCGCATCTGTATTGCTAAGCTATCAGCGATCGTGTCGAAGCATAATGTCGGGTATGGTACATTGGTGTGCTTAAACAATGGCCATTTCTATGAGATGATTAAATTCATTTTCTAACCGCTGGTCCATCTACTTGTTTCTTGCACATAATGCTTGGTTCAGTCGCTCATGTCTTATGGTCTAGTGTCCTGCTTTTGCTGGTGCATATGACCTCTGGTTAGTATGCTTTGAAGGAAGCAGTGTATGGTATGAAAGAAAAGGTTGAATGTTGAAGCTTTATTCCAACATTGTTTTTTGAGTTATTTTGAAACAAACAAGTTTTGAAATCGTAAGAGATCCATTTCAGAAATCCATCGCTGCAGCGCATTTTTTCTCTTGATATTTGGATCTTGCACCACTCTTACATTTGGTGTTTGTGCCAGTCTTTCTGTAACATTCAAATACATCTTATTTTTAAGAAAGTTAACAATTCTTTATTTGGTTTTGAGAGTACATTTGGATTCAAGAATTTAAACCTTTGGAAAATGGCTAGATTTGATGATGTATTAGAGTTATTGAATGCACTAATACACTCCACTATTGGTGGGATGGTAAATGTTAGCAAAGACACTCTTTGTGACATTCAGACCTGCCTGCATGATGCACAAGAAAAGATTGATTTTTTGCAACTAGAATCTCAATTCCAGCAAGATGAGCTTCAACAGATTTGTCATTCCAAATTGTTTTCTGCTCAAAACAATATGTTGTTCAAGGTTAAAACAAACACCCATCAACAACCAGCAAGTGATGAAATTGGTAAGATTGAGGTTGAATCAGATCCAGAACCCAATAAAGCAGCAGTTGTACATGCAAATGCAGAAACTCAGTCTGCACTTCCCAAGCCCATTATCAGACCTTGGGAACAACTTGTCCACAACAAGCACAGAACTGGTCTTGGATATGAAAAGGACTTTTCCTTTCATATTCCAGACTACTCAAAGCCCATTCAGTTTCAGAGTGTTGGATTCATTCATGACAGTTCACCTGCTCTTCATTCTGCTCCTCTTTCATAGCAACAACAACAGATTGTGAAATGCCAAGACTGTGACTAAGTTGGCCATTTATAAGATCACTGTTTTGATCTTGATCCATGTAAGCACTGTCATAAAACCAGTCATCTTCACACAGATGCTTCAGAAATAAACATCCTGCAAGAACAAAGATTCATCTTGGATGGATCGCTTCTTGGCAATGGGCATCAACAGCCAAGAAGATATTCCAAACACATGTCAGAACTTGTTTCAGAGTATTGAACAGTCTTGTAGTTGAGTTTTCTCCATCATCTCACCTTGTATCTGACAGGGGGGGAAATGATGGTCATCTACAAGCTTCAAAGCCACATCAAGCGAGCCTGAGCCATAACCTGCCACACCAGTTTCAGAGTTGTAGCCAGAGACAAAGATGCCCGTGAACATACCTTCAGTTGGTAATCTGGGACACTTCCCCTAGCAGAAGACTCCAGCTTCTTGCCAGTTTCGGAAGAATTCCAGGAACAAAATTGAGAACACTTCCTCTAGCAGAAGACTCCAACTTCTTGCCAGTTTTGGAAGAGTTCCAGGAATTGCATTAAGCATTCCAGAGTTGTTAGTCATCCTTAAACCATCACAGGTTGAGACTTCCCTTTTCAGGTTGAAGTTCTCCCTTTTATACGGGGTGAGACCTCCCTTTCATGGTTGAAGGTTTCCCTCTTCAAAACAATAGGAGCACTTCCTCTAGCAGAAGACTTCAGCTTCTTGCTAGTTTTGGAAGAGTTCCAGGAACTGCACTAAGCGTTCTAATGTTGGTGGTCATCCTTAAACCACCACCTTTTATACCAACATTTCAGAGAGCACATTCAACCTAGTGCTGCCATGCATTTTTGCACATTTTGCATTACAGCTCTCTTCTTGGACTCATACATAACCCTTTGGATTAAGGGGGGAATGTTGGACACCTAATCCTCAATGGGTTAGTGTGGAAGCTAAATAGACAAAAGGAGTCCAAGAGACCTTGGGATGTGAAACCCAACGGTCACAATATGTACTATAAATGTATATCTCTTGCTAATAAAAATTGATTCTCATGTTTTATCTTTCATATTCATTTGCTGCCCATGTGTGTTTAACACATAACTTTCAAAATAAAAAACAATATCATTGAACTACGCCTTAAAAATGTTCTAAACAGTGACTGATCAAATTTTTCCTTTATATTGGTACAAAACTTTTGCACGTCTCATGGCTGGCATCCAACGGTTCATTCGCTGTCTGTTTGTTGAGTAGGTTTTATTTTTTAATTTAATGCTTTTGTTTCCCAGCTTGTCGTCTGGTTCTTCGAATCTTTGGGTTTTGTCCTGATGTAAGATTCTATGCAGTCTCTAATGGTGCTTACTTTGATGTATGATCAATTGGACGTTACCGTTTGAAAGGGCCGTGGCATATCACGGGACAGGCTCTTTCTTTTCTTTTTCTTTTTTTAATAAAAAAAAGGTAAGAGATTGTAATTCCAAGTTCCAATGAGTGTTTTTTTTAGTATCTTTTAAAATTGTTTTTGTTTGGTTAAGAGATGGTATTTTTTAGATATAAGGAAACATATAATTCGTTTTAAATCTAAATGTATTTGGTAGGAGTAAAAATCTCCTCCACTACCCAATAGATAAGTTTAAGTGGCATGGTTCCCTTTAATAAGGGTGATGAGTCCTACATTCACGGATAAAAGCAAGTGATAACTATCCCATTACTAATTTGACAACTGAGTTAAAATAAATTTTCCCATGAAAAAAATAATTCAAATATTCTAGTGTTTTAAGATTTTCCAATTCAAATGTTCCATTATTTTAAGGTTTTCAAAAACGCAAGATTCCATTTCTATCTTTATATTTAAGTTTCATCATTATTAATTTTACAACTATTTTAATTCTTCAAACTTTAAATATAATATTTCATTAAAAAAATTCTTTATGGATAACAAATATAAAAATATTACACTATGTTACAATTCTTGCTAATCACAATATAAATTTAAAATTAAGAAAATATATAGGATAACTACCAATGTAGATATGATTTGTGAGAGTCCTCTATAAATAATGTAGTGATATGAAATATAAATATATGAAACCTTTTCTAAAGATAGACAAACTATCTTGGACATACATTCTATTGGTTGAGGGAATATGTTTGCCACACACCAATGTGGGAGCATCCACTTGAAGAAAATCTCTTATACCTAACTAGATCTAACCAACCCCTAGAAAATAGGAACATAGACTTTATTGTAGAGAACCAATTCTACCTAATAATGACCACTAGACAAACTACCAAGTCATCAGGGGCACATGATAAAGGGGCATGCATTCCTCTCTAGGTATTACAACAATGTGCCTTTTTCATGTTACATAGTTACATGTACATATATCGGTGCAAATTCTTCAAGTACCATTACATCAAATACACAAAACATAACATATAGAGTACAAAGCTCTATATAAATAATGTAGTGATTTGAGATATGAATATATGAAACTTTTTCTCAAGATAGACAAACTATTTTGGACATACATTCTATTGGTTAAGGGAATATATTTGCCACACACCAATCTAGGAGCCATCTAGTTGAAGAAAATCTCTCATACCCAACTAGATCTAACAACTCCTAGAAACTAGGAACAAAGTCTTTATTGTAGAGAACCAACTCTACTTAAAAATGACAAATAATCCTAACAACACAAATAAGATCACACACAAGACAAGTAAGAGTTACACACTTTAAAACTCCTGAGAACCAACTCTACCTAAAAATGACCAATAATACTAACAACAAAAATAAGATCACACACAAGACAAGTAAGAGTTACACACTTTAACACTCCCCGTTGATGTTGTTGAGCTCTTCAACATCTTCTCCTGTAAAGAAAATGCATCACTATGACTTGAAGAACTTCCTCAATAACAAAGTCCATATCGTGGTTTTATTGTCTAATACATCGATCATGCACAGGGAAATTTTAGGAGCAGTTTTGTAGATGGCTTAATTTTCCATGTTTTCTTCCCAAAAATAGGTTAATTTCATTTTTTTTCTAAAAATGATTCTTGATGATGAACCACACTTGTTGGTTCGAAATGCATCGGCCAAAAATTTCTCTTATGTGATTTCTACCAAAATACTTGCTTAATTCATTATGGATCACAGAAGCCTGAATACAAAAATTTTATAGGATAAAACTATTTTAACTTAAAAGTCGCTAAAATTTTATAGAGTATTGTATAAAATTATTGGAAATTTCAATATTGTTATAAAGATATTGTTAAACATTTTACAATTTTCATATTAGGGACCAATAAAATTCACCGAGGCTTTTATGCTTTAAGATAAAGTTCCATTCATGCAAATATCACCAAACTATCGATGTCCATATAAAGGAACATCCATCCTCCAAAATACATGAGTACTTAACTACTACACTCACAAATCTAGTAGGATGTCCCTTCATGTACTTGGTTCATTCAACCTCTTGATGTAATCCCCTCGAATGTAAAACTTCACCTCCCAGAGTCTACAATAAAAAATTTGGTCCACTCATAGAGCATCCAACCAACAAAAGGCCCACTCCTCCAAGTGTTACAAAACTCCTTAATAGAGGCCATTGAACTAAACTAGACAAAATACCAAGTCATTAGGGGCACAAGATAAAGGGTTATGCATGCCTCTCTATGTCTTACAACAATATGCCTTTTTCATGTTACACAATTACATGTATGCACATAGGTACAAATTCTTCAAGTACCATTACATCAAATAAAAATAAAAAAACATAATATATAGCCTTGCTACAACTACAAAATTTTATTCATATTATCATACCATTTTTTAGTATGTTATTATTCCAAACAACTAAACTTATATTTGTGCACCATCATCCAACCTCAGTTGTTGCCACAACCAATATCCTTTGTTGCCATAATGCTTCCACAAGCATTTTCACTTGCTTTCCTTAACCAAACTCTAAATATCTCTTTGTTGTATCTAGGATGTCTCTATCCTCCCCACTACAAATTATCATTCCACTCCAAAAATTTAGCCTCAATCAACACTTGGTTTTCTTAAGCAATAATAATGCAACTTGCTTCCACCTCAAAAAGTGTCCATGCTCCTCCCTTCACTCGAAGAACTATCATCATGTACTAGATAGAAACTAAGTATGCCATTGATACCTTAGATTAACTAGGAACTTGTTATACTCTAGACCCTAACATCGATATTACCATGAAGGATGATTCAATTACCATACCATGGACCTACTTCCATTTATCGAGATACATGTGTGCCATCCATTATGCTCGCGAGTTATCTAGGAAAGTAGTTTGGATATGGGATGTACCAAACTCAATTGTACACTCTTTGCACTTGGTAATAAAGACTTATAATGCAATGTTTGACAAAATGTCTATGAAGCAAAACATGTAGCTAAAACTTATTTCCAGTTACAACACTCCTTACTAAGTAAACTATGGAATGATTTTACATCACAAAATATTGCAACACTACAAATTACAATAAGAGATAATGACGAACATGAAAAAAAATTTGTCTTCCTCTGCAGTCACTCATGTACTGCGTATCTTCATCTTCATCTTGGTTTTAGTGATTTTCTATGATCTCCATGTTTAAACTGTTAGTTGATGGAGCATCAAATTCTAACAAAATAACTTCACCATAATATTGAGGTCACTAATCTCAATATGTACATTAATTTTAACTCCAAGACATGAAAATTGAGCTAATCCAAGACAAAATATTACAATCACCATGATTTCCAAAGCATTTTCATCCAGTTCAGAATATTCTCTATTCCCTTCCAAACACTTGACTCATGTTTGCATCTTCTTGTTCAAGTTTTGAACCTTGCATCTACAACTTCAATGAATTGGAAACCGCTTTCACACCACGTGAAAAGACAAATTTGGCATCATCTATACTAGGCATTCTATAAGCCTTTAGTCATCCAATCTTGATAACCTCAACAATAAGACTTAATTTCTCTAGCCATAACTATTGCACCCTTAATTTTCAAGCAATGAGAATAAATTCCCATTTTATCAAAATCATTGAAGTCAATCCCAAGCAATCCTCTTTTTCTTGATAGAACATTGTACAGGTAAATTCATTCAGTCTAGGTTGCTTCTAGGATACAAGAAACAAGAGCACTCAGAGAATATGGACGATTTCAAAGTACCTCCTCGATTTATGTATCACTAGTAACAATTTAGCATGTCCTTATATAAGAAAACAACACACAATGCTCCTTTGTAAATCTAACTTTTTTATCGTGAAAAGCAGCTCCACCTTTCCCATCATGGGAAAAAAAAACACTCTCACAAGCAAATGGTGCCAATATAATTATGGAGACACCATATCATTCATTCATTGATTATAGACACCATATCATTCACTAATTGATTATAGACACACCATCTCTTCCACACCATCCTACAACGATCACCATTATGCTGTGATATTAAGAATGGATCCCACTTTATACTGGCCAAGACTACATTCAAAACTAAATTGACTGCATCCACATTCTTCACTCACAATTTTTTTAATAGTGGTATAGAATTAGCTCACCTTTGAACTTGTACAATGAGAAGATAGAGCATTTTAATGCATTGATATTGTTAGATATACCAACATATATCCATTTTAAATATGGATCTAACATGAGCCTAGAGGGATCTAATTTCTTCAAGTGCAAATTTTTTTATGAGCCCACATTATTTAAATGTTTTGTATAGTTATTTAATTTTTAATTTTAGATTTTTAAAATTTTTTATTTTGGCTAGCATGAGAAAAATTTCAACTTTGATGGCGGACGAACAATGTTACACATCATGCTGGGTTGTAGAATGAGCCTCTCGGCTCAATGATATTTTCTCACAATCATTGAATTATAAGACTTGGATTATTGGAACTTCGAGCAATAGCCATAATTTTCTATTTGGAATGTAATTGTGACCATTCAACATGACTTGTTAGTGGATCAGTTAATCCAACACCTTCTCGGTTTTTACAAACTCCTACTCCAACAAATATTTAAATACACACAACCACAACTATCTATGCCCTCCAATGACTTATGGAACACAAACCCATAGTCACCTTATCAAAATCTCAAATTCAATCTGTTTTTTATCATGCACTCAATCAACTCCCCATGAAGATTGAAGCTCCATCTATTTTCCATCTCAACAACATGTTGTATTTAGTGCTTATCCCTCAACAACATGCTCACGTGGCCTTTAGCACTATTAGATTTAACTACCAATTCGACCCTTGTTTCTCTCTTGAGCCCTCATAGATCTATGAATAGATATCTCACACAAGGTTGCACCCCTGATCTCCTTCGACATCACACATTAGCCCTCCTAAGTGAAATACATCATTAAATGGCAAGATTCCTTATTTAAGGTGCATAATTGACCAATATGTGTTACATTAGATTGACCAATATAGTTGGCATTGCCTTAACTACTTGCAGGGAGGAAGAAGTGAAAAACAATGCAGTGGCATTTCACTATTGCCCCTTTTCCCATTTGCATGTTGTTTTCGTGAGATAGATGTTCCTTCACTATCACCTGCCGAGCTCCTCACATCATTGTTATAAGTGGTTTTTTTTTTTCAAGATCACACCATAACTTTATGTAGGTCCACATTGCTTGACTCCAGCACTCAAACTTCATAAGCTCTTCTCCTCCTTCACGTGAGCTCCTCCATGTTGACTGTGCATATTTACTCTTCCCATAGAAAATCACTCTCTGCTTCCTACGTTGGATCTTTCACGACTTCCTAAAATCACATCTCCAATAAGAACATAGCTTCTTACCCATAAAAATTACAACTTTCCCCTTCAAAAATTACAATTTTGGTAGTGGTGATTCACAAACTTGATGGTTGGGAAATTTTCTCCTCATGTTAATGATTCTATGAATTCATTTCAATCAAGCATGGATTTCACAGAAAATAGATCCACTTTCATCTATCTAGTAATTGACAACAAAACTAAGTTAGCCTACTTACGACACACAACTTGCCCCTTAGTGAGCTAGTTACACCTGTTTGTGTCCTGATGACCCTACATGGCCAATGATAACTCTCATCAATGATGGAAAAATATGCACACATTGAAAAAAACATAATGCGTTATTCTCATCATGTCCTTGTTCCCTCCCATGGGGGAGTTATGCTCAAACCATCTTTGATACCATGTCTAGAAACTTGAAGAGTAGACATTATTACACACAAAATAATCTGTTGAGAGCTATGTATTAACTAGATATATATATAAAGAGTCGTCTAGGTATCTGGGGAGGTGAGGACCGATTCCAAAGATTTACTAGGTTGGGGATTGTCAATCTCGGTAATCTAGTGCATCACCTCTCGTAAAACCTCACTTTTTCGGTGGGGGATATAATAATATTTGAGGTATTGCAGTTTATCTAAATCATAACTTTGTAAAATAGAGCACGATGGGAAGAAGCTTTCCTAACTTTCATGAAGATCACTTAGCCTGGTGGGCACCGGGCACCATCAATCCCTCCCTTTGTCAAGTTATGAAAATCACCTCATGGCTTCTAACCTTGAATTAAAGCGGTTAGATCAATACCAACCAACCAATAATGAAATAGATTTTCTTTTAGTGTCCCCGCCTGAGCCTAGCCCCCCACCTAATGGTCAAGGATGGTCCAACTTGATATAGATTGGTATAAATATGCTCAAGAGGCAATAGGTTTTCTTCCTATGTGCCTCGATCCCCTGAGGATGAAGAGAATAAGTGAGTTGAGTTGGGGCCTTAAGAGGCGTTAATAGGATTTCCTAGTGGAGATAGAGAGCAATTTCCAATCTGTGATCGTAGCGACATAGCAACAAATCACAAAGCGAATCACATCATTGAGCTACCATGCCTACACCCACTTTCTTGATAAGGAAAGGAGCTCAGGCCATAGGTGACTAGAAAAAGAAGTTACTCGTAGCTTGGGAAGTGTTACATGGAATTTTCATCTACAGAAAAACACATTTTCCCTAGGTGGGTGACTACACCTATTACAACAGAATGAAAGTAGTTTAAGATAGATGAGATAGAGGAACTTACTTGTAGTATTTCACTTCCTAAATCCATTTTGAATTGCTCTCGTCGCTCCCACTTGAACTAAATCCACTAAAAAAGGTACCTGCATGAAGAGAAACAAAAACAAGAAACGATCAAAGCATACATGAACCATCGACTATAAAACAATGGAATCGAAGACATTGAAACACATAATGATCACAGATATGAACAATCATATGAGAAAAGGAATAAGCTCTTTATTAATGTAGAAGGAAGAGTATTACCCAATACAATTTGATCCTATTGCCACTCCTCCAGCTTCAGTTCAACCCTCGCCACATCAAAATCACAACACTCCAGCAGCATAACATCGCTTAACATAAACTCAATCCTGAAACCAACAGAATTTCCTTACAAACTTCAGATTCTAGCCCCTTGATCACTATGATGAGTGCTTATTTTATAGGAAATAGAGGTGGTTTTGTCATAAATGAGGGTATTGAATGGCCTTCTAAACTTGGAGTTAGTTTCCATGGAGCAAGGGATGAGAGCATAGGAGGTTAATGGATCCTTAGCCTATCAAATTTCGAGCTCATGGGAGGGGATAAGAGATGGGAACCTTCTAGAATCATCTAGAATGAGGGAATATTCCCAGAACCTTATACAAATTTCGCTCAATCTCGCCTAGCGCAGGCTAAAGAGGGCCTAAGTGCACTGCAGTGCAGGCCATAGTAGGCCTGCCTGCTCTGCAACACACTGTCTCAAGGCTTGGGCTACACTGATGTCCCAAGGAGGCATTTCACGAAGGCTTCAGGCCAGGAAACTTTCATGGAAGGAAGCATTAAATGAGTTGACTTGTCTAGGGCATGTAACAACTGAATTAGGGTTTGATGAGCCCTAATAGTACTAATCTGAATGTCGAGAGCGATGTGCCCAAATAGACCTGTAACAATTTCCCCCTAAAGCATGAAGTCGAAAATGATAATGTCAAGTGATATGTTGTACGATGTGATGGAGAGGAACTGAAGTGGATGGTGACCTACATCGATTACAATACATAACATCATGATATTTTGAATTTTTTCATGAATTTCTGAGGGAAGGCATACCCATACTCATCATATAAACTTTTCATTATATGTACATAGATAGTCGTCTACAAATATAGACCCATGATAGGATGACCATTCGTGTAAAGCCATTGTACAGATGATTTACTACTCTCTTGAAATTGCATCCCGAATGGATGAAACTAGATCTAGGGTATTCTATCTCGTCCTAGCGTTCGCTCAAGTATGAGTCTAACCATGTGAATATGTGATCTGAAGTCGAACATGGGAAGACACCATCTGATTACCAGCCAATGATGTAAGTCGTTAACAGACACGAGAGAGATCACCGATAATGATAATTATTCTCAAGGTACTGCAGTACATTCTGCATGGTGTGAATAGATGTTTTGATCGAACACCGTACAAATTCTTTTGGTTGAAGGTCAGTGATGTCAACCTGTCGTTGGAAGCGAGAAACTTTCCATTGATGTATGCAAGCCCCAAGGTACTGGAAGGGTGTTTCTAAGTCAACTTCTTGGATAATGTGCTGATGTCGAAAAGAAGCGACTTGTCGCAGGAGGGCCTTGATGTATCCCACATCAACGACACGAAATGAGTGTAATGATTTTGGAGACGGAATGTGACTGACGACACAAGGTTCAGGAATGGCGGTCATGAAAATGAAGGTTTATGAGTATTGCAAAGGATGAGTTTTACTGAATGACTTCTCTTGAACATGTCAGCGACATTGAATGAATTGGAAACATTGACCCAAAACCAAAGTGATGGATGGTGTGATAGACCATAGGTATGATAACCATCAAGCAGATAACCCAACCCAAATAGTCACGGAGATGAAGTGAAAGTTTCATGTTCAAGAGCGACTTGCTACCATAAAGTGATTTATCCCTTTTCCCATTTTCCCTAGTCATTGCTGACCAGTACCTCTTTATTTTTTAACAAGCTTGAGGAGGATAACATATGCTTGTAGTATAATTCCACCCTTTGGGTGAATCCATTGCTATGTAATGTTTTAACGAGCCTAGCGAAGTTGAAACTCGGTCTTATCATGATGGACAAGTTTGTCGCTATTTGATGTTTTAACGACAATGAGAACTCGGTCCTTTTCATGTTTAGATAGTTTGAAAAGGGACAAAAAGAAAACTCCACAAGTTATTTTTCGTAAATTTGTCTCTCAACTTCAAAAAAGCGTAAAATAATACAAGAGAGAACCTATTGACCATGTTCGATCAACGTATTCCTTTTTTGTAAATAATCTATCTCAGTCCGGAAAAGGGTTAAACTTATACTAAGTAGATGTCATTTCCAACCCATTAACGAGCTGAAAAAGACAAGCGCTCGACAATCTTTTCATGTTTCAAGAGTCTTAAAAGAGCTTAAAGAGGACTCCACTTAGAGGAACGAGTGGTGTCTAGGATAACAACTGGTTTCGGTGATGTTGGAACTTCTCAAAACATGTTGATTTATGTGAAGAGGCTGGCTAATAAGACCACTCATTGCAACTATTCCTCAAAAAAGGGTAAAACAACCAAGTGAAAGCGTATGATCAGCCAAGCAGATAGTGACGATGGAAGGAGAAAAACCAAGGCTCATCTGACAGAAGAGGCTGATAGAATGGCAATCACGAGGGTTAAAATGGAGATGGGTTCATTTTTACACAAGCTTGAACCATAGGAAACTATGCTTGGATTCAGTTTCATGTTTACACAAGATTGAAACGAAAAAACTATTCTTGGATTCAGTCTCATTTTTACACAAGCTTGAACCATGAAAAAATTATGCTTGAGATTGGTTTACATGCCCCCAACATGATGACTCAATTATAGGTGCATGCCCCCCAAGCTTCACTGCATTCACCTAAGTAGACTACTCGTGGATATAAGGTGGATGGAATGAAGGTTCATATACGAGATCGAGTGAAAGACTCGATTGGGATTTTACGAGATCTAATCAAAGCATCGAATTGGAACTTTGCTCCAGGGGACCTTGTTTCATTTTTTAATGAGCTTGACATAAGACAAGGAACTCTGCTCAGATTCCTTGTTTCATTTTTTAATGAGCTTGACACAAGACAAGGAACTATTCTCTAGGACCTATTTCATTTTTAATGAGGTTGACACAGTAAAAGAACTATCCTCATATTCCTTGTTTCATTTTTTAACGAGCTTGACACAAGACAAGGAACTCTACTCATATTCCTTGTTTCATTTTTTAACAAGCTTGACACAAGAAAAGGAACTATGCTTTGGGACCTGTTTCATTTTTTTTAATGAGGTTGCTGCAGTAAAAGAACTATCCTCATACTCCTTGTTTCATTTTTTAACGAGCTTGACACAAGACAAGGAACTATGCTCATATTCCTTTGTTCATTTTTTAACGAGCTTGACACAAGACAAGGAACTATGCTTTGAGACATGTTTCATTTTTTAATGAGGTTGACACAGTAAAAGAACTATCCTCATACTCCTTGTTTCATTTTTTAACAAGCTTGACACAAGACAAGGAACTATACTCATATTCCTTGTTTCATTTTTTAACGAGCTTGACACAAGACAAGGAACTATGCTCATATTCCTTGTTTCATTTTTTTAACAAGCTTGACACAAGACAAGGAACTGTGCTCATACCCTTTGTTTCGTTTTTTAACAAGGTTGACACAAGACCAGAAACTATCCTCATACCCTTTGTTTCATTTTTAACGAGGTTGACACAAGACCAGGAACTATCCTCATGGGCCCTATTTCATTTTTTAATGACGTTGACACATTAAAAGAAATATCCTCATATTCCTTGAACACGACCCATAAGAGGTCATGAATTCTAAGAGGTTCTCATTAGATGGGAGAACAATGCTCTGGAATGGACAAGTAGCAAGGAATCCATTAGAGAGATCTGGTTCCAATGCCCCCAGTACATAATGCACAACATCACGGAATTGATCGTCAATTGATGTAGGCATGGAATGGGTTGCCACATAATTGACCTGTGGCGGGGAAGATACCATTGGGACAAAAGGAACATTTAGGTATGATGATTGACTGAAAGCCATATTTGGATCGAGAAATGAAAGCTAGTCAACGGTGACAATTCTGCCTTCATGCAGGAAACACATCACTTGAAAGAGTGTTGAAACAATAGCTCCCATGTCATAAACATAGTTGCGCCCAAGAAGTAAATTGTAATCTAAAGGGCCTGGGACTACCATCACATTGAGATAAACATTTTTTCCTCCCAAAGTAATAGGCAATTGAGGAAGGATCCCTAATGGTTGACTGGTTCCTCTGTTAAAAGCCAACAGATTCTGAGTAACAGGCACAAGTGGCGGCGAATCGAGCACTTGCCAAGCAGTGGAGGAAAGGATACTCATAGATGCACCTTCATCCATGATAGTTCTAGGTATAATCATATTACAAACCTATACTATGATCTGGAAAGGAACATAAGAAGGAAGACGACATCTTGCTAGTCGATTCCAATAAAAGGAAGTGACTAGACTACTTGGAGGGGGTACCATAAGAACGAGAGAAATACCCCCTTGAGTTACGAGAACGGGAGGATTTTCCTCCTGTCTTGATGGAACATGAGGGTTGCCT
Organism: Pinus tabuliformis; assembly: GCA_031772625.1. Classification (NCBI taxonomy): domain Eukaryota; kingdom Viridiplantae; phylum Streptophyta; class Pinopsida; order Pinales; family Pinaceae; genus Pinus; species Pinus tabuliformis. The sequence goes on from CM062813.1 coordinate 721,333,699, forward strand.
CCAAGCTCATTGGAATCTGAAGAAACGAAAAGAACCTGAGTGGTATCATAATCACTCTCTATGGGAAAGGTACGATTAACTGAAGGTGAAATCAGGTCAACTATTTCCTCAACCTGTGATTTATCAAGTATAGACTCATGAGATTCACATTCAGAGAGAGTGGGTTTGACCAACAGTTGATTTGGGTCAGTCACTTCATCAACTAGTGAAGGATTAAGGGAGAGTCTCCTGTAACCAGATGGAAGTCACTGCGGAGAAGCAAGACGGTTATCCAACAGTTTTTGGGCTTCATCCAGATAGGGAAAAAGGTGAATGGGGTGATTCCCTTCACTTAACCTATAGGGAAACTTAACTTTACCCTTCTTTCTATGAACTTTACTACCACTAGTTGATGGTGTGTCACCAGCATGATCTCCAGAAGTTGATGACATAGGATAATGTGAATGAGAAGACCATTCTTCTAAGATCTGAGGAATACCAGAACAATTTCGAAGAAGATGGTCTCTCGTACAAAGTTTGCAAGGATATCGAAGTTTGTGAGGCTTATTAGACAGTTTCTCATTATAAGTTGCATTCGAAGCAATGGTTGCTTGGTTGCCCCCCTGCTAAATTTGCTTCTTCTTCTTCTTATTCTTCCCTTTCTTCTTTTTCTTATCCACCTCGTTACTAATGCCAATACTTTCACCAGGCGAAGAGGAAGAAGGGGAGGAAGAAACAACTAACGAAGAAGGCAAAGGGTCAACTGGAGGTTGATTTTGTCTAGTTGTAGGAATATTCAGTTGCGGGGCCAAGGAGGTTGAGAACAACCATATTAGCAAGCCAATGGTAAGTCCCGGAAGGGACAATGTAGCCATATAAGGAGCACCAATATTTCCGAAAGGAGGAAAAAGACTAGGATTCCCATCCAAAGGAATTCCTTGATCGATGGACTCCGGAGTTATTGCCATATGTTTCAACCTAAGATCAACTAAGGGGTGACATAGAGGATGTTATCCGCGGTCAATTAATTTATTTTAGTCAAAATAACATAACAAAACAAAAGAGGGATAATCTAAGCAAAAGGATTACCAAGCAACTGTTAACTGCAATATACTGCCTCAGTAAACCAAGGACTTAACATATGTGTAGGAAATCTCCCCGAATGCTATGTTCGGTGTATCACAATGTACAAGGCGGCCGACTCGATTACCTAAGGATGGATAGAAACCTAATGTAGTCCTCCCATATATACCCGAAAGTACGTGGAGGCCCAATCTGTGTTAGTGTTGTCTAATGCGAAACCGCATAGTGAGAGCATTCCTTTATACTTTTCGTACTATAACACCGCCCTATATACCCGAAGGTATGTGGACGAGCTACGATATACTTACGTACGTGGAATGAGGTATCACACTCAGAATGTATCGCAAATAATTAACGACAGCTACTATGTTTTACGACGCCGAAACCCGTCTCTAGCCTAGAACCTCTAAATGTTATTCGCTAGGTGAAAATGCTCCATTAGATTAATTGAGATAACTTTTAAGTTGATCTTGATTAAGAGATTGTCTTTCAGGTTCACCGCGTGATGTCTTTGAAATTCTTAGAATGAAACTATGATGAGAAACATTCTTTCATTTTATTTGAACAATGAAAACCTTAACTACAAGGGATAGAGCAATCATAATGTTTAATCAAAGAGCAAAGAGCACATCTAATGCAATTTCCCTATACTATTCCTATAAGCACACACAAACCTCTAATTGCATAATGCAAGTTTTTCTTTTCAATTCCCTTAATGTTTAGATGAACAAAAGGAAACTAATGCACATACAATCAATCAATCTTTTTGCAAGAAATGAAGACTTTACGACAGTTCCTTTTTGAAAGAAATGAAGACTTTACAACAATTCCTTTTTGAAAGAAACGAAGACTTTACGACACTTCCTTTTCAAAAAAGATTAATCGACTATAAGCTAACTTTGACAATGAATTGATAATGATAAAGAAATCATTTAAGAAACACTAAACAATCAAGGTCAAAGTAGGGCTAGGAAGAGAAATACAACTTGATTTCAGAACCACAAGAATCATTGATCTTTCAGCAAACAACAAGAGAAGCAACTTTGGAAAAATCAGACCAAAGGTGGGTTTTTTAGCCTAAGAGGAATCAACGCAGGCCAGAGAGGGAGACAATGCGCTACAATGCACTATCTCTAAGGCAAGGATTGCTTTGCGGCGCACTGTGTCAAGACCAACACTGCACTGGTGCCAGAGAGTCAATTCAAGAGACATTCAAGCACAATTTTTGACTAAAAACACTTCAAAAAGACTTAAATAAGATTAACAAAGCTAAGAAAAGTCTAATAGGGTGTAATATAAGGAGGGGAAGCCACCAAGAACGACAGTCATTCCTAGTATGGTTGCCAATTTGTTACACGGAATTTGCATCTACGGATAAACACATTTTCCCTAGGTTGGTGACTACACCTAGAACAAAAGAATGAAAGTAGTTTAACCTTTTATTATAGAAGATAGATGAGATAGAGGAATTTACTTGTAGTCTTTCACTTCCTAAATCTCTTTTGAATCACTCCTGTCACTCCCACTTGAACTAAATCTGCTCAAAAGGTACCTGCATCAAGAGAAACAGAAACAAGAAACGATCAAAGCATACATGAACTATTGACTATAAAACAATGGAATCAAAGAAATTGAAACACATAATGAACACATATATGAACAATCATATGAGAAAAGGAATAAGCTCTTTATTAATGTAGAAGGAAGAGTATCACCCAATATAGTTCAATCTTGTGCCACTCCTCCAGCTTCAGTTCAACCCTCACCACATGAAAAGCACAACACTCCAGTAGCATAACATTGCTTAATATAAACTCAATCCTCAAACCAATAGAATTTCCTTACAAACTTTAGATTCTAGCCCCCTGATCACTATGATGAGTGCTCAATTTATAAGAAATGGAGGTGGTTTTCTCATAAATGAGGGTATTGAATGGCCTTAACTTGTATTTAGTTTCCATGGAGCAAGGGATGAGAGGATAGGAGGTTAAAGGATCCTTAGCCTATCCAATTTCGAGCTCATAGGAGGGGATAAGAGATGGGAGTCTTCTAGAATCATCTAGAATGAAGGAATATTCCCATAACCCTATGAAAATTTCGCTCAATCTTGCCCAGCGTAGGCTAAAGAGGGCCTAAGTGTACTACAGTGCAGGCCACAGTGGGCCTGCTTGCTCTGCAATGCACTGTCTCAAGGCATGGGCTGTGCTGGTTTCCCAAGGAGACATTTCAGGAAGGCTTCAGGCTAGGAAACTTTCATGGAAGGAAGCATTCAATGAGTTGACTTGTCTAGGGCATGTAACAACTGAATTAGTGTTTGATGAGCCCTAATAGTACTGATCTGAATGTCGAGAGTGATGTGCCCAAATAGACCTGTAACAGGGAGAAGGAAAAATTATTAGAAAGAAAAGAATGGAACTTATAATCAATGGAATGAAAGCCATACCAAGCTATAAAGACCATGAAGGCTATAAGGTATGTCACTTCAACATCATATGTATGGTTTCAATACAAAAAGAATGCAAATCTTATTGAAATAAGAACTAAGAAGGAGATAAGAAGATGACTTACTTGGTGGTTTATTGACCTCAATTGGGTGCTTGCATGATATTATTTGTTAGGTCCCTATACTACTAGTGTAACCCCTTATTGTTATTAGCACAACCCCCTTATTATATTGTTGTGCCCATGTAGTCCCCATATTGTTATTGTTGTGCCCCATAGAGGCCCACTATTGTTATTATTGTGCCCTTACATTATTATTGTTATGTCAGCTCTGATTATATTATGACCCCTTAGACTCCTATATATATAAAGGAGGTATTTTCATTTGTATCATCCAAGAATTATTAATTTGTGTAGTTTAAAGGAGCTTTCCCCTCGAAGAGGCTGATTTCTTAGGTGTTGATCTATCTTTTCTATCTTTTTGTGAGTTGGTTTCATAACATTTGGTATAAGGGCTTTGGATTCTAGGGTTTTGCTGCTCCAAACAGGCCATCATGGAATTTTCTCTATAACTATTTTTATGCAACGTTTCAGAAGCGAAAAAAAAACCCATTTGAGACGAAATCACACTGAACCTCGGGTCTAAATTTCAAATCTTGTATCACTATAGTTTTGGAGATATGATATGAGGAAGTTAGGGTTTTTGCAAGCTCCAGAATTTCATCTAAAATAGGTCATCGTGGAATTTTCGCTATAACGTTTTCTCTACAAAGATTCAGAAGCTATAACAAAAACCCGTTTGAGAAGAAATCGCTCTGAACCTTGGATCTGAATTTCAGAACTTGGCTCGCTATATTTTTGGATATATGATCTGAGGAAGTTAGGGTTTTCTGCAGACTCCCGAATTACATCCTAAACAAGTGGCCTTAGGAAAATCGTCATACCTTTCTCTTTGAGAATCAAATTGAAATTTCATAAGAAGTTACGGAAAGAGGACACACTGTATTTTGTTTGGGTATAAGTTTAAGAACCTAAGGTTGAAACAGTGACACGTGGAACATCGTACAATTTCACTTGACAAAACTAGTCTATAATTAGGTCATTGCGAGAGATTGGGAATAAATCTTTCTTCGAGAATCCAATTGTGATCCGACTTGCGAAGTTAGAAAGAGGACTCAGAGGGCTATTATAGGCCAAAATTTCAGAACTTAAAGATCCAAAATTACAGAGTTACATTCATTTCAAGATCGAGCTCCTAAAATCAAGAAAAAGCGAGATGAGGAAGTTTGATGGCAAGGATCTGGTAAATTGGATACTACAGATGGAGAAATATTTTGATCTACATGGTGTACCATTGTTACAAAAGGTACGTATTTCATCTAATTATTTAGAACCAAATCAATTTTTATGGTATAAAGGGCTTTTTTCTCGTAAACCACTTGTCACGTGGTCAATTTTCACAGAGGAAATGATAGCACATTATGAGGATACCAAGAGCAACACCTTCTTTAGCCAATTGATAAATCTCAAACAAAAGGGTTCAATGGTAGAGCACATTGAGGACTTTCAAAAATTGAATATAAGGGTAAATGATATTCTAGAGAAGCAAAAGATAAATAGTTTTATCTATGCCATGTGTTGGTATCATCCTAAGACCCTTTTTCCTTCCCAGTTTCACATCATTTATCCATACACTTTCATCATTTATCCCTCAAAATCCTTGAATATTGATTATTAATTGTTCTATAGTTATTAGATTGCATAAGAATTAATTTAGGGGTTTTATGTTCCAGAATTAGAGGTTTTTGATGACTTGACTACAGGAAGTACCCACAACCTGTAATGAGTTTACCGTTTGACATGTGGCGCAGCGGATGAGCGAGAACGGAAAGCATGGGCGAAAAGTGGAATGTCCAAGGATGGACAATCACCTATCTTCCATCCAAATCGGGCCTCCTAAGCATGCGGTCAACCTCAGTCAAAGCAGGGTACTCTGGCGCATAAAAGCAGCAACAACATTGTTCTATTTTCATTTTGATTTTTCTTGTTATTTTTGAAACTTATGGTATGGAAACATTTTGCAAAAGCTATGTAAAAACGCGGCAACAGCATGTGCATTCACTGCATCTAAGACATGGCTGTATGTACGCGTATGTAAATACAGTGGTTGAATTTTTTTGATGGTTAATCAATAGTTGAAACATTTGCTTCGAACAAAGTTTAGTTAATACACAGAGAATCGTTTACAGTCCCAACGTGTGTTCACTCCTTTGCATTGGTTGATTGATTGAACGGTGGTAGTCGGTATACCCTTAGGCGCGGACGGGCCCTGCGTCCTTTGTTTGGTATACTGCTCTTCGTTTTTGTTATATTTCATTTCAGTTCATATATATATATATATATATATATATATCTGTGTGTGTGTGTGTGTGTGTGTGTGTGTGTTTACACAACGTTGCATTGATTCCGATTTATGTATCACACAGATTGCATTATAATTTCGATTTATATAACTGTTGATTCACATAGCATACGGGTTGCAGTCATATGAGTTTTCGATTCTTTTATGATTTAAGTTTCATTACATGCATATGTATATGGTGTGCGCATCAGAAGGGTTTATTGTTATGTTGAATGGTCAGCATTAGGGCCTGGAACGAGAATCTTGTAAGGGATTTGGCCCTCGTGTGATTTACAAATACATGCTTATAAACTCTGCCCCCTTTTTCAGTCTATTCATGTTCCTTTTATACAGCTTAATAGTGTACATATCTTGCATGTTGTGTGTGTGTCCTGAGCAAATATTTTCTGAGTGATACCTCTGTAAGGAGGTTAGAATCATTGCCATAATCATACACAGTCTTTAGAGTCACAGTTTGCTTTAATAGATGCATGTCATAATCAGCATTGTAGTCAAATACATCAGTAGGGTAATCTAGGTGTGTGAAGGATAGGTTGCATATCACGGTCTTCTGTAAGGAAGCCTTGCAATTTCCCTCATAATCACCTGGGCGGTAATTCTTTATGTCTATATATCTTAGACCACGCCTCTAAGTTTACGCACCTCGGTCGATATTAAATATAGAGTCTAGTCTAGTACCCTAGCTAGAACCACTACATTTTGGCGCCGTTGCCGGGGAGGCGTAAGTAAAGAATTCAAACAAGCAAAACAAAAAAAAAAAATTTAATTCACAAAAACCAAAAACACAGTTAGAATCATGTTCATTTATGCCTAGACTTAGGGACAATCAAGGGAGATTTGTGAAAACCCCCCACCATCTTAACACTAACCCATCATCATCAGGAGCAGACTCAACACCAACTGAGGAGGATATTCAAACATTAGCTGAGAAATTTTATTCAGGACAGCATATTACTTTTGCTGAGAGGGAAATTCTGTTTGCACATAAATCACAGCAACCTTTTCCTAAAGCTTCTACACAAAGGAAAAGTAGCACCATTACCAAACAATCCTCCTTTCCCTCTTTTCCACCTAGAGACACTAAGAAACCAAGCAAAATGGCTGAGGAGGGATCTGGATCAGTCCCCCATCAAGAGGAAGAGGAATCCACTTTTAAATTCCCTATACAAGAACCACAGGAGGATGAGGAGATTAAAATGAAAAATATACCCCCATCCGTGCTACCCAATTTCTATGGTATGGCATCTGAGGATCCGGACTCATTCTTATTTGAGTTCGACATTGTGTGTCGCACTTATGGTTATACAGATGATGCTCACAGACTGAGATTATTTCCAGCCACATTAAAGGCAGCAGCCTTGAAATGGTTTATGGGGCTAGGGGAACATGCCATAGGAGATTGGGATGACATGAGGAGGGTATTCCTGAGGAAATATCAGCCTTATTGCAGATCCAAAGATTCTAAAGATGACATCTTTAGAATGAGTCAGCAGGAGGATGAGACCTTAGAAGAATATCTAGAACGGTTTGTTTATAACTTGCAAAAATCTAAACACCGAACAATGCCTCTTGATCTAGTCCGCACCATATTTTTGAAAGGTATCCGGGAAGAGTACATGGATGATCTCAACCTAATGGGCAAAGGTGATATCTCTGCCTTACCCTTTGAAGAAATAGCTGGACTGTGTGAAAAATATTCCAGAAGTAAGGCCAAAATGGGAAAGAGAACCTTGCCCTCTAGGGTCACAAAAACTGCCTCTGCTAGTGTCACCCGGGCTGAAATTGGTAATCTCTTAGAAGAGTTCAAAACAGATTTGTTAAGTACTCTAGGAAACCAAATTGATACCTTAAAAGCCAAAAAGAAACAAGAGGAAGAAGACAATATCATGGCCATTTTCTGCCCCAAGTGTCGCAAGAAGCATGCATTAAAAGACTGTCCTCTAGAAAATATACAAGTATGTGCTTTCTGTACTGAGCATCATGATATGTTTAACTGCCCCAAAGTTAAAATTGTGCAGAATTGTAACATGGCAGCCAGCACAGAGATGGAGAACGTGTACTACATGGGTGCAAAGCGACCATGGCAACCAAGGCAAACACCCCAAGGTATGTTTCCTAATCAAAGCATGCAATTTCCTATGAATGATCAGATGTATGCACAAAACTCATGGAATATACCTATGCCATGGCAGCATGGAAACCAATCACAAAATCAATGGAGACCATCTCAACAATATCCCCAATCTTACCATCAGTATCCTCAATCATATCCACCTTACTCACAGCCATATCAGCAGTACCAGCAGCCATATCCATCACATTCACAGCCATATCAGCAGTACCATCAGCCAATTGTTTATCAGTCCCAGCCTTCTCAACAAACTCTGCCTGCTCCTCCACAAATAAATGTCCCACAACTTCAATTTCCAACTAATCCACAACCTCCCAGACCAACACAAATACCTGCTCAAACTGTCCCAAATCCGAACAATAGAGCAGAGAGGCCAGCTTATAACGTGGAAGAAGGAACTTCCCACTCCACATTGCCTTTACAAAACATTAATCTGAGGTCTGGTAGGGTGCTTCAGAAGGATTCTCCAATAACAGACCAGCAAGAAGAAAACTTAGAAAAAGAAAAAGAGATAACAACTCAAACACAACCAAGCAGTGAAACCAAAGATAAACAAATGCAGTCACTGCAACCACCTTTTCCGGACCGTTTGGTCCAAGTCAGACCACCATTACCTCCGCCACAATTTGATGTTTTGGATGAACTTAAAAATGTCTACATAAAAATCCCTTTGCTGCAAGCTATAAAGGACATTCCTATTTACACCAAAGCCATCAAAGAGATGTGTCTCAAGAAACCTGCTAGGAAGAGGATTGATCCGCAGACCATTCATGTTTTAGGAAATTTAGCAGGCCTTATGACCAATACCATCTCCATGGAGAAGTATGTTGATCCGGGCATTCCAAAAGTGACCACTATCATTAACAACATACGGATCCCAAACACTTTGATAGATCTTGGAGCTGCAATCAATGTCATGACCCTTGAAACTATGAGAACACTCCAGCTTGTGAATTTGCAACATACCACAATTGTTCTTGAGCTAGCTGATAGGTCCAAAGTCATTCCTGAGGGGATTTTGGAAGATATCATTGTTTCACTGGACTCTTGGGAGTATCCAGTGGATTTCCTCGTCCTGCAACCCAAATCCAATCTAGGAGGACATCCTATCATTCTAGGCAGACCATGGTTAGCGACTGCTGATGCATTTATTGGATGCCGATCAGGTAACATGATTATCTCTAGAGGGACCGAAAGGAAACAACTCACCCTCTACCCATCAGCACAATCACCTGCAGTCACACATAACTTGTGGCTTGATGACAAATTTAATGACAAAGAGGAGGTACAATCTGTTTTTAGCATTGACCAGATCTATGATTTCCATGAAGATAATATTGATTTGGTAGAATTATTTCTCTCACAGCCTGATATATCTGAAAACTTGAGAAATGAACAATATAATGCTGCAGATGTACTTCTCGCTCAGAACTTTCAAGAAACATGCACTATCCACTCCTTGCAATCTACATTTCATGACATCTTTCCTGTTCAATCCATCACCAATACTCAGAGTCAAGTCATAGAGATCAGTCCGGGCAAAATTTTGAACGTAGGTAACCACCTAGACTCATCTCAACAAGAAAAATTGATTAGACTCTTGACAAAGTACCAAAAAGCCTTTGCATGGGATTACACTGACATGCATGGGATTCACCCCGACACATGCACTCACCACATCTACACAGATAGCACCATTAAACCGGTGAGGCAACCACAACGAAGAATGAACCCCATGCTCCAAGACATTGTCAGAGAGGAGTTGCAAAAACTCTTGAGAGTCAACTTTATATATCCTATTTCTGACAGTCAGTGGGTATCCCCATTGGTTATTGTGCCTAAGAAGAATGGCAAGTGGCGTATCTGTGTTTACTACAGACAGCTGAACAAAGCCACACTCAAAGACTACTTCCCACTGCCATTCATTGACCAAGTGTTAGACACCCTAGCCGGCAAATCATCCTTTTCATTTCTTGACGGTTTCAGTGGCTACAACCAGATCCGGATTGCCTCTAAAGACCAGGACAAAACCACCTTCACCTGTCCTTGGGGCACCTATGCCTACAATGTTTTGCCATTTGGACTTTGTAACGCTCCAGCTACATTTCAGCGAGCTGTGTTAGCTATATTCGCTGATTTGATTCATGATTGTGTTGAAGTGTATATGGATGATTTTTTAGTATATGGCAATTCTTTTGATCATGCATTAGAAAATCTAGAAAAAGTTTTGAAAAGGTGTATTGAAGCTAACCTGTCCCTCAGCAACAAAAAGTGCTTCATGATGCTAAATGAAGGGATTGTGTTGGGCCATTATATCTCTTTTCAAGGCATCCAGGTTGACCCAGCAAAGATACAGATTATTGCCGATTTGCCTATTCCACAGAACCAGAGAGAGGTAAGAAGTTTTCTCGGGTATGCTAGCTATTACCGCAGATTCATTGAACATTTTAGCAAGATAGCCTTACCTTTGTTTAAACTTCTTGCCAAAGATGTACTTTTTACTTGGACTGAGAACTGCCAACATGCATTTGAACAACTTAAGAAGAAACTGTCTACTGCACCAGTCCTGAGAGGGCCTAATTGGAGTTTACCATTTCATATTTTTACCGATGCATCTGACACTGCCATAGGTGCATGCTTAGGCCAAAAAGAAGAATCTTGTACATATGCAATTTATTTCATTAGTAAAAATCTCACACCTGCCGAGCTAAACTATACAGTTATAGAGAAGGAAACACTTGCCATCATTTATGCTGTGAACAAATTTCGCCATTACATAACTGGTTATGAAGTCTTTGTACATACTGATCACTCTGCCATTCGACATCTCATGAATAAACCAATAACTAGTGGCAGAGTTACCAGATGGTTACTATTGTTGCAGGAATTTAACATCACAGTGCTAGATAGACCAGGTAAAGAAAACCAGGTGGCAGATTTCCTCTCTAGACTACAAAATCCAGGTGAGATTGTTCCTGTTGAGGACTCTTTTCCGGATGAGCACTTATTCGCAATTTCCATAGTAACTCCTTGGTTTGCTGATTTAGCTAATTACTTGTCTACAGGTAGAACACCTCCACATTTCACTGCAAAGGAAAGGAAAAGACTAATCAAACAAAGTGTTAGATATTCTTGGCTTAATGGCGATCTCTTCTACACTGGTTTTGATATGATCATTAGGAGATGTGTCCGAAATGATGAGGTAATTGACATTTTAAAATCTTGCCATGATGAACCGTGTGGTGGGCATTTTGCAGCGAAGCGGACAGCCTTCAAAGTTCTTACTCTTGGATACTATTGGCCATCCATTTTCAAGGATGCCAAGAAGTATGTAAAGAGTTGTGACAGCTGCCAAAGGATGGGCAGACCCACAACTACGGATCAGATGCCCCTTCAGCCCCAAGTTCGCTTAGAACCATTTGATAAGTGGGCTCTGGACTTCATAGGACCGATCAACCCAGCCTCTAATGGTAAGAAGTACATCTTAGTGTGTACTGATTATGTCACAAAGTGGGCAGAAGCAAAAGCATTGGTAAGAGCAACCGAACACACAGTAGTCAATTTCCTCTTTGACGAGATCTTTGTGAGGTATGGAGTGCCAAGAGAAATTGTCACTGATCAAGGAACCCAATTCACCTCCCAGCTCATGAAGGATATCACAGACAAATACCAAATAAAGCATAGGAAAAGTACCCCCTACCATCCACAGGCCAATGGGCAGGTGGAATCAACCAACAAGACTCTCGAGGGGATCATTACCAAAACTGTTGCAATGAACCGCAAAAACTGGGAGGAGAAGCTCAAGGAGGCACTCTGGGCTTACCGGATTACTTGGAAAGATACCACTGGATTTACACCATACCAGTTGGTGTACGGTAAGGATGTCATGCTTCCTATTGAATTCCAAATTCACACTTTCAAATTAGCTGCAGATTTATTAATTGATTTGGATCAAGCACAGAAAGAGAGAATCCAGCAGTTGAATCAGCTGGATGAGATGAGGCAACAAGCAGAACAAACCACCACCCTCATGCAAAAGCACAGGAAGCAATGGCATGATTCACACATTAAAAAGAAGCACTTCAAAGAAGGTGACTGGGCTCTGCTTTTTGATTCAAAATTCAAGGATCATAAAGCTAAGTTCACCACCCATTGGATGGGCCCTTATGAAATTGTGCAGGCTTATGACAATGGTTCAGTTAAACTTCGAACTATTGATGGCAAAGGTCATTGTTTCACAGTCAATGGTCATCGCCTAAAGCTGTACAACAAACCCATCAGCAAGCAAGACTTTCTCAATACATTATCTCAGCAAGAAGAGGTTGAGGTACTGCAGCCCTCAGCTGCAGTATCACTGCCTTAATTTCATTTTCTTTCAATTCCAAAATAAAAAAAAAAAAAAAAAAAGAGAAAAAAAAAAAAAAAAAAAAAAAAAAAAAAAAAATAAATAAATAAATAAAACAAAAACTAAAAAAAATAAATAATCATAATAATGGGTTAGATGTGAAAACCAGTATCTGGCACAATCTAACCCCGAATTCCTACCTGAAAACCAATTTATTGGCGGGTATGAATTCTACTTCTGTTGTTCATTATTTCCTTTCTCAGTTGCATCATGACTTGAGGACAAGTCAAACTTTCAGTCGGGGAGAGGGAGACATCTGTTCTGTTACTTTTATCTCTCCCTTGTATATTCTTCAGATTTCTATATTTCACTGTAAATTTCCAACAGCAGCTTGTTACCAGTATTCTAGACTTTAACAAATAAGCTGTTCTGTCATGATTTTCAGAGGGACCTGGTTGTAAATAGTTTGCAGGGGGACCTGTTTTGATCAGACACCTATGCTACCAACACCATCAGTGCAATGGGACCTGTTTAAGATATTCAGAAGGGACCTGTTTAAAGCAATTGACACCTGTTTGAGACATTCCAGCCAGCAGTAGGGACCTGTTTAAAACATTCAGTTGGGACCTGTTAAAAAAAATTCTTGATAACAAGGGCTACTTCAACCAAGCTCTTACAAGGATTTGGCATCAATACTTCAGCAAATTGCAAGCTCAGTGAACCTGTAATAATACAAAGAGCTGCATGCACATCTTTAGTTTTCTCAAGGGACCAACATATTCAGTTTTCAAAGGGACCTATTACACTTTCAGTCTTCAACAGTCTTCAAGAAGGGACCTGTACATTCAAACTTTTCAAAGGGACCTGTTACATCTTCAAAATTTTTCTCAAAGGACCTGTGTATTCAACCTCCTTCAGAGGACCTGTCAAAAAGAACAGTCACAAGGATTAGCAACTCAGCATGTCAAATGAGTAACAAAGGAGTAATGTATTTCTATTCTTGGGCATTTAATTTCCTATATTAGTTTTTAATGTAATTTTGGTGACTATAAGCTGTTGTAATTAATTTCAAGGACACCCTCATACATCCACTCACTACCCTCATTCCACCAAGTTTCATCAATTCCCTACATCCACCTATCCCTTACACCCATCACCAACACATTCACTATGTCATATACCCCCAGGCATACCAATATTCTCTACATGACTGAACATAATTGAAGAGGGCACGTGGTGGGCTGTATGTTTGTTTTAAAAAAAAAAAAAAAAAAAAGTAAAAGTATACAAAGGATGAGATGGAAGCGGCCTATATATATATATATTCTTTACACCATACAGTCGAATCATAACCGCGCCACCCAGCATTGTCACCCAGCATTATAGCTCAACACTTTGGGTACGCTCTCAGCGTTGTTATGCTAACATGCATACAAGCGTACAACCCTCTGTTTTTAAAATTGTATGATTACATTGTAAGACGAGTACAGGGTATTTCACATCCTCGGTTCCCATAACTTACGAAGTGAAAGTTTGAAGCAAGGAACGCGAGGAAATTGTCATCAGTTGGGTAGAGTTACAAAGTAAAGGAGTGAAGCAAGGAACGCCGAGGCGATTGTTACCATTTGAGTGGGGTTACAAAGTAAAAATTTGAACAAGAGCGCAGAGGAGAGTATCACTGTTTGGGGACGGTTTACACAGTGAAACCGGTGAGCGCCGAAAAGGGAAGCATCACCATCCCACGTCTAACACCCACAGCAGTCATATTGACCAGCTAGGCACCGTAATTGAAGATTGAAGGGAGATGCATATACCAGGTAACCGACTTGACATCTCTGTGTTTAAATTCTAAAAGTGTAGACAGAGAAGGGTTAAAGGCATAACCCTCTGCCATCACCATGACTAATAGAGTTGAACCTAGTACATTCGATAGCTCACAGTACCATAAAGACTGTATTGAGATTCTTAGAGAAGCACAGTGGCTACCTTTTCTGGAGAAATTCCATGGTAGTAATGAAGAAGTCACAAAACAATTTGCCTTTACTTTTAATGGGGAAAAGGCCCTAATAGGCAACTTCTCCTTCAGAATCTCAGAGGATACTATAGCTCAGGCCATTGGAGTAAGTCCTGAAGGAGAGAAGTACTTCAAAACCAAGCAGTTCAAGGAGAAATCATGGGTACAATTCATGTCCAGATCTAGAGTTTCCTCAGTGAATTGGAAAAAGGGAGTTCCAAGGAGCTGGTTAGTTCATCCTTGGGATGAAATGGTTTACATTCTTCATAAGTTTATAACATGTGAAGGTAGATACAACATTGTTTATCTCTATCACATCAAGCTACTCCTCCATTTAAAGAAACAATGTGTAATCAGTGTGCCATATTTTCTGCTGCAAAGTTTAACAAAGATGGCCAAAACTATCCAGAAACAAAAAGGGAATGAGGACAAAAGTCTATACCATTTTGGCCTGATTAAAATCCTCATTGAACATGAGTTGCAGAAGCGAGGGAAGCCATGGAAAGAGTTCCTAGTTGTCAACCAGATCAGAGATGAGGAGGAAAAAGAAGAGCTGCAAGAAGATTCTGGGTTTATGAAGGATATAGATGAGGAAATTCCAGTGTCCAAGGCCAGCAGAGCACCTCAACCTGAGGGCAGCATAAGGACCAGAAACATGCAAAAAGAGGATGACAAGAGGGCTGAGAAAGACAAAATCTTCACCACCTACTCCCGAAGGTCAAGAAGGACACCAAAAACTCAGCTGCAAGAAGACCAACTTGAATCTCATGCCCCTGCCCATTTGGATGTTGAAAGTGGTGGTCATTCACCACCAGCACCAGAAGTTGACGTAGAGGTGGAAAGCCATAACCAACAGGAGAAATCTTCACCACCTCCTACCAAAAGACAGAAGAGGTTAGAAAAGCAAATTGAGGAATTGAAAGAAGAACTCATGGAAGCTAACATGTTGGAAAAGGTTATCAAAAGAGAAAATGAACTGCTCAAAACACAAGGCAAAGAAATGCAGAAGACAAATGAAAAGCTAAAGGAAAGGATCAGTGAGTTAGAAACTGAGCAGTCTGAGATTTCCAACTGGGCCACTAAGTGGTACAACCAGAAGAAGGCTCTTAAGGAGAAATATAAAAAGCTGAAACAAGAACTCAAAGGACAGAAGGATCAACAGGTGAAGAAGAATGTAGATACCCTGCTCAAGGCAGCAGAGATCCATGCAGGCACAGAGTTCAAAGGGAGTACCTCTGGGGTAGCATGAGGACATGCTAAGTCCTTAAGTCGGGGAGAGATGTTGGTATCATCCTAAGACCCTTTTTCCTTCCCAGTTTCACATCATTTATCCATACACTTTCATCATTTATCCCTCAAAATCCTTGAATATTGATTATTAATTGTTCTATAGTTATTAGATTGCATAAGAATTAATTTAGGGGTTTTATGTTCCAGCATTAGAGGTTTTTGATGACTTGACTACAGGAAGTACCCATAACCTGTAATGAGTTTACCGTTTGACATGTGGCGCAGCGGATGAGCGAGAACGGAAAGCATGGGCGAAAAGTGGAATGTCCAAGGATGGACAATCACCTATCTTCCATCCAAATCGGGCCTCCTAAGCATGCGGTCAACCTCAGTCAAAGCAAGGTACTCTGGCGCATAAAAGCAGCAACAGCATTGTTCTATTTTCATTTTGATTTTTCTTGTTCTTTTTGAAACTTATGGTATGGAAACATTTTGCAAAATCTATGTAAAAACGCGGCAACAGCATGTGCATTCACTGCATCTATGACATGGCTGTATGTACGCGTATGTAAATACAGTGGTTGAATGTTTTTGATGGTTAATCAATAGTTGAAACATTTGCTTCGAACAGAGTTTAGTTAATACACAGAGAATCGTTTACAGTCCCAACGTGTGTTCACTCCTTTGCATTGGTTGATTGATTGAACAGTGGTAGTCGGTATACCCTTAGGCGCGGACGGGCCCTGCGTCCTTTGTTTGGTATACTGCTCTTCGTTTTTGTTATATTTCATTTCAGTTATATATATATATATGTGTTTACACAGCGTTGCATTGATTCCGATTTATGTATCACACAGATTGCATTATAATTTCGATTTATATAACTGTTGATTCACATAGCGTACGGGTTGCAGTCATATGAGTTTTCGATTCTTTTATGATTTAAGTTTCATTACATGCATATGTATATGGTGTGCGCATCAGAAGGGTTTATTGTTATGTTGAATGGTCAGCATTAGGGCCTGGAACGAGAATCTTGTAAGGGATTTGGCCCTCGTGTGATTTACAGATACATGCTTATAAACTCTGCCTCCTTTTTCAGTCTATTCATGTTCCTTTTATACAGCTTAATAGTGTACATATCTTGCATGTTGTGTGTGTGTCCTGAGCAAAGATTTTCTGAGTGATACCTCTGTAAGGAGGTTAGAATCATTGCCATAATCATACACAGTCTTTAGAGTCACAGTTTGCTTTAATAGATGCATGTCATAATCAGCATTGTAGTCAAATACATCAGTAGGGTAATCTAGGTGTGTGAAGGATAGGTTGCATATCACGGTCTTCTGTAAGGAAGCCTTGCAATTTCCCTCATAATCACCTGGGTGGTAATTCTTTATGTCTATATATCTTAGACCACGCCTCTAAGTTTACGCACCTCGGTCGATATTAAATATAGAGTCTAGTCTAGTACCCTAGCTAGAACCACTACACCATGGAAGCTGATATGAATGGGACGGAAGCATATTGGAAGAAAGGCATGGAAGATTTAAAGAAAGACATGGAAGGTTTGAAGGAAGGTGGGACAAAGCTGCTACAAGAAAGGCCTCCTAATGACGAAAAGGATCTAGAAACATTAAAATAAGAGGATACACACTGGGAACCAACCCTAAAGAAAGAACAAATGAATCCGATCATATCTTGTATTGCAATGGTAGGAATTACCACTCCTCAAACTCTCAAGATAGAAGGACATATCAAGAAGAAGAAGGTTCAAGCAGTGAAATATTAGGAAGAAAAGTATCAAGAAACATCAAAAGAAAAGGATACTCATCAGGAACCAACCCCAAAGAAAGAAGAAATGAATCTGATGATATCTTGTAATGCATTGGTCGGAATTACCACTCCTCAAAGTATAAATATAGAAGGACATATCAAGAAGAAAAAGGTAACAATGTTGATTGATTTGGGTAGTACCCATAATTTTATTCATTGTAAGATAGCCAAGGAATTGAATCGCTGCCTATGTCTAGCTCCAGAGTGTCAATTGATGGTTGTAAGTGGAGGAACCATAAATTGCTCTGGAAAGTGCCATAATATCAAGCTTTCCATGGGAGAATATGTATTGAATAGCCCAATGCTTTCCGTTCCAATGGGTGGTATTGATGTTGTACTAGGAGTCCAATGGCTTCAATCCTTGGGTATAATAGCCTTTAATTTTCAAGAACATTTCATGAAATTTTCTTCAGAAGGAAAGGAAGTTGAATTAAGGGGTATCACAAGGAAACCAAGAAATATAATCAGCTCTAATAGAATGACAAAGCTTCTAAAGAAAGAACAACAAGGCGTAATTGCACAATTATGTTCACTAATGGTTCCCACATCGAAATCATCTATTTCTCCAAATCTCCAAAAAGTCTTGGACAATCATTCCAAGGTATTTGAGATTCCCAAAGGTCTCCCACATATTCGTGATCATGATCATGCTATTCATTTGATTCTAGGAGGTGTTCCTCCAAACATCGGGCCTTATAGATATCCATATGCCCAAAGGAGTGAAATTGAACATATGATTGTAGAAATGGTAGAGGTTGGTATAATTATCCAACCAAATTTGATAAACAAAGCAAGGGATGAATGGAAGAATGGTGAAGCAGGATGGGAACTCATTCAAAAGTTGTTGAAGATCCCAGTTCCAGCAATATTGCCAAAACTTGACAAGGAAGGAAAAATCATATTGGAACCTAAAGCATTCACAGAACCGAGAAGTCGACAACTATGAAATCAATCAATTTCAGAGTATCTCATCAAGTGAAAGAACTTACCCGCTAAAGATTCCACATGGAAGGATGAGAATTTTATACAGAAGCATCAAGAACTACTCAAGCATTGAGGACAACACTTTTTGAAGGAGAGGGGCATGTTAGGTCCCTATACTACTAGTGTAACCCCTTATTGTTATTAGTACAACCCCCTTATTATATTGTTGTGCCCATGTAGTCCCCATATTGTTATTATTGTGCCCCATAAAAGCCCACTATTGTTATTATTGTGCCCTTACATTATTATTGTTATGTCGGCTCTGATTAGATTATGAACCCTTAGACTCCTATATATAGAAAGGAGGTCTTTTCATTTGTATCATCCAATAATAGTTCATTTGTGTAATTTAAAGGAGGTTGCCCCCTCAAAGAGGCTGATTTCTTAGGCGTTGATCTATCTTTTCTATCTTTTTGTGAGCTGGTTTCATAACATTATTCCCTAGGGCATTGGAGATATTAAAACAAATTTGATGACATTCTACATGATGGCCACATGGAGACGGTTACTTGCTTAGATAATAACCTACTTAGGAGGAGGAGTATTTTTCATCCCAGAGGAGTGCATTGGGCCCTAGACAACAAAAAGACTCAGTAGCTTCCTGTTCTAACTAGCTTTCTTAGTAGAGCATGTAGGTTCTACTAGTTATTTTCTTTCTTACTAGCTAGTTAGACCAATCAGTTTGACCAGTAAGATATATATAGATGTCTCAAGGTAGGAAAACTATCTTGGACATACAATTTATTAGTCAAAGGAATATTTCAATAGATTATTTTGTGTGTAATAAGGTCCACTCTTCAAATCTAAGAACCTTCTAGTTGGAGATAATCTCTCAGACCCAACTAGATTTAACTAACTCTTAGAAACTAGGAAAAAACTCCTCCTTGTAGAGAACCAACTCTACTTAATAATGACCAATAACACTAACAATACAAATAAGATCACACACATGACAAGTACGAGTTACATACTCTAACATGGGGGGAAGCACAATGTTTACTGAAGCTTAGAGAGGGAGTTAGAGAGAAGAAATTAAGAGAAATCTAGAGTCATAGATGATCTGATATACACATGTACAATCTAATTGCAAACTAGGGGACTTAGTGTCCAACTTCATAATAATAATATTTTAAAACTCTAGAGAAGGAGCACATCAACTATAAGAAAAAGTTGAAGACATTAATTATATAACAAAATTTGTAAAAAATATTTGAGGAGGGTTTGCAATTTCAAAAGATTTGATCCCTCTCTATGCATGATAAATCTTGAGTCAAGATGAGTTTTAAGCTAGTCATATGTGTGCATGTGTGTGTGTCACTCCATGTTGACAAGGAAGGGAGTTACACATTTATAGGAAGGAATAAATACTATTCGAGATGTTTAATTAATAAATTATATGATGGTTTGTAATGATTTAGACCAAGTCTAAAAGTCTAAGAATGAGAGATGAGGAGAAAATGAGAGAAGTTAGAGATGAAGATGTCTTGAGATATTGAGATATTGAGGAGATACTTCTAGAAATGTGTCGGCCCTGCAATATTATGGAACCGCAGTCCAAAAATTGTGTCAGCACCATTATCACCGCTGACTATATTTAACCGCTAGCATTAAATGATCAACACATGCCACATTGCAACGATTTACACCAATGTTAAATGCAACCGTCATATTATATTTGAACCTCAACAGTTAAATGCCACCGCATATGATTGTTTAAAAATGGAGCGTGCAAGTTTTGAACCCACCAGACTCCCCACAAATCCCTGAATCCACCAACGGGCCAACGACCCAAACCTTGTTTACTCCACTTGACCATCAACATATAAACCTGAACTTGCCATTTGACCGGTGTGGGAGGAGAAAGTGGACCAGTGGAACCATGAGTGAATTAGAGGTGTGTAACCATGAGCAAAGGAATATGCCAATATGCTGAAAATATTCCCTTAGAGTGCCCAAGATGCCAATGTAAGAATTTGTCAAGCTTAGTCATTTTTGCACGTTTTCTCGCTAAGAATCCAACTGTACAGTCAGAATATTCATTTGAGTAGTAGAAATTCAGGTGTCCAATAGCAAGGAATCTTGGCAAAATCTTGTAGAATCTAAAAGATTCCCTTGGAGGCTAATTTTTGCCCAAGGAAAAATGATGCCAACTTTATAGTCATTTTTCACATAATTTCATAGGGAGTGCAATGGTGTGCTCATAATCTTCATCCAAGTAGTAGATTTTTCGACCATCTTTAGGAAGGAATCTTTGAGGGAATCTTCAAGATTTCCGAGGGTCCAAAATTTGACAGTGTTAGAAAGGTGCAAATTTTATAGTCATTTGACACGATTTCGCGCCACGAATTCAGCGGTGGTGTTCGTTTCAGCAGTTGAGATTTTCATTTTTCATCCATCCCCAAAAGTGAAGTTAAATGATGCAGTTATGCCATGTCTTTCTTCTAATTTGGTAAGGTGTTGTTTTTGTTGTTGAGATCCCTGATTTATGTTGAGGGATACTTGTATGCCACATCATATGAGATTTTATTAGCTTGTCATGTTGAAGGAATGCCCATATAAGTGAGAGTTCCTCAGAACATCTTATGGAGAGACATGCCACTCTGATTGAGGGAATTTATCCTTGTAATGACAAAGAATGTACTATTTACTCATCATCATCTTGCAGCAGCATTTAATGAAGTGCACTCCCCACTCTTGACACAAGGGCCCAGAGATGTAACCCAAACTGGGTGAACTCTATTATAAATGTGTGTATGTTCTTCAATTTGGTGGTTGTCTTTATGTTTCGTCATCTTTGAAGTATGCACATGTGGTTGTTATATACTCTTTCATATGCAATTCTGCTAACATCATAGAAGTAAAAGATCTTGGTTAATTCCAGTAGCTGAAGATATCCATATCAAGTTTGGTATGAGAGTGGTCTTCTTGATGATGTGAATTACGAGTGTGAAAGATTGAATGTGAAAGAAGAAGGGAAATAGAGAACAAACTGAGATCTCTACGAGGACCTCCTCAAGATGGCACACATGGTGGACATAATGTATGAATATTATGAGATTAAAATGGCAAGAGAGGAATGGGAGAAATAAAGAGTAGAGGACGATGCTTCATCTACCCCCTCGAGTGAACATTCATGTTCTTCATCATCTTCTCATCATTTAGATGAGGAGATTAATCACAGCCTTCAAGGAGAGAACGCTAAATTGAGGAGACTTCTATGAGAACAGAGAGAGGAGAAGCAGAGACTGTAGCTTCAATTATGAGCTAGATAAGAGGCCTTGGAAGAGTTAAAGTGCAACGAAGGCTTAACGTAGCCATCATCACCTATTTTAGAATCGACAACTGAGGTAAATAGTGTTGATCATTCTTCAGTTTCATTTTCACATGACACCATTTCTATTGGAAACAAGAAGTACCCATTTCAGGAATTGGCATGAGACTTCTTACCAAAATGGGGTATAAAGGAGGAGGACTTGGTGTTAATGGCCAAGGAATGACTTAGCCATTTGAGGTGGTACAAAGACATTGATTTCCAGATTTGGGATACACTGAAGGAGAGTGCTCAATGGTGTCAGAATTTTCCAAGACATTGTCAAAGCTATTAGAGAAAGAGAATGATGGGAACACATCACCATCCTCCCATGACAGTGCAAATTGAAGAGGAAGAGCTAAGGCAATCTCTCATTACCATAATTGCACCAGAGACAGTCAAGAGAGGTATAACAAATATCAGTGTTCTAAACCATTTTAATTACCAGCATGTTAATGATGAACATAAATCATGGCATAGAAAACTATGTAGTTTTTGTGGTTTACATAACCATGTGGTTATTGAATGCTGGAAGAGAATGGTAGTAAGAAAGAGGATGAGGCGTGAACGACCTTCTCCACATCAGGGAAGGAAGTAGGTTAAGTAGGTCTGGAGGAAGAATATTTTTTGCAATCATTGCAACAAAGGTGTACATCAAAGAGCCAGATGTTGGAGGCTTCATCTAGAGTAGTGTCTCAAAGATAAAGTGCCAGTGCAGGAACCAGTTGGAAATGTTTTTTCACAAGTGAATCTGTGATAAGGAGATGACCCATTCACCTTTATGAGTGAGAGATTGTTTTACTAGAAATGGTAGCTTGTCATGGATGCATTTTGTAAATCATGTGTTTCAATTTAAATTGTAAAAGTGATGAGGTTTTTTCCATCGCTTATTAATGCAACGATGATGTTTTGGCCTTTTATTGATAGTTGGGGATTGGTTTCTATTATGATGTCAAATTAACCATAGAGTATGTGTTATAAACTCATGGAAAGTATGGGGATGCTTGGATCTTTATTGGTCAAGTAAGCGAGCATGTAATTTGCAAATATGTACTATAGGTTTGCAAGGGATGCAGGTGTTGGCTCATCACTTATGGCTCTGAAGGATAAGGGTGAAGGAGAAGGAAGGGTGACCTGTCAGGACACTTGTGGTGCAGATAATGTGGCACATCAGTTGCATATTATGTTCATGATTTTGGAGGACCAAAATCTCCTCAGTGGGGAGGAATGATCTAGGTGGCTCCAGAGAAGTTCAAAAGTCAAAGAGGACTAAGAAGAGCTCAAAAATCAAAGTTCTCATATTATAGTGAAACTAGGTCCAAATCGTATTTCTCGTCGCTCTAATTCCAATGGTACGAATGACACTCAAATCTGAGTTTGTATGCTCAAGTTATAGCTGATCAAAGTTCGGTTCAAACTTGGCCAAGTGGCATGCTTAATGAGGCAACAATTTGGTAGTGACTTGGCACATGGAATCCAGCCACCGAAACAGGAGAATTTTTTTTCCTACTTAATTTCACCAGTGACCCTTAAAACTCAGTCAAAAAAGTTCGAACAATGGTTTTTATTTAATATAAAAATTAAAAAAAAATGTATTAATAGGTGGCAGGTTGTCACCCCCGCCGTCGGCACATATATTAACGTATATTATATGGTGGTGGGTGGTTAAACCTCACCACCACACGACCTACCGCAAATGGTCAACACATTTATTACAAAAAATAACTGCATACAATGACACACATTAATGTATGATGGGGCTGATGGGGTTTGAACCCACATGAACGACATGGGTCGGCCCCACAATATTATGTAATCACAATCCAAAAAGTGTGTCATCACCGTTAAAATTGCTGACTATATTTAATCGCCAACATTAAACGGTCAACACACGCCAGATTGCAACAATTTACGCCAATGTTAAATGTAACTGCTGTATTATATTTGAACCTCAATAGTTAAACGCCACCACATATGATTGTTTAAAAATGCACAATTTTGCAGGGAGAGGAAAAGTGATTGCATATTTGTGCAGTTCAAGAGCTCAAGGATGAGACTTGATGCTTGAGACTGTGCAGTGCACAGAGAATGTTGGCTAGATGCAAGGATTGCGTAGTTCTGGAGTGCAGAGGATGGGCTTGAGCACTGACATTGCGCAGTTTTGGGAGGTAGGGACTGTGCATTGCATAGTGCCAAGAGGCAAGGCCACTACTTGAGGACTGAGACTGCATAATGCGTAGTCCATGAAGGCTGAATGAGGCTGAGAGGCTCGGTCGTGGAGCTTTCCCTGTTTTGGCTGAGCGTGGGATTAGTGAGATGAATTTGAATAAGAACAAGACTTGAGCATTACCAAACACTTATATCACTTGAAGATGAAACACAAGACACTCAAAACACATAAATCAAATACTTTCTTCAATGCGACAACATTGTAACAACTCACTCCAAGTGCGACACTAAAGATACATTTTGTGATGACACTTGTGTGAGAGTGCTTGAAACTTTTGAAATGAGTACAATACATGTTTACATGATGAGAACAACTCATTATCACAAATATTTTCCCATGAAAAGCACTAGAAATAACTTTTATACAAAGTGCGACACTTAACATGCTAAAAGACAACATTTTCTATATGAGCAGGAAAAGTGTGAACGACACTTGCAATATGCGAATGATGGTGAAAGTGACACATTCTAGAGTGAAGATAACATGAAAGTGGTACTAATTATTGAAATCAAGAAAAAGTGAAAATTAAAAACATGAAAACGACACTTGTGAAAGTGAAGTTGTGCAAAAGCGACAATTTGAAAAACTCACCGAAATAAAAGTACAAACATAGCCAAAGTGAGGGATTGTCAATGACAATGCACATTGACTGTTGACATGGGTTGAACATTGCACAAGAACTGTCTTGATGGACTATGTTATTCTTGTTCAAGCTTCGTAAAAGAATGCGTTCATGAACTTGTTGTGCATTGAGCATGTGTGAGCAAGTAACTTCGATCGATCAAGAAGTGACTACAGGATGACCGATCACAAGATCCACAGTAGGCTCCAAAATTCAAGTGTAGGTAAAATTTTGGAGGGTGTTCGTCGCAGCGACAACACTATCCAAGTTATTCTATAATTAACATTGATTATTAACATGAAATACCTCCCACCATTTAGAATTTGTATGCTAGTTGATCCAAAAATGTCCATATGAGTCAACTATAGAGGTCTGGTTGATGAATGTTCCTTTGTCTTAAATTTCTCTCAGGCTTGAATTTGAAACTTATAGGATTCAGTACTATGTTACTTGGCTTGAGATATTTGGCATGTACCTCCCTACTTCCTTCTTGCTCAGCATTACTAGGTGATAAAATTTTAGAGGACCCAATCTTCTTTGCCAAGGCAAAATTTCATCAATTTTTCCCAATCAATTATTTTCATTTGCTTCATTAAGGATGTACACATTGCTTGGATTTCTTACTTCCCTTCCTATAAGTGTCCCAATTTTTGCCTTATTTATCTCACAACCTTTAGAGTGAAAAGTAACATTAAGCCTTTGATCATGTTTTTGACTCACACTTAACCAATCATGCTTGAATCGATGCACATAGATAACATTTTGAGCCATGTTGTTTCTATTGTCCAATTTTTTTTTCAAGAGAAATGATCCTCTCTCTCAGGTCAAGGGAAAGAGTGAGGGTCAATACAACAATATTTATAGGCACATAAACATTATAACAATATTTCTTATATCATGTCACTCGCAGGGAATTAAACCTGGGTGTGGAGATAACAACCATTCTACCAATCACCTAGGATAACCCCAATTTACTTCCATTATCCAAACTTATTGTCACGCCTCTCCCAATGATTTTTCTCGGTTCATCATTTCCAAAAGTAACACTTCCACTCTTATCTTTATTTAGAGATATGAACTTGATTTTGTCACCAATCATGTGCTTAGAGCACACGTTGTCCACATACCATTTCCTTTCTTGGTTCTGAGAATATAGAACAATGTCGCACTCTTTGAGTTTTTTTGGCTTCTTCTTCTTCCATGTTAGAGTTCTTTCTTATGCTTTATTATTCTAAGAGGGAGGTACGACCTTACCATTTCTACACATATCTACTTTGTGTCGATATTTATTATAGTTATGACATTTAATAGGATCAATCATAAGAGGAAAGGGGTTATTACTTATGGATTTATTCCTTTGTGAGCTTGTATATTTTTAAACCCTATTCCTTGAGATCTGATAATATTCTTGTTAGAAATTAATTTACAGAGCAATGAAATACACAAAATATTGCGGAAACACAAATACAGAAACACATAAAACAAGCGAGACATAGATATATGTGGTTCAACCAATTTGGGCTACATCCATGGAGAAACAACAAATCCTTCCTTTTATATTATCCAATAAAATGAAGAGATACAACCTACAACAAATCCATTGTAATTTCCTCTTTTCTCTCACACAGTCTCCTCTCTCTTTCTCGCTAAGAATAATAATACACAACCACAATACAATTCCCTCATATAGATCAAGGGTTACCTTCCAGGGAAAAAAAACCTTATTTAACATAAATTCTACCGTCAGATCATCCTCCTAATGAATGACCCAGATTGACTATGAAATTACAATATTTTACAAGGAAATTTTCATCTATTTTAGCTTCATGGGAGCTTCCCTTGAACCCTCGCTGAGGGGGGCTCCAAACATGAAACCTCACACCCTCCTGGACACCCCAGGTAATAATAGTGGGGAGGAAAGCCCCCCCCACATCCCCCGTCAAGGATTAGGATCTAAACATGGCTGAAACAAGACATATGAACCATGAAGATAATCAGGCTCCACATCCAACAATCCCCTACTTGGAGACTGATTATATCAACTCCATCTCTGCTTCCTTGCTGGACAATGCTTCCACTTTGGACCATGTTGTTTCTCATCTTCATCATCATTATTGAAGACCGATTGAAACTGAGGAGAATCTCAATTTCTACCTGGTTACAAATTTTGTTAACATATCTGTAGGATTTTGGCTAGTGTGTTTCTTTTCCAACTTCAACTGTCCATCTTCCAACACTGACCATATGAAATGGTACTTGATATATATATATGTTTAGCCTTGGAATGAAATGTTGAGTTATTTGCAAGATGAATGACACTCTAGCTATCACTGTAGAACTTTCCCATCTCTTGCTTCTTTCCCAATTCATCTATAAACCTTTGTAACAAAATCATTTATTTACTAGTGTCTGTAGAAACAACATTCTCTGCTTTTATTGTTGAAAGTGAAACAATGTGTTGCAATTTTTAAACCCAACTGACAGTTCTTCGACCTATTGTAAACACATATGTTGTGGTGCTCCTCCTGTTATCCTTATCACCTGCAGTAACTGCATCAACACATCACTGTGGAGCAATGTTTGAACCACCAAATCATAATGCTTGATTGGTGGTACCTCTCAAATACCTGAGAATTCACTTTACTTCCATCCAATGTTATTTTCCTAGATTGTTCATATACTTGCTTACAAATCCCAATGCATGTGCAATATCAGGCCTTGTGTAGACCATTGCATACATTAAGCTTCCAACTGCTGATACATATGGAACTTTACACATATAATATATCCCTTCCTAAGTCTTGGGACACATCTCCTTAGTTTGAAATGGCTATCCAAAGGTGTACTAACTAGTTTTCCATTTTGCATATTAAATATTTCCAACACATTTTTTATGTACTCACTCTGAGATAATGTTAATTTGCAATTTTCCATGTCTCTAGTTATTCTCATACAAAGGATTTGCTTTGCAACACCCAAAACCTTAATTGCAATTTAATTTTCCAATTTTCCTTTGAGCACATTTATTTCCTCCATGTTAGACCCTGCAACAAGCATGTCATCTACATACAATAACACTATAATATAGCTTTCATCATTTTAATTTTTAAGATAAACACAATGGTGAGAGTGACATATAGTATAACCTTATTCAGACATACACCTGTCAAATTTTAGATACCACTGCCTTGGAGCATGTTTTAAGCCATACAAGATCTTCTTCAATTTTCACACTAACGTCTCCTTCCTTTTGAACTCATACCCTTGTGGCTACTACGTATATATTTCTTCCTCCAAATCCCCATGGAGAAAGGTTGTATTTACATCTAACTACTCAAGATGAAAATATTCTACTTCCACTAGACTTAAAATAGTTCTGATTGAATTCATTTTAACAACAGGAGAAAAAATTTCATCAAAGTCTATACCTTTCTTTTGTGCAAACCCCTTCACCAAAAGTCTAGCCTTATACCTTTGTTTACCTCCATCTTCTTCCTTCAACTTGTAAACCCATTTATTTTGCAATGTTGTTTTACCTGCAAGAAACTTGACTAAGTCCCAAGTCTAGTTATGCATCAAGGAGTCCATCTCTTCTTCCATGGATTGCTCCCACTTCTTCCTGGTTTCTATCTGCATTGCTTCTTCATATCTTTCTGGTTCACCAGAATCAGTCAACAATACATAATATAATAAAGGAGAGTATTGTTAAGGGGGTCTACTTATCATGGTAGATCTTCTAACACTACTTTCAGGTGTTTGAGGTGCCTGTTGTTGTTGTGGCTATCATTATGATTTTCAAGCACCTTTACTTTTTCTGAGATCTCATCAAGCACTATGTATTCTTTGTTTTCTTTTTCTTGTTTCTTTCCCTACATTTGATTCTTATACAAGACCTTTTCATTGAGTATGACATATTTGCTCCTAATGATTTTGTGATTTTCATAATCATATAAGTGATAACCAAAATCATTTACACCATATCCAATAAAGGTACATTTCTTTGATTTTTCCTCAAGCTTTATTCTATTTTCTTTATTGACGTGGACAAAGGTTTCAGAACTAAAAGTCTTTAAAAATGAGTAGTTTACCTATTTACATGTCCACGCGTCCTCTGGAATACCACCATTCAAGGAACTTGAAGGCCCTCTATTTATTATATAAACAACAATATCTACAACATCTGCCAAAATTTTAAAGGCAATGTTGCGTGAAATATCATGCACCTTACATGCTCCATGATTGTCCTGTTCATCTTTTGTAACACACCATTTTCTTGTGGTGTTTCTGGAACTGTCTTCTCCTTATGATTTCCATGCTCTGAATAGTAATTATCAAACTCTTTGCTGTAGTATTCACCTCCATTGTCTGATATGAGACACTTCAACTTCTTTCCTATCCCATTCTCAACCAAACGTTTCCATTTCTTGAAAGTATCAAATACATCCGATTTATTTCTAATACAATAAATTAAGGTTTTCCCAGTTGTACCATTAATAAAAGTAACATAATAGTGAGATCCACTGAGAGATGATACTCGAGAAGGTACTCATACATCCGTATGTACAAGCTCAAAATTTTCACTCTTCTTTTCTTGCCCAACTATGATAAATCTGTCTCTCTTATCTTTTCCGTAAACACAATTTTCACAGAAATCCAAATCAACATGCTTCAAACCTGGCAACAAATTTCATGAGTGAATAATATGCATCCCCTTCTCACTCATTTGCTTGAACCTATGATACCAGAGTGTTGTATCTACTCCTATGGAGGTTAAAGCATTAACATAATTAGAAATACTATTGCATAAACACAATGTACCAACCTTTTCTCCTTGTTCTATTACTAAGGTTCCTTTAGTGAGCTTCTAAGTTTTGTCTATAAAAATAGTTACACAACCTTCGTCTCCCAGCTACCCTGTTGAAATTAGATTTTTATTCATATATGGAACATGCCTTACCTCCTTCAATACCCATTTTTTCCATTTTGTTGATTTATAAAAACCGTACCCATTCCAGCGATTTTACAGGGTTTATCATCACATAGACGAACCTGTCCAAAATCTCCTTGAACATAGTCATGAAAATGTCTCCTATCAGGTGTGGCATGGAATGAGGCCCCTGAATATACCACCCAAACATCAATAATATTCTCTAATGGAAGAATCAAAGCATCTTGCAACACGTCACCTCACACATTCGCTTCATGATTGTTCTGTTGTTGTCCATTTCCTTATTTTCCCTTTCAAGATTTACAGTTTTTCTTCCAGTGTCCTTTCTTCCCATATTTCCAACAGGCTATCCCTGATATAGATTTGGATATGCCTTTTCTTGACTTACTATGATTTCCTAGGCTCCTTCCTCTTTCCATTTTTCTTCCCCTAGTCTCTGCAGTCAACGCATTACTTGATGTCTCACCAGAGATTTTCCATCGCATTTCCTCGCTAAGGATGGCACCAACAACATCATCAAAATTTAAAGTACTAGACACAAAGACATAGTTACTAATAGCCATAACCAGGCCATTCCAAAATTTTGGAAATGAGCACAGAAATAACAGAGCCCTAACTTCATCATCAAAATTTACCCCTACATAACTTAAATTATTGGTAACCATGTTAAATTCATTTAAATGGTCAACAATAGATCCATCTTCTAACATCTTGATATTAAATAGACACTTCATAATAAATAACTTATTTGGGGCCGATGTTTTTTTACATAGTTTGGCCAATGCCTTCATTAAACCTTATGTTGTTGTTTCCTTTGAAATGTTGAATGCCACCTATTATCACATAGGAAAAACCTTGGATGTGGAAAAACCCTAAGGTAACCTCAGAACCTCTTTTAGGTTGAAAGTTGGCCCTTCAATCCAGAGAGCGATCTCTCCATAAAACTCAACTACCTTATGGTCTTTGTAGTAGATGGTTTTCTGGAATTGATTTCAGGTGGCCAGATTTAGATCTAGGATGAAATTGGTTGGGTGGTTTTCAAAAAATACCATTTGGTATGGAGTCTAGCTCTTAAACAAATGAAATTACAGATCTAACGAGCAAGCTCCATAAAGCATGAAAGAAACAAGTCCTTTGATTGTTCGAGAAATTGGAAGAAAGAGGAATAGGAAGGAAACAAAGTTTATAAGTGACTGGGAGAACAAATACTAATGGTTGATAATACAAGAGAGGAGAATAAATGAAATCCAATCTTAGAAACTAACATTCTCAGACATGAAAGAGAATTTTCATAATAAATAAATACTAACAAGGAGATGCAACACATGAGTTTCCAACAAACCACTCATTAAAAATGACAAATACATTCAAGATTGCTCAAATATATCAGACTGCAAATATGTTTTTCAATTAATTTCAAACCCTTCTTCATTCTTGATAAATTGCTATATAAGACTTACATAACTTTTTACATAATAGTAGTCACCATGTTATAGACATTTTTGTGCCTTACATCACTAAGCATGAAATGTCAATAATTAAGGGATCCAAAGTCCCTAAACATGTTGTTCCTACCCCTAGAGGAACAAGGCCAGCAAACCACAGCAATTCACAAAAGTTCTCCACCTGAAAACACTCAAAAACAGGCCATTTTTGGATCATGTCAACTGCTCCACTGAGCATCTGCGCTGAATGTCAACTGCTCCACTGTCTACCTGCGCTGAATGTCAACTGCAAAGAAGGCTACCTACGCTGAGCGTAACTGGACAAGTGGCAGACTCATTTCTCAAGGTGTCAATGCCCAGGAAGCTTCCAAAATGACACTTGGATCAGGGAATTCGACTGGTGATGAGTAAGAGGTTCCAAATCTCCAAGTGGAAGCAAGAACCTCCAAGTGGACTCAAGAACTAAAGTGGGAGAGGACACTAGTCAGCTCCATGCCAGCCTCAAGCTGACTCATCCTTTCTCCAAAACTCCTATATATAGATCTCTCTAAGGAGGTCATGGGGGGCTGGAATATTGTAATTGCAAAGAATTGCTGTTGGATTGTGGTTGGATCATTGGGTGCTTATGCTTTGAAAGGGGCTGAAGAAGGAATTCCATTCTGCTGGGAAGGAGATGCTGGGTTGGAACCTTATGGGTTGTATCTCTTCCTGAACCTTGTTTATCAATCAATAAAGCTTCTTGGTTCTTTCCTATATGCTGGTGTATTTTGTATGATTTGCATTAGTGTATTTGATTTACCTCTAATCCTGAATCATTTATGAATATGTATATTTGCCTTTGTATTGTGTCCTTCTCTTGTTGCATGTAGCTGTTCTCTTGTCACAGGTAGCTGTTCTCTTGTGATCTCGTGGGAGCAAAAGCGAAGAGGCAAGTAGCTGTGGACACACAAAGAGGAGAGGATTTAGATCGAGGGACAACCGAAAGATAATGGTAAGTCTACCAATCTCCTCTCTTTCATATTTCATAAAGGAAGAAACCGAAGTAGCTGTGTTCGTTTGTTGCTAAGGTACTGTCACACCTTAGGTGGATAGGATCGTCCTGCATAGGCATTTTTCCCCACAACAAATTGGCGACTCCGCTGGGGAAGAACTTTGTTTTTAGTCATTTTGTTTGTTTGCATCATTGTTTACCTCATAGACTTAACATCAACAATCGAACTGCTTTGCAAAGTAGAATGTTGCTGCTTTGATCCTTCATTGGGTTTTTGTCTATGATCTCAACAATGGACTCACAAATGACTTGATGATCCTTTGTGATAGTCTTTAGTACCCTCTCAAAGCATCCCTCTGTTTATACCTTGCTTGTGTTTCTGATTTGGCCTGAAACAGTTGATTTTTGAGCATTTTATGACCCGGAAACCAAGAGAAACGAGAGTTTCTCCTTTCAGCGCAGACACTGTGAAGGTAGTCTGCATTTCAACACAGGTCCCGTGAAGGCTACCTGCGTTGAATGTCAAACTGACAGTGTTACACCTGCGCTGAACCAGTGTACCTTTGTGCAGCTGGGGTTCCTTGCTGTCTTTTGCCCTGTTTTGATCTCTGTTTTTGCAGCCTTTAACCAGCATAGGTACCACCTCTGAAACCCCTTTTCTTTTCTTGAATTCCGCCTCATTTTTGTACAAAAAAACTGTAAGTGTTTTTATGTGTTTGTGGCGTCATTTACAGTTTTCCTTTGCATGAGCGAAATAGTCATCCTGTAGCCTTGATTCAGATCTGATTGATTGATTGATTGAGATCTTAGGAGAGAGTTCATTGGCTGTTTGCAGTTTGATTATCATTTGTTTTTGCTTATTGGTTTGAATTTGTCACTTTTAAGGGTCGAAACAAGTATTTCTTTCGAAAAATTGCAAAGTGATTGTAATCTCTTCTACCCTTGCTGAGTTTGGAAAAAGTAAACTTGTTTATTTTCAGTCATTTAAAAGCAAATTCAAAGTTGTACAAAAAGCTTTCTTTGTAGGCATTTATACTAAGAAAGTGAAAACAAACACCTGCATTGTGCATTTTGCATTTTGATAAGTTTGCATGTTTGATTTAGGAAGAGTGCATTAGAGTGTGCTGATTGCTCTTTGAGAAAAGATAGTCGCTCTCTTTTCCCTTAGTAGCTAGGATTTTCAAAGTTGAAAGATTATAAAACTTGCTTATCATCTTAGACTGCATTTAGGAATTTGTACCAATACATCTCGTGGTGATCCTGAAAGACAAACTTTAAAAAGATCAACTTAAAATATATTGAATGAACCTAACAACGCTTTGCAACATAACGCACAACATAGAGGTCTAGGTAGAGACGTGTTCCGACGTCGTTAAACGTAGTGACTGTCGATCCCTAAGAAGGTGGGTGATTCCTCCTGAGGGACGATAGCACTAATACGGACTTGTGCTCCCACGTACCGTCGCGTATATATTGGGAGACCCCTATAGGCATATATCCTTTATCCTTAGGAAGCCGTGTCGGCCGCCCTACTGATCGCAATGCAGTGAACACATCATTCACGAAGATCGACCACCCGTACCGTAAAACGTATTCTGTGGTTTTGCAAAAAGTTTGGCACACCCTCTGCCTAGATCTCCAGAGTAGTTTCTTTTGGTCTTTTTCAGACTCTATAACAGAAAAAGTCCATCCGAGCATTTGTCACTTCGGGCTCGTTAAAACATCGAAGGAGACTAGAGTCATCTTTAGCTTTTTCTCGACTCTTTAAAACTGAAAAAGCAAGTTGTGTCTAAAGCGTCGTTAACAATTTATTTTAAACAGAACAATCACCCTTTATTCCTGCGTTGATCTTCGAAGTTAGTCTACCTTCATCACAAAGTTCTTGTAGAATCGCTAGGAAATCTTTTGGATAGACTAAATATGTCTGAACAACTGTCGACATCCAGGACTGTGTCATCCGACACAGCAGCGGCAGAGCCTCCTGCTGCTACTCCAA
Organism: Pinus tabuliformis; assembly: GCA_031772625.1. Classification (NCBI taxonomy): domain Eukaryota; kingdom Viridiplantae; phylum Streptophyta; class Pinopsida; order Pinales; family Pinaceae; genus Pinus; species Pinus tabuliformis. Next base: position 721,367,704 of record CM062813.1, read on the forward strand.
CGATGTTCGCTGGTATACCATCTGTCCCGGCAAATTGTCAACAACAAGCTGGAGTCCAATCAGAGACTGTTTCGACGACATGGTTAGTTCCTATTTCTTCATCCGGATTATCATCTGGTATTTCTTATGTTGAAACTCAACAACTTGATCCAATGTGTCTTCAAAGGCCAATCTACCCTTTAAGCACTGGATTGCCACCATATGGAGGGCAGTATGCCTTTTCATTGTTCCCCCCCGGAGAACAACCATATGGGAGTTTACAACAAAGTTCAGGTCAAACTGGAATTACATCCAGCGGATGGGTACCAATACTGCCTCAGCAACCAAGGGTTGCATATTCAATGCAACCAGTCCACCCTGTGTCGAATGTTGCCACTATACCTGGTATGTTGATTGCGTCGCAAGTACAAGCGCTACCTGTTGTATGTCAACCCCAAGTTTCTCAGGTTGCCATACAACAGCCTCTTGTCTCGACAACTCAATCACAACCTCCGGTTAGTGCCTCCTTATTTGGAGCGACTCAGGCTCAAACAAGTACTATGACTCCTCATCTTGGTCAATCATCCAGTATTGGACAACAGCAAATGGTCCAACAACCGGAGCTGGTTCAAACTCAACAACCGCAATTCCAGCAATCATATCAAGGACCCGAGCAACAAGTCTTTGTAAGTAATGGGCAACCGTATAATAACGGTTATACCCATCAAACTTGTCAAAGTTGCCAACATCAAATACATTATGCTGGTATGCAAAGACCCACTGCTCAGGCGATTCCATCTTATCCTGGGTATGCTCCGCCTAACCTGAATCAACAGTTGCCCTTTATAGCAACTCTAGAATTACCAGATCTAAACCGGCTGACGAATGATCCAATTGCTTATGCCCCTTGGTGGCCAGCGATTCCGCATAAACTTCCATCGGACATTCCTAAATTCAATGGAAATCCAGGTGAAGACCCATCGAATCACGTCATGACTTTTCATCTGTGGTGTTCGTCGAACACCCTGAACGATGATTCGATAAGGCTTCTCCTTTTTCAGAGGACATTGACGGGTCCAGCAGCTAAATGGTATATTGAATTACCTAGAGCCTCTTTCGACAATTTCAGTTCCCTAGCCACGACTTTCTTAACCCATTTTCAATTACCGATAAGGTATGAAACTGGAACGGAAATCTTAACCAACTTCAAGCAGACGACGGCCACACATATATCCGATCATATACATGAGTGGCGTCGTCGTCGCAGGATGGTAAAGACTTACGTTCCAGATCAGCTGTTAGCTGAATGGTTTATAAAGTTGTTACTTCCTGCCATAACGGAAGATGTGGCCAAGGGGGGAGTCGTAACGGAGGAGCAAGTTATTGCTCGTGCACAATATCTAGACTTAGTATATACTCAGTCCGGCACGCTCTATGATAAAATACCTGACGCCCCTAGACCGGAATTTTCAATTCCTCCTCCTCCTAAATCAAATAGTGACTCTCACGCCGGCGATGGCGTGATTGGCGCAACAGACATGAAATCGACAAAGGCTATATCTAAAAAGGCCCGTATGATTTCCGGTCAAAATGCAAATGAGGAACTTCTTGCCTCGGAAGTAAGTGCCGTGTTGGAAGACAAGGGCAAACGACTGAAGCAACCAGGGGGCAAGAAGAAAAAGAAAGGGAGAAAAAGGAAAACCCCTATGGGGTGTCATATATGCGATGAGGATCATTGGACAGCAGATTGTCCATACAAAGCTGAGCTTAAAAGATTCTTTAAGAGTTCGAAAACCTCAGCTGTGTTGACTGATCCGTTTCCAAGCCCGAGAACCGAACTGGTTGCTAATCAAAATGCTTCCCGATCCCAAGTGCTTATGTTGTCTGTATCAAAGCAGAAAAATGATGCTTTGATGAGGAATAAGGATTACAGGAATCTAAAGCTGTCGAACAACAAGGCTAATGAACAACCTAGTAGTTCGACAACAACTTTGATCGAAGTTGTGCCACCCATCATCCTTGAGCCAATGATAAAGTCACAAAATGGAGCAGTACACAAATCGACATTTAATCCTTGTGCGAAAATAGCACAGATAGAGGACCTGGCCCGATCGCCGTCCGTTATGTCGACACTTGAGGTACCGCAAAATTGCTTCTCCCAAGAGCAAGCTTTATTATCAGCAATAGGTGGAATTGACCCAATGGATTCCAATCTTGTGGCCTTTGATCATAAAGGATATGACCCTCAGTTACCAGCTCAACTAGCTTTCCTTATTCAAGTGAAAGCCCTCAACAAAACTGTTCATCGAACAATTATTGATGAGGGGGCATCTACATGCATTATGTCGATGAGTTGCTGGAAAACTTTAGGATCTCCAACCTTGTCGAGGTCTGCGGCGACGTTAAAAGCATTCGACGGAAGGACATATACCCCATATGGTATACTAAATAACTTGAAAGTTGAACTAGAGGGAAAAACGGTAGAAATAGATGTTGAAGTCATCGATGGGAATCTTGATTACAACATCCTACTAGGAAGACCATGGATATATGCCATGGAAGCTGTTGTGTCGACCTATTTTAGGAAGATTGCATTTCCCTTCCAAGGAGGAATTACAATCGTTGACCAACAAACTTTTCTCCCCAACAGTTCGCAAGTTACGGGAAGCATTCCAATGATCCATGGAAGGAATCATTCGCTCCAAAATATCGGAGTAGGTCTCCTAAAAGACCCTGCCTTAATGGGTACTTTTGCCCTACCGCCTCCGAGTAATCTGGCGGAAGTGGCCACAGTGGAATATGAAACCTTCTACATCTAATGGATTTGGACGCCGAGGATGGTTCTTATCTTGTGTCAACCTCATTAAAAAATGAAACAAATCCCCAATCTCAAAGGTAAACCTTCATTCCAACCACCGAGTTGAATGCAATGAAGCTTGGGGGGCATGCACCTCGATTTGCGTTATTATGCTGGGGGCATGCAAACTTATCATCGAGCAGTTTTACCGCGGAATTTATGCTCGTTAAAAAATAGAAAAGCAAGATCCGAGCAGTTTTAGCACATAGTTCATGCTCGTTAAAAAATAAACATAAGATTGAGCAGTGTTTTGGCGCATTCAAGCTCGTTAAAAAATGAACCCATCCCGGTAAATAACCATTGAAGTATGTAACCTGATCAACCATAAAAGCCTTGGTCGTGTTTGTGTACCGTTACCTCCACTTTTCATTTGGCCGATCGTTTACCTCCATATGATTGTTTACCCATTTTGAGGAACAACTGCGAAAAGTGATTTCACCTAGCCATCCTTGTGACACTGCCGTGATTGGAAAATTCCAACCTGTACCTGGAATCAGCTGCTATCCCTGTTCATCACTCGTTCCTTGAAAGACGAGTCTTCTTTAAGCTCTTTTCAACTGACTCGTAAAATATGAAAAGATTGCCGAGTTTTGGCCTTCCAGCTCGTTAAACGACCGGAAGAGCTATCCCTCCTCTAGATTTTAATCTTTTTGGACCTGAGGGATTATTGCACAAAAAGATCGAGCGCTTGTTTTGTTCGGCTCGTTAAAACTATCGAAAACTCATCCCTTCTGTATTGTTTTATACTTTTTCGGACTTAAGGGATTAGATGACGAAAAAGGAATTTTGGAGTTAACTTTATGTACCTTTTCAGACTCTCTAAAAATGAAAAGGGCCGAGTTTTCCTTGTCGTTAGACTCGTTAAAATCACTAAATAGCGACAAACTTGTCTTTAGACGAGAACGAGTTTCACTATTGCTAAGCTCGTTAAAACATAGCGATGGGCTTGCCCGAAGGGCAGGTTATAGAACAAACATATGTTATCCTCCTCAAGCTTGACAAAAATAAAGAGGTACTGGTCAGCAATGACTGGGGAAAAATTGGGAAAAATCAAGAAGTCTTTGATGGTAGCAGGTCGCTCTTGAACATGACACTTTTCCTCCGTACCACATCGAGTTGGGTTGTTTCATTCACCGGTCACATCACCATGGTCTTTGCCACACCATCCATACTTGGGGTAATGCTACCAATCCATCGCATCAGTGTCGCCATATGTTCAAGAGAAGTCATTCAGAAAGAGACAACCAGGTCCCATCCACTGCCATACATTATCCTTCATCCATTTCATGACCGCCACCCTGAATCATATGTCACAGATTGTTTTCACCTCCATTAAAATCATTAGCTCCGTTCCATGTCACTGATGTGGGATTCATTAAGGCCCTCCTTTGACGGATCGCTTCTTGTCGACATCAGCTCATTATCCAAGAAGTTGATCTAGGAACAACCCCTTCAGTACTTTGAAGCTTGCATGCCTCAATGGCAAGTTTCTCACTTCTGGCGACAGGTATACATCAATGACCTTCGACCAGAAGATTTTGCGTGGTGTTCGACGCCAAGTCCTTTATTCACACCACATGAATTGTACTGCAGTACCTTGAGGGTCATTTTCATTATCGGTGATTCCTCTCGCGCTTGTTAACAGTTTACATCATTGACCGGTAATCAAGAGATGTCTTTCCATGTTCGACTTCAGCGCAATTCTCACATGGATCGACTTGTACTTAGAGTGAAGATCGAACGAGATTGAAGACCCCGGATCTAGTTTCATCCATCCGGGCTGCGATATATATTTAGGAAATATAAAGACATTTGACATGTACATCATTGCAGCAGATGATCATCCTACTCAAAGGATGATAGTTTCGCCAGAATTATCAATCTACCATCAGACGATCGTCTGTTCTATGTACCAAAATGTATTTATAAAGTTGAGCATGGGAATGCCCGCCTCAGCTAGATCATGAAAGCTGTATGAATCATAATGTATTGTATTGTATCTTATTACAGGTCTCCTCCCAGCAAATGGATGAACTTCAGACTCCCCTGGATAAAGCATTTCACCCGATAAACGGCCTCATACTTTAGGGGGCAACTGTTATAGACATTTTTGTGCCTTACATCACTAAGCATGAAATGTCAATAATTAAGGGATCCAAAGTCCCTAAACATGTTGTTCCTACCCCTAGAGGAACAAGGCCAGCAAACCACAGCAATTCACAAAAGTTCTCCACCTAAAAACACTCAAAAACAGGCCATTTCTGGATCATGTCAACTGCTCCACTGAGCATCTGCGCTGAATGTCAACTGCTCCACTGTCTACCTGCGCTAAATGTCAACTGCAAAGAAGGCTACCTGCGCTGAGCGTAACTGGACAAGTGGCAGATTCATTTCTCAAGGTGTCAATGCCCAGGAAGCTTCCAAAATGACACTTGGATCAGGGAATTCGACTGGTGATGAGTAAGAGGTTCCAAATCTCCAAGTGGAAGCAAGAACCTCCAAGTGGACTCAAGAACTAAAGTGGGAGAGGACACTAGTCAGCTCCATGCCAGCCTCAAGATGACTCATCCTTTCTCCAAAACTCCTATATATAGATCTCTCTAAGGAGGTCATGGGGGGCTGGAATATTGTAATTGCAAAGAATTGCTGTTGGATTGTGGTTGGATCATTGGGTGCTTATGCTTTGAAAGGGGATGAAGAAGGAATTCCATTCTGCTGGGAAGGAGATGCTGGGTTGGAACCTTATGGGTTGTATCTCTTCCTGAACCTTGTTTATCAATCAATAAAGCTTCTTGGTTCTTTCCTATATGCTGGTGTATTTTGTATGATTTGCATTAGTGTATTTGATTTACTTCTAATCCTGAATCTTTTATGAATATGTATATTTGCCTTTGTATTGTGTCCTTCTCTTGTTGCATGTAGCTGTTCTCTTGTCACAGGTAGCTGTTCTCTTGTGATCTCGTGGGAGCAAAAGCGAAGAGGCAAGTAGCTGTGGACACACAAAGAGGAGAGGATTTAGATCGAGGGACAACCGAAAGATAACGGTAAGTCTACCAATCTCCTCTCTTTCATATTTCATAAAGGAAGAAACCGAAGTAGCTGTGTTCGTTTGTTGCTAAGGTATTGTCACACCTTAGGTGGATAGGATCGTCCTGCATAGGCATTTTTCCCCACAACACACCATAATAATTACAATAATATGAGATATCTAAAATATCTTTCAAGTTCATGCATGTAAAATATAAAACTTAAAAATATTATGTTTTTCCTAAAATAACTACAAGAAAATATGCTGATGTTTAGGTAAGGTAAAATATCTTGTTGATCTACCTCCCTTGGAAATAGAATAGGTCAAGCATCCTAGCTGGAAAAATAGGTCCCTTTGTAAATCAAGTCCAAAACTCCTCCAAAACCACTTTTCTGTTCATCTTGCTTTTCTTCGGCTCTCCTGGAAAAAACACTGATACTGTAGATGTCAGCTTTACTAGTTTTCTGTTTGCAACTTTCGTTGACAGGCTAACTGTCAGCATTTTCATTTTTGCCTATTTTCAAAATCGCTGACAACCAGGAGGTCAACATTTCCACCTGTTTGAATATTGCTGACAATAGAGATGTCAGCGCTCCTTGTTTTCTCCAAAATTGCTGATAGGAAGGTTGTCAACCTTTTCCTTGTATCGTTTTTCCATCAACTGACACATGTAATTTTCACCCAAAAATAGCTGACAATGGCTCTATCAACCTTATCAAAAGTGCTGACAACGGGAACGTCAACTCTCCCGACTATTATGCTACTGCAAAATCTATAAGGTCGACTGTCAGCGATAAAGTGAAAACTTTGTTTCATAAGATAGGTAGGCAAAAAATCTAAGTTTAATACCCAAGCATCTTAGCTAAGGGTACTAGCATCCTTGAGAAATACATCTACCTTCTCCAATCTCTGCTTTTTACTCTGCCTTGTCTCCATGGGTCCCTTTTTCACAGTTTCTCTGCTTTGGCTCTTCCTAGAACCTGTAGCCTTCTTCTTCCTGTTAATAATAAGGTCCTTCAGTGGCATGTTGTCCACGTCAATCACCTCCTTAGCCAACTCCAGGTTATTTATGAGTTTGATCTTGTATCTTAACTGGTTAGTTGGCCTGGTATGTCTATTTCCACACTTGGATACCTTAGGTAGTGGTTCCTTCTCTTTACCTTCCACCTCTAGTTCTTTTCCCTTAGGGTCCTCTATTTTAGCTATGTGTGAAGGGGAAATTTTGGAGGGTGGAGTTGCAACATGGGGGTACAAGTTATAGTTTATGAAGCAGGGAACTTTTCCTCTGGTAAACCTTAGGGATCTTCAGACCAGATGGGGTAGATGGAACTCCTAGGTTTTCTTGGCTGGGAGGGCGTTCAATAGGAGCTTGAATTTTTGGTTTCTTCCCCTTCTTGGAAAATTATGGTCTTCCTCTTCTTCTCTTAATGGGTTGAGGTTGAAAACCTTCCCAGAAAATGAAATGACTCCAAGTCCTTCCTATCTTGGCTAGTTGGTTCTCTATTATCAATTTTATTGAGGCTTTGTGGTATATAAAATGAGAGGAAGGCTTAGTACGAGCCTTGAACCTAGTTGCCATATGTTTAAGGCTCTCTAATAGATAAAAATATGGATTGATCCTAATTTGACCAGCAAGACAAGTGAGAAAGTAAAAATGGTAAAGGTTTAGTCAATTATATCGACCTTCACATGAAAAATATTGCTGACAGACGCATACAGGAACATTCCATTGGTCCTGCAACCACTCCTTTTGAACTCCAGTCCTCCAATTTTGCCCTCTGAATTCTTCTTTGAAGAAGAAGGGGACATTAATCCCTGCTAGAATATGACTATGAAATATTTTCTCACCATCCACTGGTAAGGTCGTTGCCTCAACAATGGTTTTCTCTATAAATGTGAAGGACAAACCTCCCACCTCCACATGGTTCCCATCGAACCCCTGCGCAAAAGACTGAGCCACAAGGTTGTGGTAGTCAGAACAATGGTTACCAATCTTCTCCAATATTTTGAAAGGACCATATCTGATTGGATTGAGCTTTTTACCTTCACCTTGAAGCCTTCCCTTGCTGATATAAAACCAAACTTGATCTCCCATTTGGAAATCATGATCAACTCGATGCTTGTCATGCCTTGCTTTGTACTTTTCTTTGCTTTTCTCAAGCTGGTCTTATACTCTTTGGTGCACTAGCTGAATTTGTTCAATGAAATTACTGGCTTTGTCCACATCACTATCTCCATCTACTGCAATATCTTTACCAAATATGAAATCTAAAGAAGACTTTGGCAAATAACCCAAACAATTTTCAAATCGAGATACTTGCATAGATTAATGCTTGGCACGATTCTAACCATGCTGGATGTAATGCAAATGCTCATCCCAAAGTTTAGGATGCTTACCACAATATCGACAAAGGATATTCACTACTATTCTATTTACCACTTTTGTCTACTCATCGGTTTGCAGATGAAATGTTGTGCTTTTATTCAACTTGGTGTCCATGAGTTCCCATAAAATTGACCAAAACTTCCCGAAAAATCAAGAATCTTGATAAAAAATAATAGAAGTGGGCAACCCAAAGTGAACCCATACATTTTGGAAGAACATCTTTGCAGTCTGTTTAGATGTAACCTATTTCTTACATGGCATCAACACAAACATTTTTCTGAAACGATCCACAACAACATAAATATAGTCATGAACTTTTCTAGACATTGGTAGTCCCCTACAAAATCCATAGTTATACTTTCCTAAGGACGAGAAGGAATAGGAAGTGGAGTGTACAAACCCAATTTCCTATTGCTAGGCTTTCTAGTAGCACACATGGAACATCCTCTTACATATCTTGAAACACTTTCATTCATGTGAGGCCAATAACAATACCTCTAAATTTGTGCAACTATTTTTCCTACACCAAAGTAACCAACAATAAGAGAAGTGTGGGTTTCCCTTAAGAAATTGACTCTTTTTCTTTGTGGAACACATAACTTGCCAAGATGATACAACAAATCGTTATGAACATGATAATCCAACTCTTCAACATGATTGCCTTGAATCAAATTTGTATAAAGATCTTTAAAATTGTCTTATGCTTAAGAATGACATATGCATTAACAATAGGCCTTGATAACATATCAACAAATTTGTTTTACATACCTTTCTTGTAGTTGATTACCAACTGAAATTGCTGTGGAAATCCCATCAACTTGAAATGTCTAGCTTGTTGTAGCCTTGTTTGAGATTGTAAATATTGCAAAGGTTGATGGTCCATTTCTTAACGCTTTGTACCAAAACATACACCTCTTTATCATAGTTAGATAGTTAATTATAACATTGGTAAAGGTTTCAAAATGATAACAAATAGGCTTACCATGCTGCAATTGCTCCCATGGGACAATCACTTGCATCAGTTTCAATCTCAAGTGGTTGCTTAAGATCAGGAAGTGCTAGAACTGGTGTTATACTGATTTTCTCTTTCAATGTATCAAAGGATTTATGCTGCTTGCCTCCCCACTGAAAGAGTTGTTCACATTTGTCAAAGCATGTAATGGCGCCACAAAGAGTGAGAAGTTAGCTATAAATTTTCTCCAATATTGGGTTGCTCCCAAAAAGATCCTAACTTCTGTTACATTATTGGGTTTATTCCAACTCACAATGACTTCAAATTTTGAGGGAACAATCTTTAATTCACCCCCTCCTATAATATGACCCAAATAAACCAAAGAAGTTTTCCAAATTTCACACTTAGACATCTTCAAATACAATTTCTCTTTCTTCAAGGCATCTAAGATTTGTTTCACATGCTTGACACACTCTTCATGAATCTTACTGAAAATTAGAATATCATCTAAGTATGCTAAGACAAAATCATCAAGGAATGGTCTCAACACATGATTTATAACCCATGAATGTTGCAGGTGCATTGCAAAACCTAAATGCCATAACTAACCATTCAAAAAAACCTTGTTTTGTCTTGAAAGTAGTTTTCCAAATATCCTCTTCAACATTCCTTATCTGATGATAATTGCTTCTCAAATATAACTTAGTGAAGTAAACATGATCCTTTAACTGATCTAGCAAATCAACAATATGAGGAAGAGGACAACGATTATTTACCATGATTTTCTTCAAGGCTCTAAAATCCACACATATGTGCCATTTACCATCCTTCTTTGGAACCAAGACAATAGGATACCCATAAGGATATGTGTTAGGCCTAATGAACCCTTTTTCAATCAACTCTTGAATTTTCTTCTTTATTTTTGCATTCTCCAAAACTGACATTCTATACATGCCAATGTATGGAAGTGGTGCATTTTTCTACAAATGAATCTCATGTTAGATTCCTCTTTTAGGAGGAAACCCTTCAGGTTCCTGAAACATCTTGTCATAAGTGTTAACAACTTCAACCAAATCATGCTTGAGTTTACAATCACATCCTTTGAAATCTTTAGATTTCAACAATATTTTCAGATTTAATCATCAACAACATAAAATTATTACTAGCATTAACACACCTTTTCATATGACCAACAGTTATAAGGGATAAGTTCATCTTCTTGCGATGGGCTCTAACAATATATTGAAATCCATCTTTGAAAATATTGTTAGAGCCTAGATCAACCTCAGGCTGAAGGGAGGCAATTCTAGGGTAACCACAAAGCACGCTTAACTTGGTAGCTAGCCCTACTAGGTCGGAAGAGGGCTCTCTCCTTGTGAATCTCAGTCAAGATGACTAGATTAAATATGGATTTTAGGCTAGGTATAGTAGCTCTAAGGTTTTTGGTTGATTTTGATGGTTGGTTGTTGGATCAAATGGAGCAGGGAGCTTGGGTCCGGGAAATCAAGTCAGGAATGCAGGGTGTTCTGTAGGGCGAGGTAGGTAGGTGTTTCAACACTTGGAATTAAGTGAGATGGTAGGTCTAAGACTGGTGAGGAGTTGAGGAGGGCATGTAGAGACCATGAATCCTCTTCAAACATCTGAAAACATAAAAAACTAAATGTATTCCCAAGGTAGAGCATTGTTATCAATGTATTCTACCTATCTATCTTGATTCATTTAGTTAAGAAGAATGAAATAGATGCTGGAACATATAACACATGAGAATAACTAATGACAGAAGGAGAAACAATGCCAAGACACATTACCACAAGAATCCCACAAAAATAGCTGCAAAACCTGGTTAATTTCCTTGCCAAACTGCTGTAGTGATGTACAATGAAGCTCAAAGCATCCACAAGAGTCCAAACTTTACAAATGACTAAGAAAGTACATAATATAGGCATCAAACCGCTTGTGCTATCCATAAGGGGTCGAATCCATGAGAAGAGGAGTGGTTTCAACCATATCTAAACTAAGAACAGGAATATAAGCAGTGGAACAACTTGCCTCTAAAACCAAGGAAATTGATTCATTTACCCCCCAACCACCTCAAAATGATGTATCTACCCCTTCAAGTCATTTTACATTCATATTTACATAGCATTGCATCATTTACAATCAAGAATTCACCTATGATGAGAGAAAAAGTGAATTTGTGGAATAACTAGGCAAAATCTGAATTTTTAGGCAAAACTGGCAAAATCCATCCTATGCGCAGCACCACTAATCCTATGCGTAGCTCTGCTTCAGAGCTTGTTTTGGAGGCCTTCCCCTTGACCAAATTTAGCCCAAGATGGCTTGTTGGAAAGCTCTTCCTGTCTAGTTTCTGGAACATCTTGAATTTTTTCATTTGGAGGTCATTTTCCCCCTCAAAAGTGGAATATCCCAAGACTGCTTCCTGTGTGTCCAAAAAGTGGTAGAGAGGTCATTTTTTTTTATGGTTTTTTGACCTTTAGGTGACCAAGATTTTCTCCAAATGTGCTGAAACTTTCAGTGATTGATGTCCTCATCATGATGAATCTGAATATGTAAGCCATTTCTTCAAAAAGTGTCCCAGTCAAAAGCGCAGCGACGGTGGCGCTGCGCACCTATTACAATTTCTTGTGTTGAAAATTTCTATGCGCAACACCACTGATTCTATGCGTAGTGCCGCTTTCAGACCCATTTTTGGAGGCCTTCCCGGTGTCCAAATTGGGTCCAGGATAGTTTGTTAGAAAGATTGTCGAGTCTGCTTTCCAGAACATCTTGAATTTTTCAATTTTCAGTTCATTTTCCCTGTCAAAAGTCAAATCTCCCAAGACTGGTCAACATGTGAAAAATGAGGCTGCCCAAATGCAGAGTGATATTGCAGTCAACCTTTGAAGGTCTTCCTCAACTCCAAATTGAGCACATGATAGCTCATTGGAAATCTCTATGTGTCTAGTTTCATTTGACTCATCAAGAAAGTCATTTGGCCAACCATGCTAGGAGAAATCTTGCTTTTCCAAAGGTCACTCCAGAGGTGCAGCAACACTCCTAAGGCAACTGTATTTTTGACATTTCTCTAAAACCATGACATCTATGTAAAAATTGAAGGAGATTTTTCTTCCTTGGCCTTTTGTGGACAAAAACCTCTCTCACTTTTTCCAAATTCGTTTTGTCTTGCTCAGAAACAAAAACCCTAGGAGAGGGAAATGAGCCTTACCTAAGCATAACTGAAGCACAACAAGGTGTAAAATGACCCATTGGAACATGAAACAATGATGACAACTCTTTTAATGATGGTACACTCATTTCGAATGGTGACATGGACCAACACTTGGAAAAATTTGAAAGGAGTGAAAACAACTCCTAGACCTAATACCTAGTGACCAAATTTTACTTGAAGACTTACTGAAATGACAAAATTTGACTTTGACACCCTAAGACCACTTTGTAAGAGCATATTTGATCGCTGGTGGAAGGCTTCAAAGACTGACACTAACATTGGCTCCAATGGGGATGGTAGCTCCTTGGAGGTGCCAAGAACACCGTAGACCTAGTAGCCTTATCCATTGGGCATGGAGTCAAAAACTCAAGCTGAAATTACATGACTGAATACTGATGACTCAAAGACACAAACTGACTTGAAATTGACTCAATATTAAAACATAAATAACAAACTGGAAAAGACGTTCGAAGTGTAGCTTATTCAATAAAACCTACTCTAACTGTTCCATTCATCACCTGATCAAGTGAAGTGAAATAACCAATGCAACCAAGTAAGCATTCTGGCTTTTGTTTGCATTCTCCACAAGTGCTTGCTTATGAACAACAAGAGAGAACTACTGAAAGGTACCTCCCATGAAAACTTGTAAACAGATTCGTTGAATAATATGGAATCTCTATCCGCCTCCAGAAATACTGCATAAGGATATTGAAATTCATGTGCACTGGGACTTATCTCATCCAATGGATTACTTTGCTTCTCCTCATACCATGAATGCAAACTTTCATCTGAGCTTTGTGACGAGACTCCTACTGAAAATGAAAAAGCAACCAACTGTTGGATCAAGTTTGTATCAATACTTTTTTCAAGCTCAAAGTTAGCCAATGGAGAAGGACTTTGAGTGCAGACATCACCCAACACATCAGCTATTGGATCATGAAAAACTTGAAAAGACTGTTGCAACCCATTTTCTATTGGTTTCGATGAGATTGCATGATTTTCTACAGGCTGCTCATTTGAAGATAGACTATGCAAATTTTCCTTCAAAAACTGAAATGATTCAAAACAGAATGGTATGGAATCGTCTTGCATCATTTGATCATATTTTCCTGCTTCCAAGTCTTCATCTGCAACTTGACATTCAATGGCATTCGGTGGCTGCAAATCTCGATACGAGAAGTCTCGAACAAGGATGTCATTGCCCTCTAGATGGTCAAGATCGAAACTTATCGACGGTTGATTTCTAATTGCCTGAAAGTTGTCTCTGATGAACTGAAAGGAAGTAAAACAAAAAGGCAAAGATCCTTCACTTACTTCAAAATTTTCTACACTTTCCTCCTCACTTCCATGGCTGATATGCATCGGTTGATCACTGTATTTGAGCTACTGAAAGTGAACTTCCTCCTTCCAAAAACCAGCTGCTGATTTGTCTGCAAGACTAGCTTCTGTTTGGAGAACATAATCATCATCATACTGATCAAGCTTAGGGAAATAATCAATATAAAAGACATCATCAAGCATACATGTCATATCAACAGATCTCTCTTCGCCAAGATGATCTATAAAACAATCATTATCAGATCTATGACAAATGGGATAAGAAAAAAAATGTTTTGGATCAGCCACTTGTTCTTCTTCAATCAGCGAGCCATGGTCGTGAAAATCATACTCTTTCCTTGTAGTGATCTTTTGCGTCATCTCTTCCACTGCACTTACCAAAATGTCGAGCTTTACTTCTAAAGATGTCAATTCCTCTAGATCTATGTTCTTCATCTCTTCTTCCTTCAACTTTACCCTTCTCATCAGCAAATTAGCCTCTACATCTACTGCATTGTTCTGTATTTCTTCAAGTGTTGCAAGGTTTATTTCTCTCAGTTGAAACTCCATTTCCGGATCAAAAGCTTCTAGGTAATGCAAGAGAGCGGATCCAAGAGGAGGTCTTATATTAGCAGGCATTGAAAAATAGACTTGGTTAAATCTGGCTGAAAACTATTGTACTGTCTCCCCTGGTAGTATTTTCAGCTGGTTATACTCTTCTAGAATCAAGAAAGGGTTCTGTCTGACCACCCACCTGTCGAGGAAAACTTTAACGAATTGCTAGAAATCTGAGATACTTGCATCAGGCAGGGTTTTGAACCAACTCTTTACTTTGCCTTGCAAAGAAAGAGAAAAAAGCCTAATACTGACATCCTCTTCATCAACTTCAAAAAGGTCAAGGAAATACTCAAAATTCAATACATGTCTCTCAGCAGTGATGTTGTCACAGTCACCATCAAATCTTGGTAGATATAGGTAATGATTTTTAGGGAAAGCATGTGATATAGGAGGTAAAATCAGAGGTTTGTATCGATCTGCAATTTTACAAGGTGTAGGAGTATATACAAAAGTTGTAGAATCAGTCTTGGTCTCTTTAGGCTCATCAGTTTGAAGACAGTCATCATAAGATTTAGAAGAAAGGTCTTGATCAAGATCAAAGGCATGCAAACATTTGGTATTCAAAATCTTCAAAGCGAAAGAATGAAATGCAAGTCTAGGATCTTTTCTCAAATACAGTATACTTTGTAAAGCCTTCTTGACATTCTCGGGAAAAGAGAAGAAATAATTTATAACAAAGAACATAATTTCTTGGATGAAATTCCAACTTGAATACCTGCTCTTTCCATATTGTCCTTTCATGTTTCTACTGGTCAAGTTCATCCTTTAGTGGAGTCCTTGGATCTGATCTTGACACTGATTTGGAGTCGCTAGGTGAATGATTTTAGCCTTCTGATGTCTGATTGTTGTCCACCATCAAAAATCAGATCTAACCTTGATACATTTTGCTGAGGAACATAATACTACGTTCCCTAGTATGGTCGCCACTATGTTAGAGCCTAGATCGACCTTAGGCTGAAGGGAGGCAATTCTAGGGTAACCACAAACCACGCTTAACCTGGTAGCTAGCCCTACCAGGTCGGAAGAGGGCTCTCTCCTTGTGAATCTCAGTCAAGATGACTAGATTAAATATGGATTTTAGGCTAGGTATAGTAGCTCTAGGGTTTTTGGTTGATTTTGATGGTTGGTTGCTGGATCAAATGGAGCAGGTAGCTTGGGTCCGGGAAATCAAGTCAGGAATGCAGGGTGTTCTGTAGGGCGAGGTAGGTAGGTGTTTTAGCACTTGGAATTAAGTGAGATGGTAGGTCTAAGACTGGTGAGGAGTTGAGGAGGGCATGCAGAGACCATGAATCCTCTTCAAACAGCTGAAAACATCAAAAACTAAATGTATTCCCAAGGTAGAGCACTGTTATCAATGTATTCTACCTATCTATCTTGATTCATTTAGTTAAGAAGAATGAAATAGATGCTGGAACATATAACACATGAGAATAACTAATGACAGAAGGAGAAACAATGCCAAGACACATTACCACAAGAATCCCACAAAAATAGCTGCAAAACATGTTTTATTTCCTTGCCAAACTGCTGAAGTGAAGTACAATGAAGCTCGAAGCATCCACAAGAGTCCAACCTTTACAAATGACTAAGAAAGTACATAATATAGGCATCAAACCACCTGTGCTAGCCATCAAGGGTCGAATCCATGAGAAGAGGAGTGGTTTCAACCATATCTAAACTAAGAATAGGAATATAGGCACTGGAACAACTTGCCTCTAAAACCAAGGAAACTGATTCATTTACCCCTCAACCACCTCAAAATGATGTATCTACCCCCTCAAGTCATTTTACATTCATATTTACATAGAATTGCATCATTTACAATCAAGAATTCACCTATGATGAGAGAAAAAGTGAATTTGTGGAATAACTAGGCGAAATCTGGAATTTTAGGCAAAACTGACAAAATCCATCCTATGCGCAGCGCCACTGATCCTATGCGTAGCGCCGCTTTCGGGCCTGTTTTGGAGGCCTTCCCCTTGACCAAATTGAGCCAAAGATGGCTTGTTGGAAAGGTATTCCTATCTAGTTTCTGAAACATCTTGAATTTTTTCATTTGGAGGTCATTTCCCCCCTCAAAAGTGGAATCTCCCAAGACTGCTTCCTGTGTGTCCAAAAAGTGGCAGAGAGGTCATTTTTTGATGGTTTTTTGACCTTTAGGTGACCAAGATTTTCTCCAAATTTGCTGAAACTTTCAGGGATTGATGTACTCATCATGATGAATCTGAATATGTAATCCATTTCTCCAAAAAGTTTCCCAGTCAAAAGCCGCACCTATTGCAATTTCCTGTGTTGAAAATTTCTATGCGCAGTGCCACTAATTCTATGTGTAGTGCCGCTTTCAGACCCAGTTTTGGAGGCCTTCCCGGTGTCCAAATTGGGTATAGGATAGCTTGTTGGAAATCTTGTCGAGTCTACTTTCCATAACATCTTGAATTTTTCAATTTTGAGTTCATTTTCCCTGTCAAAAGTCAAATCTCCCAAGACTGGTCAAAATGTGCAAAATGAGGCTAACTAAATGTAGAGTGCTGTTGCAGTCAAACTTTGAAGGTCTTCCTCAACTCCAAATTGAGTACAGGATATTTCATTGGAAATATCTTTGTGTCTAGTTATCATTTGGCACATCAAACAAGTCATTTGACCAACCAAGGTAGGATAAATCTTGATTTTCCCAAGGTCACTCCAGAGGTGCAGCAACACTCCAAAGGCAACTGTATTTTTGACATTTCTCTAAAACCATGACACCTGTGTAAAAAGTGAAGGAGGTTTTTTGTCCTTGGCCTTTTGTGGACAAAAAACTCTCTCACTTTTTCGAAATTCATTTTTTCTTGCTCAGAAAAAAAAAAAACCCTAGGAGAGGGAAATGAGCCTTACCTGAGCACAAGTGAAGCACAACAAGGTGTAAAATGACCCATTGGAACATGAAACAATGATGACAACTCTTTTAATCATGGTACACTCATTTCAAATGGTGACATGGACCGACACTTGGAAAACTTTGAAAGGAGTGAAAACAACTCCTAGACCTAATACCTAGTGACCAAATTTTACTTGAGGACTCACTGAAATGACAAAATTTGACTTTGACACCCTAAGACTGCTTTGTAAGAGCATATTTGATCGCTGGTGGAAGGCTTCAAAGGCTGACACTAACAAATATGATATTTGTTCTCATGACGATAGAATATGGATTTTCGGTCATACAAGTATGGACTCCCTAAAACAATTCTACATATGTCAAGTGGTACAACATCAAGCTCTACCTCATCATTAAAGTTTGCAGTGATGGCGAATTTGCATTTACATTTTCTTGTCACGTGCAATTTGGAATTTTCACATACCCAACCCAAAGGATAGGGTTTAGGATTATGTGTAGTTTCTAAATTTAGTTGCTTGACAATAGCTTCATAAATAAGACTAAATTGGGATCCATTATCAAACAAGGTATCAACTTTGGTATGTTTTGTAATGACCCTAATATGGAAAAGCTCAATTCTTTCTTTATCATTTTGAGACTTGCATTAGAAGACTTACCTTGAATTCCCATGGCTGTGATTTTGGTTTCATCACCTGAATCATATCCTAGATCTTGTTGAGTTGTTACAACATTATTTTGTTTCCCCTTGTTATTGAACTTCTTTGGCCTCATTTCTAGATGTAGTTTCCAACAATGGTCTTCATCATGGCCTTCTTTTGAACAATTGTTACAGGTAAGTTTCTCTCCCTCTTTCTTGACTGTAGCATTCTTTTTTCCTTTTCCTTTAAACTTCCCCTTTTCTTTGTCTCCAGCTTTGGATGGCTTCTTTCTAGTCTCTTAAGGAACATTCTTTCCTCTAGCTTATAAATGAGTTTCCTAAACACACACTTCATCTAGAATGTTGGGATTAAACATAAGTATAATACATCTCAAATAACTATGTAATCCACCTATGTATTTAAGGAGAGTGTCTTGTGAAGACACATCAACACCCAAGATTAAAGCTCTTCTTCTAAATTCTTGAGTGTAACTTTGAAAACTCTGACCTTTAGCTTGTCTAAACTTTTGCCTTTCCGTAATTTATTTTTTCATATAACCTAATGGATAAAATTTCCTTCTTAATGGAACTACAAAATCATTCCCAAGAGAGATAATTTTACCACTTTTCTTCAAATATTCTTGAGTTTTGGCCTCCCACCAAATGGGAGTTTCACTTTCCAAATGAAGTGAAGCAAGCTAGATCTTTGTAACATCATCCTTGATTCATTGAATCCTGCAATAGACTTCAATTTGACGAACTCGATTATCCAAATTTTAAGCATTTATTTCCCCATTGTACATAGGCAATTCAAACTTGACATCAAGCTTAAGAAAAGAAGACTTAGCATGTCCTTCTGGAGATCTAGGAGGAGTCTGTCTAAGTATTGAAGGAGGTAAAGAAGGAGGTGAGGATGGAGGTGAATATGGAGGTGAAGGAGGAGGTAGAGGTGGATGCTTGCTCCCATCGCCACCATTACCTTTTTGTTGATTAGAACTTTCTCCTTGCAACCTTGTTGTTCTTTCTTCATACAACACTTTCACCATCTTAGACATATCATATAAATATTTTCTGAAAGATATCTTATCCTTAGACATTAGTTCATGTCCTTCTTGATGTGCCATGACTGTTGGAGTTTGTGACCTCCTTGAACCAATTTGAAGATTTGGTTCTTCAAGCACCCCTTCTCCTCTCTTCAACTTAGACCTTGTAATTATTCAAAAACACTTGCAAAAATAGTCAAACCTTCAAAACAACCATGCTATGATACCAAAATGATCTAAAATTAAAAACTTGAAGGTTTCTTGAGAAAGTTTGCAAGCTAGTTTATGTCTTGTGGACAATGGATCAAGTTGAAAAAGCACATAAACTTAGTGGTTTTAGTTAAGCTTTGCAGAAATAGCCAGATAAAAATAGATAATAATCACATAAACAACAATTTGATGTATATAGATGCCTTTCAGATTCATCACATAATCATGAATTGGTCGACGTTTCGAACCAGCTAATGTGGTCCATCCTCAAGACAAGGTGAAGAATTAGTGGATCTTAAGGTATAAATAGTAAGGATGCATCATTGCCCAGAATTTGCTGTTAAAAACTAGCCATTGGTAGAGTAGTTAAATTACTTAAAAAGGTCAAGTAAAATAGTTAAATAGTGAAATATTTTTGTTAAAAACTAGTCGTTAGAAATAAAATAAATATAAATTATTAAAATATTATAAATTAGTTTAAAAACTAGCAGTTATGAATATTATATTGATTTTAAACATTAATTAAGTTGTTAAAATAATATATATTTATTTATAATTAACTGTTTTTAAAATATTTTATTTACCACTAAATATTTAATTTATTATATCATAGTCTTTAAATCTACTCTCGAGTCAATTTTTTATTATTTTAATGCTTTAATAATAAGGTATTATTAGTAAATAAAAACCCTCGGGGCTAACTTAATGAAAAAATATGATTAAGGAACGTGGGCAAGAGGCAACTTGCCCATCGACACTCCACCCCTAGTCGTGTTGTGTGTCATTTTCCCACCTCGGCCTCCGAGCCCTTCGTGTTGAAAATGCAACAAGATGATGGAGCTTAGTGGAAAGGAGTCACCTTCACTAAGTGGGCCCGCAGGCTAATTTTTGGCGCAAAGTCTATTTTTAGACATATGGATCATGGTCTATGAGTTGCAAGATGTTGTTTATGGATGATTGGTCATGTTGGGAAAAATAGATGGACTTCCAGTGAAGGCGACTCTTTTCACTAGCCATCTATTTTTGCTTGTGGGCCCACTTAGTGAAGGCGACTCTTTTCACTAAGCTCCATCATCTTGTTGCAATCTCAACAAGATGCGGATGAAGCGGCAGAGAGAGTGACAGTGTAGGGAATCCTAGGACAGCGCATAGCTAGCAGGCTACAGCAATGCGAGAGGCACAAGTGTTTTGCACAGTGCTAGGTGGCACAGAGAAGTGTGCAATGGTGCAAGATGCATGGAGATGTTGCAGTAGCGCAGATGTTAGAGAGGGAGCACTTGTCAGCAGTAGGTAGAGCTTCAGCATCAGAGTATGTTCCTAGCCCAACAGAGTGGTCAGTTGGGAGTGTTTTTGTTCCAAGTGTTGTTGGAGCAAGTGGACCGGGCAAATGTGTTGCATGCAAAACATTCCAGAGTTGCAGGATAGTGGTTGCAGATAATCCATATCTTGTTGAGAGGGAGTGTTGAAAATGCAACAAGACGATGGAGCTTAGTGGAAAGGAGTCACCTTCACTAAGTGGGCCCGCATGCTATTTTTTGGCACAAAGTCTATTTTTAGACTATGTCTATTTTTAGACATATGGATCATGGTCTATGAGTTGCAGGATGCTGTTTATGGATGATTGGTGATGTTGGGAAAAATAGATGGACTTCTATTTTTGGTTCACATCGGAGTGATTAGAGTCTATTTTTAGACTGCCAGGCTAAAAATAGAAACAATCAAATATTATTAGCCCTTAGTAATATTTGGACTCTAAACATTATCTTATTCTCTTGGAGCACTTCAGTTCAAGCTGCGGATGTGGCACATGCAGCTGAAAAAAGGAATCACGTGGTTTCTTATGTGTTAGTTGAGCTATTGCATGGAGGACTTCAGTTAGAACTCATGCATGTGAGTTCTGTGGAGTTGGATGTGGAGTTGATGGAGTTGTGTTCAATTTGACTTAGTTGAACTAGTTGTATTTAGTCTAACTAAAGAATACACTAGTAATGAGTTGTGTGAATTAAATATTGATTAATTCACTAATTATTAACTCATAAAGCAACTAAAGAATACATTAGTTAACTCATTGCATGGACAGTTCAACAGAGACAGGTGTTAGAGGTAAGTGAAAGGGTGAGTTGTGACTATCAGTTGTGCATGAGATTTGCACATGCATGGGATTGAGTAATGCCAATGAGGATTGTGCAATGTGGGCCAATATCAAGGCAATTGTAGCTTGTGCTCATGTGATTCTCTTGCAAGATTGTGCAGTGGAGGTAGGCAAAGTAGCGGTGGAGATTTGAACCTGTGACTTGTTCGGATCTAGGCTAGTTTTGTGTGTAACAGGTGGAGATAGTGCTGGATACTTGTGATGAGTATTGTACTATGTATTGTTACATGTTCTCAATCATTATAATATATAGATAGTGTGGGGTTTTCATCTGTATGCTTTCCCCGAGTTACATACTGTGTTAATGTGTGCATGCGATTGATGTTTCATTGTTTTTGATGCTGCTAAATTGATGATCAACATAGAGGAGTTTATGTATTATTCATGTATTCCGAAATAGTGTATAATCGGGATAATCTCTGTTGAATAAGTGTTTATTATTCAAAATTTCTACATGGTATCAGAGCTGGTTGATTTGTAGAAAAAGTTCTACAGGATATTAAAGCGGGATTGATCATCAGATCTATTATTGAGAAAGTGTTTACATTTTATTTCTTCAGGCAGAGTCTGTAATCGGGCCAGGTAGCTTCTGGATTCATCCTTCTTTTGGAAGGTGAGATATCCGGTGAATGCCCATACAGTCGATCTTTGTACAAGGAATTCTTTGTTCTCACGAATTTTAGATCAGAAGCGGTTGAGTTTTGAGCTGGTGGAATGGTGCTCAAGGATAAACTCAGAAACATCAAAGCTGAGAATCGAGATGCCACAGATTGTCCACAGAAGAAGAAAAATAAGCAAGTTGTTGGATCTGCAGCGGGATAGGCCTTAGCCTCGCAGTTTGAGCTGGATTTTTCGCTAATCGCATGCTTGGTATCAAGTGTGATGGGATCGGTATGGTTCTTGGACAGTGGTGTGTCTTTTCACATGACAGGAGATCGAGATTTGTTTTCTGATCTGGATGAGAAAGATCTTGGAGTGCACATCGAGATGGGTGATGATGGTAGATACAGTGCGACCGGTATCGGTACCATTTCCTTTGAGAGGGAGTCTGGTAAACCCTTCAAATTGAAGGAAGTGATGCATGTTCCAGGATTGAAGAATCTTATCTCTGTGGCGATGTTAGAAGACAAGGGATATGCTGTTGTCTTCAACGAGGGAAAGGATTTCCTGCGCAGCAAGACAACTGGAGAAACCCGGAAGATAGGGTTTCGAGTTAGGAACCTTTATTAGTTGCATGTAGATGCATGCAAAGCCTTGAGCAGCGAGGCAACTGATGGAGACTTGGTGGTTGAGAGGGAGCGTATATTACCTCTCAACATTCAAAGCCAGAAGAAGTCTTAGACGATTGTGGAGGAGCCACGATTGGTGCAGCAGCTTCAGGAGTTTGTGGAGCAGCCACAACAAGGGAAGCTAAGAGGAGATTGAGTAGAGACATCTACTCATGCAGAGACCTCCAGTAGGGGGAAACTTTGAGCCAGGTGGGCAGAGGGATCGCATGCAGCCATACCTCCAGGTAGGAGGTCGGGTGATGTGGATTGATCGTCCCAAGGAGGAGGGGCAGGATCCTTGAGGTACCTAATCTCTTGGATGACACCTTGCTACGGGAGCCCCGATGTGGAGTAGCAGGAACTGACTGATTGGGTAGAGACAGATGTGTAGAAATTTTGAATAATTTAACACATATTCAACAGAGATTATCCTGATCATGTACTATTGCGGAATACATACACAATACATAAGCTCCTCTACATTGATCATCAATGTAGCAGCATCAATAACAATAAAACATCAAGAGCATTCACACATTAACACAGTATGTAACCCGGGGAAAGCATCTCGCTAAAAACCCCACACTATCTGTATATTAATGATTGAGACCATGTAACATTACAAAGTACAATGCTTATCACAAGCAATCCAGTACCAGCTCCACCTGTTACACACAATACAGCTAAGATCTGATCTCCAAACCTATTCCATTGCTTGCCTGCCTCCACTGCTCAATACCTGCTCAAGAATGAATGAGAATGGTTTACCAAACTCGTATTTCACCTCCAAAGAATCACTCACAATGTGTAAGACATGAGCAGAAGCTACAAACTGGGCAAATACATGAGCAAAATCATTGGCATACTCAATCCCTTGATTGTGCAAGATCTGATGCACAACTATAGTCACAACTGATAGCAATCTGATTCTCTAACACCTGTCCCTGCTGAACTGAACATGCACTGACATGCAATTGAGTTAACTGATGTATTCTATAGTTGTATTATGAGTTAATAATTAGTTTAACAACTCATCATTAGTCTATTTGCAGTTAGACTAACTACAACTAGTTTAACCAAGTCAAACTGAACACAACTCCATCAACTCCACAATCAACTCCACCAAACTCAACTGATTGAGTTCTAACTGAAGTCATGCATGCAACAACTCAATTGAATCATAAGAAATGTGTACTTCCTTCTGACAGCTGCATGGGCCACATCTGTAGCTCAAACTGAAGTGCTCCAAGAGAATAAGATCAAGTTTATAGTCCAAATATTATTATGAGACAATAATATTTGACTTTTCTATTTTTGACAGCGAGTCTAAAAATAGACTTTGATCACCCACACTGTGGTCACCCACACTTTGGTCACCCACATTGTGATCACTCACACTGTGGTCAAAAATAGAACTTGCGCCATAATTTGCCTGCGGGCCCACTTAGTGAAGGCGACTCTTTTCACTAAGCTCCATCATCTTGTTGCAATCTCGACACTCCCTCTCAACAAGATATGGATTATCAGCAACCCTTATCCTGCCTCGGTGGTACTCGAATTTGCTCCTGGTGAGAGCCTTCGTCAGAATATCAGCATCCTGATCCTCCGTTGGAATGTATGAAAGCAACATGATCCTCCGCTGCACACAATCTCTGATATGATGGTACCTGATGTCAATATGCTTAGATCTATCATGAAATACAGGATTAGCCGAGAGTTTAATGCAACTCTGGTTATCACAGTAAATCACACTAGGATCCAAATGAGAACTGAACAAACCAACGAGGATCTTCCTCATCCATATAGCCTCGCATGCAGCCAAACTTGCTGCCATATACTCGGCCTCTGCTGAACTGAGTGCCACGGATCTCTACTTCCTGCTGTACCAAGAAACTGCTGTCGATCCAATACTGAAGACCCCTCTTGATGTGCTCTTTCTGTCCATTGGGCTCCCTGCCCAATCTGCATCCGTGAAGCCACATAGCTTCACCTCATCCTCCTGTCTGTACCACAAACCATATCCCGATGTGCCTCTCAAGTAGCGCAATACATGCTTTCCCGCCTTCCAGAAGAGCTTGATAGGCTTAACCATAGCTTGTGAAAACTGGTTAACTACATAGCATATATCAAGTCGTGTATTGACCAAATACATCAGCGACCCCACCAACTGTCGATAAACAGTGGCATCCACTTCTTCTCCCGAAGTGGCATCCTCCTTCCTCCAACCTCCAGGAAGAGGAGTATCAACAGGCTTGTAGCCATGCATGTTGAACTTCTCTAGTATCTCCTGAGCATACTTGCCCTGAGAAACAAACAGTCCACCACTGCGCTGCCATATTTCCAATCCTAGGAAATAGTGAAGGAGGCCCAAGTCCTTCATCTCAAACTCTGTAGCAAGATCCTTCTTGCATGACAGTATCAACAGCTCATCACCCGTTAGAATCAAATCATCAACATACAGTACAATGATAAGCAACTTACCCTCCACCACAAGCTGGTATAGATTAGGATCCACCTCGCTCTTGGAGAATCCAAGTCCTGTGAAATAGTTGTCTATCTGTGTGTACCAAGCACGTGGTGCTTGCTTCAACCCATACAACGCTCTCTTGAGCCTGCACACATGCGACTCGCTGTTGAAGACCTCAAAGCCTTCGGGCTGCTCAATGTACACCTCCTCCTCAATGACTCCGTTGAGGAACGCAGTCTTCACATCCATCTGATGAATGTGCCATCCCATCTGCGTTGAGAGAGCAAGAATCGTCCGTATGGAAGAATACCTTGCGACAGGTGCAAAGGTCTCCTCATAATTGATCCCCTCTATCTGTGAAAAGCCTCGGGAAACAAATCTTGCCTTGTACTTCTCCACACTCCCGTCAGCTGCCTGCTTGACCTTGTAGATCCATCTCGAACCCACCACTGATTTCCCTTCCGGTCTAGGAACAATCTCCCATGCACTGTTTCTGACAATAGAATCATACTCTTCCACCATGGCATCTACCCATGCGGGATCCTCCACAGCTTCCTCGAAAGAGGATGGCTCAGTCACAACACACTTGCTCATCAGAGCCATGTATCCAGTGTACCGATCAGGTGACTATCTCTGCCTGCGTTGGGCTGTAGGTGGTCCTACAACTTTCTCTGCATCTTGAGCCAGTCGCTTAGCTTCTGTCAAGCGCTTTCGCCCTCTGATGGTTGGCGCTGCATGAGTGGTCTCTTCCACTCCATGAACCTCGTCTTGTGGCTGATCCATGTCCTGAAGCTCATCCTTAGGAACTAATAGCTCCTCATCTGCATGCAAGTGTAGCTCCCTCTCAAGCGAACACTTCATGGCTTTCTCCTCCTGAAATTTTATATCCCGTCGCACAATAGTTTTACCACTATCTGGCAAATACACACGATAGTTGTGGGGTGTATCAGTGTACCCCACAAATATCCCAACCTCTGCGGTCGGCTCCAACTTCTTCCTGGAATCCTTCGTCACATGCATGTAAATGTTAGCACCAAAAATCCTCAAATGAGAAATATCAGGCTTCTTACCAGAATAAGTCTCCTCAGGTGTACTCATGCCAAGTATCCAATGAGGACAACGGTTCTGCACATAAACTGTTGTATTGCATGCTTCCGCCCACAAGTGAAGGGGTAGGCCCTGATCATGCAACATTGCCCGTGCAGCACCCACAATCGTTCTGTTCTTCCGCTCAGCTACCCCGTTCTGCTGTGGGTTATGGGGAGCTATGAGCTCTCTACGAATCCCTTCTGCCTTGCAGAAATCCTTGAACTCATCCGAGATGTATTCACCACCATTATCGCTCCTAAGAGCCTTCACCTTCTTCCCCGACTCCTTCTCGACCAGTGCTTTGAATTCACAGAACTTTGAATATGTCTCGCTCTTCTTCTTCATGAAGAAGATCCAGCACTTACGAGAGAAATCATCAACAAAAATCACACAATACCTGTGTTTCACTGTCGAAGCAACTGAGAAAGGTCCACACGCGTCTGTGTGAATTCTCTCAATGATCGTCGTGGCGCGACTATCCTTCTCGTGAAAGGTGGCTTTCATAAACTTCCCCAAAGTACACCCCTTACACTGATCTAACTGCGCAAGTGTGCCTTTAGGAAGCCCTGTAGTGATCTGCTGCAGTATCTTCAAGGCTCCATGGTGAAGGTGACCCAATCTCCTGTGCCACAACTCGCCATCATCCCAGCTCACCAATCCTTCTGCCTTGCCCGCCATTGCTGCGCATCCATCTACATGCAACTGATAAAGGTTCCTCACTCGAACCCCTATCTTCCGGGTCTCACTAGTTGTCTTGCTGCGCAGGAAAGCCTTTCCCTCGCTGAAAACAACATCATACCCCTTGTCTTCTAACATCGCCACTGAGATGAGATTCTTCGTCAATCCTGGAACATGCATGACTTCCTTCAATACGAAGGGTTTACCAGACTCCCTCTCAAAGGAAATGGTACCGATACCGGTCGCACTGTATCTACCATCATCGCCCATCTCGATGTACACTCCAAGATCTTTGTCCTCCAGATCAGAGAACAAATCTCTATCTCCCGTCATGTGAAAAGACGCACCACTGTCCAAGAACCACACTGATCCCATCACACTTGAAACCAAGCATGCGATCAATGAAAAATCAAGCTCAAACTGTGAGGCTAGAGCCTCTCCTGCTGAAGATCCAGCAGCCTACTTGTTCTTCTTCTTCTGCGGACAATTAGTGGCATAGTGTCCGTGCTGGTAACAGTGAAAACACTTCACCTTGGACATATCCTGCTTCTTGCCTTTCGCACCAGACTGAGAATCTTTCTTGTTCTTCCCCTTCTTTGCTTTGGCAGCCAAAGCGCAATTCTCTTCATCAGATACCTTTGATGAAGATCCATTCTCACTTTTATTGTTTCTGAGTTTACCCTTGAGCGCCAGGTCGCTCTTGCTTTGGAATAACATTTGCAATCCATTGAAAGACATTTCAACAACACTGCTGCAAATTCGATTTTCCACCAGCTCCAACTCAACCACTTCCGATCTAAAATTCGTGAGAACACAATATTTCTCGTACAGAGATTGACTGTATGGGCTTTCACTGGAGATCTCACCTTCCAAAGGAAGGATGAATCCAGAGGCTACCTGGCCCGATTACAGACTCTGCCTGAAGAAATAGAATGTAAACACTTCCTCAATAGTAGATCTGATGATCAATCCTCGCTTGATATCCTGTAAAAATCTCTTCTACAAATCAAGCTGCTCTGATACCATGTAGAAACTTTTTCTACAATTATCTAGCTTGCTCTGATACCATGTAGAAACTTTTTATACAATTATCTAGCTCGCTTCGATACCATATAGAAATTTTGAATAATTTAACACATATTCAACAAAGATTATCCTGATCATGTACTATTCTGGAATACATACACAATACATAAGCTCCTCTACGTTGATCATCAATGTAGCAGCATCAATAACAATAAAACATCAAGAGCATTCACACATTAACATAGTATGTAACCCGGGGAAAGCATCTCGCTAAAAACCCCACACTATCTGTATATTAATGATTGAGACCATGTAACATTACAAAGTACAATGCTTATCACAAGCAATCCAGTACCAGCTCCACCTGTTACACACAATACAGCTAAGATCTGATCTCCAAATCTATTCCACTGCTTGCCTACCTCCACTGCTCAATACCTGCTCAAGAATGAATGAGAATGGTTTACCAAACTCGTATTTCACCTCCAAAGAATCACTCATAATGTGTAAGACATGAGCAAAAGCTACAAACTGGGAAAATACATGAGCAAACTCATTGGCATACTCAATCCCTTAATTGTGCAAGATCTGATGCACAACTATAGTCACAACTGATAGCAATCTGATTCTCTAACACCTGTCCCTGCTGAACTGAACATGCACTGACATGCAACTGAGTTAACTGATGTATTCTATAGTTGTATTATGAGTTAATAATTAGTTTAACAACTCATCATTAGTCTATTTGCAGTTAGACTAACTACAACTAGTTTAACCAAGTCAAACTGAACACAACTCCATCAACTCCACAATCAACTCCACCAAACTCAACTGATTGAGTTCTAACTGAAGTCATGCATGCAACAACTCAACTGACTCATAAGAAAAGCGTACTTCCTTCTGACAGCTGCATGGGCCACATCTGTAGCTCAAACTGAAGTGCTCCAAGAGAATAAGATCAAGTTTATAGTCCAAATATTATTATGACACAATAATATTTGACTTTTCTATTTTTGACAGCCAGTCTAAAAATAGACTTTGATCACCCACACTGTGGTCACCCACACTTTAGTCACCCACATTGTGATCACTCACACTGTGATCACTCACACTGTGGTCAAAAATAGAACTTGCGCCATAATTTGCTTGTGGGCCCACTTAGTGAAGGCGACTCTTTTCACTAAGCTCCATCATCTTGTTGCAATCTCAACAAGATGCGGATGAAGCGACAGAGAGAGTGACAGTGTAGGGAATCCTAGGACAGCGCATAGCTAGCAGGCTACAGCAATGCGAGAGGCACAAGTGTTTTGCACAGTGCTAGGTGGCACAGAGAAGTGTGCAATGGTGCAAGATGCATGGAGATGTTGCAGTAGCGCAGATGTTAGAGAGGGAGCACTTGTCAGCAGTAGGTAGAGCTTCAGCATCAGAGTATGTTCCTAGCCCAACAGAGTGGTCAGTTGGGAGTGTTTTTGTTCCAAGTGTTGTTGGAGCAAGTGGACCGGGCAAATGTGTTGCATGCAAAACATTCCAGAGTTGCAGGATAGTGGTTGCAGATAATCCATATCTTGTTGAGAGGGAGTGTTGAAAATGCAACAAGACGATGGAGCTTAGTGGAAAGGAGTCACCTTCACTAAGTGGGCCCGCATGCTATTTTTTGGCACAAAGTCTATTTTTAGACTATGTCTATTTTTAGACATATGGATCATGGTCTATGAGTTGCAGGATGCTGTTTATGGATGATTGGTGATGTTGGGAAAAATAGATGGACTTCTATTTTTGGTTCACAGCGGAGTGATCAGAGTCTATTTTTAGACTGCCAGGCTAAAAATAGAAACAATCAAATATTATTAGCCCTTAGTAATATTTGGACTCTAAACATTATCTTATTCTCTTGAAGCACTTCAGTTCGAGCTACGGATGTGGAACATGTAGCTGACAAAAGGAATCACGTGGTTTCTTATGTGTTAGTTGAGCTATTGCATGGAGGACTTCAGTTAGAACTCATGCATGTGAGTTCTATGGAGTTGATGGAGTTATGTTCAGTTTGACTTAGTTGAACTAGTTGTATTTAGTCTAACTAAAGAATACACTAGTGATGAGTTGTGTGAATTAAATATTAATTAATTCACTAATTATTAACTCATAAAGCAACTAAAGAATACATCAGTTAACTCAGTGCATGGACAGTTCAACAGAGACATGTGTTAGAGGTAAGTGAAAGGGTGAGTTGTGACTATCAATTGTGCATGAGATTTGCACATGCATGGGATTGAGTAATGCCAATGAGGATTGCACAGTGTGGGCCAATATCAAGGCAATTGTAGCTTGTGCTCACGTGATTCTCTTGCAGAATTGTGCAGTGGAGGCAGGCAAAGCAGTGGTGGAGATTTGAACCTGTGACTTGTTCGGATCTAGGCTAGTTTTGTGTGTAACAGGTGGAGATAGTGTTGGATACTTGTGAGGAGTATTGTACTGTGTATTGTTACATGTTCTCAATCATTATAATATACATATAGTGTGGGGTTTTCAGCTGTATGCTTTCCCCGGGTTACATACTGTGTTAATGTGCGCATGCGATTGATGTTTCATTGTTTTTGATGCTGCTAAATTGATGATCAACGTAGAGGAGGTTATGTATTATGCATGTATTCCGAAATAGTGTATAATCGGGATAATCTCTGTTGAATAAGTGTTTGTTATTGAAAATTTCTACACTTCGCCTGTGGTTACGCCCGTCGATTGTGGGTGTTAATGTGACTCGGGGCTAGGCTAACCGCCCGCCCCTGCCACCTAAAGCCATGGGCACGTTGCAATAATATGTCTGAGCCTGGGGCCATGTGCCCCGCCCCCTCCCCCATCGCTGAAACTGTATTACATCAAATATAATCACTGACCATAATGTATTAAGAACCAAATGCATGGCTTGGTGGTAATACTATTGGTTAGTTAACGAGAGGTCGTTGGTTTGATTCCTCACTGGGTCAGTCGGCCGACCCAACAAATGTTTGCACAAAAATCAAGGTCCACGTGGCCCCCTCCCATTAGGCCACATGGCACATCATGATTGGTCCACCAAAAATCTCAATAGCCAATAAAATTCCGCCAAAATAGCTTGTATGACCTTCCACGTGTCAGCGCGTGATTGGTCCACATGTCCATCGTACATGCACAATCACCTACTGACATCAGCTCCATGTCACTTGTATGTCCTGCCTAGTCTACAACTGAGTCAACCCTGCAAGTTGACTTTTTAACTGTTTGCTAAAAACTTCAAAACACGATAACTTTCACATACGTTGTCAGATTGAGGCGATTCAAACATTTTTGGAATCATAATGACAAGATCTATGATTTGGCACTAATTTTGAGATATTTTGAGCACTGTTTTTTAGCATAATTTGATCCCCTGGATCATGGTTGGAGCACCTCATGCATAGGTGTCACCAAGTTGATCATAATTGGAAAGTTAATGCCTTCATGTTTGATGATGCATTAGATGAAATAAGTTCTTTAAGGTAACTTCAATCTTCTTATTTTACAATACAATTTGTATTTATTCTAAAATGCACGCGCTTGAAATGAATTAAATGTGGTATAAGAATCACAAGGTGCAATATTATCTTGTGTTTTTGGCACGCATGTAGAGCATGGATAAAAAATGTCAATCAATTGGTAGTAGTCCATAAATAGTAAAAGAGATGTTTATTGATTTGGGTTTGATTATGAGAGTTTGTTCCAGTGATGAAGTGAGCATTGCAATTAATGCATTCTTCTACAAATTTTCTAATGAGGAGAAATTCTTAGACTATTTCCATAAGGGTTGGGTTGCTAGTGACAAGATTTTTAAGTTCACATACTCTTTCTTACATTTATCTTTTTGGTTTTCATACGAATGAAACATATTCATTAACCCAAATTTTCTGCAATTAGGGATGTGGGTAAAAGGTTGTTAGGATTTTCCCCATGCAAATTAGGAGACAAACAATTTTGTGGAGTCATATCATTATTACATAAGACAAATTTTATATATGATAGAAGAAAGAAATGTGCTCGTAGGATGTATTGGTTGATATATATTTTCTAACAAATGTTGAACCTTGTTATCATTTTAAGGAAATTCTAAAAAAGGAAGGATATTTGAATAATTACAAGAAAGAGAAACAATTTGAATCATCAATGGAAAAAAAAAAATCCAGATAGTGAATGTAGTCCTCATGAGAGAATATATCATGCTTTTTGGGTGAGGAGTCAATCTAAACTTAATAAGCAATATCTTGTCACTTGTAATCGCACAAATTTCATAACTTTTGACTGCCCATGGTCTATTCATGGAAACATTTGCAAGCATTCCATAAGGTGGGTTGGTTGTGATCCTATTCAATGGCTTCAAACCCATTAATAAATTATTAGACACAAGTGATTCATCCAATGACCCTCTTGTGATAAATATAGAGGCACCAAATCTTAGTGAATATGAAAACACAATTGCGATGGATAGTCACAATGTTGATGAAACTATTGAAGGACTTGAGTTGGACAAAGAGGAGTTATTTGGCTACTTAGACCTACTTTGAAACAATCCTCCCGCTACTTTGACCAAGACTGAACAGTTGATTGCTTTGCTTAAAAAAATGTTGGATTACAGCAACAATCTTCATATTATGGATTATGACTTCATGTGTGGGTTGGGTGCTTTTTAGTCACATCTGAAGAGGAAGAAGAGTTTCCTGAGCCCAAAAAAGAGAAGAAAAAGAAGCAAACAAAATGCAAGATTGGAAATTTATTTGAATATCACTGTAGATGAAGCTGAACAATTTGAGTTTGAATAACTCAACAAGCAAGGTCACCCTCACTCCAACAATGCATGATTTTCCAAGTTTGTTGTGATGTATTTGTTTTCAATTTGTTTGTTATATTTATTAGTGTATTAAATGTATTATTATTGTGTTGAATATGTTCACGCATGTTTGATAGGTGGTGAGGCTGTGTTTTTTTATTTGTGAAATTTGTTCCAATTGTCAATTAAGGTCAATGAATAACTCTGTGCATCTACATTCAGTCTTTCAATACAATTATTGTTTAATATGCTATGGAAGATAACTTTCACGGGCTTTTGCTATACTTCCTTTATGCTTGCATATATTGGTGTCTAATCATGTAGCCGATATCTAAATTGAAATGAAAGCAACATAAATGTAACAAAATTTGCAACAGCAAAATTTAACTTAATAGTAGAAAAAAGGAAAACATGTAAAACGCGATTTTACCAGTATTTTCTAACTACTAATTGCTAATGATGATATATTACTAAAGAATAACGTACATTACAACAACAAAGTTTCTGCTTCTGCTGATTATTATTTATCTTAACAGTGGCAATGAGTGTCAACAACGATGAGCTAGTGAGTGTCAGCAATGGTGAGGGAGACAATGTCAGCAACGATGAAGGAGTGAATGTCAGCAGTGGTGAGCCAGTGAATGTTATCAACAACACATCGATCAGTCTAAATATGATCTTGAAGGGGGACATTCATGAAGGTTGATGATACTATATTCACTATGTCCTACTTCATCAACATGAAGATACCCTGCTTTTTCTCAAATTTCATTCCAACATGCAAGCTCTTCTTTATTTTTTAGGTTATATGACCTTTTATATATCCTTGTTTGCAGCCAGATCATTGGAAAATGAAAATTAATACCGATCCAATTATTCCCACATTCTTCCATGCAAGAAATATATTTATCAACCCTTGTTAAGGCTATCTCTAAGTTTTTGTACTGAAAGGGACCACTATCTTGGTTCGTTTTCCTAAGGCATCCCACCTTGTTTTACATACTTTTTGTGTGGAAATCTTCAATTTTTGAATATGTTCTGTACAATATGGAAAGTCCTACTGCTTGTTCCCGATGACAAACTCTGCATGCTCTAAGGAATTGGCTCACTTTTGTTGTTCTTGTATCACATGTAGAGGTATTTCATATTCTCCTCTACCCCACAAATTGTTCTCGATATTATTTCAATTAATTTAAATAGTTGTCAACCAATTGGCCTCATTTCTCAAATAAGGTACAAAGGATGTCAATTGGACATCCCCCACACAAGGGTTTGGATTCCATATTTTGTTATAAAACAACACAAAATTGTGTTGGAATAGTTCACACGACAAGTATTTTTCTTCATTCATACATGCCTTGTATGCTTTTATGAATCCATTTGTGGTATCAATCTGGAAAGGCTTATTGGTGATGATAGCATTATTTTTAAACATCATAAACATTCCCCTAAAGTACATGTTATAATTGGTTGAAGGAGCCCTATAACTAAGTCTAGAATCTATTAATTGTCTGAGTTGTATCTTCTCATTCTCCATCGTGGTCACCTTCTTTTGCAGCTCAATCATTGCATTTTTTGTTCTCTAAATTTCTTTTTATATTCCTTCCATCTCTCATGAAGGTCATAAGGTATGTTTTCATGCTCTCGCAAAGGTATTACTTTTTCCTCATACAAGGGTATCAATAGGACTAATTTATCCTTTTTTTATTTCATCAAAGGATCTGGTATCTCCACCTAAAGAACCTTTTTCTCTACAATCCTTTGTTCTGGTTCCTCATCCTTTGTTTGCACAACAATGTATTTGGTCAATTTATTGCCTTATTCCTCATTCGAGGCTATCAACTGGGCCAATTTATCCTCTGTCAACTTTATCAAAGGATCTGGTATCTCCACCTAAATAGCATTTTCCTCTACCATCCTTCTTACTGTACACGTAGAATTGTGAGCTATGTCTCATTCCTCATCCCCTCTTTGCGCAACAGTGTCATGGGTATGTGTTTTTCCAAGGGGTAAAATTTCTTGGTTCCTAGGAGAAGGTATATCTATGACACCCATGGTTAGAGAGTCTATAACTTGGGCCAAGCAATTTATTTTATCACAAGCTTCTTTTTCTCTGAGGTCACCTGAGAGGGTTTTAACTGTGTATTGAATTTATATGTTTTTCATCTGGAGAACCCTATTCTTCCTTAAAAATGAAATATACAAAGGAAGATATGAAGGGGTACTTACTATTTTAATGCACTTGTTTTTAAATTATGGTGTAGTTTCTTGGACCTCTAGATTGTACCTATATGACACTAAAATTAAGGCAAGGCCCTCTCCTCTGCAAAATGGGTTTATTTTATTATATGTGAGCAAGGACCTTGATTTATGTTTCCATCCCTACATCAGATACAAGTCCATCGTGGGTTTCCTTCATTGCTTGTGGTGGTTTTTGTGTATAAATAGGGGAAACCTCCTACTCTCGTTCTTCTTTGTCAACAAGGTGGCCAAATCCTTGTTCTATGAATTTGTGTTCTATCAATACATCCTATAGATGCTCTTTTGTAGCATCAGGGGAAACGTCATCCACTATTTCTTCTATAACAATGGGGAAGGTTTCAGGCAATGCAACAACATGGGCTCACTTTGTCTTCTTGTTTTTGGCTATTAGCACCATTACCAAGAACTTCCTTATTCCTCTCAACCTTCTGGTGGCAAGTTTCCTCCACAATATTTCTACATCATCACCATCTTGTTCGTCTTCTTTCTATGGTGAATTAGTAGCAGAATCCTCACGAACCCTTGTAATTTGAACACTGGGAAACTCGTTTTCCATATGGAAAGGTTTTGTGGGAATTGCTACAGTTGTGAGGTCATGGGGAAGAATTGCAACTGCTAGGGAATCCTTTAGTAGGGTAGCAACATCTGCATGTAATGACCTTCCAACTATGTCATCCCAAGTTCTCCCTTCATTTTGTAGTGCACTAACCACCAAAAGTTTAATGAGGCCATGGTGGGATATGTTTCTCGACGGCCCCTTAGATTTATGTATTGATCGGGCCACATGCTCCAGGGTTTTTGTACAAAAATAGGTCATGTTAACCAACCTGCCATGACACAAGTGGTCTAACAACTGAATGTGCTATAGATAAACAACTACATACTTCCCTTCGCATGTGAAATATATTTAGATAAGGAGTGAAACATCATCCCAAGGTTCTTGTAATGAATTCCTTTTAAATTTGTTCCTTTCTTCACGAGCCATTCACCTACATCAAGGAAGTGCCTAAAAATTTCAGGTTGGGGTTTTTGGGGGGCATACCACTATTCTCCCATTTGGAGTAACCCTGTTGCTTTTGTAATTGCTTCTACTATAACATGCACCACTACCCCTGATACCTCATATTTTCCTTCCATGAAATGCATGACAAATCCTAGAGCTATCTCATCGTTATACCCCTACAATATGTGAATATACTCCATCCAAACAATCTGTTCAAATAATTCTCTAATGTGTTGATATGCCTGCAGCAATTCTTTGACAATTTCTAAGTTTATTTTTGGGCCTCCCATCTTTAATCAGAGTTCATATTGGATATGGATGTGTTTGGAAAGTGGAACAATTTGAATGGGGGAGAACAGAAAGAAATGGAATATTCTAATGAATGTTGTTATCATGTCAGTTAATAATGTAATCATGTGGCGTCACTTAATGCAGACTCCACTTGCCATCATGTGTGGCTTGCTATTGTGCTCACAGGATATTCCCCTTGTATGTAGTCTAGAGTTTTCGCAACGACAATCATTGGAATGAGAGAGTGATAGGAATTACAACAATCGATGCAACTAATTTGTGACCCTAATTTTCCATGATAATAAGCCAAAAATTAAAGTTTTTTGACATGCAAGTTTCTGGGGCAATGCACCATGTTGAAAAACCTAGGGATGATTACACTCACTCCTTAAACTATGTCCTTTAAAAAGTTCAAAAAGTTCAAAAAGGCCTTACAAGCATAACTAGATAATATTATTGCTTATAGTTTATTATTTATCCTTAAGAGCATATTATAATTTTGCAAGCTTATCAGATTATCTTCATTGATTTGCAAGTTGTTCAAATAATATTCATTATTTTTCAGGCTTAACAGTTGTTACTATGATGTTTGTTAGAACATGTTGTTGGTGCTCAAATTGTCCCGATAACTGACGACAGCCTAAGACCACATAACTCGGGATCCTAGATCCTCTCGCTCTAGGTGACAAGGAATGGAATTTCAAAAAATTCAATTGAAACTTTGGTAGGACTAGTTAAATTATAACCATGCATGAGACATTCCCTTATCACCATAATTATGTTTTCTTTGGTGGGGCATACTGGTATCTTCACCGGGTACTGAACAAGCTCGCTGGCAATGGAGCAAGGTCAATGATGCTTGATTAAAATCTAGTGTGTAACTCCTTCTGTTGAGGTACCCTTTGATGGGGCATGCTGGCATCTCCACCGGGGCCATGAATACTCATTGGAAGGTTAGTGGTATAGGACTAAGTGCAGTGCGTAATCCTCCCATCCTGTGAATGCTATATTTGCTAAATAAATTGAAAGAAGGCTTCTAACGTGAATATCAAACAAGAATCCAGAAAGTTCCTCATCTCAGGATAGTGAATGACTCTGTCGGGGCTATGGACGCTCACTGGCATCGGAGCGACATCCAATTCTGGAAACTCATATCATACGACACAAAGGGAACCAAATCTCCGACAATTAGTCTCCCTAGTTTCAATAAAATCTTATTAAAAATGGAAGTCATTCTTATGAATATTAATTAGTACTATGATTTGTGCCAGTTCCTGATTATTAACTTTAAGCATGTATGACTCGTATATGGTGTTGAATGCTCTTATGAAGTGAGACATTTATCATTTACGATCATCTTCCCTAAGTCATTATCATAACTACCTCGATACACTTAGTATACAAACAAACATCTTATGTCTATAAATAATCATTGAACTTATTAATCTATACGTATTGGGGCCTCACATTTATT
Source organism: Pinus tabuliformis (assembly GCA_031772625.1). NCBI lineage: Eukaryota > Viridiplantae > Streptophyta > Pinopsida > Pinales > Pinaceae > Pinus > Pinus tabuliformis. The sequence goes on from CM062813.1 coordinate 721,405,385, forward strand.
CTTGTTTCATTCTTGGTATTGATCGACCGAGACTTTAAGATGCGAAAGATTTCCTTCTATTTCTTTACTTTTCATTTTTTGAGTCCCCTTCTTCCTCATGAGTCGACTCCATACCCAATGCAAGGCATCTGGTCTGCATTCTTGATCCTCCACAGGGGAGCATCATCCCTTGTTGGAGTCGAATGTTGTCACTAATTTGACCCCAATAAGATCTTGGCTCCTTTTGTCAATTTCGCCTTGTGCCTCCTCTCATATTCTCATGATAAAAAATCGTTTCCTTGAATTTTCTTGTTTTCCCTTCATTAAATTGATTATTATAGTAATCATTATAACTTATAGAAATTATTACATTAAATAAAAATTTGAAATTCTAATCTTAAATTATTTTTTCCATAAAAAATACTCTAATTATAAATTATAATTATCACTATTATTAAAATAATTAAAAGAATAAATATTAAAAAAAACAAGTAAAATAAAATATAATTAATCAAAAGTTAATAAATAAAAATTAAACATGAATTAAATAAAATATAAATTTTTACTTAAACCAAAACAAACTTACCATTACCTCCCACAATTAGCTCACCTCTCATCATTATCTCATCTCTGAACTTAACGTTTAAGAAAGGAACTTAATATAACATATGCACCTCTTTTCCAACAAAGGAACATATTAAATATGTTAATATTGTTTTGGGTAGGGAGTGAACAATACATGCAGATTCCAGATACCTTGACTCCCATAAACAACGAACAATGGCTGAAATATATATAATGTTTGATGCATAAACCAATCAGGCCTTCGAGCAAGGTTAACCTCCACGCAAGTTTTCAACCGATGTTATTTTAAACTCTTGATTAAAAACATTTTAATGGTCTAAATTTCATCGAATCTAAGTTGCATACAATTTTCTCTCTCCACACGGACTCGACAGAGATATTAAATATGTTTAAAAAAGATTTCAAATGAAGTTTAATACATACATAAATATATTAAAATTCTTATATATAATACATGTCTTATATTAAAATTCATATATATTATATATGTATTATTTAAAATTAAAATATATATGTATTTATTTATTAAATTTTTTAAAATTAAAATATATATGTATTTATTTATTAAAATTTTTAAGTATATATATAATCTTATTTGAAACTTAAACTTATATATTATATATTTTATTGAGATTTTATAAGAGATTACATGGTCTAAGTTGTTTTAAAAAGTACTTGAAATCTATGTCAAATTATAAATTTGGAATATATATATATATATAAATCAGATCTTATTCATTTAAACTTAATTTTTTTATTTCTAATGGTTAGATGAAGAGATATTAATTTAGTATGAAAGGAGCATTGAGATTTCATGGCGGGTTTTTTTAGAAATGCAAGAGTTCAACATTTAAAAGAGAAACCCATATTAAATTTAATATTTTTTTTATTTTATCTTGCGTTTCAAGAAAATACATTCACGTTAAATACATATTTTATGACCTAATGTTTATATAGTGGGAAAAAAATTATTGGGTCTCACCTAACGTAAAAAAATAATTTTCATTAATAATGTAAGTGAGAAAATGAGGAGAACATTATGAAAGGTATGTTTATGGTTTAATTTCATAGTGTTTTATATTTTAGAATTAATTCATATCTTTTCTTTTAATGCAGGAATATTATTCAAAGGATTTTTAACGTGGAGAATTCAAGTGGAAGTTCGTTTAAATGAGGGAATTTGTAATACATTTTTCCAAATTAGTTTTTATTAACGTAATTTCATTCGGGAAGTTACGAGAACTAAATGAAACAAACTTCTAGACATTTAAAAGAACATGTAAAAGATTGTTCCAGAGCTTTTTGGCAGGTTGGAGGATGGTAGCTCTAAGGATGAAGACTTACTAACTATTACAACTATCTTGTAAGTGCTACGAATGGTTTTTTTCATGATGCCACTGAGGTTTTATTAATGATATTATAATTCTTTTCTTTTATTTTCTTCCATTGTGTTCTATTTAATTTCAATTTTATGCAGTGCTTCGTTGTTCCATAATGCTGGTTTAACTTGATTATGCATTATTCTTGAACACATTAAATGATTTTTAATATGTTGGAATACTTGATATTTATGGTTTTAAAATCATATTTTGAGTTTATTTTTTGTAGGTTTTATCCCATGAATACATGATATTTAGGGTTATATGCACCGTAAATTCAAAAGCCATAAAAACCAGTTCTTTAATTTTATTTCCTTTCTTATTTTATTCTTGTTTTCACTATTTTCCCTCCTCGGAAAACATGAAATTATTAGTCATTATTTGACTTGTTCAGATTGTGTAATGATGCACACATTACATTTAATTTAATATTTCCCCAATATTTATTATTTGAAATTATTAAATTAAATTATTCTAATTGTTATGCATGTTAAAAAATAATAATACTTGATGTTATGTCATTTAAATCGCATAGTTCAATTAGATGTATTTAACACCAGCATGTTTTAATTTCTCTCTTTTCTTTAATTTTAATTTGTATTTCTTGCTAACCTTTGTGAATTATGATATATATTAATTTACCTCATTTGTCATTAATGAAGTTTTATTTTTAATAAGTTTTCATGGGTTATGTACCTATCGTCTCTTTTTCCCAAAAAACATTATTTTATTTAAAACACTTTTTATTTAACAATCTAGCCTATTTGTTTGTTTAATTAGAAAATTTATTTAATTTACATTATTTTACGACGACTATTCAATTTTGATTACCACCAAGGAATACCCGCTATGGTGAAAGGGAGGTCAACCCTTGTCACCTAGAGAGGGAGGATCTAGCTTCCTCAGTGATGTGGTCTCAAGTTTCCCTCAATTACCAGGACAATTTGAGCACCAACACGTGCTTCAATTCAATTCACTTGACCAGACATAACAACCAACATTTCACATATAAGATTATATAAGCCCAAAAGGAGCAAACCCTGTGTTCCTACATGTTGTATCCACTATAATGCTCATATAACTTAAGAAGCAGATGTTGGATAACATTTTGAAAGTGTTCCATTGTTGACTGTTACTGACAGATAGTGATCATTATTTTTTGGCCTTATTTATTGATCTTGTGGCTGAAGATATTGATAATGGATAAATTAATAGTAATTGAATGGTTTGTTTAGTTATTTATACAATTCTCCCCCTTAAATGAAGTTGGATCTAACAATTGGAAAAATGCAAGATATCACAATTGCATTTTGTATATCACCATATGTAAAGGAAAAATTAAATAATGATGAATCTAATGCATTTTGGCATTTGGAAAAAATTGTTTTCTCTTAGAACTTCTCTTGGGAAATTTGATGGATGGATATAGTCTTCAATATATTGTAAGTGTTGTTTAATGCTATAATTCTAATCTAATAATTGTCTAATGCATGGAATATTGTCTACGATTTTTAATGTGCCCTAATTTTGTTACAACATTGAAGCTATTGGAAAAAATTTATGTGTTACTCATGTATAATGAATGAATGAATGAATGTTACTAGAAGTTGTTTTTCATATTGCATCCTTGAAGCTCCATTTATTCTTGCCAACAAAGTATAAATTCCTATAGTAGCTATGAATTTTCCTCCATTGGGGCTAGTGAAGCTGCCTTTAGGTCTCCTTAAAGAGCGAAGTCCTCAAATCAATATCATTTTTAACTCAAATCCTCCCAATTTCTAGGCATTGGTCTTAGATCCTTGGTCATCACACATACTGAGAAATGTTTCTTCTATCATCTTCTTATTGCTCCTTTTCTTTGTCCCTTTAATGCTAAGTAAGCCTCTCTAGGGCTTTGTGTGGAATTATCTAGAGGAGTGCCTTTTGAATTCCAATTGGATATATCTTTCCTTTAGTGTCTCCTCTTAAAATATACAAGTTTTGAACAAATTGCGATGATGGAATCTAAAAAATTTGACACCTTAGCTATCACACCAAGTGGGAACCCTAGGCGTTGTCCCTCAACTTGGGGATTGCTTGAAGGTTCATACTTTAGTACTGTAACAACCCTGGTCAAAAATCTGTGTAATGAAGTTAATAAAGGAAAAATAATAACCATGGTCATGGGACATGTATTCCGAGCTGAATGTTGGCAAAAACATAGTGATGGGGATCACTCGTGATTAATTAATGGCTATGGAAATTGGAAAAGGCAATGGAAAAGACTTTGGAAAGGGAAAGTGGCATTAATTGACATTTTATTTATGAAAATAATGGAAAATAGGAGAAAGTGAGGTGAAAGGTCATGGGTTGTATGTAAGGAGTAAAATGAAGGAAAATAATGGAAAATGAAGAAAATATATGCCTCATTAATAAAAAGGGAGCTTTATAGCTTTGTAGTTTTTGTCAATTCAATTTTGGAGCTCCATTTTCTACTCTCTCTCTCATAATCTTGGGCACTTAGAGTTTTCTTAGAGTAATCTTGGAGGTGTGTAGCATAATTTTGATTTGGAGCAAGAATGCAAAAGAAGAGCAAGAAAGTACAAGAGGACATCATGATCAACATCTACAGTGGGTTTTTCTTGGAGGTACCGAGTTGCATGTATGATTTCCTTACTATTTTTGGCATGCACGACACATGCATGTGGTTTCTTGGTTTTGACCTGTCATTGGCATGGAGGATTTCATGGATTGACAGCGGGTTTTCCTAGCCATGCCATTTGATGGATAGCCATGGATTTGTGGGTGTCTTTCCTTCTATTTTCTGCTTGGCTCTCATGTTCCTTATGGCTATGGGTTGAGTTACTAGTTCCTGGAAGCCTTGGTTGGACAAACGCTCCAGAAGCCATGTAACAATTTCGGTTGAGTTTCTAGTCCTGGAATCCTTGGTTGGAAAAATTCTTTGGAAGCCCTTGGTGGGTTGAGTTACTATTCTTGGAAGCCCTAGTTGGATAAGAACTATAGAATCCCGACAACAACTGTGGGTTGAGTTATTATTCTTGGAAGCCCTGGTTGGAACAAATGCTCTAGAGCCCTGGACAACTTGGGCAGAAACCAATATGGTGATGGTTTGTGATGTCAAATTGTGAGGTGGAATCACTGGTTGAGGTTTGAGGTGGCTTGGCCTCTGGAAGCTTCGGTTCAGTTTTGTTTGAATATTTCCATGAGATCCCACATGCATGCTTGGAATATGGCATGAGGGTGATTGGATTAAAAAAAGATTTAGTTCAGCCAATCTATATTTGGGTGGTTTGTGGAAATCCCAAACTTGGTTGGCTTATGCATTCATTAATGAGAGTTCCTTCTCCTTGGTATTTCATGTGTAAATGTGCTTTTTCATATATGGTTCTTATGGTTGTTATATCCTTGTTACTTCTGTTACTTATATGTTGGTTATGAATATGTTTTATGATATACTTGATGTGTGTCTCTCATCGTGTTTTGATTAGCAAAATAATGAACAATGAATATATGAACTAATAGATGATAATGCAACTATTTTGATAAGGCATCAAAGCTTCCTCACGAATCTCAAATAAGTATGAGACCCCTATGCTTAGTTCTGTGGTTATGACCTGTAGATTACATATTTGTGACATGTTTAACGAAATGGTTCTCATGGCTAGGATGGGTCAGATCAAGTACTCGTACCAATGATTGCATTAGTAGATTTATTTCATTTTTATTTATCATTTCTTAAAGTTTCATGAAGTTTTGGGCAATGGCCCGAGCCCTGGACCTAAAAAAGTGGCACAGAATCTAGGGTCACTGGCTCAGAATTGGCTGAAAATGTCCACAGTCGTTTGCATGCCTTGCTATGTTAGCGAATGGAAGGCCTCATTCATATGCATGGCTTGTCATGGGAGCATCTGAGGGTCCATATCAGTGAAAGGCCAAGTTGTTCAAGTGTTGGTCACCTCGAAGGGTTGGTTGGCTTCTGAAGGTTCTCTAGCATGTGTGGAAGGTCAGAATGCTTTTGTTTTTCTAGTTCCACTTTCTTGACTATACATAGTAGCCTCTCGTCACATGTTTACCCCAACAAACTTGTTACCTTGGGTAAATGTGGGAGGAGGGTGTTACAAAGTGGTATCAGAGCATGGTTCACCCTATGGACAGGATGGGCAACGTGTGCTGGTCATGCATACATGTTGATTACATATGTGTTCCTTATGTTAGTGGTTTATGTTCTTATTGCATATGCATGGCGTTGGTCATAGTTGAAATGGTGTCTCCATGTAAAAAATTGATGGTGTTGTTGTTGGATGTGGTCGTCTTGAGTGCATGTTGGTTGTGCATTGTTCATGCATGTCAGTGTTTATATGTTGTTAATACATTGAAATGATGATAGTTGTCGTGCATGAGGTCATGATATGTGGTTGGTATGGTCATGCATTGATGACTAGATAATGGTTGAAATCATTATCAAATGTTGAAATGATTATGTTTATGTATGTATTGCATTATTCTAGTTGGTCTTGCAGACGAGATATCCTCCCTTGAACTAAATTGAGGTACATTGTTTTGTTTATGGTTTGATTTAGCTGACATGATATACCTTGCAGGAAGAGAAGATCAAATATGACTAGCAAGATGGTAGAATATAATTCACAAGATTGTCCATATAGATAAAATGAGTAGCATGGTGAGGGATATTATCTTGACATAACAACCACTTTGATAAGTTTGAAGGAAGAAATAAGGAGTTGAAAAGAAGATAATGAACGAATAATTCAATCACAAGAGAGACTTTCTAGGGCACAAGAGAAACAAGCATAGATCAATGTGGTGATTCTTCAGAGCTTGTCAGACTTGCAGAGATAGGGACCACTTAGGATCAGTTATGGATAGGAGGATAGGACTAATGGAGCTTATGGTATCAGGTCTCATGGTGGGCACAAGTTGAATAGAGATGACACGGTCAGAGATGGCAGATTCTTGGATACACCTAATAGACGAGGCAGTGGACATGGGATTTACTCTAGTTCTGGTTCAGAAAAGTATCATGGTCATCATCGTTATCATCCTTGTAGGAGGAGGGACAGGGGATATTTGTCAGATGAGTTCAAGAAAGCAAAGAAGCCTACATTTGATGGAGAAATGAAGAAGTCACGGGATTTTGAAGCATGGTTTCTTCGGGTGAATAAGTTATTTAGGTTGCATGATTAGTCAACGAACATGAAGGTCATAATAGCTACATTTAGTCTTAAAGGTAAACGATATATCTGGTGGGAAGATGTAAAGAATGTCATAGGTATTCATGAAGAGGAGTTGACTTCGAGTGAGTTCGAGAGACTATTAAGGAAGAAGTATCGATAAGAGAGATACTATGACGACAGGGAAAAATAGTTATATGAGCTGAAGATGGGATCGATGACTGATGAGGAGTACACTAAAAGGTTCTTGGAGTTATTAAGGTATGTGCCTTACCTCAAGGAGGAGAAGGCCAAGATCCAGTGATTCATCAATGGGTTGCGGGTAGCATTCAAAGACATGATTGAGTTTGATGAGCCTAGATCGTTGGAGGAGGCCATCCAGAAGCTAAAGCATTTTTTTTAGCAATCAAAGCGTAGATCTCTGACTAAGCCAAATTGGAAAGGTAATTCAAAGAATAAAGGAAAATGGAACAAGAAGTGAAGAAGACCTCAAGATATAAGTAACAAAGAGATTACAACATCATCTAATAAATTTTATGCATCTGATAGAGGACAAAGATTTTAGTCTAAGGAGCATTACAAGGGTGCAGGTTGGAAGCCTTTGCAGTGTTGGACTTGTGGAGGAGAGCGTAACAGAAGATATTTTCCACAACATTAGGGTGGTAGACTGCATATCTATAGTGCTTATGAGTCACAAACAATGGGACATGTTGGTTAGAGTATTCCTCAGATTTATACAACGCTATATAACAGGCAGGCAGATCACAAAGCATCTGTTATCGAGATGGATGGTAAGCTTTGTGATCCAGTTGTTTCTATTTTGATTGACCCTGGATCTAATTATAGTAATGTTAATCCTGACCTGGTGAATAAGTGTGGTTTGAATAAAGAAGTGCATGCATAATCTTCATTAGTGCAATTGGCTACAGGTAGAAAGAAGAGATTTCATCATTGGGTAAGAGCTTGTGCATTTGAGTTGAATGGTATGTCTACTTTAACATATTTGAATGTACTTCCATTGGGATCATACAATATGTTGTTGGGTATGGACTGGTTGTATCTATATAGAACAAAGGTGGATTGTTATGACAAGGCTATTAAGTGCCTAGTTGACAATGGGGAACAAAGAGTCTTGCATGGTAAGAAGAAGGCAACATCAATTGAAATGGTGACAATTATGTAGGCGAAGCGCAGTTGCAGGAAAGGGTGTGTGTTATTCACCGTGTATATTTCCAGTGACAAATGTAAGGAATTTGAGGATGCGGATGTCTTGAGAAGGTACCCAGTTTTACAACAGTTTCAGGATGTGTTTCCAACAGAGTTTTCAAAGTTGTTGCCTCATAGGGAAGTGGACTTTTCTATTTAGTTGAAACTAGGGGTAGAACCAGCATCAAAGGCACCTTATAGGATCAGCACACCAGAGTTGGTGGAGTTGAAGTTGCAGTTGAAGGAAATTCTTGACAACGGATACATTAGGCCAAGTGTATTGCTTTGGGGTGCACCAGTGTTGTTTGTGAAGAAGAATTATGGTACTCTCAGATTATGAATTGATTACAGTCAGTTGAACAAGGTGACCATCAAGAACAAGTATCGATTTCCAAGGATCGATGACTTGTTTGACCAGTTGAAGGGAGTAGGAGTGTTCTCAAAGATTGATCTCAGATCAGGATACCATTAGGTATGCATTAAGAAAGAAGACATCTACAAGACTTCTTTTCATACCATATATGGGAATTATGAGTTTGTTGTAATTCCATTTAGTTTGACTAATGCTCCAACTAATTTTATGTGCTTGATGAATAATGTGTTGCGTCCTTATCTAGAGAAGTTTGTTATTGTATTCATTGATGATATATTGGTATATTCCAAGAATGAGGAAGAGCATGCCGAACACTTAGCAGTATTATTGATATTGCTAAGAGAGCACCAATTGTATGCTAATCTCATTAAACGTAGTTTCTTTCAGACAAAGTTACATTACTTGGGACATGTGGTTTCCAAGGAAGGCATAGCAGTAGATCCAGAAAAGATAAGGGTTATCATGGACTGGGAAGCTCTTAGAAATGTGGATGAGGTAAGATCATTCATGGGGATAACAAGTTATAATAGGAGGTTCATCAGGAACTTATCTTGGATTTCTTATCCTATTAAATCATTGCAAAGGAAAGGTAATAAATTTGAATGGATAGAAGAATGTTCAACCAGTTTTGAGCAGTTGAAGAAGTTGTTGAAAAATGCTCCAATTTTAAAGATTGTGGATCCAGACAAAGAGTTTTTGGTGTGTACATATGATTACAAGAGCGGACTAGGTGGAGTCCTGATGCAAGAAGGACAAGTATTATGCTATGAATCGAGGAAGCTTAATGAGTAGGCGGTTCATCTTGATGAGTGATGTGGTCCATGATTTGAAGATGTGGAGGCACTATCTTCTTGGCAGATGGTTCATCTTGATGAGTGATCACAGTGGATTTAGGTATCTATTTGACCAACTGAATCTAAATGCCATACAAGCTAGATGGTTGGCCACGATCAGTGAGTTCAACTTTAAGATCAGGTACATTAAAGGTAAAGAGAACAAGTTTGTAGATGATCTTAGCAGGTAGATACAGGTAAATCACATAGTCGTTATGAGTTTTTATGGGACAAATTTATAGGATCAGATCTTATAGGTAGGATAGCAAGATGACATGTATATGGAGCTTATGCACAAGTTATATCAGGGTACAAGTGATCAAGATGTGGACTATCATCTCATAGTAGATGGCTTGGTTAGATTTAGGGACATGATATATGTGCTAGATGATAGTGAGCTCAAGAAGATTATCTTGAGGGAATTTCATGCTAAGCCATATTCAGGTCAGCTGGGATATCAGAATACATTGACAATGGTGAAGAAGTTCGACTATTGGCTGAATTTGAAGAAGGAAGTGGCAGAGTTTGTGGCTAGGTTCTTGGATTGTCAACATGTAAAAGCATAGTGTAAGCATCTTGATGGTCTACTGCAACAGATTACGATTCTAGAGTGGAAATGGGAGGTCATTTCCATGGATTTAATTAAAGGTTTGATGAGGACATCTAGACAACATGATTCAATCATGGCCGCAATTCACAGGTAGACGAAGGTAGCAAAATTTATTTAGAAAATCTTTTGGATTCACAAGCTCATGCAATGTATTAAAGCACAGGACAAGAATCTATTTCTACTTTCAACCAGCAGAATCCAATAGATCAATGAAAACAATATGAACAAGAAGAAGATAAATCAATGGCACATAACACAAGATGTATCTGGGGAAAGACACATCTCGAAACCCCTGTTATTTGTATTACATATATCAGAAATATGAGTGAAGATACAAAGCTTGTTCTCACTAGAACAATTCTGCACAAGTATGCTCAACTCTCTCAGCTCACAAGTAAGATTTTTGCCAACACTTAGCCAATTCAGCTTCCCTCCAAGACCCTATTTCCTTGCTCCCTTGGTCAAAGAATTTAGATGAATACAATATGCTCTGCTCAACCTTGAGCTTAACCTGCACAAGTATTTCCTATCCTTCGCCTGATGACTTCCTTTGGCCAATACTTAGCCAAATTTCCAAGCCTCCAAGCTTCTAATTCCTTGCACAATTCCTTAGAGAATTAGCTTGTATTTAAAGGGAAATTCGTCATCCATAGCTATGCAATCCAAAATTAGGTCCTTCTTTGAATGCATGCATGATCTGTACAACTCAGAAAATCATACAGTTGACAGTACACTATCCCTACACTCTAGTCTCAACTAGGTCTTCCTATGAACTCACATGCATGAGTTTATCATGAGGGAATATTCAGTTAGCTGGAGTAGCACCTGAGAAGGCACCCAAGCACCAACTCACTACTAATCCTCTACTAGTTCCATAAACAAATAGAACTAGTTTAACTGCCTATAACTCAGTAAACTGAGTTATCTGATTACAACTCAAATAAACTCAATCTGGACCCCTAAATCTTAGGGATCACACTTACATGACTCCAGATAGACTTCCAACTCGAAATTCATAAGTTAACTAAGTCAATTTAACTTAGTTAACTATCACAAGTTGCTATGAGAAAAAAATTACAATTTTAATTCACAATTTAATTCAAGGACAAATTATATTGGAATTTCCAGATTCTATTTTTAACATTTCTTGTTGTTATTTTCAACACTCCCTCTCAACAAGAAATGAAATCAACTTGATCCCGATCCTAAACCTTTGGGATTTTCTGCATGCAACACTTCTCTCTAGTGTTGTTTCTACAACAACTCCAGAAAAAAAACATCCAACCTGAATCAGTATGATGTCTCTGTCATCAAAGTCTCTGACTGTTATTACCTCTGTCGACTGAAAACTCTGCGCTTCTGCTGACTCTGCCTTTCTGCACTATTGTCAACACTTCTATTCACTCTTTAGTATCTGACTACTCTAGCCTCTGTCACTCTGATATCTGACTGCATCAATATCCACTAATTCCTCCCACTACTATGTACTTTGGTCTCCTGTAGCTAGGTATGGTCCATGACATAAAACCTCTCGATGGACCCTGCACAATTTCATCCCTCTTGGGACTATCACTTCACGTCACCCTGCCTCTCACCTGGAGGTATGGATGCAAGTGATCCCTCTGCCCACCTAGCTTGAAATTTCCCCCTACTGGAGGTCTCTGCATGAGTGGATGCCTCCTCTAGGTCTCCTCTCAACTTCTGTAGTTGCCACTGCTCCACAACTTCCTGAAGTTGCTTCTGAGGCTTCTTTTGGGGCTACATGTTGAGAGGTAATTTACTCTCCCTCTCAAACAACATATCTAACCTTTGCCTTTCTCCTCGAGGCTTTTCATGCATCTTGTACCTCAAGTGCATATATATTTTGGCTAGCACACCAATTTGTTTCATATGTCCTGTCATCACGAAATTTTCTTGAAAAAGATATGATTTTAACTCAATTATACCTCCCTCATCCGAACTCCGATTCGACCGATTTTTTTTTTGAATTTGGGTATTTGTTTACAAGGAATCCAGATCGGTTATTTGTTTCTAAAAATTTTGCAAAAAAATGTTTAGATCCTCTCTGCAAACTCGCAACCCAAAAAAATCTGGCTCTGATTCCATGCAGAAAATCCTGTAGATTCACAAGCTCATGCAATGTACTAAAGCACATGATAAGAATCTACTTCTACTTTCAACCAGCAGAAGACAATATATCGATGAAAATAATATGGACGAGAAGAAGATAAATCAAAGACACATAACACAAGATGTATCTGGGGAAAGCCACAACTCAAAACCCCTACTATATGTATTGCATATATCAGAAATATAAGTGAAGATACAAAGCTTGTTCTCAATAGAACAATTCCGCACAAGTATTCTCAACTCTCTCAGCTCACAAGAAAGCTCTTGGACAACACTTAGCCATTTCAGCTTCCCTCCAAGACCTTATTTCCTTGCGCCCTTGGTCAAAGAATTTGGATGAATACAATATGTTCTTCTCAACCTTGAGCTTAACCTGCACAAGTATTTCCTATCCTCCGCCTGATGACTTCCTTTGGCCAATACTTAGCCAAATTTCCAAGCCTACAATACTCTAATTCTTTGCATAATTCCTGAGAGAATTATCCCGTATTTAAAGGGAAATTCCTCATCCATAACTACGTAATCCAAAATTAGGTTCTTCTCTGATTTCATGCATGATCTGTACAACATAGAAAATCATACAACTGATAGTACACTGTCCCTGCACTCTAGTCTCAACTGGGTCTTCCTCTGAACTGACATGCATTAGTTTATTATTAGGGAATCTTTAGTTAGTTGGTGTAGCACCTGATGATGGACTAGTGCACCAACTCACTACTAATCCTCTACTAGTTCCACAAACAATTAGAACTAGTTTAACTGCCTATAACTCTGTAAACCGAGTTATCTAATTACAACTCAAACAAACACAATCTGGACCCCATAAAACTTAGGGATCACACTTATATGACTCCAGATAGACTTCCAACTCGAAATTCCTAAGTTAAATAAGTCAACTTAACTTAGTTAACTATTACAAGTTGTTATGAGAAAAGAATTACAATTTTAATTCACAATTTAATTCAAGGACAAATTAAATTGTAATTTATGGATTCTATTTTTAACATTTCTTGTTGCTATTTTCAACACTTTATTCCAGTAAAGTATACATATTCAGCTAATGATGTAGCATAGTTATTCATCATAGATGCAGTGAGTTCGCATGGTGTAACGAAGAAGATTGTGTTAGACAGGGATGTCAAGTTCACTTCTAGATTTTAGAAAGAGTTATTTGCAGGTTTAGATACATAGTTGGCCTTCAATACAACTTATCATCGACAGAAAGATGGAAAGTCAGAGAGGGTCAACATGATATTGGAGTACATGTTGAGGATGTATGTGATGCATCAGTGGCGGAGGTGGGAAGAGTATCTTCCACTAGTTGAGTCTTCTTACAAAAATGGGTATCGAGAATATTTGAGGATGAATCCATTCAAGGCATTGTATGGGCGGAGTTGTTATACTACCATAAGTTGGAGTGGTCTAGTTAATAGGGTGTTAATTAGACCAGACATGTTGGCAGATATGGAACAAGAAATGCAGGTAATCAAGAAGAATCTAAAGGCAACACAGGACATGCAGAAAAATTATGTAGATCAGGACAGTGTTGGGTGTGGAGCCTGATTATCTTCTATATTCAAAGGTATCGCCACATTGGACCCCAGTTCGAAATGGGGGCGGCAACGCCGCCCGTAAAATATTCGCTACAGGGGGGGTAGAGTGATATCCAAAGTGCCATTCATCTTGCAAAGAACTCAGCATTTCATTCCAGGACTAAACACATACAGCTCAAGTACCATTTCATACGATCAGTGTTGGAAGATGGAGAGTTGAAGCTGGAAAAGATACACACTAGCCAGAATCTTGCAGATATGCTAACAAAAGTTGTAACCAAGGAGAAACTGAGAATATGCGCAGTTTCAATTGGTCTTCAAGGATGACGATGAAGATGAGAAACAACCAGGTCCAAAGAGGAGTCATTGTCCAGCAAATGGAGCAGCGGTGGAGTTGCTACAATCAGTCTCCAAGTGGGAGATTGTTGGGTGTGGAGCCTGATTATCTTATATATTCAAAGGTATCGCCACATTGGACCCCAGTTCGAAATGGGGGCGGCAACACCACCCGTAAAATATTCGCTGCAGGGGGGGTCCAGGGGGGGCGGCTGCGACCTTTGGGAGCCCCCCTCTGGTGGGGGGTTTCGGGGCAGCACCCCTGAAGCTAAAAACAGCTGTGAAATTGCCTTGTAAAAGTATAGTAATTTCTAGTCAATATGGGCCGTTCATTAGGCGGATAATATGACGGTAGAACTTATGTTTAGTTTAGGGTTTTTTGCCCTAGAAGGCAACCCCTCTCTTTGTATGAGGGCATTGTATTTGAGGCTGTGTGATAGATGTGTATTCTGTGAGCGGGAAATAGAGAGGTGAGGCTGTGAGAGAAAACAGAGGATATTACAGTGGATTTGCTGTAGGTTGTGTCTCTTCATTTTGCTGGATAATAGAAAGGAAGGACTGGCTGTTCGGGGTGGACGTAGCCCAAACTGGGTGAACCACGTATATCTGTGTCTCTCTTGTTTTATGCGTTTTCTGTGTTTATATTTCTGCAATATTTTATGTGTTCCATTGCTCCATAATATATAATTTCTAACAACTGGTATCAGAGCCGAAGGTCTATTTGGCTTATAAACTCGCAGGAAAGAAGGATTCCTGGTTCGTGTGGGAGCAATGGCGGAAGATGGTAAGTTTAGGGTCGAGAAATTTAACGGCCAAAACTTCTCGCTGTGGAAGATGCAGATGGAAGATTATGTGTATCAGAAAGATCTATACCTACCATTGGGCGGAAAATCAAAGACGCTGACAGGTATGACAGACGAAGAATGGAACCTTCTCGATAGAAAGGCACTCGGAACAATATGGTTGTGCCTTGCTGCGTCAGTCACCTTCAACATTTCGAAGGAAACCATGACAGAGGGTTTGATTCAGGCGTTGTCGAAACTATATGAAAAACCCTCGGCCTCAAACAAGGTATTTCTTATGAAACGATTATTTAATATGAAGATGTCGAAAGGTGGATCTGTTGCAGACCATTTAAATGATTTTAATACAGTTACAAGTCAGTTAAGTTCTGTAGGGGTAAACTTTGATGATGAAGTTAGAGCTCTGTTATTCTTGTGCTCATTACCAGAAAGTTGGAATGGTTTGGTAATGGCCATTAGTAACTCCGTTTCTGGATCTAGTACTTTAAAGTTTGATGATGTTGTCGGTGCTATCCTTAGCGAGGAAATGCGACGGAAAAGCTCAGGTGAGACATCGGGAAATGCTTTGAGTGCAGAGTCTAGAGGAAGAAAAATGGAAAGAGGAAAGAGCTCAGGATATCGCAGTAAATCAAGGAAAGGCAGATCCAAGTCCAGATCGGGGATAGTGTGTTGGAAATGTGGAAAGAAAGGACACCTAAAGAAAGACTGTAGATCTCGGAAGGGAAAAGAAGGAGATGCATAGCAAGAAAACAATCATGAAGAAAATGTGATAGGTGAGGTGTTACAAGATGCTTTGATTCTTTCTTTCGAAAATATTACTGATTCTTGGGTGGTAGATTCAGGGGCTTCATTCCATGCCACACCTGATAAGAAATGCTTTCATGACTATGTTCAAGGAGATTTTGGACAAGTTCGTCTGGGTGATGATAAACCCTGTAAAATCGTTGGAATGGGTAAGGTTATTGTAAAACAGCAAAATGGAAACCAATGGCTATTAAAGAAGGTAAGGCATGTTCCAGATCTAAAGAAAAATCTGATTTCAACAGGGCAGTTAGGCGGTGAAGGTTGTGTGACAAATTTCACAGATAAAGCTTGGAAGGTCACCAAAGGAGCCCTGGTAATAGAAAAAGGCGAAAAGGTTGGTACATTGTATTTATGCAATGGTATTTCTAACTCTGTTAATGCTTTAAATTCCAAAGGAGCAGATGCAGCATTATGGCATCATAGGGTCGGACACATGAGTGAAAAGGGGATGAAGATTCTTCACTCAAGGAATTTGTTGCCAAGTTTGAAGAATGTTGATTTGGACTTCTGTGAGAATTTCATTTATGGAAAACAGAAGAGAGTCAGATTTCTCAGAGTTGGGAAAGAAAAGAAGAATGAAAAATTAGAGCTTGTGTATATAGATGTATGGGGACATGCTCAGGTATCATCTCTCAGTGGCTCTCGTTATTATGTTACCTTTATTGATGATGCAACTAGAAAAACTTGGATTTAGTGTATTAAGAACAAATCTGATGTATTTGATACTTTCAAGAAATGGAAAGTTTTGGTTGAGATTGAGACAGGAAAGAAATTGAAGTGTCTTAGATCAGACAATGGAGGTGAATATTGCAGCAAAGAGTTTGATACGTATTGTTCAGAGCATGGAATTCACAGAGAGAAGACAGCTCCAAGAACACCACAAGAAAATGGTGTGTCAGAAAGGATGAACAGAACAATCATGGAGTGTGCAAGGTGCATGAGATTGCATGCAGGATTGCCTTTACAGTTTTGGGCAGATGCTGTAGATACTGTTGTTGATCTAATAAACATAGGGCCTTCAAGTTCCTTGGATGGTGGTGTTCCAGAGGAAGCATGGACAGGTAAAGGTAAACTACTCTATTTTAAAGCCTTTTGGTTGTAAGGCCTTTGTCCATATTGATAAAGAAAATAGAACAAAGCTTGAGGCAAAGTCAAAGAAATGTACCTTTATGGATATGGTGTTAATGATTTTGGTTATCGCTTATATGATTACGAAAATCACAAAATCATTAGGAGCAGAGAAGTAATATTCAATGAAAAGGTCTTGTATAAGAATTAGTTGCAGGAAAAGAAACAGGAAAAGGAAAACAAGGAATACGCAGTTCTTGATGAAATCACTGAAAAAGTAAAGGTGCCTGAAAATAATAATAATCAACAACCACAACAACAGCAACCACCACAACAACAACAGGCACCCCAAACACCTGAAAGTGGTGTTAGAAGATCTACCAAGATAAGTATACCCCCTGAACGATACTCTCCTTCATTATATTATTTATTGTTGACTGATTCCAATGAACCCGAATGTTATGAAGAAGCAATGCAGGTTGAAAGCAGGAAGTAGTGGGAGGTAGCCATGGAAGAAGAGATGGACTCCTTAATGCATAACCAGACTTGGGATTTAGTCAGGTTTCCTAAACTACATTGAAGAATAAATGGGTTTACAGGCTGAAGGAAGAAGATGGAGGAAAACAGAGTTATAAAGCTAGACTTGTGGTGAAGAGGTTTGCACAGAAGAAAGGTATTGATTTTGATGAAATATTTTCTCCTGTTGTTAAAATGACTTCAATCAGAACTATTTTAAGTCTTGTAGTAGCTGAAGATTTGCACCTTGAGCAATTAGATGTAAAGACAACCTTTCTCCATGGGGATTTGGAGGAAGAGATATATATGCAGCAGCCACAAGGATATGAGGTGAAAGGGAAGGAGAAACTAGTGTGCAGGTTGAAGAAGAGCTTGTATGGCTTAAAACAGGCTCCAAGGCAGTGGTATCTAAAATTTGACAAGTTTATGTCTGAACAAGGTTATACTAGATGTCACTCTGATCATTGTGTTTATTTGAAAAAGCAAAATGATGGCAGCTATATTATATTGTTATTGTATGTAGATGACATGCTTGTTGCAGGATCTAACATGCAGGAAATAAATGTGCTCAAAAGAAAATTGGAAAATTCATTTGCAATGAAGGATTTGGGAGCTGCAAAATAAATCCTTGGTATGAGAATAACTAGAGACAGGAAAAATCGTAAATTAACATTGTCTCAGAATGAGTACATACAAAAGGTGTTGAAAATATTTAACATGCACAATGCAAAACCAGTTAGTACACCTTTTGCTAGCCGTTTCAAACTTAGCAAAGAAATGTGCCCAAAGACCCAAGAAGACATGGATTATATGTCTAAAGTTCCATATGCATCAGCAGTTGGAAGCTTAATGTATGCAATGGTCTGCACAAGGCCTGATATTGCACATGCAGTGGGAGTTGTAAGCAGGTACATGAACAATCCAGGAAAGGAACATTGGATGGCAGTGAAATGGATTCTCAGATATTTCAAAGGTACCACAAATCAAGCATTATGCTTTGGTGGTTCAAACAACTCCCTACAAGGATATGTTGATGCAGATATGACAGGTGACAGAGATAACAGGAGGAGCACTACAGGATATGTATTTACTGTTGGAGGAACAACTGTCAGTTGGGTTTCAAAAATCCAAAGTGTTGTTGCACTTTCAACAACAGAAGCAGAGTATGCTGCTGCTACAGAGGCTAGTAAAGAAATGATTTGGTTACAAAGGTTTATGGGTGAATTGGGTAGGGAGCATGATATGGGCACGTTATACAGTGATAGCCAAAGTGCCATTCATCTTGCAAAGAACTCAGCATTTCATTCCAGGACTAAACACATACAGCTCAAGTACCATTTCATACGATCAGTGTTGGAAGATGGAGAGTTGAAGCTGGAAAAGATACACACTAGCCAGAATCTTGCAGATATGCTAACAAAAGTTGTAACCAGGGAGAAACTGAGAATATGCTCAGTTTCAATTGGTCTTCAAGGATGATGATGAAGATGAGAAACAGCCAGGTCCAAAGAGGAGTCATTGTCCAGCAAATGGAGCAGCGGTGGAGTTGCTACAATTAGTCTCCAAGTGGGAGATTGTTGGGTGTGGAGCCTGATTATCTTCTATATTCAAAGGTATCACCACATTGGACCCCAGTTCGAAATGGGGGCGGCAACGCCGCCCGTAAAATATTCGCTGCAGGGGGGGTCCAGGGGGGGCGGCTGCGACCTTTGGGAGCCCCCCCCTGGTGGGGGGTTTCGGGGGCAGTGCCCCCGAAGCTAAAAACAGCTGTAAAATTGCCTTGTAAAAGTATAGTAATTTCTAGTCAATCTGGGCCGTTCATTAGGCGGATGATCTGACGGTAGAACTTATGTTTAGTTTAGGGTTTTTTGCCCTAGAAGGAAACCCCTCTCTTTGTATGAGGGCATTGTATTTGAGGCTGTGTGATAGATGTGTATTCTGTGAGCGGGAAATAGAGAGGTGAGACTGTGAGAGAAAACAGAGGATATTACAATAGATCTGCTGTAGGTTGTGTCTCTTCATTTTGCTGGATAATAGAAAGGAAGGACTGGCTGTTCGGGGTGGACGTAACCCAAACTGGGTGAACCACGTATATCTGTGTCTCTCTTGTTTTATGCGTTTTCTGTGTTTATATTTCTACAATATTTTATGTGTTCCATTGCTCCATAATATATAATTTCTAACAGACAGGATGTTCAAGGAGTTTCAGGTTAGGGAACAGGTGTACTGGGTATCAATCCCAAGAAGATCTCCTTGAGGATTGGATCATGTGCCAAGATGGCACCTCGGTTTTGTGGAACCTTCAAGATTATTGAGAGAATTGGGCTCATATTGTATCAACTTGCATTGCCTCCGACGGTGAAAGTCCATGATGCATTCCAGGTGTCATTGCTCAAGAAGTATGTTAAATATGTTGATCATGTGATTGACTGGTTTGTATTGCAGGTGGAACTAGAAGGAGAATTCCAACCGAAACCTCAGTGCATTTTGCAGAGAAAGATGCTCATGCTCCGGAACCGAGCAATCGAGCAGGTTAAAGTGCAATGGAAGCACTTTGGGCCTGATGAAGCTACATGGGAGATGGCAGATCAGATGCAGGCTATGTATCCTTCTCTATTCGCTAGTTGAGTGAATTTTTTTGGCATATGTTTTGGTGTGATGTTTGGTATATGTATATATGTATATGGATGTAAATACTGCCATGAGTTGTGTTATAAAGCTCCAATAAGCAATATGGGTGTCATGTCATTATGGTTGTCATGTGGTTATGTTTCTCATGTTAGTTTGCTTCTCAGCATGATGATTAATGTAAATAATCTAATGAGCTAAGATTATAGAGCTCCACAGGCAGTATGTTTTTCTTTTTAGCAGTCTTGTTGGTTGTATAGGTCATTGAACATTGAGGATGGTGTTCCCCCAAGGGGGAAGATTCTGTAACAACCTTGGTAAAAAATGCATGTAATAAAATTAATAAAGGAAAAATAATAACCATGGTCATGGGACATATATTCCAAGTAGAATGTTGGGAAAAACATAGTGATGGGGATCACTTGTGATTAATTGATGGCTATGGAAATTGGCAAAGGCTTAGGAAAGGCAAAGTGGCACTAATTGACATTTTATATATGAAAATAATGGAAAATATGAGAAAAGGGAGGTGAAAGGTCATAGGTTGCATGTCAGGAGGAAAATGAAAGAAAATGATGGAAAATGAAGAAAATAGAGGCCTCATTAATAAAATGGTTTATGAGTATCAATTTGTAGCTTTTATTAGTTCGATTTTGGACCTCTCATTTTCTACTCTCTCTCTCATACTCTTGGACACTTAGAGATTCCTTGGAGTACTCTTGGAGGTTTGTGGCATAATTGGGATTTGGAGCAAGAAGACAAAGGAAGAGTGGGAAAGCACAAGAGGACATTGGGATCAACAGTTACAATGAGTTTTTCTTGCAGGTACCGAGTTGCATGTATGATTTCCTTGGTAATTTTGGCATGCATGGCACATCCATGTGGTTTCTTGGTTTTGATTTGTCATTGGCATGGATGAATACCTAGATTGATGGTGAATTTTCCTAGCCTTTCCATTTCCTGGATAACCATGGAGTTGTGGGTGTATTTCCTTCTTTTTTCTGGTTGGTTCTCATGTTCCTTATGGTTGTGGGTTGATTTACTAGTTCCTCGAAGACTTGGTTGGAAAAACACTCTGGAAGCCCTATAACAGCTTGAGGTGAGTTACTAGTCTTGGAAGTCTTGGTTGGATAAATGATCTAGAATCCCTTGGTGGGTTGAGTTACTAGTCTTGGAATCCCTGGTTGGAAAACATTCTATAAGAACGGTAGTAGTTGTTGGTTGAGTTACTAGTCCTGGAAGTGCAAGTTGGACCAAATTCTCTAGAGCCCTGGACAACTTGGGTAGAGCCCAATCTGATGATGGTCAGTGATGTCCGACTCGAGGTGGAATCACTAGTTGAGGGATGAGCTGGCTTGGCCTATGGAAGTCCTAGTTTGGTTTTGTTTGAATAGTTCCATGGGATCCCACATCCATGCTTGGAATATGGAACAGGGGTGATTGGTTAAAATAAATATTTGGTTCAACCAATCTATGGTCAGGTGGTTCGTGGAAGTCCAAAACCTAGTTGGCTTATGCATTCATTAATGGGAGTTCCTTCTCCTTTTTATTTCATGTGTAAATGTGCTTGTTCATATATGATTCTTATGGTTGTTATATATGTTGGTTATATGCTGGTTATAAATATGTTTTATGACAGAATTGATGCGTGGCTCTCATCATGTTTTGATTAGAAAAATAATGAAGAATGAATATATGACCTAATAGATGATAATGCAACTATTGTGACAAGGCATCAATGCTTCCTTACAAATCTCAAATAAGTATGAGACCATATGCTGAGATCAGTTGTTATGACCTATAGATTACATATTTGTGACATGTTTGACGAAATGGCTGTCATGGCTACTAGGGATCAGATCAAGTTCTTGTACCAATGATTGTATTAGCAGTATTATCCCATTATTATTTATCATTTCAGAAAGTCTCATGAATTTTTTGGCAGTGGCCTGAGCCCTGACCCTGAAAAAGTGGCACAAAATCTAGGGTCGTTAGCTCAGAACTGGTTGAAAAAGTCCACATTCACTAGCATGCCTTGCTATGGGAGCAACTACAAGGCCTCATTCGCATGCATGGCTTATCATGGGAGTGAATGAGGGTCCAGATCAGTGAAATGTCAAGTTGTCTTAGGGTCTGGTCATCTAGAAGGGTTGGTTGCCCTTGAAGGTTCTATAGCATGTGTTGAAGGTCAGAATGGTTTTGTTTTGTCGGTCCCACTTCCTTAACTATACATGGGGACTCGAACCACATCATAATAGCCTCTCGTCACATGTTTACCTCAGTGGAATCGTTAACTTAGGTAAATGTGGGAGGAGGGTGTTACAAGTACTTATTGAAGTATATCATTCACAACATTTTCTCTTGCTTACCTTGACCTTGGATGAAATCTTATCTCTTCAAATATTTCAACCCTAGGTCTCATGTAGTATATATTCCAAGGGCTTTTTCATGGAAAGTCATACTAGAATCTCCCAATTCTCACATATTTATTGAACCTTTACATTAAATGAGCCATCCTTGACTCACCTTGAAACTTATTATACATCAATCACAAGTGAGGGATACTCGAACTCCTCTCATTGGTGAAAATCTAAGAATAGAAGGGGACTTAAGCTATGGTGAAAGTGGGCCTTTATCCCAAGGTGATGTTATGCTCTCTAACGCAACAACAAGCTCAAAAACCTAAGTGAAAAACCCTAGGTTAAAACCCCTAGGTGCATTGTCTAGGAGAAAATCGTAAGTTCAAAACCCTAGGTGAAAACCTTTGCATTGTTAAAGATTATAACCCTGGATAATGAAACCCTATCATTTCTTGTTGAAGATGAAAACCCTAGGTGCATTAAAAATCCCTTTTAAAGCAAGCCCTAATATGCATTGATGAAACCCTAAGATGACCTAAGCTATGTATGCATGAATGAATCCCTATATGAATATGATAAGTGCATGAAATCCTAAGTATTAAAGATGACCTCACCCCAATGGATGAAGAACACATGTTAAAGTGCAATGGTTAAAGTGGTTAATTGAGTAGGTTAAAGTGCAATGGAATCACTTTGGGCCCATTGAAGCTACATGGGATATGGCATATCAGATGTGGGCTATGTATTCTTCTTTAATCACTGGTTGAGCGAATGTCCTTGATATATGTTTTGGGTATATGTTTGATGTGTTATTTTGGTATATGTAAATATGTATATGGATGTAAATACCACAATGAGTTGTCTTATAAAGCCCCAATAAGCGATATGGGTGTCATGTCATTATGGTTGTCATGTTGTTATGTTTTCATGTTGGTTTGCTTCTCAGCAAGTTGATCATTGTAAATATTGCAATGAGCTAAGTTATAAAACTCCATGGGTAGTATGTTTTTCTTTTAGCAGTCTTGTTGGTTATAGGTGTCATTGAACACCAAGGATGGTGTTCCCCTAAGGGGGAGGGTTCTGTAACAACCTTGGTGAAAATTCCATGTAATAAAAGTTAATAAAGGAAAAATAATAACCACAGTTATGGGACAATTATTCCAAGTTGAATGTTGGGAAAAACATCCTAGTGTGGGTGTTAATTTAGGTTATTATGGCTAAGGAAATTGGCAAAGGCAATGAAAAAAGCTTTGGAAAGGAAAAATGGCATTTTTGGCAATTTATTTATGAAAATAAGGGAAATTAGGAGAAAAGGAAGGTGAAAGGTCACATGTTGCATGTGAGGAGGAAAATGAAGAAAATAGAGGTCACTTAATAAAAATGCTTTTGAGTATTAGTTCATGGATTTTGGTCAGTTTAGTTTTGGAGTTATCTCTTTATTTTCTCTCTCACTCTCACTCTTGGACACTTAGAGTTTTCTTGGAGAACCTCAACATCGGATCAAGAAAGGAAAAGCGGGCAAAGAGGAAGCAAAGATCAAGCAAGAAAGAGCAGGATGAAGCAACTACAATGGGTTTACTTGCAGATATCGATTTGCATGTGTGATTTTCTTTCTAGATTTGGCATGCATGGCTATGCATGTGTGTTCTTGGTTCTATTGTTGTTATGGACATGGGTTTTTCTAGGTGTGACAGTGTTTTGCATCCTAACCTTTCCATTTCCAAATAGCCATGGTGAGATGGGGTTCTCATGTTTTGATTGAGCCGGATTGTTGGATGGATTCAGATATGAGTGAGGTGGATCTCTGAATGAAAGAACACATGGCCTAGTGATCCCTGAACTAGACCGTGGATTGCGGTAAAGCCACTGGCCTAGTAACCCCTGAACTAGACTGTGGGTTGTGGTAAAACTAGGTATTGTTTACCTCAGTAGGCCTAGGAATCCTCAACCGGTGAATATATGGTAAAGCATAGAGGTGGTTTCCCTTGATCAGACTTAGTAATCCTTGCTGGTGAATGTCAATATATATGGTAAAGCCTGGAGGGTGGTGTCTCGATTATGGCCTAGTGATCCATAGATCAGATTGTGGATTGTGGTAAAGCCTAGAGATTAGGAGATAGGAAAATTCCTCACAGTGTAGATGGAGAAATTTGGTGGCATCCATGCTTGTTTATGGCCTAGTGATCCGGTGAGGATTGCGGTAAAGCCTAATTCTATTGATGAGGGTGAGGTGGTTTAACCTCACGAAGCCCTGGTTGGTTCTTTTGGTTTAAATCCCACATTCATGCTTGGAATAAGGTACAGGGCTGATTGGCTGAAGAGAGACTTGGCTCAGCCAATCTACAGTCTGGTGGAATGTGGTAGTCCCATACCGGGTTGGCTTTTGCATTCATTAATAAGAGTTCCTTTCCTTGGTATTTTCTGTGTAAAAGTACTGGATTATATGTGGCATTTATGGTTGTTGTATCCTCATTATTTCTGTTGTTTATATGTTAGTTATGAATATGTTTCATGAAAATGAAAATGTATGTTTCTCACCATGTTTTGATTTGTAAATGATTGAGAAATGAATCTATGACCTAATATATAATAATGTAGCTAATGTGATAAGGCATCAATTCTTCTTAGTGATTCTCATATAAGTTTAAGATCCCTATTCTTAGATATGTTGTTTAAACTTGTAGAATGCATGTTTGTGACATGTTTGACGAAATGGTTTTCATGGCTAGTAGGGGTCTAGTCAAGTCTTTGTTCAACAATTTGTATTGGCATCATTGTCTCTATGTTTCTTTTCATTTCTGTAAATTGCATGAAGTTTTGGGTAGTGACTGGGTCTTAGCTTGGGAACTTAGTCTTAATCTCACAGTCATTGGCATAACAAGGGCGGAAAAAGGATACAGTTGCACTTAGTCAGGCTCATGGGAGTGACTAGGGCTCTAGGTCCTTGAACTACCAAGTTTCCTTAGGGGTTGGTCTCTTAGAAAGGTGGGGTATCTCTCAGAGGTTCTGCAGGATGTGTGGATGGTCATTTTGGTTGTGTTTTGTTGGTTCCATTTCCTTAAGGTGACTTGGGATGTTGAATCAAATTAAAATATCCTCTCGCCACATGTTTGCCCCGGTTGGCCAGCTACTTGGGTAGATGTGGGAGGAGGATGTTACAGAGTGGTATTAGAGCATGGTTCACCCCTTGGACAGGATGGGAAATTTGATGGTCATGCATTCATGTTGGTTTCATATGTGTTCTCATGTTTTTGGTCGATGTACTGGTTGTGTATGCTAGTGTTGGTTCTGGTTGTAGTGGTGTTTCCATGTGAAAATTTAATGGCATTTTTTTTGGATGTGTTTGTCATGAGTTTATGTCAGTTATGTGCTAGATTTGCATGTTGATGTTTGTAAGTACTATGTATGTGTGTGTTTCATACATGTTTTGTTATGCATACAGTGATGTGGTTATAGTTTCCATGTAGGATGTCACGATGTGTGGTGGGTATGGTCATGCATTGATGACTGGATAATGGTTGAGATGATGATTAAATATTGATATGATTATGTTTATGTATGTATTGTGTTGATCTGGTCGGCCGACATCCTCCCCGAGTTATATCAAGGTATGTTGTTTTATTTATGGTTTGGTTTAGCTGACATAGAGTGCCTTGCAGGAAGAGATAAAGTGATCTGGATTTAAATAGGAACACAAAAAATTATAAATATAACCATAAATGCAAAGATGCAGTAGAAATAACACTTCATTTCATATATATCAAATACTAAAATATGCTTACAAACAGAATGGAAATAAGACTAGCTCGGGCGATGGTAGCTTATCTCTGAGAAGAGATGTGGCAGCTACATGCCTCTGAACTTTGTGACAATGAGGCTCAAAGGCCTATTTATTATTGAGAAACAATGGAAAACCATAAACATCCAAAAACCTAACCCTACGAGATGAAGCGCCAAAACTATGTGCCCCGCTTGGGTAAATTGGTACATCAACTTCTCGAGGTCGTAACTTTGGCATATGATCTCCGTTTGACGCACACAATATGTCATTAGAAAGATATGTATGAGGAATACAACTTTTGAATGACCAACATCATTATTTAACCCATGTTGGTCCAAATTTTCCCCAAAAAACTTCGTTTAGGGCCTCAAAATGGCTCCGGAAGTTGAGGACCCGAAAAACTTCCAAAAATAGTAAATTGTGATACAAATAAGGAAACTGACAAACTGAAAGAAACAATGATGGGCGGGTGGCCACCAATATCCACCTGTATCATTCCTACCCCCTTAGGAAGCAATGGTCCCCATTGCGTTGAGTTCCTCCATGAGATGAGGAAACTTCTGCTGAACTTGGTCCCTGGTGAGCCACTTTCCCTAGTGAAGGAGTTTGCCTGCTTTAACAACTCGATATAGTTGGATCCTTTGTTGTCGGGTGTTATTTGTTTACATGTCCATGATTTGATCAGTTGTGGCTTATTCCATGCAATATGAATTTAACTCTGTAGGTGTGAGCGGTTCTGCAATGTTTGATGTGTCTAACAATGGTGGGAAGTATGGTCGAAGGCAGTCCACATTGAACACTGGGTGTAGGCCAAGGAATGGGGGAATACTGAGCTCAAATGCATTGTCTCCCACAACCTTGGTAATGGTGTAAGGATCATGTCAGAGTGGTCTGAGTTTCCGATAGGCTCCGGTAAGGCATTCCTTTTGCAAATTCAACCAGACTTTGTCGCCAACCTGAAACTTGTGTGGAACCCGATGTTGATCATGTCACTGATTGTACTTGGAATTTGATTTCTCCATAATGTCATGGACCTATTGACGAATATGTTGGATGTGCTCAATGAATTTGTTTTCCTTATCGACTTTTGACTAGAAAGAACCGAATCTGCCTAAGTAGCTGCAAATGGTATGATCGCATCAATGGGACATAGTGGCTGGAATCCCAAGCCCACCTGAAAAGGGTTGTGGCTGGTCAAGCTGTGAAGATCCTGGTTATAGCTGTGCTGGACATAGGGGAGGCTCTCATCCCATGTGTGTGGATGCTTTGAGTTGTAGATGCACAGAATGTGTATGATCATCCTATTGACGACCTCTGTTTGACCATCAGTTTGGGGATGGAAAGTCGTGGACTTAGTGAACTTGGTGTCTAGCATCAACCAAAGACTGGACCAAAATTTACTGAGGAAACTGCTATCCTAATCTGAGATGATAGACTGTGGCATCCCAAAGTGTACCCACACTCATTTAAAGAAGAGTTTAACAGTGGCATCTGCTGTGATATTATTCTTGCAGGCCACCATAATCAACATCTTCGAGAATGTGTCAACGACCAAAAAAACACAGTCGTTGCCATGATTAGTAGAAGGAAGGCCTGACATGTACTACATGGAGATGGATTCCCAAGGTCGACTAGGGGCAGACAGTGGAGTATAGAGGCCTTGCTTCTTGATAGTCGGTTTGGCAATGGCGTAGGCATTGTAGGATCTGATGTACTTCCTGACATCCTATCAGAGATTCAACCAATAGAAATACTTCTGTAGTACTGCCACCATTTTCTCAACCTTGAAATGCCTAGCAGCCTGACTATAGTGCGCTTCCAAAATCATCCTTGCTCACTTGCTTAAAAGAACACAAAGGTGTCCCAGTTGGCATAACAGGGCATCCTAGAGGTGAAAATATGGAACTCGCTGACCCTCCAAGAGCATCTGTTATGTGTGGCCAAATTCTAGGTTGCTTTTGTAGAGAAGTGGCCAATCAGAAGTCTCATTCCCACAAGAGTTGAGCATGGTGGTTAACGCCATGATTGATGGTCGGCGAGGCAGTCTGCAACATTATTGGTGCTTTCGTTTTTATACTTGATATTCAAATGGAACTGTTGCAAGTATGTGGACCACTTCTGATGTCGATCATTCTGCAACTTCCCTTGCATCTGTATGAACTATAGGGGTTGGTGGTCTGTGTGGATGACCGTTTCCTTCCCCAAAATGTAATGCTTCCATTGTCGGCAGACCTACATAATGGAATACATATCTTTGTCATAAGTGGAATACTTCTAGACTGTGTTTGAAAGTGTCTCACCGTGATATGCGACTAGATGCCCTTGTTGAGTAAGGACTGCCACAATAGCATAGTCAGAGGCAATTGTCTCGATCTCAAATGGTTGTTGCAAGTCTGGTAAAGTGCGCATTGATGCAAAGCAGAGATGATGTTTCAACTCTGTGAATTCCTTCTGTTGAGATTCAGACCAAAAGATTTTTTCTTTCGCTCCTCCCTTGGTGACTTGACTCAAGGGCCAAGTGATATGAGAGAATCCTAACACGAACTTGTGGTAGAAATTGGCAAGACCTAGATAGCTGTGGAGCTCTGTCAGAGTGGTTGGGGTTGGCCAATCCCGAATGACTTGGATCTTGGCTGGATCCACATGCACCTCCCATTCATCAATAATGTATCCCAGATACTGAACCTGGGTCATGCCAAAAGTGCATTTCTCCAAATTGGCACACAACTTGTGTTTCTGCAGTGTTTGGAGAACCTATCGGATGTGGTGGAGGTGCTCTTCCGAACTTTGGCTGAAGATCAGGATGTCATCCAAGTATACCACTAAAAATGAGTTTGTGAATGGCTACAAGATGTCGTCCATCAGCCTCATGAAGGTTGCAGGAGCATTTGTCAACCTGAAAGGCATAACCAACCATTCGAAAAGGCCCTCCTTGGCTTCGAAGGCAGTATTCCACACATTAGAGGGTTTGATTGGTACCTGGAGATAGCCAGACTTCAATTCAATCTTGCTAAAATATTTCTGCCCTTGAGTTGCTCCAGAAGTTCATCAATCTGTGCGATTGGGTACCTATTCCGAATAGTGGTCTTGTTCAGTGCCCGATAGTCAATAAAGAGTCTCCAAGTCCCATCCTTCTTCTGTACCAACATGATCGTCTCCCATAAGGTGATGAACTCGGCCAGATGAGGCCTTTCTGCAACAACTCCTGAATCTACCTCTTGATTTTGTCGTTGTCCAGAATGGATCGCTGATAGATTGGTCCATTGGGAAATGATGCACCTGGGGTCAGCTCGATGGAGTGCTTGACCTGACAGTGCAGAGGCACCCCTGCGGGGGAGGTGAAGATGTCCTCGTACTCCTCCATGACCTTATCCATTTGTTGTTGTCATGCAAAGGGGCCTTTTCTAGAGGTCGTGGCCACCATCTTCTTCTTTCCCTGAGGGCATATCATCAGGAAAACAAATTTCCCGGTTTTGGAAATGAACTTACTACATTGTTTTGCAGTAACCAAAGAGATGGCAGTAAGTGGTGCTACCTCCGATATCCTATACAACTTATTTCAAAAAGTAACAATAACAACACAAGGCCTTGACTCATACACAACATGTCGCTTCCACAAGTATGGTTGGCCTAATAATACATCACAAACATCAAGGGGAGCAACGTCACATAATACCTCATCCATGAAGGGCTTGATGTTGTATGGAAGGCGGCACTGCTAGCTCACGCGAAGATCCCATCCTTGGTGAAGCCACCCAATGGTGTACGGTTGTGGGTGTGTTGTAGTTGGTAAACCTAGCTGCTTCATGACCTCTACCTAAATGAGGTTCTTTTGGCTCCCGTTGTCGACAATAAACTATAGCGGGGAACCCTTTACCTACATCTGGGGGTGAAAGAGGCGCTCCTCCTTCTTTGGATCTTCGGGTTCCTCCTTCTGGATCTTCGTGGTGGCAACAGTGGCATTAGGCTCCACATCGATAATCTGCTTCCCTTTGTTGTTCCCCTTAACAGGTTATAACTCAGAGTCGGAACATGTACGTGATTCTAAAGCCTTCAGCTCAGCCACCAGTGACTGCTTGGCTCGAAACTCACTTGTGTTGTGAGTGGAGCTCTTATGGAACTCACACCAGTTTCCCGTGTCCTTCTTCAGCTTCATGGTGTTGTTCTTTTCTTGTGGCTTTGGTAGGTTGTCTAAGGCCACCCCGCCTTGGCTTTGCCCTTTGTTCTGTGGTTTGAATCCACCTTTTCCTTGCTTCAGATTCGCAGATCCAAAGTCTCACTTCTTCTGTTTAAACTTCTGCTCGATCTTGACGGCGTATTGGTACGCCGTGTTGAGCAAGGAGATGTCGAGGGACTCCATCTCATCCTAGATGTACCTTTGTAGGCAGCTACAGTATTTGAGTACCAAATGTTTCTTAGAATCCTTGATACCCAACTTTGAGTGAAGGATATGAAACACATTGGTAAACTCTGGCACATCTTGGTCCCTTCCCTGCCGCATCATTGTCCACTTTATGTATTTATCCTCATAGCTCCTGACAAGGTAGTACTGCTCCTTAATGGCATCCCGGAATGAATTCCAAGTGGGTGCGCTGAAAAAAGTGAGGTCGTACTTTCATCCTTCTGCTCATAGTAGGTTTCCCAACAGTCCTTGACGTGGGGGGCAACTTTGAGAAGAGAAAAAGTAATATTTTCTCAGCTGGAAAAATCATAAACAGAAAAATATCCTTTTAGTAGATTTATCCATTTATCTATGACGTCTCCATCTATTTGGCCCTCAAAAATGGGAATTCCAAAGTTTACTTGTACCTTAAAAGGAGTGGAGCCTCTAGAGTGGCTCTTGGATGTGGATGTGCAGCTGGTGGGCAACCGTTGAAGGGTCTGGGCGAATTTATCCATCATTGCGTTCCTTTATTTCTTGAGGAACTCCTCGAGCAATATTTTGATAGGATCTCATGGCCCCTCATCTTTCTTCTCTTCCCCCATGGGCAGTCGTCAGGGTTTGTGAGGCTGATCTTGCAAAGGTTCAACCATATCGAGCACTAACTCCTTATATTCCGACCTCACTGGGGACATGCAAAGAAACACAGAGAAAGAGCAGACCTCTCTGACACCACTGATCCAGATTTAAATAGGAACGAAACAAATTACAAATATAACCATAAATGCAAAGATGCAGTAGAAATAACACTTCATTTCATTTATATCAAATACTAAAAATGCTTACAAACAAAATGGAAATAAGACTAGCTCGGGCGATGGTAGCTTATCTCTGAGAAGAGATATGGCGGCTAGATGCCTCTGAACTGTGTTATAATGAGGCACAAAGGCCTATTTATTATTTAGAAATAATGGAAAACCCTAAACATCCAATAACCTAACCCTAGGAGATGAAGCGCCAAAACTATGGGCCCCGTTTGGGTAAATTGGTACATCAACTTCTCGGGGTCGTAATTTTTCCATACGATCTATGTTCGACGTGCACAATACCTTGTTAGAAAGATATATCCAAGGGCTACAAGTTTTGAATGACCAACATCAGTCGACAGCCCATGTTGGTTCCAATTTTCCCAAAAACGCGTCGTTTAGGGCCTCAAAACGACTCTGGAAGTTCAGGGCCCGAAAAACTGCCAAAAATAGTAAATTGTGCTACAAATAAGGAAATTGACAAATTGAAAGAAACAATGATGGGGGTCCAAGTGGAATAGGTGGGTGGCCACCAATATCCACATGGATCATCAAGATGGTAGACTAAAAATATTCTCTCTATGAATTAGATGAGTAGAGTGGTGTTGGGCACTCTTCTCACTTAGAAAACACATTGAGGAGTTCGAAGGAAGAAATAAGTTGTTGTAAAGAAGATAATGACATAATCATGCAAGCACAGGAGGAACAAGTAGAATTCAATGCAGTAATTCTTCAGATTTTGTCAGAATTGCAGAGACAGGGACCACTTTGGATCAACTATGGGAAGGAGAATGTGACTAATGGGGCATATCGAAATAGGTCTCATGGTGGTCATAGATCAGATAGAGATGACACGATCATAGAAGGTAGATTCTTGGACACTTCAGATAGGAGAGGTGATGGACACATGTACTATTCTAGTTTTAGTTCTGATAGGCACTATGATTGTCATCGTTATCACCCTTACATGAGGAGTGATAGGGGATACTTTCTAGATGAGTTTCAGAAAGTGAAGCCACCTACTTTTGATGGAGAGTTGAAGATCCCCGAGGATGTCGAGGCTTAGTTACTTGGCATGATTAAGTTCTTTGAACTGCATGAGTTTACAAAGAATATGAAGGTTGGAATAGCTATCTTTGACCTCAAAGGGAAAGCAGATATCTGGTGGGAAGATGTGAAAAGGGTAAGAGACATCATGACAGAGGAATTGAGTTGGCATGAATTCAAGAGACTCTTAAGAAAGAAGTACTTTTTGGAAGCGTACTACGACATCAAAGCCAATGAATTCTATCAGATCAAAATGGGATTGATGAAAAAATAGGAGTATACGACCAAGTTCTTGGAGCTATTGAGGTATGTACAGTATCTTAAAGATGAAAAGGCTAAAGTTCAAATATTTGTCAGTGGATTTCCATTAGCATTTAGAGATCAGATTGAGTATGATGAGCCTGAGTCACTTGAGGAAGTTACTGGGAAACTAAAGCATTGATATGAATAGTCAAAGCATAAGACATAATCTTAGCAAGGATGGAAAGGGAAAGATAAAAGTAAAGATAAATGGAAGTGGAAAAGAACAAGGCCTCAGAATGCAGAAGAAAAGTAGAATGTTGCACCGTATAAGAAGTTCAATGTAGCTAGACAGGGACATGGGACACAACAACAGAATAGAGGTGATGGTATAGGACAGTTGGAGTGTTGTACATGTGGTAAGGAGCATCTTAAGAGGGATTGTTCACAGAATCAGGGTGGTAGGCCTCAGATCTATAGTGTACAGGAGATGCAGAGTGTTATGGATTTTGGGCAAAGCATTCCTTGTATCTACATAGTGTTCGATAATAGGCAGGCATATCATCAAGCATCTATCATTGAGATGGACAGTAAGCTTTGTGATCAAGTTGTTTCTATTTTTATTGACCCTGGATCAAATTATAATTATGTAAACCCTGACATTAAGGGAATTTTGAGGTCTAAAATGAGTCTCCTAAGAAAAATGTACAACCAAAATAAACTTTATAAGAACCAATAGGATTCAAGATAATGATGTCAACCATGGGGGATGATTCACCAATTTTGGAGTAAAAAAGTAAAAATATTAAAAAATAATAAAATAATAAAACTACTTTTTCAACTCATATTTTCAACTTCTCTCCCTAAGGTTTTACTCAAATTTCGAGCCGGAGTACTCGTTGGATGGAAAATTTAATTCCTCATCCAAGGAGTACCCATGTTGCATACTTTTGATGAACCCTGCCACACGAAAAATGAGAAATACATGAAAAACGTGATTGAAGTCACGTTTTTCATGTATTTCTCATTTTTCATGTAGCAGGGTCCATCGAAAATATGCAACATGGGTACTCCTTGGATGAGGAATCAAATTATTCTTCCACAGAGTGTTTCCACTCAAAATTTGAGTAAACCCATAGGGAGATAAGTTGAAAATACGAGTTGAAAAATTAGTTTTTTCTTTTTTCCCTCTAAAATTTAATGATGTAATCTAATATTATTTTATTATTTCCACTAATATTTTATAATTTACTTACGAGGCCCATTTTAGACCTCAAAATTCCCCTAATTCTTGGTGGATAAGTGTGGTTTGAATAAAGAAGTGCATGCATAATCGTGGTTAGTGAAGTTGCCTACAGGTACAAACAAGAGAGTATATCATTGGGTAATAGACTGTGCATTTGAGTTGAACGGTATGCCTACTTCAACACATTTGAACATATTATCATTGGGGTCATATATTATGCTTTTGGGTATGGGTTGGCTATATCTTAATAGGAAAAAAATGG
The DNA here is from genome assembly GCA_031772625.1 of Pinus tabuliformis. Lineage (NCBI taxonomy): Eukaryota > Viridiplantae > Streptophyta > Pinopsida > Pinales > Pinaceae > Pinus > Pinus tabuliformis. The sequence goes on from CM062813.1 coordinate 721,439,503, forward strand.
ATTATTATGACAAAACCATTGAGTGCTTGGATGACAATGGGGAGCAGAGAATATTGCAGGGTAAGAAGAAAGAAACATCAGTTAGGATGGTGACAACTATGCCGGAAAAAAGAAGTCGCAAAAAAGGGTATGTGTTATTACAATACGCATTTCCACCTCACAGAGAAGTGGAATTCTCCATTGAGTTGGCCAACACCAGCATCAAAATCACCATATTAGATGAGCACTCTATAGTTGGTAGAGTTGAAGTTGCAGTTGAAGGAAATGCTTGACAAGGGATACATTAGGCAAAGTGTATCACCTTGGGGTGCACCGATCTTGTTTCTGAAGAAGAAATATGGTACTCTCAAGTTATGCATTGAATCCATGCAATTGAATAAAGTAACCATCAAGAACAAGTACTTTTTGCCCAGGATTGATGACTTATTTGATCAGTGGAAGGGAGCATCAGTGTTCTCAAAGATTGATTTGAGATCTGGATATCACCAGGTATGTATCAAGGAAGAGGACATTTACAAGAAAACTTTTCAGACCAAGTATTGGCATTATGAGTTTTTTGTAGTTCTATTTGGTTTGACTAATGCTCCAACTACCTTTATGTGCTTGATGAAGAATGTGTTGCGTCCTTGTCTGGACAAGTTTGTTATTGTATTCCTTGATGACATTTTAATATATTCTAAGAATGAGGAAGAAAATGCTGAGCATTTAGCAACAATGTTGATTCTTGAGACTATTGAGAGAGCATCAGTTGTATGCTAGACTTAGTAAATGCAGTTTATTTCAGACAGAGGTACGTTACTTGGGGCATGTGGTCTCCGAGGAAGGAATACTAGTAGATCTAGAGAAGATAAGAGCTATCATGGAATGGGTAGCTCCTAAAAGTGTGGATGAGATAAAATCATTCATGGGGTTAGCATGCTATTATAGGAGGTTCAACAGGAACTTATCACAAATTGCATATCCTATTATGTCATTACAGAGAAAAGGTAAGAAATTTGAATGGACAAAGGAATGTGCAACAAGTTTTGAGTAGTTAAAGTAGTTGTTGACAAACAATCCAGTGTTAAAGATTGCAGACTCAGACATAGAGTTTGTAGTGTGTACAAAGGCTTGCAAGAGAGGACTTGGTGGAGTCCTTATGCAGGAGGGACACATAGTATGTTATGAGTTGTGTAAACTGAATGAGCACGTGAAGAACTATCTGACACATGATATTAAGTTGGCTGTGATCATTCATGCGTTGAAGATGTGGAGGCATTATCTTCTTGGCAGGAGGTTTTTATTTATGAGTGATCACGGTGGGTTGAGATACTTGTTTGACCATCTGAATTTGAATTCCAGGCAAGCTAGATGGTTGGGCATGATCAATGAGTTTGACTTTGAGATCAGATACATCAAGGGTAAAGAGAACAGGGCTACAGATGCTCTTAGTAGGCAGATATAGGTAAATCAAATTGCAACTATGAGCTCCTATGGGATATAATTACAGGATCAAATTTTACAGGCAGGTTAGCAGGATGACACGTATAGAGAGCTTATGCACAGGTTATAGCGGATTACAAGTGTAGGTACATGTAGTGGTACATGTACAAGTACAGGTGCATAGGATGCAGGATATCATCTCTCAGTAGATGGCTTGATTATATTTAGGGACATGATATATGTGTCAGACAACAGTAAGTTCAAGAAGGCTATCTTGAGGGAGTTTCATGCGAAATTGTATTCAGGTCACCCAAGCTACCAAAAGACATTGACACTAGTAAATAAGTTTTATTATTGGCCGAATCTGAGGAAGGACGTGGCATAGTTTGTGGCTAGATGTTTGGACTATCAGTAGGTAAAGGCAGAGTGTACGAATGTAGGTGGACTACCACAACCGATTTCGATTCCAGAATGGAAATGGGAGGTCATTTCCATGGATTTCATTACAGGTTTGTTGAGGACCTCTAGACAACAAGATTCCATCATGGTTGTGGTGGAAAGGTTGACTAAGGTAGCACACTTCATACCAATGAAGGCTATGTATTCAACTAGTGATGTGGCATAGGTGTTCATTAGAGATGTGGTCAGATTGCATGGTGTACCGAAGAAGATGTGTTAGACAAGGATGCAAAGTTGACTTCCAAGATTTCGAAGGAGTTGTTTGCATGGTTAGGTATAGAGTTGGACTTCAATGCAACTTGTCATCCTCAGAAAAATGGACAGATAGAGAGGGTCAACAAGATATTGGAGGACATGCTAAGGATGTATGTGATGAATCAACATAAGAGATGGGAGGAGTACCTTCCATTGGTTCAGTTCACTTAGAATAATGGTTACCAGGAATCATTGAGGATTAGTATGTTTGAGGCATTGTATGGGCAGAGTTGTCATACTCCCATCAACTGGAGTGACTAGGTGAACATGGTATTGATTGGACCAAACATGTTAGTAGAAATGGAATAAGAAATGCAGGTAATCAAGAAGAATCTAAAGGCAACACAGGAAAAGTAGAAAAGCTATCTAGATCGGAACAGGTTGTTTAAGGAGTTTCAGGTTGGGTAATAGGTGTACTTTCACATCCAGCCAAAGAAGAGCTCCTTGTGGATTGGATCGTGCACTAAGTTAGCACCTCGATTTTGTGGACCTTTCAATATTCTTGAAAGGATTGGGCTAGTAGCCTATCAACTTGCAATGCCTTCGATAGTGAAAGTCCATGATGTTTTCCATATGTCATTTCTTAAGAAGTATGTTAAATATGTTGATCATGTGATTGATTGGTTCTTATTGCAAGTGAAGTAAAATAGAGAATTCCATTTGAAACCTTAGTGTATATTGTAGAGAAAGGTGCTCATGCTCTAGAATCGAGCAATCGAGCAGGTTAAAGTGGAATGGAAACACTTTGGGCCTGATGAAGCTAAATGGGAGATGGTAGAGTAGATGCGGGATATGTATCCTTGCTAGTTGAGCGAATGTCCTTGATATATGTTTGATGTGGTGTTTTGATAAATCTACATCTGTATATTGATGTAAATACCACCATAAGTTGTGTTATAAAGCTCCAATAAGCGGTATGGGTGTCATGTTGTTATGTTGTCATGTTGGTTTGCTTCTCAGCAAGTTGATCATTGTAAATACTACAACGCGCTAAGTTATAAAGATCCATGGGTATTGTGTTTTTATTTCAACGGTATTGTATGTTATAGGTGTCATTGAACACCAAGGACAGTGTTCCCCCAATGGGGAGGGTTCTGTAACAACCCTGTTGAAAATTCCATGTCATAAAAGTTAATAAAGGCAAAATAATAACCACGGTTATGGGACACTTATTCCAAGATGAATGTTGGGGAAAGCATCCTAGTGTGGTTGTTCATTTCAGTTATTATGGGTAAGGAAATTGGCAAAGGCAATGACAAAGGCTTTGGAAAGGAAAATTGACATTTTTGGCAATTTATTTATGAAAATAATGGAAATTAGGAGAAAAGGAAGGTGAAAGGTCACATGTTGCATGTGAGGAGGAAAATGAAGGAAAATAATGGAAAATGAAGAAAATAGAGGCCACATTAATAAAAAGGCTTCTGAGGATCAGTTCATGGCTTTTGGTCAGTTCAATTTTCGATTTCTCTCTCTATTCTCTCTCTTTCACACTCTTGGACACTTAGAGTTTTCTTGGAGCACCTCAACATTGGATCAAGAAAGGTAAAGAAGGCAAAGAGGAAGCAAAGATCAAGCAAGAAAGAGCAAGATCAAGCAACTACAACGAGTTTACTTGCAGGTATCGATTTGCATATGTGATTTTCTTGCTATATTTTGAAGGCATGGTTATGCATGTGTATTCTTGGTTCTCTTGTTGTCATGGGCATGGGTTTTTCCAGGTGTGATAGTGTTTTTCATCCTAGCCTTTCCATTTCTGGATAGCCATGTTGAGATGGGGTTCTCATGTTTTTGTTGAGCTAGATTGCCAGATGGATTCGAGGCTGAGTGAGGTGGATGTCTGAATGAAAAAACACATGGCCTAGTCATCCCTGAAATAGACTGTGGATTGCGGTAAAGAAACCGGCTTAGTAACCCATGAACCAAACTCTTGTTTGTAGTAATGCCAGGTATTTTGTGCCTTGGTGGGCCTAGGAATCCTCGACCGGTGAATGGCGGGATATACGGTAAAGCCTATAGGTAGTTGCCTTTGATTAGGCGTAGGAATCCTTGCCGGTGAATGGTGGGATATAAGATAAAGCTTGGAGGGTGATGTCTTGATTATGGCCTAGTGATCTCTAGATTAGACTTTAGATTGTAGTAAAGCCTAGAGACTAGGAGATAAGAAAATTCCTCATGGTGTAGGTGGAGAAATCTGGTGGCATCCATGCTTGTTTATGTCCTAGTGATCGAGTGAGGATTATGGTAAAGCCTGATTATATTGATGAGGGTGAGGTGGCTTAACCTCGGGAATCCCTGGTTGGTTCTTTTGATTTGAGTCCCACATTCATGCTTGGAATATGGCACGGGGGTGATTGGCTAAAGAGAGACTTGGCTCAACCAATTGACGGTTAGGTGGAACGTGGTAGTCCATACTGGGTTGGCTTTTTCATTCATTGATAATAGTTCCTTTCCTTGGTATTTTCTGTGTAGAAGTATTGGATTATGTGTGGCATTTATGGTTGTTGTATCCTCATTATTTCTATGGTTTATATGATGGTTATGAATATGTTTCATGATAGTGAAAATGTATGGTTCTCATCGTGTTTTGATTTGTAAATGATTGAGCAATGAATCTATGAGCTAATAGATGATAATGCATCTAATGTGATAAGGCATCAATGCTTCTTAGCGATTCTCATATAAGTATAAGACCCCTATGCTCAGATCTGTTGTTTAAACCTATAGAATGCATATTTGTGACATGTTTGATGAAATGTCTGTCATGGCTAGTAGGGGTCCAGTCAAGTCTTTGTATTGGAATCACTATCTCTATGTTTCTTTTCATTTCTGTAAATTGGATGAAGTTTTGGGCAATGACTAGGTCTTAGCCCTTGAACTTATCCTTAAATCTCGCAGTCGCCAGCATAGCACTAGCAAAAAAAGGCTATAGTTGCACTAAGGCAAGCTCATGGGAGTGAATGGGACCCTTAGTCGCTTAGAGGGCTTGGCAAGGGAGTGACCAGGGCTCTAGGTCCTTGAACTGCTGAGTTTCCTCAAGGGTTGGTCACCTGGAAAGGTGGGGTAGCTCCTGGAGGTTCTATAGGATGTGTGGATGGTCAGTTTAGTTATGTTTTCTCAGTTCCACTTCCTTAAGGTGACCTAGGAGGTCGAAAAATATCATAGTAGCCTCTCGTCACATGTTTACCCGAATTTGCCAGTTACCTGGGTAGATGTGGGAGGAGGGTGTTACACACGGGATAGGTGAACCAGTTCATGGTTTGTGTGAAGAACTTGTATAAGATAGATGTGGAGGACTATGCTACATTAAGCACTAAGGTAGAGAAAGTGCAATGTCGCGACAACGGTGAAATTTGGCATAGAATACTTGGCCATTTGCGTCATGGCACCTTGAATATTATGTAAAAAATAATCGTTGACCTCCCTAAAGGAGAACTTGAGTAGTAGGATGTATGGAAAGGATGCACATTGGGGAAGTAAACAAAATCCACATTCCATGAGGAGACCTTTGCTCCTGTAGCATGGTACTCCTATTTGATCAATTCTTGCATTGGCTGCATAGATGGGGTGGAAGATCCATGAAATGGATGTAAATAAAATATTTCTTAGTGGGATTATTGAGGAGGAGGTGTTCATCTAGAAACTAGAAGGTTTCAAGACACTTGATCAGGAGTCTCATGTGTGCAGACTCAAGTGAGCATTGTATGGTCTCGAACAAGCACCTCAAGCTTGGAACACCAGGATTAATAGTCGAATCACCAATTTGCACTTCACCAAAAGTGAAGTGGATGCAAACCTCTATCATATCTTGGTAGAAGGTAAATTGCTTATTATTGTCTTATATGTTTGTGATTTGATTTTAGTTGTTGATGAGAAACTGATCAAATCTTGTAAGGAGGACCTTGTAAGAGAATTTGAAATGAAGGACATGGGTCTCATGCACTACTTCCTCATGTTGGAAGTATGGCAATGCGACGAAGAAGTGTTTGTCTCTCAAGGAAATTATGCAAATGAGATACTACAAATATTTTTGCATGGAGAGATGCAAACCCATGGAGACACCTCTAGTGACTAACTGGAGGAAGGAGTATGCCACTTCAGGTGAGGAAGTGGATGCTACCATTTATTGATAGCTAGTGGGTTCACTCACACACGGCCAGATATATGATATGCAGTCAACCAGTGAAGCCGAGCTATGGTTATGCCAACCAAATTATTTTGGAAAGAAGCTAAGCATGTTTTACGATACCTCAGAGGCACTACCCAGTTTGGACTATGTCATAGATGGACAAAGGGATGAAGTTGTTTGGATTCACAGATGAAGATTTTTCAGGGAGTCCATCAGACCAGAAGAGTACATCAAGTGGAATTTTTAGTGTTGGGTCTGGAGTTGTTTCCTTGTACAATAGGAAGCAAATATATGTGGTACTCAACTAAGCAAAAGCATAATACTTGACTGCAAATAATCAGGGTTGTTGGATTATTTTGTCAGATGATGGATCCAACTGTGATCTACTATGATAATCAGGGTTTCATCTACCTCTATGAGAATCAATTTTTTCACAATCGATCCAAGCATATAGATATTTGGTGTCACCATTTACAAGACTGTGTGCAAAGTCGGATAATGTTACTACACTATATTCCGAAAAAGGAACAGGATGCTGACATTTTGACAAATGCTTTGTTAAGAGGGAAGTTCAAGTTACACAGTGCAGGATAGGGGTGATTGATATCCCTTTATTCCTGAGAGGGAGTGTTGAGAAATGCAGCAAGAAATTCTCAATTTGATTTTGCCTTGATTAAATTGATAAATTTCGAATTTCCACCTCAGAAGACAACTTGGATGCTATTAAATTGTGCCTTGTGTCACCCAATTTACTTAGTAAATTTGAGTTGAAGGAGATAGAGTTTATTTAAGCATGTGTGATTGCTAATTTGTAGCAATCAAAGTCAGTTATCTCAAGTTGTTTTCAGTTAAACTAGTTCCAACTATTTGAGGAACTAGTGGAAGTTCAATTGTGCAGTGGGAATTCAGTCAAACTCAGTGATCATCTATTTAACTGATTAACTAGGCCGAAATAGCTAGTGCATACAGAGAATTCGAGTTCCCTAGTTGTGGTGGAGATTCTAAGGTAGTGTAACATCAGTTGTAGACTAGTCTTGAGTGTAGAGTTGTTCCATGTAGTCAGATGATCAACCTTGGGAATTGCACAATCCATTTTGGAAAAATTCATAAATAATAGAGGCCTAATTTATCAGGAATTGTGCAATGAAATAGGGGCTCAAGAAGAGGCAAAAATTGGCTAAGTCTGGGTCAAATATTCTCAGTGAGCAGAGAGATAGGTTATTCACTTGCAGGTTGTGCTCAGTTGAGCAAAGCAACTGTAATACATCTCTATTCATCAGATTAATGCAAGCAGGCATTGGGATTTTTACCAAATTACTTTCTTGAAGAAAAATATTGTGTGCATGTGTGTTATTTCTTACTGGATGTCTAAAATTTTTGTTCTAAATTGTATATTAACTTCTGCAGAGCATTAGAGTAGGTTTGTGTCTTGTGATTTTGATTAAAACTTCATGAGCAGTTGAAAATATACACCATAATTTCTACAAGGATCTTGTTCTTCTTCCATGAAAAACCATATATATTGAGTAGGTAATCGTTAAAGAGTGGTTGTTAAGGCATTGTATTTTAGCCTTCTTGGAGATGAATTTGGAAAATTTGGAATAATCATATACTCCATAGCGAAGGGAAAAGGCACTCTTCCATGAATATTGGTGATCACCCTCTCATTTCTCTTTCTTTTCTCTCTAATTTTTTGACCCCTCCCCTTTAGACGACTAGCTAGGGAATCATGTGAATGTCATTAGAGAAGGAATTTTTAGAAATCGTTTGGATAGGACTCTTCCTTATTGTTTTCTCTAAAGGATCTCAAAATTTGGTTGAGTTCTCATAGTGGATTCTCTATAAATTTTGATGTCCTAGGTGTGCCCTAGAAGGGAGACCTAGCTTTAATATCTTGGATTTTTGGTTTTCTTGAGGGTAATTGAACTTAGTATTTAGTGGAATAAATCCCAAGAGACCTTTTCTTTTGTCTTACCATGACTTAGTGAACAGTTTGGAGGAATTTCTTCCCAAGAATATCCTAAAACCTTAGGTCTAGTGTAAGCCCTAAATTAGGTCCATCAAGGATAGGGAGGTCCCATTTCAGGTGTAAAATCATCTGACAAAGCTTCTTGATAGGTCCTATCTCATCTTGGAAGCATTGACCTTAGCGTACTCATAATCATTGACTATCTCAAGCCCTAAGTCTAGATTTCCCTGTTGGCAATATTGGCATTGATGCCAAGATTAAGCTTATTGATTAATGGTGATAAATGTTATTGATCTCACTGAGCACATTGGTGATAATTTATGTTGAATGGAAACTGTATAGAAATTTTGAATGCTAAGTATAAAAGGCTGAAAGTGATGTGAAGTGAAAAGGCTATGCTAATCAATGTGAAGGCTAAACATTGAGACAAAAGCTGAAATACATATATTTGTTTGAACAGAAAATGTAGATAATCCAAATCTGATTTGTCTCTTGTAATTATTACTGAATGAGATATTATTTCAGCTCTATTTTATATTACAAATAATGTTCAAAATTGAAAATGAAAAGACAAGCTTGTGAGTAGTTTTGGAAGTCCAAGAGACTATGCTTCATTTCTTATTCCTCCAAAGAATACAAACAACCAAGAGGACTTGCTTATAAAAGATACAATGTGGAATGAAAGTGTTGATCTTCTTTTTGAATGGAAGTGGTCTGTATTAGAGAAAGAATGAGAAGTAGCAGAAGAGAAGAAGAGTAAAAAGAAGAAGCAGTTAAATAGAAACTTGACAACAAAATTAGATATGAGGTAACCAACATTTGTGACTTGAGAAATTTCTGTTCTTTTCTATGTTGCAGCTTGAAAAGGAACTTCGTGGTATTCTCCCTTCAGGGTTTCCACTTATATTTGGTGTCTTCATGTGTTTAATTCTTGCATGTCATGTGAATGATTTGAAAGATACGCAGATAATATTGAGAAAGGAGAAAGTTCCACACAAAAATTAACCTTTGAGCTAGCTACACCACAATCAATCTACCGTAGATAAGTAACAAGAAGAAGAAAAAGGACCTTAGAGCAAGGAAGCTAAAGATGAGAAAAATGAAGAACCAAATTCAAGGACCGATTTGGTACTAAATGAGGCTGTATCCCCATTAGATAAATTTTGAGGTCTAAAATGGGCCTCCTAAGGAATATTATAAAATAATAGTGGAAATAATAAAATAAATTAGATTACCTCATCAAGTATTGGAGGGAAAAAAGAAAAAACTACTTTTTCAACTTATCTCCCTACGATTTTATGCAAATTTCGATTGGGAACACTAATTAGATGCGGAATTTAATTTTGCATCCAAGGAGTACTAATGTTGCATACTTTCAATGCACCTTACTACATGAAAAATGTAAAATAAATGAAAATACATGATTGCAATCACATTTTTTCATGTATTTCACAATTTTTTGTGTAGTGGGGTCCATCAAAAGTATGCAACATGGGTACTCAGATGAAAAATTAAATTCTACATCAAATGAGTGCTCTTGCTCGAAATTTGAGAAAAATTGTAGGGATATAAGTTGAATTTTTTTTTTTTTTTTTTTATTTTTTTACCTTTTCACCTTTTTACTCCAAAAATGGTGAATCATCCCCCATGATTGATATCATCACATTGAATCCTATTGGTTCTTATAAAGTGGATTTATGTTGTACATTTTTGTTTTGAGGTCCATTTTTTACCTCAAAAATTCTCTAATGCCAAAATGTATTACTAGCCTCTTCAAAAATATAAAAAACATTGTTATATCACAATTAGAATATATTTTTGTAGAGGAAATACCAAAGATACACATTGAAGAAACTTCCTCATCCATCAAAATCCAATTTTTGAAACACCTTCCTCATCAAGTCTGGCTGACTTCGCTTGGCAATAAAGTAAAGGAAGGAAGAAAAAAATAAGTTAATGAGTAACAATCTTTGTGGTAGTTGACAAGTTTAACAAGATGTGTGTTCTAATGTTTTGTAAAAATACCATCAAGAGCAACGAGGAAATGCACTTGTTCTTTGAACAAGTTTGGGTGCACTTTGGGATACCAAGGGGAATCATTTCAATCATGGAGACATTATTCCTCAGTGCATTTTGGACTACATTGTGGAAAAATATGGACATGAAGTTGAAGGGGTTAACAACATTCCATCCATAGACAAATGGGAAAAGAGAGGTAGTCAATAGGAAATTGGTGCAACTTTTGACGGGTTACAATCATAAGAATCCAAAGACTTGGAATGAATATATGGTAGATATAAATAACTCTTATAATAGAGAAATCCACTCTTCTACTAGTAAGTCCCCATTTGATATTGTTTTAGATATTTTCCACCTAGACCTTTGGATATTTCATATGGACAAAAAAGAGGAGTGAGGGAGGATCTTACAAAGGATTCCTTAAGGGATTTTTTTTTTCTTGAGAAGATAAGACAAATCCATCTACATGTACATGAGACACTGTAGAAGTGACAAGGAAATACAAGGCTAGACATGATCAACATAGAAAAAGGAATTCATTCAAGGTGGGAGACATAGTATGTTTACAAATGAACAAGCAAAGGCTATATGATCCCAGTAAGAAAATAAATGCTTAGAAATATGGCCCCTTTGAGATACTGGAAAAGGTTTGATATAACAGCTATATACCCCCATACATTCACATCTATTTAGTTGTGAATGTAGAGAATTTGAATTCTATGAACCTTTCATGGTAGATGAGGAAGAGGGACATGCCCTTCCTTATCTAGAGAATTTGGCACTAGATGCTTAGATAGAGTTGATAGAACATATTTGTTTTTAGAAGAGGCCATAAGTACAAGGCATGGGAAGCATGACCTTTTCTAAATTGGTTTGAAAGAACAACTTCCAAACAGGCTAAAAGGAAGTCCAGGGAGAAGATAGAAGCAAAATTTCCTCACCTCCTTTAGTAAAATATTTTGCGGATAATAGCCCTCCCAAAATGGGGAGATATGATCCAAATTGGATCATTATATTATTTTTCATCCATGTTGATTCTTTCAAGAGTGGAAAAATGAGGGGAATCAACTCGTAGGACCATTTTTACCAATATGTCCCAGTTTGGCAAATTACGGTCTAAAATCTTCTAGAAGAAGTTTGAGACATTAAGTGGAAATTTTTGGGGGAAATTTTTTTTCCACTTAAGCATTGTACCCCACTAGCCCTATTCTACATATACCTTTCTAACAATGTGAGAATTTCCTCAATCGAAGTATGTATGTAAAACTTATGCCACTCGAAAGTTGACCTTCCTGTTTTAACCACCATGATTTGAGAGGATGCCATGTTAGCCTCCATTATTCATGGAAAAGGGAATAGCCACATGATCATGATGAATACAGAACTAGAAGATTCGATATTGTAATGACGGTTAAGAGTTGAAGGAGTCAAATTTAACCATTAGTAGGTTCTCAGGAAATGTTATAATTGAGCCATTAGGAGGAAAATCGGTTCCATTATTTTTAATTGCATTTTGTTACATAATTGAGAAAAGTAATTGAGAGTGGATAAAGAGAGAGAAATCAGATAGAGTTTGTGTATAGTAGCAACCCATGGGCGGATTATTAAACAGATCTGAGGGGATGGAGCTCTGATGGAGATTGCGTGTCGCGACCACGAAGGATTAGGTTAATTAGGACAGCAGAACCGCAGGACCACAGGCCACCGCATACAGATCGGCCTGCTCAGGAACCGGACAACGGGGTTTGGGTTTATCGACAGTTCAGTTTTCGAAGACGGTTATCTGCGGTTTTGACCGGTATGGAGGGTTACAGCGCTACGGATCTCGTGGATTATTTCGAGGATCCACTGGACGGGGATATAATATTCGGAAACCCTCATGCGGCGACCCTGGGTTCCATTTCACCAACTGCAGTAGAGGCCCCCACACTGGATACCACACCTGTGGTTACCCTGCCAGATCCTCTCTCCCCGCCGATCGGACTGGAAGCACCGCCTCTCTCGCCTAGGACAGCTTTCCTCCTCTCCACTCTCTCACCTGACTCCTTGGCTTTCGACCTGACCCCATCGACGCGATTCGAACCCACATCTGCACAAGTAGAGCTTCGGGAGACAATAGCAAAACCCCACCAGGAAGCTGAGACGAGGCCATCTGGTTGTTTTGGTACTCCGGCCATCAATGTAAAGCCCACAAAACCCTCTCCTCTGGTTGGGGTTACAAACCCCCTTGTAGATCACCCGTTGGCGCCCCGCACAAAGAAGTGGAAATCAAAGTGCATCAGAGCGACGGCAAAAGACATCACCATAGCCTTCGGTGACCCCACAAACTTTGGGGAAACTATGGCAATGGCTCAGACGGTCCTGGTTGGACATGTGCGGGGGCGTACCTTCTCGGCGGGTAGATTGACGCAATGGGTCAAAGAAATATGGGGTGCCCTCTTCACAGAACTGCCAGAGGTACATGTACTCCCAAGGGGATGGTTCTCACTCCACTTTGCGAACGAGGGCCACACGGATACAGCACTTGCACAGTACTGGCATATAGAAATGGCACCTGTGCTATTGAAGCGGTGGAGTCCCCTTTTCGATCCTGAGCGCGAACAGATAGGAGCAGGGCCACTGTGGGTGTGCCTGCCAGCCCTGTCGTTACAATATTGGAGTGAGGAAGCACTAATAAGAATCGGGAACGCATTGGGCACGTATTTGGACCATGATCGTTCGTATGTGGAAACAAAGAAAAGAACCCTAGCGAGGGTTCTGGTGCACCTGGACACGCGGGATGGCTTGGAAGAAAAAATCACACTGAAATGGGGAAAATACAGCAGAACACAGATACTTGATTACGAAGGCGTCCCTTTCCGCTGTAATCGATGTCACCAAGTGGGACACCTCTTCAAGGACTGTCCATTGAACAAAAGTCCGGAAGGTTCTCCAAAAATCTCACCCTCAGCTTCCAGAGGTGTCTCCCCAATAATCCCCCGTCCTCCCCAAGGCAGAGCGGCTCCCCAAGGCTCCCCAGAGAAAGCAGATATGCACAAGACAGCCTCACCCTCGCCGCCACTAACAAGGGCTCGGGCAGCAGCAGCGGCAGCGCAGGCTTCGGGTACTTCACTTATCCCTCCCTCTATCTCTTTAGATCTCTCATCTGTATGTGTGAATTCAATTGCATGTTCCATGGCGCAATGCACTATCCCTCCGCCCCCACTGATCCCATCTGCTGCACCGCCCTCATTGTCTCTCACATCTTCGCCTTCCACGAATTCATCATCCAGAACGACACCCTCCCACCCATACTCCCTTCGCCCTCGGTCTTCTCATTTGGAGGTCCCTGATACACATATCGGGTTGGGTATTGTCCCTCTGGGTCCTGGGTCCCTATCTACCCGGGGCCGTAAATCCAATCTCAACAAAGCCATTAGGCGTGCAGGAGCGGAGGTCGCATCTGGGCGCCAATCCACCATTGACGGGGTCCTTAGAGCATCAAAACCCCCGAAGAATGGTCCCCCATGAAGTGCCTCTCCTTTAATTGCCGGGGCCTGGCTAGTTCCCCTAAGAAACTAGCGCTCAAACGACTTTTTGAGGTCGAATTACCTGATATCATTCTACTACAAGAAACTCTTGGCCCTGCTGAGTCCATAACTCACTCCCTAAACTCCCTGTCGGCGAGATGGAAGTTCCTGGCCACAGATGCTATCGGCAGATCGGGGGGACTGGCGATAGGGTATAATCCCAAATCTATCAGGTTGGACTCCTCATGGGGAGGCCAAGGCTTCATGGGTGTGGACATCTTCTCTATGGACCTTGGCCTTACCCTTCGCATTGTCAACGTATATGGTCCTTGTCAACAGCGGGAAAGCTTTTGGAGACAACTCCTCAATCGTAATCTGTTGACTCTTGATTGCATCATTTTGGGAGAAGATATGAATTTTTCACTGGGGTTCAGGGAGTCATGGGGCTCAATGGCCCAAGTGGATACCATCACAGATTTCATGAGGAGCATCTTGGAGCAACATGACTTCATTGACATTCCCATGCAGAAACCCCTTCCCACGTGGAGAAACAGAAGGGTGGGGGCAGCAGCACTGGCTCGCAGGCTGGATCGATTCCTGCTGAAAGGCCCCCTGACCCAACAGTTACATTTCTACAAACAATGGGTGGGAAATGGTGGTATATCTGATCATTCCCCTATCTTAGTGGAAATTCTGGGCCCTCATCTGAAGCCAAAAGCCCCGTTTAAGTTTAATCACCTGTGGCTTCTGGATCAAAGCTTCCTTAAATTGGTCACAGATTTTTGGAAAGCACATCCCATTGACAGAGAATCATCTATGGCTAGGGGATTCGTTAAAAATCTCACTGAACTAAAACACATTGTGATCAACTGGGCTAAAGATAAGAAGACAAGAGAAGATGTGCAGCTCTCTACAGCGGAAGAAGAATTGAAAGCTCTTCTGGATGAGCGAAATCTGGGATTCATTTCGCATGAAGACAAGGCCCGCCTGGTGGAACTGGAAAACCAGAAGAACAATATTCTCAAGAATAGGGAGGAATCGCTCAGACTGTGCAGCAGGGCAACTTGGCTTAAAGCTGGGGATGAAAACACGAGATTTTTCCACAATTTTGAAAAAGGAAGGAAAGTGGTAAATACCATTTGGAACCTTCCTCTTCCTAAAGGTGGACTGGCGGATTCCTTTAACAAGCTCTCTCAGCTCGGCACTGCACACTTCAGAGGAATATACAAGAGCCCAGCAGGCACAAATCTGGCAGAAATCATCAATGTGGCCTCACACTTCCCCAGAATTGTAGATGATGAGGACTCTGAAGGTCTATCAGTCCCCGTCACTATGGAAGAACTGGAAAGCACACTCAAGTGGTTTCAAAAGGAAAAGAGCCCTGGGCTGGATGGCTGGACCATAGAGTTCTATATTGCCTTTTTTGAACTCATAGGAGGAGACATCCTAAAAGTGGCGAGGAAAGCAGAACTTCGGGCCGTCTCTATAATGCTATAAACTCCACCTTCATTGCCCTCATCCCTAAATCAGACTCCCCTTCCTCCTTTGACGACTTCCGTCCCATCTCCCTGTGCAATGTACTCTATAAAATCATCTCTAAGATCATTGCCAATAGGATCAAGCCCATCCTGTCAAAGCACATCGCCCCCAGCAATTTGCTTTCCTGGAAGATAGGTAGATCCACGAAGCCATTGGCTCCACCCAAGAAGCAATTCATTCCATTTGGACCAAACACCTCAAGTGTATTCTGCTGAAGATTGACCTATCTAAGGCATTTGACTGAGTCAGTTGGCTCTTTATTAAGATGATCCTTATTCATTTGTGTTTCCCCCTTCCTCTCATCAATTGGATCATGGCTTGCATTACATCTCCCACCTTCAGTATCTTGATCAATGGATCTGCCTCACACTTCTTTCACTCCGAAAGAGGGCTGCGACAGGGCTGTCCACTATCACCCCTCCTTTTCCTCTTGGTTATGGAAGCTTTAAGTCGGCTAATCATCTCTGCAAAAAGGGAAGGGTCTATCAGAGGCCTAAAGATTACTGATGAATGCTACCTCACTCACCTACTGTTTGTAGATGATGTCCTAATCTTATTGGATGGTAGCATACAGGACACAACTACTTTCAACCGCATATTAGGTATCTTCTCACATGCTACGGGTATGGAAGTCAATCGGATGAAATCTACCATCACTCTGGTTGGTACTTCAGCTAACGAAACCTTTATTGCAAGGCAGGCTTTCCCATACACTACTCAACCTTTGGACAGGGGGCTAAAATATCTTGGATATTGGTTAAAGCCGACAAGCCAAAAGATTGCAGACTGGGTTTGGCTTGTAGCAAAAGTGGAAAAAAGGTTATCTTGTTGGAGCCACAGATATCTCTCCAGGGCTGGGAGGTTAACCCTGATCAAATCTATACTAGAAGCAACGCCGGTATTCTGGATGGCACTCGCTTGGATCCCTCAGAACGTACTGGAAAAACTACAACAATTATGTAACAGATATTTATGGGCAGGAAATCAAGACAAACGTATCTTTGCCTGGATCGGTTGGAACAAGATAGCTTTACCAAAGAAATGGGGCGGCTGGGGGTTAAAGGAGCTCCCCACTTTTGCTAAAGCCCTGGCAGCGAAAATGGGCTGGGCACTGCTGACGACACAAAGTTTATGGACCAGTCTTACCTACCATAAATATATATGGCCTCTCAGCACGATGGATTGGGTTAAACTTCCATCATGGAACATAACAGGCATATCCTCCATCTAGAAGGCCCTATTACACTCTCTGTCTCTAATTAGAGACAACCTGGTATGGCGTATCAGAGATGGAAACAGAGCTCGGATCGGACTCGACCCTTGGACTGGCAGTGGCGGGAGGCATTTACTCCCACGAGATCTGGTGGATTACCTCTCTGCACAAGATATAAAAGTGATCGCGCAGATCGCGGATCAAGATCACACTGATATATTCCACCAGGCATGGAAATCTGCTCATCAACTAAACCTTCCCAGAAGATGGCACCCAGCTTGGCGGGAATACAGAGAGGCCCTGATTGAATCACATATCAGAATCATAGAGGGGCCGGATGAGCTCATTTGGAACCAGGCTGAAAGTGGATATTACACACCCAAGGCAGGCTACAACCAGCTAATCATTCAAAAGAAACCTGAAGCCCTAGCTAGCTGGTGGCAGAGTATATGGAAACACTCTGCTTCGCCACGCTCCAAGCTCTTCACCTGGTGCATCTTGAGAAATAAAATACCCACAGGAGAACATCTAATGCACAGGGCACAGTATGGACCTACCTGGTGCGTATTATGCAAAGATGCCTCAGAATCAACAGAGCATATATTCATGAGATGTTGTACCACTCAGAACTTATGGAAAAATCTTAAGAATTTCACAAATTACACTGGAGAATGGAATGGAACAGACCTCATTAGTGCCTGGACCGAATGGGAAAGGAGACATAAAGGTTCGAAGAATATCAATCTGCCTATTATTGTTAACTGGTCCATATGGAAATCAAGGAATCGTTTAATCTTTGAGGACAAGCCGATACATTGGCCACTGATTGAGGCAGGTATCATCACTACTTTAAGAGAGCTTCCGGACCCGCCCCCTCCAAAAACTCGACATCCAACTCCTCCCCCTCACATCGATCAAGGCACACCTTGGGCCTTCTTCAATGGAGCTGCAAACATGCAGAGCTGTGGGGGCGGCATCATCATCCATATATCAGAGCATCATCTATTCAAAATAAAGGCGGGACTGGGTGCTGGAACCAACAATTATGCTGAACTTATCACACTGCGCCACTTACTTCATTTTGCATTGAGTCACCACTGCACTAGTATCAACATTTTCGGGGATTCTCAGATCATCATAAATTGGTTCAATGGCATATCCACCTGTCACATACACACACTCAGCATTATATTGAATGAAGTTCTCGAACTCAAAGCGGCATTTAACAATATCACTGTTTCTCACATCTACAGGGAATATAACAAAGGCGCTGATAAATTATCCAAGGAGGCCGCGCTGATGGACAAAGGCATCTGGGAGATCACTGAGGTCCAAGATCAACAGGAACAAAAATTTTATCACCGTCCATACATAGACCCGGGTTATCCAACAGCGGGTCATCTAACAGTTTAAATGAACTTGCATGTATATGACAGCAGTATATATTTTGACAAACTTTTATTTTTGTTTTCAGTTAGATAGATGCCGGAAAGGCACACTGTAATCTGCTCAAACAGAATACCCTGCGTGGTAAATCTGTACAGCAACTCATACCGATCTTTTTGCAAAAAGCACAGATGTACAAAATGACTACGGCATATGCTTCAATGCATCTACACATGTAATTTTTCATATTAATGAAAATTACGGATTTTTCCAGTGGAAAAAAGTAGCAACCCATGGGCCATAAGTATCACTCCTTTGTACTTGAATCCATTTCCATTCAGAGAAAGGGAGAGAAAAAAAACCTCACCTTCCAGTGGGGTTTTCTCCCAAAATGGTTTTCGAGATCATATCATGTGTTATTATGGTTGTGAGTGATTGTATTTCCATCTATTCTCTTTTTTTCCATATTTTATATATTGCATTCATGAAAACAACAACTCAATAAATCTAGAAGTCTAAGAAAAAAACCCCCATATTGTAGATTTTGGCTTTTAAGTATAATAATTATTAGATCTATTGTGACAAACTGTCTAGTGGAATATCCATGACAGTTTAGGATCAATAAAATACAAGTCACACACAAGTTTTATGCACACTTATGAGCTTTCTCCAAACCATTGATTGTTTTTTATTCTTGTATCTTTCTATTTATCAAATATTTAATGGGTAGCTATGGGTTTTGTATCTAGGAAACCAATGATTAACCATGTTTATTCTAGGAGGAAGGTGTGATCATCCACATTTTTACTAGGAATAAGATCAACATTGATGTACTTTATACAATAAAATATTTTGCAAGCAAATTCACCATGGTTCTAGTGTATTTTAGCCTCATAACATCTCATATCATATTCACTTGGTCTATGATGGTGAATACAAATATAATAGGGAGGCTAATGCGTCTTTATTTGGAGGCCATTCTAGCATGATTAAAGCAGTATACCATCTGCAAAAACATTTGTTCTAGTTATAAATATAATTCTAGTTTGAATATTTTATTAGGCATTTCCCTCTTTGCAGCGAAGTTAAACCAAAAAATCACAAACATGGTTTATACTAACCATTTTTAATGCCTTATTAAGGCTAAAATTTTCCATTTTAGGATATTATTAGTTCCCTACCAATGATATTTCAGAAACACAATTGTATTTTCATGCTATTTTGTTGTTTCTTAAAAATGACAATTTTTAAATTCCATGCCCCAAGACCACTTCAATGTGGCAAGTAGTCAAGTTCTTTTTCCCATGCCTGATCCAGGTTTGGGTGTGAAGAAGGTCCCTGCCAAGACCTTTTACTTTTGTGATGTGTTAAAATTGCTTTTAAAGGAACATTAACGAATACATCTGTATGCGGAAAAGAATATGAACATAACAATCATCAGCACATGAAAACATAAGTCGTTGATAACGGAGTTCGTCTAGGAGGGACTACGTCTCCGGGTCCCGGTGTCAAGATGGTGTAGGATGCTGCATTATGTGTTGTCAATAAAGATGATGTACAAAGAGATGATGTCTCGATCATACAAGGAAGAATTCCCTCACGCAGGAGTGGCTCTAAGAGATGTTCCACAACTAGAACTCTCAATCAAAAAGACTCCTATCAGTGTGATACAAAAACAAGCATGGTGCACATCCCGCTAACATGGCACAAAAGGGATGTCAAAGCAAAACACATGCATGACGACAACAAGAGTATCCCAACAACATACAACAAGGGATCTCAAAGCATAATATAAAGAGTTATGACAACAAGTACATCATATAGAATATTCCACATTAAATCAAGCAAGGAATCATGAAAACATGTAATAAACAAGATCCTGCATCAACATCAATCATGGATCTGTACAACATAATGCAGAAAGAAGAAGTACATGAACACATCATATACCTCACAACCAAGGGCCATCTGAAGAAGTGGATGTCACACTGTTGAAGCTGCTCGGACCATTGCTCTCAAGGCATCGATCTTCATGAAGATGGCTGCTCACACATGAATGTGGACATCTGCACTAGCACTTGGAAAAGTGACGAGAAGAAGAAATGAGAGAATAAGAAATATAAAGCCACCATCAGCTTTGTGGCATCGAGTAGTGCTGAATCGACTATCCAAAATTTGAATTCTGAGAAGTTGAGAATTCTGGGCTCAAGGAATCTTCTAGATTCCCTCAGGATTCCTCAAAGATTCTGTTCCATGGATGGACTGTAAATCTGCAACTCAGATGTCGAATCTGATCTCTCCATTGTGATCCCTACGGAAAACCATGAAAAACAAGTATAAACTTGACTATATTATGAAATGTCAAAATTTTACCTCCTTGGGAAAATTTCATGGCTCATGGTTCTGCTCCCTGTTTTTGCTGAAATCATGGTTCCACGTGCATTCTAGAACTGACTGGAAAATGCAGACCTCTGATGAAGAAACGAACAACACCATTGTGTTCGTGGCAATGAGAGGTGTAAAAACCATATAAAACTTGTCAATTTCTGACAAAGTGAAAATTTTGCCCTCCTGCAAAATTCATGGTTCCTGCATTAAAATATTAATTAATCTGTTGCCTTGAAATTCGTGCATGCATTCTACCTCGAAATTCCTGCCTGGAGTCTCTCTCCTCCTCGAACTACGTGTAGAGAGAAAATTTACTATTTAAGTAGAAAATCCTGGGCAGATTTACCAAGGTTAGTGGTTGGCACAATGGCAAAAGGAGGCATATGGTTATGGAGAGGTCAAGGGATCTAATCCCACCTCTTCCATATATAACCCTTTTAAACCATAATGATGCTGAAATAGGGGTGTCAATCCCCTTGAACCCCACGCTTAACACATATCGGCGCTTTAAAACACACATATTGGCGTTTTTCCCCAAAATCTCGGCAGATACATCGCAATCGGCAGTTGGCAGTTGCAAGGGGTGCGGCGCATATATCGGCGCCCGATATAAGGTTTCGCCGATATCATATCGGCAATCGCATCCATCGGCGATCGGCGCGGCGTTGTCATCGGCGATTGGCAGGGAAGTTGGCGTATTAATCGGCGCCCTTATCGGGACTTTGTTGATATTGTTATCGGCGATATAATCGGCGCTTTGCATTGTATCACAATCAACAGTTAGGATCGGCGCTTGAACAGATGTGTGGATCATTGGGGTTCAGGCTGGGTCCACCACTAATGGCCCGCGCTCGCCCCCTTAATACATTGTTTCAATATATATATATATATATATATATATATATATATATATATATATATATATATATATATATATATATAGATATATATGGGTGGACAGTTGTGGAGGGTTTGGCGGAGGTTGTTGCCGTTGATCCCGATACATATATGTATATATAATGTTTATAAAATATGGTTTGCAATTGCGATAAGGCCGGTGGGGGTTATGGCCGTCAGCCTTTATAGATATATATATATATATATATATATATATATATATATGCCATGCAATTTGTATTGAGGTCGTTTTAAAGGGTTTGGCAGATGTTGTTGCTGCCGATCCCGAAACCATGTTTTCGATTGTTTTTATATAGTTATTTTTAACTATATATATTAAACAATATTTTATTATATGGTTATTTATTTAACCATTTTCCATGATTTTGTCTCTTATGCCAGTTTATGAGACAAATGAGAGAATGCCACGTGTCAATGGCTAATGGGCTACCATGTGGGTCCCATTGGCTTACTGGGATGCCATGTGGCATACTATGGGCCCCACTTTTCCCCTGTCAGGTCAAACTTTGAAGAGCTCTATCTTTTGCATACGAGCTCGGTTTGATGAGTCGTTCACACCACCACGATCAGGACGACGAGGTCTTCGATCTGGTCCTAGTTTGAGCACAATCCAAACACTTTGAGTTTTGAGCCATCTTTGTCCTGTGTCTCTCTAGAGCCTCCTGGATCAATCCTCCCCACTGAGGAGCTTTTGGTCCTCCAAAAGCATCGAAAATAATCTACACTTGCTCTCTGTACCTTGTCTGCATCACAAGCGTCCTGAAAGGGTCTCGCTTCCATCTCCTTCACCTTTGTTCTTCGGAGCCTTAAGCGACGAATCGACACCTGCTACTTCTGCAACCTATAGTACATGGTTTTTCAAATTACATGCTTTGAATGACATGACCAACTAAGACACAAACGTCCCATACTTTCCACGAGTTTATAACACATACTCGGTGTTCAAGTTTACAACAAGATGGACGTAATACCCCAGCTATGACAACAAGGCCAACCTATCATGGTTGCTTTAAAAAGCGATGGAAAACTCATCATCACTGCAACACATGATTTACATTCATAAGGCCAAACAATATTGTTTTGACAAGTGACGGAAACATAACATCACTTTCAGAGCTTTAACATGCAACTCAAAATACGACTCAAACATGAGCAGACATCATTGTTGCTGACCAAGTGATGGAAACACATAATCACTTTTACACTTTAAAAATGCAACAAATGATTTACAAAGAGTGACCATGAAATGACAACATGTCAAAAAAACCATTTCTCACTGATCAATGTGAGCGGGTCACCTCCGTGAGGTGGTTTTGCTTGTCGAACAACTACTCTTCCTGGTTCACACACTGACGCTCTGTATTTAAGGCGCTACTCTAGATGGAGCTTCCAACAAGTGGCTCTCTGATGGTCATTTCTGTCGCAATGACTGCAGTAGGGTTTCTTCCTCCATACCTGCTTAACCTGTTTCTTTTCACGTTGTTGAGAGGATCTTTCATGCCTCATGAGTGCTGCCATTCTTTTCCAACACTTGGAAAAGGTATGGTTAGGTAAACCACAAAAGGTGCATGTTTTCTGATGCCTTGATCTTCGTTCATTATTAACAACATGATCATAATCAAAATGAACATTCGAAGATCGAAAGTGATTATACCTTCCTTTGCTGTTGCTGATGTTAGTATGGCAATGAGAGCTTGCCTTCGCTCTCTCCCTGCAATGGAAACTACCATGGGATGATGGGGATGTTTTCCCATCATTCTCTTTCCTCGACGATGTCTCAGACAACTCTGACACCTTTGAGCACTCTCCTTTAGTGTATCTCGATCCTGCAAATTGATGCTCATGCACAACGTCCAAAGTTTGAGTGATGCCTTGGTTATTAACACCAAGCTCTTTCCCCTCATGCCTTGTCTTTGTAAGGAGCCTCATATTTGTCCCTGTAATCAGGATCTCCAAATCTCCAACAAACATCATACTATCAGGAGATGAAATCGAAAGGAAATCAACATCTTTTACCTTCTCTTTCGATTTGAAAAGAACTGATGAGGGCTGCTCATCATTTGTCGTTGGTGGTTCGCTAACTATATCCGCGCATTCCCCAACTTCTTTCCTGACATACCCAAGTCCTGCTTGATGGGGTAATTCCTCTACTTTGATGGGATTGATAATGCCTTGGCCATTAACGCCCAAGCCTTTTCCTTCATATCCCATTCTCTTCAGCAGTTTGGAGCCAATTCCTGTGGTATGATTTTCAAATACAATGAAATCATCATTAGGAAACATATTTGAAGATGGAGAACTACTTTTTACCTCACACGGGTCTTGCTATAGCTTTTCCAAGGCCTCGTCCTTTTCTTGCAGTTGTAGTAGCAAACTTTGCTTCTCCTCCTTCTCTTCATGTAGACGCATCTTCAATTCATCATTCTCTATTTGAAGATTATGTCTATCTTGCTTCAGTTCTTTCATGGCCTCTTCTGTGGCCTTCAACTGAAGTTGTAATCGCTCCTTTTCCTCTGTCTCTTTCTGTAGAGTTTTATACATGATTTCCACTTTCTTGGAAATGCTAAGCATGGTCTCGTACATTGCTTTTTCATCCTCTATCATTGTTCACGCTGCAATTCACATCAACGCTAAGACCTGCTCTGGTACCACTTGATCCAGGTCCGAGTGTGAAGGACCCTAGCAAGACCTTTTACTTTCATGATGTGTTAAAATTTCTTTTAAAGGAACATTAACGAATGCATCTGTATGCAAAAAAGAAGATGAACATAACAATCATCAACACATGAAAACATAAGCCGTTGATAACGGAGTTCGTCCAGGAGGGACTACGTCTCCGGGCCCCGATGTCAAGATGGTGTAGGCCTTTGCATTATGTGTTGTTAATAAAGATGATGTACATAGAGATGATGTCTCGATCATACAAGGAAGAATTCCCTCACGCAAGAGTGGCTCTAAGAGATGTTCCACAGCTAGAACTCTCAATAAAAAAGACTCCTATCAGTGTGATACAAAAACAAGCATGGTGCGCATCCCGCTAACATGGCATAAAAGGGATGTCAAAGCAAAACACATGCATGACGACAACAAGAGTATCCCAACAACATACAACAAGGGATCTCAAAGCATAACATAAATATTTATGACAACAAGTACATCATATAGAAGATACCACATCAAATCAAGCAAGGAATCATGACAACATGTAATAAACAAGATCTTGCATCAACATCAATCATGGATCTGTACAACATAATGCAGAAAGAAGAAGTACATGAACACATCATATACCTCACAACCAAGGGCCATCTGAAGAAGTGGATGTCACACTGTTGAAGCTGCTCAGACCATTGCTCTCAAGGCATCGATCTTCGTGAAGATGGCTGCTTGCACATGAATGTGGACATCTGCACTAGCATTTGGAAAAGTGACGAGAAGAAGAAATGAGAGAATAAGAAATCTAAAGCCACCATCAACTTTGTGGCATCGAGTAGTGCTGAATCGACTATCCAAATCTGAATTCTGAGAAGTTGAGAATTCTGGCCTCAAGGAATCTTCTAGATTCCCTCAGGATTACTCAAAGATTTTGTTCCATGGATGGACTGTAAATATGCAACTCAGATGTCGAATCTGATCGCTCCATTATGATCCCTACGGAAAACCATGAAAAACAAGTATAAACTTGACTATATTCTGAAATGTCAAAATTTTACCTCCTTGGGAAAATTTCATGGCTCATGGTTCTGCTCCCTGTTTTTGTTGAAATCATGGTTCCACGTGAATTCTGGAACTGACTGGAAAATGCAAACCTCTGACGAATAAACGACAACACCATTGTGTTCGTGGCGATGAGAGGTGTAAAACACATATAAAACTTGTCAATTTCTGACAAAGTGAAAAAAATTTCCCTCCTGTAAAATTCATGGTTCCTGCATTAAAATATTAATTAATCTATTGCCTTGAAATTTGTGCCTGCATTCTACCTCGAAATTCGTGCCTGCAGTCTCTCTCCTCCTCGAACTACGTGCAGAGAGAAAATTTACTGTTTAAGTAGAAAACCTTGGGCAGATTTACAAAGGTCAGCGGTTGGCGCAATAGCAAAAGGAGGCATATGGTTATGGAGAGGTTAGGGGATCCAATCCCGCCTCTTCCATATATAACCCTTTTAAACCATAATGATGCCGAAATAGGGGTGTCAGTACCCTTGAACCCCGCACATAACACATATCGGCCCTTTAAAACACACATATTGGTGTTTTTCCCCAAAATCTCGGCGGATACATCGCAATCGGCAGTTGGCAATTGCAAGGGGTGCGACACATATATTGGTGCCCGATATAAGGTTTCGCCGATATCATATTGGCAATTGCATCCATCGGTGATTGGCAGGGAAGTTGGCGTATTAATCAGCGCCCTTATCGGGACTTCGCCGATATTGTTATCGGCGATATGATCAGTGCTTTGCATTGTATCGCAATCGGCGGTTAGGATCGACGCTTGAACAGATGTGTGGACCGTTGGGGTTCGGGCTGGGTCCACCGCCGATGGCCCATGCCTGCCCCCTTAATACACTGTTTCATTTTATATATATATATATATATATGGGCGGACAGTTGTGGAGGGTTTGACAGAGGTTGTTGCTGTCGATCCCGATACATATATGTATATATAATGTTTATAACATATGGTTTGCGATTGTGATAAGGCCGGCGGGGGTTATGGCCGTCTGCCTTATATATATATATATATATATATATATATATATATATATCTATATATATATATATATATATATATATATATATATATATATATATGCCATGCAATTTGTATTGAGGCTATTTTAAAGGGTTCGGCGGAGGTTGTTGCTGCTGATCTCGAAACCATGTTTTCGATTGTTTTTATATAGTTATTTTTAACTATATATATTAAACAACGTTTTATTATATGGTTATTTATTTAACCATTTTCCATGATTTTGTCTCTTATGCCAGTGTATGAGACAAATGAGAGAATTCCACATGTCAATGGCTGATGGGCTGCCATGTGGGTCCCATTGGCTTACTGGGATGCCATGTGGCATACTATGGGCCCCACGTTTCCCCTGTCAGGTCAAACTTTAAAGAGCTCTATCTTTTGCATACGAGCTCGGTTTGATGAGCCGTTCACACCACCACGATCAGGATGATGAGGTCTTCGATCTGGTCCTAGTTTGAGCACAATCCAAACACTTTTAGTTTTGAGCCATCTTTGTCCTGTGTGTCTCTCTGGAGCCTCCTGGATCAATCCTCCCCACTGAGGAGCTTTTGATCCTCCAAAAGCATGGAAAATAATCTACACTTGCTATCTTTACCCTGTCTACATCACAAGCGTCCTGAAAAGGTCTCGCTTCCATCTCCTTCACCTTTTTTCTTCGGAGCCTTAAGCGACGAACCGACACCTGCTACTTCTGCAACCTATAGTACATGGTTTTGCAAATTACATGCTTTGAATGACATGACCAACTAAGACCCAAACGTCCCATACTTGCCACGAGTTTATAACACATACTCGGTGTTCAAGTTTACAACAAGATGGACGTAATACCCTAGCTATGACAACAAGGCCAAACTATCATGGTTGCTTCAAAAAGTGATGGAAAACACATCATCACTGCAACACATGATTTACATTCATAAGGCCAAACACTATTGTTTTGACAAGTGACGGAAACATAACATCACTTTCAGAGCTTTAACATGCAACTCAAAATACGACTCAAACATGACCAGACATCATTGTTGCTAACCAAGTGATTGAAACACATCATCACTTTTACACTTTAAAAATGCAACAAATGATTTACAAAGAATGACCATGAAATGACAACATGTCAAAAAAACCATTTCTCACTGATCAATGTGAACAGGTCACCTCCCTGAGGTGGTTTTTCTTGTCGAACAACTGCTCTTCCCGGTTCACGCACCGACGCTTTGTCTTTAAGGCGCTACTCTGGATGGAGCTTCCAGCAAGTGGATCTCTGATGGCCATTTCTGTCGCAATGACTGCAGTATGCTTTCTTCCTCCATACCTGCTTAACCTATTTCTTTTCATGCTGTTGGGAGGATCTTTCATGCCTCATGAGTGCTGCCATTCTTTTCCAACACTTGGAAAAGGTATGGTTAGGTAAACCACAAAAGGTGCATGTTTTCTGATGCCTTGATCTTCGTTCATTATTAACAACATGATCATAATCAAAATGAACATTCGAAGATCGAAAGTGATTATACCTTCCTTTTCTGTCGCTGATGTCAGTATGGCGATGAGAGCTTGCCTCCGCTTTATCCTTGCAATGGAAACTGCCATGGGATGATGGGTATGTTTTCCATCATTCTCTTTCCTCAACGATGTCTTGGACAATTCTGACACCTTTGAGCACTTTCCTTTAGTGTATCTCGAGCCTGCAAATCGATGCTCATGCACAACTCCAAAGGCTGATTGATGCCTTGGTTATTAACACCAAGCTCTTTCCCCTCATGCCTTGTCTTTGTAAGGAGCCTCATATTTGTCCCTGTAATTGGGATCTCCAAATCTCCAACAGACATCATACTATCAGGAGATGAAATCAAAAGGAATCAACATCTTTCACCTTCTCTTTCGATTTGAAAACAACTAATGAGGGCTGCTCATCATTTGTCGTTGGTGGCTCGCTAACTATATCCGTGCATTCCCCAACTTCTTTCCTGACATACCCAAGTCCTGCTTGATGGGGTAATTCCTCTACTTTGATGGGATTGACAATGCCTTGGCCATTAATGCCCAAGCCTTTTCCTTCATATCCCATTCTCTTCAGCAGTTTGGAGCCAATTCCTGTGGTATGATTTTCAAATAGAACAAAATCATCATCAGGAAACATATTTGAAGATGGAGAACTACTTTTTACCTCACATGGGTCTCGCTACATATTTTCAAGGCCTCGTCCTTTGCTTGTAGTTGTAGTAGCAAAATTTGCTTCTCCTCCTTCTCTTCATGTAGACGCATCTTCAATTCATCATTCTCTATTTGAAGATTATGTCTGTCTTGCTTCAGTTCTTTCATGGCCTCTTTTGTGGCCTTCAACTGAAGCTGTAATCGCTCCTTTTCCTCTATCTCTTTCTGTAGAGTTTTATACATGATTTCCACTTTCTTGGAAATGTTAAGCATGGTCTAGTACATTGCTCTTTCATCCTTTGTCATTGTTCACACTGCAATTCACATCAACGTTAAGACCTGCTCTGATACCACTTGATCCAGGTCGAGGTGTGAAGAAGGACCCTGACAAGGCCTTTTACTTTCGTGATGTGTTAAAATTTCTTTTAAAGGAACATTAACGAATACATCTGTATGCGGAAAAGAAGATGAACATAACAATCATCAGCACATGAAAACATAAGCCATTGATAACGGAGTTCGTCCAGGAGGGACTACGTCTCCGGGCCCCAATGTCAAGATGGTGTAGGTCGTTGCATTATGTGTTGTCAATAAAGATGATGTACATAGAGATGATGTCTCAATCATACAAGGAAGAATGCCCTCATGCAGGAATGGCTTTAAGAAATGTTCCACAGTTAGAACTCTCAATCAAAAAGACTCCTATCAATATGATACAAAAACAAGCATGGTGCGCATTCTGCCAACATGGCACAAAAGGGATGTCAAAGAAAAACACATGCATGACGATAACAAGAGTATCCCAATAATATACAACAAGGGATCTCAAAGCATAACATAAAGAGTTATGACAGCAAGTACATCATATAGAATATTCTGCATCAAATCAAGCAAGGAATCATGACAACATGTAATAAACAAGATCCTGCATCAAAATCAATCATGGATCTGTACAACATAATGCAGAAAGAAGAAGTACATGAACACATCATATACTTCACAACCAAGCGCCATTTGAAGAAGTGGATGTCACACTGCTGAAGCTGCTCGGACCATTGCTCTCAAGGCATTGATATTCATGAAGATGGCTGCTCGCACATGAATGTGGACATCTGCACTGGCACTTGCAAAAGTGATGAGAAGAATAAATGAGAGAATAAGAAATATAAAGCCACCATCATCTTTGTGGCGTCAAGTAGTGCTAAATCGATTGCCCAAAATCCGAATTCTGAGAAGTTGAGAATTTTGGGCTCAAGGAATCTTCTAGATTTCCCCGGGATTCGTCAAAGATTCTGTTCCATGGCTGGACTGTAAATCTGCAACTTAGATGTCGAATCTGATCGCTCCATTGCAATCCCTGCAGAAAACCATGAAAAACAAGTATAAACTTGACTATATTCTGAAATGTCAAAATTTTACCTCCTTGGAAAAATTTTATGGCTCATGGTTCTGCTCCTTGTTTTTGCTGAAATCATGGTTTCACGTGCATTCTGGAACTGACTGGAAAATGCAGACCTCTGATGAATAAACGAACAACACCATTGTGTTCGTGGTGATGAGTGGTGTAAAAACCATATAAAGCTTGTCAATCTCTGACAAAGTGAAAATTTTGCCCACCTGCAAAATTCATGGTTCTTGCATTAAAATATTAATTAATCTGCTGCATTGAAATTCGTGCCTACATTTTGCCTCAAAATTCATGTCTGCAGTCTCTCTCCTCCTCGAACTACGTGCAGAGAGAAAAATGACTGTTTAAGTAGAAAACCTTGGGTGGATTTACCAAGGTCAGCGGTTGGCGCAATGGCAAAAGGAGGCATATGGTTATGGAGAGGTCGGGGGATCCAATCCCGTCTCTTCCATATATAACCCTTTTAAACCATAATGATGCTGAAATAGGGGTGTCAATGCCCTTGAACCCCGTACTTAACACATATTGGCATTTTAAAACACACATATCGGCGTTTTTCCCCAAAATCTTGGCGGATACATCGCAATCGGCAGTCGGAAGTTGCAAAGGGTGTGGTGCATATATCGGCGCCCGATATAAGGTTTCGCCAATATCATATCAGCATCACATCCATCGACGATCGGTGCGGCGTTGTCATCGACGATCGGCACGGCGTTGTCATCGACGATTGGTAGGGTAGTTTGCGTATTAATCGGCGCCCTTATCGGGACTTCACTGATATTGTTATCAGTGATATAATCAGCGCTTGAAAAAATGTGTGGACCGTTGGGGTTCGGGCCGGGTCCACCGCCGATGGCCCACGCCCACCCCCTTAATACATTGTTTCATTATATATATATATATATATATATATATATATATATATATATATATATATATATAGATATATATATATGGGCGGACAGTTGTGGGGGTTTGGCGGAGGTTGTTGCTGCCAATCCCAATACATATATGTATATATAATGTTTATAACATATGGTTTGCGATTGTGATAAGGCCAGCGGGGGTTATGGCCATCGGCCTTAATATATATATGCCATACGATTTGTATTGAGGCGTTTTAAAGGTTTCGACGGAGTTTGTTGCCGCCGATCCCGAAACCATGTTTTCGATTGTTTTTATATAGTTATTTTTAACTATATATATTAAACAACGTTTTATTATATGATTATTTATTTAACCATTTTCCATGATTTTGTCTCTTATGCCAGTTTATGAGACAAATGAGAGAATGCCACATGTTAATGGCTGATGGGTTGCCATGTGGGTCCGATTGGCTTACTGGGATGCCATGTGGCATACTGTGGGCCCCACTTTTCCCCTGTTAGGTCAAACTTTGAAGAGCTCTATCTTTTGCATACGAGCTCGGTTTGATGAGCCGTTCACACCACCACGATCAGGACGATGAGGTCTTCGATCTGGTCCTGGTTTTAGCATAATCCAAACACTTTGAGTTTTGAGCCATCTTTGTCCTGTGTCTCTTTGGAGCCTCCTGGATCAATGCCTAATCTCATTCCTACTTCCCACTTAACATTTATTTTTCAAAGGTTTTCATTCCTTAACAAATTTGGAAGACACTTTGACAATTAATGGGTTGCAGTCTTCATTTTTCCATTGTCATTCATCCATAAACAAAAGGTCAACCTAAATTGGTCAATCACACTTTGGGACACGCTTCATATTTCTACCACACTAAGAATAAACAATGAGATTCTTAATACATGTTCTTTAGCACAATTATGATCATGTTTTCCATGTGTTTATTGGTCATTCTCTCCTTAAGATTTATTATGGTTACTGTCATTTGGCCCCTTATGAGCTTCTCATCACTCTTCCTCCTGTTATCCGATCACCAACATAATGAGAAACATATGGCATCCTTGTTTGTTTAGAAATTATCTATCATTCATTCTCAGGTATTTAATTCACTTCAATCCCCCTTGTTTGTTATAAATCCTTCTAAGATTACCATCAAGGCTCTATTCGTTTTCAAATTGGTGACTAGATACCATTTTTATATGGAAAATTAACATTTTAAGGGGTGTTATCATCACAAGCTCAAGCCTATTTTCTATTGTCCTTGCATCATTCTTAAACATATTAATGACAATTCATATAATTGGAATTGTCCTTCTCCGTTAGACATCCACAATATTGTTAATATCAATCATCTCAAGCTATATGAGCCACCTATTCTTGAAGAGGAACTTCAAGTCTCCCACCTAGAGTATAATACTCTAGATTTTCAATGGCCATTAAAGGGTGGATACACTAGTGGACCTACACACCTGCGAATCTCTTAGCAATAAATTAGTTCCTATATTATTGGGTGCCAAGGTAAATTTTCCACTCAGGGCACCTCAATGCTCTAAGCCTTGCCGGAGGATATGTTTGAAAACACCTTTTGGCATCTTGTTGAAAAAATGAAATCAATTATATTGAAATAAAGAGGAACTAATATACCATATCTAGCATATTGTGATTAATTAATATTAATAATTTGACAATGTGATTAATTAATATTAATAATTTAACGAAATTTAGTAAATTTAACAAAATAATGAGTGTCATTGAAGCTAAGAAGGGTTAGTCCAAATAAAAGTAGATCGGGAAATTATTATATAAATAGTATACCTAATTGTATGGATGCATATCACTAAAAGAGAAAATCACTTTTCTTTCTTTCCCCACCATATAACGGTGAATACTTTGCAAATTCCGTTTCTTTTTCATAAAACCATATTCAAAGCACCGGATTTTATATCTGACACGAAACCAGACTTGATTCATTTAAAACTGGTCACCACCCGTCCTATTCGGAATTCCAAGCTTCAGTTCTTGGAAGGATGCAGCGACTTCAAACGTGGTGGCCGGCAGTTCATTGTCGAAGTGTTTGGTATGCAAATACGCTTTAACTTCCATGCACACCATGCCGCCCTCCATCCTTGTTTATATTGGTCATTGATTTGGCCATTATTCCTTTCCTCATTCAAAGCCGCCCCGGCCCCCAACCGAAGAAAAGGTAAACGTATTTTAGACATTATCTTGAAGATTGGATTCAGTGTAGCCACACATACTTTACGAAAAATGAAATATATATTAAATCATAATGACAAATTAAATGTCTTCCAGACTACTTCATTTTGACATTATCGAGAAGGTATTATGGCATCTTTAAGAAGTCTTATCATACACATATATATTTCATTGGAAAAAGATTATCTTGAAGGGATTACACCATCTTCAAGAATGTCTTATTATACAAAATATATTTCATTTTATTTTACAAAATATATCTCATTAAAATAAAATAAAATGTATTAGTGAATTGCATCAAGTGTTATTCCATAGTTCATTGTGAAAATGTTCTCTAATATCATGCTATAATAACATTTAATACAATAAAATGTTACTACTAAAGTAGATTTTTGATGTAAATGTTAAATAAAATATATTAATTAATTTAATAAAAAATATATAAAGAAAATATATTACTAATACAACTATATCAAAAATATTAATATGGTTAATATTTAAGAGAGATTTTTTCGGCGTAAATCACATGATGTTTCATAAGCGAGATCTGTTCATTCAATTTGTCTTGACGATGAACCACACTAGTTGGTTCGAAACGCGTCGACAAATGAAACATCATGGGATTTACGCCGAAAGAATCTCTCTTAAACTCAATATGGATCACAGAAGCCTGAATACAACAATGGTTAATATTGTTGAAGATTTCATAAATATAACTAAAAAAAATATTGCAACAAGAAAAATGTCTTACTAATACACACATTAACCATGTATAAAAAAGTTATGGGTTAATTTTATTTTATTTTGTAACCTTAGTAGGACTCTCCTATTTTCGGGTTCACATGTCCATTCGGTGAGACTTCATTCCACGGCCATCGCCACTTGAGCTACCACAAGATTTGAACTCAAGATCTCTGGTTAGGTGAGGCTTCATTCCACAGTCATCGCCACTTGAGCTACCCCAAACGAACTGTTATGGGTTAACTTTAACTTAAGAAAAAAAATGAATTATAAATGAATGTTATAAATAATGATGATGAATTTATCATGGAGGAACTTATTAGAATTGGAATAATCTCAAATACCTAGGAAATTGGTGGGTGGGGAGCCAATCTAATTTTTTAAATTTATTAAAAGTAATGGACCATTTCACTAAATAAGTTTTTCTTATATAATAATGATTGTTATAAATAATAATGAGGAACTTATTAGAATTGGAATAATTTCAAATCCCTAGGAAATTGGTGGGTTGGAAGCCACGCGGCACAAATATAATTTTTTAAATTTATTAAAAGGAATGGACCATTTTGCTAAATAAATTTTTCTTATATATATAAATGAATGTTATAAATAATAATGAGGAACTTATCATGGAGGACCTTATTAGAATTGGAATAATCTCAAATCCCTAGGAAATTGGTGGGGGGGAGCATGGCACGAATCTAATGTTTTAAATTGATTAAAAGTAATGGACCATTTTTCTAAATAAAATTTGCTTATATATAAATGAATGTTATAAATAATAATGAGGAACTTATTATAGATGAACTTATTAGAATTAGAATATTCTCAAATCCCTAGGAAATTGGTGGGTGGGAGCCAATCTAATTTTTTTAATTTATTAAAAGTAATGGACCATTTTGCTAAATAAAATTTGCTTATACATAATCAATGTTATAAATAATAATGAGGAACTTATCATGGAAGAACTTATTAGAACTGGAATAATCTCAAATCCCTAGGAAATTGGTGGGTGGGGAGCCACGAATCTAATTTTTTTAATTTATTAAACGTCAATCTAACCTAACAAACTCTTTAATACACTACAACCGTTGATAAGCATTAAGATTAAGCATATGCTGAACATATTCCCTTGAGAATCAATCTAGGCTCTCAATTAAAAAAATAAAATAAAAAATCAACAGATCCTCATCTACCTTGAGTTGAAATAAGAAGCCTTCGAAAAATATAATACTAGCAATTGCCCCTAAATGTGCAAAGATACACCAAAGGAAATAAACATGCCTATGATGTTAAAATGTTGTAGCAGGAAAGATAACAACCCCCTAAATGTGCAAAGATACACCAAAGGAATTAAACATGCCTATGATGTTACTGCAAAAATGTTGTAGCAGGAAAGATAACAACCTAAAGGGTGAAATGCGTTCAGACTTGCAATAGTCTCACACTTGTGCCATGGCTGTTTGACAAATGCTGCTATAACCACGTGACTTAATCATTTTTTTCCAATCATACCACTATGTCAAAATCTTATATACATATTATATCCAAACTATAAGATGCAAGGTAATGAGGAGAAACATTACCATAGGTCCTATTGGGGAATGGCCCATAGAAAAATTTAATTGCACAGAGGAAATGACTAAATTCATTGTGTGTTGATAATGAGATTAAATAAAGAGCATCTTCCACTGGAGTGACCTTTAGATTCCATGATCAATCCACATAAAGAAGGGGGTCTTTTCTAGAATTTTAGCTATCTCCTTTTAAAAATTTTAAATTAATTTGGGGCCATTTTCCTCAAGCCATTAATTCGTGCCACCTGGCTCCCCACCCACCAATTTCCTAGGGATTTGAGATTATTCCAATTCTAATAAGTTCCTTCATGATAAGTTCCTCATTATTATTTATAACATTAATATGCTAGCATCAAGAATAGTGTAAAAGGCCATTGTTTAAATCAAATTTAATTTAAGGTGTTCTTTCCCTACTACATCATGGGTATCATGGATTTTGAACATGAAGTTCCATAACCACATCTTAAAAATGAATGTATTTAGTTTTTATTATAAATAAATATTCCACGGCACATTACATTAATCAACCTATGTAAAACCCTTTAACATTTCGTAGTTCCAAGATGAAGATAATTCATTATATTTTAATAAAATAAGAACTCTTTTCTTGTAAACGTTTTTATGACTTCGGTAATTGATTTGTTGCATGAGCTTGTTTATTTATATTTTATTTTCAATGTAGTGATGCATATTTATTTCTTATTTCTTAGTAATTTAAATATGTAATGTAATTGTAAAAAGTAAGATTATCAAGTTTTTATTAATATAAAGATTTAAATGTGAAAATTTTCAAAATAATGTTAATTAAAAATGAATTTGATTAAGTGAAAACTTTATATATATATATGAAAATATTTAGTTTAAATGAAAGTGAGTTATTTAATTAATGTGATCATTTTTCCATCCATGGAATATTAACATTGTTAATAATTTTGTTATTATGATATACTTTGCTTTAATGAGTGAGTAAAAATTTTCCCCATTTTTAATTTGAAACAATAAGTAAACACTCCTCACTCTTGATTTGAAGGAGTACCTACTAAGTATATGATATGCATTTATAGTTTGGAAAATTTTCACATTATTGAATTGTTTATTTTACATATATTTGTTTTGTATGTGGAATGAAGA
Organism: Pinus tabuliformis; assembly: GCA_031772625.1. Classification (NCBI taxonomy): domain Eukaryota; kingdom Viridiplantae; phylum Streptophyta; class Pinopsida; order Pinales; family Pinaceae; genus Pinus; species Pinus tabuliformis. The sequence goes on from CM062813.1 coordinate 721,475,568, forward strand.
AATTATAAATCTCAATTTCATATTAACAAAGTATAAATATAAAGGAGAGAAATTTAATATATATATATATATATATATATATATATATATATATATATATATATATATATATATATAACAATGGTTGAGAGTATGTGTTTCTTTGTGTTTCTTTTGGTAAAATGTTATAGGTTCAAATTCAAAGAGGACTAGAATATATATACCTTTATAAACTTTAAATGAAAAAATCTCATATACTAATTTAATATCTAATTTAACCATAATATTAAAATTATTATTATTATTATTATTTAAAAAAAATTAACAAAATTAATTTAAATTTAGATATTAAAAATTAATTAAATATATTTATTCCTACTTTATTGTGGATATTTTTAATTTGTAATTAGGCTTTGTTATAATATCATAGGCCATTACTATGGCTTATCAATACTACATGCTTAAAAAATCATAAATCATTTCATATGACACTTCATATAACATATTTTTAATTAATTAGTTTAATTAAAAGGATAAAAAAGACATAACTACTTTGGAGATAAATTTCAATCATTGATTTGTGCGATGTGTAATTCCTTTTTTTTTTTTTTTGCCCGAAGTTAAAGTTGACCCATGTCAAAACAACAGACAGACAAATGTCAAATGGAGATGAAAAAGGTAGGCAATCCCTAGCCTAACCAATTTAAAAAATGGACACCTTCGGTGTGTGTGTGTGTGTGTGTATAGTAAATTCCCTCCATAGATTTCTGTTAGTAGCAAAAAACAAGATTACATAGATATAGCTTGGTATTGATATTGGCTGTCCAAAACATTGTGAGACGGTCTTGTAAGCAAAAATAAGGTAACTGTAGGCACCTTATAGTGACCTCCAAAAAAACAAATATATGCTGCCAAGTCGAAAAGAAAACCAGTAGATAGCCTCCAACAACTAGTGGGAAAAAACCAGTAAACAAAATAAGTAGATAGCCACTGACAGCTATTAAGTACAACACAAGAGAAAGAAGCCAAAAGACATAGAAACATATTGGACATATTAGTCCAAGATGATGTCTGAAGAAAGTGAAGGAGATTGTGCATCTGAAGTGTTCATGGGTGGAACACTATTTAAGGGAGGAGTATTGATGATTGTATCATTCTCCTGATGGTTGTTTGATTCAATGTCTAAGTCAAAAACCATATATTTTTTCACACTATTCAATCTGACCACAATATCAACAAGGTCATACCTAACATCCCTCATAATTCTCTTGATATCTTCTTGTCCAGAAAAAAAGTTTGTAGTTGTCAATTTTTTTGTCCTGTATAACCATACTTAACAAAGTTTCCATTTGCCGGTGAGTTGTGATGGAGTGAAGAAAGTGAAATATTTTTTCCCTAAACTTTCCAGGATCAGGAACCAATTTTAGAGAGCTACTGCCAATTTCAGAATCAAAGTGATATATCCAGTCCCAAAACTCCCTTACTTCTAGTTGTAAAATATCCTTTCAACCTTCGAGAGGGGATGAGTTATAAAACATGGCTATGTGACTAGGAAGCCTTTGTTGTGGAGCCATTGCCACTGAAAGCCTTCCAAGAAAACACAAGACCAACACATGAACTAAGTGATGGAGGACCTGACTACAGGCCTTAGCAGACAAACATAACCTATGAAGGAGATGTCAGCGGAAGAAACTTTGTAAATTGACCCACGAATACAAAGAGCACTGAAAAGACAAAAGTCCCCACGTTTTAAGGAATGAGAGGAGACCCAATTTTTCAAAAGAAGGACTGCCCGCATGCCAATAGACTAGGGTTAGAAAGGAAATTTTCTTCTAGACAGAGAACAACCCATGAGCCTGATATGGCGAAATCCCATGGTCGAATATTGCCATTGTCCTAGGAAACATAAGAAACAAAGTTGTACAAGGTGTTAATGCTTGGACAAAACAAAGGGTAAGAGAGGGTAAAGTACCTATGAAAACCATACCGAGAGCATGCCTTGAAACTAAACCCCACTAACCAACATTAGACAATGAAAACAAACGCCCACTAGGTCATATTTTTGAGAGGTTGTTGAAGGAAGGATTGCAACCAGTTTGAAACAAGGTATTGACCCAAAACTATGTAGAAATAACACAAAAAACATGGAAACCATAGGTGAAACTAAATGCGGGACCAACATAAACTTTCAAAGTACACAGTTAAGGGATTTAGGATTACCCAAGTATGTAGGACTGAAGAAATCTAAGCAAGAGAGCGAGATTGATAGAGGGTTAAAAGTCACTGTGTTTCCAACCAAGATGCCACTGAAACCTTTTGGAGAGTGAAATACAACCATGCATCTACCTGATGTAGTAGGAGCACGTAGAGAGTAAAAACCCCAATTATCTACCACCCCAGGCCAACGCGGAGATGCATATACATACAAGACTGTATACATACGTCAACTTCATAATTAAAAAAGGGCTCCTACTTTTTCCTTATCTGTAGCTAGGTGGAGTGAAACCTCCTTTGTTTTACGATCCCAAAATAATGAGCAGGAGTGATGTAATAAATGGACGTTCCCTCTTCCATAGTACAAATTCCTGCAACAACCAATCCGCCCTAAGGATAACTCTCCATTCCTACACAATTGAGAGGAGGTTAATTTACCGAGACAAAAATATGAAGATCACCCTTAAGCTCAGGCATGCAACATTTAAGGTGAATGATCTCAAGTTGGTGTATCCCATGGTGGGAGCTCACATCATGCCACACACTTCCCATGCTATGCCATGTGGAGAGGCAAGCCCTCTCCCTGAGGGCCACCACCTCCCATCCCACACAAGACCCCTGCATGTGAATGATGTCCTCTGCCCAAACACAGTTTCTGGAAAAGACCACCGAATCAATACTACCCACTCATGTCATACTAACATGAGTACCTTGGAGCACCCCCATTAGGGAGATGAGGCTTGATTTTGTATTTATCCTGGTTTACCCTGAGCAAGACTTCTTAGAAACCTTGTCGATGAAATAGTTGAGACCATGGCACATCAATGGATGTGTGTCCACCCGAACTACCCCAATTTGCGAGAGCATCCACCACCTTAATTTTGTCCTGACGTGTGTGCTTCGTAATCACATAACAAAACTTGCTCAACAATCTTTTGATACAAGATACCACATCCTATACATGCCAAGACTGAATGGATTTGTCTGACGAGCAGCCTGCTAGTATCATGTTTACACAACTAATCACTAATTTGGAGTCCCCATGGATCTGAAACAACTGTAATATTTCCATAAATGTTATTTTAAGCCATCTTTCGAGTGCTGAAAATTCTGCTAGATTGTTTGTAGTCGCCCCGAATGAAAAAACATATATACAAATAGGATCAGAATTTTCATCCCTGAAAATGCCTCCCAGGCCAGATTCTTTGGGGTCTTCCTTTAAAGCCCCATCAAAACTGAGTGTAATAAAATCCTTAGGAGGGGGAGAGAACGATTTTTCAATAGAGATTTCTGAGTCACGCAACTTGACCACATAGGTTGAAGGAGCTAGATATTTAATATCCAGTCTCTTGAGTATCGAGGACTCATGTTCATCCACTAGTTCATCCTGTGGTTCGAAGGGGAGAACTAAGATTGTGTCTTTGATATTCTTAATTATAGTGTCCTATAAAATGTAATGGCCTACATTTATCTTCAAAGAGTCATAGATTCCTCTCTTTACATAAGCTCCATAGTGTAAACCCTAGAGTTAGAAGCCAAGCTTTCATTGTGAGCATATGCTTGATTTTCCTCTGAAACCAGCTAACAATCCATGTCTTTAGATCTAATGGATGAGGTAAGACATGCAAAATTTTATTAGCAAATTCTCACATTTTTCTAGTGTAAGAGAATTTGAGTAGAATGTGATATATTGATTCCTCATCTTGTAGACGTAGAATGAACATTGAGGGACCCTTAAAAACTTTCCTACACAATTGGTCCCAATTGAGTGTACACACCCAAGCTATCATCCAAAGAAAGGATGATATTTTCAGCCATCCACAGTCCTGCCAGAATCTGTGCCATGGGATGCCCTCATGATAAATTATGGGATCTGCTAAGGAGTGGTATGCTTGTTTTACTGTAAACACCCCAAATGGTTTTTGTCCCCATCACAGTCTATCCTTCCCTTCTGAGATTCAGATAATTATTTTGAGAAGTATTTGATTTAGGTCTTCCCAAGGGAGGTTTTCCCCGGGGACTCCCAATCTCCCACAATTTTCCATTGTCACCACCCTTGTTCTTGTGTTTCACATCTCCATAAATCTTCCACATGAATGATTCCTTTGGCCTCCGTCCATTCCCAATTAGGTTGAAGGTGGTCAATGTTCAACAATGGTGGATATTATATCAAAGAGTCTTTCCAAAATAAAGTCATTCTACCTCCTCAAATCTCCCAAAATGCCAAGTTACCTACTCCATCCCTTGATGCTTGTGCCCAATTCCAAAGCCCCGAGCCCTTCATCATTCCATTGTAATGCAATATTTCCTATTGTGAGTGCAAAGGTAGGTATTTTTGAAGCCATATTTTCTTCCAGAGTTGGGAACCCCCCTAAATCCACAACCACCATAGCTTCATAGTGTAGGGTTTACTAATGAGAAGAGGCCCACGAAGATCTATACCACCATTGATTTTTGGAGAAGTCAACTTTTCCCATCCGCCCAGTGCCCACTTCTGAGCTTTAACTAATTCTTTCCATAAAAGGTTACTCCATAAAGTTCTCAACTATTGGCAGACAGTAATTGGGATAAGCATCACTGATAATTGATAATTTAGTAGAGCTTGCAGGACAACTTTTGTCAATGTGATCCAACTTGGGAAATTTAATGTCTTGTAAGTCCTATTGTTTACCTTTCGACGAGAACATTCCAAAAATTCTTCTGAGGTGGAATCTATGTTGTAGCACAAAACCAATGGAATCCCAAAATATTTAGAAGGCAAATGATATCTATGTAAGCCAAGAGTTCAGCTTAGCCTTATCTAAAGAAGATCTGGGCAATTGAAAAAAACAAATTTTGATTTAGCTGAGTTTATTACCATACCTCAGGCTTCCATAAAGAGTTGTAAAATTCAACCTATTATTCTCACTTCTCTTCGTGTTGGTAGGCCAAACAATATGACATCATCAACAAACTGTTGATGGGTAAGAGGGAGGTCTACCCTATAGAAATGAAGACCATAAATGTATCATGATTCCCTACTTTTTGAAACATACAACCAAGTCCTTCCATAGCTAATATAAAGAGGAATAGTGATAAAGGATCTCCTTGCCTAAACCCTCTAGACGTGCAAAAATTCTGAGAAGGTGAACCATTTATGAGGATGGAGAAAAAGGTTGTGGAGACAAGGGATTCCACCGATATAATCCATTGGGCTGTGAAACCATCAACACGAAGAATGTGAAATAAAAGTTCCCAAATGAGCCTATCATAAGCCTTCACTAAATCCAGTTTTATAATTTTCCAAGATGTTTAGACACTTGTAAAGAATGAATTATTTCCTGCAATAAAATCACCCCGTCAACATCTGTCTACCTTAGACGAAACCTGCTTGAGTCGATGACACTAATATGGAAAGAAGTGGTTTCATTATGTTAAAAATTATGGTTGAAATAATTTTGTAAAGAAAATTACACAAAAAATTGGTCGGAATCCATTCGGGGTATCAAAGATACCTGTTTTAGGAACTAGGGCTAAAAACATAGCATTTAGTGTTGAGTGCAAAGTTCCCAATTGTCTTGATTCTTCAACTGCCTCTTGAATTTCTTTTCCAAGGAAACCCCAACATGCCTAAATAAAATCTATTGTGAATCCATCCAGACTGGGTGCTTTGTTCTTTGGCATATTCATAACCACCTCCTCAACGTCAGGCATGGTCATTGGTCTCACTAGTGCACTGTTCTGCTCTTTACAAATTAGTTGTGGGATATGTTGGGTTACCAAATCAATGGCTTCTCATATTTTGAAGTTAAATTATCACATTAGATTCTTGAAATAATATATCAGGTCATGTTCTGTATCCTGATGTTGTAACTTCCTATCCCCATTCTTAGCGGTGATGGAGAAGATGCGATTATTTTGGCGACGTTGGATCAAAGAGTTATGAAAGAAAGTTGTATTACGTTCACCCTCTTTAAGCCATTGTATCCTGGAAATTTGTTTCCAGAGAGAATCCTCTTGATTTTATCATTTCTCTAATTTTTGAAGTGTGTCAGCCTCCTATATTTTCAATTTTGTAGTTCAACCTTCAATAATTATTCTTTGTTGGATGAGCATCATTTGATTTTCAAGTTGTTTCTTATTTACAAAGATATTTCTGAAGACATTCTTACTCCAAAATTTTATTTTTTGCTTCAACACCCTCAATTTGAGTTGGAAAGTATGCATTTTACTACTCCCACTCAAGTTTAACTCCTTCCACCAACTAGCTAGAATATCAACAAAACCATCCAATTGGAGCCAAAAATTTTCAAAATGGAAGGGGTGTTTTGGACGGGCTTCCTTAAGGTCAATGTTTAATCTTATAGGAATTAGGGGAATTTTGAGGTCTAAAATGGTCCTCCTAAGGAAATTATAAAATAATAGTGAAAATAATAAAATAATATTACATTATATCATCAAATTTTAGAGGGAAAAAAGTAAAAACTATTTTTTCAACTTATCTCCCTATGGGTTTACTCAAATTTCAAGAGAAAACACTCATTGGATGAAAAATTTGATTCCTCATCCAAGGAGTACCCGTGTTTCATACTTTCGATGGACCCTACTACACGGAAAATGAGAAATACATGAAAAACGTGATTGCAATCGCGTTTATTTTTATTTTTATGTATTTCTCATTTTTCGTGTAGCAGGGTCCATCGAAAGTATGCAGCATGGCTACTCCTTGGATGAGGAATTAAATTTTTCATCCAATGAGTACTCCCGCTCGAAATTTGAGTAAAACCTTAGGGAGATAAGATGAAAATACGAGTTGAAAAATTTGTTTTATTGTTTTATTATTTTATTATTTTTTAATCTATTTACTTTTTTACTCTGAAAATTGTGAATCATCCCCCATGGTTGCCATCATCGTCTTCAATCCTATTGGTTCTTATAAATTTTATTTTGGTTGTACATTTTTCTTAGGAGGCCCATTTTAGACCTCAAAATTCCCCTAATGCCAATGGTCTGATACCAGGAAAGGTAAAATAGGTGCTTCTATGAAAAGGTATTTATGTATAATATTTTCTGATAAGAAGAAGTAGTCCAAACGACAACTTATTTGATTGTTACCTCCATGACGGTTATTTCAAGTGAACACCCCATTTTTAGTTTGAATATCGACCAATCGCAGGTGATATATAACATCATCAAAAGAAAGAGAGACTTAGTTTAACTTACAAAGACCACCTTTCTTTTCCTTTAATGAACATATATTATTGAAGTCCCCTCCCACTATCAAGAGTGTGTCGCTGACTAGGTTTCTCATATTCTTCAGATGGTTCAAACTTTTTTTCTTATCCCTCGTTCATGAGGGTCCATAAACCATCGAGAGGAAAAATATATCGTTGGTACCTATATACCTGAATTTGCCTGAAAGGATCTAATTAGAAGCCATCTAATCGAGGAAGAGAACCTATTTAGGGTTTCACCATATGGCTAGTCCTCCTGCCAAACCCCGAGCATCTAAGGATACATTTTCACATCCTTTCCATATTGTGCCTGTTAATTGGTCCATTTTCTCTCCTTATAATTGTGTTTCCTGTATAATAAAAATCATTGGATTTTCCTTTTTTATTTTGTCCCTAAGATATCATTGCTTTCCTTTTCTATTTAGTCCACGTACATTCCGTGAAATAATTTTCATGATGAGGAAATAAGAGGGGGTAGTGACTTCTCTGTCACGTTTGTAGTTTGGTCCCTGTTTCCTTGATGTGTACTCATATTTTGTCTCACTTCCTTTTTAGGTTTGGTGACCTTTTTCTTCAGTTCTTTGGTGAGATCCTTCAGTAGGATTTATTTTCCTTTTTCCTTAAAATCTTGAAAAGATTGTGTTATTGGGTCCGCAATGGAAGTTCTCCTATTTGTTTTCCATTTAAGATAAGAATTTGCATAGTTCTCTCATTCATCCCTAAATAATTCCCCTTTGTCCTGTTATGCCAAATTAATAATCATTGAGACAAGTAATCCTTCCTCTTTTGATAGGTTGGATGACTATTTTTCCAGTAGAGGATTGACTTCAGAAAAACTGAGAAGAGTAAAGAGGTCAAACTCATATTGTGACTCCACCTTCCCTTCCCATTTACGCTTCAATATACCCTTTTCAGGGGTTTTTTCTGGAGGCGAAATATCCATATGGGTAGCATCTAAGTCCTGAGAAACCCCATCCATGTCTTTCATTGCTGAGAAAGTATTTTTTTGGTCCAACCCCTTTGTGTTAGATAAAACACGGTTTCGAAAATTTAGTCTCCTGGGAGTGACCTTTGTGAAACCATCATTTGACCTCTACACTATATGCCCTTGTTCCTTCTACTCTATTATTAAGTGGTTGTGCTTGTGATAAAGCTTGTGCATGAAAGGAACATTCTCGTAATCGAGAAGTTGTTTCCAAGTCTCCCCATGGTATTCGAACTCAATGGAGTTGGGTGAGGTTTAAAGAAGTTCATATAAACACATAACCTAGCATAAGACATATTTTTCCCTCGCTTTGTAACCTCTGAAACTTTAACAAAACAACCTAGTGTTTGACCTATCAATTCTAAAATTTATGGAATCCAAAAGTCTACTGGTAATGAATATAATCTTACCAAAATGGGTGCTTCTATGAATTCCTATTTGTTAGGATTAAAGCAAGCTTCCTAGTGTCTGATATAAAGACCTGTTTTGCTCAAGAAATATGGTCCTCCTTCAAAAATCTTGGATTTGTCTTCCAAATTGGAGAAAATAACAGTGAAGAAACCCTTAGGTCCTAATCTCAGGTGCACCTCTCCCTTAGGTTGCCAGTTATGTTGTATCCAATGTTCTATCTCCTTTTTGTTGGCCATATGCCAATGAACTTACAGATAAAAACATGATCTCTCATGCGTTTCTAGTGATCTTATATACATCTTATTGGAATAAAAAAACAAGGGTTTTGGGAGGCTTTAGGGATACAATGACCCTTCAACCTCTTCTTCCAATGATCTCTCAAAATCAACAATTGATAATTATCTTTAGATCATCCTTCTACTCCTACTTTGCATTCCCCCTGAAATGGTTTGCTGACTAACATATTTCAGGAGGAGGTGTGGTCCCCTCCCACCTTTAGATTCATATGACGATAATTCGTAACTGATAGAAAGGAAATATGTGTAGAATTTGGAGCGACGTAAGACTAGGGTGAACCCTAGTCTTCTTAGAACGTCTCAGAACTAGTAACACCACCTGCAATCTCTCAATTGCCTGACCACCTCATCGTCTGTAAATAAAAATATACTCAATTTGCATAGAACTTTGTGTAAAAATTTATATATATACTCTATATAGAGTGATATACTTTATGTAAATGATAAATAAAATATATTAATACGAATATAAATAGAAAATTAAAAACTATATATAAAGAAAACATATTAATGTAATGTTAAATAAAAATTATATATATCTCTATATGGAGTGAGAAGGGAGGCAGGAGGAGGTGAAGGTGACATTCAGTCATCACTTCAAACATTAGATGAGAGAGATGTAGATGTCACCCTCTCTTATTAAAAGTAACGTGTTGTTAACTGGATCTATTATAGTTATGAATTCATGTGCCCTAGTGATTACCCTCTTGTATCCATCTAATGGCTCGACTAACTAGGTATTGATTTTTAGAAGTTTCTCAGAAACATTTTGTGTTGGTTAATGATAGTGGCCAATACAACAAGCAATAGCATGGTTCAATGGGTTACTACTTTGGCGATCTTGTCTATCCTCCCACTCTTGTCATATGGTGTTTGGGAGGTTTTACATTTTAGTCTCTTGGAGAAATTCTCCAACATTTGTGCTGCAGCCAACTTTTTTTGAGGGGGGAGGAGATTTAAAAAAAATGAGACTGTCGCTCAGGCACTGTCAGTCACTAAGGTATTTACCACTATTTCTGATGAGGATATGGATTATGGGCACACAAAGTGTAGAAAGAAGTAATTCATTCATATAATTGACTTATACTAGCAACTGGAATCACTTCTAGGTAAAGTCTCTCCTTGAGAGGAATGGTGCACAAGATGAGATCATGTTAATGATGGACGAGCTCCAACTTCAATTCTCAGAAAAGGGTAAGCGCTAGCAAAGGATAGATATTTTCATTTTGCATGGAAAGGGGCTAACCCCTCCTTACAATCGTGTAAATCATCAACCTATTAAGTTTTCCACCTCCTCTTAAATTTCCAAGTGTTTTGTAGATTTCTATTTATGATTGTTGTTACTATGGTCTAGAGGTTAGTTTTTGTGTTCTAGATATATGTTCATAGCTAGCTATCACTAAAAACTCTCAAGTCTATATACCTTGGTATTGTTATAGTTTTGAGGGAATATGTTTTCTTCCTGAAATTGTTATTATATTACTATCATTTTGGACAAAGGTCTTACAATTTTTCCTATGTTTTGGTTTCCCTAGTGAGAGGCCAAGGAAACCAATTGGCTAGTTTTTTTGAATTCGCACTTATACTAAGAATGAAGGGTATAAATTAGTATAAGACAATTTTACTTATTTAAAGATGCAAGAACCATAAGAAAATATACTCATAAGTAGTTCATGAAACAAAAGATATAAGTGGAAACTCTTTCGAGATAAAAACCACAAAAACTCATTATATACTGAGTTCTTTGTAGGAACCAACCTACTGGAGAACCAATCCCCTCTATTGTAAGTGTATGTAGGCACCAACCTATTGGAGACACCAATCCCTTTTACAATCTTCTCTGTAATCTATTTTGCAATGATCTACTATGCTGCTCTGTTCTCTAACTCTATGCATTCACTTCTCGTTGTGTTATTTTAAACTCAATGCTTTCTTTAACCCAAAGATTCAAATTTTATGCTTTACCAATTTAACACCTTCATGGTCAATGCTTCCTTCAACCCACTTTTCAAACTTGGTTCTTACAACACCAAAGAATTATAGCTTACACCCTTGTGATGTTTCTAGGCGTTTATAAAATCCTTGGAACTCTATATGATGTGATATTGTCAGAATGAAAAATTTTGACCATATATTAGGATATCGAGAGAAATGCCTAAAAAAATTAATACCATAAATAATAAGAAAATAACTTTCTTTTGGTCCTCTTAGACAGGAAATATTTCTGTCAAATGTGGGTGAACTTGCTATCTCTTGATGACCCTAGAGCACTAAAGTATGAGGATATCAAAAGATGGATGAAAGGCTTGATTCATAAACTTCCTAGTATGGAAAGCTCTATTTTGATAGATGAAAGTCGATTCCCAACTCTCTATCAAATAATTTTACCGTGCTTCTAGCAACAGAACCCCAAATTTCAACATTATATTGGGATATTGGGAAAATACTCAAAAATGGATAGCATTAAAAACTATTCCAAAACCAAGTTATTTTGGACTTAGATGATGGAGAATATTTATGTTAAATTTTGGAAACCTTTATGTTAGTTGATGGGCCTGAGCATTGGGATATCAGAGAATCCTCTTTCATAACAAAAGTCTTAATATGCTTCTATCCCAGTGGATAGACTTCAATATGCAGATCCTATTCACATCAATAATTCCCATTATTTGATGATACAAAAATATCATAGCATTGGATAATGATAAAATATATGCTTTTAACAAAATTTCAATATGGCGATATGCCAAGGGGCCTTAGGCCGTCAAGTGCTACACCTAAGCACCTAGTGATTAGTTAACCAGGTAACGCGATATTAGAAAATATTTGAAACTATGTCTTGACTAAAAAGGTTGGTATGTTGATATGTCAAGGGCCTTACGCCTTTAGGTGCTACAATTAGGCACCATATGACCAGGACTTACTTGAGCTCAAAATACTAGAGAAATGCTTGAAAATGTGCTTTAAAAAAAACTCTAGTATATAGATTTTTGGCCTCCCATTTTGACATAACTAGCGACCCCTTTTCCACTATTATCTTACCCTTTGATATCTACACTGTCATGAATTCCTATTCTTATAAGCATAAAAACCACTCAATAAGAATTAAGAGGTAATAATTGCTCATTTTCTTAATTTCATAAGTCTTTAGTAGGTTTAAATTGGGTTTTTAAGATAATTTACTAATGATGGAATGTCTAGTTCACTTTTGGTACCTCTAGGTGACTTCTAATACCCCAAGTTCGTTGCTTTTCTTAGATGAAGCCACCCAAGCGAGAAACTATTGCATGGATATTGAAGATCCATCTAGAAATGTGGAGTGTCTCCTTTGGTTTACGCCTAGACCTCTCTAGATGAACACAAATCTAGTCAACTGATAGTTAGATATCCTTGTGCATCAACTATTAAAGAGATCATTCTTATGATAAAAAAACACTATTCATATGCATTCTCATGTTATATGAAATTATAGTGTATAGAGAGATGTTTTTGATTTTTAGACTCATAAGTTTGTTTAGGTGGATATAGTATAGTAGACGAAGAACTTTGTTTCTCGATACCCTAGTTATGTTGATAGCTTTGTTTCCTAAAATAGAGGAACCGTGTTTGTCCCTGTAATTAGTATTCTCTAGATCTATTGCATAAAGTATAAAAGGAGACAATACAATCATAATGTTGTTTTTGAATGTTGATTGTGGTTTGTGTAATCACATCTATATTCTTAGTTGTAATGCGACATGTATTGTTAAATTTATTGTAATAAAATTTCTTCTAATGCAAGTCATATTCTAATTCAAATGGTGTCATTGGTATATTTGTTGGAAACCAATAAGACACTAAGAGCAGGTGGATATGAATCAATGTCTTATAATATTTCACAATTATTTACCCAATCAATCACACACAAAAATATAGAAAAGCATCGATCACGTAAAGTTTGAACATAAGAAGTCTACGTAGAAATCCATATGGGAGAAAAAAAAAATTACTTTTGATTATAATGTAAATGAAATCACCAATGTCATATTACATCAAGTTAAGTAGCCACAAACTTATAGGAGGCTCCAACCCCTTTTCGTTGCAAGCACCAACTCCCACTATTTGTAGGCACCAACCTGTTGGAGGTGTCAACTCCCATTATTTGCATGAACCAACTTACTGGAGGCACCAACCCCTTGATATTTATAAGCACCAACCTGCTCCAACCTCTCAAATCTCTCTTTCATTCATTTTTAAACTTGGATCCAAAGGCTCTTTAACTAGTATATTATTGAACCAATTGTTTAAATGTCAGATCTGGTCATCTTCTTTGATTTACTTTAGATTTGAACTTCACCTTTAGACTAGATATGATCACAACATTTAGATTTGCTAAACATATCTTATCTTCATGCTCAGATATGATATCAAAACTTATATCTTCTCAACATCTCTTCTCCTCAGGCTCGGATTTGATATCAGCACTAAAACATGCTCTAATTTGCTTCGCATCATTCTATGCAACAACCTAGAATGCACTTCATATTTGCATTATTTTACAAAAAAACAACATATTAGATCTCATAATATTCATTCATATCTATTTTGGACTCTATTTCCCAAATCAACCCTCTTTCTTCTCTTGAGATGCTCTCGACACTCCATGGGCTCTCTCAACTCTCTACAAATTTTCTAAGCAACCTTGCCACTCGACTGCATTTCAGATCTCCAATTGATATCTTTTAAGCTTAGCTCCCATAATTCTCATTCTTCTCTTCGAGATACTTATGCATCTATGTGTCCATTACAAATCCAGCTATTCGATTTTCATGGGAGCACCAACTACTTACGTCATGTCCTTCTTTCCTTTTATAAACATTGCCAAACTAAATCTTTAATTCATTCAGCCTTATTCACTAAATTTTGTGTACAAAAAAGCTTTGATGCTCTAACAGAATTTTGCACTCGAATGCCAAATTTTTATTCTTGTAACCCTTGATGGTTAGATTTTAGGTGCACATGATCAAGGGCCCCATTACTGACCACTAGTGGTTGACCCCATACGAAAAATTTTCTCCTAGATTTGTCTTCAGTCAACAACCAGCAACCCCTAACAACCACCAGTGTAGCCAATATATTGTGTCAGTTGATCTCCACTCCCTCAGTGAGTCACATGTCCTCTCACCCATGTATCGAGAGCGTACATTTGAAGGTGGGCCATCCAATCCTAAAGGTATGTCTTTCATTATGAAATCAAGTGCTTATGATTGCTTTTCCTTGGGAACATTGGGTATGGATTTAGGGTGACATGGAAGGAGGAATGGTTTTGATTGTAGTCTTGTTCCCTCACCTTAAATGGGGTGTTAATTCTCAACCCTAGTCCCATGGGATCTTCCACATTAGCTTATAGATTCATGACAGGCACTACTTGGGAAAACCTGACTTTTGTAGCACAATCCCATTTTCCAATTTCATATTTTTCACTCCCCTTTGTACATTACATGCCTTATTTCATCATCTTCCCTCTCTGGGTCCACAAGGCTTGTGTACTACCCCTCCCCTTTTCCACATGTTTGGGTCGGGTCTGGAACAATGGCCCAGAGGTTGGTGCAACTAGAAAAAAGGATAAAAGCATATCATGGCCACATACAAAAGAAAATAATATCACAAAATGCATAAGATGGTCAAGACGATATGTTAGGTCCCTATAATACTAGTGTAGCCCCTTTATTGTTATTGTAAGTGTAGCCCCCATATTGTTATTGTTGTTCCCCGTAGAAGCCCACTATTGTTATTGTTGTGTCCTTACATTATTATTGTTGTGTAGACTCTAATTATATTGTAACCCTTTAGACTCCTATATATACCAAGGAGGTATTGTCATTTGTATCATCTAAGAGTTATTCATTTATGTGATGTAAAAGAGGTTTCCCCCTATAAGATGTTATTTCTCAAGTCGTTGATCTATCTTTTCTTCTATTTTGTGATCATTTGGTATTAGGGTTTTGGATTCTAGGGCTTCTCTACTTCAAATAGGGTATCTTGGTATATTCGTTATAGATTTTTTTCTACGAGGCTTCAAAAGTTGAAATTTTGACCACATGGACTAAAATCTTGATGAAATTAGTGTAAAAATTTCAGAGATTGGTTCGCTATATTTTCTGAGATATGATCTGAAGAAGTTATGGTTTTTGGAAGCTCCAAAATTCAATCTGAAAAAAGATGACTTAGGGAAAATCGTCATAAATTTCTCTCCAACCATCGGATTTGAATTTCGTAAAAAGTGAATGAAATTGCAAAAACTGTAGTTTTTTGTATATCATTTTCAAGGTAGAAGGTCAAAACAATGACACGTGGTACTCCATACATGTCCGCTCTACTAAAGCAGTCCGTAATAAGGTCATCGTGGGATATTTGGCATAAATTTATCTTGAAGATTCCAAGCTTGACATGAATTGTGACATTGGAAAGTGAAATCAAAGGATATTGTAGGCCTAAATTTCAAACATTGGGAGGCCAAAATCGTAGAGATGAAACAATTTCAATATCGTGCCCCTAAAAGTAGGAAAAAGTTGTGTATTTTTTTAAAAACATTTGCATACTTTTTATTTAAAAAATTTGTTTGAAGTGATTCAAAGGCCATAGTGAAGCATATATATCATTGTTTGATTCCAAAATTCCTTGAAAAAAATGGATACACATAGTAAGCAATTAGAAATCTCTACTATGACGCATGAAGAAGAGGAAGAAATGCAACATGATATATCAAAATTACAAGACCAAGTGGAAAAAATTTCTCTCTTGCAAAGAGTAACCAAAAATGAATTGGAATCTAAGATGGATGGTTTAGAAGAAAAACTAAAAGGAAACCTAGATGTGTTTAAAATAGACATGGACACGATGAATGTCAAGTTCGAAGGGTTGAAAAAATTGTTGCAAGAAAGTCTTCCAAGTGGTGACAAGGTAATCCATGAAAATCATGATGAGGACAAAAGGAACATGAATTATGATTTAGAGACTCCAATGTGGGGTTTAAAAATCACTACATTGCAAAGATAGATATGAGAAATTTTGATGGCAAGGATCGAGTAACATGGATACTACAGATGGAGCAATATTTTGATCTGCATGATGTGCAACACACACAAAATGTAAGTTTTGCATATTTATATTTAGAACCCAATTTATTTGTATGGTATCAATGACTTTTTTCTCGTAAACCACCTACCACTTGGTCAATTTTTGTAGAGGAAATGATATCACATTATGAGGATACAAATAGCAACACCTTCTTTAGCCAATTGTTAAGTCTCAAACAAAAGGGTTCAATGGCAGAGCACATTGAGGACTTCCAAAAATTGAATACCAAGGTAACTGTTATTCCAAAGGAGCATAGGATTCATGCCTTCATAGAGACTTTAAAGAATAAAATCCAACATGAGGTTTGCCTTTGGGAACCTAATTCATTGGAGAAGGCATTCAGGGTGGCAAGAAAATTTGAGAGCAAAATTATGGAAAAAAGGAAGTATACCTCTCACAGCTATAAACATGGAAATGTTGTTTCTCCTAGCCTTCCACAACCTACAAGTTTGACACCACAAAAAGTGGAGGAAAAAATAGCAAAATGGATTTGTTACAGTCGTGATAGAAAATACACCTAAAGGTCATAAGTGTGTTGAGAATAATTATATTACATAGATTGTGAAGAGGAGGAAGAAATGGAACAAGAAACATCAAAAGAAGATGATATACACCATGAACCAACCACAAAGGAAGAAGAAATGAATTCAACCATATCTTGTAATGCATTGACAAGAATTACCACTCCTTAAACTCTCAAGATAGAAGGATATATCAAGAAGAAAAGGTAACAATGTTGATTGATTAGAGTAGTACCCATAATTTTATTCTTTGTAAGATAGCCAAGGAATTAAATTGCTTTCTATATCCAACACCAGAGTGTCAAGTGATGGTTTCAAATGGAGGAACTATAAATTACTTCAGAAAGTGCCATAATATCAAGCTAACCATGGGGGAATATGTATTGAATAGTCCAATGCTTTCCATTCCAATGGGTGGTGCTGATGTTGGACTAGGATTCCAATGGTTACAATCTTTGGGGATGATAACTTTAGTTTTCAAGAACTTTTCCTAATTTTTTTTGGGAATGAAGGAAATTGAATTAAGGGGTATAACAGGGAAACCAGGGAAGATAATTAGCTCTAATGACATGACAAATATTTTGAATAAAGAATAATGGGGCGTAATTGCACAACTATGCTCAAGTCTAGAGGTTCAAACATCGAAATCATCTATTTCTCCATATCTCTAAAAATTCTTAGACAATCATTCCAAGGTACTTGATGATGAGACTCATCAATAGGTACATTATAAGGGTCATGATGCCATCCTACAACTTTAGAACGACCCCTTTCTCACATTTATTTACAATTTTTTTTATATTATGCTTAATGAGAAGGGTAAAAGATGTTTTCTATGTCATGTGGCCTAATATGATTTAATTGCAAGAAATGGAGCATTTTTAAAATGATTTCTATGCAAAGGCTCGGACTAGACAACAAAGAAAGATTCTAGAAGTTTTCCACCTCTTTAACTCCTTCAATCAACCCAAGATCACAACACACAACACTCTTTCTCGTTTATTGAGCGCTGTAGCCCTGCATTAGATACATGAATCCAAGAGTACCCTCGAAGGACAGGATCCACACATTACCTAATTATTTGAATGGCTTGTGCAAGAGTGTCATGATAACCAATGCACTATCAAATTCTCGTTTTGCTTGATTAATGAAAACATGATGTAGCTGTTGACACCTAATCCTCTGCGATTGGGTGAATTTGGAATGTGAACAGTCATCAGAAGATGAACTGAGCAGTCACATTCTTTGTATATAACAATAACTACCTAATGAAATAAATCGTATCAGTTTTCTGCCAAACTGGAGTTACTCCTGGCCTGACATGGTATCAGAGCCAGCTCCCTGTTTAGTCTTTATGTCTTTGTAACTCCATACCTACGTTCTGCCATACCTGCGTGTCTGCCACACCTGCGCTGCCCTGACATATTCTATCTATGGACTCTGAGCGTATTCAACTGAAGAGGGCGCAGAATCTCAGAAACTGTGCATAAACGTTTCTGTCCATAACGCGCTGCCCCCGCCTGTCCGTCAGTAGCATCACTATTGAACGCTGCTCTTTTCATTATACCCTTCTGTCCATCAGTACAGGCCACCTTTGAACGTTTGCATTAACACTTTCGCATAACATTGGCTGATTCTCTGTTGAGCGGTTTCGAGGCTCAGGACTATCATAGCGCAGAGATTAATGGTGAATTTGGTAACGGCCCTTAATGGCACGATGACTACTGTGGTCACACACAGAACCGAGACCTCGTTCTAAGTGGTGGCGCCGCCCGGTCGAGTTCTACGGAAGTTCCAGAAGCCGAGTCCGAAATACGCTGACGCTGGTAGTCTATCCCCTCGCCTTCTTTCGGTCTCCATATCTTTAACACTCTAATTCACCTGTCGATATATGTTTAACACTGCGCTTGTAATTCTGACTGCGCTTGTAATTCTATGTGACTGCGCTTGTAATTCTGAAGCTCATTTTCTTTTTCCAATCTACCGAGTCTGCGATTCGAACCAACGCCTTAACACACAGTCCATTAACCATGTGGAACCAATGCCTTAACGCACAATCCATTAACCATGAAATAGGTGTCCTTAACCTGTGGGTTTTGGTGTAGTGGGTGTCTCAGGATCAAATCCCGGGGACCCGCATAGAGAAGTTACCAAATATGACCTCCGGATGATGTGAAACAATGCCTCGGCCCCAAGAAATTTGAGATGGTGGTGTGGTGCTCTTTTTTGAGATAGCTCATGGTGGTGCGGTGGTCTTTTTTGAAATGGCTCATGGTATCAGAGTTACTCATGGTGTCAGTAGCTAAGAACAATCTGGTGGAGGTCTCGGAGTTAATTAAAAATCACAATTAAGAAGACTCTTGAAGACAACACAGAAAAAAAGATTTTTCAAAGTCGTCCTCCAAAAGCTTAATTTCATCCCGACATTTAACATCCAGATTTTCCTGGAAACCTTCGGCGGTAAATCTAGTGAAAAAGAGAATTACGGAAAAACATAAAGTTGCCATGTATTAGATTTCAATGGTATACCTCAAGTGGGTCAACCAGTTAACTGGATTTTGGATTGCATAACAAAGATTTCATCTGTGCTTTTTAGAAAGTTCTACAAACCATTTATATGGAGCATAATTCATGCAAAGCATTGGATAACAAAATTAATTTAATCCACCGTCATTGTTTCCTTCCTTTTCCAACACCAAATACTCCGCACTCCTTTTCCTAAAACTATATTCAAATCACCGGATTTTAAATATTATATGAAACCAAACTTTGATTCAATTTAAACTTATCACAAGCCATCTTATTTAGAATTCCAAGCTTCAGTTCGTTGAAGCCTGCAGTGGCCTTAAATTATTTTGCAACGCGGTGAGCTACGATGCATCATTGAGATATTTCATATGCAAACACACTTTAATATCCAACATACATCATGCCAGAGATTTTATAGGACTTCAAACTTTACAATGACATTAGGAATGCCGCCCTCCGTCCTTGTTTATATTGGTGATTGGTTTGATCATTATCTTTAAAGTTGAATATAATTCCTTCCATCATTCTATTGGCTTATGGGGGCCTGACCCAGGTTCAATGTTATTTAGCCAAAAAAATCCCTACACTACTGGCCTTTTTGGCATCAACCCATGGAGCGCGGATTGGAGTCTCACCCGAAGCAGTATGGGGGGATGCTGGAACCAAGTTTCTGCACCCTTGAGATGGCTGTGATGTCGGTTTATTCCAACTAGACCTTGCCTTCACATAGGTCGCTTCGCGCTTTTTTCTAACATCAGTACCTTCACGATATGTTACCATTGGCTTTCGTGTAGCCCTAACCAGGGGCTGAGATGCTTTCACGCCGCAAAGGCAGTGAACTGTGATGTTTTCCAAACTACGCCAAGTATCTTACTTATCTTATTAGCAGATCTTAATTATCTTCGCGTAAATAGATATTCTAACTTGCGTTCACTTAACCAATACAGTTATACACATCCACACTTCATATAAGCATTAGAAGTGAAATTCATACCCAATATAATGAATGCACAAATAGGAAATAAATACACAGAAATGATAAAAACTTTTCTTTATTAATACTTCCATAATATTACAGACTCGACTCGCCCTGCACACTCACTCAGCTGCAGGGGTTTGCGTACTCAGCTGCAAACTACTAGGCTTCTGTGCATTCAGCTGTAGAGCCTCTACCTATGCTACGACCCAATCTTAGACTTCTACTCTAGAGCTATCTCGCATACATCCTTATTCCATCTTTGTGTAGATCTTCTACAGTCGACATTACATTATTAAAATAAGGGCAGACAACGCTATGAATCTTTAACAACTACATGCTCCGCGCCCACAAAATGCGGAGTCTTTACATTGGTATTATAACATCAGACCAAAATTTGGGCTCTAAGCCCCAAAACTTCCCTTGGGGGATCCCACACCAAACAGGTCCCCAACACAAACATCATGACTCGCCCTCAAGTCACTCGGCACGTGCAGATATCTAAGAGTGAATACCTCCCAACTCTGATTTGATTGTTGCAAGTTCGGCAGTGCATTGAGCGGCTGCCTACTAAACTTCCTCTACGCATTGTTCGGTGACTGTTGTTTCTGAATTGCTTCCCTAAATCCTCTCCTGAGTTTCTTGTAGTTGCGCGAGCTTTGATTCAATGAAGGATGTAATTGTATAAGCCTCATCGATCCATGGCTATAGGCGCGCTTTCAAAATTGCCTCTTTATGCCGAGTAGCATCCACTTGCTCCTTGAGCACCTTCGCCTGCTTCATCCTTGTAAGCCTCTATGTAAGGGCAACCATCTGCGCGGTCCCTTTTACTTCATCATATCTCTGCTGCAGGTCGCACGCCTCTATCTCTAGGCACTCTATGTTTGGGTCCTCCTGCAAGGTGGTGAGGACCTCGAATGACTGCTCGAACAACTTCATGCAGTTTGTTACTACACTGTCAACCACTGCCATGGCGGTTGTGACCGCGGTGGTATATTGTTCTCTAACCTCTGGCGGAGTTGAAGGTTGAGCCTTCAACTTCAGTTCTGCTATCTGCAAGTTTAGCTCTAGCTGAACCCTGGCCATTTCTGCTCTTGCATCGCGCACACCTATGGCTAATTTTTAGATGTGTGACTCCACTGGTTCCTTTGCTTGGATGACCAAATCCGGGACCATTTGGCAGGCTTCCTCCACAACCTGCACTATATGTTTGTTCTACTCCACTGCCTCATTGCGATGCAGGCTCAACTATTCAATGTTGATGCGCTGCTCGCTCATTACCTGTAGAGCACGACTCTCCCTGGCCCGAAGTTCTATGGTGACTCCATCTTGCAAAATATAGAGCATCTCCCAAGGGAGTGCAACCATGTTTAATCTGACCCCTTTAAAACTGTTGAACATAGGCCTGTCGGCCTCATTCTCTCTAATGAGTGCTCCATCTGGTAGCACTATTGTGCTGGCCATCTTGGCGAACAACATTTCCTCGGCAGCTGAAGTGTCCACTGCGATGCTGGTGGACACTGTGCCAGCTTATGGAGTGCGCACCTACAACTCCTGTATTTGTGTTTGGAGAGCCCCCAATACCAATTGGTGTTGTTCCTAAAACTGCTGGAGGACCTTTGCAGTGACATCCCTCACCATTTCATCGATATCATGCAAGTCCCCTTCAGTAAGGGTGATAGGGTCGAAAGACGTCTTCGAGGCCTTTGTTTTCTTTCACAGCCCTACCTGCTCTTGTGGTCGTGGACGTTTTAGCTGGATGGACAATGTTTGCGGCTCCATGCCACCTTATTCTATATTGGTCTTTGGTTCGGGTGAAGGTGAATTCTGTCCTTCGCGCTCTTCTTTTGTTGTTTTCTGCTGCTGTTCTGCTAACTTCACAGCGTTGCGTGCTTCCTGGGCCTTAGCTACTACTTCTTCTTTCCTATTCTTTTCCGCCAGCTACGCCATCCACAGTTTTGTCTCTTCCTTCTTCCACTGCATGACAGACTTTTCTGCTTCCACCGTGGAGTCAGCTGGAGCATGCCACTCCAGTGACCAAGACTCAAGGACCACGAAAATTACATCATCGGTCGCTAAGTATGGTAACTCATGCCATGTCTTCATAGGGTCCTTTCGTGCCCTGATGAAGACATGGTGGAAGTTTGCTTTGAATTCTGCAAAGCTCTGCAAACTATTGTAGACTATGGGCGATAACCATGGCTTGCGATTGATCCCCATCTTGATGTTCATCTCCATGAGCACCCAAAATATCTTTCTCTCCCTTATCCTCTGTGCGTCCTTGGTTGCCCACAATGAAGCATACTTCGTTGCCTCTGGAAGGTCCTGCGCGATCGATGGGAACTGGCTATCTTTGGGAAACTCCCATGCCACTAGTACTATCGACAACAGGAGCCATGCATAATGAAATGTTTTTCCCTACTCCTGTGCCTTGCGGCAGTTCGCAAGGAACTCACCGCATAGATAGTTTGCCCAGTTGAACTGGACCCCTTCTACGCATTGCGCTGCTAGTGCAACCACTGGCATGGGCACCTCATCTGCGCAACACTTCCGCATCACCTTCCTTGCCAATATCTGTGTCGCGACCTTGACTGCAGGGTTGTTGATGCTGGAGATGGCATACCCTCGCTTCTTCTTCTCCAACTTGAACTTCTTTTTCATTACCTCTGCGAGGGCCAACTCACCTCCTTTTCCCTCCAAAATGTTTGTTGGGTCCACCCCTAAGCAAGGGAGTCGTGTGATTTGGTGAATTAGATGGTCTGTGATGGGGATGGGATCCTCCAGCCACAAGCACCCATCATGCACCAAGAAGAGCAGCTGCCTGATAACAAAAACGATCACTGGGGCGCGGCGGTAATGTGACACCCAGAGCAGGTTTAGCAACCCTGCTTTCTCAACCCCTCTGAGCCATTTGCGTGGCTCCAACTCTATCATTCCAGTCGGTGCATCTATCTTCTGGCACATTAGCTTTGCAGTCGCTAAATGCGGGAACTTCTCGTGGTCTGTGAGGTCCCAATCTTCAAATTTCAATACGGGAACCCGTCCCAAGTGTGTGCCCTCAAAATAATATCATCCGGGAGCAACGGGGTTTGTAGAGAGCTCTTGCTCTCATCTATATCCTTTGGAACCTTGGCTTTACCCTTTCACGGAGGAACATATTCCGGCAGCCTGGTGATAGGGTCCGCGCCCTGGGTTTCGACTTCCATCTCTACATCCTCCTCCTCCACCAAGATTTCTTCAAACTCTTCCTCCTCATTGGCCTCCATATTAATGGCCTTCCCCTTTTCCTCCAATGTGAGCTTTGTCCTCAGTGGATTTCTGGGTGAGACGCGCATCGGTATCATGGCCTGCTTGTCCTTCTTAGGTCTCGGCGTGCGCGGTGATTTAGGGACCTCAGCGATTATTCCAGCGCTCTCTTGGGCTTCTACTTCCGCAATTTCCTGCACGGCTTCCTTGGCTGTCACTACTCTTGTGTCCATGGCTTCTTCGGGTGCTGACATAGTGCTATTCCACAGTTCTCTTAGTGTCTCTCATGGAAAATTTTAGGGGCTAATGTTCGCCCAGTGGGCTAATTTTCCATGATTTTTCCACAAAAAAGATTCGCCAATTTCCAATTTTATAAAAGACGATTCGCCCAAATTTTAGAATATAAAATTATTTTACCTTAAAAATCGCCAACATTATATAGAGACTATATATAAAATAATTATAAATTTGAATAATTTTACAAATATATCAATAAACATTTATAATTTGCATTTTAGGGATTAGTGAGATTCGCCAATGTTTTAAACTTCAAGAAAATTTTCCATCCTTAAAATTTTCCTTGGTGTCTCTGGTAATTTCTGAAATAACGCATTCGCTTTCAGAATATCGAATAAGTCTTGGTTCATGAATACCTGAGCATGCAACAAATTAGTTCTCAAATCACCAAGTGTTGTTTATTGGATAACCACTTGTAATTTATAACACCTTTCGAATTTCAATTCGACCATTCCCCCCACATTCGGTCCATTAATGCTAGATTGGCAGCAGATTTTCAAGAATCTAGCCCATAAAGTTCACCTTAAATGCCTACCGCCCACTCCATTTGGCCTCAAACCAAGCATCACATCGTGAATAGTGACTGTAACGGTCACTTTCCGGTAGACCTGCGTGCCAGCGCAGCTATCTTCGCGCTGTCGCGGACCTTATGACACTTCGCTACTGCACGCAGTCCTAACATCACGCAGTTCCCAGGCAGAGTAGTTTATAGTCTCACGCCTCCTTTCAGCTACCTGGAGCACTAAGACTGTGCTTCGGTCGGCTAGTCAGGTGGCCGGGCCACCTGTGTATGGCTTCAAATGACTACCATTCACTTTTCCTAGGAAGGGATCGCCATTCAACTTTACCAACTGTACCGCGCCACCATCTGTAATCTCCTTAATAATATACAACCCTAACCAGTGCATTCTGAATTTCCCTGGGAATTTATCAAACTTACTATCATACAGCAAAACCAGATCGTTTACCTTGAATGTGCGCAACTTGATGTGTTGGTCGTGCCATGCCTTTTCGCGCTGCTTTTGGACCTGCTAGTGGAATCCATCCAAAAAATGTTCTTCTTCAAGCTCATCCAATTGCGCAATCCTCTCCTCCAGGGCTCCGTGATCCATCATACCTATGAGCACTACTATGCACAAACTAGGCACAATGTATTCCATAGGGATTACGACTTCCACTCCATAGACAAGCCTAAAAGGTGTCTGTCTCGTCAGTTTCTTGCATGTTGTCCGATAAGCCCATAACATTGTAGGTATGCGTAGGTCCCAATCACTTCGCTGCACATTGCATACCTTGGTCAGCGCGGTTTCCAGTACTTTGTTGAACGCTTCTACTATACCGTTAGCATGTGGGTGATACGATGTGCTCTTCTAATGATGCACCTAAAACTCTTCCGTCAACGCGCTGATTATCTCGTTCAGGAAGTGTGTACCACGATCGCTCATCAAGATCTTCGGACATCCAAATCGCATCAGTACATGTTCAAATAGAAACTTTGTGACAGTCGCGCCCGTGCAATCCTTCACCGGCTGTGCTTCTGCCCAACGAGTCAGATACTCCATCACAATGATAATGTACCTCGCGCATGTCTTTCCTTGAGGTTTGATGGGTCCTACAAAATCTATTGCCCATTTTTCGAAAGGTTGCAACACCATTTGTGGATTCAAAGGCATCTCGTCCCTCCATGATGGCCTACCTGTTCTCTGACATACATCGCACGCCTTGCAATATGCTTTTGAATCCTGATGAAGGGTTGGCCACCACAACCCTGCGCATAGAATCTTTTGCGCGGTTGCTCTTCCTGCATAATGTCCTCCCGCAGCACCCCCATGAGCGTCCGCGAGGATGCTGCTTCGTTCAAATTCAGGTACATACCTTCGCAATATTTCATCATTCCCCATCTTGTATAAATGCCCAACAATGACAAAGAAATCTGTCGCGCGCACCACTAATTCCTTCTTTTGCTGGATAGAGTATCCTTTCAGCACAGTTCCAATTGTTAGAAAGTGAATTGTATCTTCAAAATGTCCATCTGCTACGCGCACATCAAAGAGTTGCGCGTCGGGTAATCCTTCCTCCAAATTAGTAGGTTCCTCCTCAGCCTCAATGCGTGACAGGTGATTTAGTCCTGCGTTCAATCGTCCAAGCTTCACAACAACTTCAAAATCATATTCTTGGAATAATAAAAGCCATCTATAAATGTACACCCCCAACACAGGCTTATTCACCAGGTATTTTAGCATGGGGTACATGTGCCTCTACACAGGTTGGGGCTTTTCTCCATAAGCCTACGTCCACTTGGCTAGATGCGCGCGGATCATCCTATCCATCATACTTGTCTGTCAGTCGCATCTTAGGCTTCCCAAATCGTGTCTGCATCATTCTCCTACATTCAAGCCAATCATTAAAGCTTCCTTTGTGTGTACCCCACCATCTCGCGGGTGTAGCACATAGTACTCAGTCCAAGACCTGGAAGCATTGCTTTTCCGACACCTCCCTTTCAAATGCATCCAAGAAGGTATCTACTTCATTTAGACCATCATAAATGGGCAAATCTCTTACTTCTGTCGACACACAGCGCAACAACCTTATCATCATATTGCAGTTCAGCGTAGTTACTTCGTGTAACCAATTCTGCCAGCGTTCTATTTCCTCATCAGAATCTGAAGTGCAGGAGCTCTCGTGCTCCCATGTAATCTGCCCATCTGCGGTGGGATTCACCCAGTCTTGGTCTCGTGTTGTTATATTGTAGATACAATCCAGATCATCATCACTTTCATAGTCATGGACCGGCTCTGTATAGCGTGATCCTTCAACAGGGTCCAGGGGTATAATTACGCGAAGTGACTTCTTCTCAAAGATCATTTTGTGCTTCTTCAGATTAATTACCCTGTTCATATCAGTGGCCCAGTCAATTCCTAGGAGCGTGAGGTAGGGATGGATGTCATCAACAATCTCTATCACTTCGAAATCTGCCAGCGTGCTCGCTCCATCAATATCCATAGTTATTCCCTGGAATGGCCCCATGGGTATTATTTTCTACTGATTCGCCATCCTTAGCTGAATTGGAGACCATTGCGGCATGGGTCTCCCAATTCATTCCCATGTCTGTTTTGGTAGAACATTCACATCTGATCCCAAATCCAGAATGACTTGATCTATCTCATATTCTTCGATCTGCGCAGTGAGTCTCATTTCACGGCCTGTCCTTGTCTTATGCTTTCCGATATTTCGGACTACACGCGGTTCTCCTAGCGTGGTCCTAGCGCATCTGTTGATGAGTTCATGTAACCCTTTCACAGCCTTACTGTCACGCAATAACTTCATACAGGTTTCCAAGAAAGTTGTGAGCATGGATGGGTCCATTTCCGACTCCAGTTTATCTTTACTTCTTGAAGTGGAGGCATCAACGAAGCTCTTCTTAGCTTCCATGAAGGTTTCTCGAGCGTGCTCCAAATCAAGCTCGGCTTCCTTCATTGAGGCTTTGCGAACCCAAGTACTGTCTTCTCGTTGTTTTCCTCTGTCATTTCCTGTTGTGATTCCACTTTGAAGCACAATGTTTACGTTCGAATCTTCCTTGTGTGGCTCAGACCTCATCATCTGCAAGTTTCGAGTCGGGGGAGGCGGTAGCACTCCTTTGTCGCGTATCCTAGCTATTAGCGTAGGACAATCTTCTACCTCATGATCAAATAGCATGCAACACTTGCATGATGAGCGTGTTGGATTCGTGTAATCGTGGGCATAATGTCTTAGCCCTCCGCAATTGTAACAAATCAACTGTCCACGACCTCTACCAAGTTCTCCTCTGCCTCGGCCTCATCCGCGCCATTTCTGCATTCTGGTCAAGGGGCCACGTTTCGACCTGAACTCTGTAGGCAGACGTTCTATCCATCATCAACTCATAGCTTCTGCAAGCATGCTCGGCATCTCCCACTGACCTACAAAAGTTGCAGAACAAATGTTGCGAAGTTTGCGTATACTTCTGTAACAAGTGGCAATTGTCCATGGCATGTTTTCCGGCTATTTGGCAGATCACACACCACAAAGCAGGCACCACACTAGGTCCTGCTTGAGCTTCTGGCCTTAAAGGCATCGGTCCTCCTCCTGCGAGGTAATTTGTAAAGACCGGGCAGTGGTCTTTGTCATGACCCTGACTCTTGCATTTTACGCACCACACTTCTTCGCGCACTTTTGGTCGAACCATCCTGTCCTGTTTCAAACTCTGCATCTCAAGGCACAGATTCTTCAGCTGTGCATGGATTTGCTGAACTCCTAGGTTAGGATCCTACATCAGGGTCTCATGTAGCCTCATAGCGATCTCTAAGGCCTCTGCCTGAGTTGTTATCTTCTGCTACGATAGCGCACTCCTTAAATGTGGTAGTAGCGAAGCTATAAACCACTCATGATGCTATCCATTTGTCAGATTCATATTGGCTTCACGAATCGTACATTTCAGCCTTCGATCTAGTTCCCAAGGAGTCTCGCTTGACAGCATCGTGATCTCTTTAAATCCCACAATCGATTGCGCTTCAGACTTAGGCCTACTAAATTCTCTATTTAGTGTTCTCTGGATATCCACGACTCTCGCATTCGGGTTATCGTTGGAATACTTAATATACCAGGTCAGCGTGCGATCCTGCAGGGCGCTAACCAATGTCACTTTCTTTATATTTTCGTATGTGTAGAATTTTGTAGGATTTTTCCTACAAATCAGCTAGCTTTGATGCCATGTAGAACTTTTTCTATAAATCAGCTAGCTCTGATACCATGTAGAAATTTCCCACTTGTAGATCACCTGGTAATGCAATGTACTAAAGCAAAACACTTGATCTACTTATACAAACACTTTGGTGGAAGCTTAATCAACCATGAGAAACATCAATAAGAACACATATAACTGATAAGAAGGAATCAATCACACATAACACATAAGAATTTACCTAGGGAAAGCACCTGCCTAAAACCCCATCTCTGTATTATCATACAAGTGGAAATATAGTCCGAATTACACAAAGCCTTAGCTCGGAAGCTATCCAGCTCTCAGTACAAACCCTCTGTTGCTCATAGACAGTCAAAGGCTTCTCACAAACCTTCTCCTCTACCTTCTAAGCCTCCTATTATCTTGTGTAGTTTCCTTGGGGTCTAGTGCTGCCACCTGTGTGAATTGGCCTCTTCACACACTCACTAACCTCTGATCTAACTGCACAAACTTGAAGGAGATAAATCCTCATCATGGATGAGCTTCCTTTATAAGAAAAATATTCATCCAACTGATAGTACACTGTCCCTTCTCTAATCTCAATTGGGTCTCTGTCTGAACTGACATGCATCAGTTATCCATGAGAGAATACTCAGTTATCTGAAAATAACAGTTGTCACATGCATGCAAGCATCAACAAACTGTATCTCATTAATTTAACAACTTGTTAAATTAATCTAACTGAACTTGACTAAGTTAAACTAAGTCAACTGATCCTCTCAATATAGAACTCATCCTTAATTCCTCAATCAGTGGAGCAAATCAAGGACACATTCCCCAATCAGTGGAGAAATTATTGCATGTTCTGACAAAGACTTCAAGTTTGATTTTCCTTAACTAATTAACTCATGGAGAATTAATTAATTAATATTCAAACTGTTGGTAAGACCAAATTCAAATTTTACTTCGTATTTTAGACCAGGGACTGTCTAAAAGTAGGAATCCAACTTGAACTGCTAAAAATAGAACTTCTATTTTTAGCACTTTCATTTTTCATTCCCTATTTCCCAATCCAGCACTGATGCCCAAACTGCTATTTTTAGCACTTCTATTTTTAGCAATTTCTTGTTGCCATTTTTCAACACTCCCTCTCAACAAGAAAGGCTTCCTCTTGAACCCGATCCTGTACCTTCAGAATGTTCTGCATGCAACACATCTACCAAATGTGGTTGCTCCAGCAACTCTCGGAACAAAAAAACTACCAACTGACCTCTCTGTTGGGCTAGAAACATACTTTGATGCTGAAGCTCTACCTGCTGCTAACAAGTGCTCCCTCTCTGACCTCTGCGCTACTGCAACATCTCCATGCATCTCGTACCGTTTCACCCTTCCCTGTGCTACCCTGCACTGTGCAACACACTTGTGCCTCTCACGTTGCTACAGCCTGCATGCTCTGCGCTGTCCTGGGATTTTCTGCACTGTAGCTCTCTCTATCGTTCCATCCGCATCCGTCTCTACCCAATCATTCAGTTCCTGCTACTCCACATTGAGGCTCCCGTATCAAGGTCTCATCCAAGAGGTTAGGTACCTCAAGGATCCTGCCCCTCCTCCTTGGGACGATCACTCCACATCACCCCACCTCCTACTTGGAGGTATGCCTGCATGTGATCCGTCTGCCCACCTGGCTCGAAGTTTCCCCCTACTGGAGGTCTCTGCATGAGTAGATGTCTCTACTCTATCTCCTCCCAGCTTCCCCTGTTGTGGCCGCTCCACAACCTCCTAAAGCTGTTGCACCAATCGTGGCTCCTCCACAATTGTCTAAGACTTTTTCTAGCTCTACATGTTGAGAGGTAATTTACTCTCCCTCTCAACCACCAAGTATCTAACCTTTGCCTTGCTCCTCAAGGCTTTGCATGCATCTTGTATCTCAAGTGCATACAGGTTCTTGGCTAGCACACCAATCTATTTCCACTTTCCCGCCGTCACGAAATTTTCTAGAAAAAGAGCTGATTTTAAATCAGCGATATCTCCCTCCTCCGAACTCTGATTCAACCGATTTTTTTTTTGATTTTGGGTATTTTTCTGCAAGGAATCCAAATCTGCTATTTGTTTCTGAAAATTTTGTACATAAATTTTCATATCTGCTCTGCAAACTCTTGGTCCAAAACTCAAAACTTTGAAATCTCCTCTTCTTGTATATTGTTCTTCCTTGATCACCTGTGCTCTGATACCATGTAGAATTTTGTAGAATTTTTCTACACATCAACTAGCTCTAATACCATGTAGAATTTTTCTACAAATCAGCTAGCTCTGATACCATGTAGAATTTTGTAGAATTTTTCCTACAAATCAGCTAGCTTTGATACCATGTAAAACTTTTTCTACAAATCAGCTAGCTCTGATACCATGTAGAAATTTCCCACCTGTAGATCACCTGGTAATGCAATGTACTAAAGCAAAACACTTGATCTACTTCTACAAACACTTTGGCGGAAGCTTAATCAACCATGAGCAACATCAATAAGAACACATATAATTGATAAGAAGGAATCAATCAAACATAACACAGAAGAATTTACCCGGGGAAAGCACCTGCCTAAAACCCCATCTCTGTATTATCATACAAGTGGAAATATAGTCCGGATTACACAAAGCCTTAGCTCAAAAGATATCCAGCTCTTAGTACAATCCCTCTACTGCTCATAGACAGTCAAAGGCTTCTCACAAACCTTCTCCTCTGCCTTCCAAGCCTCCTATTTCCTTGTACAGTTTTCTTGGGGTCCAGTGTTGCCACTTGTGTGAATTGGCTTCTTCACACACTCATTAACCTCTGATCTAACTGCACAAACTTGAAGGAGATAAATCCTCGTCATGGATGAGCTTCTTTTATAGGAAAAATATTCATCCAACTGATAGTACACTGTCCCTTCTCTGATCTCAATTGGGTTTCTGTCTTAACTGACATGCATCAGTTATCCATGATAGAATACTCAGTTATCTGAAAATAACAGTTGTCACATGCATGCAAGCATAAAAAAACTGTATCTCATTAATTTAACAACTTATTAAACTAATCTAACTAAACTTGACTAAGTTAAACTAAGTCAATTGATCCTCTCAATATAGAACTCATCCTTAATTCCTCAATCAGTGGAGCAAATCAAGGACACATTCCCCAATCAGTGGAGAAATTATTGCATGTTCTCACAAAGACTTCAAGTTTGATTTTCCTTAACTAATTAACTCATGGAAAATTAATTAATTAATATTCAAACTACTGGTAAGACCAAATTCAAATTTTACTTCCTATTTTAGACCAGGGACTGTCTAAAAATAGGAATCCAACTTGAACTGCTAAAAATAGAACTTCTATTTTTAGCACTTCTATTTTTCATTCCCTGTTTCCCAATCCAGCACTAATGCCCAAACTTCTATTTTTAGTAGTTCTATATTTAGCACTTCTATTTTTAGCAATTTCTTGTTGCCATTTTTCAACAATTTGTAACACCTTGTGCTTCCCATACAACCCTTACAACGAACCAGAATTGGTCTGGATCTTCATTTCCCAAACCTTTGAACATAGGAAACTTTACTATGTTTGCCATATTGAATCGCGGTGGTGGTGGAGTTGGTACGGGTGAAGATGGAGGTGATGGCGGTGAAGCTGGTGGCGGTGTGGGTGGAGGTGGTATTCACGGAATTCTTTGTCTTATCAGCTGAATAGCACTTCGCGGAGAGACCTTCGTGAGCTCTTCCTCATCCCCTCGCGGAGGTGAAATCAAGGGGCTATTTTTTGGACCCTTATTTCCTTCGTTCCTGTAAACCTTTCCACTTCGCGTAGCCCCGAACATCAAGGTAACTGCATAACCCGCTTTTCGCACAACAACATTTTAATCCAAGTATTCAAAGACTTTACATACTTACCTCACGGTCCTTTGAGAAAGCATTGCTCTGCCTCGCTATAGCTGACTGAGGTGTTGATCGTGAACTCAGTAATGAATCCTCCTATAATCCGATCGAGCCAATGATCAACGGCACACGCGATCTTATCCTCCAATGCTTCCAACCTTCGCACTAGCTCTAGGGTCCACATAATAGGACCGTCAAGTTTCCACCTTCCTTGGCTATCTTCTAGCTTCACAATCCACTCGTATAGCTCAGTAGGGAAGGACGCAAAAAAGATTTCGTGTATCTCCGTATACAAGTAGCTATCTAGCCGCTCTTCTTTTGATAGTCATAGGTTTTTGTTCTCCTGCGCCGCGAACTCATGAATTCTTCTATCCAACCAGCCTTCAATTTCTTTCTTAGTTGGATTCCAATGATTTGACATCACACATCTCTATGCAGAGTCCAGTCTCGGAAACGGAACCATTTGTTGGCTTATGGGGGCTTGACCCAAGTTCATAGTTATTTAGCCAAACAAATCCCTACACTACTAGCCCTTTCGACATCAGCCCGCGGAGCGCGGACTGAAGTCTCACCCAAAGAAGTATGGGGGTTTGCTGGAACCAAGTTTCTGCACCCTTGAGATGGTTGTGATGTCGGTTTATTCCAACTAGACCTTGCCTTCGTGCAAGTCACTTCGTGCTCTGTTGTAACCTTCAGTACCTTCGCGATCTGTTACCATTGGCTTTCGCGCAGCCCTAACCAAGGGCTGAGATGCTTTCGCGCCGCTAGGGCAGCGAACTGTGATGTTTTCCAAACTACACCAAGTATCTTACTTATCTTATTAGTAGATCTTAATTATCTTCACGTAAATAGATATTCCAACTTCCGTTCACTTAACTAATACAGTTATACACATTCGCACATCATATAAGCATTAGAAGTGAAATTCATACCCAATATAACAAATGCACAAATAGGAAATAAATACACAGAAATGATAGAAACTTCTCTTTATTAATACTTCCAGAAGATTACAGACTCGACTCACCCTGCGCACTCAGCTGCGGACTACTAGGCCTCTGCGCACTCATCTGCAGAGCCTCTACCTATGCTACGACCCAAACTTAGACTTAAACTCCATAGCTATCTCGCATACATCCTTATTCCATCTCTATATTATGCTTAACTTATTCTTTTTTTATCTACTTAGAGCTTCGCTCTATTTATACAAATCCATGGTCCGCGGACCATAGGTAGATTTTCTACAGCCGACATTACATTATTAAAATAAGGGCGGACAACCCTATGACTCTTTAATTACTACGCGCTCTGTGCCCACAAAATGCGGAGTCTTTACATTAGTATTACAAAATCGGACCAAAATCGGGGCTCTAAGCCCCAAAACTTCCCTTGGGGGATCCCGTGCCCAACACATTCAAAGTTGCACTAGCCCCCACCCGAAGAAATTTTATCTTGAAGCTTCAATTCGGTGTGGCCTCCCAGATTGTAAGGCTGCTTTATTGAACAATTATTTACTAAAAATAAAATATATTAAAACAAAATCACAAATTAAATGTCATCAACACCACTGGGTTTTAAGATTAAAGGATTATAGAAAATAATTTTCGTTAAAATAAAATGAAAGGTTGTAAATAGCACTGA
Organism: Pinus tabuliformis; assembly: GCA_031772625.1. Lineage (NCBI taxonomy): Eukaryota > Viridiplantae > Streptophyta > Pinopsida > Pinales > Pinaceae > Pinus > Pinus tabuliformis. Next base: position 721,509,603 of record CM062813.1, read on the forward strand.
CTTGAATATAGTTTTCTTTAAGCGTGAAAAATGTTTTTGATATCATGTTCTAGCATATAAATAAAATGGTATTAATAAAAGCATAATTAGGTGTAAATGTTAAATAAAATATATTAATTAAATATTAACTTAAAGTTGTAATAAATAAATTATATATATATATGAATGATGGAATAAGAAGCGATGCAACAAGTAAAAGTAGCATTTCATTTTCACCTTAAGTATCAGATAAGGGAGACAAGTATGCTATCCTAGCTCACTAGAAGAGACATGGTGTTAATTTAATTTACTATGATTAAGAATTACCTTTCTTAATTATATATGGGGCAAAAAATGCTAGTTCCATACCCTCATATATGGCAAAAAATCCAATGGAAATGTTGCACGGAAATCCAAATGGATGTCGAGGAGAAATTCACCAACATTTGTGTTTCAGTTGATTTTTTCAAAGGGGAAGGGGATTGTTAATGAACAAGATTATCATTCAAACAATGAGGTATTTTACATTATTTCAGACCAGGTACCGAATTTTGGGCACAAAATAGGAAGATAGAATCAATACCTTCATACAATTGATCTATGCTAGTAACTAAAAACACTTATGGGTAAAGTCCTCCTTGAGAGGAATGATGCAAAATATGAGATCATGTTAATGATGGATGAGATCCAACTTCAACTATGGGAAATGGATAAGCAGTTAGAAAGGATTGAGACTGTCATTCTGCATGGCAAGGGGTTATCCCCCCCTTACAATGGTGTGGATCTAAACCAATTCAAGTTTCCACCTCCTCTTGAATTTCCAAATGTTTAGTATATTTTTGTTTATGGTTGTTATTACTATGGTTATAGAGGTCACTTTTTGTGTCCTAAATATATGTTCATGGCTAGTTGTCACTATAAACTCTCAAGATGATATGCCTTGGTATTATTATAGTTTTGGGGACATATATTTTTTTCTTGAAAGTGTTAAGTATATTATTATCTTTTTGAACAAAAGTCCTATTACTTTACCTTTGGTCAACGTATTATGCTAGTGATATGCCAAGGAAAAAAATAGGTTAGTATTGTTGAATTCAAACTTATACTAAGAGGTTGGGGGTGAATCATTGTAAGACAACTTCTACTTTTTAAACATTCAAGAACCATAAGAAAATAAACTCATAAGCAATTCATGAAACACAAGATATAAGTCAAAACCCTTCTAGGAGAAAGACTACAAAACTTCTTTATATAATAGTTCTTTGTAGGAATCAACCTATTGCTACAACAATTTGTAGGAATTAACCTATTGGAGACACCAATCCCCTCATATTTACAAATTTTTAGGTACCAACCTACTAGAGACACCAATCCTCTTAGTTTCAAATATTAGTAGGCACCAACCTACTAGGGACACTAATGCGCTCTGCTACAAATGTTGGTACCAAACTACTAAAGAGACCATCTAATTTTGCAATATGCTTTGTAATATGTTTTGTAGTGTTCCACTCTATTGCTCTATTCTATAGATTTGTGCAGTGACATATCACTGTTATTTTAAACTTGGTGCTTCCTTCAACCCAAAGATTCAAACTCTATGCTCTACCAGTGTAACACGTTCATGGTTGGTGCTTCCTTCAACCCACTTTTCAAACTTGGTGCTTACAACACCGAAACATTATACCTTATGCACTTGTGATGTGTTTAGGCATTTATCCGATCCTAATAACTCTATATGTTGTGATAATTGTCATAACACTGAATTTTGGCCATATGAAATGATATTTGGGGAAATTCCCAAAAATGTTAAGACTAGAAATACTTGCAAAACAAATTTCTTTTGGTTCTCTTATATGGTAAATATTTTTTTGTCAAATGCGGGAAAACTTCTTGTCTCTTAATGACTATGGACCACTAGAGTATCAAGATATTGGAAGATGGATGAGAGACTTACTTTGTAAAAATCCTGGGATGGAAAGGTCCAGTGTGACAAAGAACACTTGGTGCCAAACTCTTTGTCAAATAAAGTTATTGAGCCTCTCGCTACGAAACGCCAAATTCCAGTGTTATACGAAGATATCGAGAAAATACCCAAAAACAACTCACACTAAAAATCGTTGCAAAACCAAGTTCTTTTGCACCTGGATGATGGCAAATATTTATGTCAAGAGTCAACAACCTTTTGGTCAATTGATGGGCTCAAGCTTTGAAAAATCAAAGAATCCTCTTTCATAACAAAACTCTTTATATGGTTTTGTTCTAGTTAATAAACTTTAATTAATGAATCATATTCATGTCAATAATTCCCATTAATTGATGATACCAATATATCAAAGCACCAAAGAACCATAGAATCTGTCCTTTTAACAAAATGTTTATATGTCGATATGCTAAGAGGCCTTAAGCTCTCAACTGTTACAGCTAAGCACCAGACAACCAAGGGTTGTGATTGGGAGCTAACCTTGCTTCAACATATTGGAAAATCTTCGAAATTGTACGTCAACTAAAAAAGTCAATACGCTGAGGGCCTTAAGTACTTCGGTGCTACACTTAAAACCATATCACTGAGGGTTGTAACCAAGAGCTTACCTGAACTCGAAAAATCGAAGAAATGCTTTAACAAATCTTTGATATAATGATTATGTGGTGGCCGCAATTTATTATTGAGATGTTTCATATGTGCATAGTCTAAAAAACCCACAAAATAACTCATAAATTCCAATAAGATTATCAAAAATTCCGGCAATTTTTTTTTTAAATCTTGGTTACAACTGTCAAACTTTAAAATTTAAGATGCCCCAAGAGTTTTTAATGATGCTAAATCCATTTCCACCATAAAAAATTGATTTAAAATTTTTTTAAAAAAATTAATTTTAAAAAAATAAAATAAAATTTAACAAATTTCAATTAAAAAAAAATTCGCCCAAACTATTTTGTTACGTCAATAAACAACAACACCTCTCGTATGCCAACACACTAACTTCCAACACACATCATGCATGAGATTTTTCAGTCACTTCTTACTATACAACCATATTAGGAATGCCACCCTCCATTCTTGTTTATCTTGGTCATTGATTTGACCATTATCTTTAGAGTTGAATATTATTCCTTTCCTCATTCAAAGTTCACCCTACTCTCACCATAAACGTATTTTAAACATTGTCTTGAAGATGAGACTCGGTGTGGCCTCACACATTAGAGGAGTGCTTTATCATTACAATTATTTACTTAAAATAAATTATATTAAATATTAAATCAAATTGACAAATCAAATGTCATCAACACCACCACTTGGTTAAATCAAATTGACAAATCACATGTCATCAACACCACCACTTGGTTTTAAGGGTAAGGGCTTAGACCATCTTTAATAAAGTATTAATACACAAAAATACATTTTATTAAAATAAAATGAAATGTCGTGAATATCTCTAAATTGTATCTAGTTTTCTTTTAAGAGTTAAGTGTATAAAAAATTGTAATATTATGTTCTCACATATAACTAAATAACATTTGAAAAAATAAAATGGCGATGAATAATTTTAGTAATAGCATTGGAAACACACAGTTCACTAAAAATATTCATCTTTATTAAATACAATGGCGTTAATAAAGATATATTTTTATATAAATGTTAAATAAAATATATTTGTATAATTATTAATATAAATAAAATGTACCAATATTAATATTAAGTAAAATTATATATATGTATGAAATTGGGTGAAAAGAAGGCGGGAGGAGGTTAAAGTGATATTTTGTTTTCATATGAGATATTAAATTATGGAGATATGTATGGCACTCTCATTTATTGGAAGAGACGGTATTAATTGGATTCACTATGGTTATGAATTAGTATTTTGGTGATTACTCTTGTATCCATTTGTCGGGATGGTTATTGATTTTTAGAAGTTTATCGAGAGCATTTTATGTTGATTAATGTTGTTGGGTAGTACAACAAGTGATGACATGGTTCAATGGTTTACTATTTTGGCAGGAATTTCTATCCTCTCGTTATTGTTGAATGATGTTTTGGAAGATTCCCATCTAAGTCACAACACGTGAGGACACAAGACACAAAGGACATGAAAATTTAAATATCTGACATGTGACATAGTGACCTCCTCAAACATGACACAAAGGACACATTTTATATTATATATTAAAAAATGTAATAAATTAGTGAATCACACATGAAATATGAAATATATAAAATATTTACTTGATGAAGATACAAATTCAATCATACAACTAATGCATACAACCAAAATAACATTAAGTGCAGTTTATCCCTGAATCGAAAATACATCAATAAAGAGGCCTCAAATGGCCTATAGAGTCCAAAAAAATCATGCTACAATAAATAACTAGTACCACATATCATAAAAATAATTTCCTATATTTGAATCCTTATCATCCATCTAAGCAATAAAATAAGATAGAAAAATATTAACATGTCAAATCAAGATTATGTTTCACTGATGGGTGCACTTTTTCTAGGGTCATGACAAAGGAGTTCAACAATCAATGACACCAACATCAATGTACATAGATGGTATGGTACTCTTAATTAAACGCTAATTCCATACCCTCATACATGAAAAACTCCAATGGAAACATCGCAACACCCCCAATCATGAAATCTTGAAAACTGTTAAGTCTGCTGGATTTTGAGTGGGATAAAAAAGTATACTTTCTCCATATGAAATTCAATGAGGTTGGAACCATTCTCAAATATCCTGAGTTAATTAATGATTATGTTAAAAATTTAACTAAAAGGATGAAAATTAAAGATAAAGGAGAGCGCCATTTTTAATTTAGGAATTTAACACTACCATTAATTGCATAACATTAGTAGGGCCTAGACCAATCCACTTCCCAACACTTGGAATCTGTTTTAACATTTTTGAATAATGAATCCATACAGGTGAGGATAGTTTTAGGTAGAGGAGGAATGACCTGGTGTAGAGTTTTATGAACCCAACGTTTCGAACTACCAAGTGAGTCCATCATCAGGGGAGGATGTGTCAATAGATATTCTTAAGATCTTAATGATGTATCCAAGAGCTATAATTAGGGTATATATATAAGTTATTAAACAAAAGAAATAAGAAAATAGGTCGGCTCTTATCTTTTTATTTAATTAATTAATTAAATTATTTATTATTATTATTATTGTTATTTTTAATTAATTAATTAATTTATTCAAGGGGATAACTTAATTGAATAATTTTATTATTTATAGAATTGATTATTATGTTTATTAATTCTATTTTAAATAATTGGTTCAATTGATTCATTGATTTGTTTAAATAATAAATTAATTTGTTTGATTAATCAAATTAATTAATTTAATTATGTATTCGTTATTAATATGTTTTTTTATTTATTTACATTATTAATTTGATTAATTAATTCATTAATTAATAAGTTTACAGGGACAAATTAATTACTTATTTTTCTATTTCTTGAATTAATTATTAGGTTTAATAAATTTATGAAAAATTAATTTTTTTTTATTGATTAATTACTATGTTTTACTAATTAACTAATTTTCAATAGTTAATTAAACGAATAGATTAGTTAACAAATTTATTATTTATTATTATTATTTTTAATAAGTTTATTAATTTAATTTAATAAGTTTCAAGATTATGTTTCAGTGATGGGTGCACTTTTTCTAGGGTCATGACAGAGGAGTACAACAATCAATGACACCAACATCAATGTACATAGATAGTATGGTACTCTTAATTAAACGCTAGTTCCATACCCTCATACACGAAAAACTCCAATGGAAACATCGCAACACCCCCAATCATGAAATCTTGAAAACTGTTAAGTCAGCTGGATTTTGAGTGGGATAAAAAAGTATACTTTCTCCATATGAAATTCAATGAGGTTGGAACCACTCTCAAATATCCTGAGTCAATTAATGATTATGTTAAAAATTTAACTAAAAGGATGAAAATTAAAGATAAAGGAGAGCGCCATTTTTAATTTAGGAATTTAACATTACCATTAATTGCATAACATTAGTAGGGCCTAGACCAATCCACTTCCCAACACTTGGAATCTATTTTAACATTTTTGAATAATGAATCCATACAGGTGAGGATAGTTTTAGGTAGAGGAGGAATGACCTGTTGTAGAGTTTTATGAACCCAACGTTTCGGACTACCAAGTGAGTCCATCATCAGGGGAGGATGCGTCAATAGATATTCTTAAGATCTTAATGATGTATCCAAGAGCTATAATTAGGGTATATATTTAAGTTATTAAACAAAAGAAATAAGAAAATAGGTCGGCTCTTATCTTTTTATTTATTTAATTAATTAAATTATTTATTATTATTATTATTGTTATTTTTAATTAATTAATTAATTTATTCAAGGGGATAACTTAATCAAATAATTTTATTATTTATAGAATTAATTATTATGTTTATTCATTCTATTTTAAATAATTGGTTCAATTGATTCATTAATTTGTTTAAATAATAAATTAATTTGTTTGATTAATCAAATTAATTAATTTAATTATGTATTCTTTTATTTATTTATTTACATTATTAATTTATTAATTTGATTAATTAATTCATTAATTAATAAGTTTACATGGATAAATTAATTACTTATTTTTCTATTTCTTGAATTAATTATTAGGTTTAATCAATTTATGAAAAATTAATTTTTTATTTATTGATTAATTACTATGTTTTACTAATTAACTAATTTTTTATAGTTAATTAAACGAATAGATTAGTTAACAAATTTATTATTTATTATTATTATTTTTTAATAAGTTTATTAATTTAATTTAATAAGTTTCAAGATTATGTTTCAGCGATGGGTGCACTTTTTCTAGGGTCATGACAGAGGAGTTCAACAATCAATGACACCAACATCAATGTACATAGATGGTATGGTACTCTTAATTAAACGCTAATTCCATACCCTCATACACGAAAAACTCCAATGGAAACATCGCAACACCCCCAATCATGAAATCTTGAAAACTGTTAAGTCTGCTGGATTTTGAGTGGGATAAAAAAGTATACTTTCTCCATATGAAATTCAATGAGGTTGGAACCATTCTCAAATATCCTGAGTCAATTAATGATTATGTTAAAAATTTAACTAAAAGGATGAAAATTAAAGATAAAGGAGAGCGCCATTTTTAATTTAGGAATTTAACATTACCATTAATTGCATAACATTAGTAGGGCCTACACCAATCCACTTCCCAACACTTGGAATCTATTTTAACATTTTTGAATAATGAATCCATACAAGTGAGGATAGTTTTAGGTAGAGGAGGAATGACCTGTTGTAGAGTTTTATGAACCCAACGTTTCGGACTACCAAGTGAGTCCATCATCAGGGGAGGATGCGTCAATAGATATTCTTAAGATCTTAATGATGTATCCAAGAGCTATAATTAGGGTATATATATAAGTTATTAAACAAAAGAAATAAGAAAATAGGTCGGCTCTTATCTTTTTATTTAATTAATTAATTAAATTATTTATTATTATTATTATTGTTATTTTTAATTAATTAATTAATTTATTCAAGGGGATAACTTAATCGAATAATTTTACGATTTTTTTTTTTTTATAATTAAGACTAATTCTATTAAGGAAACAATATTGTACAAGAGGATACATTCCAGAGATGCAAAAAACCGGCCACCGGAAATGATAGGACTATCAACCTCGGTTCCGGAGAAAGAAAATAGCAAGCAAGGAGCTACAACAAGTCACTGGTGATCTGAAGGAGCAGTGATTCCTACCCAGAAAGGGTAGAGGGATCAACACGAATCTTTTTACCCTTCCTTTTTTTGACTTCAACCCACCCATTTTGGGGTGGATGAGCAACAATAACTTGAAGATTGGGTACCTCCCCAGGAGAACCTTCCTTTTCTGAATCAGAGGAGGAGGACAAATGGACACGTTTCTGAGCAATGGCTGAGTCAGTGGAAGGCGCCAGTCCATCTATGGGAGGGGCCTCGAAATGCGGCGATTGAAGCAACTCTTCATCACTGTTTTCATCTTCATCTTCAGAGCTGGAGGAATCAGAGTTCTCGACAGGAGGAGGAGAACAAGGAGCCCATCGCTTTGCCTTGGGCTTGGAGACGTTGGCCTTGTTCTTTCTTGCTGGGCGAGATGGGCATGTATCTTGCAAATGCCCAGACTGGTGGCAATGTCGGCATCGGAAAGCAGTATTCTCGTAGTCCAGTATCTGGGTCCATACGAAGTCGTTGATCTTGAGATTGATCTGTTCTGGAAGTCCTTTGCTCAGATCTAATTCTGCACATATTCTTGCAAAAGAGTAGAGACCTTTGGATTCCCTCCAAAGATCACCATGAATGAATCTACCTAATGAGTCTCCTATGGCTCTGAAGACGCGAGTACTCCACAGGTGGGCAGGGAAGTTTGGAAGCCGGATCCATACAGGCGTCTTAGTAATGACTGCGGTAGCTGGATCAAACTCTGGGAACCAAGGAGTCAAGAAGAGTCCTGCAGTTCCCATGAACCAAGGGCCTTCTTCTAAGGCCTTTTCATAGTGCTTACTATTGTCAAATAAAACAATGAAATAACCTTTGGAGCAAAAAAAGATCTTACAATGATGTGTCCAGTTTGCATGGATCCATGCATAAAGATCCTGAGATCGCGGCCACAGTCCATTGAATCTGCAGATGATGGCTCTTTCTGCAAAATCTTGAAGCTGGGAAGCCAGTTCATCATGCTTGAGTTCAATAAAGGGAATATCTTCAGCCTTGTCAACCAAGAAGGCCTTAGATTTAAGGGCTTCCGGGGGATTGGGGAGCTCAGAGTGAACAGCATCTTTGTATGAAAAAGGCCGAGAGGAGGAAGGCTGTCCTGCTGCCCCTCCTCTCAAACGAAGGGTTATCACTACAGAACTGTTCCTTAAAATGCTGTAGGCAGAGAGAGAAACAGGGTCTTCAAGTTGTTTACCTTGAAAGAGGAGTCGCTGAATGCCTGCGGGGATCCCCGTTCTGCTCTCCAGTTTCAGTTTAAGATCCAGCACCAGATCTGATGGGCTAACCCATTGCATGATAGTGCTGCCTGAAGGCTGTGAGATCTGGATCTGAAAAGTGTCAGGTGATGGCTTTGAGCTTCCTTGAGCAGATCTGCCATGGCCATTTCCCGTCCAGGGGAGCAGATCTGCAAGATCTTGGCCATGAGGTGAACAGAACTTTGGATCTGGCCTGGGCGGGGGCCGTTCCTCCTTCTGGGTGACCGGATCTGGCTGATCTTTGTTAGATCTGAAGCCCAGACTGTGCTTCGGAGGGCGCGAGTTTTCCCCAGATCTAAACACCGACCAAGCTGACTTTGAAATCTCCTGCTCTGGTTTGTGGCCACATCGCATGGTTAACTGACCGGTCAATGCCATAGTGGCGATTGCAGATCTGCTATGAGGGCATACTGAACCCGCGTTGAGCTTGCCGCGTCTGCCCCAAAAGCTGGATCGGAACGTTTCTTGACGGCTTTCTGCGAGATCCCGCTTTGATTCAGTTTGATTACAGAGTATATTACGGGACAACACAAGGGCTCTTTGTCCTTCATGGCCATCTTGAGCACCGGGAGGGGCCCTAACCTGAGCGGCCGAAGGAAAAAACGAGGAACTCAAACCCTGCGTCGCTGCTGCTGCGTCCATCTCGTTTTTGAATAATTTTACGATTTATAGAATTAATTATTATGTTTATTAATTCCATTTTAAATAATTGGTTCAATTGATTCATTAATTTGTTTAAATAATAAATTAATTTGTTTGATTAATCAAATTAATTAATTTAATTATGTATTCTTTATTAATATGTTTATTTATTTATTTACATTATTAATTTGATTAATTAATTCATTAATTAATAAGTTTATAGGGATAAATTAATTACTTATTTTTCTATTTCTTGAATTAATTATTAGGTTTAATAAATTTATGAAATTTTTTTTTTTTTTTTTGATTGATTAATTACTCTGTTTTACTAATTAACTAATTTTTGATAGTTAACTAAACGAACAGATTAATTAACAAATTTATTATTTATTATTATTATTTTTAATAAGTTTATTAATTTAATTTAATTTATTATTTATTATTATTATTTTTAATAAGTTTATTTTAACATTGTTTAATCGCCCTTAGATGCACTCTAAAACCATTGAGAGCTCTAAAATCATGACTAAATTGTGTGAGAATGAGGCAATAAATTGATTTTAAGATGCTTCTTTAACTAGACATGTATCCAAATTTTGGGAAACCAATATGGCTCATGTCCCACACTAGTCAAACTCATGTCCTATGAAAAATACACGAGTCAAACTCGTGAAAAACATGTGTCATGTATGATACATGAAATGCGTGACACTAGGGGGGAGGACGTGTCATGTTACTTGCTTGCCATGTTAGTCTTAGGGAGAAATTCTCTGATATTCGTGTTTTGGCCAGCTTTTTCAAAAGGGGGAGGAGATTGATAATGAACGAGATTGTCACTCAGACAGTGAGGTATTTGCCACTATTCTTTACCATATGCCAGATTATGGGCACAGAAGATGTAGAAAAATTCAATACCTTCATACAATCGACTATACTAACAACTAAAATTACTTCTTGGTAAAGTCCTCCTTCAGAGGAATGATGAAAAATATGAGATCATGTCAATAATGGATGAGCTCCAACTTCCATTATGGGAAATGGATAAGTTTTTAACAAGGATTGAGACCAGCATAAAGATTAGCCCCTCCTTATAGTGATGTTAATATGACCCCATTGAGGTTTCCACGTCTTAAATTTCCAATTGTTTAGTAGATTTTTGTTTTTGGTTGTTGTTACTATAATTATAGAGGTCATTTTTTGTGTCCTAGATAAATGTTCATGGCTAGTTGTCACTATAAAATCTCAAAATGATATGCCTTGGTCTTATTATAGTTTTGAGGACATGTATTTTATTCCTAAAAGTGTTAGCATATTATTGTCTTTTTAAATGAAATTCCTACTATTTTTAGTTTGGTTAGGTTCCTCCAATGGTAATCCAAGGAAAATAATAAGAAAATATTGTTCAATTCACACTTATACTAAGAGGTGGTGGGGCGGGGGCGGGGGGGGGGGTTAGGGGGGTAGTTGGTTGAATTAATGTAAAACAAATTCTACTTATTTAAACATTAGATAACCATAAGAAAATAATCACATAAAAAATTCATGAAACACAAGATATAAGTGGAAATCCTTTCAAGGTAAAGACCACAAAATTTATTTATATAATAATTCTTTGTAGGCACCAACCTACTGTTACACCAATTTGTGAACAATTGGATCAAATTAAATTTCCATTATCTTATGATATGGTTTATGTACAAGCCCTACAAGAAGGAATATAAGCTAGCCAAGAAAGAGGAAGTTGTCTATTGGAAAGACATGCGTGGAAGGGGAGGATACCTCCTTCCAGATGAAGCAAGACAGATATATTTCAACCTTAGCAACCTCCATGGGATCATTGTTCTTTGAATGATCATTAGTTGCATAAGGGACATGCAACAATTCTAGCTGGGGGGAGATGATGACTTTCCAAATTGACACATTTTCAGCACCCACCCATAATATTTTTGATGTCATTATTCCACTTTCCATTCCTTCCTTATGCATTTTTCATCCATTATTACCTTATTTCTAGTGTAGTTATGAATAGTCCCTTTTTCTCCACTTGTACACTTATTCTTATGCATCATGTTTTGAAATTGGCAGCTTTCATGCTAACATTGTTAGATAGGAGAAAAAGTAAGTGGTTGCAACTCCTCCGTGCTATTGCAACACCATCTACATCTTGGCAACAAGTGTTGCTAGTTGACACATACTTGTTGCAATTCCTCATAACAAGACATGCAAGTGTTTTGACTCTCCTCCACGCCATTGCTGCAACTTTGATGTGGCCACTTATAGAAGAGAATGTTGCAACTTACCCATGACCAATGAAGTTGTTGCAACTCTGACATACCATGCCGACACATTGGTCACTCCAGTTGCATGCTTAATACGCTTTTCTCATGATGGAGGATGACAGAGACAAGTGGGTGATTGATTAAGAAAGGCAATTGATTTACCAATGATGACTAGCTGATTTGAGTCAATTGTTGTTTAATTCATAGCAATTTTTGAACATATTTTTATAAGAGGTTGATGCACTTGATTTTTTTAGGCTAGTATTATGATATTTCACTTAGTTTAGATAACAATCATTTTGTATAAATAACTGGCTTCCTTTGAAGACTAGAGGAGGAAAAACAAGGAAGAATTTAACGTTAAACTATTGTGTAATTTCTCCATTCTCTGCAATGGAAAATCTCTTTTGCTCCAATCACTTAATGTTAATTTTGTGATCACACGAATTGAAGGTTTCACAATACCTCATCTAAGGAGGTAGAGACCCCTACTTATCTTGGTACTCCCAAGTAGCATCAACAAGAAGATAATATTTATAATTATGTTAATTTACACTTATTTCCTATTGTTTTAATTTTATTGATTTCAATATTTTTATTTTTCCTTTATAGAAATCAATATTTAACTAGAATATATAGATTAGACAATTCAATTTAATATCCTTAATCTATAGAAAAATAATGTCCCACAATCTTTAACCCTTTCACAAGGTAAAAAACCATAACTTCTTAATTATAAATAATAAAAAAGCTTATATTCTACACATGCTACAACAACATTTCATAAAAAAGTTTAGTTGATGTCTGAATGAAGTAGTCTTCAATCCCAACCTTTTTTACACTTTCTTCCTTTCAACATGTTAATACACACTCAACCAAGTTCCAAAATTAATAAAGGAAAATCTGAAAATTCAAAAGTTTGGTTAATTCTTTATCAAAACAAAAATCTTCAAAGACATTTTTTCTTCATCCTCATAATGAGGCTTTATTTATAACTACTATTTACAAGGGATTTCTTTGATCTTCTTTGTCCTTATTTAAGACTTTTGGATAAATAATGTTCTTAAGATTTAAAATGTTGGAATTCTAAATTACATTATTATGATCTTTTATATTTTGAATGTGTAGTCACATTTTTTTTTTATCTACAATTCTACAAAAAAAAACCAATTTCTTATAATTTAGACTATAAAACTATTGAAAATTATCTTTTTCAATAAAATATTCATCAAACATGGACTAATAAAACTATACATGAAATCTAAGCCTATTGAAAATTATCTTTTTGTAAGAAAACCTTCATCGAACATGGACTAATAAAACTATATATGAAATCTAAATTTAATTAGGAAAAATATTGATTAACTAACCTCTTCTATTACATTGTTAATTGGATTTGAAAGGAATTTTAACTATACCTTTTACACTAAAAAATAGGAAGACAAACAGATGAATAAAACATTGCAGTCCTCAGGTGAGGAGCCTCTGAGGCTTCCACAACGTTGGTTCTCATTAATTCATCAAACAATCAATACAAGCATATAAAGATGCATTCAAATAGGGAGGTTAAAACACATCCCAAAAAAATTAGGTCTAAGCCTAATCTAGGACACAATCAAAACAAACTAACATATGTTGTCCATTATTTTCAAGTTCCCCCCTAATGGAGAAAGGATTAATTTCCACACCTAACATCTCCCAAAACAATTCAAATTTTATCTTCCCAAGGGGCTTTGTGAAAATGTCAACAACATTTTCAAAAGTATTACAATATTCAAGAAAAATTTCCTTAGATTGTATCTTCTCTCTAATAAAATGAAACTGAGCATCAACATTCTTTTGTCATGCATGATACATAGGATTATTCACCAACTTGATTGAACTTTGGTTGTCACATTTGATCACTATAGCCTTCTTTTTTTCTTCTCCAACATCTTGAAGAACTCTCCTCAACCAAACCGCTTCACGAGTTGTTACACACAAAGCTTTATACTTTTCCTTTGTGGATGACAAAGATATAGTAGGTTGCTTCTTGCTACTCCATGAAATAATCCCAGATCCAATACTAAATGCATAACCTGTAGTAGATATTTTATCATCCGGATTACCAGCCCAATATACATTTGAGTAACCTGCCATCTCAACATCAATTGAATCAATATACTTAAGACCAAAATCAATTGTTGACTTAAGATATGTGAGTACTCCTTTTGCTGCTTTCCAATGGCTATCTAGGTTTCACCATAAATTGGCTTAACACACTAACAAAGCATGTTAAATCCGGTCTGGTTGTAGTAAGCTAATTCAAACTTCCCACCATTTGTCTACACAATGTACCATCTACCTCCTTTGAGCCATCATAAAAATGAAGTTTCACATTTTGTCGCATTGGAACAAAATAAACTTTGCATTGATCCATATTAAACATTTTAAGAACTTCTCTGACATGCTTACCATGAGTAACAAAATTCTGGCCAACATCTCTCCACACTTCAAGACCTAGAAGGTAATGTAACTCACCAAGATCTTTCATCTCAAATACTTGTGACATCTTCTCCTTAATTCCATCAATTAATTTGACGGAATTTCCAGTAACAATTATGTCATCAACATATAAAGAAATCAATGCTACATGCCCATTTGCATCAAACTTGGTATACATATTTTGATCTCTTTGACGCCTCATAAAACCCTGTTGAAGAAAGAAGGAATCTATCTTTTCATACCATGACCTAGGTGCCTACTTTAGCCCATACAAATATTTCTTTAATCTACAAACCAAATGTTCCTGTCCATTTTTCATAAACCCTTTAGTTTGTGTCAAATACACCTTCTCCTTTAAATCACCATTCAGAAAAGAAGATTTTACATCTAATTGGTGAAAATTCCAATGGTACTTTATAGCTAATGAAATTAACAAACTAATAGTATTTAATTTAGCTACAGGTGCAAATGTTTATGCATAATCAATGCCCTCCTTTTGTTAGTACCCTTTTTCCACCAATCTAGATTTATATGTATCTATATTGCCATCTTCTTTAAACTAGGGTTTATACAACCATTTACATCCTACAGGATCTTTACCTTTAGACAATTCAGTCAATTCCCAAGTTTTATTTTTAGTAATAGATTCATATTCTTCTTCGATTGATTTTCTCCACTCTTCATGCTCATTAGCTTCATTAAAACTCATGGTTTATGTGACATTAAAAACATTGGTCATGAGGAAATAGTCCTTATACCTTTCAAGTAAGCGAATATGACGAGTACATCCCATTTGCACTTAACTAACTCCACCCCTATTCTCTAAAGGTACTTATCCACCTCTGATTGATCTCTCACTGTTGGTTATGTCCAAGTTACTGAATTCTTCCTCAAGCTTTTGTTGCTCACTATTTTTGGATCCCGTTTCTGCATTATTGTCTTTAAATTTAGAAAGAATGTGCCACTTTTCATAATTGTTGTCCTTATTGCCTTCATTTTCCTATTCATGGAAAATTACATCTCTACTCACAAATACTCTGTGAGTAGATGGATCAAACATTTTATATGCTTTAAATTCTGAACAATATCCTACAAAAATACATTTGATACCTTTAGCATCAAGTTTATTTCTGTTCTCCTTCGGAATATGTGCAAAGGCCTTACACCCAAATACCCTCAAATGATGAACTGTTGGTTTAAAACCATACAAGGCTTCGAATGGGGTCTTGAGATCAAGATACCTTGTTGGAATTTTATTCTTTAAATAAACAACAATACTAATGGCTTCTGCCCAAAAAGCATTTGAGAGGTTCTTACCTTTGATCATACTCCATGCACACTCCACCAATGTTCTATTTTTCCTTTCTGCAATATCGTTTTGTTGTGGAGTGTAGGGTAATGTGAATTGATGCATTATTCCATTATCCTTGTCGTAATTGACGAAGTTCCCCAATCTTTATTCTCCCCCTTGATTTGAACGAAGGATCTTTATAAACTTCCTTGTTTTCTTCTCTGCCATGTTTTTGAATTCTTTGAAATACTCAAAGACATCAATATTTTTCCTAAGGAAGTACACCCAAGTGTACCTTGTGCAATCATTAATAAACAAAAGAAAATAATAAGCACCTCCTAGGGATCTGGTCTGCATTGGTCCACAAATATCATACTGTACAAGTTCTAATACATCTCTTCTTCTCCCATCAGAATTAGAGAGGAATTCATCTCTGTGATTTTTTCCTAATGTACAACCTTCCCAGGCAACATACTCATTCTTTAACATAGAGAGTCTTTCAACCATTCTTTGTGTATATAACAATAACAAATCATGATAGTTGATATGACCATAACTCTAATACCAAATAATTTTTGTTGACATAGGTTTAGAAGTCAAAGCTTGATGACTCTTGTTGGTGACATAAAGTTTCTATAGACCTCCAAATCTGACTCTTGAAACAACAGGTTTGCAGTGATCCAACAAATCTTTCACTATGTTGTGTGCTTTGAAGAATTCAACCTTCAGATTTTGATCTGTAATTGTAGACACAAAAATCAAATTCTTCTTGATCCCGAGCACGTACATAACGTTATTAATGCACCTGATGTTGTCATTTGATAAGGTCACTGGAATATCTCCATATCCCATGATTTGATGTGCACGATCATCTCCAAGATAGATGCTTCTGCCATTGCTTATTTCTTTGAAGTTTTCATACCAATCCTTATTGCACATCATGTGGATCGAAGCTCCAGAGTCCACAAACCAAGCATTAGAATCATTTGTTTTAGTAAACAACGCAACATTAGACATAAAGAACTTAAGATTTTTAAGATCAGAATTCAGGCCTTCTCCTGCAAAATGTCCCTAATGTCTTTTGTGTTTATTATGCTTAGCTTCAACACTTTTCTTCATACAAGAGTCTCTGGCTAGATGCCAAATTTTACCACAGTAAAAGAATTTCCATCCAGAATCATTTATGACAGGTGACATACCTTGATTTGGTTTTGGAAATGGCCTTTTCTAAGATGAGCTTCCACCTTTACTTCTTCTTCCTTGTTTCCCTTTGAAGAATTTCTTTTTCACCACAAGTTCCAAATATGGATTCTGAGACTTAAAATTCTTGCGCCTCTCTTCTTCCTACAAAAGTATACATGTCAAAATTCTGCCACATAGTTTTATGACTCCTCCTCTGCGTAGAATGAAAATCCAGGTGTGTTCTGTAGAATGCAGGCTCAACAACTCCACATGTAATTTTCTATTTGCAAGCTCCGCCCACAAGCAAGTCCACAGTTATCCAATGCTTTCATACTCTTCAATGAGGCTCTACAACGCACAATGTTTCAGAATTCTCCACGAATAATGATTCACAAAAGATGTTTTCACAACTGTCACCATGTCGATGGTTTTTGTTGTTCGATAATCGGAACCTTGAATACATGAATTGCTAAAATAATATTTATAATTAAATAATGAATCATGGATGGAGGATCTGATCTCCTATAAATAAAAACTAGTTTACAACATCCACTGATAACATTTTAGAGGGTTATAATCTCCAAGGCTAACACAAGAAACAGCTCTTCAAATCACACTAGTGTCTTCTCCATCAAACCCTAACCCTAATGTGCAAATTCACAATGAAACGCTAACCCTAATGTGTAATAAGCGAGCTCAATCCAAAGCGTTTTTCTGAGGGCACTGAATATGTCTATAAAAACAATACCATGGGATTTATAACATTCTTCTTAGGCCCTCACAAGTGCGTGGGGAATACTTTCAACTAATTTTAAAGGCTTCGTAATGGAATTGGTGACGTTCTTATCTAATGCTTTCTATTTTTCTTGAGAAGAACAAATATCTTGATCAACGAATTTATTTGGGGCGTTTCAAGTTATAAGATGCTTCTTTAAGTATTCTTATTCTTCTTTGTTGTTGTAGGGGTCTACCACATAGGGGAAGAACGTACTATACCATGAATTTCACTGTACAAACTTTCACATCCATATTAAAATGAAATTAGGTAGGAAAGAAATACTCTTAAGAAATTTTAATGGCGATGTTGGACATGTTTGTCACTAGATTCCGCCATGGATTTCCATTTGCAAGAAATTAAACAATGGTAAAAGGGAGCAAGCATTTTATATGTCAATGAAATGCTTAAAATTTGGAATGGATTTAATAAGGTGATGAAAGGGAAAACATTTTTATTTTTTTATTTTTTTTATTAGAAGAAATCGAGACTGAAGCAGTTCTCAGGCATACATAGTCCTGGAAAGGATTGGACCATGATACCTATGGGACCAAAGCCTCTCCAACCAACCATTTGACCACATCCCCAACTCATACCTAAACAATCAGTTGGTTTGAATCACTCGTAAAGTTGCTCTCGTTTATTCGCAAATTATCTTTCCCTCATTTTTTTCTTAAACCCTACCAAAAATTAAACCCTAGCACACCATAATGTCCTCACTAATATCATACAATCGCAATGTCTCAAATGAAATTTAGCCTAGGGTAATCAAGTAGTAACAATGGAGGGGGATGACGGAAAAGAGAGTGTGAGGGAGCGCTGGCAGAGTAATGAAACGATGAATTGACCTCAAACGATAAGAATTTGTCTGGCCACACAAATTCATATGCAAGTAACCACTTGTGAGGAGAATGTTAATGTCCAGTACCGTGGTTGTGCTAGAAGCAACTCCAATTAGCGTAACAAGTGGCGTATGGAAGAGGCAACTCCAATAAGAGTAACATGACGCGAAACACAATAATTGTTAAATTTAATTAAAAAAAAAAAGAAAATGTAAGAAAACCACAAGATGATGGTCGAGATAAATCTCAACTATGATATTTTGTATACCTCTAAATATTTCCTCAATCTCGAATAGTAATTATCTATTTAATAAATAAAAAACAAAATTCGTTCAACTCAAAATATTTCATAATAAATTCATAAAAATATGAAAACTTCTAAAATAAAATATTTTTTAAATTTATTTAAAAATTGATTCTTAAATATATATTAAATAAATCTTCTAAAAAATATTAATAAGAAAATAAAATATATAAAAAAACCTCTCACATCTTAATTAATACAATCTACCTCTAATCATTAGATTACTTGTTACATGAATGGAATTTTGATAATTTGAACAATGTATTAATCAAATACTACGACTATGTCCAACATACCTTTAATCATTAGATTACTTGTTACATGAATGGTATACGTGAAGTGGGCCAACCAGTTAATTGGATTTTGGATTGCGTAACCAGGATGACATCTATGCTTTTTAGAAAGTTCTAAAAACCTATCTAGAGAGCCTCCCACATTGTAACGCTGCTTTATCGTACAGTTATTTACTAAAAATAAAATATATTAAATCAAAATGAAAATGAAAAATTTCATCAGTTTTCATAGTAAGTTATTAAAATTGCTCGGACTGGAGTATGTCGTAAAACTGTTTGGCTAAGAGCTCGTCTCTTTGGACGTAAGGAAATAGGTTAACGGCCCAAGCCCCAGAGGCATCTGGCAGGAGTGAAACCCTGCTCCCTTACGGACCACCAGCGGGTTATTACAGGTGGTGTGGTTTTCCTTGATAACGGTGATGAGTCAAACTGACATTCGCGGATAGCAGCCAGAGATGGCTGTCCTCACTGTTGGTTTGACACCTGAGTTGGATAGATTTTGCTACCTTTTAAGAAAAAAAAATAATAATAAAAAATAAAATAAAATAAAAATTATTAAAATTGCCTTTTTTTTAATAATGGTAATAAGTCAACAATTATCATCCAAAAATAATTGTCCTCGCATTTAATTTAACAAGTGAATTATAATAAATTTTCCCATATTAACAAATATAAAAAATTATATCTCTAAACAAATATTGTCATACAAAATACATTTCATTAAAATAAAATGAAATGTCGTAAATATCACTCACTTGCATATAGTTTTCTTGCAAGCGTGAAAAATGTTCGTAATATCATGACGTAAATATGAGTGACTAGCATATAGTTTTCTTTTAAGCGTGATTTTTTTTTTTTAATATCATGTTCTAATACATAATACATAACTGAATAACATTTGAAAAAATAAATTGGTATTAATAAAAGTATAATTTGAATAAATGTTAAATAAAAATATGTTAATTAAATATTAAGTAAAAGTTATAATAAATAAAATATATATATATATATATATATTAAAAAGGGATGTGTTATTGTTTTGATAATTTTTTTGAAGTAAAAAGAAAGAAAAATCAAAGGTAACCATAAACCGCTTTTGGAGATCAGGGCCTAGCCTTCCTAATGTTCAGAGAGAGCTCTCTCTTTAAAATTTAACTTTGTTTTAGTTAAAATGTGTTTAGGTTAGTTATGATTGTTCAAGGGGTTTTTGATTTGTATTTGAGATTGGGTGGTGGGTTCTACCTAGATAGATGGATAGAATGATGTCTTTTAGACCATTGGGCTATGGATTCAAACAATAAGGAAGTAAAACTGGATTAACTCAGTAAACGGAATGTTCCAAGGGCAAGATAACGGAGTGTTTTTTCAGATCTTTGAGACAGAGGGGTGAAAGGGTTTCACTCGGGGTGAGAGAGAAGTTAAGGGTTCTCAGACTTGGGTAATGAATTAGGAATGAAGAGATACTCAAGATAAAAAGGCAATAAAGAATCCTTTATCCTTGATATTCAAGAAATCAATCTAAACCAAAGAGCAATTAAGAATTCTTTAATTTAGATATCAGAAGAAAACATTTAAATGTATAAATGTTAAGACAGAGTGTAATTAAACAAGTTCTGAAGTATTATTCTAGTTATAACATTTAGATTGAGAAACACATTAAAGAATATGAATAGCTTTGAGAAAAATAACAATAACACATTAAAATACTTATCTGAAATTCACTCAACACATGAATCCTTGGAAATATCTTATCTTTATTTATCAATCCAGCTTGTTGACTCAGCAAATGATGCAATAACCTTCTGGGTCTTCTGATCAAAAAGTCTGTAGAAATATCTAATAGAATCCCCCCAAAATACTTCAAATGAAGAAGTATTTATACAAATTCTAAACTGAAATATCTTGAAAAAATATCAAGATTGGTTTTACAAATATCTCAAACTGTTTTACATTAATAGAACTTAAATAAAGGAAACTAAAAACTAATGAATCTATTTGGCACTATATTTATGGATTGATGGTGACAAAGAAGAGAAATTCAAATTTGATAGCAACTCTTAATTGATGATGAGGCTTCCAAGTCACTAACTGCCTCATTCATTCATGCATTCTACCCCAGAAATTCTGCAAAATTAGGGTCCAGTGATACCCTTGTATATCTCAATCCGAGATAGATATGGAAAACGTGAAAGAGGTTATTGTAGATAAGTATGTTATTGAGATAAACCTCTTTCAGTTTTTAAAAATTCAGCTCTAGATGTTCACAATATTCTCTTCAAAAAGATGTCAAAAACAGGACTTTTCACAGTACGAAAAATAGGCCGTGAAGATATGCATTTATCTCCATTTTTGTAATACATGTGTAAAGAATGAGACAGGCTTTTGTAGACTGGCCTTTTCGGAACACAAACCTCCTCGAGTTTATTAAAATACATCTTGAATCGGCCACAATAGTTTCTGCAAAATTATGACTTAAACAGGAAATTTTTGGAAAATGTACCATTCCTGTTCTGATTTCATCTTTTAACCTTAATTTTATTTTAACTATTTTTACCTTTACTTTGGATAAACTTTATTGTTGCTGGTGAAAATGTCTTCATCTCTGTTTAACCCTTACTGCCTCCATGTTTACTTTCACTATTTACCTTGATTACTTTGTTTTTCATTTATCTTCACTTTGACATGAATTTATTTTATCTGTATGCTTTGTAACTGTCTTTAATGTTGTTTGTCTTCCCATTGGCTATGTTTATTCTCTTTGATTTTTCAATCTGATACACTTTCACTAATACTCTTTCATCTGGGTTATTTATCTTTTTCCTTTTACTATGTTTTTTGACTTTCACTATAACCTTTTAACTTTTACTGTACATCTTCAAATGAGAGGGTCGTTCTGGTTTTTTCTCAAAATACTTGGAATTTTGGTGAAATAAATTCAAATTGGTGTTCTCGGCAACTGTAGAAGTTTGAATGGGCTTTGGTACGGACTGTGAGCTTTATTGGGGTCTCTGCAACTTCTTAAGGAGTGAAATTGAGGTCAATTGGTGATTTTAGCGTTTGAAGGTGTCACAATGGCTTGCAGAGGTTTTACAAAGAAATTGATCGAAAAAGGCCAAATAGGGCTTCTCGACCTTTTTATTAAACAACAATTATTTTCTGGTGAGCAAATTACAAATGAATAGTGGGAGATTTTTCGGGTTGGGCAGGGAGGTGGTTTCCCAAACCATCGCACCATTTTATCGAGGAGGTGGTATTTTGGAGAGGTCACCCGATCTACCTTAACGCTTGACACATAGAAGATGGGGATCCGAGCAATACCACTTTATCGGGCGGGTAAAGGTCGAATATCGGGTGAACTCGATATGGCTGTGAATCGTTAGATTCGGGTGCTGACGATCGGACGACAGTCAGGTGACAGATTAGCACAGATGAAATGGGAAAAGGTTCTTAGGGGTGGGGCTTTAATTAACGGTGGTTTGTGATTATTCTGGAGTTAAACACGGGATTAAATGATTGGACGGGGTTAATGGAGAGATTATCTTAACTTTATGGAGAATTCGTGAGTTAAGAAGGTTTTGTCAGGGGGATAGGGTAAAAATATAGTTTATAGTTAAACTAAGGGTAGGGGTAATATATACGGGGATTTATTTATAGACGAGGAAAAAGGGTATATCGGGAGCTATATTATTAAGTTAGAAATTAATATGACCTAAAATGAGCGGAATGAAATTAATACTAAGTATAATGTAATATTTGCGCTTTTCCTTTACATACACTTATACTTAGGATAAAATATTTTTGTGGGTATTTTGAGTGAAATGGAATTTAACATGGAGTTTTTACTTTTCATAGGAAAATGGAGTTTAACCTTAAGAAAAGGGGTTTTATTAGGGTAATGAAGAGAAATGACTTTCATGAAGGGAATTCTAACACTTGATGTCCATAAGTCATTAAGTTGAGGGTTCGATTCCACCAAAAGTCAGAGAAATGCTCTGAGCCTTTATGACTTGAAGGATTTTTAGTACTAGAACATACTTGTGGATGGGGAGATTAGTAAGTATAGGGATGAAACGAATGAGGGGGAGTCAATTAAATCAACTTGTAAACCTCTGTTTTTTCTTTCTTAATTGCTCATGCACATTGAAACATATGATTAAACATGATAAATGTGTTTTTGTCCAATCAAATTTATACTTCAGCAACCTTTCTTCTACTTATCCATTACTTACCCTAATATTTTTATTTTTATTTTACTTATTTGGGTGCATTTAGCCTAGCAAACCCTTTTCTTTCATTTTCTTTTATAAAACAAACTATCTACTTCTAACCTTATATCTTCCAAGGGCTTAGGTTAAGCTGATGAGCTTTGTATCATTCTCTATTTTAACTATTGATCTGCTAAGATTAAACTGTTTGGCTAGATCTTTATTCTCTATCTATCAACATTAAATTTAAAGCATGAAAAGTCAAGATTAAGCTGTTTGACTTATCATGGATTATGGTATTTTAAACAAGCTACACATAATCATTATTTGCAGAAAAAGTAAAATAGTAGTGGCATTTGAATTTGCATACTTTCATGATCTATTTTTATCTCTTTTTATGGGGTTCATATTTTTCACTTTTTTTATCTTTGTTTCTTTTTGTCCTTTCATTGTTGTTTTAGGACATACCCTGTTTACATTTTTTAATTTGGGAATACATTTGCAAAAAGCAAAGGTGTGTACAATATTACAATACTGACCATAGTCAATTAAAAAGTATGAATCCTATTATTATAGGACCCTAACAGTGGCTCCACATGGGGATGCCATCTCCTTGTGAGATGTCAATAACACAGTCGGCTAATAGCCTAATCCATTGGGCCAATCCCAAACATGTATATTCTTTGTTGTATAATATCTGTGACTGAAAATCTTGAAGTGAAAATACACCATTTTCTGCAAACTGAAATCTAATCTAAAACTCGAAGAAGGTATTACAATGCTCAAACCAAACTAATAGATCATCAAGATCTTTAGGACCTTCTTTCTGGGCTTCAAGTTCTAATGAATTATTTCATAACTTGCTGAAAACTGAAAACAAAATAAACTGTATTCCTACCTACTTACTCTAATCAGCTTTTCAACTACTGGTTAGGTAAAATGAAACATCCAATGCAACCATTCAAGCATTATGTAATTTGATGTATTTCACTGCATTTGCTTGTTTGTGATCAAAACTGAGATTTTAAAACCAATTATAACCTTGTCAACAAATGAGAAGATAAGGGAATACTTGATTTCCTTTGTTGACTCTAAAAACTGTACAAAAGGATCTTCCAAGATATATACACTAATGTTTAACTGATCTAAGCAACTGTACAATTATTCTGGATGACATCCATGCCATGAAAGTGAAATGTCATTTTCATCTTTATCACCCTGCAGATTTTCAGATAAGCTTTGTGATGATATTTCTAGCCTGTGGAAGGATTGCTGCAACCTATTACATATGGGTTTTAATGGGACTTCATGGATTTTTGCATGTTGTTCATCCTTTTCTTTGGAGATATTATATCATATTTCCTTTAAAAAATGAAATGATTCAAAACATAGCGGTCTAGAACTTTCTTGTGTCATCTGATCAGACGTCTCAATAGAATTCAATAACTACACGTATGAAACTGAAGAATCCTAATTAAGATTTTCATTGTTTTCTTTGTTGTCAATATGAATACCTAAAGACTGTTGATTTTTTATTGCTTTAAAGTTTTCTCTGTTGAACTGAAATGAAGCAAAACAAACAGGCAAAGAAGCTTCACTTATTTCCAAATTTTTTGCACTTTCTTCCTCACTTTCATAGCTGATATGAATAAGATGATCATTGTTTTCAAGCTGCTGAAACTGAATTTCTTTATTTCCCAAACTAGTTTTTGATTACTTTGTAAAGTTAGTTTGGATTTGAAGAACATAATTATCATCATACTTTTCATATTTAGGCAAATCATTAAAAGAAGTAATGTCATAAAACATACACATTAGATCAACAGATTGCCTCTCCACATATTGCTCTATAATCTATCTTTTGATCTATGGTAGTTGGAATTAGCAGGAATTTGTTCATGGCTATCAACCTCTTCTTTTTGTGAAATAAATGTGTCATGGTGATTTTGAACCAATAAATTTATCTTTCATGGTGATCTTATGTATCCTTTCCTCTATTTTTCTTACCAAAATGTCGAGTTTTACCTCTTCAATATAGTTCTTCTCTGCTCCTGCTTTCAACTTTTCTCTTCTAAATTGCAGATTAACTTCTACATATACTACAATTCTACATATGTTCCAGTGTTGAGGGGTTTCTTTCTCTTAGCTGAAATTCTATCTCTGGATAAAATGCTTTTGGATAATGCAAGAGAGCTGAATCATGAGGTCTTATATTTGATGGCATTGAATGATAGATTTGATTAAATCTGTCAGAAAATTGTTGTATTGTTTCATTTGGCTTTTTTTTTTAACTGATTATATTCTTCTATGATCACAAAAAGATTGACTTTGATTATCCATCTATCAAGGAAAAATTTGACAAACTGTTGTAAATTTGAGATGCTTGCAATAGGTAGATACTTGAATCAACTCTTTACTCTACTTTGCAAAGAGAGAGAAAAAAGTCTGATTCTAACATCATCTTCATCAATCTCAAATAAGTCCAGATAATTCTCAAAACCTTGAATATGTTTTGGGCAGTGATTTTACCATCTTCTCCATCAAACTTAGGGAGATACTTGTAATAATTGTTAGGGAAAACATAGAGTGTAGGAGGTAAGATGAGTGGCTTATACCTATCAGGAACCTTCCAAGGTATAAGAATATGTATAGGGATTGTAAGATCATTCTTGATTATTTGAGATTTCTTGATTGGAAAATGATGATCATAAGATTCAAAAGAATGCTGCTCAAATGTGTAAGGAGATTTTATATTTACAATTTTCAAAGGAAAATAATTAAAAACTAATCTAAGATCTTCTTTAAAATAAAATATACATTGAAAAACCTTCCTGATTAGAAAAAATATGATGTCTTGGATAACAATCCAAGTTAGAAACCTGATCTTCGCATATTGTTCTTTCAGGTTCATTAATCTAGTGGAGTCTTGATTGTGAAATTGATTTGGAGTCGCCAAGTGGATGATTTTAACCTTTGTGTGTCTGATCACTGTCCACCATCATAGATTAGATCTGAACCTGTAAAATATTTCTGAGGAAAATGTTAGTCGTCCCTAGTTGAGTCGCCAGAAATGTTATCGCTCTCATAATTCTTTTGAAGTAAAAAGAAAGAAAAACCAAAGGTAACCACAAACCGCTTTTAGAAATCAAGACCTAGCCTTCCTAATGCCCAAAGAGGGCTCTCTCTTTAAAATTTAACTTTGTTTTAGTTAAGATGTGTTTAGGCTAGTTATGATTGTTCAAAGGGTTTTTTATTTGTATTTGAGATTTGGTGGTGGGATCTTCTTAGAAAGATGGATAAAATGATGTCTTTTAGACCATTGGGTTATGGGGTCAAACAATAAGAAAGCAAAACTGGATTAACTCAGTAAAGGGAATGTTACAAGGGTAAGATAGCAGAGTGTTTTTTCAGATCTTTGAGACAGAGGGATGAAAGGGTTTCACTCGGAGTGAGAGAGAAGTTAAGGGTTCTCAGACTTGGACAATGAATGAGGAATGAAAGGATACTCAAGATCAAAGGGCAATTAAGAATCCTTTAACCTTGATATTCAAGAAATCAATCTAAACCAAAAAGCAATTAAGAATTCTTTAATTTAGATATCAACAGAAAACATTTAAATGTATAGTTGTTAAGACAGAGTTTAATTAAACAAGTTCTGAAGTATTATTCTAGTTATAACATTTAGATTGAGAGACACATTAAATATTATGAATAACTTTGAGAAAAATAAAAATAACACATCAAAATAATTGTTTGAAATTTGCTCAACACATGAATCCTTGGAAATATCTGATCTTTATTTATCAATCCATCTTGCTGCCTCAGCAAATGATACAATAACCTTCTGGGTCTTCTGATAAAAAGGTCTATAGAAATATCTAATAGAATCCACCCAAAATACTTCAAATGAAGAAGTATTTATACAAATTCTAAACTGAAATATCTTGAAAAAATATCAAGATTGGTTTTACAAAAATCTCAAACTGTTTTACATTAATACAACTTAAATAAAGGACACTCAAAACTAATGAATCTATTTGGCACTATATTTATGGATTGATGGTGACAAAGAAGATAAATTCGAATTTGATAGCAACTCTTAATTGATGATGATGTTTCCAAGTCATTAACTGCCTCCTTCCTTTGTGCATTCTACCCCAAAAATTCTGCAAATTTAGGGTCCAACGATACCTTTGTATATCTCAATCCGAGATAGATATGTAAAATGTGAAAGAGGTTATTATAGATAAGTATGTTATTGAGATAAACCTCTTTCAGTTTCCAAAAATTCATCTCCATCTGTTCACAATATTCTCTGCAAAAAGATGTCAAAAACAGGGCTTTGCACAATCCAAACAATAGGCTGTGACGATATGCATTTATCTCCATTTTTTTAATACCTATGTAAAAAGGGATATAGGGTTTTGTATATTGGCCTTTTAGGAACACAAACATCCTCCAATTTCTCAAAATTCATCTTGGATTGGCCACAATAGTTTCTGCAAAATTATGACTTAAATAAGAAATTTCTAGAAAATGTACCATTCCTGCTCTGATTTCATCTTTTAATCTTAATTTTCTTTTAACTATTTTTACCTTTACTTTGGATAAACTTTATTTTTGCTGGTGAAAGTGTCTTCATCTCTGTTTAACCCTTACTGCCTCCATGTTTACTTTCACTGTTTACCTTGATTGCTCTGTTTTTCATCTATCTTCACTTTGACATGAATTTATTTTACCTGTATGCTTTGTAACTGGCTTCCATGTTGTTCGTCTTCCCACTGGCTGCGTTTATTCTCTTTGATTTTTCAATTTGATACACTTTTACTGATACTCTTTCATCTGGGTGATTTATCTTTTTTCTTTTATTGTGCTTTTTTGAGTTTCACTGTAACATTTTAACTTTTACTGTACATCTTCAAATGAGAGGGTCGTTCTAGTTTTTTCTCAAAATACCTAGAATTTGGGTGAAATAACTTCAAATTGGTGTTCTCGGCAACTGTAGAAGTTTGAATGGGCTCTGGTACAGACTGAGAGCTTGATTGGGGTCTCGACAACTTCTTAAGGAATGAAATTGACGTCAATTGGTGATTTTAACGTTTGAAGGTGTCGCAATGGCTTGAAAAAATTTTACAAAGAAATTGATCGAAATATGCTAAATAGGGCTTCTCGGCCTTTTTATTAAACATCGGTCATTTTTTGGCAGGCGAATTACAAATGAATATTGGGCGGTTTTTCAGGTTGGGCAGGGATGTCGTTTCCCAAGCCATCACACTGCTTTATCAAGAAGGCGGTATTTTGGCAAGGTCACCCGATCTACCTTAACGCTTGACACGTAGAAGGCGGGGGTCCAAGCAATACCACTTTATCGGGTGGGTAAAGGTCGGATATCGGGTGAACCCGATATGGCTGTAAATCGTTAGATTCGGGTGTTGATGACCGAACGACAGTTGGGTGACAAATTAGCACAGATGAAATGGGCAAAGGTTTTTTTTTTTTGGGTGGGGGCGCTTTAATTAATGGCGTTTTGTGATTATTCTGGAGTTAAACACGGGATTAAATGATCGGATGGGGTTAATGGAGGGATTATCTTAACTTTACAGAGAATTGGTGAGTTAAGAAGGTTTTGTCAGGGGGATAGGGTAAAAAAATAGTTTATAGTTAAACTAAGGGTAGGGGTAATATATATGGGGATTTATTTGTATAGGAGGAAAAAGGGTATATCGGGAGCTATATTATTAAGTTAGAAATTAATATGAACTAAAATGAGCGGAATGAAATTAATACTAAGTATAATGTAATATTTGCGCTTTTCCTTTACATACACTTATACTTAGGATAAAATATTTTTGTGGGTATTTTGAGTGAAATGGAATTTAACATGGGGTTTTTTACTTTTCATAGGCAAATGGAGTTTAACCTTAGGAAAAGGGGTTTTATTAGGGTAATGAAGGGAAATGACTTTTATGAAGGGAATTCTAACACTTGATGTCCATAAGTGATTAAGTCGAGGGTCCGGTCCCACCAAAAGTCAGAGAATTGCTCTGAGCCTTTATGACTTGAAGGATTTTTAGTACTAGAACATACTTGTGGATGGGGAAATTAGTAAGTAGAGGGATGAAATGAATGAGGGGGAGTCAATTAAATCAACTTGTAAACCTCTGTTTTTTCTTTCTTAATTTCTCATGCACATTGAAACATACAATTAAGCATGATAAATGTGTTTTTGTCCAATCAACTTTATACTTCAGCAACCTTTCTTCTACTTACCCATTACTTACCCTAACATTTTTTATTTATTTTTACTTATTTGGGTGCATTAGGCTAGAAAACCCTTTTCTTCCATTTTCTTTTATAAAACAAACTATCTACTTCTAACCTTATATCTTCCAAGGGCTCAGATTAAGCTGATGACCTCCCTATCATTCTTTATTTTAACTATTGATCTGCCAAGATTAAACTGTTTGGCTAGATCTTTATTCTCTATCTATCAAAATTAAATTTAAAGCATGAAAAGTCAAGATTAAGTTGTTTGACTTATCATGGATTATGATATTTTAAACAAGCTACACATAATCATTATTTGCAAAAAAAAAAAAGGTAAAATAGTAGTGGCATTTGAATTTGCACACTTTCATGATCTATTTTTATCTTTTTTTGTGGGGTTCATATTTTTCACTTTTTTATATTTGTTTCTTTTTGTCCTTTGATTGTTCTTTTAGGACATACCCTCTTTACATTTTTTAATTTGGGAATACATTTGCAGAAAGCAAATGTGTGTACAATATTACAATACTGACCATAGTCAATTAAAAATTATGAATCCTATTATTATAGGACGCTAACAGTGGCTCCACATGGGGATTCCATCTCCTTGTGAGATGTTAATAACATAGTCGACTAGTAGCTTAATCCATTGGGCCAATCCCAAACATGTATATGCTTTGTTGTATAATCTCTGTGACTGAAACTCTTGAACTGAAAATACACCATTTTCTACAAACTGAAATCTGATCTGAAACTAAAAGAAGGTACTGCAATTCTCAAACCAAACTAACAGATCATCAAGATCTTTAGGACCTTCTTTCTGGGCTTCAAATTCTAACGAATTATTTCATAACTTGTTGAAAACTGAAAACTAAAATAAATTGAATTCCTACCTAGTTACTCTAATCAGTTGTTGAACTGCTGGTTAGGTAAAATGAAACAACCAATGCAACCATTCAAGCATTATGTAATTTGATGTATTTTGTGGCATTTTCTTGTTTGTGATCAAAACTGAGATTCTAAAACCAATTATAACCTTGTCAACAAATGAGAAGATAAAGAAATACTTGATTTTCTTTGTTGACTCTAGAAACTGTACAAAAGGATCTTCCAAGATATATACACTAATGTTTAACTGATCTAAGCAACTGTAAAATTGCCCTAGATGGCCTCCATGCCATGAAAGTGAAATGTCATGTTCGTCTTTATCACCCTGCATATTTTAAGATAAGCTTTGTGATGATATTTCTACCCTGTGGAAGGATTGTTGCAACCTATTACATATGGGTTTTAATGGGACTTCATGGATTTTTGCATGTTGTTCATCCTTTTCTTTGGAGATATTATACCATATTTCCTTTAAAAAATGAAATGATTCAAAACATAGTGGCATATAACTTTCCTGTGTCATCTGATCAAACGTCTCAATAGAATTTGATAACTGCACTTGTGAAACTGAAGAATCCTAATTAAGATTTTCATTGTCTTCTTTGTTGTCAATATGAATACCTAAAGACTACTGATTTTTTATTGCTTTAAAGTTTTCTCTGCTGAACTAAAATGAAGCAAAACAAAGAGGCAAAGAAGCTTCATTTATTTCCAAATTTTTTTCACTTTCTTCCTCACTTTCATAGCTTATATGAATAAGATGATCATTGTTTTCAAGCTGTTGAAACTGAATTTCTTTATTTCCCAAACTAGTTTTTAATTACTCTGTAAAGTTAGTTTGGATTTTAAGAACATAATTATCATCATACTGATCATATTTAGGCAAATCATTAAAAGAAGTAATGTCATAAAACATACTCATTAGATCACCAGATTGCCTCTCCATATATTGCTCTATAAATCTATCTTCTAATCTATGGTAGTTGGAATTAGCAGGAATTTGTTCATGGCTATCAACCTCTTCTTTTTGTGAAATAAATGTGTCATTGTGATTTTGAACAAAAAATTTATCTTTCATGGTGATCTTCTATATCCTTTCCTCTATTTTTCTTACCAAAATGTCGAGTTTTACCTCTGCAATGTTGTTCTTCTCCACTCCTGCTTTCAACTTTTCTCTTCTAATTTGTAGATTAACTTCTACATCTACTGCAATGTTCTGCATCTGTTCCAGTGTTGAGGGGTTTCTTTCTCTTAGCTGAAATTCTATCTTTGGATCAAATGCTTTTGGATAATGCAAGAGAGCTAAATCAGGAGGAGGTCTTATATTTGATGGCATTGAATAATAGATTTGATTAAATCTGTCAGAAAATTGTTGTATTGTTTCATTTGGCTGTCTTTTAACTTATTATATTCTTCTATGATCACAAAAAGATTGACTTTGATTATCCATCTATCAAGGAAAAATTTGACAAACTGTTGGAAATTTGAGATGCTTGCAATAGGTAGATTCTTGAACCAACTCTTTACTCTACTTTGCAAAGAGAGAGCAAAAATTCTGATTCTAACATCATCTTCATCAATCTCAAATAAGTCCAAATAATTCCCAAAACCTTGAATATGTTTTTGGGCAGTGATTTTACCATCTTCTCCATCAAACCTAGGGAGATACTTGTAATTATTGTTAAGGAAAACATG
Source organism: Pinus tabuliformis (assembly GCA_031772625.1). Classification (NCBI taxonomy): domain Eukaryota; kingdom Viridiplantae; phylum Streptophyta; class Pinopsida; order Pinales; family Pinaceae; genus Pinus; species Pinus tabuliformis. Next base: position 721,541,773 of record CM062813.1, read on the forward strand.
GAGTGTAGGAGGTAAGATGAGTGGCTTATACCAATTAGAAACTTTCCAAGGTACAGGAATATGTACAGGGATTGTAATATCATTTTTGATTATTTGATATTTCTTGATTGGAAAATGATGATCATAAGATTCAAAAGAATGCTGCTCAAATGTGTAAGGAGATTTTATATTTACAATTTTCAAAGGAAAATAATTAGAAACTAATCTAAGATCTTCTTTAAAATACAATATACATTGAAAAACCTTCTTTGTGAGAAAAAACATGATGTCTTGGATAACAATCCAAGTTAGAAACCTGATCTTCCGATATTTTTCTTTCAGGTTCATTCCTCAAGTGGAGTTTTGATTGTGAAATTGATTTGGAGTCGCCCAGTGGATGATTTTAACCTTTGTGTGTCTGATCACTATCCACCATCATATATCAGATCTGAACTTGTAAAATATTTCTGAGGAAAATGTTAGTCGTCCCCAGTTGAATCGCCAGAAATGTTATTGCTCTGATAATTCTTTTGAAGTAAAAAGAAAGAAAAACCAAAGGTAACCAAAAACCGCTTTTGGAAACCAGGACCTAGCCTTCCTAATGCCCAGAGAGGTCTCTCTCTTTAAAATTTAACTTTGTTTTAGTTAAGATGTGTTTAGGCTAGTTATGATTGTTCAAGGGGTTTTTTATTTGTATTTGAGATTGGGTGGTGGGATCTGCTTAGACAGATGGATAAAATGATGTCTTTTATACCATTGGGCTATGGAGTCAAACAATAAGGAAGCAAAACTAGATTAACTCAGTAAAGGGAATGTTCCAAGGGCAAGATAGCAGAGTGCTTTTTCAGATCTTTGAGACGGAGGAGTGAAAGGGTTTCACTTGGGGTGAGAGAGAAATTAAGGGTTCTCAAACTCGGATAATGAATGAGTAATGAAGGGATACTCAATATCAAAGGGCAATTAAGAATCCTTTAACCTTGATATTCAAGAAATCAATCTAAACCAAAGAGCAATTAAGAATTATTTAATTTAGATATCAACAGAAAACATTTAAATGTATAACTGTTAAGACAGAGTGTAATTAAACAAGTTTTGAAGTATTATTCCAGTTATAACATTTAGAGCGATAAACACATTAAAGATTATGATAACTTTGAGAAAAATAACAATAACACATGAAAATACTTGTCTGAAATTCGCTCAACACATGAATCCTTGGAAATATCTGATATTTATTTATCAATCTAGTTTGCTGGCTCAACAAATGATACAATAACCTTCTGGGTCTTCTGATCAAAAAGTCCATAGAAATATCTAATATAATCCACCCAAATTACTTCAAATGAAGAAGTATTTATACAAATTTTAAACTGAAATATCTTGAAAAAATATCAAGATTGGTTTTACAAATATCTCAAACTGTTTTACATTAATAGAAATTAAATAAAGGACACTCAAAACTAATGAATATATTTGGCACTATATTTATGGATTGATGGTGACAAAGAAGATAAATTCGAATTTGATAACAACTCTTAATTGATGATGAGACTTTCAAGTCACTGACTGCCTCCTTCCTTTGTGCATTCTGCCCTAGAAATTCTACAAAATTAGGGTCCAGTGATACATTTATATATCTCAACCCGAGATATATGTGTAAAACTTGAAAGAGGTTATTGTATATACGTATGTTATTGAAATAAACCTCTTTCAAATTCCAAAAATTCAGCTCCAGTTGTTCACAATATTCTCTGCAAAAAGATGTAAAAAAATAGGACTTTGCACAGTCTGAAAAATAGGCTGCGAAGATATGAATTTATCTCCCTTTTTGTAATACATGTGTAAAAAGTGAGATAGGTTTTTGTAGATTGGCCTTTTATTAACACAAACCTCCTATAGTTTCTCAAAATGAATCTTGGATTAGCGAAAATAGTTTCTGCAACATTATGACTTAAACAAGAAATTTCTAGAAAATGTACCATCTCTGCTCTCATTTCATCTTTTAACGTTAATTTTCTTTTAACTGTTTTTACCTTTACTTTGGATAAACTTTATTGTTGCTGATGAAAGTGTCTTCATCTCTGTTTAACCCTTACCACCTCCATGTTTACTTTCACTGTTTACCTTGATTGCTCTTTTTTTCATCTATCTTCACTTTGACATAAATTTATTTTATCTGTATGCTTTGTAACTGTCTTCCACGTTTTTTGTCTTCCCGTTGGCTGTGTTTATTCTCTTTGATTTTTCAATCTGATACACTTTTACTGATACTCTTTCATCTGGCTTATTTATCTTTTTCCTTTTACTATGCATTTTTTACTTTCACTGTAACCTTTTAGCTTTTACTGTACATCTTCAAATGAGAGGGTCGTTCTGCTTTTTTCTCAAAATACCTGGAATTTGGGTGAAATGACTTCAAATTGGTTTTCTCGGTAACTGTAGAAGTTTGAATGGGCTCTGGTACGGACTGAGAACTTGATTGGGGTCTCTACAACTTCTTAAGGAGTGAAATTGAGGTCAATTTGTGATTTCAGCGTTTGAAGGTGTCGCAATGGCTTGTAGAGGTTTTACAAAGAAATTGATTGAAAAAGGCCAAATAGGGCTTCTCGGCCTTTTTATTGAACAACGATCATTTTTTGGCGGGCGAATTACAAATGAATAGTGGGCAGTTTTTCGGGTTGGGCGAGGAGCTGGTTTCCTAAGCCATCATACTGCTTTATCGAGGAGGTGGTTTCCTAAGCCATCGCATCGCTTTATTGAGGAGGTGGTATTTTGGCGAGGTCACCCTATCTACCTTAACAGTTGACACGTAGCAGACGGGGCTCCGAGAACTACAACTTTATCGAGCGGGTAAAGGTCGAATATCGGGTGAATCCGATATGGCAATGAATCGTTAGATTCAGGTGCTAACGATTGGACGGTAGTCAGGTGACAGATCAGCACAGATGAAATGGGAAAAGGTTTTAGGGGGGCCCGGGGCTGTAATTAATGGTGGTTTGTGATTATTCTGGAGTTAAACACGGAATTAAATGATCGGAAGGGGTTAATGGAGGATTTATATTAACTTTATGGAGAATTGGTGAGTTAAGAAGGTTTTGTTGGGGGTATAGGGTAAAAATATAGTTTATAGTTAAACTAAGGGTAGGGGTAATATATATGGGGATTTATTTATATACGAGGAAAAAGGGTATATTGGGAGCTATATTATTAAGTTAGAAATTAATATGAACTGAAATGAGCGGAATGAAAATAATACTAAGTATAATGTAATATTTGGGATTTTCCTTTACATACACTTATACTTAGGATAAACTATTTTTGTGGGTATTTTGAGTGAAATGGAATTTAACATGGGGTTTTTTACTTTTCATAAGCAAATGGAGTTTAACCTTAGGAAAAAGGGTTTTATTAGGGTAATGAAGGGAAATGACTTTTATGAACGGAATTCTAACACTTGATGTCCATAAGTCATTAAGTCGAGGGTCCAGTCCCACCAAAAGTCAGAGAAATTCTCTCAACCTTTATGACTTGAAGGATTTTTAGTACTAGAACATACTTGTGGATGGGGAAATTAGTAAGTATAGGGATGAAATGAATGAGGGGGAGTCAATTAAATCAACTTGTAAACCTCTATTTTTGCTTTCTTAATTGCTCATATACATTGAAACATATGATTAAGCATGATAAATGTGCTTTTGTCCAATCAACTTTATACTTTAGCAAGCTTTCTTCTACTTACCCATTACTTACCCTAACATTTTTTTTATTTTTTTTACTTACTTGGGTGCATTTAGGCTAGCAAACTCTTTTCTTTCCTTTTCTTTGATAAAAAAATATCTAATTCTAACCTTATATCTTCCAAGGGCTCAAATTAAGTTGATGAGATCCCTATCATTCTCTATTTTAACTATGGATCTGCCAAGATTAAACTATTTGGCTAGATCTTTATTCTCTATCCATCAACATTAAATTTAAAGCATGAAAAGTTAAGATTAAGTTGTTTGACTTATCATGGACTATGGTATTTTAAACAAGCTACACATTATCATTATTTGCAGAAAAAGTAAAATAGTAGTGGCATTTGAATTTGCACACTTTCATGATCTATTTTTATATATTTTTGTGGGGTTCATATTTTTCACTTTTTTTATCTTCTTTTTTTTTGTCCTTTGATTGTTCTTTTAGGACATACCCTCATTACATTTTTTAATTTGGGAATACATTTGCAGAAAGAAAAGGTATGTACAATATTACAATACTGACCATAGTCAATTCAAAATTATGAATCCTATTATTATAGGACCCTAACAGGATGAAGAAAGTAAAATTAGCATTTTGTTCTCACCTCAAGTATTAAATGAGAGAGACAAGTATGCCACTCTAGTTAGCGAGAAAAGACATGTTGTTAATTTAGTTCACTATGTTTAAGAATTACCATTTTCATGATTACTCTTATATCTATCCATAGTAGTATTGATTGACATGATTCAATGGTTTACTATTTTTGAGAGATTTTCTATTCTTTTTTTTTTTCAATAGTGTTTGGGAAACTTGACATCAAAGTCACATGGCAGGAGACAAAAAATACATGAAAATATGAGTATCTATATGATGATCCCCAAAACATGATACATGGGATATGTTTTATATTATATATTAAAAATATAATAAATTAGTGAATTGCACATGAAATATGAAATATATAAAACACTTACATGATGAGAATACAAATTCAATCATACAACTAATGCATATAACCCAAATATCATTGAGTGCAATCTATCTCTAAACCAAAAATCATCAACAAAGAGGCCTTAAATGGCTTGTAGAGTCCATAAAAATCACACAACAACAAATAACTAGTACTGCATACCATCAAAGTCATTGCCTATATTGAGATCCTCATCATCAACTCACCCTCTAGGCATTAAAATTAGATAGCAAAAGATTAACATGTCAATTTGAGTTTTTTTTTGAGTGATTGGTACTTTTTTACTAGGGTCATGATAGAGGAGTTCAGCAGTCAATGCCACCAACATCGAGGTACATAGAGGGTGTGGTCATTTTAATTAAATGCTAGTTCCATACCCTCATACATAGAAAAATCCAATGGAAACGTTGCAATCCCCCAAATCTTGAAAATCATTAAGTTTGTTGTATTTTGAGTAGAATAAATAATTCTAGTTTCTCAATATGAGATCCAATGAGGTTGGAACTACTCTCAAACACCCTGACTCAATTAATGGTAATATTAAAAATTTAAGTAAAAGGATGAAAATGAATGAAAATTCCTTCTAGCATTGTTTAATCGCCCTTAGTTGCACTGCAAAACCTTTGAAACCTCCAAACATGTGATTTAATTGTGTAAGAGTGAGGCAATAAATCGATTTTAAGATGATTCTTTCACTAGACACATGTCCAAATTTTGGGAAATCAATAGGGCTCGTGTCCCACACCAATTAAACGTTTATCCTATGAATAAGACATAAGTCAAAATCATGTCAAACACATGTCACCCATGTATCATGTCTGACATGTGAAATGTGTGACACAAGGGGAAGGAGAGTATGTGTCATGTTACTTAGCTTGTCTTTCTTGTCTCGGGGAAAATTCTCCAACATTTGTGTTTTAGACATTATTTTCCAAGGGGAAGGATATTGTTAATGAACGATATTAACCCTCAAACAATGACGTATTTTCCACTATTTCAGAATATGTGCCAAATTTTGGGCACGCAAGAGGTAGACATAATTAATACCTTCATACAATCAACCTATACTAGCAAGTAAAATTGCTTCCAGGTAAATTCCCCCTTGAGAGGAATGATGCAAAATATGAGATCACGTTAATGATGGATGAGATCCAACTTCAACTATGGGAAATGGATAAGCACTTAGAAAGGATTGAGACCATCACTTTGCATGGCAAGAGGTTAGTCCCCCCTTATAGTGGTGTGGATCTAGACTAATTGAGGTTTCCAACTCCTCCTTATGGTTGTTATTACTATGGTTATAGAGGTCAATTTTTGTGTCCTTGATATATGTTCATGGCTAGTTGTTACTATAAAATCTCAAGATGATATGCCTTGGTCTTATTATAGTTTTGAGGACATATATTTTCTTCTTGAAAATGTTAGTATATTACTGTATTTTTTAACAAAATTCCTACTACTTTTCCTTTGGTCAGGTTACGCTAGTGATAGGCCAAGGAAAACAATAGGTTAGTAATGTTGAATTCACACTTATACTAAGAGAGAGGGGGTGAATCACTGTAAGAAAACTAATTATTTAATCATTCTAGAACCATAAGAAATAAATCTCATAAGAAACTTATGAAACACAGGTTATAAGTCTAAATCTTTCCAAGAGAAAGATCACAAAACTTATTTATATAATAGTTCTTCGTAGGCATCAACCTATTGTTACAAAAATTTATAGGAGCTAACTTATTAGAGACACCAATCACCTCATGTTTATGAATTTGTTGGTACCAACCTACTAGAGACACCAATCCCCTTAATTTCAAGTATTATTAGGCACCAACCTACTAGGGACACCAATCCCTCTGCTTGCAAATGTTTGTTGGTACCAAACTGTTAGAGACACCATTTCTTTTTGCAATATGCTTTGTAAGCTGTTTTGCAATTTTCCACTTAGCTACTTTGTTCTATAGCTCCGCGCAGTCACTTCTTACCGTGTTATTTTAAAATAGGTGATTCCTTCAACCCAAAGATTCAAACTCTATGCTTTATCAATGGAACACCTTCATGATTGGTTCTTCCTTGAACCCACTTTTCAAAATCGGTGCTTACAACACCAAAACATTATATCATATGCCCTTTTTATATGTTCGAGCATTTATACGATCCTCAAAACTCTATATGTTGTGATAATTGTCATAATACTAAATTTTGGCCATATACAAGGATATCTGGGGAAAATTCCCAAAATTTTTAACACTAGAAATACTTGTGAAACAACTTTCTTTTGGTTCTCTTAGATGGGAAATATTTTTGTCAAATGTGGGCAAACTTCTTGTCTCTTGATGACTATGGACCATTGGAGTATCAGAATATCAAAAGATGGATGAAAGACTTACTTTGTAAACATCATGTTATGGAAAGGTTTGATGTGACAGACAACACTTGACACCAAAATCTTTGTCAAATAAAGTTATCGAGCTTCTCATTACAAAACACCAAATTTTAGTGTTACATCAAGATATCAAAAAACTACCCAAAAATGACTGACACTAAAAATCATTGCAAAACTAAGTTCTTTTGCACCAGGATGATGGTAAATATGTATGTCAAGTGTCAACAACCTTTGTGTCAATTGACGGGATGCCAAAGAATCCTATTGCATAACAAAAGTCTTTATATGGTTTTGTCCTAGTCAATAGACTTCAAATAATGCATCCTATTCACGCCAATAATTCTCATTAATTGATGATACCAATATATTAGAGCACCAAAGAACCATAGAATCTGTGCTTTTAACAAAATGTTGATATGCCAATATGATAAGGGTCCTTAATCTGTCAATTGTTACACCTAAGCACGTAAGGCTGTGATTGGGGGCTAATCATATATTAACAGATTGGAAAATCTTTGAAATTGTACATTAACTAAAAAGGTTGATATGTTGAGGGCCTTAACCTTAAGTACTTGAGTGCTGCAATTAAACACTATATGGTCGAGGGTTGTACCCAAGAGCTTACTTGGACTTGAAATACCACATAAATTCTCTAACAAAATCTCTAATATAACGACTATTCTCCTCAACGTGGTAGTCGAAAGTTCATTACATAAGATGTTTCTTATGCAAATACACTTTAACTTTCATCCCACATCACGCAGGGGATTTTCTGGTACTATACAACAATATTAGGAATGTCGCCCTCCATCCTTGTTTATCTTGGTCGTTGATTTGACCATTATTACCCCGCCATAGCTAGTAGTAACACATTCGATTTGCGTTTACTTTCAATTAGTTAAGTCATTGACAAAAAATTAAACAACACTGCGTAAAGTTAACATTATAAACTAAATTAATTTATTTTTCAAATATATATATATTTTTTGCATTTTGATTGGTTTAGTAGAGTTAACTCTTATTATGCAATGATGCCTATGTAGATGCAGTTGTAAGTTCATAAGAGCCAATGTACGTGCACGTCAGTTCCTTGAACCCTCTGTTTGAAAGTGTATTGTACTGTGAAGGCATCACTATCCCATTGTTAGCAGGTGAGGTTGTATTTTAACACGATGTAAGCCAAACACGTTGTAAGTCATCCCTTTAAAATGACGATGGTGCTATCAGGTCAACTAAATTTTGTTGACGTGTCCATGACGATAGATGGAACCTGTACACTCCTCATTTTTAATATGATACCACTGCATTTATTTATGTATGTTAATTAAAAAACGAAGGCCATATTTTATAAGATTTATAAAAGGAAGGTCGACTCTATTTTGTAAAAAGGCTAGGATTTATTTTATAAGAGAAAATCAATATAGATATATATATATAAATTATATATTTTAAAATTAAAAAAAAAACAATTTTATTTTATAACCCTGTGAATCTAGTTTATATTTTATAGAGCATTTACATCTCACATTATAGATACAATTACAATTTTTAAATGCATTCATAAGAAACACTAAAATTATTGAACTAATTAACTTGATAAATGACACAATAAATAAAATAATTATATAACATTTAGAAATGAAACAATAAAACAACGACCATACTTATGACTAATATTTAGACCACTTACCTTTATTACATCGTAACAATACAAAATAAATTAGTGCTATGCAGACTTGTCTTTCAATTTGAATATTATTCCTTTCCTCCTTCAAGGTTGCTCCGGCTCCAACCTGAAGAAGGGAAAAGCGTATTTTAGAACTCAGTATGCCTTCGCACATTTGTGGGCGGCTTTATCACTACAGTTATTTATTTATTTAAAATAAATTATATTAAATCAAAATAAAATGACAACTTGCATGTCATCAACGCCACTTGATTTTAAAATTGAGTGCTTACGCCATCTTAAGAAAGTATTATTATACAAAGTAAATTTCACTAAAATAAAATGAAATGTCGCCAATATCACTAAATTGCATCTAATTTTCTTTTAGCAGTTAAATGTGAAAAAAAAAAAAAAAAAAAAGTGTAATATCATGTTCTCACATATACGTAAATAACATCTGAAAAAATAAAATGTTGTTAATAAGGGTATATTTTGATGTAAATGTTAATTAAAATATATTAAATATTAATATAAATAAAATGTATTAATGTTAAGTAAAAGTAGTATTAATGTTAAGTAAAAAGTAGCATTTTGTTGTTAATAAGGGTATATTTTGATGTAAATGTTAATTAAAATATATTAAATATTAATATAAATAAAATGTATTAATGTTAAGTAAAAATAGTATTAATATTAAGTAAAAGTAGCATTTTGTTCTCATTTTAAGTATTAAATGATGGGGACATGTATATTAATTTTGTTTATGGGAAGAGATCATGTTAATTGGATTCACTATGGTTATGAATTAGTATTTTGGTGATTATTTTTGTATTTATATGTGGGCTGAAATGGATGGGTATTGTTTTTTTTGGAAGTTTTTTAGAGTATTTTGGAAGTTTATTAAGAGCATTCTATGTTGATTAATAATGGTGGCTAATACAATAAGCGATGGCATGGTTCAATTGGGTTTATGTTTTTGGCAAGAATTTTTATCATTTTATTTTGGTTGATTTAATTGGTTTTTTTTTTGGCAAGAGTTTCTGTCATTTTATTTTGGTTGAATGATGTTTGAGAAGCTTCACATCTAAGTCACATGACATGAGGACACATAACACGAAGGGCATAAAAATATGAATATCTGACAACTCACACAATGACCTCACAGAACATGACATATAAGACACATTCAGTATTATATATTAAAAAATATAACAAATTAGTGAATTACACATAAAATATGAAATATATAAAACATTTGCATAATGAAAATACAAACTCAATCATACAACTAATCAATAGAACGAAAATAGCATTGAGTGCAATCTATCTGTGAAGCAAAAATACATCAACAAAGAGGCCTTAAATGGTTTGTAGAGTCCAAACAAAATCATGCTACAATAAATAACTAGTACCACATATCATCAAAATCATTTCCTATATTGCTATCCTCATCATAAATATCACCATCTAAGCAATAAAATAAGATAGAAAAAGATTAACATGTCAAATAAAGATTATGTTTGAGTGATGGTACATTTTTACTAGGGTCATGAGAGAGGAGTTCAACAATCAATAACACCAACATCAAGGTATATAGAGGACATGGTCATCTTAATTAAATGATAGTTCCATACTCTCATACATGGAAAATTCTAGTGGAAACTTTGCAATCCCCCCAATCATGAAATCCCGATAACTATTCTGGATTTTGAGTGGCATAAAAAATTATGCTTTCTTCATATGAAATTCAGTGAGGTTGGAACCAATCTCAAATATCCTGACTCAATTATTGGTAATGTTACAAAATTAAGTAAAAGGATGAAAATGAAAGATAGAAGAGAATGTCATTTTTTATTTAGGAATTTAACATTACTACTAATTGTAGAACATTAATAGGGCCTAGACCAATCCACTTCCTAACACTCGAATCCCTTCTATTAGATATATATATATATATATATATATATATATATATAATATTTTGTAAAAGAATATAAAAAGGGTTTAGTTTAACTTACAAATGAAATGACTTTTTTCAATGGAAATCACCAAAATCGGAAATATAATTTCAAGATTTTTTGTTATTTAAAATACAAATTTTGAATGCGCAAATAGATTCAGCTCCTTGAAAAAAATTGAAGCACTAGAATTATACATATTAAAAAATTAAAACTCAAACTTTTAAAAATTTCAATTAAAATTAAAATTAACCAAAAAACATGTCATGAAAAAATATCTTTTCCTCTATAAGTTAAACTACACCTATAAAATATTGTTAAAAAAATAAAATTAAACTACACGTATAAAATATTGTTAAAAAAATAAATAAAACAAAAATAAAACTTCTATCTTAAAATAAATTATTTACTATATAAAACTTCGTTTCCTTTTCCTAAAACAATATTCAAATCACCGGACTTTATATCTCACACGAAACCAGGCTTGGTCATAGATTTGACATTCCTTTATTTTCCTTCCCTCGATAAGCACTTGACATATTGTTATTCTACCTGGCAATGGGCTACCCCACTTGACAGTGCTGTGAATCCCGCACTTGACAATGTTGTGAATCCCAAACCCATTGAGGTTTCCACCTTTCCATATGTTTAGTAGATTTGAGGTGAGGTTTTATGGTCGAGATATATGTTTAAGGCTAGTTGTCACTATAAACTCTCATGATGACATGCCTTACTCTATTATAGTTTTGACAACATATGGTATCTTCTGAAAAAGACATTCAAGGGTAAATATGTGTACTACATCTCATTTTTAGATGTTTTTTCAAGAATATATAAATTTATTTCTTCGAAACGAAATTTGAAATTTTTGATAAGTTTAAATAGTTTGAAGTTCTTGTAAAAAATTAAGGCATTAAGGATAGACAATGGTAGAGAATTCTGTGGGAATGAATTTGAATAATTTTGGAAGAAGTGCAATATGTTACTCCATACAACCCTCCACAAAATGGAGTTACAGAAAGGATGAACACGACACTAATAGAGAAAGCAAGGAGCATGCTCAATGGTACTGAGCTAGAACATGAATTCTAGGCAAAGATAGTGGACACTATGTGTTATCTAGTAAACAAATCACCCTCATCAATGTTGGATGACAAGACTCCACATGAAGTATGGACTATAAGAAACCTTCTCTTCAACATTCTTGGGTATTTAGCATAGATGATAATTATGTACATTTTCCAAAGGAGAATAGGAGTAAGCTAGATAAGAAAGTTGAAAGTGTACATTTATGGTATATAAAGATGGTCTGAAAGGTTATAAGTTTTGAAACCCAAAAACTAAGAAGATTGTGTATAGTTGAGATGTCTTATTTAGAGAAGTCAAAGACACTCCCAAACATGAAGTCGTACCAAGGGAGAAAGAACCAGAAAATATAGCGTTTGTAATGAAAGATGATGGATCAAACTCTACAGAAGAATAGGAATAAGAAGATGAAGAAGCACATACTTGGTATTGTAGAGATCGGTTGGGGAAAGAAGGTAGCCATAAAGGTAAACCCCATTGAATTTTTGTTCAAAATTTTCTTTGCTTATTAATGAAGATTATCCTAGAAATATTAGGGAACAAGCGCTTTTAGGGAATGGCAAACTCTAGAAAAAGGCTATGGTTGACGAAATGACAGTCTTAGACAAGAATAGGCTTGGTATCTAGTAAAGTTACCACCTGGAAGAAAACCCATTGACAACAAATGGGTCTTTAAAAAGAAATTGAATGAAAAAGGCATAGTGGGGGAATACAAAGCTCGATTAGTAGAAAAGGATTATTCCCAAGTAGAAGGAATTGACTTTGGTGATATATTTTCTCCTATTGCCAAGTTAACTTCTATTAGATTTATTTTATCTATAGTTGTTACTTTTTTTTTTGAAGTAGAATAAATGGATTTGAAGACAAAATTCATACATGGGGATCTAGAAGAAGAAATTTAAATGAAGTAGCGAGAAGGCTTTGCTTTGAAGGGAAAGAAAGAGCTAATATGCAAGTTGAAAAAGTCCGTATAATTGTTAAAGCAATCACCAAGGATGCAGTATAAAAATATTGATACTTATATATTGGGACTTGGCTTCATAAGGAAAAATGTAGATCACTACAAATATTTCAAATTAGTTTGTGATCGTGATATTTATTTGGTCTTGTATGTGGATGATATTGTTGTTGATTGGAAATGATAGGGAAATCGTCTAGGAAGTGAAAACTCAGTTTTCCTACAAATCTGACATGAAGGATATCAATACTACAAATTTTATCTTTAGCATGGAAATTAAAAGAGATTAAGAAAACATAAAATTGTGGTTAAGTTATAGGAAGCATGTACATACAATATTGCAAAGGTTTAATATGAAGGAATATAAATCGATAAAGGTGCCTATTCCTGTAAGTGTAAAGTTATCTACAGATCAATATCCTTAAGGCACAAGAAGAGGAAGAGGGCATGTCCCATTTTCCATATGCTAGTGCTATTGGAAGCATGATGTATGCGATGTTTTGTACTAGACCAAACATGATTGCACATGCATGGATGGATAGTTACGATCCTTCTTGAGAAATTGTATTGATCGATGGATGAACATTGGTAGTTACACCAATTAACATCTTGACAAATGTCTGGATTTTTCTTTAAAACTTTGATTATGAAATTTATGTGTTTCAGTATTATCCCTTTAATATATTCTTCCCGATATGCATTTATTCCATTTCTTTAAGGATCATTTCGACATCTTGACTTAAAACGTCAATAAGATCGGTGTGTAAATATGAGGAGGAACCAACATCACGAGCACTCCAGGTCCTCCATGATCAAAGTAGAAAATAAAGAAATCATCACTCAACCATCTATCCTCTATTAGCTTTCATATTTTTTCCTCCTGGATTCATGCCAAAAGCGATGCTACCCATTCTTCAATTATTCCACTACAATTCAATACTTTTAAATGCTAGGCATGAAATGGCTATGTGAATTATCCCTAGATCTCCAAACACATAGGATGTAGGTTATTTATGAAAGTAAAATTATTTTCCATTCTGTACCATGTATATTAGGAACTAAAAAGCGATGCTACCCATTCTTCAATTATTCCACTACAATTCAATACTTTTAAATGCTAGGCATGAAATGGCTATGTGAATTATCCCTAGATCTCCAAACACATAGGATCTTGGTTATTTATGAAAGTAAAGTTATTTTCCATTCTGTACCATGTATATTAGGAACTAAAAAAGATGTTTGCATGAGTCTAACACCAGGAATTGACTTGTAGACAACCCATCGTAGAACACATCTTACAAAGTAAGCATGTTGCGAACCTCTGACCTGAATAATTTCTTGTAGAGTAATTCTATCATGCTATGCTAACTACTCTGTTTTGCTTCTTTCAATCTTCATAATGAAAATACGTATGGAACACCAAAAAGAAAAAAGGGCATTGAGGAATTTAGTTTATGTACGCATTGTGTGTCGAGGAGCCTCATTATTCACTATGAATAATTGGGTAAAGATCCCGATGGATCCGTGTCTAGGAGTGGAATGTGTCATGGGACTGCCTATACATGTATATCTACACATTTAGGGGACGCGCAGACCTGCTCAACTTTGAGATAACCAATAAAATCAACCCTTCCAATTTTATTGAGTGTGCAAGTCCCTTAAGATAGTGGTTGGGTGATGTTAGTTTTGACGGAGCTTTCTCAAGAGATATGTGCATGCAAGGTGACCAATAAGATATAAAATCCATGTCTCCAACACCCCTATCGACCTTTTTCAGATCCGGGAAGTTTCCTCTACACTGAATTTTCCAAAGTTTCTCGAGTTGTCATAGATGCCATTTGAAACTGTTCCTCATTAAGCTAGTGTGCCCAAGCTTTGACACCATGATCTTGCTTAAATCTTCAGCCCAAGATCCATGTTTATTGATTTCTTGGCTATATTTTTTCATCAATATAATCTTCAGTTTTATCAGCAAAAAAGGGGCGTGCCATAATGCTGCTACGGTCATATATACATTTTTTGTCACATAATGGGTTATTCAATAGGTTTCTGAGGTGTTTTACTTTGAGCTAGGAATGGCGTTGTGTTTATGCATTTCTCTGGCGAGAAAAAAAGTCAACAGATTTTCTCGTCCGAGTGTTGAAAAAATTCTTGGATTAGTGTTTTACAATGTTTTGTCTGAGAGTTTGGTCAAGTTAATGCCAAAGTTAAAAACTCTCGAACAAGAGGTTGATCATTTTTTGACTGTGAAGTTTGATAAAAAATAACTTGGGCGCAGATTTTTGGCTGAGAGTTTAGATTGTATTTAAAACTCTCGACTGAGAGTTTAGATTCCATTTAAAATTCTCGTATGATAGTTTAGATTCCAATCAAAATTCTTTGTATGAGAGTTTATATTCAATTTAAAACTTTCGTATCAGAGTTTAGATTCTATTTATTTTTCTAGAGTTTCGATTTTTGTATAAGAGTTTAGATTCCATTTAAAATTCTCATACGAGAGTTTACATTGTCGTATGAAAGTTTAGATTCTCATATGAGAGCTTAGATTCCATTTGAAACTCTTATATGAGAGTTTAGATTCTATATACACTCTCGATTGAGGTTTTAGATTCCATTTAAAACTCTCGATTGGGAATCTATATTTTAATTAAAACTCTCATCAAAAACTCTCGGTTGAGGGTCTATAATTCTCTTAGCCGAGAGTTTTAACGAGGAAATATCACCATGGTTAATACAAACTAGAGTTGTGAAAAAAAAAATATGATGGTTCAAATATCTTGGGCAAGATTTTTTTTTCCTCTCCTATGTGAGAGTTTTTCTAGGCCAAGAGTATTTATCAACAAAAATTAGGAAAAAATCCACATTTTTCTTGAACTAAAAACTTCAGAGGAACCAAATCATTGCAAAATTTAAGAGTTAGATGAAGTGTTTGATACCACTAGATTCAAATATAAATCTAGTTTCTAATTATATAATATTTTTTTAGTTTCGGGAAGAATTGATATTTATTACTAATTTTATACTAAACTGTATCACTACAGATTTTGAGAGTTCTAAAAATTATCTGAATTGAAAATTTAATAACTTCAAAATCAAAACACCAAATCATTTGAAAATTCACATGGAGCTTCCTCTCTTCATCCTCTTCAAAACAATATTTCTAGATGACTTATTGATGATCACATTAAAAAGAAAAGTGATGGATCATTGATTGTGTTGAAAAATCACCATTTTTTTTGTCTTACCTTATTTCATGAAATGATAAAACATAGTGATTGAATTTGAACATTCCTCAAAAATATTCCATGTTCTAATGCAATCTATGTATATTGTGATGATCTAATTTTTTTCCCAAAATGTATGACCATCTATAAAGACCATGGTAATTTTTCTTGTTACTCATTATACTTGCCTAAAATTTTCAAGTATATGCAATCAATAAACACCAAATTTTTCTATCTATATTTCCATAAATAAATAAAAACATGATTACAGAGGAAAGACAATTCTCTACAAATCTTATTTTTACTGTAAAGCAATTTCTTCAAAAAAATGAGTTTCTAGCAGTTGAAGTTAAAGAAACATAAAAATTCACAATTTTCTATGCCAAAAATAGGCTAAAAGTGTTTCCCAAATTTTTGTTTACACCCTTATGAGGACATTTTGGCATTCTTAAAACATTATAACACTATATTGCAAGGACATTTCTTCTAGCTCTATATACAATGTTATCTTGAAGTTTTCATAAAGCATTTCCCTCTTTGTAATGAAGTTAAACCAACAAATTGCAAACATGGATTGTACTGCTAATGTCCTCTCAACATAAGAATAAGCCACCTATGGATTTTATTAGTGCCTAGTTGATTACATTTTAAAAACACAATTGGCTTTTCACAGTGCTTTGTGATTTCTCCAAAATGGAAATTTTTAAAAATCATTCCCCAAGACCACTTCAATGTGGCAAGTGCTCAAGTTATTTTTCTCCCATGTATAGTCTCATTCTCACCTCCCACTTAACATTGTGTTTGATATTTTTTTTCATTCCTCAGCAAAATTTGGAAGACAATTTGACAATATTGGGTTACAATCTTCTTTTTTCCACTGTCATTCATACATAAATATAAGGTTAGATTAAATTGGTTAATCACACTTTTTAACACGCCCTTCATATTTCTACGACACAAATAATAAACAATGGGATTATGATTACATGTTCTCTAGTATAGTTATAATCATGTTATCCATGTGTTTATTGGTCATTCTCCTTTCAAGATCTATAATGGGTAGCATGATTCGGCCCCTTATAGGCTACTCATCACTTTTCCTCTTACTATCTACATTGGGCAACACATCACATCATCCTTTGTTTAGAAATTGGCTATTGTTCATTCTAAGGTTGCTAATTCCCTTTAATATTTACTAGATTATTACACATCTTGTTATAATATTATCACTAACACAATGAGAAACACATGACATGTTCCTTTGTTCAGAAATTGGCTACCACCCATTTTTAGGTTTCCAATTCCTTTCAAACCCCCCTTAGGCTGGTCATAAATCCCTCCAGGATTACCATTGAAGCTTTGTACATTTTCAAACTAGTGACCATTTAGAGTTATTATACAAAAAAAAAATAATGTTTTTAGGGGTGGTGTCATCACAAACTCAAGCCTATTTGCTATTGTCCCTATATCATTCTTCAATATATTAATGAAAATGCATACCATTGAGATTTGGCTTCACTAGTGGACATCCATAATATTGTCAATATCAACCATCTCAAGTTATAGGAGCCACCTATTATGGAAGAGAAAATTTAAGTCTCCCACTTAAAGAATAATATTTTACATGTTTAGTGGCATTAAAAGTTAGATACAACAGTGGACCTCCACACTTGCAAAATTCGTGAGTATCAAATTAATTCCTTTCTTGTTGTGTGCGAGATGGTTATTCAAACTATTTTTGAAAACACCTTCCTGCATCTTATTGAGAAAGTGAAGTCACTTTATACTAGAATAGAGAGAAACTAATATGTCATGTCTAGCGTATTATAATTAATTAATATTAGTAAAATTAATAAATACATGGAAAACTTTATAAATGATGTAGGTTTGATTTACTTTAATATTGTATAATTAAAATTGAATCTTACATATATATAATTAATCCTTTATAATATCATATAAAAAATTAATAATTAATATATATATATATATATATATATATATATATATATATATTAAATTATTTTCTATTTTGATGTTTATAAAGAAATGTTGATGTGGAAGGTAGATTTATAAAGAATCATGTCTATACAAGAGAATCATGATGCTTACTCAAGTAAGATACTAGTTTTTGATGGGATACACTATAGTTTTTGGAAAGTTAGGATGGAGGCATATCCCATGTCCCTAGGATTACATGTTTGGAGCTTTGCTTTAGTTGGTTATGTTGTCCCAACAACCCCTCCTACAGATGTAGATGGTAAAAATATCTATGGAAATAATGAGAAAGCCAATAATGTCATTCTCTTTGGTCATAGTCAATTTGAACTAGTAAAGGTGATGCACTATAAGTCACCCAAGGGAATGTTGGACAAACTTAACAAGAGCCATGAAGGAGATGAGAAATTTAAGCAAACCAAGCTTCAAACCTTCAGAATGAGATTCAAGAGCTTAAGGATGAATGAAGAAGAAAGTATAACAAAATATTTCCTTAGAGTTGATGAAGTAATGAACATGATTAGAGGACTTGGTGAAGATCTCAAAGAGGAAGTAGTTGTTCAGAAGGTTTTGAGATCTCTACCTATGAGATTCAATGCCAAAATATCAATCATTGAGGAGATGAAAGACTTGAAAAATCTTAAAATGGACCAACTACATGGAACCCTAATAGCCTATAAGATGAGATTAGGAAAATAGAAGATTGAACAAAAGGAGGAAGCATTTAAAGTGTCTAAGAAAAATAAGGAGCACAAAGATCATCAATAATGTTCTATCTGTGAATCTTATCAATAGTTGGCTCATTTGTCCAGAAAATTTAAATGTGGTTCAGGTAAGTATAAGGGAAAGATACCCTTCAAATTATTTGATTATGAAAGAGTTGGGCATTTTGCTTCCAAGTGTCCTTATAAAGATAATCCATAAAAGGATAAAGTTCAGAAGCCCAGATCCAAAGCTTAAAAATATTAGAAGAATAAATCCTTCAAGAAGAAGGGGCTCTACTCCAAAGATGATAGTTCTACATCAGAAACAAATAACGATGATTCTTTTAAAGGTGAAGCTAATGAGCTCTTACTCATGGCATTCAAAGCTGACTCCAAATTCAAACATTACTCAGATCTTGAGGAAGAAGAAGAAGGAGTAGTGTATCTTGAAGGGGATCTCATCAGTGCTCTTGATGAGTTAAAGAAGGCCAGAAATAAGAACAAGAAACTAAAAGAGAAACTATTGCAAGCTAAAGAACGTATGCCAACTCTGATAATGAGGAGTTTTTTTATCAAAGAGAAAAACTTGAGGAAGCCATTAAAAGAAAATTCTAGAACTTCAATTAAGAGAAAAACAAAAAACATGTGAAAAACTAGAAATGAGAAGAGACTCTTGAAACAAGAGTTGATAAAAAAAGGAGATGATTTTGGATGGGGAGAGATGACGGGTGCCCAAATTGGCATCTTTTTAGCACTTGCCCAATACCTTTTAATCCATGTTTTTCCCATTTCCATCACATATTAATACCCTTTGCATCCACAGTGACAATTTTGTGGTCAATGTATGGCTATCCTCTTTATTTGCCATTTCAACACTTATTCTTATGCATTTTTAGGAAATCATCACCCTTTTGTAGTATTAGTTGTATAGAAGAGATAAGACTGCATAGGAACCTTACAAGTGGAGGTGTTGCAACTCTCTTAACGACTACTACAATTCCTTGCAAAGACATAGGTGCTAAAACTCTCGAGTGTAGTTTATGCAACTTTGTCTAAGCATAGATGTTATAACTTTGAGATATTGTGACAAGTGTTGCAACTTTTAGTTGTTGTTGTCATTTCTACAACTTTGCATGTTGCAACTCTCACCTCATTGTTGTTGTGACTCTCATCTCATCATGTTGCAACTCTCGCCTCTCCATGTTGTGACTCTTACCTCACCTATGTTGTGACTTTCACCTTAGTACAATTGTTGCAACTCTCATCATGGCTATTATTACAACTCTTGCTCAGGCTCATTATTGCAACTCTATGACAATTGCAAAAGTGCATTAGCCAACTGAAAAATTGTCATCTATCGATTAAAAAGGCTACGAATAACTATATTTTCTAATAGAGGAAAGTGACAAAGGAAAATAAGCACTTAGAAAAGGATGATGACTCAATGACTACTTGTCACACAACTATTCAAGTCAACTTATGCTTGATTTTTTTATCTTTGGGAAATTGATGTAACGAGAGGGAAGCAATTGATTCTCATGGTTTTCCATCAACTTTTTTGATTAATTTAGATAGGAAACATTATGTATAAAAAACCCTACTCTCCTTGAGTTGGGTAATGAGAAAAAATTGCATATCTAGTTCGTTGGTTAATAAGTCTTTTACTGTTATTGTCTTTCTAGTGTCATGCAATATAAAGTTATTTTCCATTCCTATTAAATTGATAGTGTGTTGAGTATCTATCACTCTACAAATTTTGTAAATTAATGCTTCGTCTAAGGAGGTAGGCCCCCCTCCTTAGCGAAGTATTGTCTATACTCATATTATATGTATAACTTTATTTACAGTACATGTTATTCTGCAATTACCCTATTTTTCCTATTGTTGTAGCACTGAATTATAATTGTTGCAACTTTGTATCATTGGTTTATCGCTATAATTAATTCATTAATATTGTTATTTATTACAAAGTAATATTTTTTGCGAGATTTATCCAAAAATTTGTGACTTAGGTCATTGCTGCGACTCTGCACTACACTAGAATACTTTGTTTTCCAGAATTTGGATTGCTCTCTTTTCGATTTGGTTCAATTGGATTATTTTGTTTACAACATTTTCTTCATAGCCCAATTTCCATTATAAAAAGGTGTGGTGTGATAGTTTGTTATTTATTGCATTATATTGCATGTGAAACTACATTTATGTTACAACAAGCAAGATCATCTTAACATTGGGGCAAATCACTTTTGACTCTTGTGTGATTTAGTTTCTACAAATGTGGACTAACTTTCCTGCAATTTAGATTAAGAAGTGTGCTCTTTACATTCCTACAAAGTGTGGATTGGATTGCATGTGTGGTGTGGATTTCTCTTGCTGACTAGTGAAAGCATATCCATATATTGCGTTGTGAGACGCATTTAGACTACTCAACTACATATTTTACTAGCATAGATGGTGCATGATAGTTTACAAGTTCCATATGAACCTTGGTTGATAATTAAATGTACAGACTTTTGGTTGTCTTTCTAAATAATTGGAAAGGTAATTGAAAGGCATGTGAGCCTTGAAGACATTTTATTAGGCCATCTATAATAGATTTTATCCTCTTGGTTAGCAATAGAAGATAATGAGGCATTCACTATAGCTTCAATAGTCTCTTAGTTAGTGAGCTCAATGATATGGTGACCTATTCACTAAACTATGGATCCAAATCCATATCATTGAAGTTGAATTGACTACTCGTCATTCTTCCTATTGCTATCTTATCGCCAACACAATAAGCTACACATGACATCCTCCTTTGTTTAGAATTTGGCTACATTCATTTTGAGGTTGCTAATTCTCTTCAATCTACATTAGCTTGTTACAAATCTTGCTATAATATTAACACTAACATAATGAGAAAAACGTGGCATCGTGATTTGTTCAAAAATTAGTTACCATTCATTGTAAGGTTTGCTAATTCCTTTCAACACCCCTTGGTTTATTATAAATCCCTCTAAGATTACCACTAAGCCTTTGTACATTTTCAAATTGGTGACCATTTACAATTTTTATATGGACAAATAGTGTTTTAAGAGATGGTGTCATCACAAACTCAAGCCAATTTGCTATTGTCCTTATATCACTCTTTAACATATGAATGATAATGCATATTACTCAAATTTGGCTTCACTAGTAAACATCCATACTACTGTTAATATCAATCATCTCAAGCTATATGAGCCACCTATTATGAAAAAGGAAATTCAAGTTTCCGCGTAGAACATAATATTCTAGATTTTTAGTGGTGGTTAGACATTAGATACATTACTAAAGCTCCACACCTACAAAATTGTTTAATAATAAATTAGTTCCTATCTTGTGAGACGTGAGACAATTGTCCCAATCTATTTTTAAAAACACCTTACATCCTCAGTAAAAAATTAAAATACTATTATAAATTAATAATAAATATATATAAAAAAATAAAATTATTTATTTATTTATTTTAATATTGAATAATTAAAATAGGAGTCCGCAGGCAGAAGAATTGCCTAGACATCTAAAAGTGGTAGGAATCCCGGAATTTTTTTTCAAAAATCTTGTAGAGACTATGTTTGAATCATGTTTTTGATGGTGGAAATGGATTCAACACGATCAAAAATTTCTAGGACACTTAATATTATGAAGTTTGAGAGCTTTTACTTGGATTTACAAAAATCTCCGCCAAATTTATTCAAAATATAACTGGAATTTCCATAACTTTCAAAACAAAAAAACATAATAGTTAAACTACAGCATTAAAATATACTCTTAAATATATATCAAATTAAAAAAAATAACAATAAAAAAACCGTTTTTTAAAATAAACGCCTTCCTGTATTATATTTAGGAATCTCAAATCTCAATTAATACACTTTACAACTAATCATTGAATGATTTATTATAAGAATAAAACTTTAATTGACATTGACATTGACATTTCATAAAACTAAGCCTACATTTTATGGAAAAGGAATTGTTATAAGCCTTTCATCCAGGCATATAATCAAATACTAGTCTATCCATGGGTTATTATAAGATATTTAATATTACAAAAACTAATTCATTCAAATTTACACATTTTTATTATTATTATTTTTAAATATTTTTATTTTTTTAATAATTATTATTATTTTAATACTTATATCCATATAAAGTTGATCCTCACCCTCAGCCTGTCATACCTTCGTTGTCTTTGATTCTCTATTTAATATTACTTCAGCTAGAAAGTTCCAAAAGCCCTTTCTAGAGAGCATACTTCATGCAAAACGGTGGATAACAAAATTAATTTAATCCACCGCCACTGTTTTCTTCCTTTTCCAACACCGAATACTCCGCATTCCTTTTCCTAAAACGACATTCAAATCATCGGATTTCAAACGCGACACGAAACCAGACTTTGATTCAATTTAAACTTATCACCGGCGGTCTTATTCGGAATTCCAAGCTTCCGTTCGTGGAAGCCTGTAGTCGCTTCAAATTATTCTGCAACGTGGTGACCGGCAGTGCACCGTTGAGATGTTTCGTATGCAAATACACTTTAATTTCCAGCGTACATCATGCGGGAGATTTCCCAGGCACTCCATACTTTACAACGACATTAGGGATGCCGCCCTCCATCCTTGTTTATATTGGTCATTGATCTGACCGTTATCTTTAAAGATGAATATTATACCTTCCATCATTCAAAGTTTCACTGGCCCGAGGGTTGGAATTTAATTTTTTTTTATTTGTTATGGTTTTATTGTTTCACGTAAATAAACGTTATCTCTAAAATTATGTATTTCAAAAGGGATGTTTTCATAATAAATTAATCTTTTACCAATAAAAATTTAATAAAAAAATTACACTTACAGAAAATTGTTTCATTAAAAGTAGCATTTAGCATTCGTTCTGAGGGGAAGCACGTAAAAGTAGCATTTCGTTCTCACATAGACAAGTATGCCACCCTAGCTCACTAGAAGAGACATGGTGTTAATTTAATTCACTATGGTTAAGAATTACCATCCTCATGATTACTCTTGTATCCATCCACAGGGGTATTGATTTTATTGGAAGTTTATTGAGAACATTTTATGTTGATTAATGATTATGGTCACTGCAACAAGCGACGACATGATTTAATGATTTACTATTTTGGGTAGATTTTCTATTCTCTTTCTTTTGTTGAATGGTGTTCTGGAAGCTTGACATCAAAGTCAAATAACACAAAAAAACAAAAGATATGAAAATACTAGTTTCTGACATGATGACTTCAAAATATAATATGGAGGACATGTTTTATATTATATATTAAAAAATATAATGCATATTGATAATATAAAAAATTAGTGAATTATACATAAAATATAAAATATGAAATATATAAAACATTTACATGATGATAATACAAATTCAAACATACAACTAATGCATATAACCAAAATATCATTGAATGCAATTTATCTCTAAACCAAAAAATATGAACAAAGACGCCTTAAATGGCTTGGAGCGCCTAAAAACAAATCATGCTATAACAAATGTCTAGTACTACATAGCATCAAAGTCATTTTCTATATTGGGGTCCTCATCATCAATTCACCCTCTAAGCATTAAAATTAGATAGAAAAAGGTTAACATGTCAAATTGAGATTTTGTTTGAGTGATTGGTACTTTTTTACTAGGGTCATGATAAAGGAGTTCAATAATCAATTCCACCAGCATCGAGGTACATAAAGGGCTTGGTCCTTTTAAATGCTAGTTCCATACCCTCATATATGGCAAAATCCAATGGAAATGTTGCTATCCCCAAAATCCTGAAAAAGTGTTAGGTCTACTGGATTTTTACTAGAATAAATAATTCTAGTTTCTCCATATGAAATCCAATGAGGTTGGAACCAATCTCAAACATCACGAATCAATTAATAGTAATATTAAAAATTTAAATAAAATGATGAAAACGAATGATAAAGCAGACTTTAAGAATATAGCATTACCATTAATTGCATTGCATTAGTAGGGCGTGGAAAAATCTGCTTCTCAATGTTGAAATTCCTTTTAACATCAAGTTTAATCGTCCTTATTTGTGCTCCAAAAGCTTTGAAAGCTCCAAACGTGTGACTAAATTGCGTGAGATTGAGGAAATAAATCAATTTTAAGATGATTCTTTCACTAGACACATGTCCAAATTTTCAGACATCAGTAGGGCTTGTGTCCCACACCAATTAAACATGTGTCCTACGAATAAGACATGAGTCAAAATCATGTCAGATACATGCCGCCCACGTATCATGTCTACCACGTGTAATGCATATCGCATGGAGAGGGAGAGGATGTATCGTGTTACTTAGCTTGTCAAATTTTTCTCGGGGAGAAATTATCCAACATTTGTGTTTCAACTGATTTTTTCAAAGGGGAAGGAGATTGTTAATGAACGAGATTATCATTCAAACAATGAGGTCTTTTACATTATTTCAGACCAGGTGCCGAATTTTGGGCACACAATAGGAAGATAGAATTAATACCTTCATACAATCAACCTATACTAGTAACTAAAAACACTTATGGGTAAAGTCCTCCTTGAGAGGAATGATTCAAAATATGAGATCATGTTAATGATGGATGAGATCCAACTTTAACTATGGGAAATGGATAAGCACTTAGAAAGGATTGAGACTGTCATTCTGCATGGCAAGGGGTTATCCTCTCCTTACAATGGTGTGGATCTAAACCAATTGAAGTTTCCACCTCCTCTTGAATTTCCAAATGTTTAGTATATTTTTATTTATGGTTGTTATTACTATGATTATAGAGGTCACTTTTTATGTCCTAGATATATGTTCATGGATAGTTGTCACTATAAACTCTCAAGATGATATGCCTTGGTATAATTATAGTTTTGAGGACATATATTTTTCTTGAAGTTAAGTATATTATTATCTTTTTGAAAAAAAAGTCTTAAATTACTTTACCTTTGTCGACGTGTTATTCTAGTGATAGGCCAAGGAAAACAATAGGTTAGTATTGTTGAATTCACACTTATACTAAGAGGGTGGGGGTGAATCATTGTAAGAAAAATACTTTTTTAAACATTCAAGAACCTCAAGAAAATAAACTCATAAGCAATTCATGAAACACAAGATATAAGTCGAAACCCTTCTAGGAGAAAGACCACAAAACTTCTTTATATAATATTTCTTTGTAGGCATCAACCTATTGCTACAACAATTTGTAGGAACTAACTTATTGGAGACACTAATCCCTTCATATTTACAAATTTTTAGGTACCAACTTACTAGAGACACCAATCCTCTTAGTTTCGAATATTAGTAGGCACCAACCTACTAGGGACACTAATCCCCTTTGCTGCAAATGTTAGTACCAAACTACTAAAGAGACCCATTCTTTTTGCAATATGCTTGGTAATATGTTCTGCAATGTTCCACTCTATTTCTCTATTTATGGGTCTGTGCAGCGACTTATCACTGTTATTTTAAACTTGGTGCTTCCTTCAACCCACTTTTCAAACTTGGTGCTTACAACACCAAAACATTATATCTTATGCACTTGTGATGTGTTCGGGCATTTATCTGATCCTCATAACTCTATATGTTGTGATAATTGTCATAACACTAAAGTTTGGCCATATAAAATGATATCTAGGGAAATTCCCAAAAATGTTAAGACTCGAAATACTTGCAAAACAACTTTCTTTTGGTTCTCTTAGATGGTAAATATTTTATTGTCAAATGTGGGAAAACATTTTGTCTCTTAATGACTATGGACCACTAGAGTATCAGGATATCTGAAGATGGATGAAAGACTTACTTTGTAAACATCCTAGTATGGAAAGGTCTAGTGTGACAAACAACACTTAGTGCCAAACTCTTTGTCAAATAAAGTTATTGGGCTTCTTGCCACAAAACACCAAATTTTAGTGTTATACCAAGATATCGAGAAAATACCCAAAAACAAATCACACTAAAAATCGTTACAAAACCAAGTTCTTTTGTACCTGGATGATGGAAAATATTTATGTCAAGTGTCAACAACCTTTCTGTCAATTGATAGGCTCAAGCATTGAAAAATCAAAGAATCCTCTTGCATAACAAAAGTCTTTATATGGTTTTGTTCTAGTCAATAAATTTCAATTAATGAATCCTATTCACATCAATAATTCCCATTAATTGATGATACAAATATATCGGAGCACCAGAGAACCATAGAATCTGTCCTTTTAACAAAATGTTGATATGTCAATATGCTAAGAGGCCTTAAGCTCTCAAGTGTTACACTTAAGCACCCGACAACCAAGGGTTGTGGTTGGGAGCTAACCATTTATCAACATATTGGAAAATTTTTGAAATTGTACGTCAACTAAAAAAGTCAATATGCTAAGGGCCTTAACCTTAAGTACTTCGGTGCTAAACTTAAACACCATATGACCGAGGGTTGTAACCAAGAGCTTACCTCAATTCAAAAAACCAGATAAATGCTTTAATAAAATCTTTGATATAATGATTACGTGGTGGCCGAAGTTCATTGTTGGTATGTTTCATATGTGCGTAATCTAAAAAACCCACACAATAGCTCATAAATTCAGTGAAATTATAAAAATTCTGGGAACAATTTTTGAAAATCTTGACTACACTGTCAAACTTCAAGATTTAAAGTGCCCGGGGGTTTTTGATGGTGCTAAATCTATTTCTACCATAAAAAACAATTCAAACAGTCCAACTACTTAATTTTTTGAAAAAAAATAACAAATTTCAAAAAAAAATTACCACCGAGACTTTTATTGTATTGTATCAATAGAGCACGCCTTTCCTATTCCAATACACTAATTTCCAGCGCACATCATGCAAAAGTTTTTTCAGTCACTCCCTACTATACAGCCATATTAGGAATGCCACCCTCCATTCTTGTTTATCTTGGTCATTGATTTGCCCATTATCTTTAGAGTTGAATATTATTATTTTCCTCATTCAAAGTTCCCCCGACTGCCACCTGAAGGAGAGATAAACGTATTTTAAACATTGTCTCGAAGATGAGACTCGGTGTGGCCTCACACATTAGAGGATTGCTTTATCATTACAATTATATACTTAAAATTAATTATATTAAATCAGTTTGACAAATCACATGTCATCAACGCTACATGGTTTTAAGAGCAAGGGCTTACACCATCTTTAAGAAAGTATTATTATACAAAATACATTTCACTAAAATAAAATGAAATGCCGTGAATATCACTAAATTGTATCTAGTTTTCTTTTAAGAGTTAAGTGGATAAAAAAAATGTAATATTCATGTTCTCACATATAAGTAAATAGCATTTGAAAAAATAAAATGGTGATGAATAGTTTTAGTAATAACTTTTGAAAACACAGTTTACCAAAAGTATTTATCTTCATAAAATAAAATGGTGTTAATAACGATATATTTTTATATAAATGTTAAATAAAAAAAATATATGAGTATAATTATTAATATAAATAAAATGTATGAATATTAATA
Organism: Pinus tabuliformis; assembly: GCA_031772625.1. Lineage (NCBI taxonomy): Eukaryota > Viridiplantae > Streptophyta > Pinopsida > Pinales > Pinaceae > Pinus > Pinus tabuliformis. Next base: position 721,569,959 of record CM062813.1, read on the forward strand.
TTAAGTAAAATTATAATTTTATATATATATATATAATTGAGTGAGAAGGAAGATATGAGGAGGTTAAAGTGACATTTTGTTCTTATCTAAGGTATTAAATTATGGAGACATGTATAATGTTCTTATTTATTGTGTAACAATTCTACTGAAAATTTGATGTAATAAAAGTTAAAAACAATAACCACGGTTGATGTGACACTTATTCCAAGCTGAATGTTGGGCAAGACATCCTAGGGGGTGTTTATTTGGTTGTTTATGGCTAAGGCATTAAAAGGAAAAAAGACATTTTTGGCGCATTTATTTATCAAAATAATGGAAATTATGAGAAAACGGAGGTGAAAGGTCACAGGTTGCATGTGAGGAGGAAAATGAAGGAAATTAATGAAAATGAAGAAAATAGAGGCATCATCCATAAAAAAGGCTTCTGAGGATCAGTTGGTAACCTTTTGCCAGTTGAGTGTTGGAGCTCTCTCTCATTATTCTCTCTCTCTCTCTCATATTCTTGGATACTTAAGGTTTTCTTGGAGCACACTTGGAGGGTGTGGCATACTTGGATTCTTGGAACAAAAAGGCAAAGGAAGAGCATGAAAGCACAAGAAGGCATCGACATCAACAACTACATTAGATTTTCTTGCAGGTACCGAGTTGCATGTATGATTTCTTCACTAGTTTTAGCATGCATGGCATATGCATGTGGTTTCTTGGTTGTGATCTGTCATTGGCATGGAGGTATGCCTAGATCAACAATGGATTGCCTATCCTTGCCATTTCCTGGATAGCCATGGTGATTGCGGGTTTATTTTCATTGTTTATTTTTGGTTGGTTCTCATGTTTCCTTATCTTGGGTTGAGTTATTAGTCCCGGAAGCCCTAGTTGAACAAACACTCTGGAAGCCTTTTAACAACTTGGGTTGAGTTATTAGTTCTGGATCCTTGGTTGGGCAAACTCTCTAGAAGCCCTTGGTGGGTTGAGTTACTAGTCCTGGAAGTATTGGTTGGACAAATGCTTTGGAAGCCCTATATAAGTTGTGGGTTGAGTTACTAGTTCTGGAAGCCTTGGTTGGACAAACACTCTAGAAGCCCTCGAAAGCTTGGATGGAGACCAACATGATGATGGTTTTGTGATGTCCAACCGTGAGGTGGAATCACTATTTGATGGGTTGAGGTGGATGACCTCTAGAAACCCTTGATGAATTTTGATTGATGTGTTCTATGAGATCCCACATTCATGCTTGGCATATGGCACAGGGGTGAATGGCTAAAGAGGGATTTGGCTCAACCATTCTACGATCGGGTGGAACATGGTAGTTCCATCTCAGGTTGGTTTATGCATTCATTAATGAGAAATTCATTCCCTTGATTTTCATGTGTAAAGGTACTAATGTATATATGGATTTTGATGGCTAATATTTTTATTGTATTTTTGTTCCTATTATGTTGGTTATATGCATATTTTATGACAACAGCTATATATGGCATTCAACATGCTTTTACATGTATATGAATGGATAATGTGCCTATGACCTAATAGATGAATATGTAGCAAATGGAATGAGGGAACAACGGTTAGTAGTGATTCTTAGATAAGTATGAGACCCATACACTTAAATATGTTGTTTACACTTGTAGGTTACATGTCGATGATTTGTTTGATGAAAAGTCTGTCATGGCTAGTAGGGGTCTGGTTAAGGTCTTGATCAACTATTTACTTTTGCATCATTGTTTCCATGTACTCTACTTGATTCTGAGCTTTCATTCCATTCTAGGCAGTGGCCTGGGCTTTGGGCCTCAAAAAGTGGCTTAATGCGCGGGGTCGCTGGTACAAAAATGGCAAGTTTAGTCCACATTCATTGGTAAAAAGGCCTATGAGAGCGACTTTGGGTTTCTGGCCACTCCTTTTCCCATAGCATGAGAGCAACTATGGCCTAAGAGACCTAAAAAAGAAGTGGGACCTAGGGACAAGCTGTCTAAGTGGTTGACTTGTCTCCTGAGGGTTCTATTGAAGATGTTGGATGAATGTATGTGATGTTATGTCGATTCCACTTCCTTGAGGTCACATAGGAGGTTGAATCTAATCATAGTAGCCTCTCGTTTATGTTTACCCAGTTGGCTTGGTTACTTTGGGTAGGCCTGAGAGGAGGGTGTTACAGGGTGGTATTAGAGCATGGTTCAACTCTCAGACTAGATGGGTTGAATGTGTTAGTCATGCATACATGTCAGTTGCATGTGTGTCTCTTACACTTATATACTTGTTACATTTTCTTGATGATTGATTAGGGTTGCAGTATGGTTATCATGGAGAATTTGATATTGATTTCATGAAACATATTTGTCATGACCATGTGACTGGTTTCATATGGTTATATGTCGCTTATATGTTGATTTTATGTCGCCTACTTAAATCCTTGTATGTTAGGTTAAATTCTTGAATATTTGGATTACATGTATTAGTCTTGTAGGTTGATTGCAAAAACTAATCGATTATGTTCAACTACATGCGTTTATGCATATTTTTAGTTGGTTAGGCATTGCTTATGCATATTGTTGGTTTCATGTTGCAATGTGTATAATGGACTAATGGTTGTTGTCATGCATGAGGTCATAGCATGCATTGTTAATATGGCCTTGCATTGATGACTAGACCCTAGCTAGAATGATGTTTATGAGTTGATACATTTACCTGCGCATGTCGATATGCTGTTATGATTATGTTATACATGTATCACGTTGATTTGGTGATATTGCAAACAAGGTATCCTCCCCGAGCTATACTAAGGTATGTTGATTTATTGTGATTTTGTTTATCTAACATATTATGCTTTGCAGGAATAAATATCAAATGGCTAGCAAGATGGTGACTACAGAGACTCTCCCTATGAATCTGAAGAGTAGTATGGTGTTGGGAATTATTCTGATTTGGAAATGACACTAAAAAGCTTAAAGGAAGAGATAATGAGTTGTAAGGAAGATAATGACATAATCATACAGACACAAGAAAAGTTAGCATAAATAAATGCAGTGATACTCCAGAGCTTGTCAGATTTGTAGCGACAAGGACCACTTCGGAATAGTCATGAGAAGGTGGATAAAACTAATGGGGCATACAACAGTAGATCGCATGGCGGTCACTGATCATATAGAGAGGACACAATCTGAGATGGCATATTTTTGACACTCTGGAAAGGAGAAGGGATAGACACAGGTATGACTCTAGTTCTGATTCAGATAAGCACTATGATCATCATCGTTATCATCCTTATATGAGGAGTGATAGGGGATACTTGCCGGATGAGTTTAAGAAAGAAAAGCGCCTACTTTTGATGGAGAGGTAAAGAGATCACAAGATGCAGAGGCTTGGTTACTCAGTATGAAGAAGTTCTTCAGGTTGCATGACTACTCAGAGAACATGAAATCTAGAGTGGCTACTTTCAGTCTTAAAGGTAAAGCAGACATTTGGTGGGAATATGTGAAGAATTTCAGGGACATAAATGAGGCAGATCTGACTTGGAGTGAATTTGAGTGACTATTCAAGAAAAAGTATCTATCAGAGAGATACTTTGATGACAGGGAAAAAGAATTCTATGAACTAAATATGGGATCCATGACAGATGATGAGTACACCAGTAAGTTCTTGGAACTGTTGAGGTATGTGCCTTACCTGAAGGAGGAGAAGGCTAAGATTCAGAAATTCATTAGTGGACTACCGTTTGCATTCAAAGATAGGATTGAATTCGATGAGCCTAGATCATTGGAGGAGGCCATTTGAAATCTAAAGCATTGCTATGAACAATCGAGGCATGACGCAGAGACTACACCAAGCTGGAGAGGTAATGTAAAAAAAAGGAAAATGGGATAAAAAGCGAGGAAGGACACAAGGTACAGATAACAAGGAGAATGTTGCAGCACCTAAGAGGTTCAATGCATCATATAGATCATAGGGACATCAATCTGAAGAAAATAATAAGGACGGAGGATAGAAGCCTATAGAATGTCGGACTTGTGGCAAAGGTCATCGCAGGAGAGATTGTCTACAGAATCAGGGTGGGAGACCTCAGATATATAGTGCACAAGAGGCACAGACTATTGGAGATATTGGTAAGAGTATTCCACGTATCTATGCAGCGTTGGATAACAAACAATCATAGCATCAAGAATCTATCATCGAGATGGATGGTAAGCTTTGTGATCAAGTTATTTCTATTTTGATTGACTTGGATCTAATTATAGCTATGTTAGTCCTGATTGTTGGATAAGTGTGGTTTTAATAAGGTGTTGCTTGCAAAGTCTTGGTTAGTGTAGTTGGCTATAGGTACAAAGAATTGAATTCATCATTGGGTAAGAGCTTACGCATTTGATTTGAATGGTATGCCTACCACAACACATTTCAATGTTTTACCATTGGGTTTATACAGTGTGTTATTGGGCATGGATTGGTTGTATCTACATAGAATGAAGGTTGACTGCTATGACAAAGCTATTGAGTGTGTTGATGACAATGGAGAACTAAGAGTCTTGCAAGGTAATAAGAAATCCACATCAGTTAGGATGGTGACAACTATGCAAGAAAAGTGTAGCTGCAGGAAAGGGTGCAAGTTATTTGCAGTACACATTTCTAGTGATAAGGGTAAGGATGTTGAGGATGTAGATGTGTTGAACAAGTACCCAGTTTTGCAAGAGTTTAAGGATGTATTGCCTGAGGACATTACAAAGTTTCCACCTCATAGGGAGGTATATTTTTTTATTGAGCTAGTGCCAGGGGCAGCTCCATCATCTAAAGCACCTTACAGGATGAGCACACCTAATTTGGTTGAGTTACAATTACAGTTGAAGGAAATGTTGGATAAGTGGTACATTAGGCCAAGTGTATCACATTGGGGTGCATCGGTCTTGTTTTTAAGGAGCAAAGATGGTACTATTAGATTATGCATTGACTACAAGCAGTTGAACAAAGTGACTATCAAGAATAAATATCCTTTGCCGAGGATTGATAACTTGTTCGATCAACTTAAGGGAGTAGCAGTGTTCTCGAAGATTGACTTGAGATCTAGATACCATCATGTACACATCAAAGAAGAGGACATTTACAAGACTTCATTCAAGACCAGGTATGGGCATTATGAGTTTGTTGTAGTTCCATTTGGCTTAACTAATGCTCCAGCTACATTCATGTGTTTGATGAATAGTGTGTTGCGTTCATATTTGGATAAGTTTGTTATTGTGTTCATTGATGATATACTGGTATATTCTAAAAATGAGGAAGAGCATGCCAAGCATTTAGCAACAGTGTTGAGGTTGTTGAGGGAGCATCAGTTGTATGCTAAGCTTAGCAAGTGTAGTTTCTTTCATACTAAGGTGCACTACTTGGGGCATGTTGTCTCCAAGGAAGGAATTGTAGTAGATCTAGAGAAGAGAAGGGACATCATGGAGTGGGTAGCTCCTAAGAATGTGGATGAAGTGAGATCTTTCATGGGTTTGGAAGGCTATTACAGGAGGTTCATCAAGAACTTCTTGCAAATTGCTTATCCCATTACATCCTTGTAGAGTAAAAGTAAGAAGTTAAAATGGACTAAGGAGTGTGAGGCTAGATTTGAGTAGCTTAATCAGTTGTTAACACCTACACCAGTACTATAGATTGTAGATATGGATAAGGAATTTGTGGTATGCACATATGCTTACAAGAGAGGGCTTGGTGGAATCCTTATACAGGACAGACAGGTGGTACGTTATGAGTCACAGAAACTAAATGAGCACGAGAAAAACTACCTGACGCATGATCTTGAGTTAGCAGCGATTGTACCTGCACTGAAGATGTGTAGGAACTATCTTCTTGGCAGGCGGTTTCTGCTTGTGAGTGATCACATTGGGTTGAGGTATTTTTTTGACCAGCCGTATCTAAATGTCAGGCAGGATAAATAGTTGGCCATGATCAACAAGTTTGATTTTGAGATCAGGTACATCAAAGGCAAGGAGAATAGGGTGGAAGATGCTCTTAGTAGATGGATACAAGTGAATCACTTAGCAGCTATGAGTTCTTATGGGACATATTTACAGGACAAGATCTTGCGGGTAGGAAAAAAAGATGTCAGATATATGAAGATTGTGCACAGGTTTCAACAGAGTACAAGTGCAGGTACATGTACAGGTGATGGTACAGGTGCAAGTGCACAGGACTTGGACTATTGTCTTTTAGCAAATGGATTGGTTAGGTTCTGAGACAGGATATATGTGTCAGATGACAGTGACCTCAAAAAGGTGACCTTGAGGGAGTTTCATGTGAAACCGTATTTAGGTCACCCAGGTTACTAGAAGACATTGATAGTAGTAAATATATCTTACTATTGACCGAATCTGAAGAGGGATGTAGCATATTTTGTGGTTAGATGTTTTGATTATCAGCGAGTGAAGGTAGAGTGTAAACATCCAAGTGGATTGCTACAATTGATTGTAATTCCAGAATGGAAATGGGAGGCCATTTCCATGGATTTCATTACAGGGTTGCTGAAGATAGTGAAGCATCATGATTCCATCATGGTCATTATGGACAAGTTAACAAAGGTTGCACACTTCATTCTTGTCAAGTTTACGTACTCAGCTAGTGATGTCACACAGGTGTTCATCTGAGATGTGGTTAGCCTACATGGTGTTCCGAATAAGATTGTGTTAGACAGGGATACAAAGTTCACTTCCAAGTTTTGGAAGGAGTTATTTGCAGGTTTTAGCAAAGAGTTTTCCTTCAGCACAACTTATCATCTGCAGAAAAATGGATAGACAGAGACGGTCAACGAGATATTGGAGGACATGTTGAAGATGCATGTGATGCATCAGCAGCGGAAGTGGGAAGAGTATCTCCCCTTGGTAGATTTCTCATACAATAACGGTTATCAGGAGTCATTGACGATGAGTCCTTTTGAGGCATTGTATGGACAGAGTTGTAACACTCCCATTAATTGGAGTGATCCAGTTAACAGGGTATTTATTGGACAAGATATGTTGGCAGATATGGAACGCGAGATGTGGGTGATCAAGAAAAATCTTAAGGCAACACAGGATAGGTAGAAGAGTTATGCTGATAGGAACAAGTTGTTCAAGGACTTTCAGGTTGGGGAATAGGTGTACTTGCACATCAAACTAAAGAAGAGCTCCTTGCAGATTGGATCATGTGCCAAGCTGGCACCACGGTTTTGTGGACCCTTCAATATTATTGAGAGGATTGGGCCAGTAGCCTATCGACTTGCATTGCCTTCGACAAAGAAAGTCCATGATGTTTTCCATGTCTCATTTCTTAAGAAGTATGTTAAAGATGTTGAGCCTGTAATTGACTAGTCTGTAATTCAGGTGGAACCAGATGGAGAATTACAGCTAAAGCCTCAGTGTAAATTGTAGAAAAAGGTGCTCATGCTCTGGAATTGAACAATAGAGCAAGTTAAAGTGCAATGGAAGCACTTTGGGCCTGATGAAGCTACATGGGAGATGGCAGATCAAATACAGAACATGTATCCTTCCTTGTTTTCCGGTTGAGGCAAAGCAGCTTGATATGGTGGTGAGGTATATGCTTTATGGTGGTTTGGTATATGCTTTATGGTGGTTTGGTATTCGCTTTATGGTGGTTTGGTGTTTTCTTTAGGGTGGTTGATATATGCTTTATGATGGTTAGATATGTTGTATGATGTTTTGATATATGATTAGATATGGTGCTTAGTATGTGTTTTGATATATGCTTTGGTATATGATTTGGCATATGTTTGGTATATATATATATTTGATGATGTTGTTATATGTACACCTATGTATGGATGTAAATACTATAACGAGCTATGTTCTAAACATCCACTATGCGGTATGGGTATTATGTCATTATGATTATGTTGTCATATTACTATGTTATCACGTGGTTATGTTATCATGATGTTATGATGTCATGTGAGTTGGAACTTAGTAGGATTATCATTGTAAATATTGTAATGAGTTGTGTTATAAAGCTCCACTATGTGGTATGCTGCCATGTTGACATGATTTTTTTCTCTTGAGCGGATCTTTCATTGTAAATATTGCAGCGAGCTCTGTTATAAAGCTCCACGAGCTGTATGTCTTCTTTAAGCAATTCGTTGAGGTATATGTGTGATTAAACACTGAGGATGGTGTCCCCTAAGGGGGAGGGTTCTGTAACAGCCCTGGTGAAAATTCCATGTAATAAAAGTTAAAAACAATAACCATGGTCGATGGGACACTTATTCCAAGCTGAATGTTGGGAAAGACATCCTAGGGGGGTGTTAATTTGGTTTTTTATGGCTAAGGAAATTGGCAAAGACAGTGGCTAAGGCATTAAAAGGAAAAAACGCATTTTGGCACATTTATTTATCAAAATAATGAAAATTAGGATAAAAGGGATGTGAAAGGTCACATGTTGCATGTGAGGAGGAAATTGAAGGAAAATAATGGAAAATGAATAAAATAGAGGCCTCATCCATAAAAAGGCTTATGAGGATCAGTTGGTAACCTTTTGTTAGTTGAGTGTTGGAGCTCTCTCTCTCTCTCATACTCTTGGATACTTAGAGTTTTCCTGGATCACTCTTGGAGGGTGTGGCATACTTGGATTCCTCGAGCAATAAGGAAAAGGAAGAGCAAGAAAGCACAAGAAGGCATCGACATCAGCAACTATATCAGTTTTTCTTGTAGCTATCAAGTTGCATGTATGATTTCTTCACTAGTTTTGGCATGCATGGCATATGCATGTGGTTTCTTAGTTGTGATCTATCATTGGCATGGAGGATTTCCTTGATCGAAAGTGGATTGCATAGCATTTCCATTTCCTGGATAACCATGGTGATTGTGGGTTTACTTTCATTTTTTGTTTTTGGTTGGTTCTTATGTTTCCTTAGCTTGGTTTGAGTTATTAGTCCTAGAAGCCCTGGTTGAATAAATTCTCTAGAAGCGCTGCACAACCTAGGTTGAGTTATTAGTTCTGGAAGCCTTGGTTGGAAAAACACTCTAGAAGCCCTTGGTGGGTTGAGTTACTAGTACTGGAAGCCTTGGTTGGAAAAACACTCTAGAAGCCTTGTATAAGTTGTGGGTTGAGTTACTAGTTCTTGAAGCCTTGGTTGGACAAACGCTCTGGAAGCCCTAGAAGGCACGGATGGAGACCAATCTAATGATGGTTTTGTGATGTCTGACTGTGAGGTGGAATCACTATTTGATGGGTTGAGGTGAATAACCTCTAGAAGCCCTGGATGAGTTTTGATTGATGTGTTCTATGAGATCCAACATTCATGCTTGGAATATGGCACGGGGGTGAATGGTTGAAGAGAGATTTGGCTTAGCCATTCTATGGTCAAGTGGAACGTGGTAGTCCCATCTCCGGTTGGTTTATTGTATTCATTAATGAGAAATTCATTCCCTTGATTTTCACGTGTAAGTATATCAATGTATATATGGATTTTGATGACTGATATGTTTATTGTATTTTTGTTCCTACCATGCTGATCATATGCACATTTTATGACAACAACTATGTATGGCTCTCAACATGTTTTTACTTGTATATGAATGGATAATGTGTCTATGACCTAATAGATGAATATGTAGCAAATGGAATGAGGGAACAATGGTTCATAGTGATTCTCAGATAAGTATGAGATCCCTACACTTAATTATGTTGTTTACACCTATAGGTTACATGTCGATGATATGTTTGATGAAATGCCTGTCATGGCTAGTAGGGGTCTAGTTAAGGTCTTGATCAACTATTTACTTTTGCATCATTGTTTCCATGTACTCTAGTTGATTCTGAGCTTTCATTCCATTCTAGGTAGTGGCCTGGGCTCTGGGCCTGAAAAAGTGGCTTAATTCCCAGGTTCCCTGACATAGAACTGCAAGTTTGGTCCACAGTCATTGGCAGGCAGGCCTATGAGAGCGACTTTGGTTTCTTTTTTTCTCCCTTACCCATAGCATCAGAGCGCCTATGGCCTAAGAGTCCTAAAACAACAGTAGGACCTAGGGACAAGCTATCTGAGTGGTTGACTTGCCTCCTGAGGGTTCTGTTGATGATTTTGGATGACTGTATGTGTTGTTTCGTCGATTCCACTTCCTTGAGGTCACATAGGAGGTCGAATATGATCATAGTAGCCTCTCGTCTCATGCTTACCCAGTTGGCATGGTTACTTTGGGTAGGCATGAGAGGAGGGTGTTACATATTGGAAGATACTATGTTAATTAGATTCACTATGGCTATGAATTAGCACCTTGGTGATTACTCTTGTATCCATTCGTCAACTTGATGGTATGGTTATTGATTTTTGGAAGTTTATCGAGAGTATCCTATGTTGATTAATGTTGTTGGCCAGTACAACAAGTGATGACATGGCTCAATGGTTTACTACTTTCGCAGGAATTTATATCCTCTCGTTATTGTTGAATTATGTTTTGGAAGCTTCCCATCTAAGTCAAATCACATGAGGACACGAGACACAAAGGACATGAAAATTTGAATATCCGACATGTTTCACAGTGACCCCATGGAACATGACACAGAGGACACATTTTAAAATATATTAAACATTTATATGATGAAGATACAAATTCAATCATACAACTAATGCATAAAACCAAAATAACATTGAGTGCAATTTATCCCTGAACCGAAAATACATCAACAAAGAGGCCTCAAATGGACTATAGAGTCCAGAAAAATCATGCTACAATCAATAACTAGTACCACATATCATAAAAATAATTTCCTATATTTGAATCCTCATCATCCATCTAAGCAATAAAATAAGATAGAAAAATATTAACATGTCAAATCAAGATTATGTTTAAGTGATGGGTGCAATTTTACTAGGGTCATGACAGAGGAGTTCAACAATCAATGACACAAACATCAAAGTACATAGATGGCATGGTCATCTTAATTAAACGTTAATTCCATACCATCATACATGAAAAACTCCAATGGAAACATCACAACACCCCCAATCATGAAATCTTGAAAACTGTTAAGTCTGTTGGATTTTGAGTGGGACAAAAAATTATACTTTTTCCATATGAAATTCAATGAGGTTGGAACCATTCTCAAATATCATGAGCCAATTAATGATTATGTTAAAAATTTAAGTAAAAGGATTACAATGAAATGCTTTGGTTTTATTATTGTTTTGAGGACATGTATTTTCTTCCTAAAAATATTAGCATATTATTGTCTTGTTGAATGAAATTCCTACTATTTTTAGTTTGGTCAGGTTCCTCCAATGGTAGGCCAAGGAAAATAATAGGAAAATATTATTGAATTTGCACTTATACTAAGGGGTGGTGGGGCGAGTTGGGGGGGGTGGTGGGGCGAGTGTGGGGGGATGGGGTGTCGTTGGTTGAATCAGTGTAAAACGAATTCTACTTATTTGGACATTAGAGAACTATAAGTAAATAATTACATAAGAAATTCATGAAGCACAAGATATAAGTGAAAATACTTTCGGGGGAAAGAACACAAAATTTCTTTATATAATAGTTCTTTGTAGGCACCAACTTATTGTTACACCAATTTTTGAACAATTGGATCAAATTAAATTTCCATTATCATATGACATGGTTTCTATACAAGCCCTACAACAAGGAATATAATCTAGCCAAGAAAGAGGAAGTTGTCTACTGGAAAGACATGCATGAAGGGAAGGATACCTCCTTCTAGATGAAGCAAGACATATATATTTAAATCTTAGCAACCTCCATGGGAGCATTATTATTTGACTGATCATTAGTTGCATAAGGGACATGCAACAATTTTGGTTGGGGGGAGATTATGGCTGTCCAAATTGGCACATTTTTAGCACCCGCCTATAACATTTTTGATGTCATTATTCAACTTTCCATTCCTTCCTTATGCATTCTTCATCCATTATTACCTTATTTCTGATGTAGGTATGAATGATCTATTTTTCTCCACTCGTACACCTATTTTTATGCATCATGTTTTGAAATTGGCATCTTTCATGCTAACATTGTTAGATAGGAGAAAAAGTAAGTGGTTGCAACTCCTCTGTGTTGTTGCAACACCAACTACATCATGACAAGTGTTGCTAGATGACACATATGTGTTGCAACTCCTCATACCAAGACATGCAAGTGTTTTAACTCTCCTCCATGTCATTGCTGCAACTTTGATGTGGCCACTTATAGAAGAGAATGATGCAACTTGCCCATGACCAATGAAGTTGTTGCAACTCATGAATGCCATGTAGTGGATGGAATCCATGGATTTTACATTGTCGCAACTCCCATTGTTGTATATTTTTATGTTGCAACTCTAACATACCATGCCAACTCATTGATCAATATTCTAGTTGTATGCTCAACATGAATCTCTCATGATTGAATATGACAGAGACAAGTGGGTGATTGATTAAGAAAGACAACTTATTTTACAATGATGACTAGATGATATGAGTCAACTATTGCTTAATTCATACCGATTTTTGAACATGTTGTTATAAGAGGTTGATGTGCTTGATTCTGTTAGGCTAGTATTCTGATATTTCACTTAGTTTAGATAACAAGCAATTCGTATAAATAATTGGCTTCCTTCAAAGACTAGAGGAGGAAAAAGAAAAGAATAATTTAACGTTAAACTATTGTATAATTTCTCCAATCTCTACAATGGAAAATATCTTTTGCTCCAGTCACTCAATGTTAATTTTTTGATCACATGAATTGAAAGTTTCACAATACCACATCTAAGGAGGTAGGCCCCCTACTTAGCTTGGTACTCTTAAGTAGCATTAAGAAAAAGATAATATTTATAATTATGTAAATTTACAGTTATTTCCTATTGTTTTAATTTTATTGATTTCAATTTTTTTATTTTTCCTTTATAGAAATCAATATTTTTCTAGAATATATAGATTACACAATTCAATTTGAATATCCTTAATCTATAGAAAAATAATGTCCCACAATCTTCAACCCTTTCACAAGGTAAACAAAACCCTAACTTCTTAATTATAAATAATAAAAGACCTTATATTCTACACATGCTACACCAACATTTCATCAAAAAAGTTTCATTGATGTCTGAATGAAGTAGTCTTCAATCCTAACCTTTTTTTACACTTTCTTCATTTCAACAAGTTAATACACACTCAACTAAGTTCCACAACTAATAAAGGAAAATCCAAAAATTCAAAAAGTTTTGTTAATTCTTTATCAAAACAAAAATCTTCAAATACGGTTTTTTCTTCATCCTCATAATGAGGCTTTATTTGTAACTACTATTTACAAGGGATTTCTTTGATCTTCTTTGTCCTTATTTATGGCTATGGGATAAATAATGTTCTTAAGATTTAAAATGTTGGAATTCTAAATTACATTATTTTGATCTTCTATATTTTGAATGTGTAGTCACATTTTTTTTTCCAATTCTAAAATAACCAATTCCTTATAATTTAGACTCTAAAACTATTAAAATGATATTTTTTAATAAAATCTTTATCAAATATGGAGTAATAAAACTATACATGAAATCTAAACCTATTGAAATTTATCTTTTTGTCATAAAACTTTCATCAAAAAGGGACTAATAAAACTATATATGAAATCTAAATTTAATTAGGAAAAATATTGCTTAAATAACCTTTTCTATTACATTGTTAATTAGATTCGAAAGGAATTAACTATACTTTTTACACTAAAATATAGGAAGACAAATAGATGAATGAAACATTGCAGTCCTCAGGTGAGGATCCCCTGAGGTTGCCACAATTTTGGTTGTCATTAATTCATCAAACAATCAATACAAGCATATAAAGATGCATTCGAATAGGGGCGTTAAAAAAAATCCTAGAAAAATAGGATCTAAGCCTAATCCAGGACACAATCAAAACAACCTAACATCTTTTTGTCCATTATTTTCAAGTTCCCCCACTTAATAGAGAAAGGATTGATTTCCACACCTAACATCTCCTTAAACAATTCAAATTTTATCTTTGCCAAGGGGCTTTGTGAAAATGTCAACAACATTTTCAAAAGTATTACAATATTCAAGAAAACATTCCTTAGACTATATCTTCTCTCTAATAAAATGAAACTTAGCATCAACATGCTTTGTTTGTGCATGATACATAAGATTATTCACCAACTTGATTGAGATTTGGTTGTAACATTTGATCACTGTAGCCTTCTTTTGTTCTTCTCCAACATCTTGAAGAAGTCTCCTCAACCAAACTGCTTCATAAGTTGTTGCACACAAAGCTTTATATTCTGCCTCTGTGGATGGAAAAGATATAGTAGGTTTCTTCTTTCTACTTCATGAAACAATCTCGGATCCAATACTAAATGCATAACTTGTAGTAGATATTTTATCATCCAGATTACCAGCCCAATCTGAATCTGAGTAACTTGCCAACTCAACATCAAATGAATCAGTATACTTACGACCAAAATAAATTGTTCCCTTAATTTACCTAAGTACTACTTTTGTTGCTTTCCAATGGCTATCTAGAGGTTTCACCATAAATTAACTTAACACACTAATAGAGTATGTTAAACTAGGTATGGTTGTAGTAAGATAATTCAAACTTCCCACCAGTTTTCTACACAATATACCATCTACCTCCTTTGAGCCATCATCAAAATGAAGTTTCACATTCTGTCGCATTGGAACAAAATCAGCTTTGCACTGATCCATATTAAACCTTTTAAGTAGTTCTCTGACATGCTTACCATGAGTAACAAAAGTATGGCCAACATCTCTCCACACTTCAAGACCTAGACAGTAATGTAACTCACCAAGATATTTCATCTCAAATACTTGTGACATATGCTCCTTAATTCCATCAATTAATTTGACTAAATTTCCTGTAATAATTAGGTCATCAACATATAAAGAAATCAGTACTACATGCCCCTTTTCATCAAACTTGGTATACATATTTGGATCGCTTTGACACCTCATAATACCCTGCTAAAGAAAGAAGGAATCTATCTTTTCATACCATGACTTAGGTGTCCACTTTAGCCCATACAAATCTTTCTTTAATATGCAAACCAAACGTTCCTGTCCCTTTTTCACAAACCCTTTAGGTTGTGTCAAATACACCTCCTCATTTAAATCACCATTTAGAAAAGTAGATTTTATATCTAATTGGTGCAAATTCCAATGGTACTTTGTAGCTAATGAAATTAATAGTCTAATAGTATTTAATTTAGCTACAGGTGAAATTTTTTATGCATAATCAATTCCCTCCTTTTGTTTGTACCCTTTTTCCACCAATCTAGCTTTATATTTATCTATATTGTCATCTTCTTTAAACTTGGGTTTATACAACCATTTACATCCTACGAGCTCTTTACCTTTAGACAATTCAATCAATTCCCAAGTTTCATTTTTAATAAAAGATTCATATTCTTACTCCATTGCTTTTCTCCACTCTTCATGTTCACTAGCTTTATTAAAACTCATGGGTTCTATGACATTCAAAACACTAGTCATGTGGGCATATTCCTTATACCTTTCAGGTAGGCGAACTGTCGAGTAGATCCCCTTTATACTGCACTATCTTCACCCCTATTCTCTAAAGGTACTTCTCCTCATGCTTTTGTTGCTCACTATTTTTTTCTCCTGCTTTTGCATTATTGTCTTCAACTTCAAAAAGAATGTGCAACTTTTCATAATTGTTGTCCTTATTGCATTCATTTTCTTGTTGATGGAAAATCACATCTCTACTTGCAAATACTATGTGATTAGATGGATCAAACATTTTCTATGCTTTAAATTATTAACAATATCCTACAAAAATACATTTAATACCTTTCGTGTCAAGTTTCTTTCTATTCTCTTCGGAATATGTGTAAAGGCCTTACACCCAAATACCCTCAAATGATGAACTGCTAGTTTAAAACCATACAAGGTTTCGAATGGGGTCTTGAGATCAAGATAAATTGTTGGAATTTTATTCTTTAAATAAACAACAGTATTAATGGCTTCTGCCCAAAAATCATTTGGGAGGTTATTACCTTTGATCATACTCCGTGCACACTCCACCAATGTTTTGTTTTTCATTTCTACAACACCATTCCACTGTTGAGTGTAGGGTACTGTGAATTGCTACACTATTCCATGATCCTTGCTATACTTGACGAAGTTCCCCAATCTGTATTCTCCCCCTTGATCTAAATGAGGGATCTTTATAAACTTCCTTGTTTTCTTCTCTACAATGTTTTTGAATTCTTTGAAATACTCAAAGACATCAATATTTTTCTTAAGGAAGTACACCCAAGTGTACCTTGTGCAATCATCAATAAAGAACAGAAAATAATAAGCACCTCCTAGGGATCTGGCCTGCATTGGTCCACAAACATCATAATGCACAAGTTCTAATAAATCTCTTCCTCTCCTATTAGAATTAATGGGGAATTCATCTCTGTGAATTTTTCCTAATGTACAACCTTCCGAGGGAGCATACTCATTCTTTAACATAAGGAGTCTTTCAACCATTCTTTGTTTCTACAACAAAAAAAAATCATCATAGTTGATATGACCATACCTCTGATGCCAAATACTTTCTGTTGACATAGTTGTATAAGTTAGTGCTTGATGACTCTTGTTGGTGACATCAAGTTTATACAGACCTCCAACTCTGGCTCCTGAAGCAACATGTTTGCGGTGATTCAACAAATCTTTCACTATGCAGTGTGCTTTGAAGAATTCAACCTTCAGATTTTGTTTTGTAATTGTAGATGCAGAAATCATATTCTTCTTGATTTAGGGCACATACATAATGTTATTAATGTGCCTAACACTGTCATTTGGTAAGGTCACTGGAATATTTCCATATCCCATGATCTGATGTGCATGATCATCTCCAAGATAGATTCTTCTTCCATTGCTTATTTCTTTGAAATTTTCATACCAGCCCTTATTGCACGTCATGTGGATTGAAGCTCCAGCATCCACAAACCAAGCATTAACATCATCTGTTTCAGCAGACAACGCAACATTATAGATAAATAACTTAAGATTTTTAAGAT
The DNA here is from genome assembly GCA_031772625.1 of Pinus tabuliformis. NCBI lineage: Eukaryota > Viridiplantae > Streptophyta > Pinopsida > Pinales > Pinaceae > Pinus > Pinus tabuliformis. The sequence goes on from CM062813.1 coordinate 721,586,971, forward strand.
CAGAGTTTAGGCCTTCTCCTGCAAAATTAATGTCTTCTATTTTTATTATGCCTAGCTTCAACACTTTTCTTCTTACAATAGTCTCTGGCCAGATGCCCACTCTTAGCATAGTAAACAAATTTCAATCCAGAATCATTTCTAACAAGTGATACCTTGATTTGGTTTTGGGAATGACCTTTTCTAAGATGAGCTTCCACCTTTACTTGTTCTTCCTTGTTTCTCTTTGAAGAATTTTTTTTACCACAAGTGCCAAATCTAGATTCTGAGGCTTCAAATTCTTGCGCCTCTCTTCTTTCTACAACAGTATACCTCTCAAAATTCTGCCACACAATTCTACGACTCCTCCTTTGCGTAGAATGCAAATCCAAGTGTGTTTTGTAGAATGCAGGCTCAACAAATCCACGTGTAATTTTCTATTTGCAGGCTCTGCCCACAAGCAAGTCCACAGTTATCCAATGCTTTCATACTCTTCAATGATGCTCCACAATGCACAATGTTTAAGAATTCTCCACAAAAGACGTTTTCACAACTGTCACTCTGTCGATGGTTTTTGTTGTCCGATAATCGAGGTTTTGTTGTCCGATAATCAGAACCTCGAATACATGAATTACTGAAATGATAATTATAATTAAATAATGAATTATGGATGGATGATCTGATCCCCTGTAAAGAAAAACCAGTCTATGACATCCACTGATAACATTCAGTTTACGATATCCACTCATAACATTTTAGAGGGTGCTAATATCCCAGGCTAACATAGGCAACAACTAACACAGGCAACGACTCTTCGAATCACATAGTGTAATAAGCGAGCTCAATCCAGAGCGTTTTTCCGAGGGCACTGAATAGATGTTGTTCTTATCTAATGTTTTATTTTTCTCTTGAGAAGAACAAATCTCCTGCTCAGTTAAGTTATTTGGGGCATGTCAAGCTATAAGATGCTTCTTCAAGTATTCTTATTCATATTTGTTGTTGTAGGGGTCTAATGCGTAGGGGTAGAATGTACTATACCATAAATTTCACTGCACAAACTTTCACATTCATATTAATATGAAATTAGGTGGGAAATCAATACCCCTAAGAAATTTTAAGAGCGATGTTGGACATGTCACTTAATTTCACACAAGATCGAATTCAAACGTTAACTATCACTATAAATCACTTAATTTCACATTCGTCATTCACACAGGATCGAATTCAAACCTTAACTGTCACTGTAAATCGCTTAATTTCACATTCGTCATTAATGTTTATTACAGTTTAACAGGATACTTCCTTTGTACGCTCTGTTGCTAAGCCAGTCAAAGTAAATGTACAGCGGCCGAGGACATATTACAATAATTTAAACTGCGTTGAAACTGCGCCAGAGTTAGATTTTCAGTGGACGTCGGTGCAGTCTTTTTTGTACAATGAGTTCGGCTCTTGTGAGCTTGTAACAAGGTGTCCCCGCTGCTTGAAGTCCGACGGCTATCAATATTTGTGGGCTATAGCTCCATGGGGCAGTATATGTTAATCTTTAGATTTAACTAAATACAAAATGTACAAGAGCTTGTAACAAGATGTCCCCGCTGCTTTAAGTCCAACGGCTATCAATATTTGTGGGCTGTGGGCTATAGCTCCATTACTATATAGTGCAGTATATGTTAATCTTTAGATTTAACTAAATACAATCTGTACGATTTACTCCCGAACAAATTTCCCAAACTGATTCCAGCCTTAGCACCTATGGCCGTGACAGTACAGTCTTAACTAGCTTTGGCGTTGATCAAACGCACCCGCCAGTTCCAATGTTGATGCTGCAGAAAAATCGCCGCCAAATAATATCTCTTGGATATCAAACTCTCTGTTCATGTAATCCAGCAGTTGCCTTGCATAACAAACATCTTCATACAATTCAAGCTGTTGATTGTTATCAAAGTCGTCCTCCAAAAGCTTAATTTCATCCACGCATTTAACATCCGGATTTTCCCAGAAACCATCGGAGATCAAGATCTCCTCCCCAGATTGACAGACGTCGTCCTTCAAATCGAGAACGGGATTCGGGGGAATGCCAAGCTCGTCGTCTGATGCCTCCAAGAGATAACAAAGATCAATCCCCGACTCCGAAACCAGGGTTTGGCGTTCGTGCTCGCCACAAATATCCGTGTTCGCCGGCTCATCCCCAAAGTTGGGGGCAAAAAACGTGGAACATGTCGCGTTCACCTCTTCGTCGAGGCTTCTCATGGCTTCACAACCGAAATCCTTACTGGAATCGCATTCTTCTTCTGCTGCTGCCACAGTTTCGCCTAATAGCTGCAGGTCAAGAAATGGGTCGGTGTCTTGGCCATTGAAGCGTTTGGAATCCGGCAAAGACTCCAGCTCTCGGCCACGTTTTCTGAGCGTCTGGGACATGCTTCAAAGAAGGCCTGCAGATTGAAACACTGCACACAACAGTGATGATAATTCGGTTGCAGCAAAGAACTGTTTTTCTTCCTGTAACTGCAGATCTGGATAACAGAGAGGATACAGAGAAAGCCGATAGCTGGATTGGTTGTACTTTGGCTTTGCATTTAATCACACGGGAAACCATACTTATACATAAAATGTATGGGTGAGAAAAGATAAAGCTGCCATGCATTTCATTTCAATGGTATACGTGCAGTGGGCCAACAAGTTATTGGATTGCGTAACGGGGATGCCATCTGTGCTTTTTAGAAAGTTCTACAAACTCTTTCCACGCAGGATACATTGCACACTTGTGCGAAACGCTGGATCACATAAATAATTTAATCCACCGTCACTGTTTCTTTCTTTTCCAACGGCGAATACTTTGCAAATTCCGTTTCTTTTTCATAAAACCATATTCAAAGCACCGGATTTTATACCTGACACGAGTGACGAAACCAGACTTTGAATCATTTAAAACTTGTCACCACCCGTCCTATTCGGAATTCCAAGCTTCAGTTCTTGGAAGGGTGCAGCGACTTCAAACGTGGGGGCCGGCAGTTCATTGTCGAAGTGTTTTGTATGCAAATACACTTTAACTTCCATACACATCATGCACGATATTAGGAATGCCGCCCTCCAGGCTCCATCCTTGTGTATGTTGGTCATTGATTTGACCATTATTCCTTCCCTCATTCAAAGCCGCCCCGGCCCCACCCCCCACCCCACCGGAAGAAAAGGTAAACGTATTTTAAACATTATCTTGAAGATTGGATTCAGTGTAGCCATTCACACCTTACTAAAATGAAATATATTAAATCAGAATGACAAATTAAACCACTTTATTTTGACAGTATCGAGAAGGGATTATGGCATCTTTAAGAAAGTCTTATTATACAAAATATATTTCACTGAGAAAGATTATCTCGAAGGGATTACACCATCTTCAAGAATGTCTAATTCTACAAAATATATTTCATTCTATTTTAAAATGAAATGTAATCAGTGAATTGCATCTAGTTTTATTAAAGAGTTAAGTGTGAAAAAGTCTAGTATCATGTTCCAATAAAATTTAATAAAAAAATGGTTGCTCAAAGTATATTTTGATGTATGTGCTAAATAAAATATATTAATACTAGCATAAATAAAAAATAAAAACTATATGTAAAAAAAAATATTAATATAATATTAAATAAAAATTATATATATATTCTATATGGAGTGATATGAGTGATATACGGTATGTAAATGCTAAATAAAATATATTAATACGAATACAAATAAAAAAATTATATATATATATATATATATATATTAATTAATATAATATTAAATAAAATTATATAAATGTTTTATATGGAATGAGAAGGGAGGTAGAGGAGTTGAAGGTGACATTTATCTATCAATTCAAATATTAGATAAGAGATGTAGATGTCATTTTTTCTTATTAAAAGAAATATGTTAATTGGATTTATTATAGTTATAAATTCTGGTTTTAGTGATTACTCTCGTTTATCCATCCAATGGCTTGACTAATTGGGTATTGATTTTTAGAAGTTTCTCAAAATCATTTTGTGTTGTTAATGATAGTGGCCAATACAACAAGCAAAAGCATGGTTCAATGGATTACTACTTTGGTGAGCTTGCTTATCCTCCCACTCTTGTTAGATGGTGTTTGGGAGGTTTTCCATTTTAGTCTCTTAGAGAAATTCTCCAACATTTGTGTTTCAGCCAGCTTTTCTTGAGGGGGGGGAGAGATTTTTAATGAATGAGATTGTCACTCAAGCACTAAGGTATTTGTCACTATTGCTAATGAGGAGCTAGATTCTAGGCACACAAGGGGTAGATAGAATCAATACCTTCATACAGTTGACTTATACTAGCAATTGGAATCACTTCTAGGTAAAATCCCTCCTTAAGAGGAATGGTGCAAAAGATGAGATCCCGTTAATGATGGATGAGCTCCAACTTCAATTTTGAGAAATGGTAAGCACTTGGAAAGGATTGAGATTGTCATTTTGCATGGCAAGGGGATAACTCCTCCTTACAACCATGTAAATTATGAACCTATTGACGTTTTACCTCCTCTTAAATTTCCAAGTGTTTTGTAGAGTTCTATTTATGGTTGTTGTTACTATGGTCTAAAGGTCAATTTTTGTGTTCTAGATATATGTTCATAGCTAGTTGTCACTAAAAACTCTCATGTCGATATGCTTTGGTATTATTACATTTTTGAGGACATTTATTTTCTTCCCCAAATTGTTAGTATATTATTATCCTTTTGGAGAAATGTCCTACAATTTTTCCTATGTTTTGGTTTCCACAATGACGGGCCAAGGAAAACAATTGACTAGTTTTGTTGAATTCACAGTTATACTAAGAACAAAGGGTGTAAATTAGTATAAGATAATCTTACTTATTTAAACAAACAAGAACAATAAGAAAATATTATCATAAGCGGTTCATGAAACAAAAGATATAAGTGGAAACCCTTTCGAGATAAAAACCACAAAACTTATTATAAAGAAGTTCTTTGTAGGCACCACTTTACTCGAGACACCAATCCATTTTGTAGTCTGCTCAGTAATCTATTTTGAAATGATACACTTTGTTGCTTTGTTCTCTAACTATGTGCATTCACTTCTCACTATGTTATTTTGAGCCAGGTGCTTCCTTCAAGCCAAACATTCAAACTCTAAGATTTACCAGTTTAACAACTTCATGGTCAGTGCTTCCTTCAACCCACTTTTCAAACTTGGTTCTTACAACACCAAAACATTATGTCTTACGCCCTTGTGATGTGTCCAAGTGTTTATGAAATCCTTGGAACTCTATATGATGTGATATCGTCATAATGAAAATTTTTGACCATATATCAGGATATCAAGAGAAATGCCCAAAAAAATTAATACCATAAATACCCATAAAACATGTTTCTTTTGGTCCTCTTAGATGGGAAATATTTCTATCAAATGTGTGTGAACTTCCTATCTCTTGACGACTCTAGAACATCGAAGTATTAGGATATCGAAAGATGGATGAAAGGCTTGATTCATAAACTTCCTAGTATTGGAAGGTCTATTGTGATAGATGAAAGTTGATTCCAAACTCTCTATCAAATAATGTTACCGGGATTCTAGCGACAGAACCCCAAATTTCAACATTATATCAGGACATTAGGAAAATACCAAAAAATGGCTAACACTAAAAATTATTGCGAAACCAAGTTCTTCTGGACTTAGATTGTTGGCTTGATGGTCCCTGACCCAGGTTCAGCGTTAATTAGCCAAGCAAATCCCTACACTACTGGTCCTTTCGGCATCATTCCGCAAAGTGCAGATTGAAGTCTCACCCGAAGCAGTATGGGGGGATGCAGGAACCAAATTTTCGCACCCAAAGATGGTAGTGATGTCATTTTATACCCTAAACCCTCCTTCGCACAGGTCGATAAGCCCTTTGGGGCTTCTCAATATACTTCTCTTATTCATCCTTCAAACCTTCATGAAGGTATAGGATTGTCCTTCGCGTACCCTAGGTAGGTGGATCAGACACTTACACACCTCTGTAATTATCCTTACTTCTGTTTTTACCCAGATTAGCTTAAGTATTGAATAAATTTAACATTCATTAAGATGATCCTCACGTAAACATATATTCTTACTTGCGTTCATATAATAAAGAAAACATACGGATTCACACATCAATACAACATTAAAACATAAACCCAATATTCATCGTAACATAATCATATGCAATTATAACAAAAGTAAAATAGATCATACACGGATAATTCCAGAATAATTATCTTTATTTATGCTTCAGATCTTCTCTACAGACTCTAACCGCCCTGCGCACACAATTGCAGGGGTCTGTGCACTCAGCTGCAGAATTCTATCCTAGGCCTCTGCGCACATAGTTGCAGAGCCTCTTTCCTACGCTGAGACTCTTCGATCTTATCTCTCATAGACCCAAAATATATCAAGACTCCACCGTTCTGAACTGCCTTAGACTCTTCTAAGACTTCCCTTTTTATACAATCCCATGGTTCGCGGACCATGGGTGGATCTCTTAAAGCCGACATAAGCTACATAAACTAAGGGTGGAAACCCTTTATGACTCTTTACATCTTCACACTCCATGACCACAAAATACAGAGACTTTACACTTCTTATACAAAAACTTGGGCTTTCTGCCCCAAAACATGGGTTGTTTACCCCAAAATTGACCCTAGGGGACCCTTTCTCAATAGACCCCCAACAAAAATAGGGTGAATTGCCCCTGAGTCACTCTACTAGCATGGAGATCTTGTCGTGAAGACCCCCCAGCTCCACCTATACCATTGCAACTTCGGCAACACACTGCATCGCCACCTGCTTAACCTGTTCCACCAGCTGCTCCGTTGTTGGTCCTGCGCTATCTGCCTTGATTTGCTGTTGTGTTGTCTGCAGGTTCGCCAACTTTCCTTCAATGGTGGTCATGAGCACATAGGCTTCATCTAGCCAAGGCCCCAATTTGGCCTTCAGTACTGCCTCCCTACGTTGTGCTGCATCCACCTGTTCCTTCAGTGCCTTTTCTTCTTACAACTTTGCCAACCTTTGTGTAAGGGTGACGGTGCGCGCCGTCGCTTTGACCTCATCATACCTTTGCTGCAATTCCCTCGCCTCGGTCTCTAATCTCTGCAGGTTGGGATCTTCATGCAGACTGCTAACTACTTCGAGTGACTGCTTAAAGAGTGCAGTGCAATCCTTCACTGCGGCATCCACTGTTGCAACTGCATCTTTGATAGCAGCCTCGCACTACTCTTTAACCTCTGGTGGAGTCGAAGGCTGGGCCCTCAACTCAAGCTCTGTGATCTTAAGGTTTAGCTCAAACTGAACCTTAGCCAGCTCTGTCCTGGCATCACGCACACTTGCAGCGAGCTTCCGAATCCTGGCATCGACAGGCACATCTTCAGGGATATGCAACTTCGGAACGGTTTTGCATGCTTCAGTTACCATGGTTGTGGTGCGCTCATTATTCTCCTCAATCTTCTTAAGGAGATCAATCACGGAAGTCTTCTCTATAAACATCTGGGCATTGTTGACCTTCTGCTCACTGATCACATTCAACACGCGTTGTTCTCGAGCCCAAAGTCCCGTGATCACACCATCTTGCAGGGTGTGAAGGGCTTCACTTAGAAGCGTGGCCAAGTTCAACCCAACCCCTTTTAGAGCACTCACAGTGGCCTTGTCAACTTTTGCTTATGTAGTCAATGCTCCATCTGGTAGCGCGACGACGCGGGGATCCATGGAGCGAACCATCTCTACTGCTTCTAAGGTTCCTAGCGCCAAACTAGTCAACACTGCACCACCCCACCCTACACCGGTCTGAGTAGCCTGGATTTGCAGCTCACGCAGACCCACCTGAATGGGGACCAAAGCTTGTTTCTGTTGTTGCTCAAATTGCTGTAGCAGTTCCGTGGTTGCATCCCTCACTGTGTCCCTAATGTCATTCAGATCACTTTCAATCAAAGGATCAGGTCAAGCGATGATTTACTGGCCTTGTACTTCTTCCGTGGCCCTTCTTTTTCCTTCTCCCTGGTGCGCTTAACCCAGAACAGAGTATTCTCTGGGTCTGCACCACCCTGTCCTGATTGCTACTCTTCATCCTTCGTCCGTGGCGAAGGAGACTTCTGACTCCTATCAGAGTTGCGCTCTTCCTCATATTCCTTCTCTTCCATCTGTTCCTTAGTAGTGCGCTCTGCTTTAGCTTTTTCCTTAGCCTCCTTTATCCTCCGGTCAGCCAACTACTACATCTTCAATCGGGCCTCTTCCTTCTTCTACTTTCCTTTAGACTTGCTAGATCCCGTAGATAAATATGAGGTTGTGCGCCACTTTGATTGCCAGTGATTGAGGACAGCTGCGATTGCATTGTCTGTCGCTAGGTATGGAAGATCATACCATTTCTGCTTAGGGTCCTTCTGTGCCCGCATGGAGACACAGTGGAAGTTCGGCTTGAATTCCACATATTCTGCCAACTTCTTAAAGATAGTTGGTGATAACCATGTCTTGCGATTTATCACGACTCAAATGCTTCATTCCATCAGTACCCAAAATATCTTACTGCCCTTGACCCTTTTGGGGGCCTTTGTAGCCCAGAGCGAAGCGAACTCCGCTGCTTCCGACAGATCTGATGCGATCAGAGGAAACTGACTATCCTCTAGTAATTCCCACGCGACCAGTACGATTGATAGCAGAAGCCATGCATAATGGAAGGTCTTACTCTAGTCTTGTGCTTCTCTGCAATTCGCGAGGAACTCGCTGCAGAGGTAGTGCGCCCAGTTGAATTGTATGCCCTCCGCGCACTGGGCTGCTAATGACACAACTGGTGTCGACACTTCATCTTCGTGACACTTCCTCATTATTTTCCCAGCTAGGATCTGGATTGCTACCTTAACTGTGGGGTCAGTTATGCTAGAAATTGAGTAGCTGCGCGGCTTCTTGGCAAGCTTAAACTTGTCCTTCATTCTCTCGGTGAGGTCGCGCTCGCCCATCTTTCCTCAAATGCTTTGGCCGGATTCAACCCTGAGTGTGGTAGTAATGCGATACTTTGGATAAACATATCAGTGATTGGTATCAGTTCTCCTAACCATAGGCACCCATCGTGCACCAAGCATGACAGCTGTTTGATCACTATCAAAGTTATGGGTGCACGGTTGTAATGCAGCACCTATAGCAGGTTCAACAATCCTACCTTGTCCACCCCTTTAATCCACTATCTCAGCTCCAGCGCAGTCACACTAGAGTCTTTATAGAAGATGCAGATCATAAATGTATCAGTCGCCAAGTGGGGGAACCACTCAGTATCTACCAAGTCCCAATCCTCTAACTTTAGATGTGGCATGCACGCCAAGTGCGGACCTTCGAATGTGATCTTGTCTAGCAGCAACGGTGTGTTAAGTAAGAATTTTCCCTCATCGAAGTCCTTTGGGACCTTCACCTTGCCTCGGTGTGGAGGAATGTATTCTGGTAACTTGGAAATACGGTCTACACCCTTAATATAAATATCCTTTGTTCCCATATGAATTTCTTCTACGTCCTCGGGTTCTGGGTCTACCACCTTGCCTTTCTCCTGCGCAGTGGGCTTCTTTTTCTTCTGGTTCTTTCTCGGCGACTCGTGCATCAGCTGTGTTGCTTTCTGCTGTCCTTCTTTGTCTTAGGACCCTCTCTGGTCGGCATAGGCCTTAGCCTGGGTTACCTTGGTGACTTCGAAACTTCTGCGGGCATTTCCACACTCACGACCTCCGAGGCAGCTCCCTCAGATGCCATTGATCCTCCAGCACTTGCGGTTTCCACAGGTGTCGACATGAGTCTATTAAGAAGCTCCTAGGCTGCTTTAGGCAGCTTGTCAAATACTAAACTAGCCACCAAAGCCTCAAAATTCTCAAGGTTCATGCACGCCTGATAGCTTAGCACCTCAATTATCAAAATGTAGTGTGTTTTTCATTAGGTTGTCATCTGTAATTTATAGGCAAATTCGAATTTGAATCCGACCGTTCCCTCCAAAATCCGCTCATACATGCTAGATTGGCGGTGGATTTTCAAAGATCTCACTCTTAAATTTCCACTTAAATGGCCCCCCCCTGCTCTACTTAGTTGTTTTCTCACTGTCAAGTCATGAACAGTGACCATAACAGTCACTTTCTGGATGCCTTGCGCGGTCTCTCCTCCTATAGCGCAGCTCCCTTCACGCTTCTGCTGATACTGTGACATTCCTCCCTTCTACGCAGTCCCCCAGTCATGCAGCTCTACAACCCGGGCAATGTAGTTTATAGTCCCATGCCTCCTTTCAGCTGCCTAGAGTGCTAAGACTGTGCTTCCACCATATAGTCATCTAGTCGGATCCTCGATGTATGGCTTCAATTGGTTGCCATTTACCATCCCTAGAAATGGCTCTCCATTCAACTTCATTAGCTAGACTACTCCACCATCAGTAATCTCCTTGATGACATAGGGCCCCAGCCAATTCATACGAAATTTTCCTGGAAATTTATCAAACTTTCTGTCATATAATAACACTAAATCATTTACCTTGAAGGTGCGTAGTTTGATGTGCCAATCGTGCCATGCCTTTTCACACTCCTTTTAAACTTGCTGATGGAATCCAGCCAAAAATATATCCTCTTCTAGCTCTGTCAGTTGCGCGAGCCTTTCTTCCAAGGCTCCACGATCCACCATTGTTGTAAATGCTGCTATGCACAGACTAGGTACAATGTACTCGATCAGCATCACATCTTCTATGCGATAGACCAGCCTGAAATGCGTTTGTCCAGTTAGTGTTTTGCAAGTCATCCTATAAGCCCATAGCACAGTGGGTATGCACACGTCCCAGTCATTTCTTTTTTCATTGAAAACCTTCGTCAACGTGTTCTCCAAGATCTTATTGAATGCTTCAACTATTCCATTTTCCTGCGGGTGATATGGCGTACTCTTTTGGTGATAAACTTGGAATTCCTCCGTCAATGCGTTGATCGTCTCATTAAGGAAATGTGTACCGCGATCGCTCATCAAAATATCCGGGCAACGAAACCTAGTTAGTACATAGTCAAAGATGAACTTTGTTGTTGTTTCCCTAGTACAGTCCTTCACAGGTTGCGCATCCACCCATTTGGTTAGATACTCAGTTGCGGTGATGATGTATCGCTGTGGATTCAGAGGCAGCTCATCCCTCTGCGATGGCCTGCTCGTCCTTTGACATGCATCACATGCCTTACAATAAGCCTGGGAATCCTTGTGAAGTATCGGCCACCACAGTGCAACGCGTAAAATATTTTGCACTATTGCTTTTCCTACATAATGTCCTCTTGTAGGTTCTCCATGAGCCTCGGTGAGGATGTTGCTTTGTTCAAACTTAGACACATAACATCACTGTATTTCATCCGAGCCCATTTTATATAAATACGCTACAATGATAGAAAAGTCTGTTGCGTGCACCACCAACTCTTTCTTTTGTTGACTAGTATACCCTTTTGCAGCCATCCCTGTGGTTAGGAAATGTATGATATCTGCAAAATGGTTGTCCACGACACACACAGCAAAGAGTTGCGCGTCAGGCAGTCCTTCCTCCAAACTAGTAGGCTCCTCTCATGTTTCAATGCACGATAGATGATCCAGTTAGGCATTCAATTCTCTCGGCTTCACAATAAATTCGAAATCATATTCCTGAAACAACAACAACCATCTTCATATCTTCCCCCCAACATAGGCTTGTTAACTAAGTACTTCAATGCAGAATGGTCTGTATACATCTTAAAGTGTCCGCCTAGCAAGTAGTGTCTAAACTTCTGGAGCGCATACACCATAGCCAAACCTTCATGCTCTGTCATTGAATAATTCTTCTAAGCTTTAGATAATTTCCTACTTGCAAACGCTATAGGGTGATCCAACTCTCGCTCACTGGCGGTGTCGGTACTGCCCTGAACGTAATACATGATGCGTCCACATGCACATGAAATTCCTTCTTCCAATCCGGGAAGACTAGGATCGGCGTGGTGACCATCTTTTCCTTTAACACATCTAAGCTTTGTTGACATTCTTCATTCCAATAGAATGTAGCATCTTTCTTTATCAACTTCTCCATTGGCACGGTAATCTGAGCATAGCTCTTAATCAACTTCCTATGGTATCCCGTATGCCCCAACGTTGCGCGCAACTATTTCACACTTCTTGGTGCTTCTAAGTTAATTATGACTGCTATTTTAGCTAGGTCGACCATTAATCCTTGTCTGCACACCACATGGCCTAGAAAGATTTCGAAAGGAACATAGAACAAACATTTCTTCAAATTGAGTGTGAACTGATACCTTTGGCATGTATCCAGCATCAATCGTAGGCTGGATACATGGCGTTTCACCATCCCAAACACCATCTAATCGTCAAAGTATACCTTCAGAAACTTGTGAATGAAGTCCTTGAATGTCGCGATGACTACACGCGAAAAGATCGCGGGCACGTTCTTCAATCCAAAAATCATTATGGTATACTGGAAGCACCCCCACTCTGTGGCAAAGGTCATCTTACTTCTATCCTCTGCGTGATCTTGATTTGATGGTACCCTAAGAAACCACCCGTGAATGAATATGCCTCTCGTCCTCCTACGTTATCTAGCACTTCGTTAGTGAACGGAGTTGGAAAGGGATCATGTACACAGACGTCATTCAACTTCTTGAGATCTACGCATATCCTTATTTCATCCTTCTTCTTCTTTTCTTGAACTAATATTGGGATCATCCAATCAGACCCTTCTACTGGTTCAATAATACCCGCTGTAAGCATTTTATCCAACTCTAAAAGGACCCTTTCTTTATACTTCGGATTGAGGCGGTAAGGCCTCTACTTGATCGGCTTCACATACGGTTTCAACTTAATTTTCATAACTCCTGGGTCCCCTATTATCCCCTTCAAGTTTGAGAACTTCGTAGGGAACAAGTCCTAGTATTCGTGGAGCAATTCAGCTACCTTATCTACTGTTGTGTCATCCCAGTAGTCCCCAATATTTGCAAACTTCGGCTCCGCCTCTGTCCTACTGTTCACTTTTCTTGTTTTTAGAGGCACGGTGATATATGGATTTTTAGTTTGCAATCCTTCAACTTTGCGGTGACCTTCAATCTCTGGGATATTAATGTTCCTCGGGTCCTCATCCTCTTCTTTGACAGTGGCATTGTAGCACTCCAGTGCATAGCACAATTGGGTGGTCCAATCCGGTTGAATTCAGTCCAAGGGGTCCTGTGGTACTCTGAAGATTGTTGCCTTGACTTCCTGCAATTCCTCATCAATACTTTCAAACCCATCCTCAAGTCTAAACGTCATCAAGAATCCATATTGTAAAATGTCTCATTCTTTAGTGCCATGGCGGAGCTCTATTTCCAAATACCAGTTCATCGGTATTACATCCAAAGTATGACAAAATAGATCCACCCATTCAAGCTCGTGCTCCGCTCCATAAACCTTAGTCCATTTGGCCAAGTGATCACGCGAATCATTCCTTCCATCATATTTCTCTATTAGCCGCACTTGTGGGTGACCAAACCGTACTCTCATCATCTTTTTGTACATGCGCCAATCATCAAAACTGTCTTTGTGTGTACCCCACCATCTCGCAGGCGTAGCGCACAATGCCCAATCCAAGGCTTAGAAGCGATGCTTCTTTTGCACTTCCCTTTTGAATGCATCCAAAAATTTATCAACATCAGTTAAACCATCATAATAGTGCAAAATTCCTACCTCCGATGATACACAACGCAGCGACTTGGTCATCATATTACAGTGCAACATAGATACTTTATGCAGTCGATTCTGCCAGTGCTCCAACTCCTCATCTGAATCTGATGTGCAAGAACTTTCACAGTCCCAGGCAATGCATATGTCTGTTGTTGGATTCATCCAATCCTGATCTCGCATCGTTATCTTATAAATCTGGTCCAAATCATCATCGCTTTCATAATCGCGGACTGGTTTAGTATAGCGTGGTCCTTCTGTAGGGTCCAGGGGCACTACTATGCGGAGAGCCTTCTTCTCGAATATCTTCCATTTCTTGAAATTGATTACCCCATTAATGTCAGTAGCCCAATCAATCCCAAGGAGTGCAGGGTGGGGATTTCTGTCATCCACAATCTCTATCACTTCAAAATCAGCGAATGTGGTCACGCCCTCAATATCACCTGTCACTTTCTGCAATCTCCCCATGGGGATGATTTTATGTTGATTTACCATTCTTAACTGAATTGGAGACCACTACAGCATAGGTCTCCCCATCCTCTCTGATGTTTGTTTAGGCAAAACATTCGCGTCCGACTCCAGATCTAGAATAACTTGATCCATCTCATATTCTCCTATATGCGCAGTGAGCCTCATCTCACACCCCGTTCTTGCCTTATGCCTACCAATCTTCCTGACTACGGGTAGGTTGTCAGTAGCGTTTTCTTTTCCAGCACATTTATTGATCATATCCTGCAATCCTTTCACAACCTTGTTATCACGCAACAGCTTCATACAGGTCTCCAAGAAAGTAGTAAGCATGGAAGGGTCCATCTCTTCAGTTGGCTTCTCCTATTTCCCGAGGTAGAGGCCTTAGTGAAGATTTTCTTTTCTTCCATAAATGTTTCCCTTTTGTGTTCTAGATCAAACCCGACATCCTTTTTGGGCGCTTTGTGGACCCATTCACCTTCTTCAGGCTGCTTCCCCTTATCTTCACCAGTCATCATTCCACTCCGCAGCACAATGTTTACCTTAGGATCCTCCTCGCGAGGCTCAATCTTCATCATCTGTAGGTTATGAGTTGGCTACTGAGGCTCCACCCCCTTTTCACGTATCTTAGCTAATAACACAGGGCAATCCTCCATCGCATGGTCAAACTAAGTACAATATCGACATGAAAGATGTGTCGATTTCATGCATTCTCACGCATAGTGTCCCGGTCCTCCATAGTTGTAACAAATAATCTGTCCCCAACCTCTACCAGGTCCTCCTCCACCTCGGCCTCGTCTGTGCCTCTGATATGTGCCTTGCGCTCCCCCAACGTCTTAGTATGGAGGCCAAGTTTCTGCCTACACCCTATATGCAGGTGTTCTATCGATCATTAGCTCATAACTATGGCAATTATACTCATCATGACCCAACGATTGACAAAAGTTACAGAAGAGATGTTGCAGTATCTGTACAAATTTCTACAGCAAATGGAAATTGTTTGTCACATGTTTTCCAGCTACCTGACATATAGCACACTATAGCACAGGCCCTATACTTGGCCCTGCTTGAGCTTCCGGCCTTAGAGGCATTGGTCCCCCTACTACAACACAATTCGTGAAGACTAGACAACGATCTTTGTCATGCCCCCGGCTTTTGCACTTCAGGCACCAAACTTCTTCGCGCATCTCTGGCGGAGTTGTTCTATCTTTCTTCATGTAGGTTTTAACCCCGTACATAAATTACCTGCATATGAATTCTAAAACACAGAAAATAAATAATGCAAGAGCAAAACACATAAAACACATATACACAGAGATTTTCCCCTGGATCCCAAAACCGGGACTACCATCTTGATTTTTCATTATGTTCCTTTCAATGTTACAATACATATTTATACATGCCGAAGCATCCAATACCATGGACCGAAAACCATCGCATCCAAAACCATGGATCGAAAACCATCGCGTCCAAAAACATGTGCGAAAACAAAACCATAGGTGGGTCTGCCCAACCTAACATAGAGTCCAAAACCAAAATTTTCCCGGGCGCTACCCCGAACCCCATAAAGTGGGGTTATGGGTACCACTCAAACCCCCTGTGACCTCCCCCCCTCTAACCCCTAGTTAACTACGTGGGCTAGTCATGGAAAGAATATAACACAACCCAACATTCTCCCACTTGTTGTTTTCTTTCCACAGGGGGCCACAAGAGAGCTTAGTCATTTATCTAGCCCTGCAACACCCATTGTTTCTCTACACCAAGTGAACTTCTTAGAGCTCACAGATTTTGTCAATGCATCTACAGTATTCTTCAAAGTGTCCACCTTTAGTAGCAACACCTTTTTGTCTTCTATCATATCCCTCACAAAGTGATACTAAACATCAATTTGCTTTGTCTTTGAATGATATGCGGGGTTCTTTGCCAAGAAAATTGCACTTTGGCTGTCACAGTCTATCCTTATAGCTTCTTGTACTAACTCCATACTTGAACACAATCTTTGAAACCAAATTGCTTCCTTGCTTGCATGATTGGTTGCCATGTATTTTGCTTCCGTAGTTGATAGTGCCACTACAGATTGTTTCTTACTCATCCAACTGATTGCACCTCCAAATAGGTTAAACACATACCCACTTGTATATCTTCTCTGATCCAGATCTCTAGCCCAGTCTGCATCAACAAAGCCACGAATATCCAACACTTTGTCCAATCCTGGTCTTCCTTGGTAGCACAAACCATAATCACTAGTGCCACACAAATACCTGAAAACCCGCTTCATTGCTGTCCAATGCTCCTTTCCTGGTTTTCACATAAACCTGCTCAATACTCCCACTGCATGTGCAATGTCTGGTCTAGTACAGACCATTGCATACATCAAGCTACCGACTGCACTTTCATATGGAACACAGGACATGTCCTCTTCCTCTTCTTGTGTCTTGGGACACTGTTCAGCAGATAACCTCACACCTACAGGAATAGGAACCTTCACCAGTTTACGATCCTACATATTAAACCTCTGCAGTATTGTCTCGACATACTTCCTCTGGTTTAACCAGAGCTTCCTCTTTTCCTGATCTCTTTTAATTTCCATGCCCAAAATATAGTTTGCAGCACCAAGATCTTTCATGTCAAATTTGGAGGACAATTGGGTCTTCAAATCCTGGATAATTTCTTTGTCATTTCCAACCAGCAACATATCATCCACATACAAGACCAGATAAATAACACGGTCACCAATTAATTTAAAATACACACAATGATCTGCTTTGCTTCTAGTGAAGCCAAGTCCCCGTATAAATGTATCAAATTTATGATACCACATC
The DNA here is from genome assembly GCA_031772625.1 of Pinus tabuliformis. Lineage (NCBI taxonomy): Eukaryota > Viridiplantae > Streptophyta > Pinopsida > Pinales > Pinaceae > Pinus > Pinus tabuliformis. The sequence goes on from CM062813.1 coordinate 721,603,943, forward strand.
CTTGGTGATTGTTTTAACCCATACAAAGACTTCTTTAACTTACATACTAGTTCTTTCTTACCCTTCACCGCAAAGCCTTTAGGTTGGTTCATGTATATTTCCTCTTCCAGATCCCCATGAAGAAATGTTGTCTTTACATCCATCTGTTCTACCTCAAAATCAAAAGCAGCAGCAACAGATAAAAGTAATCTAATAGAAGTTACCTTGGCAACAGGAGAAAGAATATCACCAAAATCAATTCCCTGCACCTAAGAATAACCTTTTGCTACCAATCGAGCTTTGTATTTCTCCACTTTTCCTTCTGCATTTGTCTTCTTTTTGAACACCCTTTTGTTGCCAATGGGTTTCCTTCCAGACGGAAACTCCACCAGATCCCAAGCCTCATTTTTGTGCAAAGATGCCATTTCATCAACCATGGCGTCTTTCCAGATTTTTCCATCCTCTGAATCCACTGCTTCCTTCACAATTCTGGGATCATCATCAGTAACAGACAAAGAAAAATTTGAACATAAAGTATATGGACTATACCTTTCTGGCTGCCTTCATTCTCGAACTAATCTTCTCACAGCCGGAGTTTGTGGCTCTCCATATTCTGATTCCTCCTCTACTATAGAGTCTGATTCTTCCTCCTTTAGCTCAAACTCTATCTTCTCAGGTTCCTTTGGTTGGATTTCATGTTTAATAACATCTTTTACCTCTCTGAACACCACATCTCGGTTGTACACAACCTTCTGTGTGACTGGGTTCCAAAGCTTATAACCCTTTAAACCATCCTTATACCCAATAAAGATGCACTTTTCAGATTTACTATCCAACTTGGTTCGTTTTTCCTTTGGAACATGTACATATGCATCACATCCAAATACCCTCAGATGTGAAAGAGAGGGTTTCTTACCAGTCCATACCTCTTGTGGAGTCTTATCCTCCAACGCTGATGAAGGTGACCTGTTGACCAGGTAACATGCAGTATCCACCGCCTCTGCCCAGAATTCCTGTCCTAACCCGGTACCACTGAGCATGCTTCTTGCCCTTTCCAACAACGTCTTGTTCATTCTTTCTGCAACTCCATTTTGCTGAGGTGTATATGGAGTAGTCTTCTGCCGTGCTATACCACACTTCTTACAGAATTCTTCAAATTCCTTGCTGCAAAACTCTCCACCATTATCTATCTTCAACACCTTTATCTTCTTCTCTGTCCGGTTTTCCACCAGAGCCTTAAATTCTTTAAACCTATCAAAGACTTTAGATTTCTTCTTAAGGAAATATATCCATGTATTCCTTGAGAAGTCATCGATAAATTATACATAGTACACAGACTTACCCAGTGATGGAACCTTCACAGGTCCAAACACATCACTGTGTACAAGCTCTTATATCTATTTCGCCCTCTTACCACCAGAGGGGAAACTCACCCGATTCTGCTTCCCATATACACAATTTTCACAGAAATAAAAATCCAAAGAGCCATTACTCATACCTTCTACCATACCTTTACCATGAAGTATTTGAAGGCCCTTCTCTGCAATATGTCCAAGTCTTTGATGCCACAGCATGGTCTTCTCTCCAGAAACCACTAGATTTTCTGCTCCACTTTCAGGAACCATAGAACTATTGCACCCATCAATAACAGTGCTACCTTACAGCTTGTACAGAGTTCCAATCCGAACTCCCTGCATCAATATCAGTGCTCCCTGAACCATTTTGCAGGTATCCTTCTCAAACACTGTTTTTACACCTGCATCATCTAGCTTGCTTACAGAAATAAGATTTCTGGCTAATGCAGGAATATGTAGAACACCTGGAAGCATTCTAACCCTTCCACCTTGCAACTTCAACTTTACTTTTCAGCGACCAACGATTCTAGCCTTCTTGTCATCCCCCAAGAAGACATCACCACCATCATATTTCTCATCCTCGCAGAACCACTCTCTATGGGGAGTGAAGTGAAAGGATGCACCTAAGTCAATCAACCATGCCTCATGATCTACATGTGTACTTGAAGAAGCCAAGTACACATCCCCACCTTCATCTGAGGTGGTTTTCGCCTCTGTAGAAGGAGCCTCATTAGACCCCTTTCCTTTGTCAAGAGCTTTAGATTTACAGTCCCTTTTAAAGTGGCCTTCCTTTCCGCATTTCCAGCACACCACCTTTAAAGGTTTCCCTGGAGATTTATATCTTCCTCTAGATTTAGATCTCCCACTCGATGACTTATTTTTGTTTCTGTTCTGGGACCATCCTCATACAAACAAGGCATCACCATTCTGGCTCTCCATATTTTTCCATCTCATCTCGTCCGTCAGCAAGGCTGAGAATATTTCATCAAACTGCAAGGCAGTTTCATTGCTACCTATTGCAATAACCAGACTATCCCACGAATCTAGTAGAGAACACAACAAACTAATGCACTTATATTCATCTGAAATTTTAATATCAACAGATGCTAACTGACTTACCACAGTATTAAATGCATTCAGATGCTCTGTCACCGAGTCTCCATCTTTCATCCTCAGGTTATACAGCTTTTTCCACAGGAATAGTTTATTCACCAGAGACTTAGATTGGTACAAAGTCCCTAACTTGTCCCACAAAGCCTTCGCCGTAGCTTCCCCTGATATATTTAGCAATACTGAATCTGAGACACACAATTGTATTGTGCTCTTTGCCTTCCGATCCAACTTCTTCAATTCTTCATCGGACACTCCCTTTGGTTTAGTACCCGGATCTACCGTGATCCACTGATATTTATCCACCAATAGATCCTCCATCTTGAGTTTCCACAACTCAAAACTCTGACCATTAAATTTCTCGATCTCTATCTTTCCACTACTCACCATCTTCTTTCACCACTAGAATCGATCTTGCAGATCTCCCACTGAACAGGGTCTACCACGGGCCCAAGCAAAACCCCTCAGCAACAAAGGCGTCCCCTCGAAGCCAAATCTGCTCCGATACCAAATGTAGGTTTTAACCCCGTACAAAAATTACCTGCATATGAATTCTAAAACACAGAAAATAAATAATGTGAGAGCAGAACACATAAAAAACATATACACAGAGATTTTCCCCTGGATCCAAAAATCGGGACTACCAGCTTGATTTTTCATTATGTTCCTTTCAATGTTACAATACATATTTATACATGCCAAAGCATCCAATACCATGGACCGAAAACCATTGCGTCCAAAAACATGTGCAAAAATCATGCACAAAACCATAGGTGGGTCCGCCCAACCTGACATAGGGTCCAAAACCAAAATTTTTCGGGGCGCTACCTCAGACCCCATAAAGTGGGGTTACGGGTACAACTCAAACCCCCTGTGACCTCCCCCCCTCTAGCCTCCGGTTAACTACGTGGGCTAGTCATGGAAAGAATATAACACAACCCAACACTTCAGAGTCTGAAATTCTAGGCACAAGTTCTGGAATTGCACGTGAATTTGCTGAACCCCGAAATTAGCATCTTGCATCGGTGTCTCGTGCAATCTCATTGCAATATCCAAGGCTTCTACCTGGGTTTCAATCTATTGTTGTGACAAAGCAACCCTTAGATGCGGCAGGAGCGAAGCCACAATCCAGTTGCAGTGCTACCCATCCGTGAGATTCATATTAGCTTCACGGATTGTGCACTTGTTGGGCAGCGGATCCCCTACGTAACAGTTTTGGGGCTTAAAGCCCACAATTTTGGGAAATAGTATTGTAAAGGCTCTGTGAAGTGCATGGAGCCTTTACAATACTATTACCCAAAATTGTGGGCTTTAAGCCCCAAAACTATTACGCAAGGGATCCGCTGCCCAACAGCGCTTCAACCTCTAATCCAAATCCCAAGGTGTCTCGCCAGGCTTCATCATGATCTCCTTGAATCCCCCAGTTGATTGAGCTTCAGATTTGGGCCTGTTGAATTCCTTATTTAGTGCAGTCTGAATATCTGCTAATGCAGCCGTCAGATTATTAGCGTAGTACTTAATGTACCATGTTAGTGCACATTCCTGCAAAGATGTAACCAACATTGCTTTCTTCATTTGATCATATGTAATACGTTGAGCTTCCCATACAGCCTTCACGACAAACTAAAATTGGTTTAGGTCCTCAGTTCCCAACCCCTTGAACACAAGAAATTACACTGAATTCGCCATATTGGATGGTGGCGGAGGTGGCGGTGGTGTGGGTGAAGGCATATGCAGTGGAGGTGAAGATGGAGGTGGTGTGGGTGGATGGGGTATTTGCGAGAACCCTTGTCTTATCAGTTGAACAATGCTCTGCGGAGAAGCCTGTGATGCTTCCTCGTCGTCACTTAGAGGAGGTCCAATTAGCGGGCTATATTCAGGGTCTATTTTCCCTCTATTCCTGAAGGTCTTTCCACTTTGCGTATCTCCAAATATCAAGGTAGTTGCATAACCTGATTTTCACACAAGAGCTTCTTAATCCAAGTATTTAAAGAACTTAAATACTTACCTCGCAGTCCTTTGAAGAAGTGACGCTCTCCTTCGTTGTAAATGACCGAAGTATCAACCAGAAACTCTATCACAAACCCTCCTATGATATGAACGAGCCAATGATCGATAGCACGTGCGATCTTGTCTTTAGAGGCTTCCAATCTTTGCACTAACTCTGAGGTCCAAACTATCGGACCGTCAAGCCTCCACCTTCCTTGTCCGTCTGCCAATTTTGCGATCCACTCGTATAATTCAACTGGGAAGGAACAAAAGAAGATTTCGTGTATCTCTCTGTACAGATATTTATACAACCACTGTTCTTTCATCAATCGCGGATTTCTGTTCTCTTGCGTCGCGAATTCGTGGATCTCCCTGTCCACCTAGTCTTTGATCTCCTTCTTAATTTGATTCCAGTGATGCGACATCACACATATCTTTATGTAGATCCCAGTCCCGGCAACAGAACCATTTGTTGGTTTGATGGGCCCTGACCTAGGTTCAGCATTAATTATCCAAGCAAATCCCTACACTACTAGCCCTTTCGGCATCAATCCACAATGTGTGGATTGATGTCTCACCGAATGCAATATGGGGGGATGCAGGGACCAAGTTTTTGCACCTAGAGATAGTATTGATGTCGTTTTATACCCTAAACCCTCATTCACGTAGGTTGATAAGCCCTTTAGATATACTTCAATTATTTGTCCTTCAGACCTCTGCGAAGGTATACGATTGCCCTTCACGTACCCTAGGTAGGCAGATCAGACACTTACGCACCTATGTAATTATCCTTACTTCTGTTTTTACCCAGATTAGCTTAAGTATTGAATAACTTTAATATGCATTAAGATGATCCTCATGTAAACAAATATTCTTACTTGCGTTCATATAACAAAGCAAACATACGATTCACGCATCAATACAACAATAAAACATAAACCCAGCATTCATCCTAACATAATCATATGCAATTATAATAGAAGTAAAACAAATCATACACGGATAATTCCAGAATAATTCTCTTTATTTATGCTTAAGATATTCTCTACAGACTCTAACCGCCCTGCGCACACAGCTGCAGGGGTCCGCGCACTCAGCTACGGACTTCTACCCTAGGCCTCTGCACACACAGCTGCAGAGCCTCTTTCCTATGCTAAGACTCTTCGCTCTTCGCTCTCACAAACCCAAAATATATCAAGACTCCACTGTACTGAACTGCCTTAGACTCTTCTAAGACTTCCATTTTTATACAATCCCATGGTTCGCGGACCATGGGTGGATCTCTTAAAGCCGACACAAGTTACATAAACTAAGGGAGGAAACCCCTTATGAATCTTTACATCTTCATGCTCTGCAACCACAAAATGTGGAGACTTTACAGTTCTTATATAAAAAGTTGGGCTTTTTGCCCCAAAACTTGGGCTTTTATCCCCAAAATTGACACTACGGGACCCGTTTCCAACAAAGATGATGGCAAATGTTTCTATCAAATGTTTCTATATTTGTTGGAAACCAGGAAGATACTAAGATGGGGGTATATGAACCAATGTCTTATATTATTTAACAATTATTTACCCAATAAATCACATGCAACAATATAGAAAAGTATTGATCACGTAAAGTTTGAACATAAGAAGTTTATGTAGAAACCCATATGGGAGAAAAACACAAATTATTTTTTATTATGATGTAAATGCGAGCACCAACGTCATATTACATCAAGTATGTAGGAACCAACTTACGGGAGGCTCTGACCCCTTTTCTTTGCAAGCATCAACTTGTTGGAAGCACCAACTCCCACTATTTGTAGGAACCAACCCATTGGAGGAATTAACTCCCACTATTTGCATGAACCAACTTGCTGGAAGCATCAACCCCCTGATATTTATAGGAACTAACTTACTCCAACCTCTCAAATCCCTCTTTCACTCATTTTCAAACTCAGATCCAAAGGCTCTTTAATTAGTATATTATTGAACCAATTATTTAAATCTCATATATGCCCATCTTCTTTGATTTACTTTAGATGTGAACTTCACCTCTTGACCATATATGATCACAACATTTACATTTTCTCAACATAAATTCTCTTCAAGCTTGGATATGATATCAACCCTTAGATCTACTCAACATCTCTTCTCTTCATGCTCATATTTGATATCAACAATCAAACATATTCTAATATGCTCCACATCATTCTATGTAACAACCTACAATGCACTTCATATTTGCATTATTTAAAGCACAACGAAATCTTAGATCTCATTATATTCATTTGGATCTGTTTTGGGCTCTACTTCCCAAATAAAAGCTCTTTACTCCCTTCAGATGATCTTGGCCCTCCACAGGCTCTCTCAGCTCTTTACAAGCATTCTAAGCAACTTTGCCACTTGACTGCATTTCAAATCTGTAATTAAGATTTTTTTAGCTTAGCTCCCATATTTCTCATCAATGTTCTCTTTGAGCTACTTGTGCATTTGTGTTTCCATTACAATTTCAGTTATTCGATTTGCATGGGAACACTGACTACTTACATCATGTCCTTCTTTCCTTATATAAACGTTTCCAAACAAAGTATTTAATTCATTCAACCTTATTCACTAAATTTGGTTTCCAAAAAAACTTAACACTCTAACATAATTTGGCACTCGAATGCCAAATTTATATTTTTGTAACCCTTTATGGTTAGCTTTTATGTGCACATGATCACGAGCCCCATTACCCACCACTAGTGGGTGACCCCATAGGAGAATTTTTTTCTCCTAGATTTGTCTTCAATCGACAACCAGTAACCCTTAACAGCCACTAGTGTAGCCGGTATATTGTGCGAGTTGATCTTGGTCTCTGATCCAATCATATGTCCCCTCATCCATCTGTTGAGAGCATATGTTTAGAGGTGGGACATTCAATCATAAAGGTATGTCTTTCATTATGCAATAAGATGCTTATGCTTGCTTTTCCTTGGGCACATTAGGTATGGATTATTGGGTGACATGGAAGGAGGGAGGATTTTAACTGTAGTTTTGTTCCCTCACCTTAAATGGGGGGTTAATACTTAACCTTAGTCCCATGGGATCTCCCTTATTGGCATATAGCTTAATTACATGCACTACTTGGGAAGCCCTGATTTTGGTAGTGCAGTTCTGTTTTCTAATCACTACAAGGAAAATGCCTTCTACTGTAGGTTATAACAAAAGTTTTAGTGTTATAAAATTGGAAAAAATGTCAATAATATATCCTCTAAAACATTTTTTGTGGGAACGAATGTTTTAGCGGAGCTCATAATGAAATTTCATCACAACTGAAAAAATCTGGGTGATCGGAGGTTTTAGCAAATGTTTTTTTCTCGGTGCGCTTTATGGAACAAGCAAACACAGTGCGCTACTTATAAGAATGCACCTAGCTTCATACATAACTAAAAGCACTAAGGCATTTAATTAAAATAGCACCAAAACCTGAAATTTATACCACCCTGGTGCTTACAACAAAAAATCCCCAATGCATTCAACTCAAAGAGCACTGAACCTTGAAACATATACTGCGCCGGTGCTTATATAAAAAATTTCATGCTCATTCTCTGATGAAGGAATAACTCCCGGGCATGCAAAAAATAATTGCACTTCCGGTGCTTTCTCTTAAACACACATCACCGACACATCTTGTTTATAGAAATGCATCGGTGCATTTGTTATATAGAGGGTCTGATGTTGTTAATTTTAATAGTGCACCAAGAATGGAAATAATATTTTGTAGAACCGGGGGGTGTTAGTTCTATGAAAGCACTAGTGTGTTAAGAGTTACAATGCACCAGGGCATTAATTAAAAACAATATCGGTGCTTGAAGACTTGAAAGCCCTGGTGCTGTGATTTTTTGACAAGGCGCTGTTTATGCTAAAATATGATGTCACAGTGCTTTTATTTAAAGTAAAACACAAGTGTGTTGTTATGTTATGGATGCACCAATGCTTTTGTTTGAGATTTTCTCTTTTTTGGAGACATCGACTTGTGATAATGCAATAATTGTAATTTTTTAAACTTGTTATTCATTGAGAAATCAACATATATCTTATAGCAATATTCATATAAATTAATAATTGATTAGTTTGGATTAATTTGTTATATTATTAGATTTCACATGTCTTCATTATCATATTTAATCATCCATATATTTAATTAGTGGTGTAACATTTCACAACGACATTGGATAACGCAATAGAATAAATTAAAATGTATTTTATTATATATCAATAAGATACTCTTTGTCATACAAAATAGGATTGTTATTGGTAACCCCTTCTCTTTCAATTGGGACACTATGTCCATGATTACATTAAACAAAATGTTTGATTTTCATAGACAATTATTTCAAAAAATGCAACATGTTACATTAATATCCAAATAGATCATCATTCTTCACTAGAACTGTTGTCAGTGCTCGAGCTACTTCCATGACTTGGGTTATTTGGAGGAATGTTTTGTTGATTGCATTGATTCTTTTCATCTTCTTGATCTTGTTCGATCTGCAAACATAAAAAGAAAGTGTAATGAATGTATCTACATTGGTGAGAGTAACGAAAATTGAAATAAATAATATACAACAATGTAAATAGAAAAACAATGCACCATAGCAAGTAGTGACTCGTGAATTATACATATTCTTTCATAACCAAATTTCATGCCTTCTTTCAACAACTCTTTTGTTGGAGTAGTTCCATACTTTGTTTCCTTCAAGTTTTATACCCCATAATAAATCATATATTTAATATAAAAGATTTTTTTGTTCTATTAATTATAAACTTAAAGAAGTAAAACAACATAGATACTTACAAATTTCACAATTAATTTTTGATATGCCAACATATACTCACATCCATTATTTATCCCAATGTCAATCAATTCTCCTTATGGCTCTTCTTTGTATGTTAGCACCTATTTAAAGATATTCAAGGATGATTGTTGTAAAACAACTTAAAATTCACAATAATGAAACCTTGAGCAGTTATAAGGAAATATTAGAAATTACTCACAAACTTTGAAATCAACCATTTTCTTCCTTGTCGTCCTGTTTTATGTGTTGAATGAGTTCCATCTTGTTTTCTTTTCTGCAAGAAAATATTTGAAAATTAATATTTAATGCTAAATTATTTTTTTATATGTACAAATTCAATCATGATTACATACATTTGAAGCACTTTTTTGTTGAGATGTCTTCTCCTATGATGCAATTATGTTCATTTCTTTGATCATCTCTTTATACACTTTTTTGGACATTCCTACTAGCATGTTCTGTATATGAACACGTTGATCATTTGGGATTTTCATAATCTTCTTGAAAAATGTAATAAACTATTTTTATAATCATATATGAAAACTAAATATAACAAAATTCAATATTAATAAATTAATGGTTTGTAGTAATATATACATATAATTATAGAAAGTCATTCTATACAATTCGGAATATTACCTTTTGAATGATTCTTTTTTGTTGTTGTATGTTTTTTCTATTGCAAGTCTTACATGTCTCATTGACCATTTATCTAGAAACACTTCCTGTAGTTTAGATATAATTTCGTTCTTAGAATCATTGCATTGATTTTTGTATTGTAAGTGGAAAATATGTCTATACGTTTGTTCCACTAGATCCCTCGTAGTTCTATAAAAATACTCCTTTCATTAACATCCAACACCACTCCAGATGAGCTAAGGACCAATTCATCATCATTTACATGTTCCATAATTTTCCTTTTCTTAGAACGACATTGATATTTTCCTTTGTTGTTGCTCCCTGTAGAACATTAAACATATATGAATTAATAGATTGTTTGAAACATGTTATCTAATATTCTTAAGTATATTAAAAAAAAAAAGTAATTCACCTAATTCATCATTTTTCAATTTTTCTATCAGGATTTTATTCTCTTCTGCACTTAGATTAGAAATAATCTTATCGACCTTTTTCATTGTGTGTGTAGGTCTCTATAATATTAGCATAGCCCCATTATTGTTATTGTTAGTGTATCCCCCTTATTATTATTGTTGTGCCCATGTAGCCACCATATTGTTATTGTGGTGCCCCATAGAAGCCCATTATTGTTATTGTTGTGCCCTTACATTATTATTATTATGTAGGCTCTGATTATATTGTGACCCCTTAGACTCTTATATATACAAAGGAGGTCTTGTAATTTGAATCATCCAAGAATTATTATTTTATATAATGTAATGAGGTTTCTCCTTTGAAGAGGATATTTTTTAAGTCATTTATCTATCTTTTTGTTAGCTAGTTGCATAACATTTGGTATCAGAGTGTTGGATTCTAGGGTTTCGCTGCTTGACATAGGTCATTGTGGAATTTTCACTATAACTTTTTTCGTACATAGATTCAGAAACTGAAATTGCGACCATGTGGAGCCGAAATCTTGGTGAAAATTTTCTTGGAATTTCAGATCTTGATTCGCTTTAGTTTCTGAGATATGGTCTGCATAAGTTAGGGTTTTTACAGGCTCCAAAATTTAGTCTCAAACGAGTGACCTAAGAAAAATCATCATTATTTAAATGGTAGTCGAATAATTATGGCCAATATGCCCAAAAAACCATAACTCAAGTTATATTATATTTTTTTAATGGAGAGGGGAAGCTCATTCTGCACAATATGAAGAGATGTATAAATATGTTCGTGTGTCCATGAATCTAATTGACGATTTCCAATTTGCATGTTGCCAAAAAAACTCTTAGCTAACAAACTCTTTGTTTCATGTAATCGTGCAGTTGCCTTGCATCACAAACATCTTCATACAATTCAAACTGTTGATTGTTTTCAAAGTCGTCCTCCAAAAGCTTAATTTCATCCACGCATTTAACATCCAGAACATGGAAAAGATAACTCTACCATTGCATTTCATTTGCCAACCAGTTAATTGGATTTTGGATTGTGTAACGAGGATGCCATGTGTGCTTTTTAGAAATTTCTACAAACCATTTATATAGAGCATACTTCATGTGGATTTTTAACACCTAGATTGACCTCAGGCTGAAGGGAGGCAATGCCAGGGTAACCACAAACCAAGCTTAGCCAAGTAGCCAGCCCTACTAGGCCAAGAGAGAGATTTCTCCTTATGGATCTCAGTCAAGGTTACTGGATTAGGTAAAGTATTTTAGGCTAGGTATAGTAGCTCGAGAGTTTTGATTGGATTTTGTAGAGGTTTTGCTGGATCAAGAGGAGTTGGGCAGTTTAGGTATGGGAAATTAGGTCAGATGCAGGGTGTTCTATGGGGCAAGGTAGGCATAGGCTTTATCACTTTAGGGCTTGATGAGGTGAGATGGTTAAGATTGGTGAGAAGCTAAGAAGGGCATGTGAAATCTTGGATCCTTCTTAAATAATAGAAAACATATAAATGTGAATATTTACCCAAAGCAAAGCAATATTGTGATGGATTCTACCTATCAACTTGAAAACATTCACTAAGAAGCAATGGAATGATTAATAAAACACACAAAACATTCTAACACATGATCACAAAAGAAGAAAATGTACTAAAACTCCATACCACATGGATCCCATAAAAATAGTTGTCATTCTTATTAGTCTCCTGCCAAACTGCTTACAAAGATGTACAATCAAGGTATGAGTATCCAATTGAGTCCAACCCTTTACAATGAGGAAGAATAAGAAGATATAGACATTGTTTCAACCTCCTCCCATCCTCAGGGGTCGAATCCCCAAGATGAGGAGCTAATCTAACCAACACTGAACAAGAAAACAGGAATATAGGCATCTCAACAACTTGCCTCTAAAAGTGAAAAACTGATTCATTTGAGCTCAAACTAACTCCTAAAGCAATGAATCTACCTTCTATTACTATTTATCCATCATATTTACAAGCCATGACATCATTTACATAGGTAAATTATCCACCATGAGAGAGAATCCATGAAAAACAGTCAAAAATTCAGAAAATGATCATCCTGAGCAAAATTGCCCAACGCGCAGTGCCACTTTCAGGTCCCTTTTGGAGACCTTATTAGCATCCAAATTGATCCCATGATAGTGCATTGGAAAGGTATTCAAGTATATTTTCCAGAACACCTGGAATTTCTGCATTTGGAGCTCATTTGACCACTCAAAACTTGTTTCTCCCAAGACTGCTTCTATGTGTCCAAAAAGTGGCAGAAAGGTCATTTTTAGGGTGTTTTTTGACCTTTTGGTGAACTAGTTCTACCCCAAAAACTTTGAAACTTGCTAGGGTGCATGTCCTCACTGCTCTAAATCCAAAAATGATCCAAAAATGCAAGCCTTTTCCTCATTGGGTGCCCCTAGGCAATTTTCCTATGTGTGCAATTTCAAAATTTGCAAATGACCAAAATTTCTCCAAACTTGTCCAAAATTGGTGTGAAGCACCACCATCATGTGCTTTGATGAGCCAAGGAGGCTTCAGCCAACATTCTAAGTCTATCCTCCTCTTTCTTTCCTTTCAAGGCCCGCCTTAGCCTAGCTTTCATTTTCTTGACCCTCATGTTGCAAATCTTGTTGCAGGTCTTGTAATGATAGGCCATGTGTCTGATCATCTTGTTGTCTCTGTTAGCCTTCCATAACAGCTTCTCAAGGTGTAGGTTGACTCTCTCAAGCCAAGTCTCCCTATCATTTTCAATCTCCTGCTCAATAGGAGTCAATGTGACTTGTGTCTCTTTGCCACTTTTCCTTTTTTCCTTGAGCATTTCTAACTCCATGAGGACTTGTTTGTCACTCAACTGTTTGTTTTCTTGCTCTAAGTATGTAATGACATACTTGGCCCAACAGGCTATTTTTGGCGCAAAGTCTAATTTTAGACTATGTCTATTTTTAGACATATGGATCATGATCTATGAGTTGCAGTATTTTATTTGTGGATCATTGGTCATGTTGGGAAAAATAGATGGACTTATATTTTTGGTGTACAGTGGAGTGATCAGAGTCTATTTTTAGACTGCCAGGCTAAAAATAGAACAATCAAATATTATTAGCTCATAATAATATTTGGACTATAAACATTATCTTATCCTCTTGGAGCACTTCAGTTTGAGCTACAGATGTGGCACATGCAGCTGTCAGAAGGAAATACGCTTTCTTTGTGGGTCAGTTGAGCTATTGCATGCAGGGCTTCAGTTAGAACTCATGTGGTTGAATTTCGGTGGAGTTGATTGTGGAGTTGATGGAGTTGTGTTCAGTTTGACTTGGTTAAACTAGTTGTACTTAGTCTAATTGCAAATAGACTAGTGATGAGTGATGTGAATTAATTGTTAAATTAATTCACTAATTATTAACTCATAAAGCAACTAAAGAATACATCAGTTAACTCAGTGCATGGACAGTTCAACGGAGACAGGTGTTAGAGGTAAGTGAAAGGGTGAGTTGTGACTATCAGTTGTGCATGAGATTTGCACATGCAGGGATTGAGTTATGCCAATGAGGACTGTGTAGTGTGGGCCAATACCAAGGAAATTGTAGCTTGTGCTCACGTGATTTCTCTTGCAGATTGCGTAGTGGAGGCAGGCAAACAGTGGAGGAGATTTGAGGCATCAGATCTGAGCTAGTTTGTGTGTAACAGGTGGAGATAGTACTGAGTACTTGTGAGGAGTATTGTACTATTTATTGTTACATGTTCTAAATCATTATAATATACAGATAGTGTGGGGTTTTCAGCTGTATGCTTTCCTCGGGTTACATACTGTGTTAATGTGTGCATGCGATTGATGTTTCATTGTTTTTAATGCTGCAAAATTGATGATCAACATAGAGGAGGTTATGTATTATGCATGTATTCCGCAATAGTGTATAATCGGGATAATCTTTGTGAATAAGTGTCATATTATTCAAAATTTCTACATGGTATCAGAGCTGGTTGATTTGTAGAAAAAGTTCTACAGGATATCAAAGCGGGATTGATCATCAGATCTATTATTCAGAAAGTGTTTACATTTTATTTCTTTAGGCAGACTCTGTAATGGGCCAGGTAGCTTCTGGATTCATCCTTCTTTTGGAAGGTGAGATATCCGGTGAATGCCCATACAGTCGATCTCTGTACAAGAAATACTTTGTTCTCACGAATTTTAGATCAGAAGCGGTTGAGTTTTGAGCTGGTGGAATGGCGCTCAAGGATAAACTCAGAAACATCAAATGCGAGAAGGGAGACAGTATGCCCAAGTATCTCACGAAGTTCACTCAGTGCAGGGATGAGCTGGGAAGTGTGGGGGTGACTCTCGATGATGAGGACTTGGTGAGCTTGGCTCTCCTTGGTCTTCCGAAGAGTTGGAATTCCTATCAGGACTATCAATGGTCGGGAGAAATTGCCAAGATGGGAGAGACTTTGGTCAGATCTTGTGCAAGAGGAGATTAGACGGAGCACCAGAGACAGTTCTTCATCCATGCATGATGAGGAGAAATGTGCCTAGCGAGTAAGGTGAAGAAGGGGAAGGTGAAGGGTTCTCTTTCCGAATCCAGTTCTTCCAATGATGGGAAGAAGGTTGACAAGTCGAAGGTGAGATGCTTTCATTGTCATGAGTTGGGCCATTATGCTACTAATTGCCTAAAGAAGAAATCCAAGAAGGGATCCGGGGAAGGATCTGAAGGTGAGGCACTTGCTTCACAGTTCGAGTTGGATTTCACACTCTTCGCATGCATGGTTTCATCCATGATGGGAAGTGGTTGGCTTCTTGACAGTGGAGCTTCTTTCCACATGACCGGTGACAAAAGTTTGTTCAGTACTTTGGAGGAGAAAGATCTCCAGATACTCATAGGGATGGGTAATGATGAGAAGTATAGTGTCTCAGGTGTAGGCATGGTTATTTTTCAGAGGGAGCATGGAGCTCGCCTTACCTTGACCGATGTCAAGTATGTACCAGGACTGAAGAGAAACTTGGTGTCGATCGCGATGCTGGAAGACAAAGGCTATGATGTAGTCTTCAGTAAGGGAAATGTTTTCCTTAGACACATCATCACTGGACAGGTGAAGCAGATTGGTTCACAGGTCAAGAACCTGTATGCTCTTGAGGTTCAAGATGCATGCAAAGCCTTGAGCAGTGAGGCAACTGATGGAGACTTGGTGGTTGAGAGGGAGCGTATATTACCTCTCAACATGCAGAGCCAGAAGAAGTCTCAAACGATTGTGGAGGAACCACGATTGGTGCAGCAGCTTTAGGAGGTTGTGGAGCAGCTACAACAAGGGAAGCTGAGAGGAGATCGAGTAGAGACATCTACTCATGCAGAGACCTCCAGTAGGGGGAAACTTCGATCCAGGTGGGCTGAGATATCACATGCAGCCATACCTCCAGGTAGGAGGTGGGGTGATGTGGATTGATCGTCCCAAGGAGGAGGGGCAGGATCCTTGAGGTACCCAACCTCTTGGATGAGACCTTGCTATGGGAGCCCCGATGTGGAGTAGCAGGAATTGAATGATTGGGTAGAGACAGATGCAGATGGAGTGGCAGAGAGAGCGACAGTGCAGGGAATCCCAGGACAACGCATAGCTAGCAGGCTGCAGCAATGCGAGAGGCACAAGTGTTTTGCACAATGCTAGGTAGCACAGAGAGGTGTGCAATGGTGCGAGATGCATGGAGATGTTGCAATAGCGCAGATGTCAGAGAGGGAGCACTTGTCAGCAGCAGGTAGAGCTTCAGCATCATAGTATGTTCCTAGCCCAACATAGTGGTCAGTTAGGAGTGTTTTTATTCCAAGTGTTGTTGGAGCAAGTGGACCGGGAAAATGTGTTGCATGCAGAACATTCCAGAGTTGCAGGATAGGGGTTGCTGATAATCCATATCTTGTTGAGAGGGAGTGTTGAGAATGCAACAAGATGATGGAGCTTAGTGGAAAGGAGTCGCCTTCATTAAGTGAGCCCGCAGGCTATTTTTGGCGCAAAGTCTATTTTTAGACATATGGATCATGGTCTATGATGCAGTATGTTATTTGTGGATGATTGGTCATGTTGGGAAAAATATATGGACTTCTATTTTTGGTTCACAGCGGAGTGATTAGAGTCTATTTTTAGAATTCTAGGCTAAAAATAGAACAGTTGAATATTATTAGCTCATAATAATATTTGGACTATAAATATTATCTTATCCTCTTGGAGCACTTCAGTTTGAGCTACAGATGTGGCACATGCAGCTGTCAGAAGGAAATATGCTTTCTTTGTGGGTCAGTTGAGCTATTGCATGCAGGACTTCAGTTAGAACTCATGTGGTTGAGTTTCGGTGGAGTTAATGGAGTTCTGTTCGGTTTGACTTGGTTAAACTAGTTGTACTTAGTCTAACTGCAAATAGACTAGTGATGAGTGATGTGAATTAATTGTTAAATTAATTCACTAATTATTAAATCATAACGCAACTAAAGAATACATCAGTTAACTCAGTGCATGGACAGTTCAACAGATACAAGTGTTAGAGGTAAGTGAAAGGGTGAGTTGTGACTATCAGTTGTGCATGAGATTTGCACATGCAGGGATTGAGTTATGCCAATGAGGACTGCACAGTGTGGGCCAATACCAAGGCAATTGTAGCTTGTGCTCACATGATTTCTCTTGCAGATTGCGCAGTGGAGGCAGGAAAACAGTGGAGGAGATTTGAGGCATCAGATCTGAGCTAGTTTGTGTGTAACAGGTGGAGATAGTACTGAGTACTTGTGAGGATTATTGTACTATGTATTGTTACATGTTCTCAATCAGTATAATATACATATAGTGTGGGGTTTTCAGCTGTATGCTTTCCCCGGGTTACATACTGTGTTAATGTGTGCATGCGATTGATGTTTCATTGTTTTTAATGCTGCAAAATTGATGATCAACGTAGAGGAGGTTATGTATTATGCATGTATTCCGCAACAGTGTATAATCGGGATAATCTCTGTGAATAAGTGTCATATTATTCAAAATTTCTACAAGGTCCCTTCCACATCCTATGGAGAAAACACTTGCCTATCTGCTGCAAATAATCTCCTAGTGCCCCTCTGATATGTCATGTAAACGAGCACCTCAGTAGTTCTTGTCTCCTTGGCCTCCTCATCTATTTTTACTTGGCTAGAAGGTCCTCCTGCTTCTTGAGACACTGGCAGAGGGATTTGAGGACCCCTAAAGATCTCATGAGAAATAAAGGTCTCCCAAGAGATGTTAAGGAGACTGAGATGATGGAGAACAATGATCTTGATCAAAGAGTAATGATAAAGACTACTCATCTGCTGAGGGTATGGCTTCTTCTGCACAAAATGAACCATCTTCTCAATGTTCTTGAACAAGAAATAAGGGAGGTTCAACATCCTCACCCTGGTAAAATGCATGAGAAGCCTGATGTGATATGTGTATAGCCTAAAGAATCTGCCTTCACAAGTGAAATATTTCATGATGATTTTCATCATGGGGACATACTTGTTTTCAATAAATCTGAAAGGAAATAGTCTCTTCACCTCGTTTCTGTACTGGGGTTTGATATAAGGCTCATAATAGTGTTCATCTAGGTCTGGGCCTTGTACCACTTCTCACCAACATTAGGAATCCTGGTTGCATCTAAAATGATGGAAGGTGAGACTGTGAATGTCACCCCAGCAAGAGTGACTTTGTTGTTCTGAAGATGAGCTACAAAGAGTCTAGTGAGCTCTAGGTGGTATTGGACTCTCTCTACTTGTTCACAAAAATCATAGCAGCCAAGATATCTGAAACATGAAATAGCCAACTGAGAAGCCTGCAATTCCCTAAGGTTTAATGGCTCTTCTCTAATAATCCTACCTCCCTTATGAGGTTTTCTCTGCTGTCTAGTTCTCTCTGCTGAGGTATCACTATCTGTATTTTCCTCCTCATAGTCCTGATCTTCTTTGTCCATGTTTGCAAGGTCTAAGGTTGTACACTCCTAGAAAAGGGATAAGGGGAATGAATAGGAGTGTTTTAGGAGTGAAGGGATGTGTTAGGGTAGACTAGAAAATGAAGGGTAAGATGTGAATTATGAGAGTGAGGGAGAGGGGTTTTAGGATGAGAGAATATAATGAGGGGATATGTATGGAGGGGATATGTAGTGATGTAGGGAAGAGATTTAAGTTTTAATGATAGGTGATGGGGACAAACATAGGGGTTTAGGGTTTTTAGGATAATATGGAGTGAAACTAGGGTTTGATTTTTATCATGGTAAATTACTTTAAGCCTTGCATTTTCAAATGTAATGACGAAGTAAAGGGAGTATAATTACTTGTTAGAGGGATGAAAGGGTCAATTTAGAGATGAGATGAAGCTTTCTTGAGAAATGGGAGGGTTTCTGGCCATTCTACGTTGACCCCACAAACGCGCAGTGCCACCCTCAATGCGCAGCACCAGTGTAAAAATACACTTGGGAAATTTTCCAGACGTGCAACACCGACCTCTATGCACAGTGCCAAGTCTTCAATGCATAGCGCCGACTTGCCTTGCCCAGAAGCGCAACGCCACTCTACCAATGCGCAATGCCAAGCTCCCAATGCCCAAAACTCCCTCAAGCTTGCCTCTTCTTCTCACTTTTTGATTTCTTGTTTGCTAAATGAGAATAATGATCTTTGAAAATGAAATGTGAGGGCTTAAATAGGAGAAGATTTTGATTTTTCACTTGAAAAAACCCACTTTTCTAATGTTCCTTGTTCTTTTTCAAAACTCTGTTTTAATGCCTTTTCTTCTTGTATCTTTGCAGGTGGATAAATGCTCAATTTGACTTGAATTTTGCAGTGTTTCTTTGTCTTGCAGCAAGGAGAGATGCTCGGGTGTAGATAAGATCAATTATTACATATAGTGACTTAAAATTACATATGAAATACAAATAAACTTAAATACTTTGTTTTCACCTCAAAAACATGGTTTTGAGGTGAAAATTACATTAGGTTAAAAGATAATAATTTTCAGTAGCTATGACTTATAAGCCATCATGCTTGATTTATTGACTATCCTCATACCCTTGCTAACCTTTATTTACATTTTAAAATCAGTTTCTTGACCTTGGTGATGAAACCCTAAGACCTAATGAAATCATGCCCTATGACCTAATGAAATGGACTGCAGATTGATAATGAAGCCATAACTGAAGACAATCTGAAGAAGGATCAGCAAGTATAGCATATGAGGGAAGAATTTAGATTTGCTGAAGAGAAAAAAAAAACATCAATGGATCAATATATCATGACCTAATGGAATGATGCAAAATTTTCAGTATGGGACTCCTAAAATGAAAATGGAAAGAGCGAATTTTGATCCCTAATGGAAGTATGCAGACACTGACACTAACATGGATAACAAATTTAGTTTAATCCACTGTCATTGTTTTCTTCTTTTTCCAACACCGAATACTCTGCATTCTTTTTCCCAAAACTATATTCAAATCATCGGATTTTAAATGTCACATGAAACCAGACTTTGATTCAATTTAAACTTGTCATGGCTTGTCTTATTCAGAATTCAAAGCTTCATTTCATGGAACCTTGTTGTGGCTTCAATTTATTCTGCAATGTGGTGATCGGCAATGCATCGTTGAGATGTTTCGCAACTTTAATTTCCAGCGTACATCATGCTGGATATTTTCCAGGCACTCCATACTTTACAATGACATTAGGAATGCGACCCTCCATCCTTGTTTATATTGGTCATTGATTTGACTGTTATCTTTAAAGTTGAATATAATTCCTTCCCTCATTCAAAGTTGCACTAGCTCCCACCGGAAGAAATATTATCTTGAAGCTTGCATTCATTGTGGCCTCCCACATTATAAGTTTTCTTTATCAGACAGTTATTTACTAAAAATAAAATTTATAAAATCAAAATGTAATGCCATCAACACCACTTGGTTTTAAAATTATAGCATCTCTGAAAAAGTATATATTAAAAAATACATTTCATTAAAAATAAAATGAAATGCCCTAAATATCACTGAGTTTCATATAGTTTTCTTCTAAGTATGAAAAATGTTTGTAATATCATGTTCTAACATACAACTAAATAACATTTCCAAAAAATAAAATGGTATTAATAAAAGTAGATCATGATTTAAATGCTAAATAAAGTATTTATTAAATTATATATATATATATATATATGTGTGTGTGTGTGTGTATGTATAATTGAATGAGATGAGATGCCGGAGGTAATAAAAGTGACATTTAGTTCTCACCTCAAGTATTAGATCAAGAAGATAGGTATGCCACCGTCTCTCACTAGAAGAGATATGGTATTAATTTAATTCACTATGGTTGAGAATTACCATCTTCGTGATTACTCTTGTATCCATCTATAGGAGTATTGTTTTTTGTAAGTTTTTTGGATGTTTATAGAGAACATTCTATGCTAATTAATGATCAATGCGGTCATTACAACAAGTGATGGCATGATTCAATGGTTTATTACTGTGGGGAGATTTTGTATCCTCCCTATTTTTCGAATGGTGTTTGGGAAACTTGACATCAAAGTCACATGACACAAGACACAAAGACATGAAAATACGATCAGACACTTGATACAGTGACCCCTGAAACATGATACAGAGGACATGTTTTATATTATATATTAAAAAATATAATAAATTAGTGAATTACACATGAAATATGAAATATATAAAACATTTACATGATGACGATACAAATTCAATCATACAACTAATGCATATAACCAAAATAGCATTGAGTGTAATTATCTCTCAACAAAAAAAAATCAAGCTACAACAAATAACTAGTACTACATACCATCCAATTCATTGCTTATATAGGGATCCTCATCATCAATTCCCCCTCTAAGTATTAAAGTCAGATAGTAAAGATTAACATGTCCAATTGAGATTTTGTTTGAGTGATTGGTACATTTTTACTAGGTTCATGATAAAAGTGTTCAACATTCAATGCCACTAACATCGAGGTACATAGAGGGTTTGGTCCTTTTAATTAAATGCTAGTTCCATATCCTCATACATGACAAAATCCGATGGAAACGTTGCAATCTCCCAAATCTTGAAAATTGTTAGGTCTGTTGGATTTTTAGTAGAATAAATAATTCTAGTTTCTCCATATGGAATCCAATGAGGTTGGAATCAATCTAAAATATCACGAGTCAATTAATGGTAATATTAAAAATTTAAGTGAAAGGATGAAAAGGAATGATAAAGGAGAATGTCACTTTTACTTTAAGAATTTAACATTACCCTTAATTGCATAGCATTAGTAGGGCATGGATAATCCACTTCTCTCTCTCTCTCTCTCTCATACTCTTGGTTACTTAGAGTTTTTTTTGGAGCACTTTGGCATTGGAGCAAGAAAGACAAAGAAGTCAAGAGGAAGCAAAGATCAAGCAGCTACAACAGGCTTCATTGCAGGTATCAACTTGCATGTGTATTGTCATTGCTAGATTTGGCATGCATGGGATTGCATGTGTATTTTCCTTGCTAGATTTGGCATGCATGGGATTGCATGTGTTTCTTTTTTTACCATGGCATGGGATTTTCCAAGTGTGATAGTATTTTCTGCCTAGCCTTGCCATTTCCTTATAGCTTTGATGAGATAGGTTCTCTCATGCATTTTGTGGGGGGATGGCTGGATTGGATTCGAAGCTGACTGGGGTGGATCTCCGAATTGACAAAAACATGGTGGTAGGGGTCCCGGAACTAGACTAAGGATACACAAAGCCACTGGCCTAGTAACCCCTGAACCGGACTGTGGGTTGTGGTAAAGCCAGATTGTGTGCCTCGGTGGACCTAGGAATCCTTGCCGGTGAATGGCGAGATATATGGTAAAGCCAAGAGGTGTATTTTCTCTCCGTTGGGCCTAGTGATTCTAGGATGGAATGCACGGTAAAGCCTAGAGAGTATGTCTCAGTGTAGGGCCTAGTGATCCCTAAATCAGACTACGGATGCACGGTAAAGCCTGAGAGGCTAGGAGGCACTCAAATTCCTCATAGTGTAGGCAGAGAACTCCAGTGGCATCCACATTGATTGGTGTTCTTTGATGTGTTCTATGAGTCCCACATTCATGTTTGGAATATGGCACAGGGGTGATTGGATGAAAAGAGACTTGTTTCAGCCAATCTATGGTCGGTTGGAACGTGGTATTCCCATCACTGGTTGGTTTATTGCATTATTAATGAAAAATTCATTCCCTTGATTTTCATGTGCAAATGTACTGATATAATTTATGATTATGATGGATGATATTTTTATTGTATTTCTATTCCTATTATGTTTTTTTACATGAAAATTTACCCCAGAGGGTGTTACAAGTGGTATCAGAGCATGTTACAAACACTTGGACTGGATGGGCTCTATCATAGGTGAAATGAAGAACAAAGGTTAAATTTTAGACCTTTCTGTCATATCTGTTATAAATATTATTTTGTGGCATATTAGAAGTTGAAATTTTGTCCATGCTGAAGGTAAATCCCACTGATAATGTGGTAAAAATTTTAGATATTGGTTCACAATACTTTAGGAATTATGATCTAAGGAAGATGACCTTCCTGAATGCACCGTTAAACAGGTCATGTTGGCATTTCTGCAATAACTCATCTTCTGTAGGCTTTCAGAAGCTTAAAATTTGTCCACATTGAGGCGACACGCCAGTGATTATGTGGTAGAAATTTCAGATACTGGGTCGCAATATTTTAGAGATATGAGTAGAGGGCGTCGAGCCTTCTAAATGCTCCTAAAATCAGGCCTCAAACAAGTCACACTAACATTTTTGTTATACATTTTCTTCTGGGCACTCTCAGGAGCTGAAATGTTTTCCACAATGAGGGGAAATACCACTAATATTGTGATGAAAATTTCAGACATTTATTCGCTATATTGTAGGAGATATGACCAATGGAAGTCGAGCTTTCTGGATACTCCTGGAATTGTGCACCAAATAGGATTGTGTTGGTATTTTGTTATAACTTTTCATCTACGAAATCTCAGAAGCTGAAACTTGAACCATAGTGAGGGAAAATACCACTAATAATATGGTTCAGTTTCCATAACTTGTACTACTACAGTTTATGATATATGCATTGAATCATTCGCTATATTAGTTTGCATGCAAAGTGTTTGATGAAATGCTTAAATGGTTCAATGATTAATTGCATACAAATTGTTTGATCAAATGCCCCAATGAGTATGTTGTTTGTGTTTGGGGATAGCATTGATGTGTAATAGTATTGTTGTAGTGATATATGCTTACTTTTATGCAAATACTTTGCTATATTAGTTTGCATGTAAAGTGTTTGAAGAAATGCTTACATGCAAATGTAATAGTATAGTAGTTGTTTGAAGAAAATGTAAAAGTATGGTAATTGTTTGAAGAAAATGTTATTTTTTTAAGATGGGATAGTATTGTGCTACGATAATATGGATGTAGTTGATCTATGTCTATTTGCATGCAAAGAATTTGAAGAATTGCATGTAGGGAATTTGAAAGGTTGCATGCAAGAAATTTGAAAAGTTGCATGTAAGGAAATGGCAAAGTGGCATGTTTTTAGTTATTATGTTACAAGTGGAATAAGTGAAATGTTTTGACTTAATCTCATGCAAAATGTAAGAGAAATGAAAATCAATTTATTTTCAAGTGTGGTTAAATTTAGTAGAGCATTGGAGATCCCATTTCCATAATTGTTCATTGGAGATTAGACCATTATAGTAGCTTCCTCCTTCTACCTTAGAGTGGACCATGGATAGTAAGGGGGGATTATTATAGGTTGTTTAGTATTGGTGAATGTTTATTTCAAATTAATAGACCTGATGTCTTGATTTTTATGTGACTAACTATGTATGGATTATATGTCGCTTACATGTTGATTTCATGATACCTATGTACATCCTTGTATGTCAAGTTACATTTTTGAATATTTTGATTACATGTATCAGTCTTGTAGGTTGATTACAAGAATTGATCGCTTATGTTCGACTACATCCGTTTATGCGTAGGTGTAGTTGATTTGGCATTGCTTATGCATACTGTTGGTTGCATGTGGCAATGTGTACAATGGAGTAATGGTTGTTGTTATGCATGTATGGTCGTGGCTATGATTATGCATGTATAGTAGGTCAAACATGCCTTGTGAAGTCATTGTATGCAATTTAGGTCATCATGATTCTATTGGTTGTTATGATGATAATGTGTTGGATGAGATAGAGCAGAAGATGCAAATCATCATAATGAGGTTGCAACATTGGACCTTGGGGTAAGAGAAGATCGTCATACAAGTATTGTATGTTTGGCATGCAAGTATGTAGGTTAAAGGATTGTTATATGCATTAGGGTTATATACATTAGGTTTATGTACATGTCTTTGATGTTATGGTTACATTCATGATATATGTTAGATGGTTAGTGTCGTTATACGCACATATGTCGAATATTCAAGAATGATAGTAACTTGTAGTTGTATGCATTGCTATTGTTGTTTTATATGAGATAACATGATGATTATGCTATATGTTGTTGATGAGCATGATATATAGCTTATTGTTGTTATATGCTATTAACTTGATGATTAGGGTTATTTCATTGAGACATTGATGTTATAATCTGAATTCGTCATATGCATGACAATTATGTTCATTTCCTTGAATATCTTGATGTTATATGCATTGCGTTAACATGGTTTGACCTATGCAGATGGTTATGGTTGAGATACTCAGGTATGAGCTAACATATTTTTGATATGGTGTCGTACTAATCTAGACTGATCATACATATGTGATTCTTATGCATAAATGACAAATGCTTATGAGCTTGTAATATGAACATGTTAGTTAGTTATTGTTATGGATATCATGATTTAAGTTGACATGTTGTAAAGTTATATCTCGCTAACTAGATTGATTATGCAGACAATATAGCATCCCCCGAGGTATACTAAGGTATGAGTTTGCTTATGTATCATACTTAGGTGTTTCATAGTTGATTACATCATCTATTTGGTATTTGAGTGTTAGGTGCCTATTATGTTGTCTAATTGATTTATTTAACATGGTATGTTTGCAAGTTGGTTTAATGTTTTATGAATTGCATAATATGAGTATGTGTTCCAATCATCTTGTTTTAAGATGATGGTACTAATACATATGTGTTAAAACAGTTGATAGGTACTTGAGTGTAGTAGGTGATAGTTTTAGTATTATGCCTAATGATGGTGAGTTGACTATGGATTATGACATGATGGTTAGTCTTGGTAAAGGTTGATTTCAAATTGATAGATATGATTGTCTTGATATTTGGAACATGTGGTTGACATGTGTGAGCATGATGCAGGGAGTTGCATGGCAAGAGAGGTTGCCATGAAATCTTGAAGAAGGATTGGGTTGAGCTTTCCCTAGGAATTATGGGGATTGAGTCATGGTGTTTGTTGTTAGTCTTGTGATTTTGGTCTTTTATGAATTGTTGAGCTGATTTACGGCTTTGTTTATGTCTAGTGTATAGCCATACCACTTTGTTTGTGGAGTCATGTTGCTTGGTTTTTATGGTCTTCTTCTTTGTTTCTTGTCTTGCCTTTTACGTTTTGAGTCTTGAGAATTGGTCGAGAAAGAGGAAAGTTATTGTAGTTCGAGGAGAGCTATGTGGTACCCAAGAGGTGATGTAAGACTCAGGTGGAGCTTGGTGTATAAGTAAACACAACGGAAGGTAAGACTATGAGAGTCGGTTGGACTAGTTGGGTCCATTGTGGTAAATGGACAGAGGTAGTGCAGACATGAGAAAGGTAACTAGAAAAGGTAGAGTAAATGGATCTGAGGTGTCAGATGCCTTGGCTATGTTGGGAACTGTTGTTCTCAATATCATGCATGTCATGCATGAATAAAGGAAGTTCTCTTAATCTTGACCTTATTTTATCTTGACATGTATGTATGTATGTATGTCGTTATCTGACAGGATCATGATTTTCTTATGCTAACGTTTATATATGTATGTATGTATCCATGTATCTATGTTACTATCTGACAGGGTTGTCAGGGATCATTCTTGTGGAGGAATGATTTCTTATGCAAGAGAACAACATGAAGAGGTTCCTGGTCTTATGAGGAATCAATTGGGAAGAATAGTCACAACAAATATACGAGGTCAGTATCATGTGGATATGATTTGATATTGTATACTTGTATTATGCCTATGTCTATGTTATAACATGTAAAGTTGAAGGATACATCAACAAAGTGAAAGCAATATGGTTTGTGGCATTCTAGGATAAGCATGGATGAGATACCGAAAGTAAGGTTTCTTGGTAAGGACAATGTGGTTTTGGATGTGTGGTACTATTATTGAGAATACATTGTATATGTTGTACATGTTGCATCTATGATGTGTGCACTTGTGGTGTTGTGTATACATAGCATGTGTACATGTTATTTATGCAATGTTATGTATAGGATGGTACAAATAGGTTTGTGTGAATATTTCATATGTGGTGTTGTATACATATTGTACTATCTTCATGATGTATATGCGGTGTGTGTGCATATGGTGCTCTGTGCATGTTGGATATGTAGTGTTGTGTACAGATGATGCTATGTACATGTTGGATATGTAATGTTATGTACATGTTGGATATGCAATGCTATGTACACTTGGTGTTACGTGCATGTTGTACATATGGTTTTGTGTGAATGATTATACAAGTGGTGTTGTGAGCATGTGGTGCCATGTACATGTCGTACATGTGATGCTATGTACATATGGTGTCGCGTACACATCGTGCGTGTGGTACTATGTACATGTGTATTATGTACACATCATACATTGGTGTAGTGTACATTTGGCGTTGTGTACACGTTGTGCAGGTGGCGCCATGTACATGTGATTTTGTGCATATGTTGTACAGGTGGTGCAGTGTATATGTGGTACTGTGTACATGTTGAATATATGGTACTGGTGTACGTGTGGTATTGTGTGCATGTCATCCATGCTGTGTTATGGGCATACGATATTATGTATGTGCATCATGTAGTTGTGGCATTGCAGCGTGTGTACTCGTTTTGTTGTACTCTGTGTAGGTACATGTATTGGGTGGTATTGCGCATCGGGTATATATGGAT
The DNA here is from genome assembly GCA_031772625.1 of Pinus tabuliformis. Lineage (NCBI taxonomy): Eukaryota > Viridiplantae > Streptophyta > Pinopsida > Pinales > Pinaceae > Pinus > Pinus tabuliformis. The sequence continues at coordinate 721,631,398 of CM062813.1, forward strand.
GCATTGTATTGTATATACTGGGTGTAGGTGTATGTGTTGTATGTCAAGTGTAGATGCATGTATTGCATGGTATGGTATGTTGTGTGGTTTTATGTGTGTGCTGCACACTATGTGTCTATTCACATGGTTGAGGAGAAGGCACTAGGTGTTGGTCGGGTGTAGCAACTGATCCAAAGTGCCTACAGAATAAAGACCAAGGTAGAAGTAAGGATCGATGAAGGATAAGTATCGGTATTGTATTTCGGTTTTAGTATGCATGTGATTTATGATTCTGGCCCATGATGATTACATGTGACCTATGATTTTGATTTATTATGGTTACATGTCATTTATGATTTTGTTGGTTATGTTTTGAGCTAACCTGATGTGATATTTTTATACATGTTTATTTGGTCAATTATGCTAGTTTGACTTGTTGTGACAGGAAACGAACAAGATTGCAAATGTACCTTCTTGAAAAGATACCAATGAGGTATGATGTGAATTTATTTAAATTTATTTTAAATCTACTGGAAGTTATGTGTTTGGTACAGGAATGCATGAAATGCTCGGTTGGGTGGTTGAAATCGACTGCAAGAATTAGCAGTAGTAGAAAAGGAATTGAAACATGCAGCAGTATGTTGGTAAAGCACTTTAGGAGTAGGGCCATTGTGGGACACTGGTACCCAATAGTGTCCATTGATTTCCATGAGCATGCTATGATCGGTATGATGGTTTTGAGGCAGGTATATGCCTTGGTCTTTGAATCTTCTGATGTGAGGAAGCCTTGCCAAGGGATTGATTGCCCGGGGTGGGGGTGCCAGCGGAACTTGGAAGGTGAGTGATTGCATAGAAGGGATGACCAGATTCCCGAGGGACTGTGTAGCAGAGAAGGGAAGATCACGGATGGATTTGTTTTGGTCATTAGCATTGCCCGATGGAATCATATGCACATTGGTAGTGGGCCATGGAACAATGAGCCGGTAATTGTTCATTGGGAGGACAAGTGACGTGGGATTATAGCATTGGACATTGGATGCAGATTTGAATTTGCAGTGGATTTTGGGCTTCCTGGGTAGGAGGTGAATCTTGGTATTACTTTGAGGGTGGAGGTGTGAGCCTCTAGATTCCCTTGTTAATTGATACATGCATTGTATCCTTTATTTTTTGGTTAAGCAAATGTGTATATATGTATATGTGTATATCATTGTAAATACAGTAATGAGCTGTGTTATAAAGCTCTAGTATGCGGTATGGTTTTTATATGGTCATGTTGTCATGATGTATTTTCTATTGAGCGGGTCATTCAATGTAAATACTGCAACGAACTATGTTATAAAGCTCCATGGGCAATGTGTTTTGTTTTCAGCAGTCATGTTGGTTATAGGTGTCATTGAACATCGAGGACGGTGTTCCCCCAAGGGGGAGGGTGTTGTAACAGCCCTGGTGAAAATTCCATGTAATAAATGTTAAAAACAATAACCATGGATGACTGGGACATGTATTCCAAGTTGAATGGTGGGCTTGACATCCTAGTGTGTGTTCATTTGGTTTCTTATGGCTAAGGAAATTGACAAAGGAAATGGCTAAGGCATTAAAGAGGCAAAGAGGTATTTTGGCACATTTATTTATGAAAATAATGGAAATTAGGAGAAAAGGAATGTGAAAGGTCACATGTTGCATGTGAGAAGGAAATTGAAGGAAAATAATGGAAAATGAAGAAAATAGAGGCCTCATTAATAAAAAGGCTTTTGAGGATCAGTTGGCAAGACTTGGTCAGTTTAGTTTTGGATCTCTCGCATTATTCTCTCTCTCTCTCTCATACTCTTGGTTACTTCGAGTTTTTTTTGGAGCACTTTAGCATTGGAGCAAGAAAGGCAAAGAAGGCAAGAGGAAGCAAAGATCAAGCAGAGAAAGGTAGGATCAAGCGGCTACAACAGGCTTCATTGCAGGTATCAACTTGCATGTGTATTTTCCTTGCTAGATTTGGCATGCATGGGATTGCATGTGTTTCTTTTTCTACCATGGCATGGGTTTTGCCAGGTGTGATAGTATTTTCAGCCTAGCCTTGCCATTTCCTAATAGCTTTGATGAGATGGGTTCTCTCATGCGTTTTGTAGGGGATGGCCGGATTGGATTCAAAGCTGAGTGGGGTGGACCTCTGAATTGACAAACACATGGTGGTAGGGATCCTTGAAGCAGACTGAGGATGCAAGAAGCCACTGGCCTAGTAACCCTTGAACAGGATTGTGGGTTGCGGTAAAGCCATATTATGTGCCTCGGTGGGCCTAGGAATCCTTGCCGGTGAATGGAGGGATATACGATAAAGCCAAGAGGTGGAGTTTCTCTCCATTGGGCCTAGTAATTCCAGGATGGAATGCATGGTAAAGCCTGGAGAGTATGTCTCGATGTAGGGCATAGTGATCCCTGGATCAGACTGCGGATGCATGGTAAAGCTTGAGAGACTAGGAGGCACTCAAATTCCTCGCGGTGTAGGCGGAGAACTCCGGTGGCATCCACATTGATTGGTGTTCTTTGATGTGTTCTATGAGTCCCACGTTCATGCTTGGAATATGGCATGGGGGTGATTGGCTAAAGAGAGACTTGGCTCAGCCAATCTATGGTCGGGTAGAAAGTGGTAGTCCCATCACCGGTTGGTTCATTGCATTATTAATGAAAAATTCATTCCCTTGATTTTCATGTGCACATGTACTGATATAATTTATGATTATGATGGCTGATATGTTTATTATATTTTTATTCCTATTATGTTTTTTTATATGCAAATTTACCCCGGAGGGTATTACCAACACCTTCATGGTTGTTGCTTCCTTCAACCCATTTTTCAAACTTGGCGCTTACAACTCCAAAACATTATATCTTATGCCCTTGTGATGTGTTTGATCACATATCTGGTCCTCAGAACTCTATATGTTGTGATAATTGTCATAAAACTCAATTTCGGCCATATAAAATGATATCTTGGGAAATTCCCAAAAATGTTAAGACTAGAAATACTTGCAAAACAGCTTTATTTTTGTTCTCTTAGATGGGAAATATTGTTTTTATCAAATGTGGGAAAACTTCTTATCTCTTAATGACTATGGACCACTAGAGTATCAGGATATTGGAAGATGGATGAAAGACTTACTTTGTAAACATCCTGATATGGAAAGGTCTGATGTGACAGACAACTCTTGGTGCCAAACTATTTGTCAAATAAAGTTATTGAGCTTCTCGCTACAAAACACCAAATTTCAATGTTATACCAAAATATTGAGAAAATACCCAAAAACCACTCACACTAAAAGTCGTTGCAAAACCAAGTTATTTTGCACCTGGACGATGGAAAATATTTAAGTAAAATGTCAACAACCTTTCTGTCAATTGACGGGCTCAAGCATTGGGATATCAAATAATCCTCTTGCATAATAAAAAACTTTATATGGTTTTGTCATAGTCAATAAACTTCAATTAATGAAACCAATTCATGTCAATAATTCCCTTTAATTGATGATACATATATATTTGGGCACCAGAGAACCACAGATTTTGTGCTTTTAACAAAATGTTGATATGCCGATATGCTAAGGGGCCTTAAGCTCTCAAGTGTTACACCTAATCACCTGGCGACCAAGGGTTGTGATTGGGAGCTAACCATGTATCAACATGTTGGAAAAGATTTGAAATTGTATGTCAACTAAAAAGGTCAATAGGTTGAGGGCCTTAATCTTAAGTACTTTGGTGCTACACTTAAACACCATATGACCGAGGGTTGTAACCAAGATCTTACCTGAACTCGAAATACCGTAGAAATTATTTAACAAAATATCTGATATAATGATTATTTTCTACAACGTGGTGGCTGAAAGTTAATTATTGAGATGTTTTGTATGCAAATACACTTTAACTTCCAATGCACATCATGCAGGAGATTTTTCAGTCACTCTCTATAATACAACCATATTAGGAATGCCACCCTCCATCCTTGTTTATCTTGGAAGTTGATTTGACTATTATCTTTAGAGCTAAGAATATTCCTTTCCTCATTCAAAGTTCCCACGACTCCCACCTAAAGGAGAGATAAGTGTATTTTAAGCATTGTCTTGAAGATTAGACTCAGTGTGGCCTCACACATTTGAGGACTACTTTATCATTACAATTATTTACTTAAAACTAGCCTAGATCCATCTAACTCTGAATCTATCATGCACCGAGAGGGATCAAATCTCTCAACGTGCAAACCTTATTTTTGTAGTGTATAACTTGAGGAAAGGTTTGCACCTCAAGGGATTTGATCCTTCTCAACGCATGATAAATACAGAGTTAGATGGATATAGGATTGTTCTAGTTGGAGGCAACAACATCACATTTTCATATTATTATAATTTTGTATATTTTTTAGATGTACATAATACTTTGAAATTTACAAGATCAGAAATACAAATAGTAACAAATGATATCAATATAACTATGTTTCGTTATCAACAAAATGAAATATTCAATATATTAAATAACAAATACACTAATCATATCATTCAAATGTGATATGAATAAAATATTTAAAAACACATAAATTATTTAGTAATTGACCTTAATTTGTCTTCTTGTGTTTTTATCTTAGAAACACTGGTACAATTTTCCATCTTTTCATATCGATCATATGGAAAATGAGGTTTAAATCGAAGACCATCCAAAGATTTAACTCAAGATATTGCAGTAAAACTGAGACCTTGTCGATCTATCCTTCCAATATTAATAGTTTCCATTTCTAGTGTCAAGCCTTGGGACTTATGAATTGTTAATCCCCAAGCAAGTCTCAATGGAATTTGCCTATTATTACCTTTTTCAATAGGTATAATACGAACAATATTAGGGAATAGTTCATCCCATGGAACTCCGACATAGTTATCAAATGTTACTAAAACATATGTCGGAGGATCAGGAGGTGATGTTCTAGGATTATACACAATATCTTGAACTACTCCAAGACCACCATTGATAAGTGTTACATAGTAATTTGTCACCATTGGTCACCGTCCCTGTTACCCCTTTCCTGCACTTTGGAGGACTCATTCCAGGACCTGTGAGTAGTGACATAACTTAAAAACACTTGCATTATGTTCCCCTAAGTATGGACTTCATGTGCCTTAAAGACGTCTCCTGCAAAATATCCCTGAAAAGTGCCCTTTTTCCATTAGCGCGGGTCCACAATGTACTACCCGCGCCAATGAAGGAAATCCTCAAAAGAGGGTGCACCAGTTGGCGCTCTGTCTTAGAGTTACACCCGCGCCAACCGAGTTTGGAAAAGATTTTTAACAAACACGTGCCCGGATGTTTTTTCCCTTCAAATCATGGAGTTTTTGAGGATAATGTTAATCTCTTGGATGTCGAGATTCATCATCTATCCCTTACATCTATCCACAATGTCTTTTTGGGGATAATGCCAATCCATAATGGGTGTCTTGATTCATTGTATCTTCTTCCCCTCCTCCATCTATAAAAGCCTGTCCTCATGCATTTGACAAGCTAGTGATAGTGCTAGTTTTTGAGTGATAGTAAGAGTTTTGGAGCATAGGGAGATTATATTGTCAGAAGTATGAGCTGTGCATTCATAATCAAAGAGAGAGAAAGGTTTATTGCAAGACATATGTAGTTGTTTGCCCAGCCAGAGGAGGGATTCAACGTCAGAACCTTGGTTGTACTTTTCTCTGTTGATTACTCATTAATAAACGACTGTCATTATGGTTCCGATCTTATTGTTCATTATGATAATGCTTTATCTATATCTTTTCTGATCGATATATGGTTGTATTTAGTGGATTTTATGCTTGTATTCGCTTCGTTCTTTGCATGTGCAGGTATCCATTCGCGGAGATCGTGAGGATCGTGACCTGCTGGAGCAAGGGAATGGGAGTATCAACTCTTTCACGACACTAGCATTGGACTTTAGGTTGGTTCTCGCAATCCACTTTCAATTTACAACTAGGAACTTGCATGGTAGCGTTGATTGATTGTTGCTAGACCCATTTTGGGCTAGTGGGATCGCCTCTGTCCGCAGAGGGGATTTACCTCTCCAACAATTTGGCGACTCCACTGGGGAAGCTATTTGTTGTTTGATTCGTAAACTTTGGACGGAGCCTGAAGTACGGCCAGGTAGCCTTCGAAACGCTATTGCTTTGCATTAGCGAAGTAGATCAACGCCACTTCAGTCAATCTCCGGTTTGGTTTACGAACTAAACAACTTGGAGTTTGTCTTGCCTCTTTGGTTTCTCTTGTTTTGATTGCTTGGATAGCTTTCTGGGTTGATTCTTTGGTTGTCTCTTGCTTCTTGGTCTGTCTGGGTACTGCTGGCCTAGTCTTGGATTGCTTGTTTTTTATTTTAGCATAGCAAACTCAATTGGCGCTCTTTTTTGCATGACAGTCACGCCATTGGCGCCACTTGTCAATGTACAGCCCGCGCCAATCCTCAATTGGCGCCACTTGTCAATGTACAGCCCGCGCCAATCCTCAATTGGCGCCACTTGTCAATGTACAGCCCGCGCCAATCCTCAATTGGCGCTACTTTTAGCCTGAAAGTCGCACCAACCCAGGGAACCTTTTAGAGTTTGCTTGTTTTGAGCCTTCCAAGCTTGGTTTTTGTGTCCGGATACTTTCTTTCAATCACTTGAGTGTGTTAGAGTCTTGTTTGATTGGTTTTTGGCCTTTACCCTTTGGGTGTTTGCTTTTTCCCACCGATTTCACATTTTAGCCCTAGGGCATCTAGTGGCTTTGTGCATCGAGCCTTCCTTAGGAGTTTTGGCCTTCTGTTGGTCCAGTCGACTTTTTGGTTACTCTCTTGCACTTTTTCAGTGATTGTTAAAGCTTTTTATTGTGTTATTCGAGCGATTTACCTCTTTTTCACTTGGATTTTGCTTGGCTTTGTTTTGGGCTTAGATTACATTGCCCATTGAGGTCTTTGAGATCTTCTCTTGGTTTTGAGGGACTGCCTTAGTATTTAGGGACTTGATTGTGTTTTCATTGAGTGAAATTTGTATTTTTACTCTTTGTTATTGTTTCTCAAAATTTGTTTAGTGCATTATGCCATTAAAAAAAAAACGAACAATCTCTTTTGCTTTGCATTAGTTAAAGGAAAATAGAGCTTTTCGTTGTTATTAGTGATTAATGACTTTAGAGAAAAGTTTTGTTAATTGCTATTAGCTGCATTAGAATCTTTGTTGATTGTTTGATGATCATTTTGTTTGTTTGAAAGATCTCAACTCTTCTGTAGTTAGCATTCATTGAATGGAATGATATATTTTGGCATATAGCTTGCATTTAGGAAATTGTGAGAGATCACATACGGTAGGACCTGAAAACTGAAACCTAAGCAAAGATCAACTATAAAATGAACTGAATGAATCTAAAAACGCATTGGAACTTAACGCATACATTCTAGAGGTCTAGGCTAGAGACGTGTTCCGGCGTCGTTAAACCTAGTCACTGTTGTTTCACATTATGGTTGTGTGATTCCTCCTTTTGTGACTCGATAGTGGTCTAGCACGGATTTGTGCTCCCACGTACCGTCGAGTATATGTGGAGACCCCACTAGGTTATCATCCTTTATCCACAGGAAGTCGTGTCTGCCGCCTTACAAGCCATAATGCACTGAACACAGCATTCGGGAAGATTGACTGCTGTACGGGAAGTCCTTGGTTTTCATATGATTGCCAAGGTGTATAAGCAGTTTTACGGATTGTCTGGTAAACCTTTTGCCTAGTTTCTCCAGAGTAGTCACTTTCGTTGTTTTTCGGACTCCCTAAAAGAAAAGGTCCATCTGAGCACTTGTCACTTCAGGCTCATTAAACATTCGAAGGCGACTAGAGTCATCTTTTTGTCCTTTTCTCGACTCTTAAAAAATGAAAAGGTCAAGTTATGTCCTCGCATCTTAAAATTTATTCGGCCACGATTCACATTTACCCGGTTAGATCTCGTTTGCGTTAGCTTGAGTACGGTTCTTTCTCGTTTTCCATGGCAACCTTCCCCGAGTCTACCAGCTAAGGTGTTCCCCCGGATGGAAACCCTAGTCCATTTCCTTCTTTTGGAAATGCCGGTGCTCCGTATATGGAAACTTTGTCTTTGCCTGGGTTAACCATCGGTTTGCCCGTATGGTTGTTTTCAACCTCGGTGGCCCTGAGTGTGATGACTCCTGTTCCACCGTCTCCTCCACCTGAACAACATCATGTTGATTCCAAGGTGGACCTCTCCCCTTCTTCGCCTGTTTCTGCGTCCTCATCTTCTACTTCGCCTGGCGAAAGTCTGGATTCAAGTAACCAGGTGGCTAAGAAGAAGAAGAAGAAGACTCCTAAGCGAGAGGTTAAAAGTACAACTCAAGTCGAGCCACCTTCTGCTCCTCCGCGGAAGGTCAAATTTCCTTGTAGATTATGCAAGGAGGACCATCTTCTTCGCGATTGTCCTGGCATTCCCAAGGTCTTAGAAGTATGGTCTCGCGATCCGGCCCGCCCCTCATCGTCCTCTGAAGCTCACGGTGATGCTACTCTATCAGCTAGAAATGGTAAGGGAAAAGGGAAGATTCGAATCCCTTGTAGACTTTGTGAAGGCAATCATCCCCTTCACCTTTGTCCACTCATGGATAAAGCCTCTGTTGTCTTGGAAAGTCTTACAGCTCCTTCACCCCAACTACCCGTTGGCTATCAACGTCTTTCTGCAGCCGCAGATCATCCTTCTGATGACAAAGAGATCGACCAAGATTCCTCTCTTGTCCAGCCTCCTCTTCCCGAACTTGGCTGTGCCAAGCCTGTTCCAGACCAACCATTGATCAGAAAGAGTGTCGACTCGAGTTCACCACCCGTCGACCACTCTGTTTCGGAAGAGCATCATTCCCATGCTCTTCTCGTCTCCTCAGATTCTCCTGAGTCTGAAAATGACTCTCCTATCCCAGCTGCTCCCAAGAGTCCTGCTTCGGTCCCTTTAGAGCAGGGGGAAATCATACGATTCCCCCACCAAGTAGTTCAGTCGTTTCCTTCGACTGGAGTCGTTTGACCACTTCCCGCCTCCCATCCCATGTGCCTTTCTGGGTTATGGTACATGCCTATACTAAGGCGATACCTGGCACTGTTTTGGATGAGGGTGCATCTGTCAGTCTTATGTCTGCTACTACTTGGCAAGCTTTGGGTTCCCCACAGCTTGTGCCGGTCGCACCGAATCTGACCGCTTTTGATGGAGGAACTAGTCAACCATTAGGGATCCTTCCAAAGTTCCCTATCACTTTGGGAGGCAAAACCGTCTATATAGACGTATCGGTTACCCAAGGTGCTTTAGATTTCAATCTTCTCCTTGGCCGTGACTATGTATATGCCATGGGGGCCCTTGTCTCTTCACTTTTTCGTGTGGTTTGCTTTCCACACGATGGAAGAATTGTGACTATCGATCAATTATCGTTCGTTCGTCCACGGGTCCCTCCTGCGCAGTCGTCATCCCCTCCTGGTTTTCATCCACCAGTTGCATCTGCCCCACCACAGATCAACTACGTGGCCACTTATCTCGTGCCTCGATCCAGTGATGCCGCCATCGTGCATAGTGTCCTGGGGGCATTGGGTCCTGACTTTCGAGATGTTACCCTTCCACTCGGAGTGGCACTCTTGGAAGCCCCGACTTCCTATTCATTATGATGAAGTTTGGTCGGAGCATAGTTCCTTTCCTGTGTCAAGCTCCTTAAAAAATGAAACTGGTACTGGTCGGAGCATAGTTCCTTTCCTGTGTCAAGCTCCTTAAAAAAATGAAACTGGTACTAGTCGGAGCATAGTTCGTTTTCCTATGTCAAGCTCCTTAAAAAATGAAACTAGGTCTGGCCGAGGATAGTTTTGATCTTGTGGCGACCTCGTTTAAAAATGAAACAAAGGTTATGAGGATAGTTCTTTTCCTCTGTCAACCTCATTAAAAAATGAAACAACTCCCTTTCCAAATCGAGTCTTTTGATTAAGATCTCGTAAAATACAAAGTCGAGTCTTTCATAGATCTCGAGAGTGAACCTTCATTCCATCCACTTTGTTGAATGCAATGAAGCTTGGGGGGCATGTACCTCGATTTGCGTTATTATGCTGGGGGCATGCGAACTTATAACAAGCATAGTTTTTCGTTTCAAGCTTGTGTAAACATGAAACCGAATCCAAGCAGAGTTCTCCATGGTTCAAGCTTGTGTAAAAATGAACCCATACCCGATTTACATCTCGTGATTGCCGCCTATTCGCTAAATTTTGTTAGATGAGCCTTGGTTGTTTCATTCCATTGCCACCATCTCTTTGGCCGATCATATGCTTTCACTTGGTTGTTTATCCTTTCCTGAGGAACCGCAGTGATGAGTGGTTTTATTAGCCAGCCTCTTGACCATTATATGTTTTGAGTAGTTCCACCATTACTGGAACCAGTTGCTACCCTTTATACCACTCGTTCCTCGAGGACGAGTCTCCTTTTAAGCTCTTTTATGACTCGTAAAAAATGAAAAGATTGCCGAGTATTTTTCCCTTTTTGACTCGTTAAAGAGAATAAAAATGGAGGTCTGCTTTCAGCTCTTTTCTGACCGTTTAAAGATGAAAAGATTGCCGAGTTATCCCTCTTGACTCGTTAAACGTAAATAAGAGGCGGTCATCTTTAAACTCTTTTCCGACTGTGTAAAAACGAAAAGATCGTCGGACCTTTGTCGTTTCAGGTTCATTAACGGTTTCGAAACGACGTGGTTTCAATTGCTTTTTTACTTTTTCAGGTCGAAATCACTACTTATGAAAAGTACTCCTCGATCGTAATGGTCAGGCGGTTCTTTCGAGCATTGTTTTATACTTTTTCGGGCTCGAGAGACACAACTTTACGAAAAAGGACACCCTTGGAGTTTTCTTTTCCACAGTCTTTTCAAACTCTCTAAACATGAAAAGACGCCGAGTTTTTCCTTTGTCAGACTCGTTAAAACTTAATGACATTGGAGTCCGTTAAGATGACGTTACAAGCATATGCTATCTCCATCAAGCTTGTAAATAAAAATAATTGGGGTACTCGCCAGAAATGGTGGGGGAAAATGGAACCATAATTATTGTCGTGTCGGCAGTATGTCGCTCTTGAACATGGCACTTGTCTGCTTTCGTGTCTGGGTGGGGATATCTCATCTCATTTTTCACTTGCCTCCGTGGATTTGGGTAATCCTGTTTGACCTGTCATCTGCTCATTGCCTCGTCACCATGACCTCTGATCCATTGATGTCAAATACTGCCAATTCCATTGTCGTGCCGCCGATATGTTCAAGAGAAGTTGACCTCTGTAGAATAACAACCTCTTTCTGATAGCTCACATAATTTTGATCCACCACAATATTTTTTTCTCTGTCTTGTGTCGATGATGTGGGAAACACTATGGCCCACCTTCGATCAAGTTCACTTCCTGTCGAATTCAACTCATTATCCAGGAAGCTGATCTAGAGACTCCCTTCCGGTGCCTTGGAGCCTGCATGCCTCAATGGCAGGTTCTTCGTGTTCAACGTGAGGTTTTCATCATTGGCCTCCGATCGAATGATTCTATGGGTGTTCGACGCCAGCTCACTAATTCGCACGCCGTAGATTGTACCTATAGTACCTTGAGGGCCATTGTCATTATTGGTGGTACCTCTCGCGTCTGTTAACAGTTTTCATTATCGACTAGTAATCAGACGATGTTCATGCATGTTCGACTTCAGCTCATGTATTCTCATGCTTGAACTTGTACTTTTGTTCGGGTCGAGATGGAGCGCAAGACCTTGGATTTTGTTTGTTGGAATCCAGGCTGTGATTTTGTGGATTCTTGTTACATGACTCATTCACTGGATGGCTGCGACCATACCTAAGTCTATTCATCGATCCTAACCGGATGGCTGCGCCCATACCATGGATCTAGATTATTATGTACTCTGTTATGGATGGCTGCGACCATACCACATATATCATGTACTTGAGCTATCAGTTGTATCTCTCTATGCAGATTCTCCGGCGGCAGCTGCATGTGTTCTTGTAAAGCATTTCACCCCTCTCTCTCTCTCGGGCCTCATGCTTTAGGGGGCATCTGTTACACAATAATTTGTCACCATTGGTCACCGTCCCTGTTACCCCTTTCCCACACTTTGGAGGACTCATTCTGGGACCTGTGAGTAGTGACATAACTTAAAAACACTTGCATTATGTTCCCCTAAGTATGGACTTCATGTGCCTTGAAGACATCTCCTGCAAAATATCCCTGAAAAGTGCCCTTTTTCCATTAGCGCGGGTCCACAATGTACTACCCGTGCCAATGAAGGAAATCCTCAAAAGAGGGTGCACCAGTTGGCGCTCTGTCTTAGAGTTACACCCGCGCCAACCGAGTTTGGAAATTCTTTTTAACAAACACGCGCCCGGATGTTTTTTCCCTTCAAATCATGGAGTTTTTGAGGATAATGTTAATCTCTTGGATGTCGAGATTCATCATCTATCCCTTACATCTATCCACAATGGCTTTTTGGGGATAATGCCAATCCATAATGGGTGTCTTGATTCATTGTATCTTCTTCCCCTCCTCCATCTATAAAAGCCTGTCCTCATGCATTTGACAAGCTAGTGATAGTGCTAGTTTTTGAGTGATAGTAAGAGTTTTGGAGCATAGGGAGATTATACTGTCAGAAGTCTGAGCTGTGCATTCATAATCAAAGAGAGAGAAAGGTTTATTGCAAGACATATGTAGCTGTTCGCCCAGCCAGAGGAGGGATTCAACGTCAGAACCTTGGTTGTACTTTTCTTTGTTGATTACTCATTAATAAACGACTATCATTATGATTCCGATCTTATTGTTCATTATGATAATGCTTGATATATATCTTTTCTGACCGATATATGGTTGTATTTAGTGGATTTTATGCTTGTATTCGCTTCGTTATTTTCATGTGTAGGTATCCATTCGCGGAGATCGTGACCTGCTAGAGCAAGGGAATGGGAGTATCAACTCTTTCACGACACTAGCGTTGGACTTAAGGTTGGTTCTCGCAATCCACTTTCAATTTACAACTAGGAACTTGCATGGTAGCGTTGATTGATTGTTGCTAGACCCATTTTGGGCTAGTGGGATCGCCTCTGTCCGCAGAGGTGATTTACCTCTCCAACAATAAGTCCTACATTAGAACATAAATTTGAAGTAAGGATAACCCTAGCTCCAATAGCAAGAAGGAGCTCATTATCCAAATTTTCCTCATCTGCTTCAATGGTGTGGTTGTTATTTGATCTTGTGGCAACACTATACAACCATATTAGGAATGACACCCTCCATCCTTGTTTATCTTGGAAGCTGATTTGACCATTATCCTTAGAGTTGAATATTATTCCTTTCCTTATTCAAAGTTCCCCCGACTCCCACCTAAAGGAGAGAGAAGCATATTTTAAACATTGTCTTGAATATTAGACTCGGTGTGGCCTCACACATAAGAGGATTGCTTTATCATTACAATATTTAATTAAAATCAATTATATTAAATCAAATTGACAAATCACATGTCATCAACACCACTTGGTTTTAAGATTAAGGGCTTACACCATCTTTAAGAAAGTATTATTATACAAAGTACATTTCATTAAAATAAAATTAAATGTCGTGAATATCACTAAATTGCATCTAGTTTTCTTTTAAGAGTTAAGTCTGAAAAGATTGTAATATTATGTTCTCACATATAAGTAAATAACATTTGAAAAAATAAAATGGCATTAATAATGGTATATTTTTATGTAAATGTTAAATAAAATAAATTAATATAAATAAAATGTATTAATATTAAGTAAAATTATATATATATATATCTATATATATATATATATATATATATATATATATATATATATATATATATATATTAAATTGAGTGAGAAGGAAGGCGGGAGGAGGTAAAAGTGACATTTTGTTCTCATCTCAGGTATTAAATAATGGAGATGTGTATGCCACCCTTATTTATTAGAAGAGATGGTGTTAATTGGATTCACTATGGTTATGAATTAGCACCTTGGTGATTACTCTTGTATTCATTAGTCGGCTCAACAAGATGGTTATTGATTTTTATCAAGAGCGTTCTATTTTGATTAATGATGTTGGCCAATACAACAAGTGATGGCATGGTTCCAGGGTTTACTACATTAGAAAGAATTTGTATCCTCTCATTATGGTTGAATGATTTTTTGGAATATTCCCATCTAAGTCACATCACATGAGGACACCAGACACAAAGGACATGAAAATTTTAGTATCTGACATGTGACACAGTGACCCCCTGGAACATGACTCAAAGGACACATTTTATATTATATATTAAAAATTATAATAAATTAGTGAATTACACATGAAATATGAAATATATAAAATATTTACGTGATGAAGATATAAATTCAATCATACAACTAATGCATACAACCAAAATAGCATTGAGTGCATTTTATCCCTGAACTGAAAATCCATCAATAAAGAGGCATCAAATGGCCTATAGAGTCCCAAAAAAATCATGCTACAATAAATAACTAGTACCACATATCATCAAAATAATTTCCTATATTTGAATCCTCATCATCCATCTAAGCAATAAAATATGATAGAAAAATATTAACATGTCAAATCAAGACTATGTTTGAGTGATGGGTGCACTTTTACTAGGGTCATGACAAAGAGTTCAACAATCAATGACACCAACATCAAGATACATAGAGGGTATGGTCCTCTTAATTAAACGCTAGTTCCATACCCTAATACAGGAAAAACTCTAGTAGAAACATCACAATACCTCCAATCATAAAATCCTAAAAACTATTAAATTTGCTGGATTTTGAGTGGGATAAAAAATTATACTTTCTCCATATGAAATTCAATGAGGTTGGAACAATTCTCAAATATCATGAGCTAATTAATGATAATATTAAAAATTTAAGTAAAAGGATGAAAATGAAAGATAGAGGAGAGCGACATTTTTAATTTAGGAATTTAACATTACCATTAATTGCATAACATTAGTAGGGCCTAGACCAATCCACTTACCAACACTTAGAATCCATTCTAACATTTTTTAATCCCCTTAGATGCTCTCCAAAACCTTTGAGAGCTCCAAAATTGTGACTAAATTATCTGAGAATGAGGCAATAAATCGATTTTAAGATGCTTATTTAACTAGACACGTACAAATTTTGGGACACCATTAGGGGGGAGAACATGTCATGTTACTTAGCTTGTCATTTTAGTCTTAGGGAGAAATTCTTTGACATTCGTGTTTTGGCTAGATTTTTCGAAAGGGAAGGATATTGATAATGAACGATATTGTCACTCAAACAATGAGGTATTTGCCACTATCCCTGACCAGATGCCATATTTTGGGCACACAAGAGGTAGAAAAAATCAATACCTTCATACAATCGACTATACTAGCAACTAAAATCGCTTCTTGGTAAAGTCCTTCATCAGAGGAATGATGAAAAATATGAGATCATGTCAATGATGGATGAGCTCCAACTTCAATTATGAGAAATTGATCCGAATTTAAATAGGAACGTAACAAATTACAGAGATAACCATATACACAAAGATGCAGCGGAAATAATACTTCATTTCATTAATGGAAAATACTGAAATATGCTTACAACCAGAAATGGGAATAAACCAGCTAGGGCGATGGTAGCTTATCTCTGAGAAGAGATGTGGTGGCTACATGCCTCTGAACTGTGTTACAATGAGGCTCGAAGGCCTATTTATTGTTGAGAAACAATGTAAAACCTTTCACATCCCGAAACCTAACCTTAGAAGATGAAACGCCAAATTGTGGGCCCCGTTTGGGTAAATTGGTACATCAATTTCCCGGGGTCGTAACTTTGATATACGATCTCCATTTGACGCATACAATAGCTCGTTAGAAAGATCTATCCGAGCACTACCACTTTGGGAGGAAACATCGGTCCATGGACCCATGTTGCCCCAGATTTCCCAAAAAATGTCGTTTAGGGCCTCAAAACGACTCCGGAAGTTCAGGACCCAAAAAACTGCTAAAAATAGTAAATTGTGCTACAATTTAAGAAACTGAAAAAGCTGAAAGAGACAGTTGTGGGAGTCCAAATGGGATAGGTGGGTGGCCACCAACATCCACCCAGATCATTCCTCCCCCTTTAGGAAGCAATGGTCCCCATTGCGTTGAGTTCCTCCCTGAGATGAGGAAGCTTATGCTAAGTTGCGTCTCTGGTGAGTTGTTCTGTAATCTTTGATGTGACCAGAAATGGTGGGAAGCATGGTCGACGATGGTCCACATTGAACACTCGGTGCAAGCGAAGGAATGGAGGAATGCTGTGCTTCAAAGCATTGTTGCCCGTAGCCTTGCTACAGGTGTAAGGACCATGTCGGAGTCGCCTGAGTTTCTGATGGGTTCTGGTAAGGCATTCTCTTTGCAGATGTAACCAAACTTTGTCGCCCACCTGAAACTTGTGTGGTACCCCTATGGGTGAGGAGAAGTTGTTCCTGTGTCTTGTCATGACTGTATCCCTTTGCTCCTGCTGCTGCATGAAGGAACCCTTGGCGGGGGTCATGGATGCGATGACAATCTTCCCCTTACTTTGGGAGTGAACCAGATAGATGAATTTCCTGGTCTGGGAGATGAGCTTGCTGCCTTTCTTAGCGGTGATCAAAGATGTGGCGGTAGGTGGGGCTACCTCTGGTATCCTGTATAATGAATTATTCAAAGAAATAATGACATCAGGAGGCCTTGACTCATAGACAGCATGTCGCCTCCACAAGTATGGTTGGCCTAGTAATACATCACAAACATCCAGAGGTGTACCATCACACAATACCTCATCTGTGAATGGCTTGATGCTGTACGGAAGGCAGCACTGTTGGCGAACTTTGAGATCTCATCCTTCATGAAGCCACCTGATACTATACGACTGCAGGTGTGGTGTAGTCGGTAGACCCATCACGACCTCGGCTGAAATAAGGTTCTTTTGGCTGCCACTGTCGACAATGAATTGCAGCGGCGAACCCTTCACCCACATTTATGAGTGGAAAAGGTGCTCCCCCTCCTCTGGGTCTTCAGGCTCATTCTTCTGGATCTTGGCGGTGGCAACAGTGGCGCTGGGCTTTGCATCAATGATCTGCTTCCCTTTGCCATTCCCCTTGTTAGGTTCTGGCTTAGGGTCAGAACATGCATCTGATTCGGAAGCCTTCAACTCGGCCACCAGTGACTGCTTAGTCCGACACTCACTTGTGTTGTGAGTCGGGCTCTTGTGGAACTCACACCACTTTCCTGTGTCCTTCTTCGGCTTTGTGGTGTTGTTCTGGGTGACCCCGCCTTGGCTTTGTCCTTTGGGCTTCGGATTTGCAGATCCAAAGTCTCGGTTCTTCTGTTTGAACTTTTGCTCGATTTTGACAACGTATCAGTATGCTGTGTCGAGTGAGGAGATGTTCAAGAACTCCATCTCTTCCTGGATGTATATGTGTAGGCAGTCGCGGTATTTGAGTACCAGATGTAGCTCAAAATCTTTGATACCCAACTGTGTGCGAAGGGTATGAAAAATGTTTGTGAACTCCGGCACATCTTGGTCTCGTCCCTGCCGCATTGTGGTCCATTTGATGTATTTGTCCTCATAGCTTTTGACAGGGTAGTACTGCTCCTTGATGGCATCCCGGAAGTCATTTCAAGTGGGTGCGGCTGAAAATAGTGAGCCTGTACTTTCATCTTTCTGCTCGCAGTAGGTTTCCCACCAGTCCTTGATGTGGGGGGCTGCTTTGAGAAGAGCGAAAGCAATCTTTTCCCGCCTCGAAAATTCATGAACAGAAAAATAACCCTCTAGTAGATTTAACCATTTATCTACGGCATTTGCGTCTATCTGACCCTCATATATGGGGATTTCAAAATTAACTTGTACCTTAAATGGCGTGGCATTTCCAGAGTAGCTGCTGGAAGCTGATGCGTCACTTTTGGGTAGCCGTTGAAGGATTTGGGCAAAGCTATCCATCATCGCATTCTGTTGTCGCTTGAGGGCTTCTTCGAGCAAGATTTTGATAGGATCTCCTGCTCCTCGTCTTCTCATCCGCCATGGGAGGCCGTCGAGATTTGCGAGGCTGGTCTTGAAAAGGTTCGACCAGTTCAAGCCCTAACTCCTTATATCCCGACCTCGTTGGAGACATGCAAAGAAAAACAAAGAAAAAGCAGACCGCTCTGATACCACTGATCCGGATTTAAACAAGAACACAAAAAATTACAGAGATAACCATATACACAAAGATGCAGCGGAAATAATACTTCATTTCATTAATGGAAAATACTGAAATATGCTTACAACTAGAAATGAGAATAAACTAGCTAGGGTGATGGTAGCTTATCTCTGAGAAGAGATGTGGTGGCTACATGCCTCTGAACTGTGTTACAATGAGGCTTGAAGGCCTATTTATTGTTGAGAAACAATGGAAAACCTTTCACATCCCGAAACCTAACCCTAGAAGATGAAACGCCAAATTGTGGGCCCCGTTTGGGTAAATTGGTACATCAATTTTCCGGGGTCGTAACTTTGGCATACGATCTCCGTTTGACGCGTACAGTAGCTCGTTAGAAAGATCTATCCGAGCACTACCACTTTGGGAGGCAACATCGGTCCATGGACCTATGTTGCCCCAGATTTCCCAAAAAACGTCGTTTAGGGCCTCAAAACAGCTCCAGAAGTTCAGGACCCGGAAAACTACTAAAAATAGTAAACTGTGCTACAATTTAGGAAACTGAAAAAGCTGAAAGAGACAGTTGTGGGGGTCCAAATGGGATAGGTGGGTGGCCACCAACATCCACCTGGATCAGAAATGGATAAGTGTTTAACAAGGATTGAGACCTTCATTCTGCATGGCAAGGGACTAGCCCCTCCTTATAGTGATGTGAATATGGACCCATTTAGGTATCCACCTCCTCTTAAATTTCCAAATGTTTAGTGTATATATATATATATATATATAGATATATATATATATATATATATATATATATATATATATATATATATATATATATATATTTATTTATTTATTCATTTATTGATTGATTATTATTATTATTATTATTTTTTTTTTTTATGGTTGTTGTTACTATAATTTTTTTTTTTAATGGTTGTTGTTACTATAATTATAGATGTCACTTTTTGTGTCCTGGATATATGTTCATGGCTAGTTGTCATTATAAACTCTCAAGATGATATGCCTTGGTCTTATTATAATTTTGAGGACATGTATTTTCTTCCTTAAAATGTTAGCATATTACTGGTTTTTTAAATGAAATTCCTACTACTTTTAGTTTGGCCATGTTCCTCCAATGGTAGGCCAAGGAAAATAATAGGCTAATATTATTAAATTCACACTTATAATGGTTGGGGGAGGTGGTTGTTTGAATCAATGTAAAACAACTTCTACTTATCTAAACATTAGAGAACGATAAGAAAATAATCTCATAAGAATTTTATGAAGCACAAGATATAAGTGGAAATCCTTTCATGGGAAAGACCAAAAAATTTCTTTATATAATAGTTCTTTGTAGGAACCAACCTATTGTTACACCAATTTGTAGGAACAATTGGATCAAATTAAATTTCCACTATCCTATGACATGGTTTCTGTACAAGCACTACAAGAAGGAATATAAGTTTGCCAAGAAAGAGGAAGTTGTCTACTGGAAAGATATGCATGAAATGGGATGATACCTCCTTCTAGATGAAGCAAGGAAAACATATTTCAACCTTAGCAACCTCTATGGGAGCATTGTTCTCTCACTGATCATTAGATGCATAAGGGACATGCAACAATTTTGGTTCGGGGGAGATGATGACTGTCCAAATTAACACATTTTTAGCACCCTCCCATAACATTTTTGATGTCATTCTTCCACTTTCCATTCCTTCGTTAGCATTTTTCATCTATTATTACCTTATTTCTGGAGTAGGTATGAATGATCTCTTTTTCTCCACTTGTACACTTATTCTTATGCATCACGTTTTGAAATTGGCATCTCTCATACTAACACTGTTAGATGGGAGAAAAATTAAGTGGTTGCAACTCCTTCATGTTGTTGCAACCCCATCAACATATCCACAACAACTGTTGCTAGCTAACACACAGGTGTTGCAACTCCTCATACTGAGACATGCAAGTGTTTTGACTCTCCTCCATGCAATTGTTGCGACTTTGATGTGGCCACTTATAGAAGAGAATGTTGCAACTTTCCCATGACCAATGAAGTTGTTGTGACTCATGAATTTCATGGTGTGGATGGAATCCAGGGATCTTACGTTGCCACAACTCCCATTGTTGTATATTCTGTTACTGCAACTCTAGCATAATATGGAAACTCATCGGTCAATGCTCTAGTTGTATGCTTAGCACGAATATCTCAAGTTGGAAGATGATAGAGAAAAGTGGGTGATTTATTAAGAAAGACACCTCATTTACCAATGACGACTAGTTGATTTGAGTCAACTGTTGTTTAATTCATTCCAATTTTTGAACAAATTGTTATAACATACTTATGCACTTGATTATCTTAGGCTAGTCTTATTATATTTCACTTAGTTTAGATAACAAGCATTTGGTATAAATAATTGGCTTCGTTGATAGACTAGAGGATGAAAAAGAAAAGAAGAATTTAACTTTAAACAGTTGTGTAATTTCTCTTTTCCCTCCAATAAAAAATCTCTTTTGCTCCAATCTCTCAATATTAATTTTGTGATCACATGAATTGAAGGTTTCACAATACCTCATGTAAAGAGGTAGGACCCCTTACTTAGTTTATTACTCCTAAGTAACATCAACAAGAAAATAATATGTATAATTATGTTGATTTACACTTATTTGTTATTGTTGTAATTCTATTGATTTCAATTTTTTTAATTTTTCCTTTATAAAAATGAATATTTTTCTAGAATATATACATTACACCATCTTCAACATTTTCACAAAGAAAAAACTCTAACTTCTTAATTATAAATAATAAAATAGTTTATATTCTACACATGCTACACCAACATTTCATTAAAAAAAATGTTGATGTGACAATGAATTACTCTTCCAACCTAACCTTTTTACTCTTTCTACACCAACATTTCTAACATGTTAATACACACTCAACCAAGTTCCACAATTAATAAAGTAAAATCTGAAAATTTAAAAGTTCTGTTAATTCTTTTATGAAAACAACCATCTTTAAATACATTTTTTTCTTCATCTTCATAATGAGGTTTTATTTGTAACTACTATTTACAAAGCATCTCTTTGATCTTCTTTGTCCGTATTTATGAATTTTGGATAAATAATGTTCTTGAGCTTTAAAATGTTGGAATTCTAAATTATATTAATTTGATTTTCATAGTCACATTTTTTTTCATCTACAATTCTACGGATAACCAATTTCTTATAATTTAGACTCTAAAACTATTGAAAATTATCTTTTTGTAATAAAATCTTCATCGAACGTGGACTAATAATACTATATATGAAATCTAAATTTAATTAAAAAAAGCGTTCCTTAAATAAGCTCTTCTATTACATTGTTTATTAGATTCGAAAGGAATTAACTATACTTTTTACAAAATAATGTATACCTTTCACAAAGTGAGAACTGATATCATTGAGGGATCAGACAAATTGCGAGCTTCAAAACAGTGGGGTCTCGAAATACTCCCGCTCCTGATCAACATACCCTTTTTGAGAATTTATAAATTAAGTGTTTAGACTATCAACTGTTGCTACAAACTTACTCTCTGGATCTACAAGAAATAAGCGAGCGAGCTCAATCCAGAGCGTTTTTCCGAGGCCACTGAATACGTCTGTAAAGACAATACCATGGACATTATAACATTCTGCTTAGGTCCTCGCAGGATGATGGCCAGAGATAAATCTCAACCATGGAATTTTGTAGAAAAGATAAAAAGATGCCATGCATTTCATTTCAATAAAACCAGTTATTTAATTGCGTAACGAGGATGCCATCTGTGCTTTTCAGAAAGTTCTACAAACCCTGTGCTTTTTAGAAAGTTCTAGAAACCCTTTCTAGAGAACCCAGTTCATGCAAAACGGTGGAAAACAAAATTAATTTAATCCACCGCCACTGTTTTCTTCCTTTCCAACACCGAATACTCCGTATTCCTTTTCCTATCACCGGATTTCAAATGCGACACGAAACCAGACTAGACTTTGATTCAATTTAAACTTATCATTCAAATTATTCTGCAACGTGGTGACCGGCATTGCATTGCTGAGATGTTTCGTATGCAAATACACTTTACTTTCCAGCGTACATCATGCGGGAGATTTTCCAGGCACTCCATACTTTACAACGACATTAGGAATGCCGCACTCCATCCTGGTTTATATTGGTCATTGATTTGACCCTCATTTTTAAAGTTGAATATTACTCCTTACCTCATTGAAAGTTACCCTGCCCCGGCCCCCATCTGAAGAAATATTATCTTGAAGCTTGGATTCGGTGTGGTACAGTTATTCACTAAAAATAAAATATATTTAATCAATATGACAAATTAAATGTCATAATTCATTAAAATTGTTTTTAGTTTTTTGGGATATAAGGAAATATGTTAATAGTCCAAGATGGTATTAGCAAAAGTGAAAGAACTAATTATTCCAGGTGATGTGGTTTTTTGGAATAATGGTGATGAGTCAATTTGCATTAACTTGTTAGCACCTAAAGATGATTATCCTTATAGCTGGTTTGACAACTGAATTATAACAAATTTTCTCACCATATAAAAAAACAACAAAAATTTATACCATTTCTAAAAAAATATTATCATACCAAATACATTTCATTAAAATAAAATGGAATGTTGTAAATATCGCTGACTTGCATATAATTTTCTGTTAAGCTTAAAAAATGTTTGTAATGTAATATCATGTTCTAACATATAACTGAATAACATTTGAAATAATAAAATGTATTAATAAAAGCATAATTTGATGTAAATGTTAAATAAAATATATTAATTAAATATTAAGTAAAAGTTATAATAAATCAAATATATTAATAGAATTTATATATATATATATATATATATATATATATATATATATATATATATATATAATGAAATAAGAAGGATACAGCCAGTAAAAGTAGAATTTCATTCTCACCTCAAATATTAGATGAGGGAGACAAGTCTGCCACTCTAGCTAGCTAGAAGAGATATGGTGTTAATTTAATTTACTATGTTTAAGAATTATTATCTTTTTTATTACTCTTGTATCTATCTATAGGAGTATTGATTTTTTTGGAAGTTTATCGAACATTCTATGTTGATTAACGATTGTTGCCAATACAATAAGTGATGGCATGATTCAATGGTTTACTACTTTTGAGAGATTTTCTATTCTACCTCTTTTGTTCAATGGTGTTTGTGAAGCTTGACATCAAATTCACATGACAAGAGACACAAAGGACATGAAAATATGATTATTTGACACTTGATATGATGACTCCCGAAACATGACTCCCTAAACATGATACATAGGACATGTTTTATATTATATGTTGAAAAATATAATAAATTAGTATATTACACATGAAATATGAAATATATAAAACATTTACATGATGACAATACGAATCCAATCATACAACTAATGCATATAACCCAAATATGATCGAGTGCAATCTATTTCTGAACCAAAAAAACATCAACAAAGAGGCCTTAAATGGCTTGTAAAGTCCATAAAAATCATACAATAACAAATAACTAGTACTACATACCATCAAAGTCATTGCCTCTATTGGGATGCTCATCATCAATTCACCCTCTAAGCATTAAAATTAGAAAGCAAAAGATTAACATGTCAAATTGAGATTTTCTTTGAGTGATTGCTACATTTTTTCTAGAGTCACGATAGAGGAGTTCAACAATCAATGTCACCAACATCAAGGCACATAGAGGGCTTGGTCCTTTTAATGAAATGCTAGTTCCATACCCTCATATGTGGAAAGATCCAATGGAAATGTTGCAATCCCCCAAATCTTGAAAATCATTAAGTTTGTCGTATTTTGAGTAGAATAAATAATTCTAGTTTCTCAATGTGAAATCCAATGAAGTTGGAACCACTCTCAAACATCCTGAGTCAATTAATGGTAATATTAAAAATTTAAGTAAAAGGATGAAAATGAATGAAAAATCCTTCTAACATTGTTTAATCGCCCTTAGTTGCAATGCAAAACCTTTGAAACCTACAAACATGTGACTGAATTGCATAAGAATGAGGCAATAAATCGATTTTAAGATGATTCTTTCACTAGACACATGTCCAAATTTTGGGAAATCAGTAAGGCTCATGTCCCACACCAATTAAACATTTATCCTATGAATAAGACATAAGTCAAAATCATGTCAGACACATGTCACCCACGTATCATGTCTGACATGTGAAACACGTGACACAAGGGGAAGGAGAGTATGTGTCATGTTACTTAGCTTGTATTTCTTGTCTTGGGGAAAATTCTCCAACATTTGTGTTTTAGTCAATTTTTTCCAAGGGGAAGGAGATTTTTAATGAACGAGATTATCACTCAAACAAATGAGGTATTTTCCACTATTTGAGATTAGGTGTCGAATTTTGAGCACACAAGAGGTAGACAAAATTAATACCTTCATACAATCGACCTATACTAGCAACTAAAATCACTTCCAGGTAAAGTCCTCCTTGAGAGGAATGATCCAAAATATGAGATCATGTTAATGATGGATGAGATCCAACTTCAACTATGGGAAATGGATAAGCGCTTAGAAAGGATTGAGACTGTCATTCTGCATGGCAAGAGGTTAGACCCATCTTACAGTGGTGTGGATCTAGACTAATTAAGGTTTCCACCTCCTCCTGAATTTCCAAATGTATAATATATTTTTGTTGATGGTTGTTATTACTATGGTTATAGAGGTCACTTTTTGTGTCCTTGATATATGTTCATGGCTAGTTGTCACCATAAACTCTCAAGATGATATACCTTGGTCTTATTAGAGTTTTGAGGATATATATTTTCTTCTTGAAAATGTTAATATATTAATGTATTTTTGAACAAAAGTCCTAGTACTTTTCCTTTGGTAGGGTTAAGCTAGTGATAGGCCAAGGAAAACAATAGGTTAGTAATGTCGAATTCACACTTATACTGAAAAATAGGGGGTGAATCATTGTAAGACAACTACTTATTTAATCATTCAAGAACCATAAGAAATAAATCTCATAAGAAATTTATGAAATACAAGATATAAGTCTAAACCTTTCCAAGAGAAAGATCACAAAACTTCTTTATATAATAGTTCTTTGTAGGCATCAACCTATTGTTAGGAACTAACCTATTGGAAACACAAATCCCCTCATGTTTACGAATTTATAGGCACCAACCTACTAGAGACACCAATCCTCTTAATTTCAAGTATTAGTCGTCACCAACCTACTAGGGACACCAATCCCTCTACTGCAAATGTTTGTTAGTACCAAACTGTTAGAGACACCAATTATTTTTGCAATATGCTTTGTAATTTGTTTTGCAATATTCCACTCAGTTTCTCTGTTCTATAGCTATGTGCACTCACTTCTCACTATGTTATTTAAACTAGGTGCTTCCTTCGACCCAAAGATTCAAACTCTATGCTTTATGAGTGTAAAACCTTCATTATTGGTGCTTCCTTCAACCCACTTTTCAAACTCGGTGCTTACAACACCAAAACATTATATCATATTCCCTTGTGATATGTTCAAGCATTTATACAATCCTAAAAACTCTATATGTTGTGATAATTGTCATAACACTGAATTTTGGCCATATACAAGGATATCTGGGGAAATTCCCAAAAATTATAACACTAGAAATACTTTCGAAACAACTTTCTTTTGGTTCTCTTAGATGGGAAATATTTTTGTCAAATGTGGGCAAACTTATTGTCTCTTGATGACTATGGACCATTGGAGTATCAAGATATCAGAAGATGGATGAAAGACTTACTTTGTAAACATCATGGTATGGAAAGGTCCGATGTGACATAAAACACTTGACACCAAACTCTTTGTCAAATAAATTTATCAAGCTTCACGTTACAAAACACCAAATTTCAGTGTTACATCAAGATATCGAAAAATAACCCAAATATGACTAACACTAAAAATTAGTGCAAAACCAAGTTCTTTTGCACTGGGATGATGGTAAATATTTATTTCAAGTGTCAACAACCTTTCTCTCAATTGACGGGCTCGAGCATTGGGATGCCAAAGAATCCTATTGCATAACAAAAGTCTTTATATGGTTTTGTCCTAGCTAATAGACTTCAATTAATGAATCCTATTCACCTCAATAATTCACATTAATTGATAATACCAATATATTGGAGCATCGGAGAACCATAGAATCTGTGCTTTTAACAAAATGTTGATATGCTGATATGATAAGGGGACTTAATCTCTCAAGTGTTACACATAAGTACCTAGGGATGTGATTGGGAGCTAATCAGATATTAACATATTGGAAAATCTTTGAAATTGTACATCAGCTAGAAAGGTCGATATGTTGAGGGCCTTAACCTTAAGTTCTTAAGTGCTACAATTAAACACTATATGACTAGGGGTTGTAACCAAGAGCTTACCTGGACTTGAAATACTAGAGAAATTCTCTAACAACTGATATAATGATAATTCTCTGCAATGTGGTAGCCGACAATTCATTACATAAGATGTTTCTTATGCTAATACACTTTAACTTCCATCCCACATCATGCAAGAGATTTTCCAGTACTATACAACGATATTAGGAATTCCGCCCTCCATCCTTATTTATCTTGGTCGTTGATTTGACCATTATTACCCTTCCACATGTAGTAGTAACACATTCGATTTTGCGTTTACTTTCAATTAGTTAAGTCGTTGACCAAAAATTAAACAACAATGCGTAAAGTTAACATTATAAATTGAATTAATTTATTTTTCAAATATTTTTATTTTTATTTTGCATTTTGATTGGTTCAATAGAGTTAACTCTTATTATGCAATGGTGCCTATGTACATGCAGTTGTAAGTTCATAAGTGCCAATGTACACGCCCGTCAGTTCCTTGAACCCTCCATTTGAAAGTCTATTGTACTGTGAAGGCATCACTATCCCATCTTTAGCAAGTGAGGTCGTATTTGAATCCAATGTAAGCTAAACACACTGTAAGTCATCCCTTTAAAATGACAACATTGCTATCAGGTCAACTAGATTTTGTTAACGTGTCTATGACGAGAAATGAAACCTGTGTACTCCTCATGATATCACTATATTTATTTATATATATTTACTAAAAGACAAAGGCCATATTTTATAACATTTATAAAAAAGAGGTCAACTCTATTTTGTAAAAAAACTAAGATTTATTGTGTAAAAGAGAATCCATTTTATATATATATATATATATATATATATATATATATTAATTTTTATATATTTTTTAAATTTTCTTAAAAAAAAATAAATAGTATACCATTCATAAAAAAAACACTACACTAAAATTAGTGAATCAATAAACTTAGTAAATGACACAGATAAATGAAATAACTATATAACATTTGTAAATGAAACAATAAAACAACAACCATACTTATGAATCTAATTTTTAGACAAATTACATGTATTACCTCATAACATTACAAACATATATTACATCATAACCATACAAAGTAAATTAGTGCTATGCAGCCTTGTCTTTCGATTTGAATTTACTCATTTCCTCCAAAGTTGCTCCGGCTCCAACCTGAAGAAGGGATAAGCATATTTTAAAACTCAGTATGCCTTCACACATTTGTGGGCGACTTTATCACTACAGTTATTTATTTAAAATAAATTATATTAAATCAAAATTACAAATTACATGTCATCAACGCCACTTGATTTTAAAATTGAAGATTTATACCGTCTTTAAACGAGTTTTAAAAAAGTATTATTATATAAAGTAAATTTCACTAAAATGAAATGTCGCGAATATCACTAAATTCCTTCTAAATTGTATCCCGTTTTATTTTAACAGTTAAGTGTGGAAAAAAAAATGTAATATCATGTTTTCGTAAATAAATAAATAATAAATATTTAAAAAATTAAAATAGTGTTATTAAAAGTAAAATTTTGGAGGGTGGTTGTAGATAATATTAATAATCTTTTAATTTTATTAATTTTTTATGTTGATTAATTGTTGGGGTTTATAATTTTGATCACTTGGTTTTATAATATTAATAATCTCTAGAATTTATTAATCCCTTGGGTTAAATAACCACTTGAGTTTATAAAACTAATAATCTCTTGATTTTATAATATTAATATTCTCTTGGATTTATAATATTAGTCCCAAAAGTTTATAATATTAATATTCTCTTGGATTTATATTATTAATTCCTCAAATTTATAATATCAATTTTTGGGTCTATTAATACATTGATCTTATAATAATAATAATCCCTTAGATTCATAATATTAATCCAAAAAAATCATAATATTAATCCTTTTTGTTTATATATATATATATATATAAAGTTATAATATATTTTAGTTTCATATATGGTTTATATATTTTTAATGTTATCCATGTACAATATATATAAGACCATAACAGAATAATGATATAAATAAGTACTATTAATAATAAGTTATATGTTAATTATATTTTAGTTTCAAATATAATTATGAGAATATATATATATTTGTTATTATAGTTATTAAGAATCATATATAATTAATTTTTAATTAACCATATACATTTAATAATTATTAATGTCTTTAATATAAATTTACCCGCGTTGTTTCATATACTTTTATATTTAACGCTTCAATTAATATTAACGTTTCAAGTTGCAATACTAAAACTTATAATATCTGTCTTATGTTATTCCTCACTCAACTATATTGGATTCACACATTTTTCTTGTGCCATCCACAAAATTTTGATATAAATAAGAAAGATATAATTCACAACCTTTGTTTTTTTTCAAATATAAAAAACGAGTTTATCACTTAATTTCACACACGATCGAATTCAAACCTTAACCATCGGTGTAAATCACTCAATTTCATGTTCACCTCTTCGTCGAGGCTTCTCATGGCTTCACAACCGAAATCCTTACTGGAATCGCATTCTTCTTCTGCTGCTGCCACAGTTTCGAATAATAGCGGCAGGTCAAGAAATGGGTCGCTGTCTTGGTCATTGAAGCGTTTGGAGTCCGGCAAAGACTCCGGCTCTCGGCCACGTTTTCTGAGCGTGTGGGACATGCTTCAAAGAAGGCCTGCAGATTCAAACACGGAAAACAACAGTGATGATAATTCGGTTGCAGCAAAGAACTGTTTTTCTTCCTTTAACTGCCGATCTGGATAACAGAGAGGATACAGAGGAAGCCGATAGCTGGATTGGTTGTACTTGGCTTTGCATATAATCACAGCGGAAACCATACTTATACATAAAATGTATGTGTGAGATAGCGAAGGTTAGTAGAATCTAGCCCAGGAAAGCGAGTGGAAAAGACAATTATGGAAGAGATAAAGCTGCCATGCATTTCATCTCAATGGTATACGTGAAGTGGGCCAACCAGTTCTTGGATTGCGTAACGGGGATGCCATCTGTGCTTTTACGAAAGTTCTACAAACTCTTTCCACGCAGGATACATTGCACACTCGTGCGAAACGCTGGATAACAAAAATAATTTAATCCACCGTCACTGTTTCTTTCTTTTTCCAACGGCGAATACTTTGCAAATTCCATTTCTTTTTCGTAAAACCATATTCAAAGCACCGGATTTTATACCTGACACGAAACCAGACTTTGATTCATTTAAAACTTGTCACCACCCGTCCTATTCGGAATTCCAAGCTTCAGTTCTTGGAAGGATGCAGCGACTTCAACCGTGGTGGCCGGCAGTTCATTGTCGAAGTGTTTCGTATGCAAATACACTTTAACGTCCATGCACATCATGCACGATATTAGGAATGTCGCCCTCCATCCTTGTTTATGTTGGTCATTGATTTGGCCATTATTCCTTCCCTCATTCAAAGCCGCCCCGGCCCCCCACCGGAAGAAAAGGTAAACGTATTTTAAACATAATCTTGAAGATTGGATTCAGTGTATCATATCTGACACATGTCACCCACGTATCATGTCTGACATGTGAAACACGTGACACAAGGGGAAGGAGAGTATGTGTCATGTTACTTAGCTTGTCTTTCTTGTTTCGGGGAAAATTCTCCAACATTTGTGTTTTAGTCAATTTTTTCCAAGGGGAAGGAGATTTTTAATGAACGATATTATCACTCAAACAAATGAGGTATTTTCCACTATTTGAGATTAGGTGTCGAATTTTGAGCACACAAGAGGTAGACAAAATTAATACCTTCATACAATCGACCTATACTAGCAACAAAAATCGCTTCCAGGTAAAGTCCTTCTTGAGAGGAATGATCCAAAATATGGGATCATGTTAATGATGGATGAGATCCAGCTTCAACTATGGGAAATGGATAAGCGCTTAGAAAGGATTGAGATCGTCATTCAGCATGGCAAGAGGTTAACCCCTCCTTACAGTGGTGTGGATCTAGACTAATTGAGGTTTCCACCTCCTCCTAAATTTCCAAATGTATAATATATTTTTGTTGATGGTTGTTATTTTTTTTGACATAAACGGTTAAATTTATTAAAAAGCGCCAAAACTCAGGCATAGATCGAATACATAACTTTTCTGGTAACTGGCGAAGGGCCAGATTTTCCTGCTAATACAAATTACTGTTAACCGGAGTCAGAAAATATCCCATTGTTGGAAACTAATGGTCAGCAGAAGGCGACGGGAACATCAGCGCTGTATCTACAAACCTGTAGCAGAACGCTGGGAGCTGAAAAGGCCAGAAGCAATAGATCCCTCCAGAGCATCTAACGGATTCATCATTAGATTTCCCAGAACACCACGATATGCGCTCTTCTTTTTAATCCTTTGGTTGCACTTACAGCAGAGAATAAACTCAGGGTGATAAGTCATCAGCAACAGGTCCAGGGAACACCCTTCTTAGGGGATATTGCAGAAGAAATCGGCCTGGTTAACTGACAGCGAACTTTTGCTTCTCAGAACGCCTTGGTTGGCTTCCATATCTGCTTGGGAGTTTAATTTCCTGGGGATGTGATAGAAGGAGATCTTGTGGAATTTGGGCAATATAAGCCTAATTCTCCTGATGATGGTTGATAAGTGGAGCTGAGAAGGGTTCTTTTTGGATTGCAGTGCCTGGATAATAATCCTGGAGTCCCCGAAGACTGAAATGGAAAGGAAGTTGCCTTTGATCGCTTGAGAGAGCCCCTGCCACAAAGCCAGAGCCTCCGCTCTATTGTTGGATTCCTTGCCTAATCCCCAAGCAAACCTTAACACCTCAGAGCCATCCGGACTCAATAGAACTCCGCCGCCTCCTGCTACACCAGGGTTGCCTTTGGAGGCCCCATCAAAAAACAGACAGTGTTCATTCAGAGCCGACCTCCATTTAATGAACTCTTGCTCCTCCAGCTTGATTTCCCAATTGGAGAGGACGCTGGTATCGATGTTAGCACAATCTTTATGGTTTGGGACCAAACCATTCAACCAGAGTTCCTCTTCTCTGTTCAGAGCTTTCCCTGTTTTTTTGGCAGAGTTGGCATCCAGAGTTTCTCCTAAAAGAGCTTTAACTTTGGTGATGACTTTGATCGGATTGCAGCTTTCGTTTCTGAATAGTCTGTTATTCCTTTCCAACCACAGCTTCTAGCAAACGAACTTGGGGATCCACAGCCAGCAATTTTTGAGGTGGATATTTTTGGAAAGACCAAACGGAGATAATTTGCTCCAGGATTGGAAAAGATTTTGGATGTTCCTGGGGAGCTCGAAATTATCAGGATTTAGCATAAGGACCCCCTTCCAGACTTCTGATGCAAAAGGGCAGGTTAAGAACAAGTGATCAGCTGTTTCTTCCTCTGACTTGCAAAGATTGCACCAAGACGGACCTTCCATTCCGCGCCTGCGGAGATTATCTCGAGTGAGAATACTATTGTGGGCTAATGTCCAGCAGAAGAAATCAATTTTGGGAAGAGAGGGGGAATTCCAAATAAATTGCCATTGAGCCGGATTTGGGGGAACATTCGGGATGGCCATAATACTTTTGTATCCTTCAGAAGCAGAATACGAACCTGTGACAGATCCCCACCCGCGTTTGTCTTTTACAGAAGCTTTTACTGGAGCTTTCCCTTGAAGATTTTCCAAGAGAACAGAGGCTTCACCCTCCAGCCACTGAGGGACCTCCCCCAAATGCCAGCTTTCCCAGAGACCATCCTCCGACCAGGAAGAGATATCCCAGAGAGTGTTCAGATTGCGATCTTGGAGCCAGTCTCTGATATTGGTGATTTCTTCCACCTGATTCATCGGTTGGTCACCTAGAATAGGATCATCCCAAATTCTTATTTTTTGCCCATTACCTGGAATCCAATACAGCTTATGACTAAAATGTTCCAAAGCTTTGATGCAGAGTTTAAGAACAGGAGAACCTTTGGTGGAACGAGGAGGATGGTCCAGGCATCTGAGGCGCTTCCCATGGAAATATTTTCTCCACAGGACCTTCTTGCTCCAACTAAGTTTTCCAGAGACAATGTCCCAGAGCAGCTTGGTTCCCAAAGCCAGATTTTGGGCAGCCAGATCGCGGATTTGTAATCCTCCTTCCATAAATGGCTTTTTAATAGTATCCCATTTAACCAGGTGCAGCCTTCTTTCGTTGTTTTTTCCCCCTTCCCACAGGAAGCGCCTGAGTAGAACTTCCATTTTGTTGATGAAGGTTTTAGGGGCCAGGAGGATGGAGTGCTGATATAACGGAAGACTTGAGAGGACCGCTTTCATCAAAATGATTTTCCCTGCATTGTTCAGCCATGAAGCTCCCCAGGCATGAATTCTGTTTTTAATCTTGTCCAGCAAGGGCATCCAATGGGCAACTTTGGGAATGGTCCTGAAGATTGGGATCCCCAGGTATTTGAAGGAGTCCCAGGCCCAGGGCCCTTCCATATGGAGAATCCTTGCAATATCTGATAATTCCTTGACCGTGCAGTTCCAGCCATAGACTGTGCTTTTTGTAAAGTTGATCTTGCTGCCCGAGACTTCTCTGTAGCTGTCCAGCTCCTTCTTGAAGGATTTAGCAGAGTTTATGCTTGCCCCACCCAACAATAGCGAATCATCAGCAAATTGGGCATGATTTATGTCTTTGACCTGGTGAACCATGCGGAGTCCAGGAATTGAGTCTGAAGGTTATGGTCCAGTTGAAAACTGAGAACTGAGGCTTGAATCGCGTAAAGGAGCGGGGACAAAGGGCAACCTTGTCTGAGGCCCCTAGAGGCTTGGAAGAAATCTGAAGGACGCCCATTTACTAAAGGCGCAATCCAAGGAGAGGCAATGCAGGGTTTGATCCAGTTAATGATGGCTGAAGAAAATCCCATTTTCTTCATAACCATAAATAGGAATTCATGCTTTACCCTGTCAAACGCATTTGCCAAGTCGAGCTTAATCACAATACCTTTCTCCTTTCGATGATAGCTTGAATGAACAGCTTCTTGCACCAGCACTATATTGTCCAGAATCTTTCTCCCTTTGATGAATCCACCTTGATTTTCAGGAATAATGGCGGATAAGATTTTCTTGAGGCGATTGGCTATAATTTTGGTTATTAGCTTGTAACTGGAGTTACACAACGAGATTGGCCTGAATTTGCTGAAATTAGCTGCTCCTTTCTCTTTTGGAATCAAGGCCAAAAACGTTCAATTGATGCCGCCTCCGATCTTTGTACATGTTTGAGATTTCTTAACCATTCTCAGAAGGTCAGAATTGATTATGTCCCAACAGGAAAGATAGAATCTAACAGGGAACCCATCCAGGCCCGGGGCTTTGTCCGGTTCCATACTGTCCAATGCTTTTCTAAGCTCATTCATGCTAATCGGAGCCGTCAGCATATCGTTGATAGGATCTTGGACACATTAAGGGATCAAATTCATCAGGTAGACCTGGGGATCCAATGGTGGTTCATCAGGGGCGGAGTAAAGGTCTTTGAAGTGAGTGTGAGCTGCCCGCTTGATTTCTTCGAAGTCCTTAACCACTACATTTTGGTGATGAATTTCTTTAACGGATTTGAATTGCTTGCGGGCTTCAGCTTGCTTGTGGAAGAAGCTGGTATTTTTGTCCCCAGCTTGTAACCAGAGAGCTCTGGATTTCTGCCTCCAGAGTTCTTCTTCTTCCCTGCTTGCTTTGTGAAGTTCTTTTTGCAGGTCAATTTCTCTCTGAAGAAGGTCTTGGGTGACAACAGAATTTTCCAAAGATAATTGATGGACAGCAAGATTGTCCAGGGCCGTCTTCCTTTTGAAGGAGGGAGATTTCAGCGTTCTTGCCCACTCCTTGAGTCTTCTTTTGAGTCCCCTCAGCTTTTCTTCCCACACATAGAAGGTGGAACCTTGAACCGGTCTTTTCCAGGCTTCGGAAACCATCTCTTGGAACCCCTCTTACTGAAGCCATAATGAACTGAACCTGAAGGGTATGGGGCCAAGATTTTCATCCGTGGAGAGCTCAAGAATAATGGGTTTGTGATCCGAGGTGCTGTTTGGCAGGATTTTGGACGAAGCCATAAGACCACAAGTCAGGAAAGAGGATTGAACCAGAAATCGGTCTAATCGAGCTGCAATATGATTTGGGCCCACCCTTTTGTTGGACCAGGTGAACTTCCCAGAAGAGGGCTTGATATCCTCCAGCTCCCATCCCAACATGAGATCTTCAACCCATTCTCTTGCTGGGTCCCTGACCGGGGATCCTCCCCTTTTCTCATTTGCAGCAAGAGTGACATTCATATCACCAGCTATAATAATGTTTTCTGGGTTGTTCAGCGATAGATAGGACAAAATCGAGTCCCAACAGAGTTTTTTCTCAGAAGGAAGAACAGGAGCATAAATATTGAACAAACTTACTTGATGGCCGGAGTCTTTATGGAGGAGCTTCGTGAGAATCCAATGGGAAGAGCTATCTTTTTGAATCAGGTCATAGATAGAGCTGTCCCAGAAGGTAGCGATTCCACCGGAGGCGCCTCTTGTACTGACCGCACATCCAATACCTTTACGTTAGAAGGATTTGCTAGTGTTGAGAAGGTAAATCCCCTCTACGGATAGAGGCGATCCCTACTAGCCCAATAGGGGTCTAGCAACAATCACACAATGCTGCCACGCATGTTCCTAGTTACAATTAAACAAGAAGTAAAGAGCACCTACTTGGATTCCTGCGCTGTCGTTTGACGAAGAGATGTTTCCTTCGCTCCTTCGCTTCAGCTGGTCACAGTCCTCCGCGATCCCCGCGAACGGACACCTGCACACACGAAGAGAAAGCAAACGCAAGCGTAAAATCTAGTAAAAGTAACTATATGCCAGTCAGAAAAGACATAATTCACATTTATCCATTGCATAAACAAACGAGAATGGAACAATAATAGCAGTCATCTATTATTAATCAGAATAGAGAAGAGTACAACCAAATGTTCTGACGTCGATAAACTTCTCAGGAGGGATCAGTCAGCATGTGTCTCAAGCATTCACCTTTGAGGATGGTTCTCCCAAGACAAATAACTCTCTCTCTCTCACACAAATGTCACAAACAAACTTCCCCAAGCAATCAATCACTTCCACACCTAACACACCAAACCTATAGCAGCAATCTGAGCACTACAAGCTCTGTACAATCCAAGCTACGTCTAGCTAGTTCCCACTAGTTTCTAACCAGTTGCTCATGGTAATGGTGGAAGTTTATATAGGAGAATGAGTCTCCTAAAAAGGTGGAAGGATGAGCTTATCTTCAAGGGGAGTAGTTGCAAAGGGTCGAACAGACATGCCACAGAAGGGAGTCGATATTCACAAAGCTAACAACCAAGCCTGGAGAGATCTGGAAGGCTGGTTGTTTGAACAAATTCGCCCAAACTGGATCAGCGCGGATTATATGGAGACTGCCGCGCTGTCAGCACATAACAATAACTGAACAAGTCATGTCAGCGCGGAAGGACACGCGAAAGCCGCGCTGTGCGTCATCGCGGAAAAGTGATGTTCTTCCGCGATGGCAGCGCACGAAATACACTGTGGGGCGCTGGTCATCGCGGTTATTTTAGGAACAGACGCGCTGATGCACAAAACTTTGGAAAAATGGGTTTTAAGCCAGTTCAGGGATCAAACACTTAGTGATTGTGATTTCTTGGACACAGCAGGGCGACTGACAGGAAGGCAGTGATAAATTACTGTGTAACAACTATAGTCCCTGGCCATTGCCAGATGGCAGGGACTAATAAGACTAATAAATTTTATAATGTTTTGCGAAAGATTATAAAATAAAATTATATAAAAGTATGTAAAATGTGTTAAGTTGAAGTTTATAAAATAAAAATGTTTATTTTTTAGAAAATTTAAAAAAATAATAAAAATTAATATATATATATATATATAATCGATTTTCTTTTACACAATAAATCTTAGTTTTTTTACAAAATAGAATCGACCTTTTTTTATAGATGTTATAAAATATGGCCTTTGTTTTTTAATAAACATATATAAATAAATGTAGTGATATCATATTAAAAATGAGGAGTGCACAGGTTCCATTTGTCGTCATGGACACGTCAACAAAATCCAATTGACCTAATAGCAATGTTGTCATTTTAGAGGGACGACTTACATCGTGCTTTGCTTACATTGCGTTAAAATACGACCTCACTTGTTAAAGATGGGATAGTAATGCTTTCACAGTACAATACACTTTCAAACGGAGGGTTCGAGGAACTGACAGGCCCATACATTGGCACTTATGAAACGGAGGGTTCAAGGAATTGACAGGCGCGTACATTGGCACTTGTGAACTTACAACTGCATGTACATAGGCACCATTGCATAATAAGAGTTAACTCTATTAAACCAATCAAAATGCAAAATAAAAATAAAAATAAAAATATTTGAAAAATAACTTAATTCAGTTTATAATGTTAACTTTACGCATTGTTGTTTAATTTTTGGTGAACAACTTAACTAATTGAAAGTAAATGCAAAATCGAATGTGTTACTACTACTTGCGGAAGGGTAATAATGGTCAAATCAATGACCAAGATAAACAAGGATGGAGGGCGGAATTCCTAATATCGTTGTATAGTACCAAAAAATCTCATGTGTGATGTGGGATGGAAGTTAAAGTGTATTAGCATAAGAAACATCATATGTAATGAATTGTCAGCGACCACACTGCAGAGAATAATCATTATATCAGAGATTTTGTTAGAGAATTTCTCTGGTATTTCAAGTCCAGGTAAGCTCTTGGTTACAACCCTCAGTCATATAGTGTTTAATTGTATCACTTAAGTGCTTAAGGTTAAGGCCCTCAACATATCGACCTTTTTAGTTGATGTACAATTTCAAATATTTGCCAATATGTTAATATCTGATTAGCTCCTAATCACATCCCTAGGTGCTTAGGTGTAACACTTGAGAGATTAAGGCCCCTTCTCATATCAACATATCAACATTTTGTTACAAGCACAGATTCTATGGTTCTTCGATGCTCCAATATATTGGTATTATTAATTAACGAGAATTATTGAGGTGAATAGGATTCATTAATTGAAGTCTATTAACTAGGACAAAACCATATAAAGACTTTTGTTATGCAATAGGATTCTTTGGCATCCCAAAGCTCGAGCCCGTCAATTGACAAAAAGGTTGTTGACACTTGACATAAATATTTACCATCGTCCCAGTGCAAAAGAACTTGGTTTTGCACTGATTTTTAGTGTTAGTCATTTTTGGGTTATTTTTTAAAACGAGAAGCTTGATAAATTTATTTGACAAAGAGTTTGGTGTCAAGTATTGTATGTCACATTGGACCTTTCCATATGATGATGTTTACAAAGTAAGTCTTTCATCCATCTTCTGATATCCTGATACTCCAATGGTCCATAGTCATCAAGAGACAATAAGTTTGCCCACATTTGAAAAAAATATTTACCATCTAAGAGAACCAAAAGAAAGTTGTTTCGAAAGTATTTTCTGTGTTAAAATTTTTGGGAATTTCCCCACATATCGTTGTATATGGCCAAAATTCAGTGTTATGACAGTTATCACAACATATATAGTTTTTAGGATCATATAAATGCTCGAACATATCACAAGGGAATATGATATAATGTTTTGGTGTTGTAAACACCGAGTTTGAAAAGTGGGTTGAAGGAAGCACCAATAATGAAGGTGTTACACTCGTAAAGCGTAGAGTTTGAATCTTTGGGTTGAAGGAAGCACCTAACTTAAAATAACATAGTGAGAAGTGACTGCACATAGCTATAGAATAGAGAAACTAAGTGGAACATTGCAAAACATATTACAAAGCATATTGCAAAAATAAATGGTGTCTCTAATAGTTTGGTAATAACAACCATTTGCAGTAGAGGGATTGGTGTCCCTAGTAGGTTGGTGCCTGCTAAAACTTGAAATTAAGAGGATTGGTGTCTCTAGAAGGTTGGTGCCTACAAATTCGTAAACATGAGGGGATTGGTGTCTCCAATAAGTTAGTTCCTAACAATAGGTTGATGCCTACAAAGAACTATTATATAAATAAGTTTTGTGATCTTTCTCTTGGAAAGGTTTAGAATTATATCTTGTATTTCATAAATTTCTTATGAGATTTGTTTATTATGGTTCTTGAATGATTAAATAAGTAGTTGTCTTACAATGATTCACCCCCCCTCTCTCAGTATAAGTGTGAATTCAACATTACTAACCTATTGTTTTCCTTGGCCTATCACTAGCTTAACCCTACCAAAGGAAAAGTACTAGGACTTTTGTTCAAAAATACAATAATATACTAAAATTTTCAAGAAGAAAATATATATCCTCAAAACTATAATAAGACCAAGGCATATCATCTCGAGAGTTTATAGTGACAACTAGAAATGAACATATATCAAGGACACAAAAAGTGACCTTTATAACCATAGTAATAACAACCATCAAGAAATGGACGGATGAATTTTCGAGTTCAAGCGGAGAAAGAACGGATCGTCTGCTAGGGTTTCTGAGACTGTGTCGGCAGCCTCGGCCCTCTGGGCGACTGAGCGGGCTCCCTTCCTGTGTCCCGTTTGCTTTGCTGTGCTGCGCCTCCGGCTGGGCAATTCTGTGTTCTGGCTCTAGGCTTGGATTCTCGGATTTGCAGGGGCGCTGGGGGAATGAGCTGAGTTCCCTTGTTGTGCTCCTTTGCTGCAGTCATGGGTGATCCTGGGGGTGGGGAATCCTCTCCCACCCCTTCGATTTCCTCTGAAGAAGCCTTCCGGCGATTATTAACGCAGAAAGGAAAGAAACGTCCTGCCCCAGACATCCCAAAATTCATTAAAAAACTTGAGGAAGTGCCTGAGATAGCCCTGCAAGAAGATCAGCCGATCAAAATTGCTCTTGCCCTTGCTGATAGAGGACTGGTCGGGCAATTTATGGGGCGTTGGCCCTCTACAAAAACCACGGACGATTGGATTCAACGCAACTGGAGGCCTCAGCTGAAGAACAGTGTGATCTGTTACCCGGTAGGTAGAGGTTTCTTCATTTTCGAGTTCACCACCAAAGAAGACCGAGATCTGGTTTTCAGGAATGGACCGTATTTCATGGGAAATCAGGGTCTGTATCTCAATAAATGGACCCCGGACTTCGATCCCTCAGTAGATGTTCCGAAGGAAGTTCCAGTCTGGGTTAGGCTCCCCAACCTTCCGATCCACTGCTGGAGCTATCAGTCATTGCAAAGGATTGGGAACGGTCTGGGCAGATTCATCGACAAAGCAGACAATAAAGGCCAATACACTTGTGCAAGAATCTGCGTGGAAGTTGACTTAGAGGCTGGTCTCCCCGAAGCGATTAAAATCACAGTGGGAGAATGGCAACACTATCAAAAGCTGGACTACGAACAACTACCGTTCAAATGCAGAACGTGCCATGAACACGGACACTTCCAACGGAATTGCCCCAAATCCCAGGCCGGGACTAAGGAGGACGAGGAAGGATGGAAAGAAATCAAAAGAGGCAAGGCTATCCCAAGACCATCAGGGAAGAAAAATTCTGGTTCAGGGGAGAAGCCGCAGTCCAATCTGAAGACCAATGAAGATCCAAAAGTTGGAACCTCCTCCGGAGGGAACGCAGAAACCATCGAGACTCAAGAAGCACCTGAAAACTCAATGAAGGAAGCAAAAGAAACAGGTACTGAAATAATCACCCCCCCAACCTCAGGAGGCAATGAAGGAAATAAAGATAATGAAGAACACATAAGCCTGGCCTCCGAATCGGATGAAGACTCAGAAGGAAGAACCTATGAATCAGACAGCTCACAAGCCACCCCTATCAAGTCAGCCAGGGGCCGAAAATCCAAGAAGAAATTGAGAGAGGAGAAAACCTATCGGGATGTTCTCCAAGGATCCCAAAAAACTCTCAAGGGAATGATGAATACAAGGTCTGGGCGCAAGCAGGGCTCGGTTCCAAAAGGAGCCACATTCCCCCAAGCCAATAAATAATGAAGTACGTCTACTGGAATTGCAGAGGACTAGGCAGCAAGCTAAAAGAAGATGCCCTCAAAGATATAGTCAGAACATACTCGCCTGAAATCCTCCTAATCCAGGAGACAAAGTTGGAGGAAAATCTCCTCCTCAATGCTAGCTGTTACACAGTAATTTATCACTGCCTTCCTGTCAGTCGCCCTGCTGTGTCCAAGAAATCACAATCACTAAGTGTTTGATCCCTGAACTGGCTTAAAACCCATTTTTCCAAAGTTTTGTGCATCAGCGCGTCTGTTCCTAAAATAACCGCGATGACCAGCGCCCCACAGTGTATTTCGTGCGCTGCCATCGCGGAAGAACATCACTTTTCCGCGATGACGCACAGCGCGGCTTTCGCGTGTCCTTCCGCGCTGACATGACTTGTTCAGTTATTGTTATGTGCTGACAGCGCGGCAGTCTCCATATAATCCGCGCTGATCCAGTTTGGGCGAATTTGTTCAAACAACCAGCCTTCCAGATCTCTCCAGGCTTGGTTGTTAGCTTTGTGAATATCGACTCCCTTCTGTGGCATGTCTGTTCGACCCTTTGCAACTACTCCCCTTGAAGATAAGCTCATCCTTCCACCTTTTTAGGAGACTCATTCTCCTATATAAACTTCCACCATTACCATGAGCAGCTGGTTAGAAACTAGTGGGAACTAGCTAGACGTAGCTTGGATTGTACAGAGCTTGTAGTGCTCAGATTGCTGCTATAGGTTTGGTGTGTTAGGTGTGGAAGTGATTGATTGCTTGGGGAAGTTTGTTTGTGACATTTGTGTGAGAGAGAGAGAGTTATTTGTCTTGGGAGAACCATCCTCAAAGGTGAATGCTTGAGACACATGCTGACTGATCCCTCCTGAGAAGTTTATCGACGTCAGAACATTTGGTTGTACTCTTCTCTATTCTGATTAATAATAGATGACTGCTATTATTGTTCCATTCTCGTTTGTTTATGCAATGGATAAATGTGAATTATGTCTTTTCTGACTGGCATATAGTTACTTTTACTAGATTTTACGCTTGCGTTTGCTTTCTCTTCGTGTGTGCAGGTGTCCGTTCGCGGGGATCGCGGAGGACTGTGACCAGCTGAAGCGAAGGAGCGAAGGAAACATCTCTTCGTCAAACGACAGCGCAGGAATCCAAGTAGGTGCTCTTTACTTCTTGTTTAATTGTAACTAGGAACATGCGTGGCAGCATTGTGTGATTGTTGCTAGACCCCTATTGGGCTAGTAGGGATCGCCTCTATCCGTAGAGGGGATTTACCTTCTCAACAATTTGGCGACTCCACTGGGGATCAGCCTTTTTGTCTCTTGAGTCCATCTTTGTGTTTGAATTTGATTGCTCTCTTTTTGAAATTGGGGATTAATTATCAGTCGTTTGCGTTTCCTGGGTTGATCTGGGAGATGCCCCTGTTTGATTGAAAGATTGGTTGTTTTGATTTGGGAGTTTTGATTTGCCTGTCACTATTTTTGAGCTCCATCGCGGATTTAATTTTAACAGTCGCGCTGAAAATCGGATCATCGCGGAAAAGATGTGTATATCCGCGATGTCAGCGCTACTTTCTAGCTTAATTCCGCGCTGACTGTGTTTTTCTAGCTTAATTCCGCGCTGACTCTGCTTTTCTGAGATCATCTCGGTTTTTGGGGCAAAAGTCGCGCTGACAGCTCGGGTGGTCTGTGTAAAAGTTGCGCTGACATGGGTTTTTAGTGTAAAACTTGCGCTGACTCCTGAAAAGTTGTTTTTATAACTTTATCTCCTGAATTCATCAATCTTTCTTATCCCCTGTGGTTTCTTGTCCCTCATTAGCTTGTTTTGATTGCTTTTGGTTAAGGGACGCTCTCTCTTTGATTTCATTCGACTGAGTCTCGTGTTTTTAGACCATGTGACCTAGCCCTTTAGAAGTTTCATCGAGAAACCATTTGCTTGGGTTACTTGTCTATTCAAGGTTCATCCACAACCCTCTTATTGGTTTGCTTGAGGCTTTTCCACTGCTTATTGCTGGTTGATTTTTAGTGTCGATTATTGAACCACCTTTTTATGTTGATTCGATTTCTTCACTACCAAGCATAGATTACGATTGTTTGGATCGATCAGTTCACATTCGCTTCCTCCTTGTTACAATCCTTGCTTGTCTTGACGAGCTTAGATTACATAGCTCGTGCAGACCTTTGTTTTCCTTTGATTTGGAAGCTTTGGTTGAATGTTTAGGGAACTTTGTGTGCTTTCATTAAGTAGTTTACTTGGTGTTCCGGTTCCTCCAAATTATTTTAGATGCTTTGTGTCACTGAAAGAAAATCAAACTAGTAGCTTTGCTTTTGAAAATTGAAAAGGAAAAGAACATTTCATTGATTTGCATCTTCAAAAAAAAAGTTTCCTTTCCTCGCTTTAGTTGCATTAAGTTGCTTGTTTGCTTGTACTTGTTTTGTTTGACAGAAAATTTCTTGCCCTCTCGTAGCTAGAATTCATCGAATAAAACAGAATTCTTTGGCATATAGATTGCATCTAGGTAATTGTGAGCGAACATACGATAGAGCTTGAAATCGAAACTTAATCTCAAGATCAACTATAAAATGAACCAAATGAATCTAAAAACGCATTGGAACTAAACGCAAATATCTAGAGGTCTAGGTTAGAGACGTGTTCCGGCGTCTTTAAACATAGTCACTGTTGTTTCACATTAGGTTGGGTGATTCCTCCTTCTGTGACTCGATAGTGGTCTAACACGGACTGCGCTCCCACGTACCATCGCGTATATAGGGAGACCCCACTAGGCTTTTATCCTTTATCCATAGGAAGCCGAGTCGGCCGCCCTACGATTCGCAATGCAGTGAACACAGCATTCACGAAGATTGACCACCCGTACCCTAAAAAGTATTCTGTGGTTTTGCGAAAAGTTTGGCACACCCTCTACCTAGAATTCCAGAGCAGTCACTTTTGATCCTTTTCAGACTCCCTAAACGAAAAGGTGCCTGTGAGCGTCTTGTCACTTCGTGCTCATTAAACATTCGAAGGAGACTGGAGTCATCTTTTCGTCCTTTTCTCGACTCTTGAAACATGAAAAGGTCAAGTTTGGTTCCAGTGTCTTAACAATTTATTCGGCCTCGATAACATTTCCTGGTTAGATCTTATCTGCGCTAGCCTAAGTAGGTTTCGTGTTCGTCTGCTATGGCAACTTTTCCGGGATTCACTAACCCAGGTTCCCCCTCTGATGGGAATCCAGGACAATTCCCTCCTCTTGGGAATGTTGGTGCTCCGTACATGGCGACGTTGTCCCTACCAGGGTTAACTGTCGGGTTGCCTGTGTGGTTGTTTTCAACCTCTTTGGTCCCTACCGTATCGGCTGTTAGTCTATCAGTCCCTCCACCTGAACAACATCATGTTGATCCTAAGGTGGATCTCTCCCCTTCGACGCCTACTTCTACGTCGTCCTCTAGTACTTCGCCTAGTGAAAGTCTTGACTCGACTAACCGGGTGGCTAAGAGGAAGAAGAGGAAGACCAAGAAGAAGAAGTCCCCTAAGGGAGAGCCTACACACACAGTTCCCCTCTCAAGTCCAGCTATCCACTCTAGTACACATGAAGTCGGGTCACCTTCTGCTCCTCCGCGGAAGGTTAAGTTTCCTTGTCGATTATGCAGGGAGGACCATCTGCTTCGAGATTGTCCTGGCATTCCCAGGGTACTAGAAGTATGGTCTCACGATCTGGCCCGCCCTTCATCGTCCACTGATGATCACGGCGATGCTACCTCATCAGTTGGGAAGGGTAAGGAGAAAGGGAAGCTTCGAATCCCCTGCCGACTTTGTGAAGGCAAACATCCCCTTCACCTTTGTCCACTCATGGATAAAGCCTCTACTGTATTGGAAAGTCTTACTGCTCCTCCGAATCCATTCCCCGCTGGTTATCAGCGTCTTTCTACAGCTGTAGATCGTGCCACTGTTCACAAAGAGATCGCTTCAGATTCTCCTATTGTCCAGTCCCCTCTTCCCGAACCTGGC
Source organism: Pinus tabuliformis (assembly GCA_031772625.1). Classification (NCBI taxonomy): domain Eukaryota; kingdom Viridiplantae; phylum Streptophyta; class Pinopsida; order Pinales; family Pinaceae; genus Pinus; species Pinus tabuliformis. The sequence goes on from CM062813.1 coordinate 721,676,012, forward strand.
TGTTCCCAGCCTGTTCCAGACCCGCCGTTGGTCGGAAAGGGTGTTGACTCGAGTTCCCCTCCTCTCAACCACTCTGTTTCGAAAGAGCAAAATTCTCATGTTCTTCTCGTCTCCTCAGATTCTCCTGAGCTTGATAAAGGTTCTCCTGAAACCTCTCCGGAGAATTTAGATTCGGTCCTTTCCGAGCAGGGGGGCAACCATATGGTTCCCCCACCAAGTAGTTCGGTCATTTCCTTTGATTGGAGTCGTTTGACTACCCCTCCCCTTCCATCCCATGTGCCTTTCTGGGTCACCGCCTATGCTGCCCAAATGGCGTTGCCCGGCACTGTGTTGGATGAAGGTGCATCGGTTAGTCTCATGCCCGTTACTACTTGGCAAGCCTTGGGTTCCCCATCGCTTGTACCTGTCGCCCCGAATCTCACCGCTTTTGATGGAGGAACGAGTCAACCACTAGGGATCCTCCCGAAGTTTCCTATCACTTTGGGAGGCAAGACCGTCTATATAGACGTCTCGGTTACCCAAGGTTCTTTAGACTTCAGTCTTCTCCTTGGTCGTGATTATGTGTATGCCATGGGAGCCCTTGTTTCTTCACTTTTCCGTGTGGTTTGTTTTCCACACGATGGAAGAATCGTGACGTTCGATCAATTATCGTTCGTTCGTCCACAAGCCCCTCCGGCGCACTCATCCTTCCCTCCTGGCTTTCATCCACAAGTTGCATCTGCCTCGCCGCAAATCAACTACGTGGCCACCTACCCCGTGCCCGTACCCAGTGATGACACCATCGTACATAGTGTCCTGGGGGCATTAGGTCCTGATTTCCAAGATGTCGGCCTTCCCTCCGGAGCCACTTTCTTGGGGGCCTCCACTTCCCGTTCATTATGATGAGGTCTGGTCGGAGCATAGTTCGCTTTCCTGTGTCAAGCTCCTTACAAAAATGAAACTAGGTGTCGAGCATAGTTCCTGATCTTGTGTCAAGCTCGTTAAAAAATGAAACACGGGTTATGAGGATAGTTCTTTTACTGTGTCAACCTCATTAAAAAATGAAACACCTCCCTTTCCAAATCGAGTCTTTTGATTAAGATCTCGTAAAATACAAGTCGAGTCTTTCATAGATCTCGAGAGTGAATCTTCATTCCATCCACTTTGTTGAATGCAATGAAGCTTGGGGGGCATGTACCTCGATGTGCGTCATTATGCTGGGGGCATGTGCGTCATTATGCTGGGGGCATGCGAGCTTATAACAAGCATAGTTTTTCGTTTCAAGCTTGTGTAAACATGAAACCGAATCCAAGCAAAGTTCTCCATGGTTCAAGCTTGTGTAAAAATGAACCCATACCCATTTTACATCTTGTGATTGCTATCTTTATCTGCTAAATTCTGCTAGATGAGCCTTGGTTGTTTCATTCCATTGCTACCATCTCTTTGGCCGATCATATGCTCTCACTTGGTTGTTTATCCTTTCCTGAGGAACCGCAGCGATGAGTGGTTTTATTAGCTTGCCTCTTGACCATTACATGTTTTGAGTAGTTCCACCATTGCCGGAACCAGTTGCTACCTTTTATACCACTCGTTCCTCTAGGACGAGTCGCCTTTAAGCTCTTTTCTGACTCGTAAAAGATGAAAAGATTGCCGAGTATTTTTCCCTTTTTGACTCGTTAAAGAGAATAAAAATGGAGGTCTGCTTTCAGCTCTTTTCTGACCGTTTAAAGACGAAAAGATTGCCGAGTCCCCCTCTCAGCTCGTTAAAAGGAACGAGAGGCGGTCGTTTTTAAGCTCTTTTTCCGACCGTTAAACCAAAAAGATCGCCGGGTGTTTGTCGTTTCGCACTCGATATTGGCTCTAAAACGACGTGTCTTCGACCACTTTTTTTACTTTTTCCGGTCGGCGACACTATTTATGAAAAGTACTCCTCGGTTATAATGGCCGGGCGGTTCTTTCGAGCACAGTTTTATACTTTTTCGGGCTCGAGAGACACAACTGTACGAAAAAGGACCCCCCTGGAGTCTCCTTTTCCGCATTCTTTTCAGACTCTCGAAACAAGAAAAGAAGCCGAGTTTTTCCTTTGTCAGGCTCGTTAAACACTCAATGACATCGGATATTGTCAACATGACACACATCAAGCATATGTTACCCCCGTCAAGCTTGTCATCCAAAAATAATCGGGTACCTGCCTGCAAAGGTGGGGAAAAAGGAACTTTGATTACAGTCGTCTCGGCAGTACGTCACTCTTGAACATGGCACTCCGCTGTTTCGTGTCTGGGTGGGGTCATCTCATCTCGTTTTCACTAGCCTCCATGGGTTTGGGATATCCTATTTGACCTCTCATCTGTTCATTGCCGTCATCATCCTATCCGCTGCTCATTTGATGTCAAGTACTGCCAAATCCGTTACAGTGCCGTTATATGTTCAAGAGAAGTTGTCCTCTGCCACAATGCAACCTCGTTCGCTATCTCATCACAAATTATTATACCTCTGTCTCATGTCGATGATGTGGGAATCATCATGGCCAACCTTCGATCAAGGCCACTTCTCGTCGACTTCAACTCATTATCCGAGAAAGTGACTTAGAGACTCCTTCCAGGTGCCTTGGAGCCTGCATGCCTCAATGGCAGGTTCCTCGTGTTCGACGCAAGGTTTACATCATTGACCTACGATCGAATGATTCCGTGGGTGTTCGACACCAGCTCATTGATTCACACGCTACGGATTGTACCTATAGTACCTTGAGGGCCATTGTCATTATTGGTGGTACCTCTCGCGTCTGTTAACGGTTCTCATCATTGGCCGGTAATCAGACGATGTTCATGCATGTTCGACTCCAACCCCTGTATTCACATGTGTGGACTTGTACTCTGTTCGGGTCGAGATGGAGCGCAAGACCCTGGATCCTTGCTCACTGTGGTCCAGGTTGCGATTTTGTGGATAATCATTACATGACTCATTGATGGATGGCTGTGCCCATACCTGAGTCTTCATGGATGGCTGCGACCATACCTTGTCATTATTATGGTCTCTTTAGCTGGGTGGCTGCGTCCATACCATAGACCAGTCTCGCATGTCTTTTGGATGGCTGCGCCCATGCCTAGACTGCATGTATGTGATTGTCAGAGATTTTTCGGTACTTCCTGGTGGTGTTCCAGTTCGGCGTGTGTTGTAAAGCATTTCACCCCTCCCACTCTCTCGGTCTTCATGCTTTAGGGGGCATCTGTTACACAGTAATTTATCACTGCCTTCCTGTCAGTCGCCCTGCTGTGTCCAAGAAATCACAATCACTAAGTGTTTGATCCCTGAACTGGCTTAAAACCCATTTTTCCAAAGTTTTGTGCATCAGCGCGTCTGTTCCTAAAATAACCGCGATGACCAGCGCCCCACAGTGTATTTCGTGCGCTGCCATCGCGGAAGAACATCACTTTTCCGCGATGACGCACAGCGCGGCTTTCGCGTGTCCTTCCGCGCTGACATGACTTGTTCAGTTATTGTTATGTGCTGACAGCGCGGCAGTCTCCATATAATCCGCGCTGATCCAGTTTGGGCGAATTTGTTCAAACAACCAGCCTTCCAGATCTCTCCAGGCTTGGTTGTTAGCTTTGTGAATATCGACTCCCTTCTGTGGCATGTCTGTTCGACCCTTTGCAACTACTCCCCTTGAAGATAAGCTCATCCTTCCACCTTTTTAGGAGACTCATTCTCCTATATAAACTTCCACCATTACCATGAGCAGCTGGTTAGAAACTAGTGGGAACTAGCTAGACGTAGCTTGGATTGTACAGAGCTTGTAGTGCTCAGATTGCTGCTATAGGTTTGGTGTGTTAGGTGTGGAAGTGATTGATTGCTTGGGGAAGTTTGTTTGTGACATTTGTGTGAGAGAGAGAGAGTTATTTGTCTTGGGAGAACCATCCTCAAAGGTGAATGCTTGAGACACATGCTGACTGATCCCTCCTGAGAAGTTTATCGACGTCAGAACATTTGGTTGTACTCTTCTCTATTCTGATTAATAATAGATGACTGCTATTATTGTTCCATTCTCGTTTGTTTATGCAATGGATAAATGTGAATTATGTCTTTTCTGACTGGCATATAGTTACTTTTACTAGATTTTACGCTTGCGTTTGCTTTCTCTTCGTGTGTGCAGGTGTCCGTTCGCGGGGATCGCGGAGGACTGTGACCAGCTGAAGCGAAGGAGCGAAGGAAACATCTCTTCGTCAAACGACAGCGCAGGAATCCAAGTAGGTGCTCTTTACTTCTTGTTTAATTGTAACTAGGAACATGCGTGGCAGCATTGTGTGATTGTTGCTAGACCCCTATTGGGCTAGTAGGGATCGCCTCTATCCGTAGAGGGGATTTACCTTCTCAACAATTTGGCGACTCCACTGGGGATCAGCCTTTTTGTCTCTTGAGTCCATCTTTGTGTTTGAATTTGATTGCTCTCTTTTTGAAATTGGGGATTAATTATCAGTCGTTTGCGTTTCCTGGGTTGATCTGGGAGATGCCCCTGTTTGATTGAAAGATTGGTTGTTTTGATTTGGGAGTTTTGATTTGCCTGTCACTATTTTTGAGCTCCATCGCGGATTTAATTTTAACAGTCGCGCTGAAAATCGGATCATCGCGGAAAAGACGTGTATATCCGCGATGTCAGCGCTACTTTCTAGCTTAATTCCGCGCTGACTGTGTTTTTCTAGCTTAATTCCGCGCTGACTCTGCTTTTCTGAGATCATCTCGGTTTTTGGGGCAAAAGTCGCGCTGACAGCTCGGGTGGTCTGTGTAAAAGTTGCGCTGACATGGGTTTTTAGTGTAAAACTTGCGCTGACTCCTGAAAAGTTGTTTTTATAACTTTATCTCCTGAATTCATCAATCTTTCTTATCCCCTGTGGTTTCTTGTCCCTCATTAGCTTGTTTTGATTGCTTTTGGTTAAGGGACGCTCTCTCTTTGATTTCATTCGACTGAGTCTCGTGTTTTTAGACCATGTGACCTAGCCCTTTAGAAGTTTCATCGAGAAACCATTTGCTTGGGTTACTTGTCTATTCAAGGTTCATCCACAACCCTCTTATTGATTTGCTTGAGGCTTTTCCACTGCTTATTGCTGGTTGATTTTTAGTGTCGATTATTGAACCACCTTTTTATGTTGATTCGATTTCTTCACTACCAAGCATAGATTACGATTGTTTGGATCGATCAGTTCACATTCGCTTCCTCCTTGTTACAATCCTTGCTTGTCTTGACGAGCTTAGATTACATAGCTCGTGCAGACCTTTGTTTTCCTTTGATTTGGAAGCTTTGGTTGAATGTTTAGGGAACTTTGTGTGCTTTCATTGAGTAGTTTACTTGGTGTTCCGGTTCCTCCAAATTATTTTAGATGCTTTGTGTCACTGAAAGAAAATCAAACTAGTAGCTTTGCTTTTGAAAATTGAAAAGGAAAAGAACATTTCATTGATTTGCATCTTCAAAAAAAAAGTTTCCTTTCCTCGCTTTAGTTGCATTAAGTTGCTTGTTTGCTTGTACTTGTTTTGTTTGACAGAAAATTTCTTGCCCTCTCGTAGCTAGAATTCATCGAATAAAACGGAATTCTTTGGCATATAGATTGCATCTAGGTAATTGTGAGCGAACATACGATAGAGCTTGAAATCGAAACTTAATCTCAAGATCAACTATAAAATGAACCAAATGAATCTAAAAACGCATTGGAACTAAACGCAAATATCTAGAGGTCTAGGTTAGAGACGTGTTCCGGCGTCTTTAAACATAGTCACTGTTGTTTCACATTAGGTTGGGTGATTCCTCCTTCTGTGACTCGATAGTGGTCTAACACGGACTGCGCTCCCACGTACCATCGCGTATATAGGGAGACCCCACTAGGCTTTTATCCTTTATCCATAGGAAGCCGAGTCGGCCGCCCTACGATTCGCAATGCAGTGAACACAGCATTCACGAAGATTGACCACCCGTACCCTAAAAAGTATTCTGTGGTTTTGCGAAAAGTTTGGCACACCCTCTACCTAGAATTCCAGAGCAGTCACTTTTGATCCTTTTCAGACTCCCTAAACGAAAAGGTGCCTGTGAGCGTCTTGTCACTTCGTGCTCATTAAACATTCGAAGGAGACTGGAGTCATCTTTTCGTCCTTTTCTCGACTCTTGAAACATGAAAAGGTCAAGTTTGGTTCCAGTGTCTTAACAATTTATTCGGCCTCGATAACATTTCCTGGTTAGATCTTATCTGCGCTAGCCTAAGTAGGTTTCGTGTTCGTTTGCTATGGCAACTTTTCCGGGATTCACTAACCCAGGTTCCCCCTCTGATGGGAATCCAGGACAATTCCCTCCTCTTGGGAATGTTGGTGCTCCGTACATGGCGACGTTGTCCCTACCAGGGTTAACTGTCGGGTTGCCTGTGTGGTTGTTTTCAACCTCTTTGGTCCCTACCGTATCGGCTGTTAGTCTATCAGTCCCTCCACCTGAACAACATCATGTTGATCCTAAGGTGGATCTCTCCCCTTCGACGCCTACTTCTACGTCGTCCTCTAGTACTTCGCCTAGTGAAAGTCTTGACTCGACTAACCGGGTGGCTAAGAGGAAGAAGAGGAAGACCAAGAAGAAGAAGTCCCCTAAGGGAGAGCCTACACACACAGTTCCCCTCTCAAGTCCAGCTATCCACTCTAGTACACATGAAGTCGGGTCACCTTCTGCTCCTCCGCGGAAGGTTAAGTTTCCTTGTCGATTATGCAGGGAGGACCATCTGCTTCGAGATTGTCCTGGCATTCCCAGGGTACTAGAAGTATGGTCTCACGATCTGGCCCGCCCTTCATCGTCCACTGATGATCACGGCGATGCTACCTCATCAGTTGGGAAGGGTAAGGAGAAAGGGAAGCTTCGAATCCCCTGCCGACTTTGTGAAGGCAAACATCCCCTTCACCTTTGTCCACTCATGGATAAAGCCTCTACTGTATTGGAAAGTCTTACTGCTCCTCCGAATCCATTCCCCGCTGGTTATCAGCGTCTTTCTACAGCTGTAGATCGTGCCACTGTTCACAAAGAGATCGCTTCAGATTCTCCTATTGTCCAGTCCCCTCTTCCCGAACCTGGCTGTTCCCAGCCTGTTCCAGACCCGCCGTTGGTCGGAAAGGGTGTTGACTCGAGTTCCCCTCCTCTCAACCACTCTGTTTCGAAAGAGCAAAATTCTCATGTTCTTCTCGTCTCCTCAGATTCTCCTGAGCTTGATAAAGGTTCTCCTGAAACCTCTCCGGAGAATTTAGATTCGGTCCTTTCCGAGCAGGGGGGCAACCATATGGTTCCCCCACCAAGTAGTTCGGTCATTTCCTTTGATTGGAGTCGTTTGACTACCCCTCCCCTTCCATCCCATGTGCCTTTCTGGGTCACCGCCTATGCTGCCCAAATGGCGTTGCCCGGCACTGTGTTGGATGAAGGTGCATCGGTTAGTCTCATGCCCGTTACTACTTGGCAAGCCTTGGGTTCCCCATCGCTTGTACCTGTCGCCCCGAATCTCACCGCTTTTGATGGAGGAACGAGTCAACCACTAGGGATCCTCCCGAAGTTTCCTATCACTTTGGGAGGCAAGACCGTCTATATAGACGTCTCGGTTACCCAAGGTTCTTTAGACTTCAGTCTTCTCCTTGGTCGTGATTATGTGTATGCCATGGGAGCCCTTGTTTCTTCACTTTTCCGTGTGGTTTGTTTTCCACACGATGGAAGAATCGTGACGTTCGATCAATTATCGTTCGTTCGTCCACAAGCCCCTCCGGCGCACTCATCCTTCCCTCCTGGCTTTCATCCACAAGTTGCATCTGCCTCGCCGCAAATCAACTACGTGGCCACCTACCCCGTGCCCGTACCCAGTGATGACACCATCGTACATAGTGTCCTGGGGGCATTAGGTCCTGATTTCCAAGATGTCGGCCTTCCCTCCGGAGCCACTTTCTTGGGGGCCTCCACTTCCCGTTCATTATGATGAGGTCTGGTCGGAGCATAGTTCGCTTTCCTGTGTCAAGCTCCTTAAAAAAATGAAACTAGGTGTCGAGCATAGTTCCTGATCTTGTGTCAAGCTCGTTAAAAAATGAAACACGGGTTATGAGGATAGTTCTTTTACTGTGTCAACCTCATTAAAAAATGAAACACCTCCCTTTCCAAATCGAGTCTTTTGATTAAGATCTCGTAAAATACAAGTCGAGTCTTTCATAGATCTCGAGAGTGAATCTTCATTCCATCCACTTTGTTGAATGCAATGAAGCTTGGGGGGCATGTACCTCGATGTGCGTCATTATGCTGGGGGCATGTGCGTCATTATGCTGGGGGCATGCGAGCTTATAACAAGCATAGTTTTTCGTTTCAAGCTTGTGTAAACATGAAACCGAATCCAAGCAAAGTTCTCCATGGTTCAAGCTTGTGTAAAAATGAACCCATACCCATTTTACATCTTGTGATTGCTATCTTTATCTGCTAAATTCTGCTAGATGAGCCTTGGTTGTTTCATTCCATTGCTACCATCTCTTTGGCCGATCATATGCTCTCACTTGGTTGTTTATCCTTTCCTGAGGAACCGCAGCGATGAGTGGTTTTATTAGCTTGCCTCTTGACCATTACATGTTTTGAGTAGTTCCACCATTGCCGGAACCAGTTGCTACCTTTTATACCACTCGTTCCTCTAGGACGAGTCGCCTTTAAGCTCTTTTCTGACTCGTAAAAGATGAAAAGATTGCCGAGTATTTTTCCCTTTTTGACTCGTTAAAGAGAATAAAAATGGAGGTCTGCTTTCAGCTCTTTTCTGACCGTTTAAAGACGAAAAGATTGCCGAGTCCCCCTCTCAGCTCGTTAAAAGGAACGAGAGGCGGTCGTTTTTAAGCTCTTTTTCCGACCGTTAAACCAAAAAGATCGCCGGGTGTTTGTCGTTTCGCACTCGATATTGGCTCTAAAACGACGTGTCTTCGACCACTTTTTTTACTTTTTCCGGTCGGCGACACTATTTATGAAAAGTACTCCTCGGTTATAATGGCCGGGCGGTTCTTTCGAGCACAGTTTTATACTTTTTCGGGCTCGAGAGACACAACTGTACGAAAAAGGACCCCCCTGGAGTCTCCTTTTCCGCATTCTTTTCAGACTCTCGAAACAAGAAAAGAAGCCGAGTTTTTCCTTTGTCAGGCTCGTTAAACACTCAATGACATCGGATATTGTCAACATGACACACATCAAGCATATGTTACCCCCGTCAAGCTTGTCATCCAAAAATAATCGGGGTACCTGCCTGCAAAGGTGGGGAAAAAGGAACTTTGATTACAGTCGTCTCGGCAGTACGTCACTCTTGAACATGGCACTCCGCTGTTTCGTGTCTGGGTGGGGTCATCTCATCTCGTTTTCACTAGCCTCCATGGGTTTGGGATATCCTATTTGACCTCTCATCTGTTCATTGCCGTCATCATCCTATCCGCTGCTCATTTGATGTCAAGTACTGCCAAATCCGTTACAGTGCCGTTATATGTTCAAGAGAAGTTGTCCTCTGCCACAATGCAACCTCGTTCGCTATCTCATCACAAATTATTATACCTCTGTCTCATGTCGATGATGTGGGAATCATCATGGCCCACCTTCGATCAAGGCCACTTCTCGTCGACTTCAACTCATTATCCGAGAAAGTGACTTAGAGACTCCTTCCAGGTGCCTTGGAGCCTGCATGCCTCAATGGCAGGTTCCTCGTGTTCGACGCAAGGTTTACATCATTGACCTACGATCGAATGATTCCGTGGGTGTTCGACACCAGCTCATTGATTCACACGCTACGGATTGTACCTATAGTACCTTGAGGGCCATTGTCATTATTGGTGGTACCTCTCGCGTCTGTTAACGGTTCTCATCATTGGCCGGTAATCAGACGATGTTCATGCATGTTCGACTCCAACCCCTGTATTCACATGTGTGGACTTGTACTCTGTTCGGGTCGAGATGGAGCGCAAGACCCTGGATCCTTGCTCACTGTGGTCCAGGTTGCGATTTTGTGGATAATCATTACATGACTCATTGATGGATGGCTGTGCCCATACCTGAGTCTTCATGGATGGCTGCGACCATACCTTGTCATTATTATGGTCTCTTTAGCTGGGTGGCTGCGTCCATACCATAGACCAGTCTCGCATGTCTTTTGGATGGCTGCGCCCATGCCTAGACTGCATGTATGTGATTGTCAGAGATTTTTCGGTACTTCCTGGTGGTGTTCCAGTTCGGCGTGTGTTGTAAAGCATTTCACCCCTCCCACTCTCTCGGTCTTCATGCTTTAGGGGGCATCTGTTACACAGTAATTTATCACTGCCTTCCTGTCAGTCGCCCTGCTGTGTCCAAGAAATCACAATCACTAAGTGTTTGATCCCTGAACTGGCTTAAAACCCATTTTTCCAAAGTTTTGTGCATCAGCGCGTCTGTTCCTAAAATAACCGCGATGACCAGCGCCCCACAGTGTATTTCGTGCGCTGCCATCGCGGAAGAACATCACTTTTCCGCGATGACGCACAGCGCGGCTTTCGCGTGTCCTTCCGCGCTGACATGACTTGTTCAGTTATTGTTATGTGCTGACAGCGCGGCAGTCTCCATATAATCCGCGCTGATCCAGTTTGGGCGAATTTGTTCAAACAACCAGCCTTCCAGATCTCTCCAGGCTTGGTTGTTAGCTTTGTGAATATCGACTCCCTTCTATGGCATGTCTGTTCGACCCTTTGCAACTACTCCCCTTGAAGATAAGCTCATCCTTCCACCTTTTTAGGAGACTCATTCTCCTATATAAACTTCCACCATTACCATGAGCAGCTGGTTAGAAACTAGTGGGAACTAGCTAGACGTAGCTTGGATTGTACAGAGCTTGTAGTGCTCAGATTGCTGCTATAGGTTTGGTGTGTTAGGTGTGGAAGTGATTGATTGCTTGGGGAAGTTTGTTTGTGACATTTGTGTGAGAGAGAGAGAGTTATTTGTCTTGGGAGAACCATCCTCAAAGGTGAATGCTTGAGACACATGCTGACTGATCCCTCCTGAGAAGTTTATCGACGTCAGAACATTTGGTTGTACTCTTCTCTATTCTGATTAATAATAGATGACTGCTATTATTGTTCCATTCTCGTTTGTTTATGCAATGGATAAATGTGAATTATGTCTTTTCTGACTGGCATATAGTTACTTTTACTAGATTTTACGCTTGCGTTTGCTTTCTCTTCGTGTGTGCAGGTGTCCGTTCGCGGGGATCGCGGAGGACTGTGACCAGCTGAAGCGAAGGAGCGAAGGAAACATCTCTTCGTCAAACGACAGCGCAGGAATCCAAGTAGGTGCTCTTTACTTCTTGTTTAATTGTAACTAGGAACATGCGTGGCAGCATTGTGTGATTGTTGCTAGACCCCTATTGGGCTAGTAGGGATCGCCTCTATCCGTAGAGGGGATTTACCTTCTCAACAATTTGGCGACTCCACTGGGGATCAGCCTTTTTGTCTCTTGAGTCCATCTTTGTGTTTGAATTTGATTGCTCTCTTTTTGAAATTGGGGATTAATTATCAGTCGTTTGCGTTTCCTGGGTTGATCTGGGAGATGCCCCTGTTTGATTGAAAGATTGGTTGTTTTGATTTGGGAGTTTTGATTTGCCTGTCACTATTTTTGAGCTCCATCGCGGATTTAATTTTAACAGTCGCGCTGAAAATCGGATCATCGCGGAAAAGACGTGTATATCCGCGATGTCAGCGCTACTTTCTAGCTTAATTCCGCGCTGACTGTGTTTTTCTAGCTTAATTCCGCGCTGACTCTGCTTTTCTGAGATCATCTCGGTTTTTGGGGCAAAAGTCGCGCTGACAGCTCGGGTGGTCTGTGTAAAAGTTGCGCTGACATGGGTTTTTAGTGTAAAACTTGCGCTGACTCCTGAAAAGTTGTTTTTATAACTTTATCTCCTGAATTCATCAATCTTTCTTATCCCCTGTGGTTTCTTGTCCCTCATTAGCTTGTTTTGATTGCTTTTGGTTAAGGGACGCTCTCTCTTTGATTTCATTCGACTGAGTCTCGTGTTTTTAGACCATGTGACCTAGCCCTTTAGAAGTTTCATCGAGAAACCATTTGCTTGGGTTACTTGTCTATTCAAGGTTCATCCACAACCCTCTTATTGATTTGCTTGAGGCTTTTCCACTGCTTATTGCTGGTTGATTTTTAGTGTCGATTATTGAACCACCTTTTTATGTTGATTCGATTTCTTCACTACCAAGCATAGATTACGATTGTTTGGATCGATCAGTTCACATTCGCTTCCTCCTTGTTACAATCCTTGCTTGTCTTGACGAGCTTAGATTACATAGCTCGTGCAGACCTTTGTTTTCCTTTGATTTGGAAGCTTTGGTTGAATGTTTAGGGAACTTTGTGTGCTTTCATTGAGTAGTTTACTTGGTGTTCCGGTTCCTCCAAATTATTTTAGATGCTTTGTGTCACTGAAAGAAAATCAAACTAGTAGCTTTGCTTTTGAAAATTGAAAAGGAAAAGAACATTTCATTGATTTGCATCTTCAAAAAAAAAGTTTCCTTTCCTCGCTTTAGTTGCATTAAGTTGCTTGTTTGCTTGTACTTGTTTTGTTTGACAGAAAATTTCTTGCCCTCTCGTAGCTAGAATTCATCGAATAAAACGGAATTCTTTGGCATATAGATTGCATCTAGGTAATTGTGAGCGAACATACGATAGAGCTTGAAATCGAAACTTAATCTCAAGATCAACTATAAAATGAACCAAATGAATCTAAAAACGCATTGGAACTAAACGCAAATATCTAGAGGTCTAGGTTAGAGACGTGTTCCGGCGTCTTTAAACATAGTCACTGTTGTTTCACATTAGGTTGGGTGATTCCTCCTTCTGTGACTCGATAGTGGTCTAACACGGACTGCGCTCCCACGTACCATCGCGTATATAGGGAGACCCCACTAGGCTTTTATCCTTTATCCATAGGAAGCCGAGTCGGCCGCCCTACGATTCGCAATGCAGTGAACACAGCATTCACGAAGATTGACCACCCGTACCCTAAAAAGTATTCTGTGGTTTTGCGAAAAGTTTGGCACACCCTCTACCTAGAATTCCAGAGCAGTCACTTTTGATCCTTTTCAGACTCCCTAAACGAAAAGGTGCCTGTGAGCGTCTTGTCACTTCGTGCTCATTAAACATTCGAAGGAGACTGGAGTCATCTTTTCGTCCTTTTCTCGACTCTTGAAACATGAAAAGGTCAAGTTTGGTTCCAGTGTCTTAACAATTTATTCGGCCTCGATAACATTTCCTGGTTAGATCTTATCTGCGCTAGCCTAAGTAGGTTTCGTGTTCGTCTGCTATGGCAACTTTTCCGGGATTCACTAACCCAGGTTCCCCCTCTGATGGGAATCCAGGACAATTCCCTCCTCTTGGGAATGTTGGTGCTCCGTACATGGCGACGTTGTCCCTACCAGGGTTAACTGTCGGGTTGCCTGTGTGGTTGTTTTCAACCTCTTTGGTCCCTACCGTATCGGCTGTTAGTCTATCAGTCCCTCCACCTGAACAACATCATGTTGATCCTAAGGTGGATCTCTCCCCTTCGACGCCTACTTCTACGTCGTCCTCTAGTACTTCGCCTAGTGAAAGTCTTGACTCGACTAACCAGGTGGCTAAGAGGAAGAAGAGGAAGACCAAGAAGAAGAAGTCCCCTAAGGGAGAGCCTACACACACAGTTCCCCCCTCAAGTCCAGCTATCCACTCTAGTACACATGAAGTCGGGTCACCTTCTGCTCCTCCGCGGAAGGTTAAGTTTCCTTGTCGATTATGCAGGGAGGACCATCTGCTTCGAGATTGTCCTGGCATTCCCAGGGTACTAGAAGTATGGTCTCACGATCTGGCCCGCCCTTCATCGTCCACTGATGATCACGGCGATGCTACCTCATCAGTTGGGAATGGTAAGGAGAAAGGGAAGCTTCGAATCCCCTGCCGACTTTGTGAAGGCAAACATCCCCTTCACCTTTGTCCACTCATGGATAAAGCCTCTACTGTATTGGAAAGTCTTACTGCTCCTCCGAATCCATTCCCCGCTGGTTATCAGCGTCTTTCTACAGCTGTAGATCGTGCCCCTGTTCACAAAGAGATCGCTTCAGATTCTCCTATTGTCCAGTCCCCTCTTCCCGAACCTGGCTGTTCCCAGCCTGTTCCAGACCCGCCGTTGGTCGGAAAGGGTGTTGACTCGAGTTCCCTCCTCTCAACCACTCTGTTTCGAAAGAGCAAAATTCTCATGTTCTTCTCGTCTCCTCAGATTCTCCTGAGCTTGATAAAGGTTCTCCTGAAACCTCTCCGGAGAATTTAGATTCGGTCCTTTCCGAGCAGGGGGGCAACCATATGGTTCCCCCACCAAGTAGTTCGGTCATTTCCTTTGATTGGAGTCGTTTGACTACCCCTCCCCTTCCATCCCATGTGCCTTTCTGGGTCACCGCCTATGCTGCCCAAATGGCGTTGCCCGGCACTGTGTTGGATGAAGGTGCATCGGTTAGTCTCATGCCCGTTACTACTTGGCAAGCCTTGGGTTCCCCATCGCTTGTACCTGTCGCCCCGAATCTCACCGCTTTTGATGGAGGAACGAGTCAACCACTAGGGATCCTCCCGAAGTTTCCTATCACTTTGGGAGGCAAGACCGTCTATATAGACGTCTCGGTTACCCAAGGTTCTTTAGACTTCAGTCTTCTCCTTGGTCGTGATTATGTGTATGCCATGGGAGCCCTTGTTTCTTCACTTTTCCGTGTGGTTTGTTTTCCACACGATGGAAGAATCGTGACGTTCGATCAATTATCGTTCGTTCGTCCACAAGCCCCTCCGGCGCACTCATCCTTCCCTCCTGGCTTTCATCCACAAGTTGCATCTGCCTCGCCGCAAATCAACTACGTGGCCACCTACCCCGTGCCCGTACCCAGTGATGACACCATCGTACATAGTGTCCTGGGGGCATTAGGTCCTGATTTCCAAGATGTCGGCCTTCCCTCCGGAGCCACTTTCTTGGGGGCCTCCACTTCCCGTTCATTATGATGAGGTCTGGTCGGAGCATAGTTCGCTTTCCTGTGTCAAGCTCCTTAAAAAAATGAAACTAGGTGTCGAGCATAGTTCCTGATCTTGTGTCAAGCTCGTTAAAAAATGAAACACGGGTTATGAGGATAGTTCTTTTACTGTGTCAACCTCATTAAAAAATGAAACACCTCCCTTTCCAAATCGAGTCTTTTGATTAAGATCTCGTAAAATACAAGTCGAGTCTTTCATAGATCTCGAGAGTGAATCTTCATTCCATCCACTTTGTTGAATGCAATGAAGCTTGGGGGGCATGTACCTCGATGTGCGTCATTATGCTGGGGGCATGCGAGCTTATAACAAGCATAGTTTTTCGTTTCAAGCTTGTGTAAACATGAAACCGAATCCAAGCAAAGTTCTCCATGGTTCAAGCTTGTGTAAAAATGAACCCATACCCATTTTACATCTTGTGATTGCTATCTTTATCTGCTAAATTCTGCTAGATGAGCCTTGGTTGTTTCATTCCATTGCTACCATCTCTTTGGCCGATCATATGCTCTCACTTGGTTGTTTATCCTTTCCTGAGGAACCGCAGCGATGAGTGGTTTTATTAGCTTGCCTCTTGACCATTACATGTTTTGAGTAGTTCCACCATTGCCGGAACCAGTTGCTACCTTTTATACCACTCGTTCCTCTAGGACGAGTCGCCTTTAAGCTCTTTTCTGACTCGTAAAAGATGAAAAGATTGCCGAGTATTTTTCCCTTTTTGACTCGTTAAAGAGAATAAAAATGGAGGTCTGCTTTCAGCTCTTTTCTGACCGTTTAAAGACGAAAAGATTGCCGAGTCCCCCTCTCAGCTCGTTAAAAGGAACGAGAGGCGGTCGTTTTTAAGCTCTTTTTCCGACCGTTAAACCAAAAAGATCGCCGGGTGTTTGTCGTTTCGCACTCGATATTGGCTCTAAAACGACGTGTCTTCGACCACTTTTTTACTTTTTCCGGTCGGCGACACTATTTATGAAAAGTACTCCTCGGTTATAATGGCCGGGCGGTTCTTTCGAGCACAGTTTTATACTTTTTCGGGCTCGAGAGACACAACTGTACGAAAAAGGACCCCCCTGGAGTCTCCTTTTCCGCATTCTTTTCAGACTCTCGAAACAAGAAAAGAAGCCGAGTTTTTCCTTTGTCAGGCTCGTTAAACACTCAATGACATCGGATATTGTCAACATGACACACATCAAGCATATGTTACCCCCGTCAAGCTTGTCATCCAAAAATAATCGGGGTACCTGCCTGCAAAGGTGGGGAAAAAGGAACTTTGATTACAGTCGTCTCGGCAGTACGTCACTCTTGAACATGGCACTCCGCTGTTTCGTGTCTGGGTGGGGTCATCTCATCTCGTTTTCACTAGCCTCCATGGGTTTGGGATATCCTATTTGACCTCTCATCTGTTCATTGCCGTCATCATCCTATCCGCTGCTCATTTGATGTCAAGTACTGCCAAATCCGTTACAGTGCCGTTATATGTTCAAGAGAAGTTGTCCTCTGCCACAATGCAACCTCGTTCGCTATCTCATCACAAATTATTATACCTCTGTCTCATGTCGATGATGTGGGAATCATCATGGCCCACCTTCGATCAAGGCCACTTCTCGTCGACTTCAACTCATTATCCGAGAAAGTGACTTAGAGACTCCTTCCAGGTGCCTTGGAGCCTGCATGCCTCAATGGCAGGTTCCTCGTGTTCGACGCAAGGTTTACATCATTGACCTACGATCGAATGATTCCGTGGGTGTTCGACACCAGCTCATTGATTCACACGCTACGGATTGTACCTATAGTACCTTGAGGGCCATTGTCATTATTGGTGGTACCTCTCGCGTCTGTTAACGGTTCTCATCATTGGCCGGTAATCAGACGATGTTCATGCATGTTCGACTCCAACCCCTGTATTCACATGTGTGGACTTGTACTCTGTTCGGGTCGAGATGGAGCGCAAGACCCTGGATCCTTGCTCACTGTGGTCCAGGTTGCGATTTTGTGGATAATCATTACATGACTCATTGATGGATGGCTGTGCCCATACCTGAGTCTTCATGGATGGCTGCGACCATACCTTGTCATTATTATGGTCTCTTTAGCTGGGTGGCTGCGTCCATACCATAGACCAGTCTCGCATGTCTTTTGGATGGCTGCGCCCATGCCTAGACTGCATGTATGTGATTGTCAGAGATTTTTCGGTACTTCCTGGTGGTGTTCCAGTTCGGCGTGTGTTGTAAAGCATTTCACCCCTCCCACTCTCTCGGTCTTCATGCTTTAGGGGGCATCTGTTACACAGTAATTTATCACTGCCTTCCTGTCAGTCGCCCTGCTGTGTCCAAGAAATCACAATCACTAAGTGTTTGATCCCTGAACTGGCTTAAAACCCATTTTTCCAAAGTTTTGTGCATCAGCGCGTCTGTTCCTAAAATAACCGCGATGACCAGCGCCCCACAGTGTATTTCGTGCGCTGCCATCGCGGAAGAACATCACTTTTCCGCGATGACGCACAGCGCGGCTTTCGCGTGTCCTTCCGCGCTGACATGACTTGTTCAGTTATTGTTATGTGCTGACAGCGCGGCAGTCTCCATATAATCCGCGCTGATCCAGTTTGGGCGAATTTGTTCAAACAACCAGCCTTCCAGATCTCTCCAGGCTTGGTTGTTAGCTTTGTGAATATCGACTCCCTTCTATGGCATGTCTGTTCGACCCTTTGCAACTACTCCCCTTGAAGATAAGCTCATCCTTCCACCTTTTTAGGAGACTCATTCTCCTATATAAACTTCCACCATTACCATGAGCAGCTGGTTAGAAACTAGTGGGAACTAGCTAGACTTAGCTTGGATTGTACAGAGCTTGTAGTGCTCAGATTGCTGCTATAGGTTTGGTGTGTTAGGTGTGGAAGTGATTGATTGCTTGGGGAAGTTTGTTTGTGACATTTGTGTGAGAGAGAGAGAGTTATTTGTCTTGGGAGAACCATCCTCAAAGGTGAATGCTTGAGATACATGCTGACTGATCCCTCCTGAGAAGTTTATCGACGTCAGAACATTTGGTTGTACTCTTCTCTATTCTGATTAATAATAGATGACTGCTATTATTGTTCCATTCTCGTTTGTTTATGCAATGGATAAATGTGAATTATGTCTTTTCTGACTGGCATATAGTTACTTTTACTAGATTTTACGCTTGCGTTTGCTTTCTCTTCGTGTGTGCAGGTGTCCGTTCGCGGGGATCGCGGAGGACTGTGACCAGCTGAAGCGAAGGAGCGAAGGAAACATCTCTTCGTCAAACGACAGCGCAGGAATCCAAGTAGGTGCTCTTTACTTCTTGTTTAATTGTAACTAGGAACATGCGTGGCAGCATTGTGTGATTGTTGCTAGACCCCTATTGGGCTAGTAGGGATCGCCTCTATCCGTAGAGGGGATTTACCTTCTCAACAATTTGGCGACTCCACTGGGGATCAGCCTTTTTGTCTCTTGAGTCCATCTTTGTGTTTGAATTTGATTGCTCTCTTTTTGAAATTGGGGATTAATTATCAGTCGTTTGCGTTTCCTGGGTTGATCTGGGAGATGCCCCTGTTTGATTGAAAGATTGGTTGTTTTGATTTGGGAGTTTTGATTTGCCTGTCACTATTTTTGAGCTCCATCGCGGATTTAATTTTAACAGTCGCGCTGAAAATCGGATCATCGCGGAAAAGACGTGTATATCCGCGATGTCAGCGCTACTTTCTAGCTTAATTCCGCGCTGACTGTGTTTTTCTAGCTTAATTCCGCGCTGACTCTGCTTTTCTGAGATCATCTCGGTTTTTGGGGCAAAAGTCGCGCTGACAGCTCGGGTGGTCTGTGTAAAAGTTGCGCTGACATGGGTTTTTAGTGTAAAACTTGCGCTGACTCCTGAAAAGTTGTTTTTATAACTTTATCTCCTGAATTCATCAATCTTTCTTATCCCCTGTGGTTTCTTGTCCCTCATTAGCTTGTTTTGATTGCTTTTGGTTAAGGGACGCTCTCTCTTTGATTTCATTCGACTGAGTCTCGTGTTTTTAGACCATGTGACCTAGCCCTTTAGAAGTTTCATCGAGAAACCATTTGCTTGGGTTACTTGTCTATTCAAGGTTCATCCACAACCCTCTTATTGATTTGCTTGAGGCTTTTCCACTGCTTATTGCTGGTTGATTTTTAGTGTCGATTATTGAACCACCTTTTTATGTTGATTCGATTTCTTCACTACCAAGCATAGATTACGATTGTTTGGATCGATCAGTTCACATTCGCTTCCTCCTTGTTACAATCCTTGCTTGTCTTGACGAGCTTAGATTACATAGCTCGTGCAGACCTTTGTTTTCCTTTGATTTGGAAGCTTTGGTTGAATGTTTAGGGAACTTTGTGTGCTTTCATTGAGTAGTTTACTTGGTGTTCCGGTTCCTCCAAATTATTTTAGATGCTTTGTGTCACTGAAAGAAAATCAAACTAGTAGCTTTGCTTTTGAAAATTGAAAAGGAAAAGAACATTTCATTGATTTGCATCTTCAAAAAAAAAGTTTCCTTTCCTCGCTTTAGTTGCATTAAGTTGCTTGTTTGCTTGTACTTGTTTTGTTTGACAGAAAATTTCTTGCCCTCTCGTAGCTAGAATTCATCGAATAAAACGGAATTCTTTGGCATATAGATTGCATCTAGGTAATTGTGAGCGAACATACGATAGAGCTTGAAATCGAAACTTAATCTCAAGATCAACTATAAAATGAACCAAATGAATCTAAAAACGCATTGGAACTAAACGCAAATATCTAGAGGTCTAGGTTAGAGACGTGTTCCGGCGTCTTTAAACATAGTCACTGTTGTTTCACATTAGGTTGGGTGATTCCTCCTTCTGTGACTCGATAGTGGTCTAACACGGACTGCGCTCCCACGTACCATCGCGTATATAGGGAGACCCCACTAGGCTTTTATCCTTTATCCATAGGAAGCCGAGTCGGCCGCCCTACGATTCGCAATGCAGTGAACACAGCATTCACGAAGATTGACCACCCGTACCCTAAAAAGTATTCTGTGGTTTTGCGAAAAGTTTGGCACACCCTCTACCTAGAATTCCAGAGCAGTCACTTTTGATCCTTTTCAGACTCCCTAAACGAAAAGGTGCCTGTGAGCGTCTTGTCACTTCGTGCTCATTAAACATTCGAAGGAGACTGGAGTCATCTTTTCGTCCTTTTCTCGACTCTTGAAACATGAAAAGGTCAAGTTTGGTTCCAGTGTCTTAACAATTTATTCGGCCTCGATAACATTTCCTGGTTAGATCTTATCTGCGCTAGCCTAAGTAGGTTTCGTGTTCGTCTGCTATGGCAACTTTTCCGGGATTCACTAACCCAGGTTCCCCCTCTGATGGGAATCCAGGACAATTCCCTCCTCTTGGGAATGTTGGTGCTCCGTACATGGCGACGTTGTCCCTACCAGGGTTAACTGTCGGGTTGCCTGTGTGGTTGTTTTCAACCTCTTTGGTCCCTACCGTATCGGCTGTTAGTCCATCAGTCCCTCCACCTGAACAACATCATGTTGATCCTAAGGTGGATCTCTCCCCTTCGACGCCTACTTCTACGTCGTCCTCTAGTACTTCGCCTAGTGAAAGTCTTGACTCGACTAACCGGGTGGCTAAGAGGAAGAAGAGGAAGACCAAGAAGAAGAAGTCCCCTAAGGGAGAGCCTACACACACAGTTCCCCTCCTAAGTCCAGCTATCCACTCTAGTACACTTGAAGTCGGGTCACCTTCTGCTCCTCCGCGGAAGGTTAAGTTTCCTTGTCGATTATGCAGGGAGGACCATCTGCTTCGTGATTGTCCTGGCATTCCCAGGGTATTAGAAGTATGGTCTCACGATCTGGCCCGCCCTTCATCGTCCACTGATGATCACGGCGATGCTACCTCATCAGTTGGGAATGGTAAGGAGAAAGGGAAGCTTCGAATCCCCTGCCGACTTTGTGAAGGCAAACATCCCCTTCACCTTTGTCCACTCATGGATAAAGCCTCTGCTGTATTGGAAAGTCTTACTGCTCCTCCGAATCCATTCCCCGCTGGTTATCAGCGTCTTTCTACAGCTGTAGATCGTGCCACTGTTCACAAAGAGATCGCTTCAGATTCTCCTATTGTCCAGTCCCCTCTTCCCGAACCTGGCTGTTCCCAGCCTGTTCCAGACCCGCCGTTGGTCGGAAAGGTGTTGACTCGAGTTCCCCTCCTCTCAACCACTCTGTTTCGAAAGAGCAAAATTCTCATGTTCTTCTCGTCTCCTCAGATTCTCCTGAGCTTGATAAAGGTTCTCCTGAAACCTCTCCGGAGAATTTAGATTCGGTCCTTTCCGAGCAGGGGGGCAACCATATGGTTCCCCCACCAAGTAGTTCGGTCATTTCCTTTGATTGGAGTCGTTTGACTACCCCTCCCCTTCCATCCCATGTGCCTTTCTGGGTCACCGCCTATGCTGCCCAAATGGCGTTGCCCGGCACTGTGTTGGATGAAGGTGCATCGGTTAGTCTCATGCCCGTTACTACTTGGCAAGCCTTGGGTTCCCCATCGCTTGTACCTGTCGCCCCGAATCTCACCGCTTTTGATGGAGGAACGAGTCAACCACTAGGGATCCTCCCGAAGTTTCCTATCACTTTGGGAGGCAAGACCGTCTATATAGACGTCTCGGTTACCCAAGGTTCTTTAGACTTCAGTCTTCTCCTTGGTCGTGATTATGTGTATGCCATGGGAGCCCTTGTTTCTTCACTTTTCCGTGTGGTTTGTTTTCCACACGATGGAAGAATCGTGACGTTCGATCAATTATCGTTCGTTCGTCCACAAGCCCCTCCGGCGCACTCATCCTTCCCTCCTGGCTTTCATCCACAAGTTGCATCTGCCTCGCCGCAAATCAACTACGTGGCCACCTACCCCGTGCCCGTACCCAGTGATGACACCATCGTACATAGTGTCCTGGGGGCATTAGGTCCTGATTTCCAAGATGTCGGCCTTCCCTCCGGAGCCACTTTCTTGGGGGCCTCCACTTCCCGTTCATTATGATGAGGTCTGGTCGGAGCATAGTTCGCTTTCCTGTGTCAAGCTCCTTAAAAAAATGAAACTAGGTGTCGAGCATAGTTCCTGATCTTGTGTCAAGCTCGTTAAAAAATGAAACACGGGTTATGAGGATAGTTCTTTTACTGTGTCAACCTCATTAAAAAATGAAACACCTCCCTTTCCAAATCGAGTCTTTTGATTAAGATCTCGTAAAATACAAGTCGAGTCTTTCATAGATCTCGAGAGTGAATCTTCATTCCATCCACTTTGTTGAATGCAATGAAGCTTGGGGGGCATGTACCTCGATGTGCGTCATTATGCTGGGGGCATGCGAGCTTATAACAAGCATAGTTTTTCGTTTCAAGCTTGTGTAAACATGAAACCGAATCCAAGCAAAGTTCTCCATGGTTCAAGCTTGTGTAAAAATGAACCCATACCCATTTTACATCTTGTGATTGCTATCTTTATCTGCTAAATTCTGCTAGATGAGCCTTGGTTGTTTCATTCCATTGCTACCATCTCTTTGGCCGATCATATGCTCTCACTTGGTTGTTTATCCTTTCCTGAGGAACCGCAGCGATGAGTGGTTTTATTAGCTTGCCTCTTGACCATTACATGTTTTGAGTAGTTCCACCATTGCCGGAACCAGTTGCTACCTTTTATACCACTCGTTCCTCTAGGACGAGTCGCCTTTAAGCTCTTTTCTGACTCGTAAAAGATGAAAAGATTGCCGAGTATTTTTCCCTTTTTGACTCGTTAAAGAGAATAAAAATGGAGGTCTGCTTTCAGCTCTTTTCTGACCGTTTAAAGACGAAAAGATTGCCGAGTCCCCCTCTCAGCTCGTTAAAAGGAACGAGAGGCGGTCGTTTTTAAGCTCTTTTTCCGACCGTTAAACCAAAAAGATCGCCGGGTGTTTGTCGTTTCGCACTCGATATTGGCTCTAAAACGACGTGTCTTCGACCACTTTTTTTACTTTTTCCGGTCGGCGACACTATTTATGAAAAGTACTCCTCGGTTATAATGGCCGGGCGGTTCTTTCGAGCACAGTTTTATACTTTTTCGGGCTCGAGAGACACAACTGTACGAAAAAGGACCCCCCTGGAGTCTCCTTTTCCGCATTCTTTTCAGACTCTCGAAACAAGAAAAGAAGCCGAGTTTTTCCTTTGTCAGGCTCGTTAAACACTCAATGACATCGGATATTGTCAACATGACACACATCAAGCATATGTTACCCCCGTCAAGCTTGTCATCCAAAAATAATCGGGGTACCTGCCTGCAAAGGTGGGGAAAAAGGAACTTTGATTACAGTCGTCTCGGCAGTACGTCACTCTTGAACATGGCACTCCGCTGTTTCGTGTCTGGGTGGGGTCATCTCATCTCGTTTTCACTAGCCTCCATGGGTTTGGGATATCCTATTTGACCTCTCATCTGTTCATTGCCGTCATCATCCTATCCGCTGCTCATTTGATGTCAAGTACTGCCAAATCCGTTACAGTGCCGTTATATGTTCAAGAGAAGTTGTCCTCTGCCACAATGCAACCTCGTTCGCTATCTCATCACAAATTATTATACCTCTGTCTCATGTCGATGATGTGGGAATCATCATGGCCCACCTTCGATCAAGGCCACTTCTCGTCGACTTCAACTCATTATCCGAGAAAGTGACTTAGAGACTCCTTCCAGGTGCCTTGGAGCCTGCATGCCTCAATGGCAGGTTCCTCGTGTTCGACGCAAGGTTTACATCATTGACCTACGATCGAATGATTCCGTGGGTGTTCGACACCAGCTCATTGATTCACACGCTACGGATTGTACCTATAGTACCTTGAGGGCCATTGTCATTATTGGTGGTACCTCTCGCGTCTGTTAACGGTTCTCATCATTGGCCGGTAATCAGACGATGTTCATGCATGTTCGACTCCAACCCCTGTATTCACATGTGTGGACTTGTACTCTGTTCGGGTCGAGATGGAGCGCAAGACCCTGGATCCTTGCTCACTGTGGTCCAGGTTGCGATTTTGTGGATAATCATTACATGACTCATTGATGGATGGCTGTGCCCATACCTGAGTCTTCATGGATGGCTGCGACCATACCTTGTCATTATTATGGTCTCTTTAGCTGGGTGGCTGCGTCCATACCATAGACCAGTCTCGCATGTCTTTTGGATGGCTGCGCCCATGCCTAGACTGCATGTATGTGATTGTCAGAGATTTTTCGGTACTTCCTGGTGGTGTTCCAGTTCGGCGTGTGTTGTAAAGCATTTCACCCCTCCCACTCTCTCGGTCTTCATGCTTTAGGGGGCATCTGTTACACAGTAATTTATCACTGCCTTCCTGTCAGTCGCCCTGCTGTGTCCAAGAAATCACAATCACTAAGTGTTTGATCCCTGAACTGGCTTAAAACCCATTTTTCCAAAGTTTTGTGCATCAGCGCGTCTGTTCCTAAAATAACCGCGATGACCAGCGCCCCACAGTGTATTTCGTGCGCTGCCATCGCGGAAGAACATCACTTTTCCGCGATGACGCACAGCGCGGCTTTCGCGTGTCCTTCCGCGCTGACATGACTTGTTCAGTTATTGTTATGTGCTGACAGCGCGGCAGTCTCCATATAATCCGCGCTGATCCAGTTTGGGCGAATTTGTTCAAACAACCAGCCTTCCAGATCTCTCCAGGCTTGGTTGTTAGCTTTGTGAATATCGACTCCCTTCTATGGCATGTCTGTTCGACCCTTTGCAACTACTCCCCTTGAAGATAAGCTCATCCTTCCACCTTTTTAGGAGACTCATTCTCCTATATAAACTTCCACCATTACCATGAGCAGCTGGTTAGAAACTAGTGGGAACTAGCTAGACGTAGCTTGGATTGTACAGAGCTTGTAGTGCTCAGATTGCTGCTATAGGTTTGGTGTGTTAGGTGTGGAAGTGATTGATTGCTTGGGGAAGTTTGTTTGTGACATTTGTGTGAGAGAGAGAGAGTTATTTGTCTTGGGAGAACCATCCTCAAAGGTGAATGCTTGAGACACATGCTGACTGATCCCTCCTGAGAAGTTTATCGACGTCAGAACATTTGGTTGTACTCTTCTCTATTCTGATTAATAATAGATGACTGCTATTATTGTTCCATTCTCGTTTGTTTATGCAATGGATAAATGTGAATTATGTCTTTTCTGACTGGCATATAGTTACTTTTACTAGATTTTACGCTTGCGTTTGCTTTCTCTTCGTGTGTGCAGGTGTCCGTTCGCGGGGATCGCGGAGGACTGTGACCAGCTGAAGCGAAGGAGCGAAGGAAACATCTCTTCGTCAAACGACAGCGCAGGAATCCAAGTAGGTGCTCTTTACTTCTTGTTTAATTGTAACTAGGAACATGCGTGGCAGCATTGTGTGATTGTTGCTAGACCCCTATTGGGCTAGTAGGGATCGCCTCTATCCGTAGAGGGGATTTACCTTCTCAACAATTTGGCGACTCCACTGGGGATCAGCCTTTTTGTCTCTTGAGTCCATCTTTGTGTTTGAATTTGATTGCTCTCTTTTTGAAATTGGGGATTAATTATCAGTCGTTTGCGTTTCCTGGGTTGATCTGGGAGATGCCCCTGTTTGATTGAAAGATTGGTTGTTTTGATTTGGGAGTTTTGATTTGCCTGTCACTATTTTTGAGCTCCATCGCGGATTTAATTTTAACAGTCGCGCTGAAAATCGGATCATCGCGGAAAAGACGTGTATATCCGCGATGTCAGCGCTACTTTCTAGCTTAATTCCGCGCTGACTGTGTTTTTCTAGCTTAATTCCGCGCTGACTCTGCTTTTCTGAGATCATCTCGGTTTTTGGGGCAAAAGTCGCGTTGACAGCTCGGGTGGTCTGTGTAAAAGTTGCGCTGACATGGGTTTTTAGTGTAAAACTTGCGCTGACTCCTGAAAAGTTGTTTTTATAACTTTATCTCCTGAATTCATCAATCTTTCTTATCCCCTGTGGTTTCTTGTCCCTCATTAGCTTGTTTTGATTGCTTTTGGTTAAGGGACGCTCTCTCTTTGATTTCATTCGACTGAGTCTCGTGTTTTTAGACCATGTGACCTAGCCCTTTAGAAGTTTCATCGAGAAACCATTTGCTTGGGTTACTTGTCTATTCAAGGTTCATCCACAACCCTCTTATTGATTTGCTTGAGGCTTTTCCACTGCTTATTGCTGGTTGATTTTTAGTGTCGATTATTGAACCACCTTTTTATGTTGATTCGATTTCTTCACTACCAAGCATAGATTACGATTGTTTGGATCGATCAGTTCACATTCGCTTCCTCCTTGTTACAATCCTTGCTTGTCTTGACGAGCTTAGATTACATAGCTCGTGCAGACCTTTGTTTTCCTTTGATTTGGAAGCTTTGGTTGAATGTTTAGGGAACTTTGTGTGCTTTCATTGAGTAGTTTACTTGGTGTTCCGGTTCCTCCAAATTATTTTAGATGCTTTGTGTCACTGAAAGAAAATCAAACTAGTAGCTTTGCTTTTGAAAATTGAAAAGGAAAAGAACATTTCATTGATTTGCATCTTCAAAAAAAAAGTTTCCTTTCCTCGCTTTAGTTGCATTAAGTTGCTTGTTTGCTTGTACTTGTTTTGTTTGACAGAAAATTTCTTGCCCTCTCGTAGCTAGAATTCATCGAATAAAACGGAATTCTTTGGCATATAGATTGCATCTAGGTAATTGTGAGCGAACATACGATAGAGCTTGAAATCGAAACTTAATCTCAAGATCAACTATAAAATGAACCAAATGAATCTAAAAACGCATTGGAACTAAACGCAAATATCTAGAGGTCTAGGTTAGAGACGTGTTCCGGCGTCTTTAAACATAGTCACTGTTGTTTCACATTAGGTTGGGTGATTCCTCCTTCTGTGACTCGATAGTGGTCTAACACGGACTGCGCTCCCACGTACCATCGCGTATATAGGGAGACCCCACTAGGCTTTTATCCTTTATCCATAGGAAGCCGAGTCGGCCGCCCTACGATTCGCAATGCAGTGAACACAGCATTCACGAAGATTGACCACCCGTACCCTAAAAAGTATTCTGTGGTTTTGCGAAAAGTTTGGCACACCCTCTACCTAGAATTCCAGAGCAGTCACTTTTGATCCTTTTCAGACTCCCTAAACGAAAAGGTGCCTGTGAGCGTCTTGTCACTTCGTGCTCATTAAACATTCGAAGGAGACTGGAGTCATCTTTTCGTCCTTTTCTCGACTCTTGAAACATGAAAAGGTCAAGTTTGGTTCCAGTGTCTTAACAATTTATTCGGCCTCGATAACATTTCCTGGTTAGATCTTATCTGCGCTAGCCTAAGTAGGTTTCGTGTTCGTCTGCTATGGCAACTTTTCCGGGATTCACTAACCCAGGTTCCCCCTCTGATGGGAATCCAGGACAATTCCCTCCTCTTGGGAATGTTGGTGCTCCGTACATGGCGACGTTGTCCCTACCAGGGTTAACTGTCGGGTTGCCTGTGTGGTTGTTTTCAACCTCTTTGGTCCCTACCGTATCGGCTGTTAGTCTATCAGTCCCTCCACCTGAACAACATCATGTTGATCCTAAGGTGGATCTCTCCCCTTCGACGCCTACTTCTACGTCGTCCTCTAGTACTTCGCCTAGTGAAAGTCTTGACTCGACTAACCGGGTGGCTAAGAGGAAGAAGAGGAAGACCAAGAAGAAGAAGTCCCCTAAGGGAGAGCCTACACACACAGTTCCCCTCTCAAGTCCAGCTATCCACTCTAGTACACATGAAGTCGGGTCACCTTCTGCTCCTCCGCGGAAGGTTAAGTTTCCTTGTCGATTATGCAGGGAGGACCATCTGCTTCGAGATTGTCCTGGCATTCCCAGGGTACTAGAAGTATGGTCTCACGATCTGGCCCGCCCTTCATCGTCCACTGATGATCACGGCGATGCTACCTCATCAGTTGGGAAGGGTAAGGAGAAAGGGAAGCTTCGAATCCCCTGCCGACTTTGTGAAGGCAAACATCCCCTTCACCTTTGTCCACTCATGGATAAAGCCTCTACTGTATTGGAAAGTCTTACTGCTCCTCCGAATCCATTCCCCGCTGGTTATCAGCGTCTTTCTACAGCTGTAGATCGTGCCACTGTTCACAAAGAGATCGCTTCAGATTCTCCTATTGTCCAGTCCCCTCTTCCCGAACCTGGCTGTTCCCAGCCTGTTCCAGACCCGCCGTTGGTCGGAAAGGCTGTTGACTCGAGTTCCCCTCCTCTCAACCACTCTGTTTCGAAAGAGCAAAATTCTCATGTTCTTCTCGTCTCCTCAGATTCTCCTGAGCTTGATAAAGGTTCTCCTGAAACCTCTCCGGAGAATTTAGATTCGGTCCTTTCCGAGCAGGGGGGCAACCATATGGTTCCCCCACCAAGTAGTTCGGTCATTTCCTTTGATTGGAGTCGTTTGACTACCCCTCCCCTTCCATCCCATGTGCCTTTCTGGGTCACCGCCTATGCTGCCCAAATGGCGTTGCCCGGCACTGTGTTGGATGAAGGTGCATCGGTTAGTCTCATGCCCGTTACTACTTGGCAAGCCTTGGGTTCCCCATCGCTTGTACCTGTCGCCCCGAATCTCACCGCTTTTGATGGAGGAACGAGTCAACCACTAGGGATCCTCCCGAAGTTTCCTATCACTTTGGGAGGCAAGACCGTCTATATAGACGTCTCGGTTACCCAAGGTTCTTTAGACTTCAGTCTTCTCCTTGGTCGTGATTATGTGTATGCCATGGGAGCCCTTGTTTCTTCACTTTTCTGTGTGGTTTGTTTTCCACACGATGGAAAAATCGTGACGTTCGATCAATTATCGTTCGTTCGTCCACAAGCCCCTCCGGCGCACTCATCCTTCCCTCCTGGCTTTCATCCACAAGTTGCATCTGCCTCGCCGCAAATCAACTACGTGGCCACCTACCCCGTGCCCGTACCCAGTGATGACACCATCGTACATAGTGTCCTGGGGGCATTAGGTCCTGATTTCCAAGATGTCGGCCTTCCCTCCGGAGCCACTTTCTTGGGGGCCTCCACTTCCCGTTCATTATGATGAGGTCTGGTCGGAGCATAGTTCGCTTTCCTGTGTCAAGCTCCTTAAAAAAATGAAACTAGGTGTCGAGCATAGTTCCTGATCTTGTGTCAAGCTCGTTAAAAAATGAAACACGGGTTATGAGGATAGTTCTTTTACTGTGTCAACCTCATTAAAAAATGAAACACCTCCCTTTCCAAATCGAGTCTTTTGATTAAGATCTCGTAAAATACAAGTCGAGTCTTTCATAGATCTCGAGAGTGAATCTTCATTCCATCCACTTTGTTGAATGCAATGAAGCTTGGGGGGCATGTACCTCGATGTGCGTCATTATGCTGGGGGCATGTGCGTCATTATGCTGGGGGCATGCGAGCTTATAACAAGCATAGTTTTTCGTTTCAAGCTTGTGTAAACATGAAACCGAATCCAAGCAAAGTTCTCCATGGTTCAAGCTTGTGTAAAAATGAACCCATACCCATTTTACATCTTGTGATTGCTATCTTTATCTGCTAAATTCTGCTAGATGAGCCTTGGTTGTTTCATTCCATTGCTACCATCTCTTTGGCCGATCATATGCTCTCACTTGGTTGTTTATCCTTTCCTGAGGAACCGCAGCGATGAGTGGTTTTATTAGCTTGCCTCTTGACCATTACATGTTTTGAGTAGTTCCACCATTGCCGGAACCAGTTGCTACCTTTTATACCACTCGTTCCTCTAGGACGAGTCGCCTTTAAGCTCTTTTCTGACTCGTAAAAGATGAAAAGATTGCCGAGTATTTTTCCCTTTTTGACTCGTTAAAGAGAATAAAAATGGAGGTCTGCTTTCAGCTCTTTTCTGACCGTTTAAAGACGAAAAGATTGCCGAGTCCCCCTCTCAGCTCGTTAAAAGGAACGAGAGGCGGTCGTTTTTAAGCTCTTTTTCCGACCGTTAAACCAAAAAGATCGCCGGGTGTTTGTCGTTTCGCACTCGATATTGGCTCTAAAACGACGTGTCTTCGACCACTTTTTTACTTTTTCCGGTCGGCGACACTATTTATGAAAAGTACTCCTCGGTTATAATGGCCGGGCGGTTCTTTCGAGCACAGTTTTATACTTTTTCGGGCTCGAGAGACACAACTGTACGAAAAAGGACCCCCCTGGAGTCTCCTTTTCCGCATTCTTTTCAGACTCTCGAAACAAGAAAAGAAGCCGAGTTTTTCCTTTGTCAGGCTCGTTAAACACTCAATGACATCGGATATTGTCAACATGACACACATCAAGCATATGTTACCCCCGTCAAGCTTGTCATCCAAAAATAATCGGGGTACCTGCCTGCAAAGGTGGGGAAAAAGGAACTTTGATTACAGTCGTCTCGGCAGTACGTCACTCTTGAACATGGCACTCCGCTGTTTCGTGTCTGGGTGGGGTCATCTCATCTCGTTTTCACTAGCCTCCATGGGTTTGGGATATCCTATTTGACCTCTCATCTGTTCATTGCCGTCATCATCCTATCCGCTGCTCATTTGATGTCAAGTACTGCCAAATCCGTTACAGTGCCGTTATATGTTCAAGAGAAGTTGTCCTCTGCCACAATGCAACCTCGTTCGCTATCTCATCACAAATTATTATACCTCTGTCTCATGTCGATGATGTGGGAATCATCATGGCCCACCTTCGATCAAGGCCACTTCTCGTCGACTTCAACTCATTATCCGAGAAAGTGACTTAGAGACTCCTTCCAGGTGCCTTGGAGCCTGCATGCCTCAATGGCAGGTTCCTCGTGTTCGACGCAAGGTTTACATCATTGACCTACGATCGAATGATTCCGTGGGTGTTCGACACCAGCTCATTGATTCACACGCTACGGATTGTACCTATAGTACCTTGAGGGCCATTGTCATTATTGGTGGTACCTCTCGCGTCTGTTAACGGTTCTCATCATTGGCCGGTAATCAGACGATGTTCATGCATGTTCGACTCCAACCCCTGTATTCACATGTGTGGACTTGTACTCTGTTCGGGTCGAGATGGAGCGCAAGACCCTGGATCCTTGCTCACTGTGGTCCAGGTTGCGATTTTGTGGATAATCATTACATGACTCATTGATGGATGGCTGTGCCCATACCTGAGTCTTCATGGATGGCTGCGACCATACCTTGTCATTATTATGGTCTCTTTAGCTGGGTGGCTGCGTCCATACCATAGACCAGTCTCGCATGTCTTTTGGATGGCTGCGCCCATGCCTAGACTGCATGTATGTGATTGTCAGAGATTTTTCGGTACTTCCTGGTGGTGTTCCAGTTCGGCGTGTGTTGTAAAGCATTTCACCCCTCCCACTCTCTCGGTCTTCATGCTTTAGGGGGCATCTGTTACACAGTAATTTATCACTGCCTTCCTGTCAGTCGCCCTGCTGTGTCCAAGAAATCACAATCACTAAGTGTTTGATCCCTGAACTGGCTTAAAACCCATTTTTCCAAAGTTTTGTGCATCAGCGCGTCTGTTCCTAAAATAACCGCGATGACCAGCGCCCCACAGTGTATTTCGTGCGCTGCCATCGCGGAAGAACATCACTTTTCCACGATGACGCACAGCGCGGCTTTCGCGTGTCCTTCCGCGCTGACATGACTTGTTCAGTTATTGTTATGTGCTGACAGCGCGGCAGTCTCCATATAATCCGCGCTGATCCAGTTTGGGCGAATTTGTTCAAACAACCAGCCTTCCAGATCTCTCCAGGCTTGGTTGTTAGCTTTGTGAATATCGACTCCCTTCTGTGGCATGTCTGTTCGACCCTTTGCAACTACTCCCCTTGAAGATAAGCTCATCCTTCCACCTTTTTAGGAGACTCATTCTCCTATATAAACTTCCACCATTACCATGAGCAGCTGGTTAGAAACTAGTGGGAACTAGCTAGACGTAGCTTGGATTGTACAGAGCTTGTAGTGCTCAGATTGCTGCTATAGGTTTGGTGTGTTAGGTGTGGAAGTGATTGATTGCTTGGGGAAGTTTGTTTGTGACATTTGTGTGAGAGAGAGAGAGTTATTTGTCTTGGGAGAACCATCCTCAAAGGTGAATGCTTGAGACACATGCTGACTGATCCCTCCTGAGAAGTTTATCGACGTCAGAACATTTGGTTGTACTCTTCTCTATTCTGATTAATAATAGATGACTGCTATTATTGTTCCATTCTCGTTTGTTTATGCAATGGATAAATGTGAATTATGTCTTTTCTGACTGGCATATAGTTACTTTTACTAGATTTTACGCTTGCGTTTGCTTTCTCTTCGTGTGTGCAGGTGTCCGTTCGCGGGGATCGCGGAGGACTGTGACCAGCTGAAGCGAAGGAGCGAAGGAAACATCTCTTCGTCAAACGACAGCGCAGGAATCCAAGTAGGTGCTCTTTACTTCTTGTTTAATTGTAACTAGGAACATGCGTGGCAGCATTGTGTGATTGTTGCTAGACCCCTATTGGGCTAGTAGGGATCGCCTCTATCCGTAGAGGGGATTTACCTTCTCAACAATAGTAATCGATTTGTAGCAATTTAGCATTACTTTAAGCTGTTTATCCTGCTAAATAACCATTTGCTATCGCGAATATCCAAACTTTTTAAACCGTACTCCATTTCATGGTATTATTTGGCCTCTTTTCGAGGCATGGAGGCGAAAAGCATAAGTTATATGATATTTTTTCATATTTACAAATTCGCTTCAAACTAATGCTGTTTGATGTTAGCATTAAATCCCAAGCATTTTATGTTAAGCATATTTAAGCATATTTAGTGTAATGAAAAACCCACCACCTGCGTTAGGGTTGCTCACCGCTTCCTTCCAGGACTCTTAGGTGTCAACTCTGTTGTTCTGTTTACATGACACCTGTTCTTATTTTTTATAATTTATAATTTCTATCGGGTTGTAGTTGTTTTAACATTGTGGGCTTTGCATTACGATTCTTCTGGGTGATCTCTGATCTGTACTGAACTGATATCAGGGTCAGTGCTCAGCCTATATCTCAAATAGGCTCCACCCATCACCTATCTTAGCTGATGCCAAAAGCTGCCCCTGCTCCCCGATCTCGGTCAGTTGGTCTGTCGGCACTCGAAATCTCCTTCGAAAAACATAGACAGAGACCAGGGCAGGAGCAACAGGAATAGAAGCAGCAGGTAAAGCATAAGAGGTCAAGGCAAAGCCAATAGCAGTTTACTCATACTCAATCTTTTATCCCAGCTTTTTCATCGCCAAACAGTATTGGTTTTCTGCCACTGAGACTGAACATCCACCCGCCTCGAAACACACTTTAGACAAGCTCATTGAATGAATGAAAATCATAATCTGAATAAGAGTATGATACTATATTACTACTGGAAAAGCTTACTTTTTTTCTGCAGTTATAGGCCATGGGCTTCTCTAAGCAATGGACAGCGATGCACTTACTCTGAACATGGATTGCCCATTCCTTGCTGCCTGCTTAGTAGCCCTTAACGAATTCCTTAAAAAGCCCAGGTGAAAGCTTTTTTGGCTCTGTCCGAAAGAGCTCTGGTTTTCTCTCAATGCGAGGGTCCTATTCTGAACCAGCCGCTATCACTTTGGCTGTAGGAGAGCACTTCTACTCAGAACGGCCAAGCTCACTTCGCGCCAAACCAACAATCTGCACGCTTAGCCGCATTGTTCATCTTGACAGGGAAGGAGAAAGGTCCCGGATAATTGTTTCTTCGCCACTCCATGCACTGCTCCCAGTGCGCCACAACGCCCCTAATTCCAAATGCACAAGCACTGCCATGACCTTGCAAGCCTCTTCGTATTTCTCCGATCACAGGGGCTTGACAAAGAATGAACGAGATCGTCGACGGACATTCACCTTGATGCTCGGTTGAAATCCCTCCTTTTCGTAGGCATTGACGCGTCCGGAGGGTATTCTTGAGTTCACTTTCACGGATGAGATTCGGGCAGTCGCTGGCCTTCTTTCTTTTAGGCAATCGCTAGATGCAATGCTGCTCTTTCGTCTCATCCGCTAGCTTACATTAAGTGATTTCACTGTCCTTTGGGCTGTCTATCGTCAACCCCTTGGCTGGTAATACACAACCTAAAAGGGGGATTGAGCCCTAAAGCCCACTCCAGGGCTAGACTCCATCCTATTCCCCTGCCTTCCATTTATAAACCAAATACCGGCAAGTGTCCAACATTAAGAAAATCTCATGTCTTTTTGTCTCATACCCTTCCTTAAACGTCCTGTTCAACGCGGGCTACGGTCCTTTAACCTCACTACTAAAGGAGTCATTGCCTATTCATCCTGGCTTCCACCTCCTCCGTTGCCCACACCCAGGTACACGGATGTAAGGTGACACTTGGTATTCATGCGATAGCATGAAGTCTAGCTGCGACGACTTTTATATTTTTATATATTCTCGTTATATTTTTATATATTCTAATTGTTATATTGTTATATTTATATTTTTTTATATAACTTTTAATTATTAGTTTTTTCTTTTTATTGCCACCTGGTAGCCTGTTTATTAACACGTCCAATATTGTTCTCTTTTTATTTTTCAAATACATATTTCTGCAAAACCCGGAATCGAGCTCAGCTTTACAAATTGAACCATGCAGAAAATGGGGGAAAAATAGGTTTGGCAATGCAATGGCTTGATTGGGCTTGAATGGACTTCTGGTGGCTCTGATTTGTCTCTGCTTACCTGGAATTTGAGAATTCTGTTGCGCTCAGGGGCTAGAGCAAACCCTCTGCCTTGCAGCGCAAGCAACTCTTCAAGGATCGTGTAATAATATATTTATGTACAATATGCAATTTTCAATTCTATTATTCCCAATCCTTGCATGACCCACCAAATTCCTACCTAGATTTGGCGGGTGTCGAGCCTGTAATTGGCGGAGGGGGTTATCGGCTAGTGTGATTCAAACCCTGTACAGGTTTGTCCTCTGAATTCTTTTAATACGTTTTTAACTCCGCAATTCACACAAATTTTGTTTCTGTCGCCTAGTATTTTTGTCCATTTTTGTTTAAATATCAGCTCTGCAAGAAATTTAAGTGTTAATTTTGTCTGTTTTTTTTAAATATAAATTATTTTACAGAAAATTAAGGTGTTAGTTTTGCTCCTTATTCCTTAATTTTCAATCTTTAGCAAGAAATTACGGGATTCACTATTGAGTGGATCACGAAGAGGAGAAATTTGAAGGACGGTGACTTAATTCGATTTCAACTTGTCTGAAAGATTACTTAACTGATTTAGCTTCTCTTGAGTGGATCAAGGAGCGGAGCAAATTGAAGAAGTGAGACTTATTTCGATTTCAAGAAGTTATTTATGTTAGGTGTGAACGATTATTTAGCTAATTTTTCTGTACCTAATAGTTTTTTTATCGTTTGTCTCAACTGATATTTAGCTGATTTTTCTGTTTTCCCAGTAATTTTTATTGTTTGTCTGAATACTTTTTCTGTTTGCATGATAATTTTCAGTTTGTGTTCTCAGGCTCAGCAAAAGAAGCGGCAAAAATGGATTTTCATATCTATCTTGCCAGGACGAGCATGCAGACTTCTATTTTTAGGTCAGATACATTACTTCCTTGACAACATTTATGGTACATTTACGTGCAGGGTAGAGGCACTGTCGCAGTCATGCCAGGAAAAAAACCTGAAATGTAAGTTACTGATCTGAATGGTGTTTTCATTAAATATTGAGCCATGTCTTGCTTGTGGGGTATAAATGCAGGCCAACACATTATTCTTTCTCAATAATAAGCATGCACATTATCACAAGATTAGAATGAAAATGATTTATGACAGATTTGTTTTTATTATCTGTAAAGATGAGCTGTGCTTTTCTCTCAGAAGTCGAAATGGATAGTTAATGACTCATTTGTAACATTGACCTCTGCTATAAAGAAGATGATGAGGGGAGGAAGGGTTCCAACAGTACCGACAGAGGATATTTAAATTTATTAAAACAGATGTACAGTGCCGATATAAACCAAGTTAAATTAATGCATAATATATAAGTAAACGAAAGATGAAACCAATCAGAATTTACGTTCATTATTAAAGGATTAAAAAAGAAGTCCAATGCACACTTATGTTCACATCATGCTCGATTGAAACTCTAACGATTGGTTAGCCAGTTATCCCCCAACACTTCATCGCATGCAGCTTCAGATATTTAGTTTGAATTGTAATTGCTCTGTATAGTTGGTATGCTCCTTGCTGATCATTTCTCATGGAGTAACAATGTTTACTTCCTCTGAAAATAAAAAAAAGGTTATAGACAACCTTTTCCTTTTCGATCCACAGTAACTTGAATCACTTGTTGCTTAGCTGCAATATTTGCCATTACTCGGCATCTGCCATTTACATTTAAGTTACCTACCGTTTGAATATTCCTTTACAACCAATTCTAATTGATATTTAAACCAATATTTGTTTGAATATCCCCCTGCAACCCAATTCTAATTGCTTGGAAAAAAAAGTTTAATTGCTCACTTAAAGAGTCATTGATATTAACTACAAATGATCCAGGAATGACCTCGAGATCAACTCACTCTCCTTCCTTTGTTCCGAACTGGAGGCCACCCACATCATCTTGGTAAAGAATGGCAAGGCAACCTAGTATGAGCTTTGTAGAGAACCTCCTCAGCAGATCCTGCTTCAGGGTTTCGAATACAATACCAATTCATGCGTAGAAACTTGTCATAGGGCGTTGATCCGTAGTGCTTACCCAAGTCCACATCCAAACTGTACATAATGAGTTTCAAAATTCTATGAGATAATCCATCATCTCTGACATGTATTTCTCTGTGCAAGACCTGATAAAAACTATAACATACTTATTTTGGATATGTGTGAGTTCATAAGTAGAGATTTTAATTTTTCATGATTGCAGAGATAAAAACTATTAAATACTTATTCTGGATACGTGTGAGTTCATAAGTGGAGATTTTAATATTTCATAACCGTCTTGAGAAAAACATAAACCTACCCAGATTTAAGGTCACAACGTGGAAGAAATGGAAACCCGTGACCTCTGCTATAAAGAAGATGATGAGGGGAGGAAGGGTTCCAACAGTACCAACAGAGGATATTCAAATTTATTAAAACAGATGTACAGTGCCGATATAAACCAAGTTAAATTAATGCATAATATATAAGTAAACGAAAGATGAAACCAACCAGAATTTACGTTCATTATTAAAGGATTAAAAAATAAGTCCAATGCACACTTATGTTCACATCATGCTCGATTGAAACTCTAACGATTGGTTAGCCAGTTATCCCCCAACACTTCATCGCATGCAGCTTCAAATATTTAGTTTGAATTGTAATTGCTCTGTATAGTTGGTATGCTCCTTGTTGATCATTTCTCATGGAGTGTCTTGATTCCAGGGTTATGTGTGGTTGGTTTGATGCTTTTGTCCCATTTGGGCCTTTCGAAGTGTAACTAGCCTTCATCGAATTGTTAGGTTACAGTTAGTCTAGGGAGAGGTGTAAGACTTTCAGTGTGTCTATGTGTCCCTCATTGTTGGGGAAACTATAATTTTGATGGTTATGGTAAGTTCTATAATAATAATGCATGGAATTCTGTAGGACTTACTAGCAGGAAATCTCTCATTATCTAATTTAGATTTCCATTGTATATGTATTTTTTTTTATGTAATTAGTTGTTTTTTTTTTTCATCCAGAGGAATTGAGAATTAAAGAACCAAGACATAACTGAGGATTTTGGGCCAAAGAGGATAATTCAAAGAGAAGGAACAAAGCTTTAGAAACTTAGGAAGAGATTGTCCAGTTCTGTGTAAAATGCATTTTTCAAGTAATTTTTGAATTTCGGCTTCGTACATCATTTGTGTGTTTTCAATTTCTAGGTTCCATTAGTGTAAATATTTTGTAACTTTGGATTGTGATACTTGGGCTCGATATCACTTGATACCATTGTGATGAATGAGATCCACTCAACAAGGAACATAAGGACTCAACTAGGGAGCAGTGGCAAGACAATTTTTTCTTAAGTTGTGATTGCTTGGAAGAATCATTTCCACTAGAGTCCAAAACTTAGTTATATTTAGACCTGAATAAGAGTCGACACTTTATACTGAATTTGAACTAGAATAGGTTTACCATTGAACTAGAGAGTGAACTCCGACCATAGCATAACTCATTCGTTAGTCAGACTTTTATGCCCAAAATTAAAATGAAAGGGATTGACTTCCCGACAACTTGAATACTTGTAACTTGAATATCCGTGCTGAATTTTTTTAATACGTTTTTAACCAGTGTTAGTGTTAATCCCTTCACCAAGGTTCAAATCCCCAAAGTAACATGTTTCACCCCTCATGGGCCAGTTTCTATGTGCAAACAGGCTGGTGTGTGCTTCACCCTGCATGGGCTGATCACCCAGTCAATGAGTCACTCCATCCACTTCAGGCCAGGAGCTAGTCCTGTGCGGCTTTGGTGGACCTATTGTTTCTTAAGCAAAGAATTCTCATTTCAGTGTAATAAAGTCAGTTACAATCATTATAGCGTTCCTGGATTGGGAGAGAGCATGCTTGCAACATTGTGGTAGCATTCAAGTTGTTTATTTTTGCAAGGTATTACATATTTTTTTAATATTAATCTGGAACAAAGAATTGACTAGTCAGCTGGACAAAAGTGTTGGTGCTGACGGTTGGGGCACTTGAATATAATTCATCCTTGAAACTAGTATGTTATGTTGTAAAGAAATCCAGTAATAGTGTTGTCATATTCTTTTTAGCGCTAGTTGACTCCTATGCTTGACTCTGCTTTTTGAAGAAGCAGAGTTAAGCCTACTCCTTCAAGTTTGACTCGTGAGTATTGCATATATACTATTGAAAAGATGATCAGAGCATTAAAAGGATATCTATCCATTCTTCTATGCGCTGCTTTAAACTTTAGTGCCCTCGATGCTGTTATTATTTTCTGGTTCTTTTGCAAACTTTTTTTAGCCTGTGTTTTGTCTTCTCTGCTTCTAATTACTGAGGTTTTACTTCCCCTATAAAGAGGGGAGGTGTGGCCTCTTGATTAACCTTCAGCTTATTGAAAAGGGTATGCATCATTGTTTCCAAGCTTCGACCCTTATAAGTTAAAGATGAGTTAAGTATAATATTCAACAATTGGCTTATTTGAGCTAATAGGCTCCGAGTTTTCATTCCTTTGTCTATAAAATTTGGGTCTATATTGGTGTTTTAAACATTGGTTAGGCTAGAGTGGAATTGGTTTTTCTAGATCAATTTTGTAAAATGCGACATCATTTTGATTAGGTTCATGCTCCCAGGTCTGCAGAATTTCCAAACACAGGATCTATACCATACTTTGTTATCTAGTATATGTTTAGGTAAGCTTGGGCATTGCCCACCCCTATTATAGATTGCCATATCGCTGACTGTCATATCCTTTCTTTTGTGCAACGAGAAGTTCGAGCCTGTCGCACTCAACTGCCAGAACCTCACTTGCAATCTAACACCAAGATTTTATTTGAGATTTGCCTCTGATATCAGATACATCACTTAATTTCTGATTTACTTTTGCCATCACATACATCATTTCATATGCCATCTGCCTCCGATGTCAGATAGATCACGTAATTGCACCGATTGCTCACTTAACTGCCAACTCCATTTTAAATCAGTCCGTATATGTATTTATTTCTGCGCTTGTCAGAAATTAATCCCGCATTCAAGTGTTGCGATCTTGCACGGCTTTCCCTATTTGGTTGTACAACACTTTTCGATTGCATCTCTTCTAGCACATAGGTTCCAAAAACGTTCGTTCCACGAGGTTGAACAAGCCTATACAAACATCCATTACCCACTGTCTTTCAATCTTTTCAAATGATTACCTCTTGCTTCCAGTAAAATATTCTCAAAAACTCAGTTCCATTCACACTTAAAACCAGCTTGCAAACCCGTTGAACTCTTTTATAAATTGGCAAAAGCAATGCCTAATTTCTTGCCTACAAAACAAAACTACCTTATGCACCTACATATTGACATACATCTCTCTGCTTCACATAACATGGAATCCATTAGCATAATCCAACTTACTCAACTGGCAGCATTGTTTCTCTTAGCACTTGTTCTCATGACTCTTCTGATTATGGACATCGTGAAAGTAGAAGCACAAAGAAAAAAGAAACCAAGAAACAGCCACTAACAATAACATCTCGAACGAGGAGCATAGGAATCTACGGAAAGTACTCGGCTATTAGACTATCCAGAGGAGCATACGAATCTACAACAAGTACTTGGCTATTAGACTATCCATCTATTGCTTCTGCCTCTACAGCGTCCTTGCCAGGGAATAGAAATAAGTGGCTTTTGGGTTCAATTCTTTTCCTTCTTCTGGGTATGGTTTTGCATAATGATTATGGAGTATATTTGGGTTTCCTCACATTTTTTAGGAGAGATTGTCAAAATTTTGAATCTCAGGCCTATTTTTGCATTATTTTACGCGATGTCTTAATTCCCGTCTTCCTTCTCTGTTACAGGTCTATACAGAAATCTGCAATCACCTAGAAAGGAGGTTTTTTTGAGTGTCTTCCCTGATATTCAGGGTTTTGTTAAGTGCTTCTTAAAGGTGAGGTGTGCCTGTTCTAATATTTCAGTGAGATCAAATATAGATTTACTATTTGGAAAAGAAATTCACTCCTGTTTGGCATTTTTTCTGATGCAAATGTTCCTGGTGAGGTGGAACAAAAAGTCATGTCCTATATTCTTCTCCAAAGAAACCTCCCTGGTTTCAATCCAAATACGCATGGTTGCTTGTATGGATTAGTAAGTGCTCTGATTTCTAAAAAGAATGGCATTGCTTGAACTTGACATGCTTCTCAATTTTAAGAGAGGTTGTTGACTCCTTTGGAACATAAACACTAATATTTTGTTTTCGGATATTCTGGGATTACCATGTAAGAGATAGCTCTGCCTTTGAGTATATACCTGTGGTGATGATACAGGTCATCACTTTCCCTTGTCAGCAAGAAAAATGCTACCTTTTTCAACATTATGCTAATAATTGAGTAGTTTCTCAACATCTAGACCCTGCGAGAGTACTTGGAGTGTGACATGAAGTTTTTGTGAGGAATGATTTCCTTCCGCTCTTTCTATCTCGGGTCTGTTTCGACACTGTCCGTTGGACCACCCCGCTCCGTAGATGTTGGCCCCATCAATAAAAAAAGGAAAGAAATCACTGTACCTCTTCGTTCTCTATGTGTGGCTATGGCTGCTGGCGCTATTATGATGGACTATTCTGATTGTCACTGACCGGTTGTTTGCATATGGGCATTGGAGACCCAAGTGTAGTTCATATCTAGTGCCAGTGGTGATCTAGCTCTTGTTTATATTAACTAGTCCATTGTCGTTCCACCTTTTAGCTTTCTATGTTGTTAAAGCAAACATAGAAGCGATGTATATGAACAAGTAGTAGAATCTTACTATGAATGAGACAGAGACCAGTGTGCAATTCCCTAAGTCAAACACAGCTTACAAGAATCTGGGTTCCAGAACTCAATTTTGGCTTGTCATCATTATCTGATTAGGAAATTATATTCCTTGTTATGAAATTAATTCTATAGAAAGTGCTAGTTTGGCCGTATTGTATTAAAGAGGATGCAGTGAAATTAAATGAATTCTTTGTATCTGTCCCTCTCTGTCCCGGACCAGTTTCTATGCTTTCTCAAAGTGCCGGCCAGATACGATTTCTTTATTAACACAACACTCGCACAATCCCAGCTTTTCTCATTGCTTCCCACCTTGCCGGAAGACCTGGGAAAGCTGTTGCATTCATGGAAGTTTGACAACTCCGTTGGGGGATCTCCGAACAGCTCTAGTCACTCTTCAGAAATGAAATGGGGGGTAGGCACTTACTGCTTTGCCAATAAAAAAAGGAAAGAAATCACTGTACCTCTTCATTCTCTATGTGTGGCTATGGCTGTTGGCGGCTATTATGATGGACTATTCTGACTGTCATTGACCGGTTGTTTGCGTATGGGCATTGGAGACCCAAGTCTAGTTCATATCTAGTGCCAGTGGTGATCTAGCTCTTGTTTATATTAACTAGTCCATTTTCGTTCCACCTTTTAGCTTTCTATGATGTTAAAGCAAACATAGAAGCGATGTATATGAACAAGTAGTAGAAGCTTACTATGAATGAGACCGAGACCAGTGTGCAATTCCCTAAGTCAAACACAGCTTACAAGCATCTGGATTCCAGAACTCAATTTTGGCTTGTCATCATTATCTGATTAGGAAATTATATTCCTTGTTATGAAATGAATTCTATAGAAAGTGCTAGTGTGGCTGTATTGTATTAAAGAGGATGCAGTGAAATTAAATGAATTAAATGTAAATGAATCAGATCTTTACCTGGAGGCAAATGCTGTGATCAAGGTTTTAGTTGCAGGAATGAGTGCCCCTTTTTCGACTGTGTACAGGAGTTTAGCATGCTCCTTCTTAACTGTAACTAGAAAATGCTTAAAAATAGAGTTCCCTTGCTCTAGCTTCTGAATCATAACATTGATGAGCAATGGAACAGCTAGCATGCAGGAGTGGCACTTTCTCAGTCAATGCAAGTGCAGGTGCATTCTCAGGCTGAACTTAATGCAGGGGCAGGATGAGCAATGGAACAGCTAGCATTACTGGAGTTTGTCCCTGAATCATTGTGATAGCATTACTGGAGTATTGTGATAGCAGACATCATTGTTTTAGTCTGATTGTACTGTGGATAAATTTTGTTAATGCGCATTTTTGTATGGATTTGATTAGTATTTGCTTCTTACAAGGTCATTCCCATTAAGATCTAGTGTGGATAAATTTTGTTAATGCGCATTTTTGTATGGATTTGACTAATGTTTGCTTCTTACAAGGTCATTCCCATTAAGATCTGGTATGCATGGCAGTAGTTTCCCATTAAGATCTGGTATGCATGGCAATAGTTGAAACTTGAAAATCCCTAAGGCAGGGACTAGCTGCGATGCAGCAAGTCCCTGCATGAAGAAGGCTATGGAAGGCTATGGAGGACAGCAGAAGCAGAGAAAATTTATCTGGTTCTATTAAAGGTACAAATAAAAACAAAAGCAAGTTGTTTGTAGTTGCTTGTAATTATACGGGAGTACAAAACGGAAGCAGTCCCGTTGGATGGCTCTCGGTTTGCCACTTAAATGTTCACCTCCCTCCTGAGGAAGCTCAACTGGTCGTACTCTGACATGGACTAATAAATAGCATAGTGGCACATGTACTATCAATCCAAGAGTTGGAGCTTCCGGAAAGACCTTCGCCTTGCTGCCCGTCCACCTTCACGCAATCTTTTTGCCAAAACCCTGGAATTTATGCACTCTAGTCTGCCATTGGAGCCACTGTTGTGGATTTGCTGATGATGATAATAGGGACACTCTGCTGGAATCCTCAAATGCAGACGAAGCGCAGGAAGAAATATGCGTGCTTGCATTTGCTTCAATGAAGAATATTTTCTTTTTCTTCGAACTGCCGTCGGATCTGTCATGGAGGATGCCATGGAACGGGATTTGCTTTAGCTACGTCGTAGGTTTGTATCTTGCAAGGAAACGGGGACAGAGCCTTGACATTGTTTGAGCAGGGATTTTTTT
The DNA here is from genome assembly GCA_031772625.1 of Pinus tabuliformis. NCBI lineage: Eukaryota > Viridiplantae > Streptophyta > Pinopsida > Pinales > Pinaceae > Pinus > Pinus tabuliformis. The sequence continues at coordinate 721,719,718 of CM062813.1, forward strand.
GGTGGAAATTTTGGTAAAGATCTTGTAAAAATTTTAGGAAATCTAAATTATAGTTTTGAAGCGTCAAGATTTCCACCATTAAAAAAAATAGTATGCTTAAACCGCTAATTTTTTTAGAATTAAAAAGAAAATGGCTAGACGAAAAAAAAATTATTTCCCACAATTATGTGGCGTCTGTAGACGATGACAAAGTCAATTACGATGAAGTAATCTAGCTAGATAGAATCTGTTTGTCGGTCCGATATTAGGATGAATGTTGTAGTAACACAGAGACAAAAGATTTCTGGCATTTAATTTTACGCTTTAGTTTGAAGTGTGGGGACGAAAATAAATATACATTTTGGCGAATTCCTAAAGTGGAATGTATTTGATAGGCATTTTAGAATATATGATACATGTACCACATTATTTTCGTAGGCATTTATTGGTACGTACTCAATAAACGATTTGCAATGACTACCTAAAAGCATTTTCTTTTGGCACAAATTAACGCTCAAATGCTGAATATGCGTCGCACCAACCATGGTATATCTATTGCCCACAGGATCCGGAAATATATAGTGTCTTGTCCTTATTCCAATGTCAACTAGAATATGTTTTAAAATCCGAAGTAATGATTGTTGTGATGTGTTGATGAAGTGGAGAAAAGATGGATTTCATGGCTGTGTGCGAGAATCTGATCTGCACGTCCTAAAAGTAGAGGGTCGAAAAGAAAGATTCACCAAATGCTTTACTGAAACTTTAAATATTCTAAATAATAAATGATTGAGAGGGACATTGTTTTGGACTTTGTGCTTTTCTTATGGATGTTAAGATCTGCTGATGACCTATACATAGTTACACAAGAAGAAGAATGACCAAATGGTATCACTTTTATTAACTTCATTATCTAGTAGACTTTCATGCAAAGCAATACTATATTTTATAAACTTAGAATGGATCCAGCCAATAATTCTCTTGCCCCAAATTGGTATCGCTTTTATTAACTTCATTATCTCGTAGTAGACCTTCATGCAAAGCAATACTATATTTTATAAACTTAGGATGATCCAGCCAATAATTCTCTTGCCCCGGAAATTCCGGGGTTGCTATGAAATTGTTTAAAAAAATATATATTTTTCCCACGTGTACCAAGAACTGAGCATGCAATGCATTACCACGTATCTCTCATGCTGAACACGAACCTGCATGCATACCAAATGCCTTATTCTGGCATAAAGAAAGCATTTTGTAGCGGGGCGTGGAACAAAGGCTAGCTTGGCTGTCAGCGACATCCATTAACTGTTGGCTCCAATGTCCATTACCAGCTAGCTCCCGACTGTAAAAACCTATCTAATGGAGCAATCCCTTATCTCTCTCGAATATGCTAACTAGTTCTAGCTTCAATTCTTCTGCTCGTGGTCTATATGAAGAACTTGAACCAGTAGCGGCCATCTCACAAAGTACCAACTGTATACCAAACAGTCTCGCAGATCCTCTTTTTCTTTTACGCCTCAAGGAAGTCCAAGGTTCGAGCATGTAAGAACGATTGAGTTTTGGATAATAGGATTTTCTTCAGGTTTTTGCGATTTCTTCTGTAATTTTTTGTTTTCTCTGGATTTTGGGACTGTTATGTTAATCTCTAAATTAAAGTTTTGAAATTCAAGATTGCAGTAGCATGCAGCCTGGATTGCTGTAAAAGGACCCAAATTGTAGTATTTGTCTATGCAGGCAAATGTAACACTGTTTGATTCTGTCAGATCTGATTCTGTGGTTGTCGTGTGATCAATGTGCAATTTTGGGTAACTAAATTGTTCTTGAATTGCTTGTGTCCTTTTATAACAATATTTCAACTTTTGTGTTATTGTCGGTGTGAAAAGATTACTGCAAAACCAACAAAATGCAATAGTTGCACTTTCCCGTCTACAGGAAGGCGAAAGTTACATTGCCCTTGTATCTTTTTGCAGTCAGAACCTAAGACAGATGAAGTATTTGCGCAGATCACTTTATTTCTAGAGGCAGATGTACGTTGTTATTTCAGTTTCTGGAAGTGAGTGAAGTTATATGAGGAGCCGGATCCACATAGAGCTCACCCGGACTGACTTTCCCGATAGCGGAATTGATAGATGTTTTCACGGAGCGCTAACTAGCAACCTTTATTCCTGCTTTTACGTCTTGCCTTTGCTACTTGAGAGAATGCCTTGGATCGAGACCGAAAGCAGCTGACTTGCTTGTCATTCCTTTTCCGTTAGCTACTTAGAATGAACCACACAGAAGCGATTTCGAACATTGCTATACGACATGATTTGCTCCAGTATTGGATTTGACTAATATTTGCTTCTTACAAGGTCATTCCCATTAAGATCTAGTATGCATGGCAGTAGTTTCCCATTAAGATCTGGTATGCATGGCAGTAGCTTGAAACTTGAAAATCCCCAAGGCTAGCTGCGAGGCAGCAAGTCCCTGCATGAAGAAGGCTATGGAAGGCTATGGAGGACAGCAGAAGCAGATAAAATTTATCTGGTTCTATCTAAGGTACAAATAAAAACAAAAGCAAGTTGTTTGTAGTTGCTTGTAATTATACGGGAGTACAGAACGGAAGTAGTCCTGTTGGATGGCTCTCGGTTTGCCACTTAAACGTTCACCTCCCTCCCGAGGAAGCTCAGCTGGCCGGACTCTGACATGGACTAATAAATAGCACAGTGGAACATGTCCCAACACTATCAATCCAAGAGTTGGAGCTTCCGGAAAGACCTTCGCCTTGCTGACCGTCCGCTTTCACGCAATCTTATTGCCAAAACCCTGGAATTTATGCACTCTAGTCTGCCATTGGAGCCACTGTTGTGGATTTGCTGATGATGATAATAGGGACACTCTGCTGGAATCCTCAAATGCAGACGAAGCGCAGGAAGAAATATGTGTGCTTGCATTTGCTTCAATGAAGAATATTTTCTCCTTAAGGAGGGAGTGTACTTTTCTCTCCAAAGGGTACCCCAAGGGGAGTTTGGTTTGGCTATCCATCGCCAAAATTTTTTGGCTTCTAGGGCCTTGCTCAGGAGGTCTATGTCTCTGAGATCAAGGCCACCATCTTTTTTTGGCTTGCAGGTTTTGTCCCATGCTACAAGAGACCATTTATGTTTGACATCAACACCTCTCCATAAGAATTTCCTCTGGATGTTCCGAATTTTGTTTGATATCTGTTTTGGGGTAGCCAGAGCCGAGTACATGTATAGCGGGATGGCATGGATGACAGATTTAACCAGGATAAGACGACCAACCAAATTTAGAGATCTTAAGGCCCAATTGGCCAATATTTTCTCTAATTTGTTTAGTGGGTTCTCCCAAGTGGCCTGGGAGAGATGCCTATTAGTAAGGGGAATGCCAAGGTATGTGGATGGGAGAGAGCTGATAAGGATGGCCAGGAGTTTGGTGATGCTCCTGCAGATGGGTAGTGGAGTGTTGAAGAAAAACAGATTGGATTTAAGGGGATTGATGGAGGTACCCAAAGTAGCAGAGAAGTCCGTTAGGATGGAAATGAAAGAGGCAAACTCTTTGATGGATAGGAGGCCCATGAGAAGAGTATCATCCACAAATTTCTGGTGAGTAGTGAGGGGGCAGAGGCATGGGGTTGGAGGCCCAAGATTTTATTTTCATGCAGGGCAGCAGTGATAGAGCGACTTAACCCTTCCACCATTATAGCAAAGAGGAAGGGAGAGATTGGATCCCCTTGCCTGATACCCCTTGAAGTAAGGAATGGTTGCGAGGGTAAGCCATTCACAAGGATGGAGAAGAAAGCTCCTGACACCATAGCCATGATCCACTTGATGCTTTCCTTGTGGAAACTGAACGCATCGAAGATCTATCTCATATAGTTCTAGCTTATTTTGTCAAATTCTTTAGACATATCTAGATGGATCATCATACCAATTTTTTTATGGGATTTGAGCGAATGAATAAGCTCATGAGAGAGGATGATGATGTTCGTGATTTATCTTCCTTCCATATATCCAGACTGTTGGTGAGAAATGAGGAGAGGGAGGATGAATTTAGTTCGATTGGACAAAATTTTGGAGATAATTTTGTATATGACATTGCAAAGGGCTATGGGCCTAAATTTTTATGGGGAATCCACAAACATTCCTTTGGGTATCAAAGTCAGAAAGGTGGAGTTAAGGGCTTGAAGGACAAACTTATGAATTCGAGATTCCTCCAACAGGTTATGAACATCCATCTTTATGATAGGCCAGCGAGCTTTGTAGAAATCAGTGGTGAACCCATCCGACCCTAGAGCATTCCCATTAGGCATTCCCATGACAACATCTTCCACTTCCTGGAGGGAGAATTTCCTTAGGAGAATTTTTTTATGGCCCACCATGAGGATTTTGGGAACATTCTTGGTGATCTTTTTGATATCCTCATCTTGATCATTCCTTGGCTCTTTAAGAAGAGAGCTGAAATAGTCTGTGAGATCTGTTTCCAACTCCTCTTAAGAGTGAATGAGATGTTCCTCTTGGTTCTTTAGAGCCAATATTTTGTAGAATTATTGTATAATTTTTCTACAAATCAGTCAACTTTGATACCATGTAGAAATTTTCCACCTGTAGATCAACCTTTTAATGCAATGTACTAAAGCAAAACACTTGATCTACTTCTACAAAAAATTTAGCGGAAGCTTAATCAACCATGAGCAACATCAATAAGAACACATATAACTGATAAGAAGGAATCAATCACACATAACACAGAAGAATTTACTCGGGGAAAGCACATGCCTAAAACCGCATCTTTGTATTATCAAACAAATGGAAATATAGTCCGGATTACACAAAGCCTTAGCTCGGAAGCTATCCAACTCTCAGTACAATCCCTCTGTTGCTCATAGAAATTCAAAGGCTTCTCACAAACCTTCTCCTCTGCCCTCCAAGCCTCCTATTTCCTTGTGTAGTTTCCTTGGGGTCCAGTGCTACCACCTGTGTGAATTAACCTCTTCACACACTCACTAACCTCTGATCTAACTACAAAAACTTGAAGGAGATAAATCCTCATCATGGATGAGCTTCCTTTATAGGAAAAATATTCATCCAACTGATAATACACTGTCCCTTCTCTGATCTCAACTGGGTCTCTGTCAGAACTGACATGCATCAGTTATCCATGAGTGAATACATAGTTATATGAAAATAATAGTTGTCACATGCATGTAAGCATCAACAAACTATATCTCATTAATTTAACAACTTGTTATATTAATCTAACTGAACTTGACTAAGTTAAACTAAGTCAACTGATCCTCTCAATATAGAACTCATCCTTAATTCCTCAATCAGTGGAGCAAATCAAGGACACATTCCCCAATTAGTGGAGAAATAATTGCATGTTCTAACAAAGACTTCAAGTTCTTTTCCTTAACTAATTAACTCATGGAGAATTAATTAATTAATATTCCAAACTGCTGGTAAGACCAAATTCGAATTTACTTCCTATAGATAGACCAGGAACTGCTATAAATAGGAAGGGACCCAGAAATGCTATTTTTAGAAGATTTTATTTTTAGCAGTTTCACCTCTCACCCAAAGTGGCCAAAATGCTCATTGTTCAAACTGTTATTTTTAGAAGTGCTATTTTTAGCAGTTCTATTTTTAGCAATTTCTAAATTTACATTTCCTGTTGCACACTTGTCAACACGCCCTCTCAACAAGAAAGGATTTCTCTCGAACCCGATCCTGTCCCTTTGGAATGTTTTGCATGCAACACATCTACCAAGTGCGGTTGCTCCAGCAACACTTGGAACAAAAAAAACTCCCAACTGACCACTCTGTTGGGCTAGAAACATACTCTAATGCTGAAGCTCTACCTACTTCTGACAAGTGCTCCCTCTCTGGCCTCTGCGCTATTGCAACATCTCCATGCATCTCGCATCGATGCACCCTTCTCTGTGCTACCCTGCACTGTGCAACACACTTGTGCCTCTCGCATTGCTGCAACCTGCATGCTCTGTGCTATCCTGGGATTCCCTGCATTGTAGCTCTCTTTGCCTCTCCATCCACATCCATCTCTACCCAATTAGTCAGTTCCTGCTACTCCAAATTGGGGCTCCCATAGCAAGGTCTCATCCAAGAGGTTGGGTACCTCAAAGATCCTGCCCCTCCTCCTTGGGACAATCACTCTACATCGCCCCACCTCCTACCTGGAGGTATGCCTGCATGTGATCTCTCTGCCCACCTGGCTCAAAGTTTCCCCCTATTGGAGGTCTCTGCATGAGTAGATGTCTCTACTCGATCTCCTCTTAGCTTCCCCTGTTGTGGCTGCTCCATAACCTCCTAAAGTTGCTGCACCAATCGTGGCTCCCGCACAATTGTTTGAGACTTCTTCTGGCTCTGCATATTGAGAGGTAATTTACTCTCCCTCTCAACCATCAAGTATTTAACCTTTGCCTTGCTGCTCAAGGCTTTGCATGTAACTTGTACCTCAAGTGCATACAGGTTCTTGGCTAGCACACTAATCTATTTCCACTTTCTCGCTATCACAAAAGTTTCTAGAAAAAGAGTTGATTTTAAGTCAGAGATATCTCCCTCATCCGAACTCCGATTCAACCAAATTTTTTTTATTTTTTTTTGGGTATTTTTCTACAAGGAATCCAAATCTGCTATTTATTTCTGAAAATTTTGTACAAAAATTTTCAGATCTGCTCTGCAAACTTTCATCCCAAAACTCAAAACTTTGAAATCTCCTCTCAGTATACTGTTCTCTCCTTGATCACCTGTGCTCCGACACCATGTAAAATTTTGTAGAATTTTTCCTACAAATCAGCTAGCTTTGATACCATGTAAAACTTTTTTCTACAAATCAGCTAGCTCTGATACCATGTAGAAATTTCCCACCTGTAGATCAACCTGGTAATGCAATGTACTAAAGCAAAACACTTGATCTACTTCTACAAACAATTTAGCATAAGCTTAATCAACCATGAGCAACATCAACAAGAACACATATAACTGATAAGAAGGAATCAATCACACATAACACAGAAGAATTTACCCAGGGAAAGCACCTACATAAAACCTCATCTCTGTATTATCATACAAGTGGAAATATAGTCCAGATTACACAAAGCCTTAGCTCGAAAGCTATCCAGGTCTCAATGCAATCCCTCTGCTACTCATAGACAGTCAAAGGCTTCTCACAAACCTTCTCCTCTGCCCTCCAAGCCTCTTATTTCCTTGTGCAGTTTCCTTGGGGCCCAATGCTACCACCTATGTGAATTGGTCTTTGCACACACTGTCCCTTCTCTGATCTCAACTGGGTCTCTGTCAGAACTGACATGTATCAGTTATCCATGAGTGAATACACGGTTATATGAAAATAATAGTTGTCACATGCATGTAAGCATCAACAAACTATATCTCATTAATTTAACAACTTGTTAAATTAATCTAACTAAACTTGACTAAGTTAAACTAAGTCAACTGATCCTCTCAATATAGAACTCATCCTTAATTCCTCAATCAGTGGAGCAAGTCAAGGACACATTCCCCAATCAGTGGAGAAATAATTGCATGTTCTGACAAAGACTTCAAGTTTGCTTTTCCTTAATGGAGAATTAATTAATAAATATTCCAAACTGCTGGTAAGACCAAATTCGAATTTACTTCCTATAGATAGACCAGGGACTGCTATAAATAGGAAGGGACCCAAAAATGTTATTTTTAGAAGATGTTATTTTTAGCAGTTTCACCTCTCACCCAAGGTGGCCAAAATGTTCATTGGCCAAACTGCTATTTTTAGAAGTGTTATTTTTAGCAGTTCTATTTTTAGCAATTTCTAAATTTACATTTCTTGTTGCACACTTTTCAACAAAGTTCTACATGGTATCAAAGCTAGCTGATTTGTAGGGAAAATTATACAAAATTCTACATTCTCCTCATCCTGGAAGAATTATGAAGTGCTAACATCTACCAAAAGAAATTGAAAGGAATCAATCCATAACAAAATTTGGACAAAGGCACGAAAAGATATGGTTGTCAAAGACAAATTTTGTTGAAATTCAATTCATTTTGGAATCTAATTAGAAGTTTTTATAGGATGTGGACCTTTTCTATATTGGCACTACAGGCAATGATAATTATAGCATGGCATGGTTTAGGGTCACCAACTGAAATATTCTACGGATATGTCTTTTAGGTGGTTCTAAGAATATTTATAACAATAGCTATTCAGTTCTCTTTATCAAAGTCTTAACATATTTAGTTCTCTAAGCCCCAGTATCTTTTATAACTATTGTTGGGTTTTATTTTAGTTCTCTAGTGATAGTTCTTACAGTGTATATTTTTCTGTATGGTTGATTGTATTTGGTTTTGAGTGGACTTGGAAAATAAATGATACATGAAGTTGTTGTACAACATAATGTCTCTTTGGAAGCAGCCCTAGTTTCACAAGCATTTGTTCAGCTTGGTATGTTAATGGCCTAACCTATGGTGATGGAAATTGGCCTAGAATGAGCATTCTGCACAACCTTAAGTGACTTCATGGTCATGCAACTGCAACTGGACTCAATTTTCTTTACTTTCTCTGTTGGCACAAAGACACATTTTTATCGCCAGGCATTACTTCATGGTTGAAAAAAATACAAAGCTATTATGCATGGTTTTGTTGTCTTTCATGTCAAATTTGCGGATAACTACCACTTTTATTCACACAGTCACTTTGTCAAGGAATTGATTTGATGTTTCTATTTATTGTGTACAATGTCTATGGCCAATCATATCAACACTCTCACATATCTCTTTAATTAGGCCTTCAGTAGAGGCCTACAAATTTCACATATTCTTGTTGGTAGGAAAAAACATTGGTCTTCTACAAGGCCAGAGTAATATGCTTCATTATCATGTGTGTTCATGTGGTATGTTGTTGGGTCTTACATGAATGCAAGTTGTCCACCTAAGTTCAGAAATCTATAGATAGTCAAGTGCAACATTCTTCCTATTTAAGGAATGACATTATTTTCACAAGATTTGCAGGTTCCTACTTTGATAACAATCATGACATGGTATTACCTAATGTTTCAATCTTTGTGATCTCAAAAGTGGTGGTTAAGGAAGATCATGTTCAACTCATTTGAGCAAATCTATCCAATATTTGCATGAAATATCAATATTTTCGTGAAATTGACAATGTTGCACATGCATGATTTGTTGAATGGAGGTGACACTGAAGTAATTTTCTCATGTAAAGTAAGGAGTTAGCAATTGAGATGGGTCGGGGTTAATTTCTAATGTGACTATGTGCATTGAGTATCTCTATAGGGATGAGAGAGGAGGATGTTCTATAAATCAGAAATATAAAGATGTCAAAATTTTGAAAAATGGAAATCTAAAATTCGTACACACATAGGACACTTGTAAAAAAACATAACCCATGAATCAACACCTCTCAAAATTCCATGTTATGGCTTCCATAACCCATGACTCAATACCTCTCAAAATTCCATGTTATGGCTTCTTCTAGTCTCCGCTCGCTACCCTCTTCTCCAACTTCAATTTTATTTTTTTTTAATTTTCCTTCCAATTTTTTATTTGTAAGTGTTCAACTAATAATATACGACACATATTTTTCTCTCATGTGTTGCGCTTCTCATTGCGCCTATGTTTTTTATTTTCCCACTACAAGCAAACAAAATTCTAGTTGTTGTTTTGGGTTTGAGAGATTGGTTTTGTCTCTTGAGACTGCTATGTAGGGCTTTTCATTCTAAGTTGCTATAAAAATATTATCTAAAGCCCTATTTTCATACACTATTTCAACACTCAAATTGGCATACACTGAAATTCCACTCAAAAACCCTAGAGTTCATCTCTGCTGTGAAAGTCATGACAACTCTAGATAGAAAGAAGTACAAGGGAGGAGATATAGTAAGGTTTGAAACTTAGACCCAACAATTAGAGTTTCATTTGAATAAGTCAGTTGCATCAAGTTTTGTCAAAAGATCCAGGGATATAGTGTATAACCCACCAATGAGTTTGCCTTGAATTTCACTGGGTTGGATGTTAAGATCGGAAAGCTAAATTTTCCAATGTCATATTTCACCATCTCAGTTGCTACAAAGATTGATCTTCAAGTAGAGCAGTGGTTCAAGGGCATGCCTCTTGACATAGCCAACTACAAAGATTTCTTGAAACCAAAGTACAAAAACAAGTCGTATGGAGCTATTCTACCAAGATAATACCTACTTGAACCATACAAAAAAACATTTTTAGGTAATACAAAGATACTTTACTTGTGAAGGGAGGTTTGGGAGGATTTATCAGTATCATTTTAGGTTATTGATTCACTTCACAAGAAAGAGCGCTTTGAATCTTCCTTTCTATTTGTTAAGAAGCCTTAGTAAGATGATAGATAAAGTTCAGGGTAAGAAAAGCCAAGTGGATCCCAGTATTTTCCATTTCTCTGTAACTAAGTTGTTGGTGGTAGAATAATTTAACAAGAAAAATCAAACATGGAACGCATTCATAGATTCATCAAAGTTGAAAGCATAGTTACCAACTAGCCGATGGATTAAAAAGGACACACCATCATCTCTGGCAGGAGATGAGAAACTACCAGTTGAAAGTTCAATAAAAAGACCATCAACTTCAGTTGATCCATAACAAAAGAAAAAGGGTAAAGTTGCACTTTTCTCCTAAGGTAGTGAAGGTTCCCAAGAAGCCAATCGCTAGAGCTACTGCAAAGAAACTTCCTTTGGAACACACACTTCAACAACCAATTGCATCTTTAGAGACTATAACATAGGATATTGTTCCAAATGATAAAGAAAAGGAGATTTTAGAATTACAAGAACAACTGAAGAAGGCACACTTTCTTATTGCTCAACTACAACATGACTGTAGGAAATTGAAGAAGTTTGTTTTATAAAGGACACCTAATATTGGTGAAACAAAATAAGTAATAAAAGCATATCAAAAGGGTTTTCAATATTGTCAGCATCATCAAAAGATAATTTATATTGTTCAAAGACCTCATCATTGGTCAAAATTGTGAAGAACAAGTTTCGTTGCGCTTTCATACAAGAGTTTTGCTTTTGCTATAGGTGGAGTTTTGAGAGATGGATGTTTTGTAGAATGAAAAGGGTTTTCTCAAGGGGAATTTGATCATTTCCAGGTTATTTCACACATGCATCAATCATTGAGTAGCTCAAAAAGTGATCAAATATATATGAACCATCAATTCGCCATGCTTTTATGCTTTGTTTCTGCTGAACTAGGAGGTAGTGCAACACCAACACTGTGCTTTCACACAGTCAACCCTTTGACCGTGGAATTCATGTCTAAACTTTATGTAATTAATTTTTATGGTCATAGTTGTTACACTAAAAAATGTCACCATGGCTATGTACAGTTAGTATGGCTCTATCAACAGTCATGCTATCCTCCTGGGCAAGTCTTAAGCCTCTGCTCTCCATGTCAAACTCCAAAAAGAGAGAAAGTCTTTATAAATGTATTTATCTCTGGGTACGCAGGTTCTCTCAACCTTACCTGCGGGTACGCACCCAATGTTCACAAAAACTGCGTCTTTGGACGCTCTGTATGTAAAGGGGCAGGTGCGTCCCCCTGTAAAGGTCAAAATGCGCAAGTTTCATCTTTAAAAATTTACTTGTGGTCATTTCTAGAGCATTCTAGAAGGTTGTTTGATGTGTATTGAGCGCCTCCAGATGGTTCATGTACCCCTACCAAAGAGGAACTTATCCCATCAATAAGGGAGCTATCCCATCCAAAGAGGGGATTATCCCATTGATGGTGGACCTGAATAACTTCCTCCAGACCACTATAAATACAGGCATTGGGCCAGAAGGAGGGGAGGTTGAAAGCTAAACATTTCTAAGGGTAGATGCTACAGGAATTAGGACTCCCATTTAGAAGCTTGTGAGGAGAGATTGTCATCTTTACTTGTTCTATTTGGAAGTGGGTGAGCTTTGTCAAAGTAAATGAGAACTCTTGATGGACCCTGGGAGGGACTTGCACAACACCAAGGCTCAGGTTGTAATTGTTCCTTTTGTTTCCTATTAATGCAAATGAGTCCATTCTTCTCAATAACTTGTTATTTATGAGTTGTTTCATGTACTCCTTGGTCTATGTGTTAAATATGTTTTATTCTATGAGATTATCAAGTGCTATTTAATCGTTTGATTGTTAGTGGATGCAGGTTTCAAAGTGAAGGAGGAGCTCATCCGGATCCGCGGAGCTGGACTGCTACAACAGCGTTGGACTACAGTTAGAATCGAAACACTTGATTTCTTATATAGTAAATGCATGTTTAGAGAAGGATTGCTCTTGTTTGTCTTGTTTGTCACTAGAGAGTCTTAGGCTCCTAGGGAGGTTGATTTGTGTCCGCACTATCAACTCTTTCCGCCTGAAAAAATGGCGACTCTGCTGGGGATTCCATTGATGTGAAAGTCTTTTCCTTTGTATGTAACTTTGCTCTGAGAAAAGTCATTTATTTTCTGGTTTTTGGCTCTGTGACTTTGTTTTTGGGTGGGTTAGCTTAGGGTTAGATTCAATTTAGTTTTCCTTGAATTTTCCAGTAGGACGCACCCTCTGAGTATTGCACAGTGCGTCCCTGGACGCACTGTCGCTGTGTGCACAGAGCGGGCCCGCACCTGTCTTAACGGGTTGCCTGCGTCCCCTGCTAAAATTTAAGAAAATTCCATTTTTTACATTTTTTCTCTTAGATTTTGTTTTTTCTTAGTTTTTACTGCCCAGATCCATTAGTCTCTTGTCAAAGATCTTCACCTGAACTTGTTTCGATAGCATTGAGTGTTTTAGTGGATTTCATAGAAGTTTAAGCCCTAGGGTTTGATTTTTGAGTAGGTCTTGTAGTGACTTTGGCAGTAGAAGTTGTCAAGCCTTAGATCTCTCTGGTTTTGTCAGCATTCTTAGAAGTCAGACCTGTCATAAAGTCTACCTGTGAGAGCAACTTACCTTTGAGTGGTCTCTTTGGCAAATTTCGAAGTGCTTGTTGATTGAGTATTGAATTCCATTTTACAAAAAGAACAAAAAGATTTGAGTTTTGTTTTGACTGGTCTTTTGATTCTGCATTAGCTGGTCCTTGACTTGATTGTGGTCAAGTAAAACAACCTAGAATCATCTTTGTAGGCTCTTGCCTCGTTAGGTTTACTTAGTGTAAATTTCTTTTTGATTTGCTTGTGAGTCAAGTTTTCATAGATTTTATAGTTTTTGAGATTGATTTTCGTTAAAATAGATTTATATGCTTTATTAAATAACAGAAAATACAAAAACATCTCCTTTGAAAAGTTTTGTTTCAAGTAGCTTTGAGGCATTTTGAAAGAAAAAGAGTTTTTCGTGCACGTAAGGAGTGGTCATGTTTGTATGCTTGAAAAGATAAAGAGAATTGTTTCTTTGATTGTCTTTACTAAGAAAGTTGTTTTCTATAAAATTTGCATCTCTCAACTCTCTTAGTTAGGAATTTCATTGAAAGAGGAAAGTAGCGTAAATCATCTTAGGTGCATCTTTGTAGTGGTTTGAGTTGAGTCTACACACCATTGGTTTCACTTCCGCTACCTTTTGTCTTTAAGAAAAACCATAAAATTAACGCTTAAAGTAAAATCAACGTAGTAACTTTTATTTACTAGGGCTCTGAAACACCAATTTAGATCAGGCTAGTGTCTTGGAGTAGGAGAGTAATTAACTCTCCAAGACAACAAAACCAAACAAGTAGCTTATCTTGTGATAGAATAAATCCAATTGTCTCATTTGTACTCTGGGAAAGCTCCTCTTAAAGGAGAAACACGAGCTCGTGTCCGAACCAGTGAGGGGATCAATCCTCCCTCGTTGGGAACGACGCCAGACACGCACGTATTACAAACAGTAAACCTCGGATTAACCATTGTCGAGGAGCCAGGGGTCACTTGTCGGTAAACATTGGATTATTGTCAAGGAACCGGCAAGGGGATTGAGCTTGATACTCTGCCCTTGCGTGCTGTTGGAGTGTAGACTGTTCCCCCAGGTGCATTTGTTGCGGTTGGTAACCTTAGTGACCATTATCTTTAGGATGCTACCGAGGTGACGGTGGAGGGAAGATCCCACTGTACCTGGAGCAGACGTCGGCTAGACTCACTTGGATTTTCCGGGGGGTTCACTTCACTCGAGACGGTTAAAGTGGAGGAACTTGTGCCGGTCTATTCATTAAGTAGGTTGCCGGGGTAACTGTTCCACCCGCCACTTCTGTACTGAATCCGGCGATGTTGGGTTTCATCTCCAACTAGCGTTTTTGGTCTGGAAGGCTACTGTTTGTGCTTGGTTTGACGCCCTAGATTCTTTAGGCGTGTGATTCAAATTTGTTTGGTTCTTTAGCGACTTTAGGTGGTTTGATTTGAGATTTTACTTTGTTTTCGTGTGTAGTAGTTAAAAAGTTTTAGCTGTGGCGGAATTACCGAGACAATCCCGTAGACTTCGGGGCAAGTCACCTGAGATTGTTACCGGAACTGATTTGTTGAGGAAACTCCGTAGATCACAGGGTAGATCTCTTGAAGACGTCCCGGGTCAGTACGAAGGATTGAAGGTCCTTGTAACTCCTCCTAGTGGCAGTAAAGTAGGTTCACCTGAAGAAGGAGAATCTTCCTTGGTAGTCCATCCAGATTACCAAAGTCTAGAGACAGGTTATAATCCCGAAGCTGTTACAGTTTCTGAGCTTGCTGGTAGTTTTTCGTCTACTAGTGATATAGGCGAAGAACCTGAAATATCTGAACCTGTTACTCCGACTTCTAGTGTTCCAGATTCACCAAGGATAGAACGCGTTATCACCGAAAATCTTCCTACTGGTTTGATTGCTATTGAAGAACTTGCTCCAGAGGAAGAAATAGGCGTCTCTAACCTTGAAGATCAACTTACTATTGAGCTCAGGGAGCGTGAATCTATCTTTTACAGTCCTCCTAGAAGTACTACTTGGTACCTTTCGTTAACTAATTATTTAGACAACTCAGGGATAGGTTTTTCTCCACCTCGTACTCCTTTTCCACCAGGAGGTATTTATACTCCTGTAAATATGTCTGGTCAGTCATCCGTGTTTACTCAAACTCCTGAATCTTTCTTACACGGCGGTCCTTCTGTTCCCACTGGGTATCAGTCGCTTTCTGGTACCTTTGCGGGGGCATCTCCTCAACCCGTCGATCATGGGTTATTAGCTGGAAACAATGGTAATAGACCATTGGGTGTAGGGGACATTTACATGATGTCAGGATCAGTTCCTGTTTCTCAACCTCAAGGTGGCCAATTACCGCCTGGGGGGCAGCCTCAATTAACGCCTGGGGGGCAACCTCAAGGTACACAAATTGTGTCTGGGGGGCAACCTCAAGGCCAGTATGTACCTATGGTACAATACATGCCTCAAGGTCAACCCCAGCCTCAATATGTACCCCAAGGTCAACCTCAGTATCAATATCAACCTCAAGGGTATCAACCTCAAGGGTATCAACCCCAAGGTCAAGGTCAACCCCAGTATCAGTATTTACCCCAAGGTTATCAACCTCAAGGTCAATACTCGAGTCAAGGTTATCAACCACCTCAGGGTCAGTCTTATGTTCAAGGTCCGGGAAATGTACCTTTCAATTATCAACCGTATCCTCAACCTGTTATGGGTCAATACCCCGGAATGATAGTGTGGGATCCATCCCAAGGTCAATAGGTGTTGCAGCCAAGTATACAGTTGGTACCTCAAGCTGGACAACCCATAGTTTCTGGTTCACCCCAGCAACTGCAACCTGTCCAGTCAAATGTTCAAACTTCTGTAACTTCGGTAGTTACTCAGCCGCCAATTGCACCTAGTACTCCATCTCAAACGGCTGCTGCAACTACCGCTACATCTACCGCACTTACTTCTGGAGTATCGACAGCTCCGGTTTCTACTGTCTCTGCAACCACTCCTCAGGCATCTTTACCGTTGTCTGGATCTACGATTCAAACCACGGTCCAAATGCCTATAGGTCAGCCTGGTATAAGTACGGTTGTCACTACTCAACCTTAATTTGTTCAACAACCGTACCAGGGACAGTACCAACAAGGGCAAGCTGTCCAACAGCCGGTTTACTAGTATCAACCGTATCCTGGGTACACTTATCAACAACCTCAACAACCCCAGTACGGTCCGGTTAATCCTGGTTTTCCGGGAGGATATAATATCCCTAATGCGATTCCTGTTCCTAGTTATCCTGGATATCCTCCTCCTGGGGCTGGTGTCATGACTCAGAGTTTTAGAGATCCTAACCGGCAATTACCGTTTATCGCAACTTTGGATTTACCAGACTTGACGTGCCTAACGAATGATCCAATTCAATATCTTCAGTTCTGGCCGCCAATGCCAAATAAGTTGCCCAGTGATATACCCAAGTTCGAAGGTAAGCCTGGAGAGGATCCGTCGAACCATGTGATGACTTACCACCTCTGGTGTGCTTCAAATTCTATCTCGGATGATTCGATCCGCTTACGTCTTTTCCAGCGTACACTCATTGGTCTCGCGGCCAAGTGGTACATTGAGTTGCCACGGGCCTCTTTTTACAATTTTAGCCAGTTAGCCACCTCGTTCTTAACTCACTTTCAGTTACCGGTCAGATACGATAACGGCACGGAATTATTAACTTCACTAAAACAATCGACGTCCACGTATATTTCTGATCACATTCATGAGTGGAGACGTCGAAGGAGGTTAGTGAAAGTTTTTATTCCGGACCAAATCTTAGCTGAATGGTTTGTTAAATCATTATTACCGAAGATTACTGAAGATGTAGCTAAGGCCGGAGTAGTTACTGAGGAGCAAGTCATTGCTCAGGCGCAGTACCCGAATCTGATAATCTTCGATCTAGAAAATAGTACACCGCGTCTACCCCATCAAATGGCTTTCCAAATTCCAGTGATAGTCAAAAACAGGCCTATTCATCGGACTGTGATTGATGAGGGAGCTTCTACGTGTATTATGTCGATTCAGTGTTGGAGATCGCTTGGTTCTCCTTCGCTGAACCAATCCCCGACCATCCTTAAGGCCTTTGATGGCCGTGGGTTTCGTCCGTTTGGTATTCTACAGGAATTGCCTATAGGGGTAGAAGGTAAAACCGTTAGTCTGGATGTGGAAGTGGTTGATGCCCCTCTAGACTACAACCTTCTTTTGGGTCGAAGTTGGTCATATGCTATGACAGCGGTCGTTTCTTCGGTCTTCAGAGTAATAAAGTTTCCACATAACGGTAAGATCGTGACAATTGATCAGCTGACATACTTTTCATCCGACCCAGCCTCTTTAGAGAGTATCCAGCATGTCGGTAAGACGACAATCCCTTATAGGGACGTTGGCGTCGGTTTAGTTAAAGATTCCGGTTTACTGGGAACTTTTCCTTTCCCTCCAATCAACGCAGACCCTTCATTTGCATCAATTCATATGATTACATCAGACAACATTATTTATGATGATCCTTGGATCGTCCCATCTGAATCTAAGATAGACTCATTCGGTGATGCTATGCCCTTGAGTCCATATGAAATTGCTTATGAAGCTGTCATGCCTTTTACCGACTCGCCTTCAACCGAAATCGACCAAATTTGGTCAGTGAAGAGTCACTTTTCACATCAACCTTAGAACGGATAGCGTTTCCCGAAGTCGTGTCATCTGACGAGCAACTTCGCGAAATCCTAAGTGTAGACGATCTACCATGGGAAGATCTTCATCATAGATCTTCGTTTTTACCTGAGGATGATGCTTTTGAAAATGATTTTTCATCTATCTTTACCACCGAATATGTCAAAGACGCTCAGAATCCAATGAAACATTCTGATTCAGAGTTGAATTTGGGGAATATTTCTCGCACTATTCCCATTGACATTTCAGTGAAGCCCGGAATTGAGGAAAACATTCATATAGGTGCCTCATGTACAGCAGATGAAATTCAAACCTACAAGGCCCTATTCCAAGAATTCCGCGATGTGTTTGCCTGGTCTTACGAGGAAATGCCGGGAATCGACCCTGCCATTGTTGTTCATGAAATAAAGACCTACCCGGACACTAAACCCGTCCGGCAACGGTTGCGTCAGATTCACCCTCGGAAAGCGGCTGCGATTAAAGCAGAAGTCGAGAAGCTGTTGAAAGCAGGTTTCATTTATCCAATCCCGTTAACGGATTGGGTATCGAATATTGTTCCGGTTAACAAGAAACAAGGAACAATAAGAATCTGTATCGATTATAGGGATATAAATCGAGCTTGTCCAAAAGACAACTATCCAACGCCTTATATCGATCAAATAATTGATGATTGTGCCGGAAGTGAAATGTTTTCCTTTATGGATGGTTTTTCGGGCTATAATCAAATCAATATTCTACCTGCCGATCAACCAAAAACGGCATTCATTTGTCCATGGGGGACATTTGCTTACTGCAAATTACCTTTTGGGCTTAAGAATGCCGGAGCTACTTTTCAACGGGCAATGTCTTACGCATTTCATGACATCAAGCACATTGTGCAACCGTACCTCGATGATTTGCCTGCTCATTCTTTACATCGAGCTGATCACCTTGTCCACTTACGAGCAATCTTTATGAGGTGTAGGCATTATCGTATTCGGTTGAATCCACACAAGTGTGTTTTCTGTATAGAAGCGGGTCGATTGCTGGGATTTGTTGTTTCAAAAGCCGGCATTCGCGTCGATCCCTCGAAGGTCGAAGCCATCATCAAATTGCCTCCTCCTTCGAGTTTGCGCCAACTCCAAAGTTTGCAAGGGAAAGCAAACTTTTTACGCCGATTCATTCCAAACTACGCCGAGGTCACTAAAGGTTTTACACGGTTGTTGAAACAGAACGCTCAATTCTTTTGGGACGAGATTGCCCAACAATCTTTTGATGCACTTAAGCACGCGTTGACCCATGCACCGTTGTTGCATCCTCCCAACTACAACCAAGACTACTTCTTATACCTCGCAGCTTCACATTTCACTATTGGAATGGTGTTAGTTCAAGAAGATGAATTCGGAGCGGAACATGTGATATATTATCTTAGTAGGACATTAAACCCCACTGAGCTAAAATATTCGCATGTGGAGAAATTGGCCCTGGCAGCCGTTCAAGCTGTCCAGCGTTTTCGTCACTACATTCTTCTTCGTAAAACTACAGTTATTTCGGATTGCAACCCTATGATTTATATTTTGACAAAACAACTGCTAGGGGGCAAGTACTCTAAATGGATCGTTATCCTGCAAGAGTTTGACTTGGAGTTTGAGAAGTCCAAGTCTAAGAAATCCTTAGTTTTTGCGGAATTGATGTGTGATTTCCCGCGTACTGACATAGAAACTGTGGCAGAGCAGTCCATTGCGGACGAATCTTTGTTTCTTATCAGTACTTTAGATCCGTGGTACGGAGATATAATCATCTATCTCCAAACCCAAACCTTTCGGCCTGAAGCTTCAAAGTCGGAACGTCGAAAAATTCGGTTTCAATCCCAGCAATACAAGATTATTGGAGATACACTTTATCGCCGGGGGGCAGACTTAGTTTTTCGACGTTGTTTAACTCACGAAGAGGCTGAGAGGGTTTTGAATGATTGTCACTCTGGAGCATGTGGCGGTCATATGTCTGGGTATGCCACAGCTCAAAAGGTGTTGCGCGCTGGCTATTTCTAGCCGTCCATGTTTAAAGATTGTATCATTGCGGTCCGGAAGTGCCACAACTGTCAAGTGTTTGATCGCAAGATGCGCGCACCACCTGCTCCTCTCCATCCTATAATTGCTGTTGGTCCTTTCGCCAAATGGGGTATCGATTTTATTACTTGTAACCCTCACTCGGCCGGGGGGCATGCGTATATCATCCTCGCGGTTGATTATTTTACTAAATGGGCCGAGGCGATGCCTACATTCGACGCAAGCGGCAAAACAGCTGCAGTTTTCGTATTCAATCATATTATAACTAGGTTTGGTGTCCCACAAGCGATTATCACTGACCATGGGAGCTATTTTCGAAACATCATGATGACTGAGCTTACAAGCTAGCTTGGTTTGCGCCACGATAGCTCTACTCCTTATTATCCGCAAGCCAACGGTTTGGTTGAGTCTATCAACAAAGTTCTGGTTATCATGATCCGACGAACCATTGGTATTCATCGGTCGAATTGGCACAACATGTTATTTTCAGCGCTATGGGCATACCGAACCTCAGTGAAAACTTCAACAGGGTTCACTCCTTTCCAGCTAGTTTATGGCTTGGAAGCTGTGTTACCCATTGAATGCGAAATCCCATCACTTCAAATGGCTGTCGAATTACTCCCAGCTACTTCCGAAGAGGAGAAACGTTTATTATACTTAGCTCAGTTAGATGAGACTCGACGTAACGCTGCATTGGCAATCGAGACTCACGCGAAGCGAATGAAAGCTCAGTATGATAGAAATGTGACCCCTCGAAGTTTTTCGGAGGGAGACCTAGTGCTATTATATGATCAAGCTAACGATAAGCTAGGTGCTGGAAAGTTCGTTCCTATGTGGCATGGACCCTACATTGTAAAGCGAAAGCTAGCAAAAGGGGCTTATGAGCTGGTAGATTTTGATGGGGACTCTTTGGGTAAACCCAGAAATGGACTTTACCTAAAGAGGTATTATGCTTAAATGGTGGGTATGGAGAATTTTTAGTTAGGTTAGGCTTTCTTTCTAGCTAGTGTGTTTGTTAGTTTGGTTAGTGTGCTTAGCTTAGAGAGTGTGTTTTTCGTCGTTATTCTGGCTTATCTTGGTTTCACTCTTAATATTGCAGATGTCGACGCCTCTCCAAACATACATCGGATTTGCTGATGGTGCTTGTCGTAGTACACGGAATATCTCTTCCGCAGCTTGGGTTATCTATTCGCCCTCTGACGAGTTAGTTTCTATGCATGGGGTAAGCCTCGGTCAAACAACGAACAACATTGCAGAATACAGTGCAGTGGTTGAATTATTATCCGAATCTATTTCATTTGGAATTCGACGTTTGATAGTGAGGTTAGATTCTGAACTTGTTGTATTACAGCTTAATAGAGTATATGCCATTAGAAATCCTGTGTTATTAAGGTTATTTTTGAGAGTGCGTCTCTTGGAACGTGAATTTGATTACATTGAATATCAGCATATTCCAAGGTCTTTAAATACATTAGCAGATGCAATTGCTTCTCGAATGTTGGACAGACATTTACGATAATCATGCAAGTAAATTTAAAAACATTTCATCACATATGTTAAACAAGATAAGCCGGTAATAATGATATATATATATATAGATAGGAGTGTGTCAAAAATATACATCGTCTTCGATCATAGGTTGAAAAACACCTTATGATCGGCAAAAATGATAAGTACAAAAAGCCAAAAATGTCATATGTGTCTACAAAGGTGACTAGCCAATCACGGGTGGTGCTCTCTATACGACACCACTGCATGGGCTACCTTACACAAAAACCTCCTAAACGGTCCAGGGACTGCGACTACATAGCACTGAAGTCTGATAGGAATATCATCTATGGTAGTCTCAGGTATATCCACCGTCAGACGCTCTAGATCCTGCTCCAACTCAGCTAGCGACTCTGCAGCCGCGTCTTGTGGGGCCGGTACCGGTGCAACTGGATGTCTCCTCTCAAAAGGCCGGAGGTTGGCTGGGCGCTGTGGACCAACATCTGCATTTTGAAAATTTTTACTGTCAGTTTTGAGACGATATATATAAAAAACAAAAAAAATATATAATTTGAAAACTTGTGAAAAATAAAGTACCTCTGTCATCCCATTGTTCTCCCGGTGGAAGAACCATGTCCAGATCACCTCGAAAATCTACTCCGGCATACGGAAAGTCCTGGATCGCAAAAACCTGGTCCTCTAACCAGTGAAAATAACTAGCAGGGAATCGAACAACTGCCGCGCCCTCGTCAGGATGCCGGGCCATCACCGTAACCCATCGTATCAGCTTTGGCTCCCGAGGACCCAAGATATCAACAGTGAGATGCTGAGGGATTAGCATCGAAACTCTCTCTAAGGCAAAGCTCACAACTAGAGGCCCATATCCAAAGGTCTTCAGTTGTCCGTTCTTTGCCCTAGTCAGTTGGGCCTTCATATTGGCCGACACAGCATCGCACCAGTTGAAGATGGTACCTCGGAAACAGTCAATCGCCATCCGCATTTGGGACCCGGTGGCAATATGTAAAGCGGCTGCACCGCAAATTCTGGTAACCGTGAAAGCTATCACCTTGAGTTCACGCAGAGAGATGTGTTTGATTTCTACGCCTTTCGCATGGTGTGCATTGGGTATGCACCAATCTGCCCGGAGACTAGCAAGGGATTGGCCACCCGGCCTAGTCCCGGCTAGATTGAGTTGCTCGCCCCTATTGGGCAAGCCAGTGAGAAAGTATATGTCAGAGGGCTCTATCTCGAGCTGGTGTCCTCCGATGTAAAAGCATTGCTCATGAATGTTCCATCTCTCAACCAGCCACTCCAAGAATCTTACCTGAGCCCTCATGCCAGGTATGGCCCAGTATTTATATAGTCCGCATGCTTTTAGGGCATCAATGGAAGGTTGATGATTAATTGCGGCTAAATCAACGTCCTCGTGCTCTCTTTCTCTCCAATCCAACATGGTGAGTGCCCTACACACCAAGAAACAAAGATTAGAATTAGTTTGGGGAAATTCAGATGGTTCTTTTTGGGGTTTGGGGTTTCAAATTCCGCCTTTCGCGGGGGACGCACCCCACGTTTAGGACACAGAGCGTCGGGACGCAGCTGACCTGAAGGTGGGCTGCGTCCCCCGACCTTTTTCCTGTGTGGGAACAAGTCGGGGGACGCAGGTTACCCTTAGGGCACCTGCGTACCCCGCAGAGCGATTTTTGAAACCCAAAACCCCCCAAAAATCAAAACTAAAACCTAAAACAAACTTTTAATCGGATGAAATTGAAGAGGAGGATGTTTTGAAATACCTGGAAGAGACGACGTTCGATTCTAACGGTCGGATTCTCCGCAACGACCACGGGAAGTTTCTTGCCAAAAACCCTTTTCTCAACCTCAACAGTAAAATGGTAAAAATGACATGGTAAAAAGTCTTTTTATAGGTTTTTTGGATGAATGAATGCTAGGTTTGTTTATTTTTCACCATGGAAGGATATTTTTCAATGTATTTTTGCCTATCTTAAACAGGTATGAGTAATGTGTCGTTTTTGTGCAGGACAAAGGGATTTAGAGGGAAAATTGTCATTTTTCACGAACCAAAATATCAGAGTCATCTTTTAAGCCCTTTTCTGACTCCTAAAATATGAAAAGATTGCCGAGCATTTCTTTTACACTCGTTAAAACGGAATTAAAAGACGGTCCCCTTATAGCCCTTTTCTGACCGTAAAAACAAGAAAAGATTGCCGGGTTTTTGTCATTTCAAACTCGATACTGGAAATAAAACGACGTGTCCTTGATCGCTTTTTACTTTTCAGGTCAGTGGCACTAATTATGAAAGTACTCCTTGGTCGCAAGATCAAGCGGTTCCCCCAGGTATTATTTTATACTTTTTCGGGCTTGAGGGACACAAATCTACGAAAAAGTTCAACTTGGAGTCTTCTTAAGTTTTTCAAACTCTCTAAAATTGAAAAACGCCGAGTTTCTCCTATACTGGGCTCGTTAAAATTTCACAGTAAAGGACCTGTTCAATTACAAACAGGAACGAACCACTCCTTCCTAGGGTTCGAATCAAAACTAGGTTGGACTCATCCGAAGGATGAGCTTATAATCAAGCATATGTTATCCTCCTCAAGCTTGTTAAAAATAAAGAGGTACTTGCCAGAAATGGTGGGGGAAAAGAGAGAAGAATGAGCCTATTTGTTATCCTTTGTCTCAGAAGAAACTTTATTACCACTCTTGAACACGACACTTTTCATTCACCTGGGTTGGGAAATCTTTTACCTCACAGTTGATCAAACCACATTGAAAGTCTTCAGCCGGGTTCCGGGGATTAACTTTGAGTCATTCATCACCAAGCCATTTGTTGTGTCGTTATGTGTTCAAGAGGTCTGCAAGCAAAACTTTCATCTGCAAAATACTTGTCAACCATTTGACCATCCCTGAGTCAGTCCTTACAGCAACATTTCTTCAACTTGAACAATGATTTCGTGTTGTGGGCTTGCCTGCAACGGGTCGCTTTCTATCGACATCAGCACATTATCTAGAGAGATGACTTAGAAATCGTCAGTGCCTTGAAGTCTGCATGCATCAATGGCAGGTTTCTCGCCTTTGACGTCAGTTTACATCATTGACTTTCGATCGAAGGATTCCGTGAAATGTTCGACATCAACTCATTCATTCACATCTCATGGATTGTACTGGGTACTTTGAGAACCATTGACATTACTGGTGGTCTCTTTCACACTTGTTAACAGTTTACATCATCGACTGGTAATCGAGTGGTTTCTACCATGTTCGACATCAACTCATTTATTTGCATGGCTAGAATCGTACCAATTCGGGAAGCAGAAATGAAGACCCTGGATCTAGTTTCCACCATCCAGGTTGCGAGGAGTTTTGTATTCATTATCTAAGTAGACTAATCATAAACAGATGGCTGCGCCCATACTCTGTCTACAAAAGTCTATGATTATGATGTACTGCAAGATCATTCCTGTATCAGAGTAGTTAGTCAGTTAGTTAAAGTTTTGATCTGAGTATGGGAATGCCTACCTCAGTGATGATATAATCTTATACATGTATTTTGTGTTGAAAATTGCAGGTTCTAACCAGGCTCTGCACGAGATAATCCTTGAAATGATAAAGCGCTTCACCCTTCCTAGATTTACAAAACCCTAATCTACTACAGGCTTCGCACTTTAGGGGGCAATCTGTTACACTAAAAAATGTCACCATGGCTATGTACAGTTAGTATGGCTCTATCAACAGTCATGCTATCCTCCTGGGCAAGTCTTAAGCCTCTTCTCTCCATGTCAAACTCCAAAAAGAGAGAAAGTCTTTATAAATGTATTTATCTCTGGGTACGCAGGTTCTCTCAACCTTACCTGCGGGTACGCACCCAATGTTCACAAAAACTGCGTCTTTGGACGCTCTGTATGTAAAGGGGCAGGTGCGTCCCCCTGTAAAGGTCAAAATGCGCAAGTTTCATCTTCAAAAAGTTACTTGTGGTCATTTCTAGAGCATTCTAGAAGGTTGTTCGACGTGTATTGAGCGCCTCCAGATGGTTCATGTACCCCTACCAAAGAGGAACTTATCCCATCAATAAGGGAGATATCCCATCCAAAGAGGGGATTATCCCATTGATGGTGGACCTGAATAACTTCCTCCAGACCACTATAAATACAGGCATTGGGCCAGAAGGAGGGGAGGTTGAAAGCTAAACATTTCTAAGGGTAGATGCTGCAGGAATTAGGACTCCCATTTAGAAGCTTGTGAGGAGAGATTGTCATCTTTACTTGTTCTATTTGGAAGTGGGTGAGCTTTGTCAAAGTAAAGGAGAACTCTTGATGGACCCTGGGAGGGACTTGCACAACACCAAGGCTCAGGTTGTAATTGTTCCTTTTGTTTCCTATTAATGCAAATGAGTCCATTCTTCTCAATAACTTGTTATTTATGAGTTGTTTCATGTACTCCTTGGTCTATGTGTTAAATATGTTTTATTCTATGAGATTATCAAGTGCTATTTAATCGTTTGATTGTTAGTGGATGCAGGTTTCAAAGTGAAGGAGGAGCTCATCCGGATCCGCGGAGCTGGACTGCTACAACAGCGTTGGACTACAGGTAGAATCGAAACACTTGATTTCTTATATAGTAAATGCATGTTTAGAGAAGGATTGCTCTTGTTTGTCTTGTTTGTCACTAGAGAGTCTTAGGCTCCTAGGGAGGTTGATTTGTGTCCGCACTATCGACTCTTTCCGCCTGACAATAGTTAATGTTTTGAGATGTCTATGAAATTTGAAACTCGATTTAGGCTTGGTATTTAATGTAAATTTGTTTGAAAATGCCTTATTCAAAGTAGTTCCTAGTTTTTAGAAAAGCAGCTCTATATTCGCTACAGTAGGCAGAAACATAAATCCTTTTAGGGAATTTGGTTCACAGAGGTGGAAATTGATTTTTTTGATCTATTTATAATTTTATTTTGATGAAGAAATGGTTGGTCGAGGGTAGGAGAAGAAACAGTTTGTGCATTGTATTTTTCTGATATTTTCTAGTGAATGAAAAAGAGTGAGGTGTGACTTTACAGGGATTCCTATGTCAACCCCTAATGGTGATGTGATTTCTTATGTTGTAGGTTTTTTCTCTTGTCATTTCCATGCTTTGAATGTATTTCTTCATGTTTGGCTAAACAAGGATTTATCTAAGAACTCAGTATCGAAGTGCTCTAATATAGTTTGGTTAACAATTTATGTTTTCTTCTTAAGCGACATTTAGAATTCATCCTTCGTGCTCTCTCTATATATATTTTTTCCCAAGGAAAAATCGTAAATTTCATTATGTAAAATATTAACAATTACATGTTGTAGACGGTGCAAAAGGATCATATGTCAAAACCTGCTACATTACCACATATTGAATATTGTCTATGATTGATTGTTACATGATAGTAACTAATAAACTGACATGATATAAATAAACAAATACATGGATCTATGTACCAGCACAAAATAAACAAAAATGCAATGAGGATCTCCATCTATGATCTACAAAAAATCAGGGCACTGTTTCCCCCTGTGCATGATGATTTATGAAAGGCCTATGGAAATGCTAATAGAAGTCATGTACATTCTGCTCCTGTATCAACCAATAACCAAGAGGTTGTTGTGTTTCTTCCATGGAAAGGTTGTTGGAAAGTTGGTTCGTCTCCCTGTAGATATGACGACATGATATATATTCAAAATGTGATTTTAAACAAATAATTTCATCCAACATATTCCTGAGTTTGTGCATGTGGCATTTAGATTGTTGATTGAACTAGTTAATGAAAAGCTTGGAATCGCCAAAGATCTAAAGTTGTCGGCATCCTTTCTCAAGGGAAAAAGTAAGAATATGTATGAGAATGTTAGTTCTAAAAAACTATTTGTGCCTCTCCCTAATCCCATCCTCATCTTATAGTAATGATTGAGATTATCTGTATTTCGTTTCCACCATTCCTCTGCTCACCCTTCTACCTTGCCCCTATCAAAATATCCCTCATTCCTTCATCCTCTCACTAGAAAAACAATCAACTTTATATGACTATATGCCTAATGGATTTTCCTTCTACCATACCAGCAAAGTTTTAAATCTATACCTCTGATTTTTAAAACCTAACCTAAACCTTAAGTGACTGAACATTTGGACAAAGAGAGATCTCTCAGAACTAGAAGGGCTAGATTCCGGTTTCAAAGTGGTTTTTGGTTACCTTTGGGTTCCTCTCCTCATCCTGGAGGAATTAAAAAGTGCTAACATCTAAGTGGTTTTTGGACAAAGAGAGATCTAAGTGACTGAACATTTGGACAAAGAGAGATCTATCAGAACTAGAAGGGCTAGATTCCAGTTTCAAAGTGGTTTTTGGTTACCTTTGGGTTCCTGTCCTCATCTTGGAGGAATTACAAATTGTTAACATCTACCAAAAGAAATTGAAAGGAATCAATTCGTAACAAAAGTTGGACAAAGGCACGGAAAGATATGGTTGTCAAAGACAAATTTTGTTGTAATTCAATTCATTTTGGAATCTAATTAGAAGTTTTGATAGGATGTGGACCTTTTCTATATTGTCACTACAGGCAATGATAATTATACATGGCATGGTTTAGGTTCGCCAATTAAAATATATACATGGCATGGTTTAGGTTCGCCAATTTTAATATTCTATGGATATGTCTTTCAGGTGGTTCTAAATATATTTATAACAATAGCTATTCAGTTCTCTTTATCAAAGTCTTGAGATATTTATTTCTCTAGTGATAGTTCTTACAGTGTATATTTTTCAATATGGTTGATTGTATTTTGTTTTGAGTGGACTTGGAAAATAAATGTTACATGAAGTTGTTGTACAACATAATGTCTATCTCGAAGTAGCCCTAGTTTCACAAGCATTTGTTTAGCTCGGTATGTTAATGACCTAACCTATGGTGATGGAAATTCTTTACTTTCTCTGTTGGCACAAAGACACATACTTCATGGTTGAAAAAAATACAAATCTATTATGCATGGTGGTTGAAAAAAATACAAAGCTATTATGCATGGTTTTGTTGTCTTTCATGTCAAGTTTGCAGATAACTACCACTTTTACACAGTCACTTTGTCAAAGGAATTGATTTGATGTTTCTATTTATTGCGTACAATGTCTATAGCCAATCATATCATAACACTCTCACATATCTCTTAATCACTTTTTCCATGTGGTTTATGGTCCGGACGTGGCTATTTGCACCTTTCCTATTTAATCTTTCTGGATTTGAGTGGCAAAAAATTGTGGATGATTGGACAGATTGGAACAAGTGGATCAATAGTCATGGAGGTATTTGTTTGCCACATTAAAAGAGTTGGGAATCCTGGTGGGATGATGAACAAGAGCATCTCAAATATTCAGGCTTGTGGGGACGGATTTGGCGAATCTTGTTATCACTAAGATTTTTCATCTTCCAATATGGAATTGTTTATCACTTCAACATTACACATGGCAACAAAAATGTTATGGTATATGGATGATCTTGGTTTTCCATTGCCATTGTTTTAGGGGTATTGCAGACTGTAGCAATGGGTAGAGGTTCAGTGCAAACTCATGTTCTGACTTTTGAAGGGGCTTATATTCATTAGTTTTGTTTCTATTCTAATTATTCTCATAGTTGTTCGCGACTTAACTATAATAGATTTGTTTGCATGTTTCCTTGCATTCATGCATATTTGATGGGCCTTGCTGCAGATTGCACAAGCCTGTAACTATAATAGACTTGTTTGCATGTTTCCTTGCATTCATGCATATTTGATGGGCCTTGCTGCAGATTGCACAAGCCTATAGGCCACCATTTTTTCAGTGCACTAGGATTTTGGGGTATTTTCATTCCCTTTCTCGTGATTATGAATATGTAATGAGACTCATAATTTTTACACCAATTGCTATATTGGCTTGGTTTCTATTTGTATGAGTTCCAGACCCATTTTCTCTTCCAATTAGGCCTTCAATAGAGGCCTACAAACGCACTGGGATTTTGGGGTATTTTCATTCCCTTGCTCATGATTATGAATATGTAATGAGACTCATAATTTTTACACCAATTGCTATATTGGCTTGGTTTCTATTTGTATATGAGTTCCAGACCCATTTTCTCTTCCAATTAGGCCTTCAATAGAGGCCTACAAATTTCATGTACTCTTGTTGGTAGGAAAAACATTGGTCTTCCACAAGGACGAAGTAATATGCTTCATTATCATGTATGTTCATATGGTACGTTGCTGGGCCTTGTTGGTAGGAAAAGACATTGGTCTTCCACAAGGACAAAGTAATATGCTTCATTATAATGTATGTTCATACGGCTTGTTAATGCTTCATTATCATGTATGTTCATATGCTGGGCCTTGTTGGTAGGAAAAGACATTGGTCTTCCACAAGGACAAAGTAATATGCTTCATTATAATGTATGTTCATACGGCTTGTTAATGCTTCATTATCATGTATGTTCATATGGTACGTTGCTGGGTCTTGTTGGTAGGAAAAAACATTGGACTTCCACAGGGACAAAGTAATATGCTTCATTATCATGTATGTTCATATGGTACATTGCTAGGTCTTCTTTATCATGAATGCAGGTTGTCCACCTAAGTTGAGAAATCTATAGATAGTCAAGTGCAACATTCTTCCTATTTAAGGAATGACATTATCTTCACAAGATTTGTCCACCTAAGTTGAGAAATCTATAGATAGTCAAGTGCAACGTTCTTCCTATTTAAGGAATGACATTATCTTCACAAGATTTGTAGGTTCCTGCTTTGATAACAATCATGACATGGTATTACCTAATGTTGCAATCTTTGTGATCTCAAAAGTGGTGGTTAAGGAAGATCATGTTCAACTCATTTGAGCAAATCTATCCAATATTTGCATGAAATATGATATTTTCGAATGTACTAAAGTCATTTTCTCATGTAAAGTAAGGAGTTATCAATTGAAATGTAATAATACGATTGTGTGCATCCAATATCTCTTCTCATGTAAAGTAAGGAGTTAGCAATTGAGATGTAATATCATGGGTCACGGTTAATTTCTAATGCGATTGTGTGCATCCAGTATCTCTTCTCATCTAAAGTAAAGTAAGGCTAAGGCGTTAGCAATTGAGATGTAACACAATCTAGTATCTCTTCTCATGTAAAGTAAGGCTAAGGCGTTAGCAATTGAGATGTAATATCTTCTCATGTAAAGTAAAGTAAGGCTAAGGCGTTAGCAATTGAGATGTAACACAATCCAGTATCTCTTGTCATGTAAAGTAAGGCTAAGCCATTAGCAATTGAGATGTAATATCATGGGTCACAATTGAGTTGTGTTATCTCTTCTCATGTAAAGTAAAGTAAGGCTAAGGCGTTAGCAATTGAGATGTAACACAATCCAGTATCTCTTCTCATGTAAAGTAAGGCGAAGGCGTTAGCAATTGAGATGTAATATCATGGGTCACAATTGAGATGTAACACAATCTAGTATCTCTTCTCATGTAAAGTAAGGCTAAGGTGTTAGCAATTGAGATGTAATATCATGGGTCACAATTTGAGATGGGGTCACAATTGAGATGTAACACAATCCAGTATCTCTTCTCATTGAGATGCAATATCATGGGTCACAATTGAGATGTAACACAATCCATTTCTAATGCGATTGTGTGCATCCAGTATCTCTTCTCATGTAGGCATTAGCAATTGAGAATTAAGATGTAATATCATGGGTCATGGTTAATTTCTAATGCGAGTATCTCTTCTCATGTAGGCATTAGCAATTGAGAATTAAGATTTAATCTCTTCTCATGTAGGCATTAGCAATTGAGAATTAAGATGTAATATCATGGGTCACGGTTAATTTCTAATGCGAGTATCTCTTCTCATGTAGGCATTAGCAATTGAGAATTAAGATGTAATATCATGGGTCACGGTTAATTTCTAATGCGATTGTGTGCATCCAGTATCTCTTCTCATGTTCTCATGTAAAGTAATCATGTAGGCATTAGCAATTGAGAATTGAGATGTAATATCATGGGTCACGGTTAATTTCTAATTAATTTCTAATTCGTACACACATAAGACACTTGTAAAAAACATAACCCATGACTCAACATTTGAACACTACAAGAAACATGAACCTATAAATAAAAAATACAGAAATATCAAAATTTTGAAAAATAAATGGAAAAAATACAAAATGTCAAAATTTTGAAAAAAGAAATCTAAAATTAGTACACATAGGACACTTGTAAAAAACATAACCCATGACTCAACATTTGAACACTACAAGAAACACGAACCTCTCAAAATTCCATGTTATGGCTTCTTCTTTAAGCTCGTTGCCCTCTTCTCCAACTTCAAAAATTTTGCCGAAAGGAAATCCCTACGAATGATTCTCACAATGAACAAGCAAGACTCGAATTTATGGGATAAATATCAACCTCGAGCACACGAAATTACAAGCGAGGAAGAAGAATTTTTTATTTGTAAGGACTTGATAATCTTCATCAATTTGAATCCCTATGAATGATTCTCACAAAAACAAAAAACTCCCCTCTTCCATGACATGGTCAAATGCTTTTACCCTTGAAGTTATACGATAGCGAAAATGAGATATGATTAACCCTGAGCACGAATTTTTCTGAAAAATTTAAATTTGAACCTCTGAAAAATCCATAACAGACAAAAGAAAATGGAAGATTACAGAAGCACCACATGGAAGGCAAACATTTATTTATTCTTATTCACGAGCAGTGTAATATCATTCCATCACAACATCCATTTATGCTCTTACAGATACGAAGTAGAGAAAGCAAGTTAATCCAGCGGGTCAGGTTCGGACCATGCCTCACTCTCAGCTTCTGACTCTACCTCACTCTCGGCTTCTGACCATGCCTCACCCTTAGGTTCTGCCCATGCCTCACTCTCAGGTTCTGCTTCAGCCTCACCCTCTGCCTCAGCCTCAGCCTCAGCCTCAGGTTCTTTGTCGCTGAAGTTGGGATCGTGCTCATCTATGGCGGCTGGGAAATAATCATCGATCGCCTCCGCCTCCTGTGTGTGGGGTCCTTTCCACGTGTACTTACCGCCGTGCCCTGATTTCGTAGGAAGCCCCTGGTAACCCGATCCAGTATGTCGCGGGGGGCGTACATAACCTTTCTCAATCAACTTATGCTGCCGTACATACAGTGGCGGAGTCTTTTTACGGCGGGGGAAAAGTTTATCCCGCTTTTTCCATGGTAACTCGGCCAACCCACTATTTGGCTTTGCCTTTTGCTTTGCCTCAAAATTTGCCTTGGCCTTTGCCTTTGCCTCGCTTCGCTCAATAATATCTCTTCTTTCCCTTACCCGGGTGACCCTGTTTATATTAGACATTCTCCCACAGGGTGCAGACGGACAGTTGAATTGGGAAAGAAATCAATTCAACTCCTGAATGTTTGTGTAGATTTGGGAAGATTTAAGGCGTGCGAGAAGGCAATGACGTAACTGCTGGAGACGTCCCATCCAACCATACCATTTCCGTACAAACTAACTTAACGGAACTAATTGAGGATCAGTGTCTTTCAGTCGCCATGTGTCCACGCTTATGGGGTGGTAAATTAAATTTAGTTGGGTGAGTATTGGTCGTTGGGTTGTATTAATGCAGTTTGATTATTTTTATTAGGAGTTGTTTTTAGTTTACTATAGTAATCGATTTGTAGCGATTTAGCATTACTTTACGCTGTTTATCTTGCTAAATAACCATTTGCTATCGCGAATATTCAAACTTTTTAAACCGTACTCCATTTCATGGTATTATTTGGCCTCTTTTCGAGGCATGGAGGCGGAAAGCATAGGTTATATGATATTTTTTCATATTTACAAATTCGCTTTAAACAAATTCGCTTCAAACTAATGATGTTTGATGTTAGCATTAAATCCCAAGCATTTTATGCTAAGCATATTTAGTATAATGAAAAACCCACCACCTGCGTTAGGGTTGCTCACCACTTCCTGCCAGGACTCTTAGGTGTCAACTCTGTTGTTCTGTTTACATGACACCTGTTCTTATTTTTTATAATTTCTAATTTCTATCAGGTTGTAGTTGTTTTAACGTTGTGGGCTTTGCATTACGATTCTTCTGGGTGATCTCTGATCTGTACTGAACTGATATCAGGGTCAGTGCTCAGCCTATATCTCGAATAGGCTCCACCCAGCGCCTATCTTAGCTGATGCCAGAAGCTGCCCCTGCTCCCCGATCTCGGTCAGTTGGTCTGTCGGCACTCGAAATCTCCTTCGAAAAACATAGACAGAGACCAGGGCAGGAGCAGCAGGTAAAGCATAAGAGGTAAAGGCAAAGCCAATAACAGTTTACTCATACTCAATCTTTTATCCCAGCTTTTTCATCGCCAAACAGTATTGGTTTTCTGCCACTGAGACTGAACATCCACCCGCCTCGAAACACACTTTAGACAAGCTCATTGAATGAATGAAAATCATAATCTGAATAAGAGTATGATACTATCTTACTACTGGAAAAGCTTACTTTTTTTCTGCAGTTATAGGCCATGGGCTTCTCTAAGCAATGGACGGCGATGCGCTTACTCTGAACATGGATTGCCCATTCCTTGCTGCCTGCTTAGTAGCCCTTAACGAATTCCTTAAAAAGCCCAGGTGAAAGCTTTTTTTGCTCTGTCCGAAAGAGCTCTGGTTTTCTCTCAGTGCGAGGGTCCTATTCTGAACCAGCCGCTATCACTTTGGCTGTAGGAGAGCACTTCTACTCAGAACGGCCAAGCTCACTTCGCGCCAAACCAACAATCTGCACGCTTAGCCGCATTGTTCATCTTGATAGGGAAGGAGAAAGGTCCCGGATAATTGTTTCTTCGCCACTCCATGCACTGCTCCCAGTGCGCCACAACGCCCCTAATTCCAAACGCACAGGCACTGCGATGACCTTGCAAGCCTCTTCGTATTTCTCCGTTCACATGGGCTTGACAAAGAATGAACGAGATCGTCGACGGTCATTCACCTTGATGCTCGGTTGAAATCCCTCCTTTT
This sequence comes from Pinus tabuliformis, assembly GCA_031772625.1. Classification (NCBI taxonomy): domain Eukaryota; kingdom Viridiplantae; phylum Streptophyta; class Pinopsida; order Pinales; family Pinaceae; genus Pinus; species Pinus tabuliformis. The sequence continues at coordinate 721,753,902 of CM062813.1, forward strand.
CGCAGGCATTGACCCGTCCGGAGGGTATTCTTGAGTTCACTTTCACGGATGAGATTCGGGCAGTCGCTGGGCCTTCTTTCTTTTAGTCAATCGCTAGATGCAATGCTGCTCTTTCGTCTCATCCACTAGCTTACATTAAGTGATTTCACTGTCCTTTGCGCTGTCAATCATCAACCCCTTCGTTGGTAATACACAACCTAAAAGGGGGATTGAGCCCTAAAGCCCACTCCAGGGCTAGACTCCATCCTATTCCCCTGCCTTCCATTTATAAACCAAATACCGACAAGTGTCCGGCATAAAGAAAATCTCATGTTTTTTTGTCTCATACCCTTCCTTAAACGGCCTGTTCAACGCGGGCTACGGTCCTTTAACCTCACTACTAAAGGAGTCATTGCCTATTCATCCTGGCTTCCACCTCCTCCGTTGCCCACAGCCAGGTACACGGATGTAAGGTGACACTTGGTATTCATGCGATAGCATGAAGTCCAACTGCAACGACTTTTATATTTTTATATATTCTCGTTATATTTTATATATTCTAATTGTTATATTGTTTTATTTAATTATTTTTTTATATAACTTTTAATTATTAGTTTTTTCTTTTTATTACCACCTGGTAGCCTGTTTATTAACACGTCCAATATTGTTCTCTTTTTATTTTTCAAATACATATTTCTGCAAAACCCGGAATCGAGCTCAGCGTTTACAAATTGAACCATGCAGAAAATGGGGGAAAAATAGGTTTGGGAATGCAATTGCTTGATTGGGCTTGAATGGACTTCTGGTGGCTCTGATTTGTCTCTGCTTATCTGGAATTTGAGAATTCTGTTGTGCTCAGGAGCTGGAGCAAACCCTCTGCCTTGCAGTGCAAGCAACTCTTCAAGGATCGTGTAATAATATATTTATGTACAATATGCAATTTTCAATTTTATTATTCCCAATCCTTGCATGACCCACCAAATTCCTACCTAGATTTGGCGGGTGTCGAGCCTGTAATTGGCGGAGGGGGTTATCGACTAATGTGATTCAAACCCTGTACAGGTCTGTCCTCTGAATTTTTTTAATACGTTTTTAACTCCGCAATTCACGCAAATTTTGTTTTTGCCACCTAGTATTTTTGTCCATTTTTGTTTAAATATCAGCTCTGCAAGAAATTTAAGTGTTAATTTTGTCCGTTTTATTTAAATATAAATTATTTTACAGAAAATTAAGGTGTTAGTTTTGCTCCTTATTGCTTAATTTTCAATCTTTAGCAAGAAATTACGGGATTCACTATTGAGTGGATCACGAAGCGGAGAAATTTGAAGGACGGTGACTTAATTCGATTTCAACTTGTCTGAAAGATTACTTAACTGATTTACCTTCTCTTGAGTGGATCAAGGAGCGGAGCAAATTGAAGAAGTGAGACTTATTTCGATTTCAAGAAGTTATTTATGTTAGGTGTGAACGATTATTTAGCTAATTTTTTTGTACCTAATAGTTTTTTTTATCGTTTGTCTCAACTGATATTTAGCTGATTTTTCTATTTGCCCAGTAATTTTTATTGTTTGTCTAAATACATTTTCTGTTTGCATGATAATTTTCAGTTTGTGTTCTCAGGCTCAGCAAAAGAAGCGCAAAAATGGATTTTCATATCTATCTTGCCAGGACGAGCATGTAGACTTCTATTTTTAGGTCAGATACATTACCTCCTTGACAACATTTATGGTACATTTACGTGCAGGGTAGAGGCACTGTCGCAGTCATGCCAGGAAAAAAACCTGAAATGTAAGTTACTGATCTGAATGGTGTTTTCATTAAATATTGAGCCATGTCTTGCTTGTGGGGTATAAATGCAGGCCAACACATTATTCTTTCTCAATAATAAGCATGCACGTTATCACAAGATTAGAATGAAAATGATTTATGACAGATTTGTTTTTATTATCTGTAAAGATGAGCTGTGCTTTTCTCTCAGAAGTCGAAATGGATAGTTAATGACTCATTTGTAACATGGACCTCTGCTATAAAGAAGATGATGAGGGGAGGAAGGGTTCCAACAGTACCGACAGAGGATATTTAAATTTATTAAAACAGATGTACAATGCCGATATAAACCAAGTTAAATTAATGCATAATATATAAGTAAACGAAAGATGAAACCAATCAGAATTTACATTCATTATTAAAGGATTAAAAAAGAAGTCCAATGCACACTTATGTTCACATCATGCTCGATTGAAACTCTAACGATTGGTTAGCCAGTTATCCCCCAACACTTCATCGCATGCAGCTTCAGATATTTAGTTTGAATTGTAATTGCTCTGTATAGTTGGTATGCTCCTTGCTGATCATTTCTCATGGAGTAACAATGTTTACTTCCTCTGAAAATAAAAAAAAGGTTATAGACAACCTTTTCCTTTTCGATCCACAGTAACTTGAATCACTTGATGCTTAGCTGCAATATTTGCCATTACTCGGCATCTGCCATTTACATTTAAGTTACCTACTGTTTGAATATTCCTTTACAACCAATTCTAATCGATATTTAAATCAATATTTGTTTGAATATTCCCCTGCAACCCAATTCTAATTGCTTGGAAAAAAAAGTTTAATTGCTCACTTAAAGAGTCATTGATATTAACTACAAATGATCCAGGAATGACCTCGAGATCAACTCACTCTCCTTCCTTTGTTCCAAACTGGAGGCCACGCACATCATCTTGGTAAAGAATGGCAAGGCAACCTAGTATGAGCTTTGTAGAGAACCTCCTCAGCAGATCCTACTTCAGGGTTTCGAATACAATACCAATTCATGCGTAGAAACTTGTCATAGGGCGTTGATCCGTAGTGCTTACCCAAGTCCACATCCAAACTGTACATAATGAGTTTCAAAATTCTATGAGATAATCCATCATCTCTGACATGTATTTCTCTGTGCAAGACCTGATAAAAACTATAAAATACTTATTCTGGATATGTGTGAGTTCATAAGTAGAGATTTTAATTTTTCATGATTGCAGAGATAAAAACTATTAAATACTTATTCTGGATACGTGCGAGTTCATAAGTGGAGATTTTAATATTTCATAACCGTCTTGAGAAAAACATAAACCTACCCAGATTTAAGGTCACAACGTGGAAGAAATGGAAACCCGTGACCTCTGCTATAAAGAAGATGATGAGGGGAGGAAGGGTTCCAACAGTACCGACAGAGGATATTCAAATTTATTAAAACAGATGTACAGTGTCGATATAAACCAAGTTAAATTAATGCATAATATATAAGTAAACGAAAGATGAAACCAACCAGAATTTACATTCATTATTAAAGGATTAAAAAAGAAGTCCAATGCACACTTATGTTCACATCATGCTCGATTGAAACTCTAACGATTGGTTAGCCAGTTATCCCCCAACACTTCATCGCATGCAGCTTCAGATATTTAGTTTGAATTGTAATTGCTCTGTATAGTTGGTATGCTCCTTGCTGATCATTTCTCATGGAGTGTCTTGATTCCAGGGTTATGTGTGGTTGGTTTGATGCTTTGGTCCCATTTGGGCCTTTCTAAGTGTAACTAGCCTTCATCGAATTGTTAGGTTACAGTTAGTATAGGGAGAGGTGTAAGACTTTCAGTGTGTCTATGTGTCCCTCATTGTTGGGGAAACTATAATTTTGATGGTTATGGTAAGTTCTATAATAATAATGCATGGAATTCTGTAGGACTTACTAGCAGGAAATCTCTCATTATCTAATTTAGATTTCCATTGTATATGTATTTTTTTTTATGTAATTAGTTGTTGTTTTTCATCCAGAGGAATTGAGAATTAAAGAACCAAGAGATAACTGAGGATTTTGGGCCAAAGAGGATAATTCAAAGAGAAGGAACAAAGCTTTAGAAACTTAGGAAGAGATTGTCCAGTTCTGTGTAAAATGCATTTTTCAAGTAATATTTGAATTTCGGCTTCGTACATCATTTGTGTGTTTTCAATTTCTAGGTTCCATTAGTGTAAATATTTTGTAACTTTGGATTGTGATACTTGGGCTCGATATCACTTGATACCATTGTGATGAACGAGATCCACTCAACAAGGAACATAAGGAATCAACTAGGGAGCAATGGCAAGACAAATTTTTCTTAAGTTGTGATTGCTTGGAAGAATCATTTCCACTAGAGTCCAAAACTTAGTTATATTTAGACCTGAATAAGAGTCGACACTTTATACTGAGTTTGAACTAGAATAGGTTTACCATTGAACTAGAGAGTGAACTCCGACCATAGCATAACTCATTCGTTAGTCAGACTTTTATGCCCAAAATTAAAATGAAAGGGATTGACTTCCCGACAACTTGAATACCTGTAACTTGAATATCCGTGCTGAATTTTTTTAATACGTTTTTAACCAGTGTTAGTGTTAATCCCCTCACCAAGGTTCAAATCCCCAAAGTAACATGTTTCACCCCTCATGGGCCAGTTTCTATGTGCAAACAGGCTGGTGTGTGCTTCACCCTGCATGGGCTGATCACCCAGTCAATGAGTCATTCCATCCACTTGAGGCCAAGAGCTAGTCCTGTGCGACTTTGGTGGACCTGTTGTTTCTTAAGCAAAGAATTCTCATTTGAGTGTAATAAAGTCAGTTACAATCATTATAGCGTTCCTGGATTGGGGGAGAGCATGCTTGCAGCATTGTGGTAGCATTCAAGTTGTTTATTTTTGCAAGGTATTACATATTTTTTAATATTAATCTGGAACAAAGAATTGACTAGTCAGCTGGACAAAAGTGTTGGTGCTGACGGTTGGGGCACTTGAATATAATTCATCCTTGAAACTAGTATGTTATGTTGTAAAGAACTCCAGTAGTAGTGTTGTCATATTCTTTTTAGCGCTAGTTGACTCCTGTGCTTGACTGTGCTTTTTGAAGAAGCAGAGTTAAGCCTACTCCTTCAAGTTTGACTCGTGAGTATTGCATATATACTATTGAAAAGATGATCAGAGCATTAAAAGGATATCTATCCATTCTTCTATGTGCTGCTTTAAACTTTAGTGCCCTCGATGTTGTTATTATTTTCTGGTTCTTTTGCAAACTTTTTTTAGCCCGTGTTTTGTCTTCTCTGCTTCTAATTACTGAGGTTTTACTTCCCCTATAAAGAGGGGAGGTGTGGCCTCTTGATTAACCTTCAGCTTATTGAAAAGGGTATGCATCATTGTTTCCAAGCTTCGACCCTTATAAGTTAAATATGAATTAAGTATAATATTCAACAATTGGCTTATTTGAGCTAATAGGCTCCGAGTTTTCGTTCCTTTGTCTATAAAATTTGGGTCTATATTGGTGTTTTAAACATTGGTTAGGCTAGAATGGAATTGGTTTTTCTAGATCGATTTTGTAAAATGCGACATCATTTTGATTAGGTTCATGCTCCCAGGTCTGCAGAATTTCCAAACACAGGATCTATACCATACTTGGTTATCTAGTATATGTTTAGGTAAGCTTGGGCATTGCCCACCCCTATAATAGATTGCCATATCGCTGACTGTCATATCCTTTCTTTTCTGCAACGAGAAGTTCAAGCCTGTCACACTCAACTGCCAGAACCTCACTTGCAATCTAACACCAAGATTTTATTTGAGATTTGCCTCTGATATCAAATACATCACTTAATTTCCGATTTACTTTTGCCGTCACATACATCATTTCATATGCCATCTGCCTCCGATGTCAGATAGATCACGTAATTGCACCGATTGCTCACTTAACTGCCAACTCCATTTCAAATAAGTGCATATATGTATTTCTGTGCCTGTCAGAAATTAATCCCGCATTCAAGTGTTGCGATCTTGCACGGCTTTCCCTATTTGGTTGTACAACACTTTTCGGTTGCATCTCTTTTAGCACATAGGTTCCAAAAACGCTCGTTCCACGAGGTTGAACAAGCCTATACAAACATCCATTACCCACTGTCTTTCAATCTTTTCAAATTATTACCTCTTGCTTCCAGTAAAATATTCTCAAAAACTCAGTTCCATTCACACTTAAAACCAGCTTGCAAACCCGTTGAACTCTTTTATAAATTGGCAAAAGCAATGCCTAATTTCTTGCCTACAAAACAAAACTACCTTCTGCACCTACATATTGACATACATCTCTCTGCTTCACATAACATGGAATCCATTAGCATAATCCAACTTACTCAACTGGCAGCATTGTTTCTCTTAGCACTTGTTCTCATGACTCTTCTGATTATGGACATCGTGAAAGTAGAAGCACAAAGAAAAAAGAAACCAAGAAACAGCCACTAACAATAACATCTCGAACAAGGAGCATAGGAATCTACGGAAAGTACTCGGCTATTAGACTATCTAGAGGAGCATACGAATCTACAACAAGTACTTGGCTATTAGACTATCCATCTATTGCTTCTGCCTCTACAGCATCCTTGCCAGGGAATAGAAATAAGTGGCTTTTGGGTTCAATTCTTTTCCTTCTTTTGGGTATGGTTTTGCACAATGATTATGGAGTATATTTGGGTTTCCTCACATTTTTGAGGAGAGATTGTCAAAATTTTGAATCTCAGGCCTATTTTTGCATTATTTTACGCGATGTCTTAATTCTCGTCTTCCTTCTCTGTTATAGGTCTATACATAAATCTGCAATCACCTAGAAAGGAGGTTTTTTTGAGTGTCTTCCCTGATATTCAGGGTTTTGTTAAGTGCTTCTTAAAGGTGAGGTGTGCCTGTTCTAATATTTCAGTGAGATCAGATATAGATTTGCTATTTGGAAAAGAAAATCACTCCTGTTTGGCATTTTGTCTGATGCAAATGTTCCTGGTGAGGTGGAACAAAAAGTCATGTCCTATATTCTTCTCCAAAGAAACCTCCCTGGTTTCAATCCAAATACGCATGGTTGCTTGTATGGATTAGTAAGTGCTCTGATTTCTAAAAAGAATGGCGTTGCTTGAACCTGACATGCTTCTCAATTTTAAGAGAGGTTGTTGACTTCTTTGCAACATAAACACTGATATTTTGTTTTCGGATATTCTGGGATTACCATGTAAGAGATAGCTCTGCCTTTGAGTATATACCTGTGGTGATGATACAGGTCATCACTTTCCCTGGTCAGCAAGAAAAATGCTACCTTTGTCAACATTATGCTAATAATTGAGCAGTTTCTCAACATCTGGACCCTGCGAGAGTACTTGGAGTGTGACATGAACTTTTTGTGAGGAATGATTTCCTTCCGCTCTTTCTATCTCGGGTCTGTTTCGACGCCGTCCGTTGGACCACCCCACTCCGTAGATGTTGGCCCCATCAATAAGAAAAGGAAAGAAATCACTGTACCTCTTCGTTCTCTATGTGTGGCTATGGCTGCTGGCGGCTATTATGATGGACTATTCTGACTGTCACTGACTGGTTGTTTGCATATGGGCATTGGAGACCCAAGTGTAGTTCATAACTAGTGCCAGTGGTGATCTAGCTCTTGTTTATATTAACTAGTCCATTGTCGTTCCACCTTTTAGCTTTCTATGTTGTTAAAGCAAACATAGAAGCGATGTATATGAACAAGTAGTAGAATCTTACTATGAATGAGACCGAGACCAGTATGCAATTCCCTAAGTCAAACACAGCTTACAAGCATCTGGGTTCCAGAACTCAATTTTGGCTTGTCATCATTATCTGATTAGGAAATTATATTCCTTGTTATGAAATTAATTCTATAGAAAGTGCTAGTTTGGCTGTATTGTATTAAAGAGGATGCAGTGAAATTAAATGAATTCTTTGTATCTGTCCCTCTCTGTCCCGGACCAGTTTCTATGCTTTCTCAAAGTGCCGGCCAGATACGATTTCTTTATTAACACAACACTCGCACAATCCCAGCTTTTCTCATTGCTTCCCACCTTTCCGGAAGACCTGGGAAAGCTGTTGCATTCATGGAAGTTTGACAGCTCCGTTGGGGGATCTCCGAATAGCTCTAGTCACTCTTTAGAAATGAAATGGGGGGTAGGCACTTACTGCTTTGCCAATAAAAAAAGGAAAGAAATCACTGTACCTCTTCGTTCTCTATGTGTGGCTATGGCTGTTGGCGGCTATTATGATGGACTATTCTGACTGTCACTAACCGGTTGTTTGCGTATGGGCATTGGAGACCCAAGTGTAGTTCATATCTAGTGCCAGTGGTGATCTAGCTCTTGTTTATATTAACTAGTCCATTGTCGTTCCACCTTTTAGCTTTCTATGATGTTAAAGCAAACATAGAAGCGATGTATATGAACAAGTAGTAGAAGCTTACTATGAATGAGACCGAGACCAGTGTGCAATTCCCTAAGTCAAACACAGCTTACAAGCATCTGGGTTCCAGAACTCAATTTTGGCTTCTCATCATTATCTGATTAGGAAATTATATTCCTTGTTATGAAATGAATTCTATAGAAAGTGCTAGTGTGGCTGTATTGTATTAAAGAGGATGCAGTGAAATTAAATGAATTAAATGTAAATGAATCAGATCTTTACCTGGAGGCAAATGCTGTGATCAAGGTTTTAGTTGTAGGAATGAGTGCCCCTTTTTCGATTGTGTACATGAGTTTAGCATGCTCCTTCTTTACTGTAACTAGAAAATGCTTAAAAATAGAGTTCCCTTGCTCTAGCTTCTGAATCATAACATTGATGAGCAATGAAACAGCTAGCATGCAGGAGTGGCACTTTTGCAGGAGTGGCACTTTTCCTTAGTCAATGCAGGTGCAGGTGCATTCTCAAGCTGAACTTAATGCAGGGGCAAGATGAGCAATGGAACAACTAGCATTACTGGAGTTTGTCCCTGAATCATTGTGATAGAATTACTGGAGTATTGTGATAGTAGACATCATTGTTTTAGTCTGATTATACTGTGGATAAATTTTATTAATGCGCATTTTTGTATGGATTTGACTAGTATCTGCTTCTTACAAGGTCATTCCCATTAAGATCTAGTGTGGATAAATTTTGTTAATGCACATTTTTGTATGGATTTGACTAATATTTTCTTCTTACAAGGTCATTCCCATTAAGATCTGGTATGCATGGCAGTAGTTTCCCATTAAGATCTGGTATGCATGGCAGTAGTTGAAACTTGAAAATCCCCAAGGTAGGGACTAGCTGTGATGCAGCAAGTCCCTGCATGAAGAAGGCTATGGAAGGCTATGGAGGACAGCAGAAGCAGAGAAAATTTATCTGGTTCTATCTAAGGTACAAATAAAAACAAAAGCAAGTTGTTTGTAGTTGCTTGTAACTATACGTGAGTACAGAACGGAAGCAATCCCGTTGGATGGCTCTCGGTTTGCCACTTAAACGTTCACCTCCCTCCCGAGGAAGCTCAGCTGGCCGTACTCTAACATGGACTAATAAATAGCATAGTGGCACATGTCCCAACACTATCAATCCAAGAGTTGGAGCTTCCGGAAAGACCTTCGCCTTGCTGCCCGTCCGCCTTCACGCAATCTTTTTGCCAAAACCCTGGAATTTATGCACTCTAGTCTGCCATTGGAGCCACTGCTGTGGATTTGCTGATGATGATAATAGGGACACTCTGCTGGAATCCTCAAATGCAGACGAAGCGCAGGAAGAAATATGCGTGCTTGCATTTGCTTCAATGAAGAATATTTTCTTTTTCTTCGAACTGTCGTCGGATCTGTCATGGAGGAGGCCGCGGAACGAGATTTGCTTTAGCTACGTCGTAGGTTTCTATCTTGCAGGGAAACGGGGACAGAGCCTTGACATTGTTTGAGCAGGGATCTTTTTGGTGGAAATTTTGGTAAATATCTTGTAAAAATTTTAGGAAATCTAAATTATAGTTTTGAAGCGTCAAGATTTCCACCATTAAAAAAAATAGTATACTTAAACCGCTAATTTTTTTAGAATTAAAAAGAAAATGGCTAGACGAAAAAAAAATTATTTCCCACAATTATGTGGCGTCTGTAGACGATGACAAAGTCAATTACGATGAAGTAATCTAGCTAGATAGAATCTGTCTGTCGGTCCGATATTAGGATGAATGTTGTAGTAACACAGAGACAAAAGATTTCTGGCATTTAATTTTACGCTTTAGTTTGAAGTGTGGGGACGAAAATAAATATACATTTTGGCGAATTCTTAAAGTGGAATGTATTTGATAGGCATTTTAGAATATATGATACATGCACCACATTATTTTCGTAGGCATTTATTGGTACGTACTCAATAAACGATTTGCAATGACTACCTAAAAGCATTTTCTTTTGGCACAAATTAACGCTCAAATGTTGAATATGCGTCGCACAACCATGGTATATCTATTGCCCACAAGATCCGGAAATATATAGTGTCTTGTCCTTATTCCAATGTCAACTAGAATATGTTTTGAAATCCGAAGTAATGGTTGTTGTGATGTGTTGATGAAGTGGAGAAAAGATGGATTTCATGGCTGTGTGCGAGAATCTGATCTGCACGTCTTAAAAGTAGAAGGTCGAAAAGAAAGATTCACCAAATGCTTTACTGAAACTTTAAATATTCTAAATAATAAACGATTGAGAGGGACATTGTTTTGGACTTTGTGCTTTTCTTATGGATGTTAAGATCTGCTGATGACCTACACACAGTTACACAAGAAGAAGAATGACAAAATGGTATCACTTTTATTAACTTCATTATCTAGTAGACTTTCATGCAAAGCAATACTATATTTTATAAACTTAGAATGGATCCAGCCAATAATTCTCTTGCCCCAAATTGGTATCGCTTTTATTAACTTCATTATCTCGTAGTAGACCTTCATGCAAAGCAATACTATATTTTATAAACTTAGGATGATCCAGCCAATAATTCTCTTGCCTCGGAAATTCCGGGGTTGCTATGAAATTGTTTAAAAAAAAAAATTATTGTGCCCACGTGTAGCAAGAACTGAGCATGCAATGCATTACCACGTATCTCTCATGCTGAACACGAACCTGCATGCATACCAAATGCCTTATTCTGGCATAAAGAAATCATTTTGTAGCGGGCGGTGGAACAAAGGCTAGCTTGGCTGTCAGCGACGTCCATTAACTGTTGGCTCCAATGTCCATTACCAGCTAGCTCCCGACTGTAAAAACCTATCTAATGGAGCAATCCCTTATCTCTCTCGAATATGCTAACTAGTTCTAGCTTCAATTCTTTTGCTCGTGGTCTATATGAAGAACTTGAACCAGTAGCGGCCATCTCACAAAGTACCAACTGTATACCAAACAGTCTCGCAGATCCTCTTTTTCTTTTACGCCTCGAGGAAGTCCAAGGTTCGAGCATGTAAGAACGATTGAGTTTTGGATAATAGGATTTTCTTCAGGTTTTTGCGATTTCTTCTGTAATTTTTTGTTTTCTATGGATTTTGGGACCGTTATGTTAATCTCTAAATTAAAGTTTTGAAATTCAAGATTGCAGTAGCACGCAGCCTGGATTGTTGCAAAAGGACCCAAATTGTAGTATTTGTCTGTGCAGGCAAACGTAACACTGTTTGATTCTGTCAGATCTGATTCTGTGGTTGTCGTGTGATCAATGTGCAATTTGGGTAACTAAATTGTTCTTGAATTGCTTGTGTCCTTTTATAACAATATTTCAGCTTTTGTGTTATTGTCGGTGTGAAAAGATTACTACAAAACCAACAAAATGCAATAGTTGCACTTTCTCGTCTACAGGAAGGCGAAAGTTACATTGCCCTTGTATCTTTTTGCAGTCAGAACCTGAGACAGATGAAGTATTTGCGCAGATCACTTTATTGCCAGAGGCAGATGTACGTCATTATTTCAGTTTCTGGAAGTGAGTGAAGTTATATGAGGAGTCGGATCCACATAGAGCTCACCCGGACTGACTTTCCTGATAGCGGAATTGATAGATGTTCCCGCGGAGCGCTAACTAGCAACCTTTATTCCTGCTTTTACGTCTTGCCTTTGCTACTTGAGAGAATGCCTTGGACCGAGACTGAAAGCAGCTGACTTGCTTGTCATGCCTTTTCCGTTAGCTACTTAGAATGAACCACACAGAAGTGATTTCGAACATTGCTATACGACATGATTTGCTCCAGTATTGGTTTGTCGTGGTATCCGGCCTTAAGAGAGAGATTTCATCCCCTCAGCTTGCATTCCCCTTCAAGCATTCTGATTCATGTGGACCGATGCCCATAGCCAGAGAACAATGAAAAGAAATCGATGAACGTGTCTAGACCAAATCAGGCAAGGCTATATGCTTAACACATGCAAGTCTGGCGGAGAGTAGTAGCAGCTCTTAGTAGCGAACGGGTAAGTAATACTTCTCTAATCTGCCATTTAGTGGGGATAAAATACCGCATATTGTGATTAATCTGAAAACGTAAAATAGAAATGTATTTCTTTCTTGTCGTTTCAACTCAGACTATATTTACCGTTTATTACAAACCTAGTATGCTGTTTGAAAATTGGATGTGATTCTGTCTTGCTAATGGAGTATTAATCTATTTAAATGACATTCATAGTTTAGAGGGATGTGATTCTGTCTTGCTAATGGAATATTAATCTATTTAAATGCCATTTAGAGGTATAATTATTATTCTGGAGATTTTTTAAACAATTCGGGGAAAATTGATTTAGTAGCCTATGCGGCAAAAAAATCGTTAGACGGGCCAGAATTATGCAACTGCTCTAAAGTCTGATTGCTTTTTACCTACAGATTAAGAAGGGGTACTTACATATTAAGAAAAGGGAAGAGTGAGGCAGTTTACTTCGGGCATAAGCTGCTCGGTTCCGCAGACTGACCTTCACAGGCATTACAGGCATTGACAGGGACCAGTTCCGGCGGGAGGCAACCAGTTTGGCCTGGCATAGTCTACAAAATGAAGACAGAGACCTGGGATTCTCAGCAATAAGGTATTAGTAACTCAACTCTGAAGATCCCAGCGCCACATAGTTGTTACAAAGATCCAAATGTCAGTGTCAGAAAGATCCACACGTCGTAAAGATCCAGACGTCAAAAACGGAAGCTACCAAAGGAATCATATTAAACTTTCCTATGTACGCCGGTGAAACAAAACTGGAATTTAATGTGCTCAGCTAATAGCTAGCATTAAGTTAGCTAGTATTTATAGTTTGAAAATACGAAACCAAATACTACTTATAACATATGCTTTTGCTCTTCAGCCTCGGGAAGAGGCCAAATAAGAAGGAGAATATATCTGTATTGAAAAACTTTGGGTCGCTAATCGGTGTTTGTGTAGAAACTTTGGTTATATCGTGATCTTTGAATTCCACAAACAGGTGAACTAATGCTAAGATCGGCATAACCGATTACTATAGTCCCTAGCCATTGCTCATCAATGTTATGATTCAGAAGCTAGAGCAAGGGAACTCTATTTTTAAGCATTTTGTAGTTACAGTAAAGAAGGAGCATGCTAAACTCCTGTACACAGTCGAAAAAGGGGCACTCATTCCTGCAAATAAAACCTTGATCACAGCATTTGCCTCCAGGTAAAGATCTGATTCATTTACATTTAATTCATTTAATTTCACTACATCCTCTTTAATACAATACAGCCACACTAGCACTTTCTATAGAATTCATTTCATAATAAGGAATATAATTTCCTAATCAGATAATGATGACAAGCCAAAATTGAGTTCTGGAACCCAGATGCTTGTAAGTTGTGTTTGACTTAGGGAATTGCACAGTGGTCTCAGTCTCATTCATAGTAAGCTTCTACTACTTGTTCATATACATCGCTTCTATTTTTGCTTTAACATCATAGAAAGCTAAAAGGTGGAACGACAATGGACTAGTTAATATAAACAAGAGCTAGATCACCACTGGCACTAGATATGAACTACACTTGGGTCTCCAATGCCCATACGCAAACAACCGGTCAGTGACAGTCAGAATAGTCCATCATAATAGCCGCCAACAGCCATAGCCACACATAGAGAACGAAGAGGTACAGTGATTTCTTTCCTTTTTTTATTGGCAAAGCAGTAAGTGCCTACCCCCCATTTCATTTCTGAAGAGTGACTAGAGCTATTCGGAGATCCCCCAACGGAGCTGTCAAACTTCCATGAATGCAGCAGCTTTCCCAGGTCCTCCGGCAAGGTGGGAAGCAATGAGAAAAGCTGGGATTGTGCGAGTGCTGTGTTAATAAAGAAATCGTATCTAGCCGGCACTGAGAAAGCATAGAAACTATAATCAGGGTCAGTGCTCAGCCTATATCTCGAATAGGCTCCACCCAACGCCTATCTTCGCTGATGCAGTTAAATAAAACTACGAAAACCTACAAGCAACTGCGAAAAACTTGCATTTAAATGGTATTTGATTATAATCAACTTCTAGTGTGTGAGACCAATTGTCTAGGTTTAGATTTATTGCTACTAGTAAACCTTTGTCTAGGTCCACCTCCACACATATCCTAATGTAGGCTTGCAATCCTTCTTGTGGCTCAGCTCAGTCGATGTATTTTCCAAGGGCATTTCCTATACTCCTAAAAGTTTCCTTGTTCCAACAATGTAGTGGGAAGAAGGGAAGTGTGACCCATACCAGGACTGTTGTTGAAACATCACATTTAGGATTAAAATCTAGACTCTAGCAGCCTAAATATAACCCTTAGGCCCCGATGAAGTAAGGGTCATTCCTAAAGATGAGATCTTGATCTACTTTGTCTTTGAACATGAAGGTGTAAAACCCTTGTTCGAAAATGACATTGAAACCTTAGTTTTAATCTTGGGTATCCAATTCTTATCAATCCATGTTCCCAGGGATCTCAGAGAGGGTCATAAGCCCATAAACTAGTAAATAAGCCCTTGATCTAGCCCTGGACTCTGTCTATGTTTTTCGAAGGAGATTTCGAGTGCCGACAGACCAACTGACCGAGATCGGGGAGCAGGGGCAGCTTCTGGCATCAGCTAAGATAGGAGCTGGGTGGAGCCTATTCGAGATATAGGTTGAGCACTGACCCTGATTATAGTTTCTATGCTTTCTCAGTGCCGGCCAGATACAATTTCTTTATTAACACAGCACTCGCACATTCCCAGCTTTTCTCATTGCTTCCCACCTTGCCGGAAGACCTGGGAAAGCTGCTGCATTCATGGAAGTTTGACAGCTCCATTGGGGGATCTCTGAACAGCTCTAGTCACTCTTTAGAAATGAAATGGGGGTAGGCACTTACTACTTTGCCAATAAAAAAAGAAAAGAAATCACTGTACCTCTTCGTTCTCTATGAGTGGCTATGGCTGTTGGCGGCTATTATGATGGACTATTCTGACTGTCACTAAGTGGTTGTTTGCGTATGGGCATTGGATACCCAAGTGTAGTTCATATCTAGTGCCAGTGGTGATCTAGCTCTTGTTTATATTAACTAGTCCATTGTCGTTCCACCTTTTAACTTTCTATGATGTTAAAGCAAACATAGAAGCGATGTATATGAACAAGTAGTAGAAGCTTACTATGAATGAGACCAAGACCAGTGTGCAATTCCCTAAGTCAAACACAGCTTACAAGCATCTGGTTTCCAGAACTCAATTTTGGCTTGTCATCATTATCTGATTAGGAAATTATATTCCTTGTTATGAAATGAATTCTATAGAAAGTGCTAGTGTGGTTGTATTGTATTAAAGAGGATGCAGTGAAATTAAATGAATTAAATGTAAATGAATCAGATCTTTACCTGGAGGCAAATGCTGTGATCAAGGTTTTAGTTGCAGGAATGAGTGCCCCTTTTTCAACTGTGTACAGGAGTTTAGCATGCTCCTTCTTTACTGTAACTAGAAAATGCTTAAAAATAGAGTTCCCTTGCTCTAGCTTCTGAATCATAACATTGATTAGCAATGGAACAGCTAGCATGCAGGAGTGGCACTTTTGCAGGAGTGGCACTTTTCCTTAGTCAATGTAGGTGCAGGTGCAGTTGCATTCTCAGGCTGAACTTAATGCAGGGGCAGGATGAGCAATGGAATAGCTAGCATTACTGGAGTTTGTCCCTGAATCATTGTGATAGCATTACTGGAGTATTGTGATAGCAGACATCATTGTTTTAGTCTGATTGTACTGTGGATAAATTTTGTTAATGCGCATTTTTGTATGGATTTGACTAGTATTTGCTTCTTACAAGGTCATTCCCATTAAGATCTAGTGTGGATAAATTTTGTTAATGTGCATTTTTGTATGGATTTGACTAATATTTGCTTCTTACAAGGTCATTCCCATTAAGATCTGGTATGCATGGCAGTAGTTTCCCATTAAGATCTGGTATGCATGGCAGTAGTTGAAACTTGAAAATCCCCAAGGCAGGGACTAGCTGCGAGGCAGAAAGTCCCTGCATGAAGAAGGCTATGGAAGGCTATGGAGGACAGCAGAAGCAGAGAAAATTTATCTGGTTCTATCTAAGGTACAAATAAAAACAAAAGCAAGTTGTTTGTAGTTGCTTGTAATTATACAGGAGTACAGAACGGAAGCAGTCCCGTTGGATGGCTCTCGGTTTGCCACTTAAACGTTCACCTCCCTCCCGAGGAAGCTCAGTTGGCCGTACTCTGACATGGACTAATAAATAGCACAGTGGCACATGTCCCAACACTATCAATCCAAGAGTTGGAGCTTCCGGAAAGACCTTCGCCTTGCTGCCCGTCCGCCTTCACGCAATCTTTTTGCCAAAACCCTAGAATTTATGCACTCTAGTCTGCCATTGGAGCCACTGCTGTGGATTTGCTGATGATGATAACAGGGACACTCTGCTGGAATCCTCAAATGCAGAAGAAGCGCAGGAAGAAATATCCGTGCTTGCATTTGCTTCAATGAAGAATATTTTCTTTTTCTTCGAACTGCCGTCGGATCTATCATGGAGGAGGCCGCGGAACAGGATTTGCTTTAGCTATGTCGTAGGTTTGTATCTTGCAAGGAAACGGGGACAGAGCCTTGACATTGTTTGAGCAGGGATCTTTTTGGTGGAAATTTTGGTAAAGATCTTGTAAAAATTTTAGGAAATCTAAATTATAGTTTTGAAGCATCAAGATTTCCACCATTAAAAAAAATAGTATACTTAAACCGCTAATTTTTTTAGAATTAAAAAGAAAATGGCTAGACGAAAAAAAAGTTATTTCCCACAATTATGTGGCGTCTGTAGACGATGACAAAGTCAATTACGATGAAGTAATCTAGGTAGATAGAATCTATCTGTCAGTCCGATATTAGGATGAATGTTGTAGTAACACAGAGACAAAAGATTTCTGGCATTTAATTTTACGCTTTAGTTTGAAGTGTGGGGACGAAAATAAATATACATTTTGGCGAATTCTTAAAGTGGAATGTATTTGATAGGCATTTTAGAATATATGATACATGTACCACATTATTTTCGTAGGCATTTATTGGTACGTACTCAATAAACGATTTGCAATGACTACCTAAAAGCATTTTCTTTTGGCACAAATTAACGCTCAAATGTTGAATATGCGTCGCACAACCATGGTATATCTATTGCCCACAAGATCCGAAATATATAGTGTCTTGTCCTTATTCCAATGTCAACTAGAATATGTTTTGAAATCCGAAGTAATGGTTGTTGTGATGTGTTGATGAAGTGGAGAAAAGATGGATTTCATGGCTGTGTGCGAGAATCTGATCTGCACGTCTTAAAAGTAGAAGGTCGAAAAGAAAGATTCACCAAATGCTTTACTGAAACTTTAAATATTCTAAATAATAAATGATTGAGAGGGACATTGTTTTGGACTTTGTGCTTTTCTTATGGATGTTAAGATCTGCTGATGACCTACACACAGTTACACAAGAAGAAGAATGACAAAATGGTATCGCTTTTATTAACTTCATTATCTAGTAGACTTTCATGCAAAGAAATACTATATTTTATAAACTTAGAATGGATCCAGCCAATAATTCTCTCGCCCCAAATTGGTATCGCTTTTATTAACTTCATTATCTCGTAGTAGACCTTCATGCAAAGCAATACTATATTTTATAAACTTAGGATGATCCAGCCAATAATTCTCTTGCCTCGGAAATTCCGGGGTTGCTATGAAATTGTTTAAAAAAAAAAATTATTATGCCCACGTGTAGCAAGAACTGAGCATGCAATGCATTACCACGTATCTCTCATGCTGAACACGAACCTGCATGCATACCAAATGCCTCATGCATACCAAATGCCTTATTCTAGCATAAAGAAATCATTTTGTAGCGAGCGGTGGAAAAAAGGCTAGCTTGGCTGTCAGCGACGTCCATTAACTGTTGGCTCCAATGTCCATTACCAGCTAGCTCCCGACTGTAAAAACCTATCTAATGGAGCAATCCCTTATCTCTCTCGAATATGCTAACTAGTTCTAGCTTCAATTCTTCTGCTCGTGGTCTATATGAAGAACTTGAACCAGTAGTGGCCATCTCACAAAGTACCAACTGTATACCAAACAGTCTCGCAGATCCTCTTTTTCTTTTACGCCTCGAGGAAGTCCAAGGTTCGAGCATGTAAGAACGATTGAGTTTTGGATAATAGGATTTTCTTCAGGTTTTTGCGATTTCTTCTGTAATTTTTTGTTTTCTCTGGATTTTGGGACCGTTATGTTAATCTCTAAATTAAAGTTTTGAAATTCAAGATTGTAGTAGCACGCAGCCTGGATTGCTGTAAAAGGACCCAAATTGTAGTATTTTTCTGTGCAGGCAAACGTAACACTGTTTGATTCTGTTAGATCTGATTTTGTGGTTGTCATGTGATCAATGTGCAATTTTGGGTAACTAAATTGTTCTTGAATTGCTTGTGTCCTTTTATAACAATATTTCAGCTTTTGCGTTATTGTCGGTGTGAAAAGATTACTGCAAAACCAACAAAATGCAATAGTTGCACTTCCCGTCTACAGGAAGGCGAAAGTTACATTGCCCTTGTATCTTTTTTCAGTCAGAACCTGAGACAGATGAAGTATTTGCGCAGATCACTTTATTGCCAGAGGCAGATGTACGTCGTTATTTCAGTTTCTGGAATTGAGTGAAGTTATATGAGGAGCCGGATCCACATAGAGCTCACCCGGACTGACTTTCCCGATAGCGGAATTGATAGATGTTCCCACGGAGCGCTAACTAGCAACCTTTATTCCTGCTTTTACGTCTTGCCTTTGCTACTTGAGAGAATGCCTTGAACCGAGACCAAAAGCAACTGACTTGCTTGTCATGCCTTTTCCGTTAGCTACTTAGAATGAACCACACAGAAGCGATTTCGAACATTGCTATACGACATGATTTGCTCCAGTATTGGACCAGTTTTGTTTCACTGGCATACATAGGAAAGTTTAATATGATTCCTTTGGTAGCTTCCATTTTTGACGTTTGGATCTTTACGACGTGTGGATCTTTCTGACACTGCCATTTGGATCTTTGTAACAACTATGTGGCGCTGGGATCTTTAGAGTTGAGTTACTAATACCTTATTCCTGAGAATCCCAGGTCTCTGTCTTCATTTTGTAGACTATGCCAGGCCAAACTGGTTGCCTCCCGCCGGAACGGGTCCCTGTCAATGCCTATAATGCCTGTGAAGGTCGTCTGCGGAACCGAGCAGCTTATGCCCGAAGTAAACTGCCTCACTCTTCCCTTTTCTTAATCTGTAAGTACCCCTTCTTAATCTGTAGGTAAAAAGCAATCAGACTTCAGAGCAGTTGCATAATTCTGGCCCGTCTAACGATTTTTTTGCCGCATAGGCTGCTAAATCAATTTTCCCCGAATTGTTTAAAAATTCTCCAGAATAATAATTATACCTCTAAATGGCATTTAAATAGATTAATACTCCATTAGCAAGACAGAATCACATCCCTCTAAACTATGAATGTCATTTAAATAGATTAATACTCCATTAGCAAGACAGAATCACATCCAATTTTCAAACAGCATACTAGGTTTGTAATAAATGGTAAATATAGTCTGAGTTGAAACAACAAGAAAGAAATACATTTCTATTTTACGTTTTTATTTCAGATTAATCACAATATGCTGTATTTTATCCCCACTAAATGGCAGATTAGAGAAGTATTACTTACCCGTTCGCCGCTAAGAGCTGCTACTACTCTCTGCCAGACTTGCATGCATTAAGCATATAGCCTTGCCTGATTTGGTCTAGACACGTTCATCGATTTCTTTTCATTGTTCTCTGGCTATGGGCATCGGTCCACATGAATCAGAATGCTTGAAGGGGAATGCAAGCCGAGGGGATGAAATCTCTCTCTCAAGGCCGGATACCACGACAAACCAATACTGGAGCAAATCATGTCGTATAGCAATGTTCGAAATCGCTTCTGTGTGGTTCATTCTAAGTAGCTAACAGAAGAGGCATGACAAGCAAGTCAGCTGCTTTCGGTCTCGGTCTAAGGCATTCTCTCAAGTAGCAAAGGCAAGACGTAAAAGCAGGAATAAAGGTTGCTAGTTAGCGCTCCGTGGGAACATCTATCAATTCCGCTATCGGGAAAGTCAGTCCGGGTGAGCTCTATGTGGATCCGGCTCCTCATTTAACTTCACTCACTTCCAGAAACTGAAATAACGACGTACATCTGCCTCTGGCAATAAAGTGATCTGCGCAAATACTTCATCTATCTCAGGTTCTGACTGCAAAAAGATACAAGGGCAATGTAACTTTCGCCTTCCTGTAGACGGGAAAGTGCAACTATTGCATTTTGTTGGTTTTGCAGTAATCTTTTCACACCAACAATAACGCAAAAGCTGAAATATTGTTATAAAAGGACACAAGCAATTCAAGAACAATTTAGTTACCCAAAATTGCACATTGATCACACGACAACCACAGAATCAGATTTGACAGAATCAAACAGTGTTACGTTTGCCTGCACAGACAAATACTACAATTTGGGTCCTTTTACAGCAATCCAGGCTGCGTGCTACTGCAATCTTGAATTTCAAAACTTTAATTTAGAGATTAACATAACGGTCCCAAAATCCTGAGAAAACAAAAAATTACAGAAGAAATCGCAAAAACCTGAAGAAAATCATATTATCCAAAACTCAATCATTCTTACATGCTCAAACCTTGGACTTCCTCGAGGCGTAAAAGAAAAAGAGGATCTGCGAGACTGTTTGGTATACAGTTGGTACTTTGTGAGATGGCCGCTACTGGTTCAAGTTCTTCATATAGACCACGAGCAGAAGAATTGAAGCTAGAACTAGTTAGCATATTCGAGAGAGATAAGGGATTGCTCCATTAGATAGGTTTTTACAGTCGGGAGCTAGCTGGTAATGGATATTGGAGCCAACAGTTAATGGACGTCACTGACAGCCAAGCTAGCCTTTGTTCCACCGCCCGCTACAAAATGATTTCTTTATGCCAGAATAAGGCATTTGGTATGCATGAGGCATTTGGTATGCATGCAGGTTCGTGTTTAGCATGAGAGATACGTGGTAATGCATTGCATGCTCAGTTCTTGCTACACGTGGGCACAATAATTTTTTTTTTTAAACAATTTCATAGCAACCCCGGAATTTCCGGGGCAAGAGAATTATTGGTTGGATCATCCTAAGTTTATAAAATATAGTATTGCTTTGCATGAAGGTCTACTACGAGATAATGAAGTTAATAAAAGCGATACCAATTTGGGGCAAGAGAATTATTGGCTGGATCCATGCTAAGTTTATAAAATATAGTATTGCTTTGCATGAAAGTCTACTAGATAATGAAGTTAATAAAAGCGATACCATTTTGTCATTCTTCTTCTTGTGTAATTGTGTATAGGTCATCAGCAGATCTTAACATCCATAAGAAAAGCACAAAGTCCAAAACAATGTCCCTCTCAATCATTTATTATTTAGAATATTTAAAGTTTCAGTAAAGCATTTGGTGAATCTTTCTTTTCGACCTTCTACTTTTAGGACGTGCAGATCAGATTCTCGCACACAGCCATGAAATCCATCTTTTCTCCACTTCATCAACACATTACAACAACCATTACTTCGGATTTCAAAACATATTCTAGTTGACATTGGAATAAGGACAAGACACTATATATTTCCGGATCTTGTGGGCAATAGATATACCATGGTTGTGCGACGCATTCAACATTTGAGCGTTAATTTGTGCCAAAAGAAAATGCTTTTAGGTAGTCATTGCAAATCGTTTATTGAGTACGTACCAATAAATGCCTACGAAAATAATGTGGTACATGTATCATATATTCTAAAATGCCTATCAAATACATTCCACTTTAAGAATTTGCCAAAATGTATATTTATTTTCGTCCCCACACTTCAAACTAAAGCGTAAAATTAAATGCCAGAAATCTTTTGTCTCTGTGTTACTACAACATTCATCCTAATATCGGACCGACAGAAAAATTCTATCTACCTAGATTACTTCATCGTATCCAATTCTTATCAAATCCATGTTCCTAGGGAACAGCTAGCATGCAGGAGTGGCACTTTTCCTTAGTCAATGCAGGTGCAGGTGCATTCTCAGGCTGAACTTAATGCAGGGGCAGGATGAGCAGTGGAACAGCTAGCATTACTGGAGTTTGTCCCTGAATCATTGTGATAGCATTACTGGAGTATTGTGATAGCAGACATCATTGTTTTAGTCTGATTGTACTGTGGATAAATTTTGTTAATGCGCATTTTTGTATGGATTTGACTAGTATTTGCTTCTTACAAGGTCATTCCCATTAAGATCTAGTGTGGATAAATTTTGTTAATGCGCATTTTTGTATGGATTTGACTAATATTTGCTTCTTACAAGGTCATTCCCATTAAGATCTGGTATGCATGGCAGTAGTTGAAACTTGAAAATCCCCAAGGCAGGGACTAGCTGCGATGCAGCAAGTCCCTGCATGAAGAAGGCTATGGAAGGCTATGGAGGACAACAGAGGCAGAGAAAATTTATCTGGTTCTATCTAAGGTACAAATAAAAACAAAAACAAATTGTTTGTAGTTGCTTGTAGGTAATCTGGGTCTTATTTATATTTCATAAAACATTTACATTTCACAGTGTAGATACAATTTTTCAATACTATTCATAAAAAACACTACACGAAAATTATTGAATCAATTAGCTTAGTAAATGACACATTAAATGAATAAATGAAATAATTATATAACATTTAGAAACGAAACAATAAAACAACAACCATACTTATGAATCTAATTTTTAGGCAAATTACATGTATTACCTCATAACAATACAAACATATATTACATCATAACCATAGAAAGTAAATTAGTGTTATGCACCCTTGTCTTTCGAGTTGAATATTATTCCTTTCCTCCTTCAAAGTTGCTCCGGCTCCAACCTGAAGAAGGGATAAGCGTATTTTAGAACTCAGTATGCCTTCGCACATTTGTGGGCGGCTTTATCACTACAGTTATTTATTTTAAATAAATTATATTAAATCAAAATTACAAATTACATGTCATCAACGCCACTTGGTTTTAAAATTGAAGATTTATACCGTCTTTAAAAAAGTATTATTATATAAAGTAAATTTCACTAAAATAGGATGAACTGTGGCGAATATCACTAAATTCTATCTAAATTGTATCTAGTTTTACTTTAAATGCGAAAAAAAGGTGTAATATCATGTTTTTACAAATAAGTAAATATTATTTGAAAAATAAAATGTTGTTAATAAGAGTAAAATTTTGAAGGGTGGTTATAGCAACTATAATATAATATTAATAATCTCTTAAATTTATTAATTTTTTATGTTGATTAATTTGTGGGTTTATAATATTGATCACTTAGTTTTATAATATTAATAATCCCTAGGGTTTATTAATCTTTGTTTTTATCATATTAATTCTTCAAGTTTATAATATCAATATTTGAGATTTATTAATGCATTGATATTATAATAATAATAATAATAATCCCTTAGATTTACAATATTAATCTAAAAAGTTCATAGTATTATTCCCTTTAGTTTATATATATATATATATAGATATAGATATATATATATATAATATATTTTAGTTTGCGAGAGATTTTTCGGCGAAAATCACATGATAAACCATTTGTCGACGCGTTTCGAACCAACCAGTGTGGTTCATCATCAGGACAACTTGTCATGATGAACCACACTGGTTGGTTCGAAACGCGTCGACAAATGGTTTATCATGTGATTTTCGTCGAAAAATCTCTCGCAAACTTGTTATGGATCACAGAAGCCTAACTCTACAATATATTTTAGTTTCATATCTGGTTTATATATTCTTAATATTATCCATATACAACATATACAAAACCATAACATAATGGTAAGATATAAATAAGTAATAAGTAATTTCTATTATTATGTTATCCGTTAATTATATTATAATTTTATATATATATTATTTATTATTAAAAATTATATATAATTAATTTTTAATTAACCAGAGACATTTAATAATTATTAATGTCATTAATATAAATATATAAGGGTTTATCAATAACATTATTAAATATAATTGTACATGTGTTTCATATACCTTTCCTTTCCATTTAAATTACAATAATAAAACTTATAATATCTTTCTTTTATTATTCCTCACTCAACTATATTGCATTCACACATTTTTCTTGTGCCATCGACAAAATTTTGATATAAATAAGAAAAATATAATTCAAACTTTTTTTTTCAAATATAAAAAACGCTTCCATCACTTAATTTCACACAAGATCGAATTCAGACCTTAACCTATCACTGTAAATCACTTAATTTCACATTCGTCATTAACACAAGATCGAATTCAAACATTAACCATCACTGTAAATCACTTAATTTCACATTCTTCATTTATGTTTATTACAGTTTAACAGGATACGTCCTTTGCACTGTGTCTTTGCTAAGCCAGTCAAAGTAAATGTACAGCCACGGAGGACATATTACAATAATTTAAACTTAGATTTTCAGTGGACGTGGGTGCAGTCTTTTTGTACAATGCGTGCTGTCAGCGTTGAAACTGCGCCAGAGTTCGGCTCTTGTGAGCTTGTAACAAGATGTCCCCGGTGCGTTAAATCCGAAGGCTATCAATATTTGTGGGCTATAGCTCTATTAATATATAGGAGTCGGGTGCGTTAAATTCGAAGGCTATCAATATTTGTGGGCTATAGCTCTATTAATATATAGGAGTCGTTTACTGACGCGCTGAGGAATTGGAGGAGGAATTGCCCCAGGATTATTTTTGCTAAAAGTAGTTAGAAATTCAAAAAGTTTTGTAACAATAGTATTTGAATTATGTTTTTATGGTAAAAAAATTAACACTATCAATTTTGATGTACAAAATTCTCTACCAAATTTTATCGAATTTCTTAGAAGAAGACATTAATATATGAGACAGTATATGTTAATCCTTCGATTTAGCTAAATACAAAATGTACGATTGGATTTACTCCCAGAACAAATTTCCCAAACGGACTCCAGCTCTGAAAACAAGATGTCCCGACACACCCAGTGATACCGGTGTCAGCAGGGAAAGTGCTTATCACCTCTGGAAACCCAGCCTTTGTAGCATAGCAGCAGCATGATGTTATGGCCATGACAGTACAGTCGTAACTAGCTTTGGCGTTGATCAAATGCACCCGCCGGTTTCCAATGTCCATGCTGCAGAAAAATCGCCGCCAAATAATATCTCTGGGATAACAAACTCTCTGTTCATGTAATCCAGCAGCTGCCTTGCATCACAAACATCTTCATACAATTCAAGCTGGTGATTGGTATCAAAGTTGTCTTCCAAAACCTTAATTTCATCCACGCATTTAACATCCAGATTTTCCCAGAAACCATCGGAGATGAAGATCTCCTCGCCAGATTGACAGATGTCATCCTTCAAATCGAGAACGGGATTCGGGGGAATGCCAAGGTCGTCGTCTGAAGCCTCCAAGAGATAACAAAGATCAATCCCCGACTCCGAAACTAGGGTTTGGCGCTCGTGCTCGGTACAAATATCCGTGTTCGCCGACTCATCCCCAAAGTTGGAGTCAAAAAACGTGGAACATGTCGCGTTCACCTCTTCGTCGGGGTTTCTCATGGCTTCACAACCGAAATCCTTACTGGAATCGCATTCTTCTTCTGCTGCTGCTACAGTTTCATGTAATAGCGGCAGGTCAAGAAATGGGTCGGTGTCTTGGCCATTGAAGCGTTTGGAATCCGGCAAAGACTCCGGCTCTCGGCCACGTTTTCTGAGCGTCTGGGACATGCTTCAAAGAAGGTCTGCAGATTCAAACACGGAACACAACAGTGATGATAATTCGGTTGCAGCAAAGAATTGTTTTTTTTCCTATAACTGCCGATCTGGATAACAGAGAGGATACAGAGGAAGCCGATAGCTGGATTGGTTGTACTTGGCTAGCTGGAAGCTATACTTATACATAAAATGTATGTGTGAGATTGCAGATGTGGGTAGAGTCTGGCCTAAGAAAGCCGGCGGAAAAGACAATTATGGAAAAGATAAAGATGCCATGCATTTCATTTCAATGGTATAACATAAAAGATAAAGATATGGAAAAGATAAAGATGCCATGCATTTCATTTTAAAGATAAAGACCCACTGTTTTCTTCCTTTTCCAACACCGAATACTCCGCATTCCTTTCCTAAAACTACATTCCAATCACCGGATTTCAAATCCGACACGAAACCAGACTTTGATTCAATTTAAGCTTATCACCGGCCGTCTTATTCGGATTTCCAAGCTTCAGTTCGGGGAATTCTGCAACGCGGTGACCGGCAGTGCATCATTTAGATGTTTCGTATGCAAATACACTTTAATTTCGCTTCAAATTATTCTGCAACGCGGTGACCGGCAGTGCATCATTGAGAGGTTCCGTATGCAAATACACTTTAAGTTCCCGCGTACATCATGCGGGAGATTTTCCACGCACTCCATACTTTACAACGACATTAGGGATGCCGCCCTCCATCCTTGTTTACATTGGTCATTGATTTGACCGTTATCTTTAAAGTTGAATATTACTCCTTCCTCATTCAAAGTTGCCCTTTCCCGGCCCCCATCTGAAGAAATACTATCTTGAAGCTTGAATTCGGTGTGGCCTCCCACATTGTAAGGCTACTTTATCGTACAGTTATTTACTAAAAATAAAATATATTAAATCAAAATGAAAAATTAAATGTTATAGTTTAAAGACTCAGCTATTAAAATTGTTTTTTTGCTTAGTTAAGAGTTTTTTTAAACATAAAAAAACATGTTAATGGTCTAAGGCCGAGAGGCATTAGCAAGAGTGAAATTCTTCCCCTTTACGGATCACCAATTAGTTATTCTAAAGATGTGGTTTTCCTTGAATAATGGTGATGAGTCAGTGTGCATTTGTTGTTAGCACTTAGACCAACTAGTTATTCCACAGGGGTGGTTTTCCTTGAATAATGGTGATGAGTCAGTGTGCATTTGTTGTTAGCATTTAGAGATGGTTGTCCTCACAGCCAGTTTGATAACTAAGTTATGATAGTTATTCCAGGTGGTGTGGTTTTCCTTGAATAATGGTGACTTTGTGCATTTATTATTAGCACCTAGAGATGATTGTCCTCACAGCGGGTTTGACAACTAAATTATGATAAAAAAATTCACCATGTAAAAAAATAAAAACTATACCATCTCTAAAAAAATATTATCATACAAAATACATTTCATTAAAATAAAATAAAATATCTATCATAAATATCACTAACTTGCATATAGTTTTCCCGTAAGCCTGAAAAATGTTTGTAATATTATGTTCTAACCTATAACTGAATAACATGTGAAAAAATAAAATAGTATTAATAGAAACATAATTTGATGTAAATGCTAAATGAAATATATTAATTAAATATTAAGTAAAAGTTATAATAAATAATATATATATGATGGAATAAGAAAGGATGTAGCAAGTAAAAGTAGCATTTCGTTCTCACCTAAGTATTAGATAAGGGAGGGAGACGGGAATGCCACTCTAGCTAGCTAGACTATGTTTAAGAATTACTATTTTTGTGATTACTCTCGTATTTATCCATAGGAGTATTGATTTTTTGGGAAGTTTATCGAGAAGATTTTATGTTGATTAATGATTGTGGTCAATACAATAAGCGAGCGATGACATGATTCAATGCTTTATTATTTTTGAGAGATTTTTTAGTTTATCTCTTTTGTTCAATGGTGTTTGGGAAGTTTGACATCAAAGTCACGAAACACAAAGGATATGAAAACATGAAAATATGAGTATTTGATACTTGATATTAATAGGACATATTTTTATATTATATATTAAAAATATAATAAATTAGTAAATTACATATGAAATATGAAATATATGAAACATTTATATGATGATAATATAAATTTAATCATACAATTAATGCATGTAAATCAAATATCATTGACTGTAATTTATTTCTAAACCAAAAAAATATCAATAAAAAAGTCTTAAATGGCTTGTAGAGTCCCTAAAAATCATATAATAACAAATAACTAGTACTACATACCATCAAAGTCATTGCCTATATTGGGATTCTCATCATCAATTCACCCTCTAAGCATTAAAATTAGATAGAAAAAGATTAACATGTCAAATTGAAATTTTTTTTGAGTGATTGGTACATTTTTACTAGGGTCATAGATAGAGGAGTTCAACAATCAATGCCACCAACATCGAGGTACATAGAGGGCTTGGTCCTTTTAATTAGATGCTAGTTCCATACCCTCATACATGGAAAAATCCAATGGAAATTTTGCAATCTCCCAAATCTTGAAAATCATTAAGTTTGTTGTATTTTGAGTAGAATAAATAATTCTATTCCAATGAGGTTGGAACCACTCTCAAACTTCCTGAGTCAATTAATGGTAATATTAAAAAATTAAGTAAAATGATAAAAATGAATGAAAACTCCTTCTAACATTGTTGAATTGCCCGTATTTGCACTGCAAAACCTTTGAAACCTCCAAACCTGTGACTGAATTGCGTGCGAATGAGGCAATGAATCAATTTTAAGATGATTTTTTCACTAGACACGTGTCCAAATTATGGGAAATCAGTAGGGCTCGTGTCCCACACCAATTAAACGTTTATCTTGTGAATAAGACATAAGTCAAAATCATGGCAGACACATGTCACCTACGTATCACGTCTGACATGTGAAATGTGTGACACAAGGAGAAGGAGAGTATGTGTCATGTTACTTAGCTTGTCTTTCTTGTCTCGGGGAAAATTCTCCAACATTTGTGTTTTAGCCAATTCTGTCGAAGGGGAAGGAGATTGTTAATGAATGAGATTATCACTCAAACAAAGAGGTATTTTCCACTATTTCAGACTAGGTGCCAAATTTTAGGCACACGAGAGGTAGACAAAATTAATACCTTCATACAATCGACCTATACTAGCAACTAAAATCTCTTCCAGGTAAAGTCCTCCTTGAGAGGAATGATGCAAAATATGAGATCATGTTAATGATGGATGAGATCCATCTTCAACTATGGGAAATGGATAAGCACTTAGAAAGGATTGAGATCGTCATTATGCATGGCAAGAGGTTAGCCCCTCCTTACAGTGGTGTGGATCTAGACTAATTGAGGTTTCCACCTCCTCTTGAATTTCCAAATGTATAGTATATTTTTGTTTATGGTTTTCATTACTATGGTTATAGAGGTCACTTTTTTTGTTCTTGATATATGTTCATTGCTAGTTGTCACTATAAACTCTCGAGATGATATGACTTGGTCTTATTATAGTTTTGAGGACATATATATTTTTTCTTGAAAACGTTAGTATATTACCGTATTTTTGAACAAAAGTCTTACTCATGGAAAATTTTAGTGGCTAATATTCACAAGAAGGCTAATTTTCCAAGTGAGCTAAAAAGCATTTGAATTATGCAAATTAAACAATTAAAACTCTAATTTCTAAAAATTTCAATTAAAATTAAATATGATTTTAATTAAAATTAAACCAAAAAAAACATGTCATGAAAAAAACCTTTCCCTCTGTAAATTAAATTATACCTATAAAAATATTGTTAAAAAAATAAAAAATAAAACTTATATTTTAAAATAAATTATTTACTATATATTTTGATGTTTGTAAAAAGCAATTGCGGAGCCTTTCATCCCTGCACATAATTAGGCCAATAGGCCTTCCCATGAATGAACATAGTCGTCTACACTTTCATTCTCTGACTGACATCTGGATCTTCTGTTGTTTGACATCTGGCACAAATTTTCCTCTTTCCGCCTGAAATTTGTTTCCCACATGCATCATTATTCAGGGTTTCTCATTAGCTTGGGTTAGTTATGGCCGTAACCACCTTACCCCTAGCCACATTCTCGCCTCATTTGCCTTCTGCGTGCCCGGAGGAGCTCTACTCACGACCGATGGCATTGATGATTTGTGGCAGCACTTGAATCATTCTAACATTAACCTGTTGCTCTATTTTACTTTTTTGCTGCTTGAAAGAGAAAAACTCATTGCTCTGTTTTCTTTATTTGCTGTTTGACAGCTTGTTTGTAAAGAATCTGTAGGTAATAACAGAGGTGTGAGGAATTAGGATGGTTCGTGTCCTCAGTTATTTCTATCATGTTTGGGAACCAGAATCAGACGAAGAAGTCACATGGTTCAAAAATTGGTGTGATGAGGTTTTGGGAAACTGTCTGAGGAAGTTGATCGACCCTAAACCATATCGTTTCAGGAAGTTACAACTTCTTGCAACTGAAGATCGCCATTTAGAAAGCATACTGAGGAGGGTAGAGTCACCAAACCTAATATGGCTACGCTGGAACAACTGTCCCTTCTTTTTCCTGCCTCCCTGGATTCCGATGAAGAATATAAGGGTTTTAGAAGTGTTATGAACCCAATTGAAAAAATTGTGGTAAGCAGAATCTTAGGTGAGGGCTAAAGACAAATTTGTATTTATTCTCTTTTTTTACTTTGCCGCCCTAATTTATGGTAGATTGTTGCTGCAATTGCTATACTGGAACAGGCTCTCGAATGCATTTGAAGGGTTTTGTAGATAAATGCTATCATCTCTGTATTTTTCTTACTGTTGAAAGATGAATATTGTGTGACAGGCACCTCTGGAGTTCTGGGAGCTACATGCTTATGCTCCTCTTTCAATGTTCCCAAAGTACTTGGACAGATGAAGCACATCGAAAAGATTGTGGTGTACCAAAGTCACACCAGCCTCTCAAGTGAAACAAGCAACCACGGATAAATTTGGGAATTTGGAATAAATATCATGGTACATCAGTGATCACCAATTTTATAAACTTTACAAATACAAAATAATTTTTAGGTTTTCAAACTCAAAAGCATGGTTGGCCTGCAAAAGAGAATTAATATGACATTTATGTATGGTACTAATCTCCAGACTTTGTATTTTGTTTTGGTATATTGACTTCCTAGAAATTCAACAGAATGGTGTGGAGCCAGAATTCTTTATTTATATTATCTATCAGAACAATTTTCAATGGATTCACATACTATTCACAGTCGAAATGGATATCCGCATTGTGCGCCCATAGACATATTGTAAAGGAGGAGAGAATGGAGCCTAGATTTTCGCATTATTTGGCTGTGTGATGAGACCATATTCTTTTTCTGAAAAGGTGTTTTCCCATTTTAATGCCCGCCATGCGATATCCTCTCTGATATCTTTCTCCTTTTAGTTCTTCACAGGATCTACATGCAATTTGTAATGAATTGATTCTGAGTTTTATTTTCCAGATTCATCACATTGAGATTTTTTTACTAAGTTTTAAACCTGTAATTCATTTCGGGAAAAATAAAATAAAATCTCCTAATGAATTATTTGAAATGATCCTTTGAACAGATTTTCCAATTTCACAAATAACTCGGGATTGCTGGAAGCAAATTAGTACACCAAATGAATAACTTCTTAAAACCAGATTGAATCTTGAAGATATTTGAGCGGGCTTCGCCTACATGGGTGGTTTGTCTACCCCCACCATCCACTAGCCATCATCTGCCCAATACCAACCCATCCACTGCTAAATTTCTATGATTATCTCTTTCAAATCAACTACAATTCTTCTGGTTGACAATCCCATCTCTTTCCATCAACCACTTTTGACACCACTGGTCTTGCATCTGCCACTTCTTCATTGCTTTAAACTTTTTGGCTCATAGTTTATGAAGAGTAAAGTAACAGCACCCACCACCTTTGACCCAACATATACGTGTTAAAAAGTAGGATAATAGGTTTAACCCAACCTCTATACGATGTTGGGTCTGTCTGTATCTGCATGCTATATCAGCTTTTTGAGAAAAAAAATTGCAGAACTAGATCGAATAGTATACTCCATAATTTCCATGATGAGCAATGTCAATGAGATGAGATTTAGTTCCATCATTGCCCAATTACAACAACTTCCATCTCAATAAAGCAATTATTGTGGATCTTTGGGTGAAAATTGTATGAATGGTGCTTGACATTGGAATCAAAAGCTGATGGCTGCTCAGTGTCCTATGAGATGGGAGACCACTGCACAACACTGGTGGTTTGCAACACCTTTGGATTGGGCAACAACCAATGGATACTTTGATGTTGTGAGAGAATTGCTTAGTTTAGATGGAAATCTTCTTATCATGCTCACATCACTAAGAAGAATCAGAAGGCTTGAAGCTGCGTGGGAGGATAAGGCCACCTCCATTGATGCAGCGAAAGGCCGAGGCCTTGTGGCCAGGGAACTTATGGGTGAGTGTGAAACAAGTGATGGGAACAACCTCATTGATGCAGGGTATGGTGGGTGGTTGCTCTACACTGCTGCTGCTGCAGGGGATGTTGAGTTGGCAAGGTGTCTGTTGAAGAGGAAGCCATTGTTGGTGTTGGGAGAAGGAGAGTATGGAGTTTCTGACATGTTGTATGCGGCTGCCAGAAGTAAAAATGCTGAAATATTCAGGGAAATCCTTGGGCTTGCCCATGATATCAAGTGTCTTGGATGCGATCAGGAGGACGATGCAGCAGTATATGAGTCTTCCCCTTCATTTGAAATGATGAGCAGGGTTGTTCATGCTGCTGCTAGGGGAGGGAGTGTGGAGATTTTGAGAGAGCTTTTCAAAAATTGTCACGATGTTGCCTGGTACAGGGATAGTCAAGGCTCAACTGCATTGCATTCTGCTGCAAGCAAAGGTCAACTTGAGGTGAGGTCTCAAGATATTAAGTTTAACATTTCGTCTAGCCTGAGACAGTATTTTATTATATCAATGAAATGGATTGCTCAATCTGTGAACTTGCCTACGAGCAGTCCAACCTGTGCCTTATATGAAAGGTCAGGACTATTGTCAAGAGTAGCCACAGTTTGGAAACTATAGGAAATTTTAAGGGAGTTTTGGGCATAGAGCATGAAATATTAATATGACTGAAGGACAGTTGTATCTTCTATGACCTGCCACATCTTTTTGCCAGTGTTATTTTGCTACATATTTTCTTGATTCCACGCGGTTGATTTTGACTTGGTTTGCTTCAGCTGTGTGTCTCAACAGGTTTCAAACTGTAGAGATACTACACTATCAAGGAGAGATGGAAATGAAGTTAAGGGAATGCTATACTCTTGACACGCCATAGGGAATGAATAGTATAAAAGATGATCATCTCATTAGGTTTTACGGGTTCGTAGGGTTAATTTAGTCATATAAGTTGTACCAGGTTAGATCCATTTTAAACATGGATTTATCAAGTGTTAAGATGGATGAAATCTTTAGAGGTGTAACCTTTTTAAATTTAATGAAAAGTTTTGTACCTCAAGGGATTTGATCCTTCTGAACAGTGGAACACTTGACAAACTCAGCACTAAGATGGATATAGGCTAATGTTTGTATGCATACAGACATGTATGTTGCTTTTAATTTATTGATGAGGAATTTTAAATTTTGTTATAATTTTTTTAATATTATATTTGGCCAAACTCAACTCAAGTCAGTATTAGACATGAAAGTTGAGCATCTCCTTCACCTCGAATGGACTCCTTATGGCTTTGTAATAATATTTTATAAGTGGTTCATATTAGTAGGCCTTGGTCTGGATTAAGGTTTGTCAATTTATTTTCACAACCACAGAGTTTTCTTGTAATATAGAGCATTATTGGACAATTATATCTTTTATATTCATTGTGTTTTAGCTTGGAGGCATTGTACCTTATATTTAGGCGACTTGGTGCAAGCAGCCACATAAAGTGCCCACATTTAGGGCAGGCAGTGTGAGACCCATCACTTGGAAGCAGTGTGCTTATTTTGTGAATCTTGTGCATAATTCATGATATTTTAACTATTTTCTGAACAATCCACAAATTTCTTTTTATTAGGCTATATTTGGTTGTACTCGATGTGCTTGTGCAGTTTTGCACATTATAGGGAATCACTTTCAGTAATCTTATCTAAAACTATTATAAAATTTGTTGGAGAATATTCAATGCTGTCCTCAGTAGAGGGAAAATACTCAAATCTATTGAGCTAATATGCATAGTTGGCTTACAGAAATTAAATATATAAGTAAGAATATAGGCCATCAAACATATGTCAAATAATGGCCATTGCATATGACAAACACGCTATTCAAACACTATGTATAGCTTTCAATAAATTTGTGTGTCTGATGTATGAAAGGGTAGAGCTATTGAATCTGAAAGTTCACACATTCCTTCAGTCCAGGCATTTGCCATGTATTTTGCTCAATTAATTTACCCTTTGCATACCTCTTTTAAAGGCTGAATCTGCCTTCTTCACCATCTCCAAAGTGGATACACATAGGGAATTGTTTAATTCTGTGTTGGATGTGATCTAGAGTCTCCACTTTAGAGTCACAATGTGAGTAAGGCAATTCCTACTATACTTCATTATTTTTTTCTCAAATGTCCCAAGTGTTATGAGAATCAGATAAAGCCCTTCCATCTATTCCTGCTACATTATTTTTTTCTCAAATGTCCCAAGTGTTATGAGAATCAGATAAAGCCCTTCCACAGTTCCACTTGACTAAATAGAGTTTGTATGTGTGGTCTTCTATCAGATTCAGAGAGTACACTATCAGACAGGCTATTCCTACTACATTATTTTTTTCTCAAATGTCCCGAGTGTTATCAGAATAAGATAAATCTCTTCCACTTGACTTCTCAAATGTCCCAACTCCCAAGTGTTATCAGAATCAGATAAAGCCCTTGAGGCCCTTCTACTTGAAGAACCAGAGCACCGATGTCAGTCAGGCTATTCATACTACATTATCGTTTTCTCAAATATTCATGGTGTTATGAGAATCAAATAAATCATTTCCACTTGACTAAACAAAATTTGTATGTGTGGTCTTCTATCATATTCAGATAAAGTGATAGTGTCAGTTAGGCTATTCCTACTATAATTCATCAATTTTTTCTCCAATGTCTCTAGAGTCACAATATCAGTCAAGGTATTCCTACTATATTTCATTAAGTTTTTCTCAAATGTCCCGAGTGTTATCAGAATTAGATAAAGCCCTTCCACTTGACTTCTCGAATCAGATAAAGCCCTTCCACTTGACTTCTCAAATGTCCCAAGTGTTATCAGAGTCAGATGAAGCCCTTGATAGGACCTTCTACTTGAAGAACCAGAGCACCAACTTAGTGTTGAAATTTGTGAAAGTTCTTCCCTACAATGTTATTACTAGAAGGATGGAGCACGCTATCACATCAATCCATGAACTTGAACACAAAATCCAGCTTCTGGATTACCAAAGTTTTTTGTTTGGATAATGGCTTGTGAGCCACCGCTATCTCACAATTGCTATCCATGTGGGATTATTCATAACCCAACACCAAGAGTCACCAAACTTGATATGGCTACACTGGAACAATTGTCCCTTCTCTTGCCTGCCTCCCTGGATTCCGATGAAGAATATAAGGGTTTTAGAAGTGGTGTGAACCAAATTGAAAAAACTGTGGCAAGCAGAATCTCAGGTTAGGGCTAAAGACAATTTTGTATTTATTCTCTTTTTTTACTTTTCCGCCCCAATTTATGGTAGATTGTTGCTGCAATTTCTATACTAGCACAGGCTCTCGAATGCATTTGAAGGGTTTTGTATATAAAGGCTATCATCTCTGTATTTTTCTTACTGTTGAAAGATGAATATTGCATGGCAGGCACCTCTGGAGTTGCTGGAGCTACATGTTTATGCTCCTCTTTCAATGTTCCCAAAGTCCATTGGACGGATGAAGCACATCAAAAAGATTGTGGTGACTTGTATGTCAGATTTGATTCATCTCAAAACTTTACTAGAGGAATTCTGTCATTTTTCCTCACTGCAATACCTGCACCTAAGATGCCTAGATATGAAGTCACTACTTGATTCTTTTGGGTTCTTAACAAATCTCCAGCACTTCAATATCTCTCGCTACTAGAGTTTGTACGGGCTTCCAAATTCCTTCGGGAATTTGATTCGACTTAAATATATGAATTTGGAATATTGCTTCGATTTGACCTTGTTGGAGGAAACATTTGCAAATATCAGGACGCTTGAATATCTAAATCTTTCGAACTGCAAGAGCGTGGAAGTGTTGCCTCGCCAAGTTGCACATCAACTGTCCTTGGAAATATTAATCCTGTCAGAGACAAATTTAAAAGAATTGCCTGGGGATATTGGAAACCTAAGCAGTTTGGAAGAATTTTCTTTGGGAAATGCTTTGTTGGAAATGTTGCCCTGTTCTCTAGGTCACCTGAGCAGCTTGAAGAAGTTGTGGGTTTGTGATTGCCCAGAAATGAAATCTTTGCCCCATTCTCAACGTTGTGGGTTGGAGGTTGTGGAATACAGTTCTTATGATCAGCATATTCAGCCTCAGTCTTGATGGATCCGAGGCATCCGATAATATCATGGTTTCTAATGGAATTAACTTTTTAATAGCAATATATCAACATGTTTTCTAATATTATGTTTTGACTTTCTAAATCCAATATACAATTATGGTTTTGAATGAAATACATTGGTAGGGGATAGTCATGGTGGTTATTGCCTTGGTCACCAACAAGCTTCATATATGCTTAGCCATCTATAGAGGTTTCTTGATTTTGGGCAATTAACTTATCCTCTTGATTTTGGGTAATTAACTTACTCTAAAATGAAATAAGACATTCAATGTGTTCCTTGTAATATAGATATAAACAAAACATCTAAAGAAAATTAATTGCACAATGATCCAGTCCAAGAAAACAAGGTTTTCCACAAACCAATTAAGCCTTTCAACCTTTTCGGCTTATTTGCTTATATCAAACATTTGTGCAGGGTTTCAACCAATTAACATTTCATTAAGTATGTATTTACAAATCAATGACACTATCAAAATTATGTCATTTCATTGAGTTTGTAACAGTAATATTTGAATTATGTTTTTATGGTAAAAAATTAACACTATCAAAAACCTCAGCTCAGCGGTGACACTTAATTTAGATGTACAAAATTCTCTGCCAAATTTTATCAAAATATAATCAGAATTTCTTAGAACAGGACATTAATATATGAGACAGTATATGTTAATCCTTCGATTTAGCTAAATGCAAAATGTACGATTGGATTTACTCCGAGAACAAATTTCCCAAACGGACTCCAGCTCTGAAAACAAGATGTCCCGACTCACCCAGTGGTACCGGTGTCAGCAGGGAAAGTGCTTATCACCTCTGGAAACCCAACCTTTGTAGCATAGCAGCAGCGTGATGTTATGGCCGTGACAGTACAGTCGTAACCAGCTTTGGCGTTGATCAAATGCACCCGCCAGTTTCCAATGTCCATGCTGCAGAAAAATCGCCGCCAAATAATATCTCTGGGATAACAAACTCTCTGTTCATGTAATCCAGCAGCTGCCTTGCATCACAAACATCTTCATACAATTCAAGCTGGTGATTGTTATCAAAGTCGTCCTCCAAAACCTTAATTTCATCCACGCATTTAACATCCAGATTTTCCCAGAAACCATCGGAGATGAAGATCTCCTCGCCAGATTGACAGATGTCATCCTTCAAATCGAGAACGGGATTCGGGGGAATGCCAAGCTCGTCGTCTGAAGCCTCCAAGAGATAACAAAGATCAATCCCCGACTCCGAAACTAGGGTTTGGCGCTCGTGCTCGCCACAAATATCCGTGTTCGCCGACTCATCCCCAAAGTTGGAGTCAAAAAACGTGGAACATGTCGCGTTCACCTCTTCGTCGGGGTTTCTCATGGCTTCACAACCGAAATCCTTACTGGAATCGCATTCTTCTTCTGCTGCTGCTACAGTTTCATCTAATAGCGGCAGGTCAAGAAATGGGTCGGTGTCTTGGCCATTGAAGCGTTTGGAATCCGGCAAAGACTCCGGCTCTCGGCCACGTTTTCTGAGCGTCTGGGACATGCTTCAAAGAAGGTCTGCAGATTCAAACACGGAACACAACAGTGATGATAATTCGGTTGCAGCAAAGAATTGTTTATTTTCCTATAACTGCCGATCTGGATAACAGAGAGGATACAGAGGAAGCCGATAGCTGGATTGGTTGTACTTGGCTAGCTGGAAGTTATACTTATACATAAAATGTATGTGTGAGATTGCAGATGTGGGTAGAGTCTGGCCTAAGAAAGCCAGCGGAAAAGACAATTATGGAAAAGATAAAGATGCCATGCATTTCATTTCAATGGTATAACATAAAAGATAAAGATATGGAAAAGATAAAGATGCCATGCAATTCATTTCAAAGATAAAGACTCGCTGTTTTCTTCCTTTTCCAACACCGAATACTCCGCATTCCTTTTCCTAAAACTACATTCAAATCACCGGATTTCAAATCCGACACGAAACCAGACTTTGATTCAATTTAAGCTTATCACCGGCCGTCTTATTCGGAATTCCAAGCTTCAGTTCGGGGAATTCTGCAACGCGGTGACCGGCAGTGCATCATTTAGATGTTTCGTATGCAAATACACTTTAATTTCGCGTCAAATTATTCTGCAACGCGGTGACCGGCAGTGCATCATTGAGAGGTTCCGTATGCAAATACACTTTAAGTTCCCGCGTACATCATGCGGGAGATTTTCCACGCACTCCATACTTTACAACGACATTAGGGATGCCGCCCTC
Organism: Pinus tabuliformis; assembly: GCA_031772625.1. Lineage (NCBI taxonomy): Eukaryota > Viridiplantae > Streptophyta > Pinopsida > Pinales > Pinaceae > Pinus > Pinus tabuliformis. The sequence goes on from CM062813.1 coordinate 721,792,897, forward strand.
CATCCTTTACAACGACATTAGGGATGCCGCCCTCCATCCTTGTTTACATTGGTTGTTTACATTGGTCATTGATTTGACCGTTATCTTTAAAATTGAATATTACTCCTTCCTCATTCAAAGTTGCCCTGCCCCGGCCCCCATCTGAAGAAATACTATCTTGAAGCTTTTTTTTAAGTGGGGGAGAGATCCCTTTTGAAGAATCAACATACAACATATGTGGCCGAAGTCAGCAGATATACATATCGCCGAAGCGAGAAGAGCATCATCATCATACAACATATGTGGCCGAAGCCAGCAGATATACATATCGCCGAAGCGAGAAGAGCATCATCATCATACAACATATGTGGCCGAAGTCAGCAGATATACATATCGCCGAAGCGAGAAGAGCATCATCATCATACAACATATGTGGCCGAAGCCAGCAGATATACATATCGCCGAAGCGAGAAGAGCATCATCATCATCATACAACATTGTACAGTTATTTACCAAAAATAAAATATATTAATCAAAATGAAAAATTAAATGTCATTAGTTTAAAGACTCAGCGATTAAAATTGTTTTTGCTTAGTTAAGAGTTTTTTTAACATAAAAAAACATGTTAATGGCCCCAGAGGCATTAGCAAGAGTGAAATTCTTCCTTTACGGACCACCAATTAGTTATTCTAAAGATGTGGTTTTCCTTGAATAATGGTAATGAGTCAGTGTGCACTTGTTGTTAGCACTTAGACCAACTAGTTATTCCAAAGGGGTGGTTTTCTTTGAATAATGGTGATGAGTCAGTGTGCATTTGTTGTTAGCATTTAGAGATGGTTGTCCTCACAGCTAGTTTGATAACTAAGTTATGATAGTTATTCCAGGTGGTGTAGTTTTCCTTGAATACTGGTGACTTTGTGCATTTGTTGTTAGCACTTAAACATGATTGTCCTCACAACGGGTTTGACAACTAAATTATGATAAAAAATTCACCATGTAAAAAAATAAAAAAATTATACCATCTCTATAAAAAAATATTATCGTACAAAATACATTTCATTAAAATAAAATAAAATATCTATCATAAATATCACTAACTTCCATATAGTTTTCCTTTAAGCCTGAAAAATGTTTGTAATATTATGTTCTAACCTATAACTGAATAACATTTGAAAAAATAAAATGGTATTAATAGAAACATAATTTGATGTAAATGCTAAATGAAATATATTAATTAAATATTAAGTAAAAGTTATAATAAATAATATATATATATATGATACATGATGGAATAAGAGAGGATGTAGCAAGTAAAAGTAGCATTTCATTCTCACCTAAGTATTAGATAAGGGAGCGAGACAAGAATGCCACTCTAGCTAGCTAGACTATGTTTAAGAATTACTATTTTCGTGATTACTCTCCTATTTATCCATAGGAGTACTGTTTTTTTGGAAGTTTATCGAGAAGATTTTATGTTGATTAATGATTGTGGTCAATACCATAAGCGAGCGATGACATGATTCAATGGTTTATTATTTTTGAGAGATTTTTTAGTTCATCTCTTTTGTTGAACGGTGTTGGGGAAGTTTGACATCAAAGTCACGAAACACAAAGGATATGAAAACATGAAAATATGAGTATTTGATATTTGATATTAATTGGACATATTATTTATAATAAATTTATAAATTACATATGAAATATGAAATATATGAAACATTTATATGATGATAATTCAAATCTAATCATACAATTAATGCATATAAATCAAATATTATTAACTGTAATTTATTTCTAAACCAAAAACACATCAACAAAAAGGTCTTAAATGGCTTGTAGAGTCCCTAAAAATCATACAATAACAAATAACTAGTACTACATACCATCAAAGTCATTGCCTATATTGGGATTCTTAGCATCAATTCACCCTCTAAGCATTAAAATTAGATAGCAAAAGATTAACATGTCAAATTGAATTTTTTTTTGAGTGATTGGTACATTTTTACTAGGGTCATGATAGAGGAGTTCAACAATCAATGCCACCAACATCGAGGTACATAGAGGGCTTGGTCCTTTTAATTAGATGCTAGTTCCATACCCTCATACATGGAAAAATCCAATGGAAATGTTGCAATCCCCCAAATCTTGAAAATCATTAAGTTTGTTGTATTTTGAATAGAATAAATAATTCTATTCCAATGAGGTTGGAACCACTCTCAAACTTCCTGAGTCAATTAATGGTAATATTAAAAAATTAAGTAAAATGATGAAAATGAATGATAAAGGATGAAAATGAATGAAAACTCCTTCTAACATTGTTGAATTTCCCTTATTTGCACTGCAAAACCTTTGAAACCTCCAAACCTGTGACTGAATTGTGTACAAATGAGGCAATAAATCAATTTTAAGATGATTTTTTCACTAGACACATGTCCAAATTTTGGGAAATCAGTAGGGCTCGTGTCCCACACCAATTAAATGTTTATCTTGTGAATAAGACATAAGTCAAAATCATGTCAGACACATGTCACCTACATATCATGTCTGACATGTGAAATGTGTGACACAAGGGGAAGGTGAGTATGTGTCATGTTACTTAGCTTGTCTTTCTTGTCTCGGGGAAAATTCTCCAACATTTGTGTTTTAGCCAATTCTGTCCAAGGGGAAGGAGATTGTTAATGAATGAGATTATCACTCAAACAATGAGGTATTTTCCACTATTTCAGACTAGGTGCCGAATTTTAGGCACACGAGAGGTAGACAAAATTAATACCTTCATACAGTCGACCTATACTAGCAACTAAAATCTCTTCCAGGTAAAGTCTTCCTTGAGAGGAATGATGCAAAATATGAGATCATGTTAATGATGGATGAGATCCATCTTCAACTATGGGAAATGGATAAGCACTCAGAAAGGATTGAGATCGTCATTATACATGGCAAGAGGTTAGCCCCTCCTTACAGTGGTGTGGATCTAGACTAATTGAGGTTTCCACCTCCTCCTGAATTTCCAAATGTATAGTATATTTTTGTTTATGGTTGTTATTACTATGGTTATAGAGGTCACTTTTTGTGTTCTTGATATATGTTCATAGCTAGTTGTCACTATAAACTCTCGAGATGATATGACTTGGTCTTATTATAGTTTTGAGGACATATATATTTTTTCTTGAAAATGTTAGTATATTACTGTATTTTTGAACAAAAGTCTTACTCATGGAAAATTTTAGTGGCTAATATTCACAAGAAGGCTAATTTTCCAAGTGAGCTAAAAAGCATTAGAATTATGCAAATTAAACAATTAAAACTCTAAAAATTTCAATTAAAATTAAATATGATTTTAATTAAAATTAAACCAAAAAAAACATGTCATGAAAAAAAAACCTTTCCCTCTGTAAATTAAATTACACCTATAAAAATATTGTTAAAAAAAATAAAACTTATATTTTAAAATAAATTATTTACTATATATTTTGATGTTTGTAAAAAGCAATTGTGGAGCCTTTCATCCCTGCACATAATTAGGCCGATAGGCCTTCCTATGAATGAACATAGTCGTCTACACTTTCATTCTCTGACTGACATCTGGATCTTCTGTTGTTTGACATCTGGCACAAATTTTCCTCTTTCCGCCTGACATCTGTTTCCCACATGCATCATTATTCAGGGTTTCTCATTAGCTTGGGTTAGTTATGGCCGTAACCACCTTACCCCTAACCACATTCTCGCCTCATTTGCCTTCTGCGTGCCCGGAGGAGCTCTACTCACGACCGATGACATTGATGATTTGTGGCAGCACTTGAATCATTCGAACATTAACCTGTTGCTATGTTTTACTTTTTTGCTGCTTGAAAGAGAAAAACTCATTCCTCTGTTTTCTTTATTTGCTGTTTGAAAGTTTGTTTGTAAAGAATCTGCAGGTAATAACAGAGGTGCGGGGAATTAGGATGGTTTGTGTCCTCATTTATTTCTATCATGTTTGGGAACCAAAATCAGACGAAGAAGTCACATGGTTCAAAAATTGGTGTGATGAGGTTTTGGGAAACTGTTTGAGGAAGTTGATCGACCCTAAACCATATCGTTTCAGGAAGTTACAACTTCTTGCAACTGAAGATCGCCATTTAGAAAGCATACTGAGGAGGGTAGAGTCACCAAACCTGATATGGCTACGCTGGAACAACTGTCCCTTCTTTTGCCTGCCTCCCTGGATTCCGATGAAGAATATAAGGGTTTTAGAAGTGGTATGAACCAAATTGAAAAAATTGTGGCAATCAGAATCTTAGGTGAGGGCTAAAGACAATTTTGTACTTATTCTCTTTTTTTACTTTGCCGCCCTAATTTATGGTAGATTGTTGCTACAATTGCTATACTAGAACAGGCTCTCGAATGCATTTGAAGGGTTTTGTAGATAAAGGCTATCATCTTTGTATTTTTCTTACTGTTGAAAGATGAATATTGCATGGCAGGCACCTCTGGAGTTGTGGGAGCTACATGTTTATGCTCCTCTTTCAATGTTCCCAAAGTCCATTGGACAGATGAAGCACATCGAAAAGATTGTGGTGTACCAAAGTCACACCAGCCTCTCAAGTGAAACAGGCAACCACGGATAAATTTGGGAATTTGGAATAAATCTCATGGTACATCAGTGATCACCAATTTTATAAACTTTACAAATACAAAATAATTTTTAGGTTTTCAAAACTCAAAAAGCATGATTGGCCTGCAAAAGCGAATTAATATGACATTTATGTATGGTACTAATCTCGAGACTTTGTATTTTGTTATGGTATATTGACTTCATAGAAATTCAACAGAATGGTGTGGAGCCAGAATTCTTTATTTATATTATCTATCAGAACGATTTTCAATGGATTCACATACTGTTCACATTCGAACTGTATATCCGCATTGTGCGCCCACAGACATATCGTAAAGGGGGAGAGAATGGAGCCTAGATTTTCGCATTATTTAGCTGTGATGAGACCATATTCTTTTTCTGAAAAGGTGGTTTCCCATTTTAATGCCCGCCATGTGATATCCTCTCTGCTATCTTTCTCTTTTTAGTTCTTCACGGGATCTACATGCAATTTGTAATGAATTGATTCTGAGTTTTATTTTCCAGATTCATCACATTGAGATTTTTTTGCTAAGTTTTAAACCTGTAATTAATTTTCGAAAAAAATAAAATAAAATCTCCTAATGAATTATTTGAAATGATCCTTTGAACAGATTTTCCAAGTTCGCAAATAACTCGGGATTGCTGGGAGCAAATTAGTACACCAAATGAATAACTTCTTAAAACCAGATTGAATCTTGAAGATATCTTAGTGGGCTTCGCCTAGATGGGTGGTTTGTCTGCCCCCACCACCCACTAGCCATCATCTGCCCAATACCAACCCATCCACTGCTAAATTTCTATGATTAGCTCTTTCAAATCAGCTACAATTCTTCTGGTTGACAATCCCATCTCTTTCCATCAACCACTTTTGACACCACTGGCCTTGCATCTGCCACTTCTTCATTGCTTTAAAATTTTTGGCTCATAGTTTATGAAGAGTAAAGTAACAACACCCACCACCTTTGACCCAACATATACGTGTTAAAAAGTAGGATAATAGGTTTAACCCAACCTCTATACGATGTTGGGTTTGTCTGTATCTGCATGCTATATCAGCTTTTTGAGAAAAAAATTGCAGAACTAGATAGAATAGTATACTCCATAATTGCCATGATAAGCAATGTCAATGAGATGAGATTTAGTTCCATCATTGCCCAATTACAGCAACTTCCATCTCAATAAAGCAATTATTGTGGATCTTTGGGTGAAAATTGTATGAATGGTGCTTGAAATTGGAATCAAAAGCTGATGGTTGCTCAATGTCCTATGAGATGGGAGACCACTGCACAACACTGGTGGTTTGCAACACCTTTGGATTGGGCAACAACCAATGGATACTTTGATGTTGTAAGAGAATTGCTTCATTTAGATGGAAATCTTCTTATCATGCTCACATCACTAAGAAGAATCAAAAGGCTTGAAGCTGTGTTGGAGGATAAGGCCACCTCCATTGATGCAGCAAAAGGCCGAGGCCTTGTGGCCAGGGAACTTATGGGTGAGTGTGAAACAAGTGATATCAACAACCTCATTGATGCAGGGTATGGTGGGTAGTTGCTCTACACTACTGCTGCTGCAGGGATTGTTGAGTTGGCAAGGTGTCTGTTGAAGAGGAAGCCATTGTTGGTGTTCGGAGAAGGAGAGTATGGAGTTTTTGACATGTTGTATGTAGCTGCCCAGAAGTAAAAATGCTGAAATATTCAGGGAAATCCTTGGGCTTGCCCATGATATCAAGTGCCTTGGATGCGATCAGGAGGACGATGAAGCAGTATATGAGTCTTCCCCTTCATTTGAAATGATGAGCAGGGTTGTTCATGCTGCCGCTAGGGGAGGGAGTGTGGAGATTTTGAGAGAGATTTTCAAAAATTGTCACGATGTTGCCTGGTACAGGGATAGTCAAGGCTCAACTACATTGCATTCTGCTACAAGCAAAGGTCAACTTGAGGTGAGGTCTCAAGATATTAAGTTTAACATTTCGTCTAGCCTGAGACAATATTTTATTATATAAATGAAATGGATTACTCAATCTGTGAACTTGCCTACGAGCAATCTAACCTGTGCCTTATATGAAAGGTTAGGACTATTGTCAAGAGTAGCCATATTTTGGAAACTATATGAAATTTTAAGGGAGTTTTGGGCATAGAGCATGAAATATTAATATGGCTGAAGGATAGTTGTATCTTCTATGACCTACCACATCTTTTTGCCATTGCTATTTTGCTGCATATTTTCTTGATTCCACGTGGTTTATTTTGACTTGGTTTGCTTCAGCTGTGTGTCTCAACAGGTTTCAAACTGTATAGATACTACACTATCAAGGAGAGATGGCAATGAAGTTAATGGAATGCTATACTCTTGACACGCCATAGGGAATGAATAGTATAAAAGATGATCAACTCATTAGGTTTTATGGGTTCATAGGGTTAATTTAGTCATATAAGTTGTACCAGGTTAGATCCATTTTAAACATGGATTTATCAAGTGTCAAGATGGATGAAATCTTTAGAAGTGTAACCTTTTTAAGTTTAATGAAAAGTTTTGTACCTCAAGGGATTTGATCCTTCTGAACAGTGGAACACTTGACAAACTCAACACTAAGATGGATATAGGCTAATGTTTGTATGCATACAGACATGTATGTTGCTTTTAATTTATTGATGAGGAATTTTAAATTCTGTTATAATTTTTTTAATATTATATTTGGCCAAACTCAACTCAAGTCAGTATTAGACATGAAAGTTGAGCATCTCCTTCACCTGGACTGGACTCCTTATGGCTTTGTAATAATATTTTATAAGTGGTTCATATTAGTAGGCCTTGGTCTGGATTAAGGTTTGTCAATTTATTTTCATAACCATAGAGTTTTCTTGTAATATAGAGCATTATTGGACAATTATATCTTTTATATTCATTGTGTTTTAGCTCGGAGGAATTGTACCTTATATTTAGGCGACTTAGTGCAGGCAGCCACATAAAGTGCCCACATTTAGGGCAGGCAGTGTGAGACCCATCACTTGGAAGCAATGTGCTTCTTTTGTGAATCTTGTGCATAATTCATGATATTTTAACTATTTTCTTAACAATCCACAAATTTCTTTTTATTAGGCTATATTCGGTTGTACTCGTTGTGCTTGTGCAGTTTTTCACATTATAGGGAATCACTTTTAGTAATCTTATCTAAAACTATTAGAAAATTTGTTGGAGAATATTCAATGCTGTCCTCAGTAGAGGGAAAATACTCAAATCTATTGAGCTAATATGCATAGTTGGCTTACAGAAATTAAATATATAAGTAAGAATATAGGCCATCAAACATATGTCAAATAATGGCCATTGCATATGACAAACACGCTATTCAAACATTATGTATAGCTTTCAATAAATTTGTGAGTCTGATGTATGAAAGGGTAGAGCTATTGAATCTGAAAGTTCACACATTCCTTCAGTCCAGGCATTTGCCATGTATTTCACTCACTTAATTTACCCTTTGCATACCTCTTTTAAAGGTCGAATCTGCCTTCTTCATCGTCTCCAAAGTGGATACACATAGGGAATTGTTTAATTCTGTGTTGGATGTGATCTAGAGTCTCCACTTTAGAGTCACAATGTTAGTCAAGCTATTCCTACTATACTTCATTATTTTTTTCTCAAATGTCCCAAGTGTTATGAGAATCAGATAAAGCCCTTCCATCTATTCCTGCTACATTATTTTTTTCTCAAATGTCCCAAGTGTTATGAGAATCAGATAAAGCCCTTCCACAGTTCCACTTAACTAAATAGAGTTTGTATGTGTGATCGTCTATCAGATTCAGAGAGTACGCTATTAGATAGGCTATTCCTACCACATTATTTTTTTCTCAAATGTCCCGAGTGTTATCAAAATAAGATAAATCTCTTCCACTTGACTTCTAAAACGTCCCAACTCCCAAGTGTTATCAGAATCAGATAAAGCCCTTGAGGCCCTTCTACTTGAAGAACCAGAGCACTGATGTCAGTCAGGCTATTCATACTACATTATCGTTTTCTCAAATATTCATGGTGTTATGAGAATCAAATAAATCATTTCCACTTGACTAAATAGAGTTTGTATGTGTGGTCTTCTATCATATTCAGATAGAGTGATAGTGTCAGTTAGGCTATTCCTACTATATTTCATCAATTTTTTCTCAAATGTCTCTAGAGTCACAGTATCAGTCAAGGTATTCCTACTATATTTCATTAAGTTTTTCTCAAATGTCCCGAGTGTTATCAGAATCAGATAAAGCCCTTCCACTTGACTTCTCGAATCAGATAAAGCCCTTCCACTTGACTTCTCAAATGTCCCAAGTGTTATCAGAGTCAGATGAAGCCCTTGATAGGCCCTTCTACTTGAAGAACCAGAGCACCAACTTAGTGTTGAAACTTGTCAAATTTCTTCCCTACAATGTTATTACTAGAAGGATGGAGCACGCTATCACATCAATCCATGAACTTGAACACAAAAGCCAGCTTCTGGATTACCAAAGTTTTTTGTTTAGATAATGGCTTGTGAGCCACCTCTATCTCACAATTGCTATCCATGTGGGATTATTCAAAACCCAACACCAAGAGTCACCAAACTTGATATGGCTACACTGGAACAATTGTCCCTTCTCTTGCCTGCCTCCCTGGATTCCGATGAAGAATATAAGGGTTTTAGAAGTGGTATGAACCAAATTGAAAAAACTGTGGCAAGTAGAATCTCAGGTTAGTGCTAAAGACAATTTTGTATTTATTCTCTTTTTTTAATTTTCCGCCCTAATTTATGGTAGATTGTTGCTGCAATTGCTATACTAGAACAGGGTATCGAATGCATTTGAAGGGTTTTGTAGATAAAGGCTATCATCTCTGTATTTTTCTTACTGTTGAAAGATGAATATTGCATGGCAGGCACCTCTGGAGTTGCGGGAGCTACATGTTTATGCTCCTCTTTCAGAGTTCCCAAAGTCCATTGGACGGATGAAGCACATCAAAAAGATTGTGGTGACTTGTAAGTCAGATTTGATTCATCTCAAAACTTTACTAGAGGAATTCTGTCATTTTTCCTCTCTGCAATACCTGCACCTAAGATGCCCAGATATGAAGTCACTACTTGATTCTTTTGGGTTCTTAACAAATCTCCAGCACCTCAATATCTCTCGCTGCTAGAGTTTGTACAGGCTTCCAAATTCCTTCAGGAATTTGATTCGACTTAAATATATGAATTTGGAATATTGCTCCGATTTGACCTTGTTGGAGGAAACATTTGCAAATATCAGGACGCTTGAATATCTAAACCTTTCGAACTGCAAGAGCGTGGAAGTGTTGCCTCACCAAGTTGCACATCAATTGTCCTTGGAAATATTAATCCTGTCAGAGACAAATTTAAAAGAATTTCCTGGGGATATTGGAAACCTAAGCAGTTTGGAAGAATTTTCTTTGGGAAATGCTTTGTTGGAAATGTTGCCCTGTTCTCTAGGTCACCTGAGCAGCTTGAAGAAGTTGTGGGTTTGTGATTTCCCAAAATTGAAATCTTTGCCCCATTCGTTGGGACTGGTGACTCAGTTGTCAATGTTGTGGGTTGGAGGTTGTGGAATACAGTTCTTACGATCAACATATTCAGCCTTAGTCTTGATGGATCTGAGGCATCCGATAATATCATGGTTTATAATGGAATTAACTTTTTAATAGCAATATATCAACATGTTTTCTAATATTATGTTTTTACTTTCTAAATCCAATATACAATTATGGTTTTCAATCAAATACATTGGTAGGGGATAGTCATGGTGGTTATTGCCTTGGTCACCAGCAAGCTTCGTATATGCTTGGCCATCTATAGAGGTTTCTTGATTTTGGGTAATTAACTTACTCTAAAATGAAATAAGACATTCAATGGGTTCCTTGTAATATAGATATAAACAAAACATCTAAAGAAAAGTAATTACACAATGATCCAGTCCAAGAAAACAAGGTTTTCCACAAACCAATTAAGCCTTTCAACCTTTTCGACTTATTTGCTTATATCAAACATTTGTGCAGGGTTTCAACCAATTAACATTTCATTGAGTATGTATTTACAAATCAATGATTTTGGGATCAAATCCCACAAAGCAATTCTATACCTGGTCTTCAAATTCCTTCAGGCTTTTGAAAGTAAAACCAATGAATTGTCAATATAATTTTACCATAATAAAAAACAATTAGAAAGCCTTTAGCCAACTCAAATTGCTCATTCTTTAGTCTTGAACCAACATCTCTTCTAGAAAGATTTAACAATTCCAATTTAATAATCCTATCAGCCTCTTTTGTACCTTTTGGGACAATTGCTAATCAAAATACTACTCTATCGATTGTTCTTTATGATGGGATATTTAACATTGTCAAATTTGAATCTAAACCATCACTGTAAATCACTTACTTTCACAATGATTTAAACTACTACGAAGTCTCATTGTACGATGGCTCTGTGAGCATTGAAGTTGTGACAGAGTTTGGTTGAACAAGATGTTCATGGAGAAAAAGTATTGCTTCATCGTGGATTCTTATGTGAGAAGTGCAAAATTGGACACTGTGGCGAGGTCCCACCGAGAAGAAGATAATGCTGCCATGCATTTCATTTCATCGGTAACTCTATAACTTACAATGACTTTAGGAATGCCCCCTCCGTCTTTCTTTATATTGGTCATAGATTTGGCATTCCTTTATATTCCTTCCCTCGATAAGCACTTCACATATTGTCATTCTATATGGCAATGGGCTACCCCAATTGATAGTGCTGTGAATCCCGAACCCTTTGAGGTTTCCACCTTTCCATATGTTCGGTGGATTTGAGGTGAGGTTTTATGTTCGAGATATATGTTTAAGGCTAGTTGTCACTATAAACTCTCATGTTGAAATGCCTTAGTCTATTATAGTTTTGACGACATGCCTTAGTCTACTATGGTTTTGACGACATATGGTATCTTCTATCTTCTGAAAAAGACATTCGAGGGTAAATATGTGTACTACATCTCGTTTATAGATGTTTTTTTAGGAATATATGGATTTATTTTCTCAAGAAAAAATTTGAAGTTTTTGACAAGTTTAAAGAGTTAAGCAATGTTTTTGGGTAGAAATCACATAAAAAAACATTTTTGGCTGACACTTTTCGAACCAACAAGTTTTAAAGAGTTTAAAGTTCTCATGGAAAATTAAATAGAGGAAAAAATTAAGGCATTGAGGATAGACAATGGTACAAAATTTTGTGGGAATGAATTTGAATAATTTTGGAAAAAGTCCAATATAGCAATGAAAAATATTACTCCATACAACCCTCCACAAAATGGAGTTACAGAAAGGATGAGCACGACACTAATGGAGAAAGCAAGGATCATGCTCAGTGGTACTGAGCTAGGACATGAATTCTAGACAAGATAGTGGACACTATGTGTTATCTAGTAAATGAACCACTCTCATCAATGTTGGATGACTAGACTCCACATAAAGTATGGGCTCGTAAGAAACCTTCACTTAAACATCCTCTGATATTTAGCATAGATGATAATTTTGTAAATTTTCCAAAGGAGAATAGGAGTAAGCTAGATAAGAAAGTTGAAAGTGTATCTTTATGGGATATAAAGATGGTATGAAAGGTTATAAGTTTTGGAACCCATAAACTAAGAAGGTTGTGTACAGTTGAGATGTGTTATTTAGAGAAGACAAAGACACTGTCAAACACGAAGTCGTACCAAGGGAGAAAGAACAAGAAAATATAGTGTTTGTAATGAAAGATAACAGATCAAACTCCACGTAAGAATAGGAATAAGAATATGAATAACCGCATACTTGGTATTGTAGAGATCGGTTGGGGAAAGAAGGTAGCCATAAAGGTAAACACCATTGAATTTTCATTCAAAATTTTGTTTGCTTATTAATGACGATTATCCTAGAAATATTAGGGAGGAAGCACTTTTAGAGAATGGAGAACTCTAGAAAAAATCTATGGTTTACAAAATGACAGTCTTAGACAAGAATGAGGCTTGAGATCTAGTGAAGTTACCACCTAGAAGAAATCCCATTGACAACAAATGGGTATTTAAAAAGAAATTGGATGCAAAAGGCATAGTGGGGGAATACAAAGCTTGATTAGTAGAAAATGATTATTCCCAAGTAGAAGGAATTAACTTTGGTGATATATTTTCTCCTATTGCCAAGTTAACTTAGATTTTTTTTATCTATAGTTGTTGCTTTTTTTTTTAAGTAGAACAGATGAATGTGAAAACAACATTCATACATGGGGATCTAGAAGAAGAAATTTCAATGAAGTAGACAGAAGGCTTTGCTTTGAAAGGAAATAAAGAGCTAGTATGCAAGTTGAAAAAGTCCCTGTAATTGTAAAGCAATTACCAAGGATGTGGTATAAAAAAATTATATTTATATATTGGGACTTGGCTTCATAAGGAAAAAAGTAGATCACTACAAATATTTCAAATTAGTTGGTGATCGTGATATTTATTTGGTCATGTATGTGGATGATAATGTTGTTGATTGGAAATGATAGGGAAATCATCTAGGAAGTGAAAACTCAGTTGTCCTATAAATATGACATGAAGGATATCAATACTACAAATTTTATCTTTGGCATAGAAATTAAAAGGGATTGAGAAAACATAAAATTGTGGTTAAGTTATAGGAAGTATGGACATACAATATTGCAAAGGTTTAATATGAAGGGATATAAATCGTTAAAGGTGCCTATTCCTATAAGTGTAAAGTTATCTACAGATCAATATCCTAAGGCACAAGAAGAGGAAGAGGGTATGTCCCATTTTCCATATGCTAGTGCTATTGGAAGCTTGATGTATGTGATGGTTTGTACTAGACCAGACATTGCACATGCATGGATGGATGGTTACAATCCTTCTTGAGAAATTGTATTGATCGATGGATGAACACGGGTAGTTGCACCAATTAACATCTTGACAACTCTCTAGATTTTTCTTTAAAACTTTGATTATGGAATTTATGTGTTTTAGTATTATCCCTTTAATATATTCTCCCCAATATGCATTTAGTCCATTTTTTTAAGGTTCATTTCAAAATCTTAATTTAAAACCTCAATAAGATCATGTGTGTAAATATGAGGAGGAAACGACATCACGAGCACTCTAGGTCCTCCATGATCAAAGTAGAAAATAAAGAAATCATCACTCGACCATCTATCGTCTATTATATTTCATATTTTTTCCTCTTGGATTCATGCCAAAAGCGATGCTACCCATTCTTCAATTATTCCACTACAATTCAATACTTTTAAATGCTAGGATTGAAATGGCTATGTGAATTATCCCTAGATCTCCAAACACATAGGATCTAGGTTATTTATGAAAGTAAAATCATTTTCCATTCTACGCCATGTATATTAGGAGCTAAAAAGGATGTTTGCATGAGTCTAACACTAGGAATTGACTTGTAGAAAAACCATTGTAGAATGCATGTTACACAGTAAGCATGTTGAGAAACTCTGACCTGAATGATTTCTTGTAGAGTAATTCTATCATGCTATGCCAACTACCTTTTTTTATTCTTTCAATCTTCATAATGAAACTATGTATAGAACACCGAAAAGAAAAAATGGCATTGAGGAATTTAGCTTATGTACGCATTGTGTGTCGAGGAACCTTATTATTCACTATGAATAATTGGGTAAAGATCCTGATGGATCCGTGTCTAGGAGTGGAATGTGTCATGGGACCGCCTATGCATGTATAGCTACACACTCAGGGGACACGTAGACCTGCTCAACTTTAAGATAAACAATAAAATCAACCCTTCAAATTTTATTGAGTGTGCAAGTCCCTTGAGATAGTGGTTGGGTGATGTCAGTTTTGATGGAGCTTTCTCAAGAGATATGTGCATGCAAGGTAACCAATAAGATATAAAATCCATGTCTCCAACACCCCCATCGACCTTTTTCAGATCAGGGAAGTTTCTTCTACACTAAATTTTCCTAAGTTTCTTGAGTTGTCATAGATGCCATTTGAAACTGTTCCTGATTAAGCTAGTGTGCCCAAGATTTGAGACCATGATCTTGCTTAACTGTTTAGCCCAAGATCCATGTTTATTTATTTCTTGGCTATATTTTTTGCATCAATATAATCTTCAGTTTTATCAGCAAAAAAGGGGTGTGCCATAATGCTACTACGGTCATATATACATTGTTTGTCACATAATGGGTTATTTCATAGGTTTCTGAGGTGTTTTACTTTGTACTAGGAGCCCCCCTTTTGGAAACTAACTGGACTTGATGATATTAATAGATCAACATGGTCATGAAATTAGCCATATATGTGAGATTCCATAAGGCATACACACAAGCAAGACCACCATCAATCTTCACCTCACTGTGACTAGCCACATTGCAATTTTATTTTGGAGAAATCATCAAATAAACATAGTTATGTTGAATGAGCATGCAATTAATTCCATTGTCATGGACCACCTGATCATGAGGTGCATGATCAGCCTCTTTTTTTATGAGCTTGGAGAAGAATAGTTTGGTCTCACATGAAGAAACATTGCCACGGTAATCTCCGCATATGCAGGATGGTGTGAGGAAAAAATTCTTCTCGTAAACTTACCCATCATGTTCATATCCAAAGAGTACTTCTAGCCACCATCAAACATGATTCAGAGTCATTTTCCCTTTGGAAAAATGCATGGAGTCTGTACTAAGCTATTAGGAAGAAGCTCTCCTCTCTTCCTCCACATTATTTTCTTATATTTTTTATTTTATTTAGAAAACATATGTCCCACATTCGTCATGGACAAGTGAATTATGCAATTCATATATTGGTTCCATTGACAATCAATTCGACAATAACAAAGGTATTTGGTGGTGGTGGGCCTAGGAACAAGTGTTTGTACTCGAGGGTGTGGGAATATGCGTTAGATTGATATAATGGTAAATAGAGCATATGCACAACTAATTTTCGCAATATGAGGATGTTGACGGTGCTAGAAACACCAACATCTCAAGGGATCTCCCT
Source organism: Pinus tabuliformis (assembly GCA_031772625.1). Taxonomy (NCBI): domain Eukaryota; kingdom Viridiplantae; phylum Streptophyta; class Pinopsida; order Pinales; family Pinaceae; genus Pinus; species Pinus tabuliformis. Next base: position 721,808,518 of record CM062813.1, read on the forward strand.
GGTAAGAAGTCCCAACTAGACCTCAGACCGTTTGTAGTAGGAATCCCAACATTGGATAGTAATGTAGTGCCTTGAACAAGGTAGCGTGTAGACGTAAGTATAATAACTTTGTTGGAAGCAAGTGTGTGACCTTGCAACGAGTCAAGTGAGATGCATGGGGGTTCTAACATATGGAGGGGAAAAGGAAGTGTGTCCCTTAGAATCCTATAATAGTACGCAGCCTAAAAGGAACACACAAGTGGAATGACATCACAAGTTGGAAGCAGATTAGTCCATAAACAAAAGTGACAGGTTAATCCAACAACACATCTTCAACAAGATTCATACAATTTCATACAAAATAGTTCATACAAAAATATGTAAGTTAAATAACATACATTGCTAAAGCGACCAGAATAATTCAATTACAATAACAACATATGCATGAAAACGTGTTGGCTCAGTTATATTATTAAGTGAAAGTTCCATCCATACATACACCATTGACAACCACTAGCCCCAATAGTGGAACATTACAATCAACACTGCCTTCTCCTCCAAAGAAGTGTACTCTCTCTATGTTGTGGAGAATCCAAGGCTCGTCACAATACTATCCAAGCCTTTTCTAAGCAATTCCTAGCCAAAAGTTTGTCTCCCAAAAGCCCGGTCTATGAGTTATGAGGTTCTATTTATAACAAAGGGTGGGGTGACGCTTGACGTTCCCCTTTGTGACTCTTTGACTACCCTCATGACTCTTACACTTCTTTACAAATAACTCTTTACATTACATAATGACTGTTCACATTCCACTAATGACACTTTGAACTTCACATACAACATATTTAAAAATAATATAAATTTTCCACATGTACCCATGTGAGACAAAATAGGCTAGAGACAGACTAACAAGACACAACTCTATGACTCTGAAGTTTTGGCAATACCAACTCGGCAACCTCCACTTGGTGATTCTTGGTCATGTATTGATGTCAAGCTTGGTACTTTGCTATGATGTCCCCAAACTGCTTGATGGTCTCTTCCCTGACAGTAGAATCTTACCTCCATAGCGTCTGGGTATATGGTCTTGGAACCTGTGTCCATCTCATCCTTAAGCATGTGCAGCATGGTGTAGACCATGACAGGACCACCAGTGTGCTTCTGGATGTTTAGTGTGCTCATCTCCAAGGCAACCCCGGTGGCCTCTTGCCTTAGCTACTCCATGTACCTATTGACCTCTAACCAGACTTGGTTCTTGTGCTTAGATTTGATGAGGGACCCTGCATTTGTTCACTCTCTTCCTCAGCTACTGGCTTTTTCGACTCATCAACTTGTATTGGCATTATTTTCGATGTCAGTGTGCCTTACCTTTTTTCTTCTTCCTGTTTCTTCTTCTTTTCTCTTCTTTCCTTCTTGTCTCTCGTTCTTCCTTCGGTTCTTGTTCTGCTTGATTTTATCTAAATTTTGCTACTTGCAAGCTCTTCTCTTCTCTCTTCCTCTACTCTATTGTCTGTGTCCTTTGCTTCCTTTTGCTTTTGTTGTCAAACCTGCTTGCATGAAGATTGAATTATTTTTCACTCTGCAACTTTGTTCTCCCTTAATTATGTCAACAATTTCCTCTTTCCCTGATCTTGTACTATATTGTTTCCTTTTGCCACTGCTACTGGTCTTGTTGCCATGTTCATGTTTATTCCATTTTCGTAAATAGTTGGGCATCCGCATATATTGGCAAGTAAATTGGCGCTTGCTCAAATTCTTCCCCGGTACTTCTTTTAGTGGTCTTTCTTGAAGTAGGTCTCTTTAGTTCCATTGTACAATGACCGCTAGAGATAAGTGCTTCATGAGTGTGATACCTATGGGACAGAAAGGACACTCATGGAAAGCAAACATTAACTCTTACAACTCCAACTTCACAGCATGATCAAGAAACAACCAGGGCATATGATGAGAGGAATTGCACAATTTTGCCTAATAGTGGTGACTGACTCACTATGGGAATTGTGCACTGTGCAGTCCCAATAGCCAATGTGGAAGCTTGATGATTGGAACTTCACAATGCGTAGTTCAGTCTGGGTCAGGGCCTGGGAGAGAATATGCATTGCACAGTCACAGTGACCAAGCTGGGAAACTGACTCTTGGAACTACACAGTGCGCAGTTGGATCCAGTCCAGGATAGGCTATTTGCAATTCCAGAAGCCAAGGTTGAGGCCTTGACACGGGGGTTTCACTAGAGGAGCAATACCATACCACACGCGTTCATTTTGTGGGATATATATTGAGGGAAAATTGACATAATATATTGAGAATATAATAGGGGGTAAAGGGTTTTTATGTTAGCGGGTTTAAGAAATGGAGCCCAAAGTTAATGAAAAAATATAAAGGAGGTATAAAAATGTCAATGAAAAAATGAATACCTATAATATCTAGTGAAAGTAGGGGATTTTTAGATTTAGAAGGTGTATTGGGTTGGTATTGGTAGGGGGTTAAATAATTTTATTTTTAGCGGTATATTCCAATATTTAGTCAAATTAAGGGTATTGTTTAGTATTCCATGAACGCATGTGGTATGTAAGAGGTTCATTGAGTGAAGCCCCCGTGGGCCTTGAGCTCCCATATTACGCATTGCATGTAGTGAACTGTGAGATCCAAGCAGGGGAGCCCAGATCTGTCCATGGGGAGTGTGAAAACAAGCAGATTTGAAAGATGATGTAAGGATGAGTGCAAATCTCGACTAAGTGTAGACGTATGCATGTAAAACAAGTGCATAAATGGATCAAATTGAAGGAACATGAGGCATGTGAATGGAGTCGCCACACGACGACTGTTGGTGCAAAAACAAGAAAACTCATGCAACATTTGGGAAAGGCAATATATAACTTGAAACAACACTTCTACAAGCCAAAACAAGTTAACACACCAACATTCATTCAAAAAAAATGAGTGAAACAACACTCTCACAAGCTAAATAAGCAAAAGTGACAGAAAAAGCATCAAAAAGTGATAAAAGCAAAACTCACCCCGAAAAGCAATGACAACGCTCCGAAGTACCCTTGATCTCCTAGGGAAGCTAGAGATTGGTGATCAAATGTATAAGCGAGATGTAGAGGCATACATTACATAGATTTGAGCAAAATGGAGTTCATGACACATATGCTTGAGATCAAGGACAACAACAACACTTGGCAAAAACTTCTAAAGATGGTAATGTGTCCCCTTCAAGAAACTAATAATAGATCCCTACTTCCTAGGGATGCTTTCCCTCTTCGCATCTTGCTTCTTAGTAAATTTCCATGCACTTCCTAGAAAGATTGGACAGTTCAGGGAAGGATCGAGCAAGTCTCTGGTTCATGCACTGAGTAGTTTTTTAGCACAGTAAGTTCTGCGCAATTTCTAGGCTGAGTGGCTCTGGGCTACCTCTCAGGCTTTGCATAGTATCCCAGTTGAAGGCAGGGTGTCAGCTGACTCTATGAAATTCTAGAGCTGAATGGCTTTGGCTACCTCTCATACTCTATGCAGTTTCCCAGCTAAAGGCTGGCTGCTAGTTAGGTCTGCACAATTTTGGAGCCGAAGCTCACTGTTGGCTTGAACTGTGCATTTCATAAGAGTAAGGATGGTTTACCTCTAGGATTGTGCAAATCATCAAGGAAGTGATAGAACCAGATTGAAACCAAGTGTATAGGTCAGCTTGTGGTTAGACAGGAAAGAAAGTAAGCAAACACGGGCTGTAAAGTGAAAGATAAAACTCAAATGAAATCACAAGTACCTGGTTAGTGTAAGATAAGTTGTTGGGAATTTAGTAGGGAGGCTCCAAAACAAAGCGAAGGAAAAATTTTGGAGGGTGTTTGTAGTCGCTACAACATTCATGACATACTAGTAGAACTCAATCTCTCTATATGGAACTTATCTCATGTAAAGCGAGTCTAACTATTTCGGAAGTATTGTTCAATTCTCTAATTTTCATGGTTCCTTCACTAGCTTGAGTTAAAGATATAGTCCCTACCATTGTCCTGATTAGTCAACACACATACCAAGCCAAGTCAACTGAGTTATTTCGATTGGGTCTGAGAGGTATATTGATGCACAAGTAATATAGATTGTCAGAGTTTTATTTTCATCTCTAGTGTTGCTCCACTACCAACAGGCGTAGACAATACCCCCGCAGATTCACTTTAGGGACATAAGAATTGCTCCACTACCAGCAAGCCTGGATAGTACCCCAACGGAGTTACATGCTTCACCTATCTGTGTATGAATCCTTTCTCTTCTTTCGACTTTATTTTATTTTTTTCATTTTTTATTTTCAAAGAACTATGCATAGGAACTTATTTATTTCATGAGGCGTAAGAGGGATCCCTACTTATTGAGAGTAGAAAAGGTAGTCCCTTCAGAGAAGGATTTTATTTATACCTCTGACATACTTGTTAAGGTTTTTCCCCTCACCTTACTCTACTTGACTGGGTTAACAAGGTTTAATCGAATATATAAAACCGATTAGAGTAGGTGGTACTAGTTAAAAGTGCAGGGGTTATGTTTTCACCAAGACTCACATTGAAATGAACATATTTTCCGTTAGGGTATCATCGACTGAAAGAACGCAAGATCTTCACAAGGAGACAGAATAGACAAATAACCAAATGTTTATAGTTGTACAATTCCTCTTGTATTTCACCCTACTTGTCTGAAGAAGCCAAACATGATTTCATTGGAGGCTAAACCTACGGGTGCATAAACAAACAAACAAGCAAAGGAAAGCAGTAACACGAAAGCAAAGCAAGTATGAAAATGCCAAAAAAAGAAAGAAAAATAAAACAGGAAAGAAAAAACTACTACTCCTAACCTAAACAATGCATGGGCCTACTTATGTCAAGTGATATTTCCAATGTAGCCACCGACGCATTGGTTGGCCCATGTAGGTGAAGGCATGGTTGACAAGAAAGATATTCAAGAAAACCAACAAGAAAAAAAGATAAAACAATGAAAACCAACACGCTCAAAGTTTGAATGCGTCTACGAAAAGAAAAGAGTAAAATCACATGACAGACACTCTGCAGACGTATCATGGTGTGGTGTCACACTGCGTGCAGATGAAAAACATGTCCATCCTTTTGACATTGACAAACAAGAAAACATGTAGAAGGAAGAAAACTTTCACTTCGCAACATGACTTGATATGTATGACTCCTCCAATGCATGAGCGATAGGATCATGCAATTTTGATGGAGGATGTGAAATCTGTAGATCAGATTTATTTTCAATGCAAACAAGAGAGTGGTGAGGAGCCTAGGGTGATTCAACAATTTTTTGATCGGAAGTGGAACTGACCTCAGGGTTGTGAGAACCTGACATAACCATCAGCTCGAGTTGAATTTCCTCGACAGCTTGAGGGGTTTCCACTTCATCAAGAAATGATGTATCATCAAAGGCTGGTGGCTTGGAAATATCAATAGCAAGTGAATAAGAATCATGATCAAATGAATGAACAAAAATATCACGACAACCATGATTAGAAATTTCAATATGTGCATCATCATCCTCATGATCTGACGAATCATACAAAGGGGTAGATGAGAACCATAATTTTTCACCCTCTAAGTTTCCAAAAATGAAATATTAAAGATTGGGTGGATTTGGAAAAAAATATTTGTCCTCTCTATAATCAGATGATGGACTGACATCCTGTGTGTCATGATGATTAGAAGTAGAAACATCTGGGCATGAATTTTCAGAAGAAAAATTAGAAATAGTAGACTCACAGAAGATGTCAAGATAGAGCGGATGAGGTGCAGATCGAAGGAGGTCATCCTTCACCGTAGGTTCTTCTTCATATTCCCACACATACTCATAAAAAATTACAACACAGGTTGGCTGCTCAACACCAACTCCATCGACAACTTGTTCCTCGTGAAGAACACATGTGGAGTCCATAATGGATGGGCACAACACAGTAAAATCTGGGGGATCATAGGAACCAGAGGAAAGAGGTTGAGAAAACAAAATCACGGGAAAACCATTAGGGTTGCAGTCCAAATCTGTGCAAATATCTAGAGTAGGTGGGGTGGGAGGAGGTGACAATTTAACAGATTGGTTCGCAACTTCTCCCACCTCATCTTACCGAGCTAGAGCTATTTGATGAGAAGAGAATGGAGGGTCACTTGTGATAGCAACCTTGTCCATCTTAGATTTGGAAGCTATAACACCGAGGTATGATGGGAGGGGTTTGAATGATTCTAATTCATGTGTATTTTCATATACATGAAGAAGATACTGGAATCTTTCTTTGAGAAATTTCCAATCAACTTCATCTCCCAGGATTTGAAAGGCAAGATTACGAAAGAAATCCCAAAATTGTGCAACAGATTCATTAGGTTCTTTTCATAATTCCATAATTTTTTTATTAAGAGCTTTACGGCCATAACAAAAGAGGGCATTACCTAACTCTCTTATCATGTGATTAAAATAGTGAATAGAGGATGCGGGCAATGTGAGACACCATTGTTGAACGCATTATCCGAACGTGTGAGCGAATAGCCCACAAGAAATGATGTCCGATGGGGACTTCATTCCTCTCACAGAAGCCTAAGAAGGCAACTCTATATCTTAACAGGGCTATTCAACCTCCACCATTGTATGTGAGTCGTGACAAGTCATCGATGACATCCTCCGACACTTCAAAATCATGTGCATGAGAAAAACATGTCGGATTTGAGATTATAACATAAGTCATGAATGATGTGCAAAGATTGAGAACAGACTTTGAGGGATCAACTTGTCATTTGTCCCTCCTTCTAGCACCAGAAATGTTGATGGTGCTGGAGTCGCCAACATATCAAGAGATCTCCTTGGTAAGAAGTCCCAGCTAGACCTCAGACCATTTGGGGTAGGAGTTCCAACAGTGGGTAGTAATGTATTGCCTTGATCGTAGTAGCACGCAGAGGTAAGTATAATAACTTTGTCGAAAGCAAGTGTCTGACCTTGCCGCGAGTCAAGTGAGATGCATGGGTTTCTAACATAAGGAGGGGAAAAGGAAGTGTGTCCCTTAGAAACCTGTAATAGTACGCAGGCTGAAAGGAACAGACCAGCGGAGTGACATCACAAGTTGGAAGCGAAATAGTCCACAAACCAAAGTGACGGGTTCATCCAACAACACACCTTCAACAAGATTGATACAATTGCATACAAAATAGTTCATACACAAATATGTAAGTTAAATAACATACATTGCTAAAGAAACCATAATAGTCCAACTAAAATAACAACATATGCATGAAAATGTGTTGGCTTAGTTATATTATTAAGTGAAAGTTCCATCCATACATACACCCTTGACAACCACTAGCCCCAATAGTGGAACATTACAGTCAACATTGTCTGTTCCTCCAAAGAAGTGTATTTGCTCTACACTATTGAGAATCCAAGGCTCGTCACAATACTCTCCAAGCCTTTTCTAAGCAATGCCCAGCTAAAATCTTTGCTCCCAAACGCTCGGTCTATGAGTTATGAGGTTATATTTATAACAAAGGGTGGGGTGACCCTTGACATTCCCCTTTGTGAATCTTCGACTATCCTCATGACTCTTTAAGTACTTTACAAATAACTATTTACATTACATAGTGACTGTTCACATTCCACTAATGACACTTGGAATTTCACTTACAACACATTTACAAATAATATAGATTTTCAACATGTACCCATGTCAGGAAAAATAGGCTAGAGACATCCTAACAAGACACAACACTATGACTCTAAAGTTTGGGGCAAGGCCAACTCAGTAACCTCCACTTAATGATTCTTGGGTACGCATTGATGCCAATCTTGGTACCATGCTATGATGTCCCCAAACTAGTTAATGTTGTCTTCCTGATAGCGGACTCTTTCCTCCATAGCTTCTGGGTATATGGTCTTGGAACCTGTGTCCATCTCATCCTGAAGCATGTGAAGCATGGTGTAGACCATGACAGGACCACCAATGTTCTTCTGCATGTTTGGTGTACTCAACTCCAAGTCATCCCTAGTGGCCACTCAGCTTAATTGCTCCATGTACCTGTCGACCGCTAACCAGACTTGGTTCTTATGCTTAGCTTTAGTGAGGGACCTGCATCTATTCACTCTCTTCCTCAGCTACTAGCTTTTCTAGCCCATTAAGTCGTATTGGCGTTGTTTTCTATGTCATTGCACCTTGCCTTTGTTCTTCTTTCTATATTTGCTTCTTTTCTTGTTCTTTACTTCTCAGCTCCCATTCTTCCTTTGGTTCTTGTTCTACTTGCTGCAACCTCAATTCTGCTACCTGTAAGCTATGCTCTGTTGTCTTCCTCTTCTCTGATGTCTAAGTCCTCTTCTTCCCTTTGCTTCTGATGTCAAAGATGCTTGCATGAAGATTGAATGCACTTTCACTCTTCAAATTTGTTCTCCCTTTATTATGTCAACAATTTCCTCTTTCCTTGATCTTGTACTGGATTGTTTCCTTCTGCCACTACTGCTAGTCTTGCTTCTAGTACTGCTTTCATTGGTCTCTCTTGAAGCAACTCTCTTTAGTGCCATGGTACAATGACTGCTAGAGAGAATTTCTTAAGGAGTGTGGTACCTGTGGGACAGAAAGGACACTCATGGCAAGAAAACATTAGCTATTACAAATCTAACTTCACAGCATGATCAAGCAACAACCAGGGCATTGATGAGATGAATTGCGCAATTTTGACTAACAGGGGTGATTGACTAATTGTGGGAACTGCACATTGTGCAGTCCCAATAGTCAATGCAGAAGCTCGATGACTCGAATTGCGCAATTCGCAATTTAGTCTAGTTCAGGGCTTGGGAGATACTGCGCATTGTGTAGTAATAATGACCAAGTTGGGAGACTGGTTCCTGAAACTGCGCAATGTGCAGTGGGGGCCAGCCTAAGACTAGCTCTTTGTAATTCTAGAATCCAAGGCAGAGACCTCGAGCTCCCAGATTATGCATTTCATGCAATGAAGTGTGAGATCTAGGCAAGGGGAGCCCAGATTTGTCCATGGGGAGTGTGCAAACAAGAAGATCTAAAGGATGATGTAAGGATGAGTTCATATCTGACTAAGTGTATATGTATGCATGTAAAACAAGTGCACTAATGGATCAAACTGAAGGAACGAGAGGCATGTGAAGGGAGTCACTACATGATGACTGTTGATACAAAAATGGAAAAATCATGCGACACTTGGGAAAGACAATCTATAACTTGAAACAACACTTCTAAAATCCAAAACAAGTTAAAACACCATATGTCATTCAATAAAATGAGTGAAACAACACTCTCATAAGCTAAATAAACAAAAGCGACAGAAAAAGGTGCAAAGGGCGATAAAAGCATAACTCACCCCGAAAAGTGATGACAATGTTCTGAAGGCTCCTTGATCTCCTCGAGAAGCTATAGATTGATGATCGAATGTATAAGTGAGCTATAGAGGCGTCCATTACATATATTTGAGAAAAATGGAGTTCATGACGCGTATGATTTAGATCAAGGACAACAACAAAACTTGGTAGAAACTTCTAAAGTTGGAAATGTGTCACCTTCGGGAAACTAATAATATATCCCTACTTCCTAGGGATTTTTTTCCTCTTAGCTTCTTGCTTTTCGAGAAAAATACCATGCACTTCTTGGAAAGATTGCACAGTTTTGGGAACGACCGAGCAAATATCTGGTTTGTGCACTGAGCAGTTTCTGAGCACAATAGGTTTATCACAATTTATGGGTTGAGTGACTTTGGGCTTCTTCTCAGGCTCTGGTCAATTTCCCAGCTGAAGTGAGGTTGTCAATTGGCTCTATGAAATTTTGGAGTTGAATGACTCTAACTACCTCTCATGCTCTATGCAGTTTCCCAACTGAAGGTAGGCTTCCAGCTGGGTCTGTGAAATTCTGGAGCCGAAGCTCACTATTGGCTTGAACTGCACATTTCCTGAGAGTAAGGTTGGTTTCCCACTAGGATTGCGTAGATCATCAAGGAAGTGCTAGAACTAGATTGCAACCAAGGGAAGAGGTCAGCTTGTGGTTAAAGAACAAAGAAAGTAAGAGAACAAAAGTTTTAAAGAAAAAGATAAAACTCAAATGAAAGCACAAGTACCTAGTCAGCGTAAGTTAAGCTACTGGGAATTTAGTAGGGAGGCTCCAAAATGAAGCAAAGGAAAAATTTTGAAGGGTGGTTGTAGCCGCTACAATAGAGGAGTAAGGAATAAATGTGTAGTGAATTTAATATTACACCAAAGGAGTCGAGAGAGAGGCACAATTCTTTTTGTAATCACCCCAAGATTTAATTCACCATTGATAAGTGTCCACGATGATATCTAAATTAAGCATAAGTATGGGATGCCTTGCCAAATTTATATCAATAAGAGTATGAAACAATCTAGGAAACAAACTGGGTAAGAATGTTGTGAGGTGCAGGGGATATATTGCAAAATTTAAGGCTCAAAATTTGAGTTTAAGGAGGTGAGAGATGTTACTTGAGCTTGCACAGTCAAACTTTGATGAAATTGTTGTCAACACCAAGTTAAACATTTGGATTGGATGGGAATCATTGCAGAACTAGTAAACGAGGGTTTGACATTGTTCTTTGGGAGATCCAGTGATGCCTTAAAGCCTCATGTCAAGCATTAGAGCTATGGTTGTTTGATTATGTGTGTTTCTTGGTATATTTTATTGTGATATTTTCATGTGGCCTAGTATGGATGATTTATACGATTTACTGATTTTAATGCACTAATGGAGGTGTAGTGTTGCAGCTAGCTTTGCAACAAAAAAATTTCCATCAACAAGCCAAGGTGATTGTGTTTATTATGCTGTTGAATTTTGTTAAAATATAACATTTACATGTGTGTATGAAAACACATAAAAGACGCTAAGTCTCAATGAGATGAAGTTTAAGGACCAGATGAACAACAACGGGTGGTGCAATCTAGAAACAACATACCAAAAAAAGAATAGTAAAATGGTGCGATATAGCTTCGACCATTCACAACATGGACATGAAGAGGAAATGTCAATGGATAAGTGAGGGGAGGTAGACTCTCTTGATTGGAAGGATACTCTAAGGAGCTTAAGAGCCAAGATAATAAGTTGTAAAGATGATAATTAAAGGCTTGTTGAGGTACATCAAAATCTTGTCAGAGCATAGGAAAGATAAACATAAGTGAATGATGTTATATTGTAGGGCCTCTCATAATTGCAAAGGCAAGAACATCATGAATTGGGAGCCAGACATTGTAGGTTTTAACCCTATACATAAATTAACTGGAAACGAATTCTTGAAACAGAAAAACATACAATGGAGAGAACATAAAACAAATATACACAAAGATTTTCCCCTAGATCCAAAAACTAGGACTACTAGATTTATTTTTCATTATCTTCCTTTCAATCCTAAAATACATATATATACATGTTCAAGAATTAATAAACCCCAATCCACTTACCCTAGATTAGAACATAATTGTAGTTCCCTTGACTGGATCTACAAAATACCATGGGAAGAAAACCATCATGTCGAAAACCATGTGCAAGCCCCATGCACAAAACCATGGGTAGGTACGCCCACCATCTTTGGGTATTCACCCTGTCGTTGGGTCTACATAAAAAAAATTAATTTCTCGGGGTGTTGCACCAGACCCCATGTAGGGGGGCTACAACCCCCCCGCTAACCCCCGATAGGCGGGGCTTCCGCCCCCCTGCTACATTTGATGCAAGATATAGTGCATGAAGCTAGTCATGGAAAGAATATAGCGCACACCCAACATTCTCCCACTTGTTTTCTTTCCACACAGGGAGTCACAAGAGAGGTTAGTCATTGGTACAGGCTTGGTATGCCCATTTTTTCGCTACACCAAGAAAACTTCTCAGTTCTCATAGATGTCATCAATGCATCCGTAACATTCTTCAAACTGTCCACCTTTACCGTCAACACCTTTATGTCCTCAACCATATCCCTCACAAAGTGATACTAAACATCAATTTTCTTTGTATTTGAATAATAAGAAGGGTTATTTGCTAAGAAAATTTCACTTTGGTTGTCATAATCTATCCTTATAGCTCTTTGTACCAACCCCATACTTGAACACAATCTTTGAAACCAACTGCTTCCTTGCTTGCTTGAGTGGTTGTCATGTATTCAGCCTCTATATTTGAAAGTGCCACTACAAATTATCTCTTGCTCATCCAACTCACTGCTCCTCCAAATAGGTTAAACATATACCCAGTTGTCGATCTTCTCTGATCCAGATCTCTAACCCGGTTTGCATCAACAAAGCCATGTATGTCCAAATCTTTGTCCAATCCTAATCCTCTATTGTAGCACATACCATAATAATTGGTGCCACACAAATACCTAAAATCCCAATTCATCATTGTCCAATGCTCCTTCCCTGGTTTTGACATAAACTTGCTCAATACTCCCACTACATGTGAAATGTCTGGTCTGGTACAAACCATTACATACATCAAGTTACCAACTTCACTCGCATATGGAACATGGGACATGTCCTCTTCCTCTTCTTATGCCTTGGCACACTGTTCAATAGATAACTTTACAACTATAGGAATAGGTACCTTGACCAGTTTACTATCCTTCATATTAAACCTATGTAATATTGTCTCTACATACTTTCTCTGGGTTAACCATAGCTTCCTCTTTGCCTAATCACATTTAATTTCCATGCCCAAAATATAGTTTGCAACACCTCCTTCATGTTGAATTTGGAATACAATTAGGTCTCTACATCCTGGATAATCCTGGACAAAACAAAATAAATAACATGGTCACCAATGAATTTAAAATACACACAGTGATCCACTTTTCTCCTTGTGAATCCAAGTCCCCGTATATATGTATCAAATCTTTTATACCACATCCTTGGTGATTGTTTTAACCCATACAATGAATTTTTTAACCTACATATCAGTTCTTTCTTACCCTTCAATGCAAAGCCTTTAGGTTTCTTCATGTAGATCTCTTCTTCCAGATCCCCGTGAAGAAATTTTATCTTCACATCCATATTTTCTTCCTCAAAATAAAAAGAAACAAAAAAATATAAAATTAATATAATAGAAGCTAACTTGAAAACAGGAGAAAAAATATCACCAAAATCAATTCTCGGCACTTGGGAATAACCTTTTGCTACGAACTGATATTTTTATTTCTCCACCTTGCCTTTCACATTCATCTTCTTCTTAAACACACATTTACTTCCAATGGGTTTCCTTCTAGCTGACAACTCCACTAGATCTCAAGCCTCATTTTTGTCCAAAGATGTCATTTCATTAACCATGGCCTCTTTCGAGAGTTTTCCATCCTCTGAATCTAGTGCCTCCCTAACAGTTATGGGATCATCATCAGTAATAGATAAAGCAAAATTTGAACATAAATAAGATGGATTATACCTCTCTAGTTTCCTTCTCTCTCGATCTGATCTTCTAAAAAATGGAGTCTATGGCTCTTCCTCTTTTGATTCATGTTCTATTGTAGAGTATGATTATTCCTCCTCCAGTTAAAACTCTATCTTTTCAAGTTCCTTTGGTAAGAATTCATGTTTAATAACATCCTCTGCCTCTCTAAAAACCACATCTTAGTTGTACACAACCTTCCTTGTTTCTAGGTACCAAAACCTATAACCTTTTAAACCATCCTTATACCCAATAAAGATGCACCTTTTAGATTTACTATCCAACTTGGTTCTTTTCTCCTTTGGAACATGTACATATGCATCACAGCTAAATACCCTGAGATGTGAGAGAGATGGTTTCTTACCAGTCCATACCTCATGTGTAGTCTTATCCTCCAACATTGATGAAGGTGATATCTTAAACAAGTAACATGCAATATCCACTACCTCTACCCAAAATTATTGTCCTAACCTAACACCACTAAGCACGCTTCTTTCCTTTTCCATCAACATCCTATTCATTTTTTCTACAACTCTATTTTTTGAGTTGTGTATGGAGTAGTCTTCCATCGTTCTATACCACACTTCTTACAAAACTCTTCAAATTACTTCTTAAACACATCATATGCACAAGCTCTAATATCCCTTTCACCCTCTTAGCACCTGAGGAAAACTCACCCAATTCCACTTTCCATATACACAGTGTTCACAGAAATCAAAATCTAGAGAGAAATTCAACATACCTTCTACCATACCATTACCATGCAGTATTCAAAGGCCCTTCTCTCCAATATGTCCAAGCCTTTGATGCCATAGCATCGTGTTTTCCCTAGAGACCACTAGATTTTTTGCTCCACTTTCAGGAACCACAAAGCTGTTGCACCCATCAATAAAAGTGTTAGTAATAAGATTATATAGGGTTCCAATACAAACTCCCCATGCCAACACGAGTGCTCCCAAAACCATCTTGCATGTATCTTTCTCGAACATTGTTTTTACACCTGCACCATCCATCTTGCTTATAGAAATCAGATTTTTGGCTAATGCGGGAATATGCATAACATAAGGAAGTGTTCTAATCCTTTCATATTGCAACTTCATCTTGAATTTTCCACATCTAATGATTATGGCCTTCTTGTCATCCTTTAAGAAAACATCACCACCATCATATTTATCATACTCATAGAACCATTCCCTATGGGGAATGAAGTGAAAGGATGCACCTGATTTAATCAACCATGCCTTGTGATCTACATGTGTACTTAAAGAAGAAGCCCAGTACACATCCCCACCTTCATCTGAGGTGTTTTCCGACTCTGCAAAAGGAACATCATCAGATCCCTTTCCTTTCTCAAGAGATTTAGATTTATAGGCTTTTTTGTAGTACCCTTCTTTTCCACATTTCCAGCATACCTTTACAACTTTTCCTAGAGATTTAGATCTCCCTCTAGATTTAGATCCCTCACTTGAGGAATTGTTTTTTTTTCCCTGATCTAGGAACGTCCTCATGCAGACAAGGCATCTCCATTCTGTCTCTCCATATTTTTTCATCTCAACTCCTTCGACAACAAGGATGAGACTATATCATTAAACTTCAAGGTAGTTGTATTCCTAACTATACCAACAACCAGACTATCCCACAAGTCTGGTAGAGAGTACTTGTTGTAACACCTTCCAAAATTTTGGCTCACTCAAATTTTGGAGCCTTCCTTGTTCGTTTCATTTGTTGTTGAAAACATTAAAGCTCATTTCATGAGCTTTCTCGAAGTTATTTGGTCCCTCTTGCATGTTGGATTAATTGTCGTCTTTTCACATGTTTGACTGGCATGCAATGTTTGTGAGCTTTTATGATGGTTTCGAAGGTCGATGTTTGTGTATATGACTTGTCCCAACCATGTAAACATATGTCCCATTCATACACAAATTCTTGATCATTGTGATGATCCCCATAAATGGGTAATTATATGGGCTCATTTGGCCTCTTAACTTAGCTTAATCCACCATTCTCATTAGTTTATTGCATGTTTTTTATTATATTTATGCTAATAGAGTGAGTTGGGTTAGTCATTATGCCATGAAGTCTAATGTGTGCTTTACGTAGATTTTTGGTCAATTTTGAGACAAAGTCAAAGGTTTAATGAGCATTTGGCAGCCAATATTCGAGGAAAACAAGGGAGAGGATTTACAGGAGAGTGTCCCCTTCATTGATGACTCCCTACTTCAAATCCTCCTTCAGAAAGCTCGAAGCACAAGCAGCCACATCAATGCATCAAAGAGGCAGCCAAGCAAGTGAAGATTAACTACTATCTATCTCAAGTCCTGGGAGCCGAGCCTCCCTAATTTTAAGGGAGTTGTTGGAAGCTCCAGTTGTATAAGTAGAGATGCCTAGGGCGTCATTAGTTTTTTGGATGTTAGTCAATTTTTCGTACTTTTGTTGCAGCTCTTTCTCAACTCATTTCGAGCTTACTTTTGTGAACAGTTTTATGTAATGCGACTATTATTTTGATAATGGAGAAGAAATATTTTTTGAGCCAACACTGAGTTCTTTCAGAGGGCTGAAGCTCTTGGGTTAAGGCCCAACCCAAGCTGCCCAACACCTCTTGTTTTGTATTTATGTGTAGTGTTGCTTTTTGGTGATTACATAGTTGTTTCCATTTCGATTTGCTGAAGTAGGTTAAGTAGTGATAAGAAAAAGATACAAAAAGGCCATCAACAGAGCCTTGACCTCCTTTCCTCCCTTTGGGACCATGAACTGAGATCAAGATCTGCTTGCTGCCACAAAAACACAGTTTTGATTCCTCCATGCAATTTCTAGTGTTATAGTTTGGTTTAGAGGTTAATGCTTTGCTTCAGATCCATTTTGCCATACTCATTTCTATTTCTGCAATAAATCTCTTTCCATGCTTTCCTTTCCATATAGCATTGTTCAACATTTTATTTTCCTAGATCAGAATTTAGGTTAACATGAGATATAGTTCTGTTTTTTTGGTACAGCTAGTTATTTTCTTGCTCAGTTTCAGGGTTTGATTTGCAGCTCTCTTGCAGTACATCTCTGTTCATAATAAGTCAATAAAGCAACCATCACCACCTCTTTTGCTACATGTTTCCTAGGTCATTCACAGCCCTTCACAAATCTGCCCTAATTTTCTGCGTTTTTATCATAAACTTTCCTCTCAAATCTTGAACAAATCCAACCATCATTTTCTTTCCTAATCCTCCTTGATGAACCTCAGACACCTTAACACATCCCTCTAGTCTTCAGCTACCCTTTCCCACCATTTTTCCACCTTTAAAACCTCTAAAAAACCCTCAACATCCTCCTATAGATCCTCCTGTAAATCCCCTACAGCCTCCTGTAGAATTTCCTGTAAGTGACTTTTTGAAGTTTGATTGCAGGGAAAGCCTCCAGAAAGTTGCTAGAGGCCTCCTAGGACCCCTCCACACCTTTCTACACCTCTGCAAATCCCAAGGTCGTCCTCTATCATCACCTAATCGCTGCCACATCCACAAATAAAAAGTTACATGCACGACAATTTTACATAAAATACATAAAAATCCAAAAAAGTTGTTTCTTTCTTATTTCCTTCTAGAAATAGCTTGACTAGGTGTAGTTTACTTCCTGAGTAGGTAATGGCACTCCTTTCCTAGATTTTCACCTCTCTTTTTGCAAAAGTAGGGTTAGTCGGTAAATTAGGGTTCGCTAGGTTTACTTCAAGTTTCAGTCTTCTTTCTCTTTCTGCAAGTAGAATAGCCTCTGTAGAGTAAGCTTTCCTTTCTCTCATCACATATAAAGCTTCTTCTAGAATTCATAGAAGTTGGCTTGAGCTCCTAGTGATCTTGTGCCAGCTGACCAAGTGACAGTCTGCAGTAAGAACTAGTACTTGTACATACAGCACCGTCGCTTCCAAGTTTGTTACGAACTACCGAGTTTATAAAAGTAAAGTAGGAAGCCCCAAGAGTTGCAGCATTATTGTTGCAATACTAGTGCTCACCACTTTTTGGCGCCATTGACGGGGAAGCGTCAGAGTATTTTGTGATTACTACTTTTCTTCTATTTTCTACTGCAACATTCTGCTAAGTAGTTCATTTCAGCGAAAGTAGAGTAGTTGTTTCTTTCAATTTCTGCATTTCCTTGCTTTCATTTCAATTCTGCAATTTCCATTTCAACAAAAGTAGATTAGCCCTTTCAATTTTGCAATTTCCATTTCAGCAAAGTAGATTATTCCTTTCAATTATGCAATTTTCATTCCAGATTAGTCATTTCCTTGCTTTCATTTCAATTCTAAAATTTCCTTTCAGCAAACTCATTTTAGTAATTGCAATCTGTTTGTTCAATCAATTTCAGTTTTGCAGGTACAAGCAGAAAAACAAAAATCACCAAAAAAAAATTTCCTTTCATGCCTCGTAGGAATAGAGATAATTCAGGAAAATTCTTACCCAACACCCCCACCACATCACAAAGCCACCCTTCTCTCTTCTTCAGTGGCAATGATCCAGAGGAAGCTTTATGTGAACAACCTGAGATATTTGAAGAACCTATAGGAGAAGAAGATGAAGAAAACATCCCTCCTGAGACAATGGCTAAAAACAGAAATGTTAGGGGGAATAGAAAAAGATTAGAGGGTACCTTTCCCATCCAAGAGACCAATGGGGACACTAAAATGAAGAACATAAACCCTTCAGCCCTACCTCACTTCCATGGATTGACTATAGAATATCCTGACACCTTCCTGTTTGAGTTTGTTGTTATCTGTTGAACCTATGACTATGTAGAAGATGAGCAGAAGTTGAAACTGTTTCCTTCTACCCTCAAGGATGCAGCATTGTGTTGGTTCATAGGGTTACCTAGAAACAACATCACAACTTGGGCTCAGATGCAACAAGCCTTTAATAACAAATATCGAGACAACTATAGGTCAAAATATACCAAGGAAGAAATCTTCTGAATGACCATGGGAAGTGATGAATCCTTGGAAGATTATGAAGAGAGGTTCTAGCTCAGTTATAAAAGGGCCAGGTGCACACTTGACCTCGAATCTCTGAAGTTGGTCCTGCTTAGGGGAATTCCAGAAGACCTTCTGGACACCCTTCATTTACTGGCTGGGGGAGACATCTACCAACTACCTTATGAAGACATAAAGATTGTTTTTAGAAACCACTCTAGGGTAGCCAGAAAGAGAGGTAGGGGGAGTCAACCCATAGCTAGTACCTCCTCATCCAGTTTATCCCTTAAAGCTGAACTTGGAAACATGCCGGAAGACTTCAAGAGTGAGACGCTGTAGACTCTTGCTATGCAAATGGATACCTTGCATGTCAAAAGGAAACAAGAGGAAGCAGAGAGGGATTTGGCCATTTTTTGTCCTAGGTGCACCAAAAGGCATCCTAGGAATGAATGCCCATTGAAATCTATAGAGGTTTGTTCAGTCTGTGCAGAAGATCATTCTACAAATAAGTGTCCTTCTTTGCCCTGCGTTAAAACTGTATACCAAGGGGCCGAAGGAGCCACTGAACTACTCTATTTCATGAACCAAAGGAGACCGCATGGACCTAGACCATACCAGCAGGAAATACAAAGGACATCTCAGGTATACTACAACCCCAATCAAGACACTTCCATACCTTCTTGGGGTCCCCTTGCTCATCCTTCCTGGTCCATACCTCCTCCTTGGTCATACCCATCTCAATATCATGCCCAACCAGTCACTTATTCATTTCACTCCTATGCTCAGCCACAGCCTCAGTGGA
This sequence comes from Pinus tabuliformis, assembly GCA_031772625.1. Classification (NCBI taxonomy): domain Eukaryota; kingdom Viridiplantae; phylum Streptophyta; class Pinopsida; order Pinales; family Pinaceae; genus Pinus; species Pinus tabuliformis. The sequence goes on from CM062813.1 coordinate 721,827,649, forward strand.
ATGCATCTCATCAGGGGTGGAGGCCCCATACAACTCTCTTCCCGCTCTTTTTCCTCCACCACCTGCTCAATCGCAACCATTGCCTCCTACTCCACCAAGGCAAACCCCAAATGCTTGCTCAACCAAACCCAAATCCAAACAACAGATAGGCTCAACAAGTATACAGTGGGGAACCATCATACCCAACCTATGCTGTGGAGATCAAGGAGATTAACCTACGATCTGGGAAGGTCCTCCCAGATAGCCAGCCTCCCCCTCAGGAGGTTGAGGAAGATAAAGAGGAAAGTGAACAAAAAGAAAATTCACCCTTTCCTGAGAGATTATCTGGGACAACATAGCCCACCTGAGAAGAAACTGAACTTCTGGGAGGATTGAAATAGCTATGTGTAAAGACACCACTTCTCTAAGCCATAAAGGATGTGCCCATATACAATAAGATGATCAAAGATAAGTGCTTCAGGCATCCAGGCAGACGCAAGAGAGATGCCCCAACCATCAATGTCATAGGAAAACTGTCTAACCTAATGTTGGGGCAGGTAATTTGTCCGAAATATTTAGACCCTAGAAGCCCAGTAGTTGATGTCCACATCAATGGCACCATGATTCCATGTACCTTAATTGATCTGGGAGTTTCCATTAATGTGATGACCAAGGACACCATGCTCAAGCTCAAACTCCAAGGATCCTTGAGTAAGACCACGACAGTACTGTAGCTAGCAGACCGCTCCACCGTGACCCCTGAGGGGATTGTGGAGGATGTGATGATCTCCATTAATTCTTAGGAGTACCCTTCTGATTTCTTGGTTCTCCAACCGAAAGCAAAGCTCACTGGTTATCCTCTCATCCTGGGAAGACCCTGGTTGGCCACTGCCAATGCTTACATTAGTCGTCAAGCTGGGAACATGACAATCAAGAATGACATATGTCCAAACAGCTAATCCTATACCCTCCTGCGCAACCTTTGCTAGAACATGATCTACCTCTCTGGTTGGAGGAGGAGGATGAGGATAAAGTATATTCTGCATCATTGTGTGCAATAGAAACTGTCATGGGGGGGAAACCGCAAAATGAGGATAAAATCATTGAAAATTTAATTCAGAATCCACCCCCCAGTATTTTGCCATTAGAAGATCTAGTGAAAGAAACCCAAGACAATCCCTTAACTGATCCCTGTGGGGCTGACCCGACCTCTCTTCGTGTTAAGAATATAGAGTTCGGCCCAGAAAGAACCTTGAAAATCAACTCATCCCTATCCACCTCCCAGGAGAAGGAACTATGCAGCTTATTGAGAAAACATTTAGAGGCCTTTGCCTGGAGCTATAAGGAGATGAAGGGAGGGCACCCTTCAGTTTGTAATCATCATATATACATTAAGGAAGATTACAAACTAGTCAGGCAGCCTCAAAGGAGGATGAATCCAGCCCTTAAAGACATTGTCAATGAAGAATTGCAAAAGTTACTGGATGCAGGATTCATCTACCCCATCTCTGACAATTTATGGGTCTCTCCTTTGGTGCTAGTGCCAAAGAAAAATGATAAGTGGAGAATCTGTGTCGATTATCGGGAACTGAACAAGGCCACCAAAAAGGACCATTTTCCTTTTCCTTTCATAGATCAAGTGTTAGATGGTCTGGCGGGGAAAAAGTTTTTCTCCTTCCTAGATGGGTTTAGTGGGTACAATCAGATCCAAATCAGCCCGGAAAACCAAGATAAGACCACTTTCACTTGTCCTTAGGGTACCTTTGCATATCGGGTCCTTCCTTTTGGTTTGTGCAATGCTCCTACCACTTTCCAGAGAGCAGTATTGAGTATATTTTCTGAACTAGTTCATGATGCAGTGGAAATATATATGGATGATTTTACTCCTTATGGTTCTAACTTCCAGGAAGCTTTATCTAACCTAGGAAAAGTTTTGGACAAGTGTATTGAAATGAACCTATCCCTTAGTCTGGAAAAATGTGAATTCTTGATGACTGAAGGGACCGTGCTAGGTCATGCAATATCTCAACAAGGATTGCAAGTGGACCCCAACAAAATTTCCATCATCCAAAGGGTCCCACCTCCTCAAAAGGTGAGAGATGTCCAAAGTTTCCTAGGCTTAGCAGGATATTACAGAAGATTCATTAAAGATTTTAGTAAGTTAGCCTCTCCGTTGTTTGGTTTTTTGGGAAAAGATGTTGAGTTCATATGGGCTGACAACTGTAAAGAAACCCTAGGTACCTTGAAAACTAAACTTGTGACTGCCCTAATTTTGCACAGATGACTCAAACAAAGCAATAGGAGCAGCCATAGGGAAAGTTGATGAAAAGTTACCTTATGCCATATACTTTATAAGTAAAAATTTGTCAAAGGCAGAGTTAAACTACACGGTAACCGAGAAGGAACTCCTAGCTATAGTACATTCCTTAAATAAATTTAGACATTACATCACAGGCTATCAAACCTTTGTACACATTGATCATGCTGCAATTAGGTATTTAATGAACAAACCAGATGTAAATGCTCGCATTATTAGATGGTTGATTTTATTGCAGCAGTTTGATTTAACCATTGTTGATAAGCCTGGTAAGGAAAATGTTGTTGCTAACTTTTTGTCTAGAGTAAATCTGCCTGCAAGTGAGGAAGGAATGGTGGATGATCAAATGCCAGATGAACACCTATTTTCTATCTCAGTGATCTCTCCATGGTTTGCTGATATAGAAAATTACTTGGTTTCAGCATAGTTCCCACCACACCTGTCCTCAAAAGAGAAGAGTAAGATCATGAGGAAAAGCGCCCATTCCACCTAGATTGGGGGAAATCTCTTCAAACTTGGCCCAGATTAGATCTTGAGAAGATGTGTCAGGGAGGAGGAAGTTTTTGACATTCTCCTGACCTGTCATGATGGGCCTTGTGGAGGCCATTTTTCAGCAAAGAGGACTGCCTTCAAAATTTTGCAAGCAGGTTACTATTGGCCCACTCTTCATCAAGATATGAAGAGATATACCAACCAATATGATCGATGCCAAGGGATGGGGAAACCTACTCCAAAGGATGAGATGCCCATGCAACCTCAAGTGACTTCTGAACCATTTGAGAAGTGGGGCATGGACTTTGTGGGTCCTATCAACCCTCCTTCAGAACAGAAACAATACATCATAATGTGAACCGATTATTTGACAAAATGGGCAGAGACAAAGGCAATCAAGGCAAAAACAGAAGAAAAAGTAGCTGAGTTTTTAAGAGAGAACATCTTCTATAAGTTTGGGTATCCAAGAGAATTGGTTACAGATCAAGGTAGTTAGTTCACTTCCAATTTGATTGAAGACCTGCTCACACATCATAAAATCAAACACAGGACTTCCACCCCTTACCATCCTCAAGCCAATGGGTAGGTGGAAGTCACTAACAGAGCTTTAGAAGGAATTCTGACCAAGGTAGTGAGCAACAACAGAAAAGATTGGGCAAATAGATTGGTTGAGGCCACCTGGGCCTACAACACCACATGGAAGACCACTACTGGGTTCACACCCTATGAATTGGTCTATGGGAAGAAGGCTTTGCTGTCAATAGAACTTGAATACAATACACTAAAGATGGTAACTCAGCTAGACCTAGACCTCAGCCATGCACAAAGGGAAAGGTTACTCTAGCTAAATGGATTGGATGAGCAAAGATTGCAGGCCCTTCTTCACACTGAGGTAATCCAGCTTCAGAGGAATATATATGACAAGGAGAAGCAATTCCAAGAAGGCAATTGGGTGCTGCTCTATGACTCAAGGTATAAAGATTTCAAGGGCAAGCTGAGGACAAGATGGCTGGGACCCTACACTGTAGAAAAATGCAATGATAATGGTTCAGTTCTGATCAAAATCATTGATGAAGAAGCCATCCCCATGCTTGTCAATGGGCATAGGTTGAAAATTTACAAGAAGCCCCTCTCCAAATGAGAGTTCATTGAAGATCTGAATAAGATAGTGTTGGTAGTGGAGCAAGTCTTAGCCTCCACTCTACCTACTAATTGAAGAAAAAAGAGAAAAATAATAAGGACTCAAGTGAAAACCTCTATGAGGTGCTTGAGTCCCTTCATTGGGTTGAAAACCTCTTTTGAGGTGATCTAGTGATGACAAAAACAAAAAAATAGAGAGAAAAAGATCTTTGGGTGAAAAACTTCCTTGGAGGCGCCCAGGGTAGGTAAGTAGGGTGAAAACCTCCTGGAGGCGCCTCTAAAAAAAAACAAAGAAAAAGGAAGAGAAAATTGACTTTTAAAATGCATTGCAGGTTACAGATGGACCACAGGGAGCAAGGGGACATGCCACAAAGCCTATTACACATCCTTTATACTCTTCTCCATCATTTCTTACTTTTTTTTCACCTCTGTGTTTTTTTTGAACGTTGTGCATCCTACAGGAGACCCTATGTGTTCTACAGGAGGCTCCTGTAGAAATCACAGAGAGCCTGAAATAGCTTTTAAAAACAATTTGAGGAGCTGGGGATTTTCCTGGAGGGAATGTAGGCCATCCTATGGCTATCCACCATCCTAACCCTCCATCCCACACCTACACCACCTCATTTCCATTGATTTATTTCCTTCCTGCAGCAAAACCACAGAAGCCAGTTTTAAAAAAATAAGGAAATAAAAAGAACAGCACCTCCACAACTCACCTGCAGCTTACCAAATCCCTCTCCATTGCCATCAGAATCCTTAGTAGCATCCTCACAGCTCCCAACACAAGCATCAGCTAAAAATTTTAGAGGGAGAAGCAGCTACAGGAGCTCCTGTAGGATTTCCTGTAGCAGCTGATCCCCTTAAAATCAAGCTCTAGCAGCAAAATAGGTGCAGCCACAGGAATGCAGAGGATGTCTGAAGCAAGATTCAGCTAAAGGGCACCTGTACAAGACAAACAAGCACATATCAAGAAGTAAAAAGCATATAGCAGAAGGGATACAGGCATGCAGCACTGGAATTCGAGCATGCAGCAGCAACAGAACCAAGCATCACCGCAGCACGAGCATTCGACCTGCAGGTAAGTGTCTAACCCTCTCCTCTATTGCATCTGTATAATTCAAAAACTGCATGAATGAATGAAATGGTTGGGATTAAACCACCAAGGTGGCCAGTTAACTGGCCACCCTCATCTAGTTCGACTGCACTCATATGGCGATCCCACACACATGTGCCTAGTCTACTCACAGAAAATTCCAAAAAGATAGGTAGTGGCGGGTGTATAAACTCCAATGCAAATGATGGGAAGTGATTGTGAGCAGAAGGCATGAAGACTCATGATGACACAGCAGTGGGGACCAACGGTCCGAATAATGGCAACATACCCTTTTTGCCACCTCACATCATCACCGGAAATATCTCCAATAAGCATAAGTACTCTCTCTCGAACTTATTCACCACCTTTGTTTCCATTTTATCATCGTCCCCGCGACTACAGCAAGCTCCATACCACCTCCATAGCCTCGAAACCATCGCTCTCTGTCGTTTTCAGAACTCCTCCTCTTATCGGGTTCTATAGGAGCATTATCGGGTTCTACAGGAGCAGTAACAGGTTCTACAGGAGAACCTCCAACGATTTCTACAGGAACGCCAGTAAGCAGTTTTACAAGAGAAAACATGGGATTTTCGCTCAAATTTGGGCCTGAAGAGGTAGGCTTTGTATAAACCCAACTTGGATATTCATATATACAAGGAGTGATGCAATTTTAGGGAAGAATTAAGCCTGAAAAAGAAGAGGAATTGCATAAAAAAGACTGCATGTTTCTTAGAGAAAAACACAGTTTTTTCTCTGTTTCCTGTTTTTGCAAAAATTGTTGTCTCCTTCTCCACCTGAGGTATTCCAAAAGATTATAGACATAATGACAGGGGGATTCATGAGGAAGGAACCCATAAATTCAATCAGGCTCCATGAACATCTTGAGGTAGTAGCCATTTTTACCAGAGCTAATTGGATGCCATTTTTCAAAACATTCGAGGGTATGATGAAGAAGTAACTCAGAAGTTTGCTCTTTCCTTGGTACCCCACTCAAAGACCCATGCCACTGTTACTTTCAGAGGTCTTACTATGGATATCACCCCAGAGTTTATCAATAGGGTTACCAGTCCTGCACTTGGACTACCCTGGAGTAAAGATGAAAAGCCACTGGGTCAAGTTGCCAAGAAAAAGTTCTTCCAACCAAATGAGCATCTTGTAGAGGGCAAGAATGGCATCAGAAGAACAAGCATACCTTACCCTTGGGATGAGGTTAGTTACCAAATTATCAAGTACATTTCCTTTGAAGGGAGATATAGCATAGTTTATGGTTACCATTTTAGACTTCTGCATGAGATGAGATATGGCATGGATATTCCCACACCCCAAAAACTCAATATTCCCTATTTTCTCCTACAGTCCCTTATAGACTCCAGCATTAAATTGAAGGTAGGACGTCCAGATCAATTGGCTCACCATGGACTAATTAAACTGCTGGTGGAAGAAGCCCTCCACACCTTCACAATCCCCATAGCCTAGGAGATCTTCAGAAATATGACAAGAGAGGATGATATAAAAGCCCTCACATATGACCTCAGTCCTTCTGAAGTGAGGGGAAAGACCAAAAAGGGGAAGATGAGGAGGAAACCAAAACAAGGGAAGAGGACACCAAAACAGAGAAGGAAGAACCCGAAACAGAGGAGAAAAAGACCCAAGTGGAGAAGGTGGAACACATAGCCTACAGATTAGGGAGTATCACTCCCCAAACAGGATGAAAGAAACACTAAGGAGGGTGCCACTGTACAAGCACTCTAAGCAAAGTTTGAAGGTCAATTGGATTGGCCTTAAATTAAGTCCCCCACTACTGCTAGGACTGCTAGAGGGCATAAAAGAGGAAGAAGAAAGACACCAGTGGGAATAAGTGGACAGAAAGGTAGGGTTCCATGATAAATAAGAGGATCTCACATCAAAAGCATGGGACGTCAGGGAGGCCATCAGGGCCATCAAATATGAAGAGATGGACTAGTTGCTCATAGGATGAATAACACATTCAGTAGGGGGGTGATGATAAGGCCCATAAATGGGTAATTATATGGGCTCATTTGGCCTCCTAACTTAACTTAATCCACCATTCTCATTAGTTTATTACATTTTTTTTATTATATTTATGCTAATAGAGTGAGTTGGGTTAGTCATTATGCCATGAAGTCTAATGTGTGCTTTATGTAGATTTTTGGTCAATTTTGAGACAAAGTCAAAGGTTTGATGAGCATTTGGTAGCCAATATTCAAGGAAAACAAGGGAGAGGATTTATAGGAGGGTGTCCCCCTCATTGATGACTTTCTACTTCGAATCCTCCTTCAGAAAGCTTAGAGCACAAGCAGCCACATCAATGCATCAAAGAGGCAGCTGAGTAAGTGAAGATTAACTACTGTCTATCTCAAGTCCTGTGAGCCGAGCCTCCCTAATTTTAAGGGAGTTTTTGGAAGCTCTAGTTTTATAAGTAGAGAGGCCTAGGGCCTCATTACTTTTTTGGATGTTAGTCAAATTTTCGCACTTTTGTTGCAGCTCTTGCTCAGCTCATTTCGAGTTTACTTTTGTGAACAGTTTTATGTAATGTGACTATTATTTTGATAATGGAGATGAAATATTTTCTGAGCCAGCACTGAGTTCTTTCAGAGCGTTGAAGCTCTTGGGTTAGAGCCCAACCCAAACTGCCCAACACCTCTTGTTTTGTATTTATATGTCTTGTTGTAGTTCATGAATTAGTCGTTGTTAGATAGATTTCTTCCTTAGTAAAATAGGTTGTTTTTTGGTGATTTACATAGCTGTTTCCATTTTGGTTTGCTGAAGTAGGTTAAGTAGTGATAGGAAAAAGATACAAAAAGGCCATCAACAGAGCCTTGACCTCCTTTCCTCCCTTTGGGACCATGAACTGAGGTCAAGATCTGCTTGCTGCCACAAAAACACAGTTTTGCTTCCTCCATGCAATTTCTAGTGTTATAGTTTGATTTAGAGGTTAATGCTTTGCTTCAGATCCATTTTTCCATACTCATTTATGTTTCTGCAATAAATCTCTTTCCATGCTTTCCTTTCCATATAGCACTGTTCAGCATTTTATTTTCCTAGATCAGAATTTAGGTTAACATGAGATATAGTTCTGTTTTTTGGTACAGCTAGTTCTTTTCTTGCTCAGTTTCAAGGTTTGATTTTTAGCTCTCATACAGTACATATCTATTCATAATAAGTCAATAAAGTAGCCATCACGACCTCTTTTACTACATGTTTCCCAGGTCATTGCCCTAATTTTCTGTGTTTTTCTCATAAACTTTCCTCTCGACTCTTGAACAAATCCAACCATCATTTTCTTTCCTAATCCTCCTTTATGAACCTCAGACACCTTAACACATCTCTCTAGTATTCAGCTACCCTTTCCCACCATTTTTACACCTTTAAAACCTCTAAAACAACCCTCAACATCCTCTTGTAGATCCCCTGCAGCCTCCTGTAGAATTTCTTGTAAGTGACTTTTTGAAGTCCGATTGCAGGGAAAGCCTCCAGAAGGTTGCTAGAGGCCTCCTAGGACACCTCCACACCTTCCTACACCTCTGCAAATCCCAAGGTCACCCTCTATCGTCACCTAATCGTTGTCACATCCACAAATAAAAAGTTACATGCACAACAATTTCACATAAAATACATAAAAATCCAAAAAAGATGTTTATTTCTTATTTCCTTCTAGAAATAGCTTGGATAGGTGTAGTTTACTTCCTCAGTAGGTAATGGCACTCATTTCCTAGATTTTCACCTCTATTTTTGAAAAATTAGGGTTAGTCGATAAATTAGGGTGTACTAGGTTTATTTCACGTTTCAGTCTTCTTTCTCTTTCTACAAGTAGAATAGCCTCTATAGAGTAAGATTTCCTTTCTCTCATCACATATAAAGCTTCTTATGGAATTCATAGAAGTTGGCTTGAGCTCCTAATGATAGCCTGCAGTAAGAACTAGTACTTGTGCATACAGCACCGTCACTTCCAAGTTTGTTACGAACTACCGGGTTGATAAAAGTAAAGTAGGAAGCCCCAGGAGTTGTAGCATTATTGTTGCAATACTAGTGCTCACCACATTGTCACACAAATGTCGTCATAGTAGTCTTAAAGCTTATCTTAAGTGTCGTGCTTGTCGTATCTTGTCATGAGGTAGTCAAATAGAGGGGAATGATTTGTTTTTGTGTTTCGATGATCTATGTTGTCATGTCATCAGATTATGCTAAGTCTGTGATAATGGTTGAGGTTTATCATGAGTCCATCTCCCTTCCCGCACTTAGCCATTTTTGGAAAATATTCCTGACCGGACAACTTAGCTTCACCAGGCCACGGGTGAATGGCACACTGCGCAGCCTTAGCCCTCTAGGATGTGACCCTATTGCCTGGAACTTCACAGTGCACAGTCCCTATCCTCCAAGGCTGCTGCTCTGCGTAATTCTTGAGTCCATCACCCGATCTTGACCTCTCGAATTGTGTAATTGTGTTTCCAAGTCTTCCTTGAACTACACACTTCACATCTTCAACCCTCAAGCTTTTTCCTTGCCTGTTGGAACTGCGCAATGCATAGAATCCCAACCTCCCTTGGCCTCCAAACTATGCATATTGTTGGCCCTCAATTTTGGTCTATTTTTGCTTAAGGAAACTTACTTAATTCTTATATTTTCCATCCATTTTCCATCACATCCATCTCATTTTGATGTATTTTATGCATATTCAAGTGTTTAATTTTAATTTTTCAATTTCTAGAAGTTTTTATGAAAATTGAGTTTCAAGTGCAATTTTGGACTGAATCATAAATTCCCATAATAGCTATGTGGATGACATATTTGCAGGACACTTGGGCTCGAGTTGGATGCATGAATGGAAAGCTTGGGAACTAGGACTGAGCTAACTCCACTTGGTTCGGTCAAAACAAGCTTTATTAGGCCCAGTCAAGGCTGGTCAAACATGACTAGTCACCAAAAAATCCCTAGGAAATAGGGCAATTTTGAGATTTTATGGGATTGACCATATTTCTTGGGATGAATTGGATGAGTTCGACCTAGATAGGTGGATGTGAGTAGATATGAGTGTTAGAGATAATATAGATCAGTTTGTTTCACAAAACCTCTATTTAAAGCCAAGACTTTGATGGCTTATGTAGGTAACTTTTGTATAATTTTATGCTAAGACACTTTGGAGTTGGAAGCTAATTTGAAGAACCTGTTTCATTTCAATTTTTTGTTCATGCTTGGTTGATTTACTGAAGTTGTTGTAGCTGAAATTTCTTCAAGTGTGCAAGGCAAGGGTGGAGGGCCCCCACAGCAAGTTAAGTGCACTTCTTGGTTCAATTTTCATAGTTTTCATAGATTAGTTCTTGTTTCAAATGTATTTAGATGTGTGATGATTGCTGAATGAATATTGGTTTAATTCTAATCTACATATGAAGGGACACATAGGAATTTAAGTTAAATTCCACTTCTATTTGATCTTGAACTAAAACTGAATTTCATTCTCTATTTCTTATTTGAAGTTATTTCTGCATTTCTGGTTTGAAGCAATGGTAATTGTGATATAGTAGGATTGTGAAGAAGGACAATCTGGACCTCCTTAGTTAGGAGTCTCTTCCCTCATATATTACATAAATGAATTAGAAATTGTTAAAATAGGTTTATATATGTAATATGTACTTCTTTAAATCTTCAAATTTTATCTTCTAAACTTGATTATATCTGATGTCCATATACTGTGGATTTGCCTCCAAGTTTTACAAACCCGGATTGATAATTAAATACTTGTGTTAATTTATGTTAATAAATTAGCCCAACATTTTGGCGCCATTGTCGGGGAGGCAATTATCAGCATAGTCAAATAGAAGATAAACAAAAACACTAAAAATTTTTAGTTAGTATACATTTCTCTTAGTTATGTTTCTTTATGCCTAGAAATAGAGATCCTAAAAGTAGATTCCCAAAACAAACCCCCCAACAAAAACATAAAATAAAAAAAATAACTACAAAATCCATTTGCAAGACAAGATCTAAAAAATGATGTTAAAGAAATCATTTAGAGGAGGAGGGTATGCCACCACAAGGCTATTCTCAAGTCCTTGTCCTCAATTTAGAACACTCACTTGGGATGAATCTTTATGTCAAAGGATAGAAGAGCAACAAAACATCCATGAAGATGATCCACAGGAAGAGAATCTAAAACTTTCTTCTAGCTATCTTTGTGAGGAGGTGAATGAGTCATGGATCACAAGCAATGAAAATCAAACATTAGAGCCAGAAATTGAAGAATTTCTAGCAAGTATATCACATGATCCCTTGTGCATACAAGTTTTTGAACAAGTACCACAAGAAGAGTTTTGTGCCATGACAATTAATGAGAACCAAGCAAAAAAAGATCATCTTGAAACTTGGTTTCAACTAGTCATTAGGTCATAACACTACTCCATTCTTCAACATTCTTTCTCATCAAATCTTTATGATCAGATAAATTTTCATGTCCAAACATTCATTAAAGTATATTTTTCAAATTTAGATATGAATTTACTTATGATTTTGTTACGAAAATGGATGCACTAGAAATTCTCTTATACTTGAGAGAACGAATTATTTTCTAAAATAGAATAGGATAGAATAGAAAAAATAAACAAGTAGAATGAATTCACAATAAAATTCCATAATAATTTTGTTTCAAACTATCATGAATATTTCTTTAAATCATTCTTCAATATTCATTTGAAAGGACTACATGGCAAAATGCAGTAAGAACAAGCCTATTTTGGGTAACCATATAGGATCATTTTGAAATCATAGTTTTTTTACATATCTCTTGAAATCTAGTTTTGAAATCCATTTTGAAGTTTTCAATTTATATCACAACTAAAAATGTGATCAAAATCAAAACTAAGTCTTAAGTGAAATGTTGAGGACAAAGTTAGTGCAACCTATATTTGAGGTGTCTAATGGAAACATTTTTATCTAAAATTCATAGGGAAGATATCCCTTGGAATAAAGTTTCCAAATCAATTTGAATCACTTCAATCAGGTATCATATGAAAAAGTTATTCTTGAAATACTAACTGCTTGTCGAAAAATCTGCATGGTGACAATTCTAGGTCTTGAATGATCATTGGAATATTTGACATACCAAATCACCTTTTTTTCAAAATCTGTTTATAGCGGAGATATATATTCAAGTATAGTTTAAGACACAATTTTAATCATCCCATTTGGAGATGAAGAAGTTATGCCACATTTAGTGACTGCATGTCTTCAAATCAGCGTAGTAAAATTCTGCCTGCTAGGTCTGTTAATCACCAATTTTGTGATATCAAGCCTAAGAATTTTTAAAACCTGTTTCTACTGGAAATACAAAAATGAATCTACTTTAATCTCCAAGTGGAATCACATTGATCCAATCTTTATCGAAGAAGTTACACTTCAAATAGTGATTGCTGGTCTAGTTAAAAATTAACAAGCAGCTCTATCAAACATGACACTCCTTATAATTTTTGCCATATCATTTTACACCATTTTGAAAACATGTTTATATTGAAGGTAGCAATATGAATTCACTTCAACTTGGCTTTGGAATCACTCTAATAGGATATCAAACAAATATTTTGTAAACAAAATACCGCTAGGAGGTCTAGGTTGGTTACCATTCCTCAAGGGGTAAATAAATGCATTATATTTGTCTATCATATTTGGAATTGTTTTCTAAGCAATGCTTGTAATGATTTACATATATATTGGAAGAAGAGAGGCTGTACACCTCTCTTCCTCCATCATCTAATATTGTATTGCAGGAAAGTGTTATGTTTTGTAGGTCATAGGAAGAATGAAGGAGTGAAATCCATGGATGAAGTAATTTTCAAAGTCAAATTCATATTCCAGAATATGAATACAAATGTTCAAGTCAAAGAAAAGTGAAAATTCACCTGATTTTGAGTTCATCCAATGAAACTCAAACTCTTGAAGCTTGCTCTTAGATGTTGACCACCAACATCAACAAACCCTACAACATGATCGAGATCAAGGCAAAAAGACATGAAGCTAATAATCAGAAGAAGCAGTCAAGTTCTGTACCATACCAAGTCACAAAGAAGCTTTTAGTAAGTCATATTGTTCATGATTTCATCCATCATCCATATTGTATGCTCCGCGATCTATTATCCATCCATTTACTACTGTCTCATGACTTCAATATAACCTATTTCCATAAGCTTTTCATACTTCCCTACTCCATTACACCCCACCTCCATCTAGAAAAGGAAAAAATAAAAATAAAAAATAGAAAAACATCAAAAATAATAAAGGAGATTGGTTGTGAAAATCCACGAAAGTGGCACAATACAAACTCGAATTCATATCGGAAAACCAACTTGTTTGGCCAATATGAATTCTCTATTTTGTTTTACCATTTCTTCAGTTTGAGTTTGCAGGAATCATCCTCCAAAATAAACAAGACTTGAGGACAAGTCTTCTCATCAGCAAGGGGAAAGGTCGCAAAAGAAACTTAGTTGTGCAGCTGAATTGACGACGAAATTTGTATTGTTGGCAATTGGGACCTGAAATATTTTTGAAATCAATAGCAATTGGGACCTGAAATGTTAGCAAAAACATGTATATATTGCATAAAAATGTACATGACAGAAGGGACCTAAGTTATCATGAATCAATTGCAGAGGGACCTGAATGACATCAACAATCAATGGACCAGAATCAATGAAGAACGTAGAATAGGAAGCATAAATAAACTCTATGTTTCTATCTATCTACGATATTCGAACAAGACAACTTCATCCAATATTGTTAAAGAATAGCAGCATTCATCCAATACTATCATGGAAGTACAAGTATAGTAAGTGCACAATTTTGCTCTTGTAAATTCAAATTTTTGTAGAAATTTTTAGACTTTGTGAAAAGTGAGTTAATACCTGAATGCATATTTTATATTCATTACATTTTCCTCATCCTATACCCATTATCTTAGACCTAATCCTATATTTATATTCTATTCGTTCCATAACCCTAACATTCCATAACCTTAAAATCATTCTACATTTACCTATGTACATCCTATATTCATTTCATTTCATAACCCTAACCCTAAGTACACAACTTTAAGTACTTTTCCTTCAAGCAAAAAGAGATTAAAAGATGCAATGAAACCTACACAAACAAATCACACATTAGTACATGGAGATAATTTTAAACATGACCTAGGTGGTCATTTTAAAATTATAAGATATATTGTGTAAACAAAGAAATGTATGTGCATTATAAAATATGCTGCAAAGAAATACAAGAGGGAAATGCTCTAAGTACAAAAACTTTGTGCGCATAAAGGAAATATGCAATGATATCATAACGTAAAGAGATGGGGATATAATTAACATGCGCATATGGAAACCATTATATCAAAATGATTTCAACGTATATGGTTCATATATGTAATGAAGTCGTGGGTAGTGGCAAGAATGCAAACAAGATTATGATGAAACCCAATGCAGAGGGTAATAAATTTGTATGGAAAAAATGGCAATGGCTGATGCGTTCAACAGTTCAACGGATGGTGCGTGGCAGGGCCGTAAACAGTATAGAAGGACAGCCACGACCCACATGCAAACAAGCCCTGTGCGATTAGCAGTGAAAGCCTCCGCCATTCTTTAAACCACAGACCTCAAAAAATTCGAGCTTTCTTCCACCATCACAGCTAGAATCAAGCTCAGAAAAATGTTGTGCATTCCTATGCACGCAGACAGCACGCAAATTAGGAAATAAGAGTTAAGAAAAACGCAAAACTGAGTGGAAAATTGCCTAGGCCGTGGAGAAATAAGCAGCCAGCAAAACAACAGAGGCCATGGAGAAATAGGTAGCCGTGGAACATTGGTGTTAACGTAGGCCAAGATTTCCTCGTGCCAATTTGACTTAGCGCCCAACAAATTCCAGAAAATCTGCAGAGAAAGAAGATAAGAAATCATCTCCAGATTTCTATCATTAATTGAACGAATTTTAAGGGTAGATACGGTAAAAAATATGTCAACATATGAGGCAGTAAACTTCAGTTATGGACTTGAAACTTCGCCAGTAGTAAACAAATCTTCCCAACTGTGTTGTAATTAAATTTTCAAGTGTGCTAAGTGGAGTCATAATTAAAAAATGACATTATGTAAACAAGGAAATAGTTTATCACTCAAAGATAATTAAAGAGTTTTTCTTCTAGAATGGATATTTCGAAACTCAAATTCCTCATGCATCGATTGTGCAAATTTGTTATTTAAGAAAACACAAAAATCTTCTTTTAATATACAGTGGGCAATATGAGAGTTCTGTTATATACACAATGAGCATTTTCTAAGCACAATGAG
This sequence comes from Pinus tabuliformis, assembly GCA_031772625.1. Classification (NCBI taxonomy): domain Eukaryota; kingdom Viridiplantae; phylum Streptophyta; class Pinopsida; order Pinales; family Pinaceae; genus Pinus; species Pinus tabuliformis. Next base: position 721,843,013 of record CM062813.1, read on the forward strand.
CGCAACTTTTATATCATTTTTTTTACACGGTGGGCACATTTTTCTCAAAACAGAGCTTCAGAAGACAGGAATCGAAACACGAGTTTCTGAGCAATGGAACGGTGCTAATATTTTTTTGTTGATCTCTCACACAGTGAAATTCTTCCAGATCAGTTTTTTAAAGCGCAGAGGACTCCCTTTTAAAACCAGAACAGAGGAAGATTAAAGAAGTTTTCAAAAGAAGAATAATTTTATGTTTTTTCAAAGACCAGGTAAGCCATTTGCCATGATATATCCATGAATAAACAGATAGAATACAGAAATTGAAGGCAAAGAAAAATCGATTTCAGTGTTGGGATAAAATGTTGTGGCAAAGAAAAATTGATTTCATTGCTAGAGATGGATTGCTGGTAAAGGAAAAAAATAAATTTCCTCCAAGATTTTGATTTCTCAAGAAGCAGCAAACACCTGTGCAGTCAAAGATAGAAGGAAACAAGTCAACTGCCAGTGGAGGTAATAGATAAGGGATCTGGGACCATATCTTCTAAAAAATTCGAAATTGCTAGGAAGCCATTATTTTTCATTGTTTTTTCTGAGCAAACTAGAATGAAATTTGAAAAAAAAAACATGGGTTTTCTTCAAAACGAGCCTAATTAGGCTCCATGCGAATAGTTTTCTCAAATTCATTGTTATTTGGGATATTTTCCTGGTTCTTTCAACCCTCATTTTGTAGATTACGTGGAGTATTTGAGTTTAGTTAAGAATCAAGGTCAGAGATTTGTTTTAAATGGGTTGTCATTGAAAATCCAAGTCCAAGTTACAGTTACATGGTTTTCAAATCAGAAGACTCCAATTATCTAATTGATAGTGTAGCCCAAGTGCGTTGGTGAAAGCGTAATCCAAGTCTAAATAGATATTTGATGGCAGCATAAGTTAAAATTCAAATTAGTAGAGATGGTTTCATAACATATTTGGGGCAGCATAATCAAAGTTAGAATTAGCATATGTCTGGTGGTAGCATAGGTTCAAGATCAAAGTTCCAAGTCTAAGATTGGCATTAAAAAAAATCAAGTACAAGACCCCAGTTTCATTCTTATTTACACAAAATGCCAAAACAAAGCTCGTGTACAATGTTGTCAAGTGGTGTTGGTAGCTCAAGAGGAAGCTTCATCTTCCAAGGACAGAGACACAGGTACATCAATAGATCAGTCAGCATATAGAAGTAAAAGGTCAAAAGGAAGAAGCAAGCATGAGGACATGCTTGAAGATCAGCAAGGGGGAGATGTTGGCCCTCAGTTTTGGTCTATTTTTGCTTAAGGAAACTTACTTAATCCTTATATTTTCCATCCATTTTCTATCACATCCATCTCATTTTGATTTATTTTATACATATTGAGGTGTTTAATTTTAATTTTTCAATTTCTAGAAGTTTTTATGAAAATTGAGTTTCAAGTGCAATTTTGGACTGAATCAGAAATTCCCGTAATAGCTATGTGGATGACATGTTTGCAGGACACTTGGGCTCGAGTTGGATGCATGAATGGAAAGCTTGGGAACTAGGACTGAGCTAACTCCACTTGGTTCGGTCAAAACAAGCTTTATTAGGCCCGATCAAGGCTGGTCAAACATGACTAGTCACTAGAAAATCCCTAGGAAATAGGGCAGTTTTGAGATTTTATGGGATTGACCATATTTCTTGGGATGAATTGGATGAGTTTGACCTAGATAGGTGGATATGAGTAGATATGAGTGTTAGAGATAATATAGATTAGTTTGTTTCACAAAACCTCTATTTAAAGCCAAAATTTTGATGGCTTATGTATGTAACTTTTGTATAATTTTATGCTGAGACACTTTGGAGTTGGAAGCTAATTTGAAGAACCTGTTTCATTTCAATTTGTTGTTCATGCTTGGTTGATTTACTAAAGTTGTTGTAGCTGAAATTTCTTCAAGTGTGCAAGGCAAGGGTGGAGGGCCCCCACACCAAGCTAAGTGCACTTCTTGGTTCAATTTTCATAGTTTTCATAGATTAGTTCGTGTTTCAAATGTATTTAGATGTGTGATGATTGCTGAATGAATAGTGGTTTAATTCTATTCTACATATGAAGGGACACACAGGAATTTAAGTTAAATTCCCATTCTATTTGATCTTGAACTAAAACTAAATTTCATTCTCCATTTCTTATTTGAAGTTATTTCTGCATTTCTGGTTTGAAGCAATGGTGATTGTGATATAGTAGGATTGTGAAGAAGGACAATCTAGACCTCCTTAGTTAGAAGCCTCTTCTTTTACATCTTCTGCATCATAAACCATTGTTAATTAGTGCTCTTAGATTTATCTTCATGAAAGTAGTATTGTAGGGAAGGACAACCTAGTTCTCCTAAGTTAGGAGCCTCTTCCCTCATATATTACATAAATGAATTAGAAAATGTTAAAATAGGTTTATATTTGTAATATGTACTTCTTTAAATCTTCAAATTTTATCTTCTAAACTTGATTATATATGATGTCCATATATTGTGGATTTGCCTCCAAGTTTTACAAACCCGAATTGAAAATTAAATACTTGTGTTAATTTATGTTAATAAATTAGCCCAACACATATGCTTCTTCCAGTGCCATTTCCCTTAGCTAGACACCACTGCCTTCAGAAACTGCGCAGATCGGCCTTTCTAGCCTCCTTGAGATGCACACTACATAGTCTCAGAACCTAAAATCTCCCCCTGTCTGCTGGAATTGCATAATGCACAGTCACTACGCCACTTTCCCCACTTTGTGACTTGTCCCAAGCTCAATTCATGGATAAGAATGCATCATCTTAGACTAGGGGATTTTCAGATTGATGTTGTTCTGTCATGAGTGAATTGCAAGAACATGTACATTATCAAATCATGGTGAGATGATGAAGAAGGAGAAGAAGGAGGGAAGCATGCCTAAATACTCTCTTACAACTAAACTCACAAGTGGATCTATCAAGAGGAAGAAAAGGGACACAAGTTTGCAACTACCATCCAAGACTTAAGATCATTGAAGACCCCACATCACCAAGCCATGCAGAGGAGAAGAGAAAGGATATCCAAGAAGACATCCAGCACTCAGCAGCAATAATGACTTGACATTGCCACATCATCAAGCAGTCCATGTCAGCAGTGTCATGTCATGTCATGTCATGAGTAGTCATATGCCACATCACTATTATGGACCATGTATATTGTATTCAAATATATTGTAAAGTGGAAGTGCAAAGGACACATGAATATCAAGAGTCATGTAAGTTGAAAAGTCATAGGAATTTGAACATTCATGAGGGTAGACAAAGAGTCACAAGGAGGAAGCATCACCCCTTGATTATATATAAACCCTCATTGTATAAACAAAGGACTTTTTCACCTTGGCTCCTCTCGCAAAGCATCAGAGAGATCAGATAGTTATTTGAGGAGTAAATAGTGACTCTAATGTCCCACTAATAGGGCTAGTGATGTACATTGTAAACATTTGTCTTGGAACTTTTTCTTAATAAAAAAATCCTTTTAAGGCCAGCATGTTCTTCATGCATGGAAAATGAATGTTTGTATGACTATTCTATGGACGTTTGTATTTCATGTTTTCTTTCGAGTTTACTAAGATAGTTGAACTATTTCGGTTATTTTATTATCTTATTGAGAATGTGTTATAATAGTTGTTATTATTGTCCCATCCTTGTGGACTATTCCATGACATACTAGAAAAATATTTCCTTGTTTGTTGGTTGTAGCAACCATCACATCAACTGTGGACTATTCTGCTAGATGTTAGATGGACCCTTTTGGTTTATGTGTGTCTCTTCTTGGGTGGTACTATTACCTCTCACTTAGAGGCTCACTTTTCTTTCCCCTTTGCAGTAGAAGAACCTAAACACAATTTCCACTGCACACTCACTAGACACATCTCCATGGAAAATTTTAGGGGTTAATATTCGCAAATGGGCTAATTTTCCATGCTTTTTCCAAAAAAAAGGTTCGCCGATTTCCATTTTTCCTAAAATTGATTCGCCCAAATTTTATAGGATAAAATTATTTTATATTAAAATCATTAAAACTTTATAGAGAGTATCACCAAAACCTTATAAAGGCTACATAAAATCATTAGAAATTTGAATTTTTAAAAAAATATCACTAAACATTGTACAATTTTCATAGTAGGGATTAATAATATTCACCAAGGTTTCTAAACTTTAAAATAAATTTCCATCCTTAAAATTTTCCCTGCACATCTCCCTTGCTTTGCAAAAACACCATTGCATCACTCTCTTTGCTGATAGCTAGAGCCAAGGAAAATCTTTAAGGATTTGGCAACCGGGGCTTTATACAGGATGGGACTCCTGTACCAAATGGTGTGAGGTATGATCGGGAATTCATATCGGGGATATCCCCTTAATGTTGGCAGGTCCAACACCATCAACATTTTTAGCGTTAAAAGGAGGGTTGCCGATATTTTATGTCTGATAGACCCACCGACCCCATCATCCCATCTTCTGGCCAAGGCAACAATGTTCATTCCACCTCCCCTACTCATGCTTTTGAAGTTGGTGGCTCTTCTCAGCCCAAGCCTAAATGTGAAATTACATACACTCATATTTGGGTCATCTGCCCCATCACCCGTCAATTTGTAAAAGTGGTTGGATTGATTCCAGGAATAATCAGTCTTCCATATTCTCCAAATAAGAACAAGACCACCTCCACATGGATAGTAGTCTCGTCTATTGAAGACGTGGTTCTTTCCACTCTTGAGGAATTAGCAAACTCTATGGAAAAGGAAGAAGAGCCTCCACTCTTTCACAGTGGTAACAGAGGAAACATTCTACTCTCGGGTGCAACTTTCAATGGGACAAGCAGAGAAGAAGAAGAAGAGGAAGAAGAGCCATCAGACTCTAATAAAGAGGAGGAGGACAGTGAAGAAGAAGACATGGCAGACCAAAATATGGATTGGATGACTCAGGGCCCACTCACACTTTCGAGTGTCCTGCACAAGATGCCAAGGCATTCAGAGAATCTTTTAATGAAGTATGACCCTGATAAGACAGTGAAGGCTGAAGACCATTTGGATAACTTTTACCTACATCTGCAAACACTTGAGGTATGTTACAATGATGTTTCATGTAGACTTTTTCCATGTACCTTGGATGGTAGAGTAGCTATATGGTATCACAACCTTCCTCCAAACTCCATCCAGAATTGGAGGGGCTTCAAGAAGATATTTCTTGAAAAAATTGTTGATGACAAGACCCCTGCCATGTTATTAAAAGAGCTGGGTAATCTTAAGATGGAGCAAAAGGAAAAAGTGAAAGATTTCAACCAGAGGTTCAATCACATATTGAACAAATTTCTGGAAAATACAAAACCTCATGACTCCATCACCATATATTACTACACTTCTGCCTTGCTAGCAAGTATTGCATAGTTTGTGAAGCGAACTGCGAAACAGACATTGACAAAAAATTACGAAGAGGCTATAATTGTTGAGAAGGAATTGCATGCTATTGGAGTCATCTCAGATGATGAACCAACAAAGGACTTCAAGGACATGGGTAAGAGGTCTTAGAACTTTGTGAGCAGGGTAACCAAATGATCTTGAAATCCTGACTCATCTCGTCAAGTCCCTCTCCACTGAAATGGATGAACTCAAACAGAGGACAAGTGAGACCACAGTGAGCAGAAAGCCTCCCAAGTATATCCCGTTTAGAATAATTTAAGATTATAGCAGTGGCAGTGACCAACCGACAAAGTCGCGTAGAGTTCCAATGCTATCTTGAACATTGAGAATATGGGCACAGATCAATATTTCATGTTTCACCAAGAACATCATTCAGAAAAGACGTGCCCACAATGGAACCAAGCCATGAGCATGATGCGCAACTTGTTGATTCGGTCATGGCTAAAGAGAAAACTGAGCCTAATGAAGAAAAGGAATAAGAAACTGTAGTTGATGAAGCTCCAAGTGTTGGGCATGTAGTGAACATGTTTAATTGTATCCTCACAGCCCAAAAGAGTATTGTCGATAAGTAGCCTCTAAGTGATGGTTTGGCCCAAAAGTAGAACAACCGATACAGCCTAAGAAGCCAAGGGACGACCACCACAATTGATTTTCCAAAGCAGAAATTAAAAAAAAAACTGTTAAGGAAAATCAACCCATCGGCTAACTTAGTGCAAAACACTCAGAGCAAGTCTGGGAAAGTAGTCTCAATGAAAAATATTTCCGAAAATAGTAACGACAGAACCATCCCTCTGGAAACCATAAACCAAGTTCCATCCTCAGACACCTCGGTTAGTCTTCCCACTGTGGATTATAACATTGTGGATGATAGGAAGAACTTTCGTGCTAACATATCCATGTTCTAACTAACATAGATCACGAGCTAGCGGGACATCCTTCTATAGGAACTTGGGAAAACCTTTATAGGTAACGCTACCTCTTCAGACAAGGTACCTAGTAAGTCTCCTCACACTCTCGCATTTGTACTTAATGCACTCACAATGGATCCAAACACACTCTGCCTGTCATTTTTTTCAACTTTCAAAATCTTCAATTTCAATATACAAAATTTATTGGTTGGTTCTAATGCATCAGTCAATGTCATGCCATTATCTATTGCCAAGAAAATCAATGTTAAATGGGAAAACACAAATGCACAAATTATTTAGCTTGACAGGACTCATGTCCAGGAAATTGGTGAACTCAGAGATGTCATCATCCACGCATCATCTGTCAAATGACTCCACAAATGTATCAACATAGTTATTGTGGACATTTCAGAAGCATACAAGGTGTTGCTGAGTAGAGAATGGTGTAGAAACCTACAAGGGTACTTTTCCTTGAACAGGCATAATGAACCAATGGATTTTGCAAAATCACTATTCGGAAATTGCTTTCTTGAAATTCAACTGGGGTTCTATCTTGCACAACCATCCCCAGTTCCACCAAATACAAAGTTGGATCTCCTCCCTTGTCCATCCAGTGATAATGAACTTTGTACAGTTAGTAGTAGTACTACTACTGCTAGTGCATTTCACAGTCCCTATAGATATGATGTTTGGACTATGTATTTCAATGGTTCCAAAATGTAGGAGGGCTCTAAAGCTGGTTGCATTTTAATAGACCCATTGTAGATAAAGAATTTGATCTCTAGCCACTTGGAATTTGAGTACATGAATAACATTGCAAAGTACGAAGAACTCATCTTAGGCTTGCAAAAGGCCATTAACCTCAACATTTCCATCTTGAATGTGGTAGGTGACTGAGAAATCGTGGTGCGACAGGTACGTAACACCATACATTGTGTGTCACCTCATCTTAAAAGTTATCAACAAGAGGCATGGTGTCTTCTCTCACATTTCCATTATTTTAATATTATTTATGTTGCAAGAATGCATAATGCAGCTGCAAATGCCTTAGCAAACGTTATTGCTAGGATGTCACCATTGAGGGACAAGTTTTCTAATGAAATTATTTATAAACCTTCTCTCCAAGATAATATCACTAATTTACGCATTTTTTATGATGACCAACATATATTGTATTTTATGGTGAACACTAACGTGTTCAAAGATGCAGTGGTCAATGAGGACGAGCACGAAAAGGCACTGCAAGATGCATCCAATACAAGTAAAGGAAACCTCATCCCAAAGGGTGTGGTATCATTGGAAAAGTTGTATGATCTGCATAACCGCTTCCAGGGACTCGTCAATGTTAAGACCCACAGTTCCACTTTGTCACATGAACAAATCAACTTGGGAACTGATAAGGATCCAGAATATGTCAATATTGGTACTTGTTGCACACCACAGGAGTGTCAAGCCTTCATCCTCTTATTAAGCAATACCATGATGTTTTCATGTGGATGTATGAGGAACTCAAGACATATGACACGTGAATCATCCAACATGTAATACCAATCAAGGAAGGGGCGGAGCCATTCAAAAAGAAGTTGAGGAAAGTACATGCAATGCTTGAGCCTCTCATACAGAAAGAGTTGAGAAAACTATTGGATGATTGGATCATATACAGAGTGTGACACTCAACGTGGGTGTCAAATTTGGTTCCTGTAACAAAGAAGTCTGGGGAGATCTGCCTATATGTATATTTCCATAATCTCAACTGCGCCTCGGACAAAGACAACTGCCCCATGCGGTCCATGGAGAAAATACTGGAAATAGTTTCGGGGTCTGAAATGTTTTCTCTTCTAGATGGATATTCATGATATAAGAAGGTTCTTGTTGCAGAGCCTAACAGACTCAAAACAATACTCAGAATGAAGTGGCGCACGTTCGCATTTTGACGAATTTCATTTGGGCTAATCCACACTAGTGCAAGATTTCAATGTGCAATGGATATCGCCTTCCGCTGGCGTATTGGGTAGAGCATAGTGGTATATCTTGATGATGTAACAATATTCTCCAAACAGAGGTCAGACCACCTACTCCACTTGAAGAATATTTTTAAGCGATGTCACAAGTACGAGATATCCTTGAATCCCAAGAAGAGTAACTTTACAGTGTCCAAGGGTAATCTCTTGGGACGCATCATTGCTAAAAGTGGGATCAAGGTAGACTTGGACAGGGTCAGGACAATCATGTAGATTCCCTTCCCAGTGAATTAGAAAGCCATGTATTCTTTCTTGGGGAAGATCAACTTCCTCCGCAATTTCATCTCCGACTAGGCCCGGATTGTCAAACCAATACAGGAGATGGTGAAGAAGGACGCAATCTACAAACGGGATAAATGGGAAAAGGACACATGTTCTCATATCAAGCATGCTATAGCAGAAGCACCAGCATTGTACATCCCAAACTTTGGTAAAGACTTCTTGCTCTACACTTTTTCTTCTAATATTCCCTTGTTGTTGTACTGACTCATAAAGATGAATTGAACAATGAATGACCTATCTCATTAATGAGCGCAAGTCTACAAGGACTAGATCTTAAATACCCCATTGTGGAAAAACATATTTATGCGGTGTACAAGGAGGTAAAGCACTTTAGGCCCTATCTGTTGAAGAACCAATGTGTTATCTTTGTTCCACACCCAACAGTCAAGTCATTGCTTGTTCAACAAGAGTTGGGTGAAAGGAGAGCAAACTGGATGACCGGGTTACAAGAGTATGATCTAGAAATCAATTCATTTCACAGAGTCAAGGGTCATGGTCTTTTACAACTAGCATTCGAAACAGTAAACGTGAAATATGAAAAGCTTGCAGGATGGGAGGAAGAGATTGATATTTATAACGTTGAGCGAGCCTCCCCCACTACAAGCATAAGCTCTTGGTACATGGACGTGTTCAAATACCTTGAGCACGACACAGTTCCCTCTCACTTTTCCACACGACAAAAGAGGGCACTCTGACTTAAAGCAGTATCTTATCAGTTGGTTCATCGGGTGTTGTTCAGAAAGCACCACGACAGAATACGTTCAAGTGTTTGGAGGTGCACGATTCACAAAAGGTATTGTGTGATCTCCACGATGGACCAGCAAGGGGGCGCTTGTCAAGAAACACTACAACGCATAAGGTTATGCGGGTTGACTTTTATTGGCCCACATTATTAAAAGATGCCCATGCTTATGCCCACAAGTTTTCGGTCTGTCAAAGGTGTGTTGGAAGAAACAGGAAGTCAGCAGCCCCGCTGCAACCCATTGCAGTGGAAGAGCCTTTTCAATAGTGCGGCTTGGACATTATTGGGGAAATTTTCCCACACTCGTCAAAATAGAACCACTACATCTTAGCTGCTACAAACTATTTCACGTGGAAAACATAAGCAGTTCCGCTCATATAGGTGAATGATTAGGAATTCATTAACTTTCTGTAATAGAACATCGTTTCCATGTTCGACATTCCTACGTCACTTGTTTTTGACAATGCAACATACTTTTCATTGTTAATACTTTATGATTTTGCATTGGAAAATGGTATCATATTGAAGAATTCAGCTAATTACTATCCGCAGGGGAATGGTCTTGCTAAATATACGAACAAAAAACTTATCCACATAATAAAAAAGACCATATTCCCTTAACAACGAAACTAGCACTCTGCTTTGGTGAATGTCTTATGGGCTGACTGAGTCACGCTAAAGCCTTCCTTGAACACCTCCTCTTACTTCGTGGCGTACAGAAAAGAAGCCATCCTCCCACTGAATATCTACTTTCCCGCTCTCCAAATGTCACAAAAGTCCAAAGGCAAGCCATGTCTGTTAGTTCAGCGTAGGATGGATACTCTTCACAAGCTACAGGAAGAAAGGTTGAAATTTTTACTTCACCCAAGTCGTATCAATAGGTGGTTTGATAAGAAGTTTGTAGGGAAAAGTAGCTTTAGTGTGGGTGACTTAGTCTTAAAGTGGGACAAATCCCACGAGAACAAAGGAAAACACACTAAGTTTCAATCCCTATGGAATGGGTCATTCATGGTACATGAAATTCTTGGCCAACACATATATCATCTTCAATCACTTGACGGGAAGATTGACTCTCTCCATGTCAATGGCCAAGACTTGAAACAATACTTTCAATGAAAATATGGGGTTATGCCCTACACTATGTACATAGTCTTTTCTATTGTTCTCTGTTGTTTATTTGTTTGTTTGAATTTTGTTTTGATTTCCGTTATGTGAATACGTGTTGTGCATATGTTGTGTCTTTTAAGTGTGTGTGTGGCTAAAATGTAAAGAGGCTTGTGACACTTTAGCATTTGGCTAGCCTTCTTTCCATATTCCTTGTGTTGGTTACATATTTTGGTCGATGAAGTTCCGACGGAAAATACAATCCATTTGTAAGGAGAGTTTTAGTCCAACCATTAATCCATGTCTAGTTTGGAAACCTCATGCCTATACTCGGTTTTTCTACTTTGGTGTTCTCAAGCTTATCCAACTAGTAGAAATGGAAAAGGGGGGAAATCTAAATGAACAAACCTAAATTAGAGGTCTTTATACCCTTCTCTGAATGAACAATCTCTTCTACTCGCAATAAGTGGGGATCCCTCTTTCACCCCAAAATAAATAAGTTTTGATGCACAATTATTTTTAAATAAATAAATAAAGGCAAAAGAAGAGAAATGCTTCCTGTGTAGAGAGGTGAAGCAAGAAACTTCGTCGAGGTACTGTACAAGTTCGCTGGCAGTGGAGCAATGTTTGTGTTCCTATGTGACTCCGTAGGGGTACTGTCCAGGCATACTGACAACAGAGCAACACCAAAGATGAAAAATTATACTCTGAAAATCTTAAACTTCCAAGCTACACTACCATTCCCAACTCGAAACATTGTGATTATGCTAAATATTATGTTGTGTTCAACTGAGAAGGTATAGAGGCGATCGTGTCTGTTCATGGGGTAAGTGGGAAGGCCAAAGTAATCTTCACGATGAATCAATACTCCCTGAAGAGCCAAGGCCCTGCACAAAAGAAGTTAACCAAGACAAAGAAGCTAGAGTTCAACCAATGTGTCACCAAGTATTGTAGTTGCTGCAACACCCTCCAAAATTTTGGCTTACGCTCAAATTTTGGAGCCTTCTTTGGTCTTTTCATTTGTTTTTGCAAACACTAGAGCTCATTTCATGACATTTCTTGAAGTTCTTTGGTCACTATTGCATGTTGGATTAACTGCAATATTTTCACATGTTTGACTGTTATACAATGTTTGTGAGCCTTTTCTTATGGTTTCTAAGGTCGTTCTTTGTGTATATGACTTGTCCCAAGCATGTAAACATATGTCGCATTCATACATAAAGTCTTGAGCACTGTCGCACAAGTGTCATCACGGTCGTCTTAAAGCTTATCTGAAGTGTCACACTTGTCATATCTTGTCATGAGGCAGTCACATAGATGGGAATTATTTTTTCATGTGTTCTAATGATCTATGTTGTGGTTTCATAAAAGTTTGCTAAGTGTGTCATCACAATTGAGGTTTATCACGAGTCCATCTCCCTTCACGCACTTAGCCACTTTCAAAAAATCTTCTCGACCGAACAACTAAGCTTCACTGGGTCCCGACTGAACTGTGCACTATGCAATATTAGCCCTTTAGGATGTGCTCATTCTTATTTTAAATATACATTGAGTAGTCCCTATCCTCCAAGGTTGTTTCTCTGCATAATTCTTGAGTTCGGCTCCTGATCTTGACCTCTAGAATTGCACAGTTTTGTCTCCCAGCCTACCTTTAACTACACACTTCGGATATTCAACCCTTAACCCTTTTCCTTTCCTACTTGTTATAGAAATTTTTGTGCCTTACAAAATTGAGCATGAAATGTCCATAATCCAAGGGATCCAAAGTCCCTAAAAGTGTTGTTCCTGCCCCTAAAGGAACAAGGTCAACCAATGACAGCTTCTCCCAGAAGTTCTCCACCAAAAACTGCTCAAAACTAGTCAAATCAGGATCAATTCAGAGGCTCCACTAGCTGCCTGCGTTGCAAAGCACCAAAATACACTGGCTAGGTGCATTGCAACGCAGGTGAATGCACTACCAGGGTGCGTTGAGCGGGAAATGACAAATGGAAAGCTCATTCAATGAGGTGGAAAGACAATGGAAGCTTCCAGAATCTTCTCCAATGACACTTGCCTCACTGAATTCGACTAATGATGAGTAAGAGGCTCTCAGTCTCCAAGTGGAAGCAAGAACTAACAGAGAGAAGCCACAAGTCAAAACATAAGCTGACTCATCCTCTCTGCTTACATCTATATATGGATCCCTCATCCCAGAGATCCAGAGGCTGGAATTTTGTACTTTGCATAGAATTGCTGTTGGTTTGAGATTGAGATTAGTGCATTGGGTGATTTATGCTTTGTTGGAGGTGAGGAAGGGATTCCTTTGCTGGGAGGTAGATGCTGGATCGGGACTCACATGGTTGTATCTCCTCTTGGACTTTCTTATCATATCAATAAAACTATTTGAGTTTCTCCTATATACTTGTATATCAATGATGCTTTGTTATATTTGCATGTTTAGCTTAAATCTGATCCTAAGCTATTTATGAATGTAAATCTATGTTTTTGGGTAGTTTTCCTCTTCTGTGATCTTGCAGGAACTTGGTGAAGCTGGGCTAGTAAGGGAGCAGGCAGCGGGAAGTGAACAAAGAGGAGAACGATTGGATCAACAAACTAGCGAAAGACACAGGTTAGTTACATCCTTCCTCTTCGTTTACATTTCATAAAGAAGAATATGAAAGTAGTTTTCCTTGTTTGTTGCTAAGGCACTGTCACACCTTAGAGTGGGATAGGGGCATTCTGAATGGATACTTTTCCCAACAACAAATTGGCGACTTCGCTGGGGAGCGTATCTAGTTAGTTTATTTGTGTTTCTATTGTTGTTCTTCTCATAAACTTAGGAGTGGCGAATCGAACTGCATTTGCCATTTACAAATGCAAAGTAGAGATCTACTACTCTAGTCCATTCACTGGGCCTGTTTATGATCTGAACAGCTGATCCACAAATGCTCTAATGACCCTTTGTGATAGCTCTTAGTCCTCCTTTAAATCATCCCTCTAATTGTACCTTATTGATAGCTTTTATCCGGCCAAAAACCGTAGATTAAACTACAAACCGTGACCCAGAACCCAGAGACAATTCTCGTTTCTGCTTCAGCGCAGACTCTGTGAAGAGGTTCTGCATTTCAACGCAGGTCCCGAGAGGGATACCTGCGCTGCAATTCAGTTTCTCTGTGCAACAGGTGCGTTGATCAGCCTTTGCCCTGTGCAGCTGTGGTTCTTTGCTTCTTTTTGTTCAGTTTTATCTCTGATTTTTGCAGCCTGTTATTAGTGAGTGTACCTATCTGAAAACCCCTTTTCTTTGCCTTAATTCCACCTCAGTTGTATAAAAGAAACTGTATTTGTTACATCATTTGTAGTTTCCCATTACAAAAGTAAACTAGTCATACTATCGCCCTTAGATCTAGACCTGTCATAAGTGTCGTTTTGATATTAGGAGTGAGTTTGTTTGTTGTTGACAGTTGATTACGCTTTTACTTTTGTCTTTTGGTTTGAATTTGTGAATTTCTAGTGTCGAAACAAGTGTTTATTTCAAAATCATAAAGTGTCGTAATCGTCTCGTCTTTCTTGATTTCGAAAAGAAGCTTGTTTGTGTTTTCACTTGAAATCGAATTCAAATTTGTACAACAACTTTCTTTTTAGGCATCAATATTAAGAAAGTGAAAACAAATACATGCACAAGTGCATTTGCATTTTGACAGTTTGTATGGATTGATTTAGGAAAAGTGCATTTACAGTGTGCTCTATGCTCTTTGAGAAAAGATTGTGTCTTTCTCTTCCCCTTGTAGCTAGGATTTTCATTCTTGAAAAAAGATAAAAGCTTGCTTATCATCTTTAGACTGCATTTATGAATTGTATCTACATCTCGTGGTGATCCAAAAAGGCAAACTTCTAAGAAAGATCAACCTAAAATAAATTGAATGAACTTAACAACGCTTTGTAACTTAACGCACAACATAGAGGTCTAGGCTAGAGATGTGTTCCGGCGTCGTAAAACCTGGTAACTATTGGCCTCACTGATGGTTGGGTGATTCCTCCTGAGAGACAATAAGTGCCAGTACGGATTGTGCTCCCACGTACCGTCGAGTATATATTGGGAGACCCCTATAGGCTTAAAACCTTTATCCATAGGAAACCGTGTCGGTCGCCCTACTGATCGCAATGCACTGAACAAAGCATTCGGGAAGATTGACCGCCCGTACCCTAAAAAGTATTCTGCGGTTTTGCGATTGGTTTGGCACACCCTCTACCTAGAACTCCAGAGCAGTCCCTTTCGTTCCTTTTCAGACTCCTTAACGGAAAAGGTCCATCTGAGCACTTGTCACTTCAGGCTCATTAAAAATCGAAGGAGACTAGAGTCATCTTTTGCTTTTTCTCGACTCTTTAAAATTGAAAAAGTAAGTTGTGTCCAAGCGTTGTTAAAATTTATTTTAAACGGAATAATCATACCCTTTTTCCTGCGTTGATCTTTTGGTTGAGAAAATGGAGCCTACCAACCAAGGAATTCCCCTTGGTGGAAATCCTAGTCCCTTCTCCTCTTGGGGAGATGTTGGTGCGCCCCATATGGCCACATTGTCGCTTCCAGGACTGACGATTGGCTTGCCGGTCTGGCTCTTCTCAACCAATGTCGTTCAGAACACCACTATTCCTGAACAGTCGAATCAGCAGTTAGACGAGTCCAGAATTTCCCACCAACCTTCTACTTCCTCTAATTCTTCCTCTCTTCCTTCCTCTTCGTCTAACGGGACTGGTAAAGCTAAAAACCAATTTCCTAAGGAAAAGAAGGAAAAGAAGAAGAAAGAGAAAAAGAAGAAGGAGCCAAAGGCAAATAAGGGAAAACAAGTGTCGTCTAATGAAAATCCACACACAGCACTGACCAGGCCTAAATCGCCATGTGTCATCTGCAAGGGAGACCACTTTCACAGAGATTGTCCTTGCATCCCTCGGATACTAAGGGACTGGTCTCCTCGTTTGCACAATCCGGTGTCGTCAACCTCTGATGGCCATGTTCAAAGTACACCGTCAACTAGCGAAAGTGAAGTTCCAGGAAAAAAAGGGAGAGCTAGACCTCCCTGTAGATTGTGCGAAGGCGACCATGCCCTCCACCGTTGTCCCTTCTTAGACGAGGCTAAAAGAGTCTTGGAAGATCGTCCGGTTTCACCGTTACGACTTCCTCCTGGATATAAAAAACTCTTGCCGAGTCCTTCGTTAGTTGAGAATCCAGCTGGCCCGCTCAAGTGGTCAGCTGAAGCGTCTATCATTGAGGATAAACCAACTGAATCCATACCAGACGAAAGTCAAAAGGTCGAGGCGGCAGTTGACCCGGTCTTGCCTTCAGAGGTTTTATCTTCGAATGATACAATCACTGAAGAGGATAAGGATGACACCATCCAAATTCTCTTCATCAACACAGACTCCAACGAACACGGGGGCAATCCACCCATTCCTTTATCGCAGGAAGGAAGTTCGTCAGAGCGATACCCGGCCGTCTACTCGGTCCCACCACCAAGCAACCTAGTTGTATCCTTCGACTGGAACCAACTAGGCAGACCCCGTTTGCCAGCAAGCATACCATTCCGAATTATCGTTCAAATATACAGAATGGTCATGGCTGGCACCATAATTGATGAGGGGGCATCTGTGAGTATCCTTTCCTCTATTGCTTGGAAAGCGCTTGGTTCACCATTGCTTTTGCCTGAGATGAGAAATCTGACAGGCTTCAATAAAGGAACCAGTCGACCTTTAGGGATCCTCCCCAATGTGCCCATAACATTGAAAGGGAAGACCGTTCAAATGAACGTGATGGTCGTTCAAGGACCCTTGGATTATAACCTACTCCTTGGACGAGACTATATTTATTGCATGGGAGCCATCGTCTCCTCACTCTTTAGAGTAATGTGTTTCCCGCACGAAGGAAGAGTGGTCAAGCTCGTGGACCAACTTTCATTCCCCGGATCACGCATCGCAAATAGTCATATACCATCCCTAAATGGTCTCTTCACGCAAGAAATGTCTCAACCTACGGTCCGTCCTCCTGATGAGCGCAAGTGATTCGGGAGGATATGACTGGAACCCAGGGGGCATGCGTCCTGGTCTGCTTCGGCAGGAAAACTTTGGGTATAGGGTAGGTTTCCGCAGGAGAATATGACTAGTCCATACCCCGTCCGTGATTGGAAGAGGGGTTGTTCTAGAATAAGATTCTTTTGTCAAAGTTATGTGTTTGGCGCTCGTTGTCACTCACCTTTGTCTATCTCAGTAGACATTGCCGGGGAAATGTTTTGTTTGCTGCGCAAATGAGACAATCTTTGGGTAACCTGAAAGAGGTAGGCCTCTCTCGGTAAAACAAATGTTTTGGCGGAAGTGAAGTAGGGGTAACCTTGAAATCGTATTTTATACCTTGGGGCATGCAAACCTTTTGGAGTGCAAGCAAAGAGCGGTTATTTATCTGTTTTTTGGATTAGTCGTTTCCGAGCTTGCATAAAGAAAGGATGTGGGGCAAAAATCTAAAAGTTGCCGTCTTTATATGAGACATTCTTATCATATGACTGGAAAAATCGAGCAGTTTTAGCACATAGTTCATGCTCGTTAAAAAATAAACATAAGACCGAGCAAGTGTTTCAATCCGCGTTTAAGCTCGTTAAAAAATGAACTATCCTCCATCGAGCAATTTTAGCACATAGTTCATGCTCGTTAAAAAATAAACATAAGACCGAGCAAGTGTTTCAATCCGCGTTTAAGCTCGTTAAAAAATGAACTATCCTCCGGTAAATAACCACCGTGAATGAAGATTTCAGCCATTAAAGCCTTGGTCGTGTTTGCACCGTCACCTCCACTTTTCCATTGGCCGATCATTCACCTCCATTTAATTGTTTACCCATTTTGAGGAACAGCTGCGAAGAGTGATTTCACTAGCCATCCTTGTGACACTGCCGTGCTTGGAAAGTTCCAACCCTTACCTGGAATCAGCTGCTACCCATTTTATCACTCGTTCCTCAAAAGACGAGTCTTCTTTAAGCTCTTTTCATCTGACTCGTAAAATATGAAAAGATTGCCGAGTTTTAGCCTTCCAGCTCGTTAAAGCGACGGGAAGTGCTATCCCTCCTCTAGATTTTAATCTTTTTGGACCTGAGGGATTATTGCACAAAAAGATCGAGCGCTTGTTTTGTTCGGCTCATTAAAACTATCGAAAATTCATCCCTTCTGTATTGTTTTATACTTTTTCGGAATTAAGGGATTAGATGACGAAAAAGGAACTTTGGAGTTACCTTTACGTACCTTTTCAGACTCTCTAAAAATGAAAAGGACCGAGTTATCTTTGTCGTTAGACTCGTTAAAAAGATTAATAGCGACAAACTTGTCTTTAGACGAGAACGAGTTTCACTATCGCTAGGCTCGTTAAAACATAGCGATGGGTTTGCCCGAAGGGCAAATTATAGAACAAGCATATGTTATCCTCCTCAAGCTTGACAAAAATAAAGAGGTACTGGTCAGCAATGACTGGGGAAAAATTGGGAAGAAACTCAAAGAACCTTTATTGGTAGCAAGTAGCTCTTGAACATGACACTTCCACTCCGTGCCTGAGTCGGGTTGGGTTGTTTCATTCACCGGTCACATCACCATGGTTTCGCCATACCATCCACCTTTGGGGTAAATGTTACCAATCCATCATACAAGTGTCGCCGATATGTTCAAGAGAAGTCATCCAGAGAAGTCAACCGTGTCCCATCCACTACCATACATTACACTTCATTCTTTCATGACCGCCACCCTGAACCATATATCATCAGATCGTTTTCACCTCCATCAAAATCATTTGCTCCGTTCCGTGTCATTGATGTGGGATACATCAAGGCCCTCCTTTGACGGATTGCTGCTTGTCGACATCAGCTCATTATCCAAGAAGTTGATCTAGGAACACCCCCTTCAGTACTTTGAAGCTTGCATGCCTCAATGGCAAGTTTCTCACTTCCGGCGACAGGTATACATCAATGACCTTCGACCGAAAGATTTTGCGTGGTGTTCGACGCCAAGTCCTTTATTCACACCACGTGAATTGTACTGCAGTACCTTGAGGGTCATTATCATTATCGGTGATTCCTCTCGCGCTTGTTAATAGTTTACATCATTGACTGGTAATCAAGCGATGTCTTTCCATGTTCGACTTCAGAACATTTCTCACATGGATCGACTTGTACTTAGAGTGAAGATCGAACGAGATTGAAGACCCCGGATCTAGTTTCATCCATCCGGGCTGCGATATGTATTCAGGAAAAATAAAGACATTGACATGTACAGCATTGCAGCACAGATAATCATCCTACCAAAAGGATGATGATTTCATCAGAATCATCAGTCTACCATCAGACGATTGTCTGTCCTATGTACATAAAAATGAATTTATAAAGCTGAGCATGGGAATGCCCGCCTCAGCTAGATCATGAAAACAGTATGAAAATAATGTATTGTATTGTATCTTATTACAGGTCTCCTCCCAGCATTGAAAGAACTTCGGATCCTCCTAATAAAGCATTTCACCCGATAAACGGCCTCATACTTTAGGGGGCAACTGTTATAGACATTTTTGTGCCTTACAACATTGAGCATGAAATGTCCATAATCTAAGGGATCTAAAGTCCCTAAAAGTGTTGTTCCTGCCCCTAAAGGAACAAGGTCAACCAATGACAGCTTCTCCCAGAAGTTCTCCACCAAAAACTGCTCAAAACTAGTCAAATCAGGATCAATTCAAAGGCTCCATTAGCTGCCTGCGTTGCAAAGCACCCAAATACACTGGCTAGGTGCGTTGCAACGCAGGTGAATGCACTACCAGGGTGCGTTGAGCGGGAAATGACAAATGGCAAGCTTATTCAACGAGGTGGAAAGACAATGGAAGCTTCCAGAATCTTCTCCAATGACACTTGCCTCACTGAATTCGACTAATGATGAGTAAGAGGCTCTCAGTCTCCAAGTGGAAGCAAGAACTGACAGAGAGAAGCCACAAGTCAAAACATAAGCTGACTCATCCTCTCTGCTTACATCTATATATGGATCCCTCATCCCAGAGATCTAGAGGCTAGAATTTTGTACTTTGCAGAGAATTGTTGTTGGTTTGAGATTGAGATTAGTGCATTGGGTGATTTATGCTTTGTTGGAGGTGAGGAAGGGATTCCTTTGCTGGGAGGTAGATGCTGGATCGGGACTCACATGGTTGTATCTCCTCTTGGACTTTCTTATCATATCAATAAAACTATTTGAGTTTCTCATATATGCTTGTATATCAATGATGCTTTGTTATATTTGCATGTTTAGCTTAAATCTGATCCTAAGCTATTTATGAATGTAAATCTATGTTTTTGGGTAGTTTTCCTCTTCTGTGATCTTGCAGGAACTTGGTGAAGCTGGGCTAGTAAGGGAGCAGGCAGCGGGAAGTGAACAAAGAGGAGAACGATTGGATCAACAAACTAGCGAAAGACACAGGTTAGTTACATCCTTCCTCTTCGTTTACATTTCATAAAGAAGAATACGAAAGTAGTTTTCCTTGTTTGTTGCTAAGGCACTGTCACACCTTAGAGTGGGATAGGGGCATTCTGAATGGATACTTTTCCCTACAACACTACTGGAACTATGTAATGCATAGAATACCAGCCTACCTTGACCTCCAAAACTGAGAAAATGCTTCCTCTAGTGTCCTTTCCCTCTTCTGGACCCCACTGCCTTCAGAAACTGCGCAGTTCTGCCTTTCAAGCCTCCCTGAGCTACGTATTTCACACTATCAGAGCCCAATCTCTCACCCTGTCTGTTGGAACTATGTAATGCATAGTCACTATGATCCTATCCCCATTCTGTGACTTGTCCTAGGCTTAGTTCATGGATAAGCATGCATCATCTTAAACTAGGGGGTTTTCATATTGACGTTGTCCTGTAATGAGTGAATTGCAGGAACAGGTACACTATCAAGTCATGGAAAGATGATGAAGAAGGAGAAGAAGAAGGGAAGCATACCTAAAGACTATGTTGTAGCTAAACTCACAAGTGGATCTATCAAGAGGAAGCAAAGGGACACAATTTTGCAACTACCATCCAAGACTTAAGATCATTGAAGACCCCACATCACCAAGCCATGAGGAGGAGAAGAGAAATAATATCCAAGAAGACATCTAACACTTAGCAAAAACAATGACTTTGCATTGCCACATCATCATGTAGTCCATGTTAGCAGTGTCATGTCATGAGTAGTCATATGTCACATCACTAATGTGGACCATGTATATTATATTCAAATGTATTATAAAGTGGAAGCCCAAAGCACACACATGAATATGAAGATTCATGTAAGTTGAAAAATTCATAGAGAGTTGAAAAGTCACGAGGGTAGTCAAAGAGTCACAAGGGGGGAGCATCACCCCTTGGTTATATATACCCCCTCATTGTATGAGAAAATGACTTTTTCACCTTCGCTCCTCCCGCAAAGCATAGAGAGATCAACTAGTTCTTTGAGGATCAATGAGTGGCTCCAATGTCCCACTACTAGGGCTAGTAATGTACATTGTAAACATTTGTCTTGGAACTTTTTCTTAATAACATAAGCATTTTAAGGCCAACACGTTATTCATTCATGGACTATGAATGTTTTTAAGACTATTCTATGGACATTTGTATTTCACGCTTTCTTTCACATGTACTAAGATTGTTGAACTATTTCAGCTATTTTAGTGCTTATTTTATTAATAATGTTATGTAAT
This sequence comes from Pinus tabuliformis, assembly GCA_031772625.1. Classification (NCBI taxonomy): domain Eukaryota; kingdom Viridiplantae; phylum Streptophyta; class Pinopsida; order Pinales; family Pinaceae; genus Pinus; species Pinus tabuliformis. The sequence goes on from CM062813.1 coordinate 721,864,240, forward strand.
GGTTGTTATTGTTGTCCCATCCTTGTGGACTATTTTGCGAGATACTAGACAAATCTTTCCTTGTTTGTTGGTTGTAACGACCATCGCATCCGTTGTGGACTATTCTTTTGGATGTTAGATAGACCCTTCTAGTTCATGTATGTCTCTTCTTGGGTGGTACTATTACCTCTCACTTAGAGGCTCACTTTTATTTCCCCTTTGTATTATAAGAACCTCGACATAGTTGCAACTGCACACTCACCAGACACATCTCCCTTACTTTTCGAAGACACCATTGCATCACTATCTTGTGCTGATAGCTAGAGCAAGGAAAATATTTAAGGATTTGGCAACTGATCCTTTATACCGGATGTGACTCCCACACAAAACGGTGTGAGGTTTGATTAGGACTTCATATCAGGGAGATCCCTTGAATGTTGGCGGTTCCAGCACTGTCAACAAGAACATAATGGACTGATGCATTTATCTTCGTCTGAAATTTTTATATCAATAGATAAAAATTGAATTACCACAATATTAAAGGTGTTCAAATGCTCTATCGTTGAGTCATCATCATTCATCCTAAGGTTATACATATTTTTCCAAAGGAATAGTTTGTTCACCAAAGACTTAGATTGGTATACCCTAACTTGAACCACAAAGCCTTCGTCGTAGCTTCCCCTGATACCTTCAACAATACTGAATCTGAGAGACACAATTGATTGTGCTCTTCTCCTTCCGATCTAACTTCTCCCAGTCTTCTACTGACACTCCTGTTGGTGTTTTTCCTGGATCTACAACAATCCACTGATCGCAATCCACCAACAGATCCTCCATTTGAGCTTCCACAACTCAAAACATTGACCATTAAATTTCTCGGTCTATATCTTTCCATTGTTTGCCATCTTCTTTCACCATAAGAATTGATCTCGCAGATCTCCCACTGACTAAGGTCTACCATAGGCCCAAACAAAACCCCTCAACAGCAAATGCATCCCCTTGAATGTGAAATTTCTCTGATACCAAATGTAGGCTTTAACCTTGTATATAAATTACCTACAAACGAATTCTTCAAACAAAGAAACATACAATGGCGAGAACATAAAACAAATATACACAAGTATTTTCCCTTGGATCCCAAAACTGAGACTGCTAGATTGGGTTTTCATTATATTCCTTTCAATGTTACAATACATATATATACATGTTGAAGCATTCATAAACCGCAATCAACTAACCATGGATAAGAACATAATAGAAGTACCCTTGACCGGATCTACATAATACCATGGGAAAAAAACCATCATGCCCAAAACCATCTACAAACCCCATGCACAAAACCATGGGTAGGTATGCCCACGATATTTGGGTCCACCCCCCATCCTTGGGTCCACCCAACTATTATTAGGTCCACATAAGGGCGCTGCCCCAAATCTCGTGCAATGGGGATACCACCACAAACCCCCCAACAGGGGGCGTTTGTTCCCCCCCTATGACTCCCTTGTTGCACCTGATGCAATGTACAATGCGTGAAGCTAGTCGTGGAAAGAATATAACACACACCCAACAAACATAGGAACAGAAAATCCCTTTGGGATAAGAAGAAAGAACTAATAGTGTAGATGGTAGAGGATCTAGCAAAAGGCACAAGTTGAAAAGTGAATTCAACTTATGATTTCTTCACTTCACCATTAAATGTGGGAGGCTTGGCCTTCCTAAACGCTTCTAGCATATAGTCGTTTCCCCTCTTTTCTTCATGATGTTGCTAGTGATGACAATGTTGGGGTCCTCTTTAGGTGTTCTCATGTTGTTGTTAAGGGGTTCTTTTAAGAGTATCCAGTTGAATGCCTGCTTTCATATTGTCTTCGAATCATCTTGAATAGAGTTGCTAAATTTACTTCAAGGTTTTGGAAAGAGCTATTTGCAGGCTTGGGAATAGAGTTGGGTTTTAGCATCGCATATCATCCTCAAACTAATTGGTAAAAAGAGAGGACGAACATAATGCTTGGGGACATGCTAAGAATGTATGTGATTCACAAACCAAGGAAGTGGGAAGAATACCTTCCAATTGTATAGCTTTCATATAACAATGGGTATAAGGAATCACTGAAAATTAGCTCATTTGAAGCATTGTATGGGAGGAGTTGTAACACTCCTATCAAATGGATTGATCTAGTGAACATTGTCCTCAATAGGCCTAATATGTTTAAGGAAATGGAACAATAATTGCACACTATCAGAAGGAATGTAAAGATGACATAGGATAGACAAAAGAGCTATGAAGACCAACGTAGAATTCACAAAGAGTTCCAATTTTGGGAGCTCGTATACTATGTGTTAGACGCAAGAATAGATCCTTGAAAATTGGGTCATGTGCCAAGTTAGAACCATGATTTTTTTTACCATTTGAAGTGATTGAAAGGATAGGACTAGTAGGCTATAGGTTGGCCTTGCCATCATCAGTGAAATTTCATGATGTTTTCCATGCTTCATTGCTTAAAATATATGTATAGGATGCTAATCATGTCATTGATAGTTTTGTGTTATAGGTAGAGCCAAAGGGAGAGTTCCAACTAGAACCTATATGCATTCTAGATCAAAGGAAGCTCACGCTCTGGAATTGAGCAATAAAGCAAGTAAAATTTTAGTAGAGGAACTTTGGGCCAAAGGAAGCCACGTGGGAAATGGATAACTAGATGTAGGAATATCTTTTTTGTTTTCCAATTGAGGAAAATGTAATAAATTTTGTAAATATTGTATAAAGCTATGTATATAAAGCACCAAATCTATTTTTCTTGGTTTTAGAGCTTGTTATACTTTTTTGTTTGGTTATAGAACACCGAGGATGGCGTTCCTCAAAAGGGGAGGGGTTTGTGACATCCCCAATCTAATTCACCCTCGTTGTAAATAATTCATGAACTTTTATTATAATTAAAATGGCTTGAGAATTAGGACACATATTCCATAGTTTGAGGAAGGAGGTTTCTTGGGATTCAAGAGAAGCTTGACTTATTTTATGGCAGCATTTGAAAGTTGGATGGTGTGCCTTAAATGGATAGGTTTTCTAAATTATCTGAGTTGAGTTGAAGAAAAAGGAAAAGGGACCATACTTGCCTTGGAAAAACATGCAAGGAAAAAAGGATGAAATTGAATGAGAAATAGGTTACATGAGAAGTTGGGGATAGAGAAGTCAACCAGCAGGAAATGGATGGAAGGAAGTGTTGACAAACAACATCCCCCACCACCACGTAGGACAGAATCATCATGGATGAGAAGGAAGGAAGGATAGAACACATAGAGAGAAAAAACACCGAGAGAGAACTCTCACGCATAGATAATGGGGACCAATTCTAAGGCAGAAAGAAACCAACGAGAATGCAGGAGAAATCAACCAAGTAAGAATGAGACAAGAAATTTTTTGTAATGTTATCAAAATGCAGGGAAGAAGAGATATTAATCAGTTTAGCATTAGGAAGTGGGATAATAACTTACAAGTGAGTACAAGGTTCTTTGGATTCCCTGTAAAACTAGAGGGTGGAAATGGTTTTATCTAGATTCCCTTGACATCTTGGGTGGAGGCCCGATAATTGGATTTGTGGTAGAAGATTTCTTTAGTCCCCCTCTTCTTTTTTGTTCTTGGTTTACAGTGAGCTCTGGATTCCCTTTTTGTTGATTGATGCTTGAGGCATAGCCTTTAGATTCCCTTTTTGTTCAGGGGGTGGAGGCATAGCCTGTGGATTCCCTTGTTGTTCTAAGGGTGAAGGCATAACCTCTAGATTCCCTTGTTGATTAGAGGGTGGAGGCATAAACTTTGGATTCCCTTGTTGTTCAAAGGGTGGAGGCACAACCTCTGGATTCCCTTGTTGTTTAGAGGGTGGAGGCATAGCCTATGGATTCCTTTATTGACTCGAGGGTGGAGGCATAGCCTCTAGATTCCCTTACTTCTTTGTGGGTGGAAGCATAGCTTATGGATTCCACAGTTGACTTGGAGGGTGGAGGTGGTGGACCTTTGGTTTTCTTGAGAGACACTAACTACGTGACATAGGTGGTGGGTGGAGGTGGATGGTCCTCTGGAGTCCTTGTCTCACTTGAAATATGTGGTTGATCCCTTAACCACTCATCGTCAAGCTTTGGAATCTAGCTCAGGGGTGAGTACTGCAAGAAATAATTGGTTGCAATGTGTCTAAGGTTGGGTGGAGATTTGAAGTCCCATTCACAATTTCTTGGATACATTTATCAAAGATAGTTGTTTTCTATTGTCTCATATGTCCTAAATGCTTTATGTTTATTTATTGTATTGTTTTAGCATCGCTTATAATGTTGAGTAATGTAGTGTTCCTTTCTAAATGAGCATTGTTGTTTAAAGGCAAGATATGGAATGATTTCAGTTACTGTGTTGGTCAAAGGCTTGTACTGACATGTATTGAATTTTTTGGTTCAATATTTGTGTCATGAAATGTGACATTTTTTGTTTGATTGAGGAAGGATGTATCCATAAATGTATTTCCTGAGTAAATGGAAGGGTTTCCTGTATGTTCCCGTGGACATGTTTTTTTGTTCATTTATCAGTCGAGAGGCCTTTGGCTTTATGGGTTGTTAAGGACTTGAAATTCATCTAATGGGTCACAATGAAAATGAATGAGTAGATCTTTTAGTATGATTTATGAAATTCGAAAGAATTTGTTACATGGCTCTATTTTAAATATTACTAAGCTTAAGAGGAACAACTTGAGATCTCTCTCTCTCTCTATATGTGTGTGTGTGTGTGTGTGGGTGGGTGGGTGGGTGGGTGTATGTATGTATATATGTATATTGCATGGGTTGGACCAAGCCCTATTGAAAGCTTCAAAGAAATTTATGCAACAATAAAGATTAGGAGGGATAAATTTAGAAACACACATACACACACACACATATATATAGAACTACATAATTGTAAGTAGGGACGAGGCCTTGGTAAGCTTAGGATGGATACTAGAAGGGCTTGCATATACCCTTATATGTATTCACACATTGTGCATCAGAGGGAAAATGCTTCTTTTAAATGTATTAGCAGTTAAGCATCAGGGCAGGCATTGTTTACACATGATTTTATTCCACAGTGCCAAGAGTTAGAACCCTAAGATGTGTGAAAGCACTCGAGCATAAGTGACATATGGCTAGAGGCCATGCCCACAAGAAAATGTGATGAGATCAAAGTCATCAAATGATGCAAATGCCATAACCGTCCACTTCTCCCAAAACTTTATCCTCAGATATTTTGAGGTGATCCCCAAGGGAAACTCTCAAGATTTTATCCCTAGGATGACATGGTAGTGGGGTCAGAACTTGAATGTGCCTTGTGCACATCGACGAAGGATTTTCCTAATCACTGTAACAAAAAGACTGGAAAAGACAGGGGATGAAGGTTACGTGGGGACCCGGTGAACATGGAGAAATTAGCGAAAGTTGACGTCATCCCGGACCCTAGATGCCAAAGGTTTCGAATGGAGTAGGGTAGAAAATTGCTGAGATATTATTCCTAAGCTAACATGGCATGAAAGATCCCACCAGTATGGATGGAAAGAGCGGGACCACGTAGATTGGATGAGCCATGCTGAAGTGTTGGTCAACGTGGAAAGCTCCACATAATCTCAAAAGGGTCATCCTTGGAAGGAACAATGAGGGGTGATGATATTTAATTTTGGAGAGAGTGTTTCCGGGGTGATGTGGCTTTCGAGGGGCCTACACTTGCAATACCTTCCTTGTAGTGCATGTATATATGGATTAGGTCATGCCTGTTGTATAGTGGGGAATTATGTGGTTAGTGTGAACAAGTCGAAGGCTATAGTAACACTTCCATGTGATAGTGAGAGGCTGGCTGGTATTGCCACATGGGCGCCATGTAGGGACCACACTTGGGCCACATGGTAGGTTGGTGAAGTAGCATTAATTGAATGACCAATCTTTGGATGGCCATATCTTTAGATCTAAGAATCGAATCACAGAAAAAAATTGTATCATTAGAATCATCTCAACGAGATGAATGTGATGGTAGAATTTGTTTGAAGTGTCTCAAGAGTAAAATAAATTGAAAAATTTAGGCCCTATTTCCATAACAGGAACATGGAGGTTAGGTCAACATAGTAACTACCTCCTTCTGACCTTAGTTAGGACTAGGGCTAGTAGGGGTTATGTTACACCTCCTAAATACTTCAGTGTATTGGTTGAATCCCCTTTATGTTAATGGATTCTAATGCCATCTTTATGGCCTCCTTGATTCTAATGATATCCAATCTAATTCTACACCATATGGATCTCTTACATTCATTATTCATAGGAAATAAGTGCACATGAGCGCTGTATTATCACAAAATATTTTGCTCTCAATAAGATCGCTATAAAAAATCACTATCCACTACCATGGATTAATGATTTTCTTGATCAACTTAAAGGTGCCAAATATTTTAGCAAGATGGACTTGACAACATGCTATAATCAATTTCACATGAATCACAAAGACATTTGAAACATTTCCTTCAAGACTAACTTTGTGTTGTATGAATAGTTGGTGATGATATATGTCCTTATATATGCCCATGTGACCTTCATGTGGATCATTAATTATATTTTCAAAATACACATTGAACATTTCATTCTGATATATCTTGATGATGGTCTCTTTTAGAAAAATGTGGGAGGACCACCTATAACATATGTTCTTGGTGTGCAATCTTTGAACACACAAATTGTAGATTAACCACAAGAAATCTTATTTTGGTCAAACCTTCATCTAATATATGGGATTTATTATTGACCAAATTGGGATATGTGTCGATCCTGATATTTCTAAGAGATTGTTGACTAGACAATCACCTCCATTGTTGCTAACTTAAATATTTTTCTTAGCAATATGATCTTTTATCAGTGCTTCATTCTTCATTTCTTGCGCATTATCCACCCTTTCTTAGAGATCCAATCAACCTATGTTTATATGGATAGATACAATATATGGGGGTTTTCAAGACTTAAAAACACTAATGTGTTCTATGCTATTTCTACAACTTCCCTAATAGCAATGGTGATTTGAGATAGAAATTGATGATTCATAATATGAAATCAGGGCCACAATAAAATAGGGATACCACCTAATGGTTTATAACTCTAGGACTTTCATAGATTCCATGATGAGTTAAAAAACCTATGAAAAATAATATGTTTCTCTTGCACATGCCTTGAAGTAGTGGAAAAATTTCAATCTAGGTAAGCAAACCATTTTTCATATTTATAATCTTTACTTATTTTTTTGAATTTTTAGTCTAAAATTCAATGGCAAAAACATCTTCAATAGGCCTCCTACCTCTAGCAATTTCATTTTGTTGTTGAATATAAGAAAGGGGACTTCAAATATATTGGTTGGCATATTGAGTCACCCTTGAACGTGGGACATAACCCTTTGGATTGCTGATGCATTGTATATGAAGACTGAAAACACCTTGTATGTTCCCAACACCACCTTTGTTCTAGTCTAGTAGGCCTTCCATCATCGCATTGAGATTAATCATATACCCTTCTCATATTATTCCATTTTAGTTGTTTCGGTATATAAGCTAAATCCACCACACATATTGTTGGGCAGCGGATCCCCCGCGTAACGGTTTTGGGGCTTAAAGCCCACAGCTTGGGTATTGTATTGTAAAGGCTCCGTGAAGTGCTTGGAGCATGAGTTGTAATAAGTCAACTCAAAGGGTAGTCCACCCGAAAATAAGGTAAAATAAAAAAAAACGAGTCAGCCTACCCAATGTTTCGCGAACCATAAGAATGTATAAATAAAGCAAGGCTCTAGGTGTAGATGATAGTTTTTAGGAAGGGATTAAGGAGATCTATAGTGCATGGGTTGTTGACTACGGTAGTCGTTCTGAGTCAAGAAGTCTGAGTCAAGGGTTGTAATAGGAGATAGAGGCTCCGTAGTTGTGTGCGCGGAGGCCTGGTTAGAGTCCACAGATATGTGCGTGGACCCCTGCAGCTATGTGCGCAGGGCAGGAAGTGAATTGTAACCGAATAAAGGCATTAATAAAGATAAGTTGATTCTAAAATATCGTGTATCTGTTCTAGATTTTGGTCTATGCTTTTGTTCCTGATTTATGATTACACGCATGTCTATTTATGTTAAATAATAACTTAAAGGAACTGTACCTTCATAAGTAGCAAAAGATCTATAGTAATATTAAAGCACGGAAAAGGTTAAACTGCATCTGTGCTTGACTAAGGTAGTTGCTCCGAAAGGATAGCTGCACGAAGCGCACAACACGTGGGATCGCTCTGCGCAAACCCAAACCACATCAAGACATCCCTAGGGTGTGGAAACCTGGTTCCAGCACCCTCCCATACTACCTCGGGTGAGACTTCAGTCCGCGCTTCACAGACTGTTGCCGAAAGGGCCGACAGTGTCGGGATTTGTTTGGCTAAACATCTCTGAACCTGGGTCAGGCCCCAATAAGTCAACAAATGGTTCCGTTGTCGGGACTGGGATTTGCCTAAGGGATGTCTGATGTTGGAACACTGGAACCCTATGAAGAAAGAACTTGAAGATTGGTTGGATCAGAAGCTGCATGAGTTCGTGATACAAGAAAACAAAACTTCGTAGATATCCAAGAGAAGGTGGTTGGATCGCTTCATATATACAAAAATCCACGAGGTCTTCTTTGCGACATTCTCATTGGAACTATATGATTGGATCGCGAGGCTAGCAGACAACCAGAGGAGGTGCAAACTTGATCAGTCGATATTGTGGACTTCGGAGTTAGTGCGCAGGCTAGAGGCATCTGAATATAAGATCACGTGGTCAGTAGATCATTGGTTGGATCGGATAATAGGAGGGTTTATCACTGAATTTGCAATAAACACCACTGTCAGCTACAGTGAAGCCGAAAGACGCTTTCTTAAAGGACCGTGAGGTAAGTACATCAAGTCTTTGAATACCTGGATTAAGATGCTGTTATGTGACAAAAGGCTGATGCGCATACGAGCGGGACGACGCAAAGCGGAAGGATCTTCAAAGGGATTGAAGGGTTAGGAAACAGTCCTTTAATTTCACCACCGCAAGCAAGTGGGGAAGAGCGTGCTTGGGTTTCTCCGAGGAGTTCGTTCAGTTTGATCGGGCAGTGCATTCCATAGTTATCATCTCCACTCACGCCACCACTCCCCTCACCTTTGTCACCTCCAACTTCACCCACTCCGCCTCCACCAATCCAGTAGTTTAGCATGGTGAGCATGATCAAGTTTCTTGTATTCAGAGGAGTAGGAAACGAAGACCCAGATTAGTTTTGGTTTGTAGTAAGAGCAGTGTGGGAAGCACACAGGGTTACAGATGATAACATTAAGAAGTCCACATTGGTAAGTGCACTGCAGGACCACGCACTGACTTGGTATATCAAGCACTCAAACGATCACCCGAATGTCAGAATAGTAGAAATTCAGATTGCGTTGAACAGAGAATTTAGTCGATCGAAATCAGAGACAGACAATTATAAGATTCAAGGAGATCGTGATGCTTCTAGGTGAAACCCCCTAGGACCTATATCAAAGGCTGAAAAGTACAATTCGCGAGGCTAATATGACACTGACGGATGCACAACACCGCGCATGGTTTGTGGCGTCTTTGACACCACACTTGAGGATGGCACTGTCACAACAAAATCTCTCAACCCAAGCAGAGGCATTAGAAATGGCAATGAGGTTGCACGAAACACCAATACAAGATCCAGGGTTGAGATTCCAACAAATCCACGTGCAAATACAGAACCTATGCTTAGAGATGCAGAGTTTGAAGCAGGATAGGGCGCCCCGGCCAAAAGTGCGCGAAGAAGTGTGGTGTATAAAATGTAAAGGCCAGGGTCACGATAAGGATCACTTTCCGGTATTCACGAACTATTCAGCAAGGGGGTGGGGCGGGGGGGGGACCGATGCCATTGAGACCAGAGGCACAAGCAGGACCGAGTGCATCCACCGCTCCCTGGTGCGTGATTTGTCAGGTGGGAGGAAGTCACATAACGGACAACTATCACCTGTTGCAGAAATATACCTAGACTCCGTAGCAACTGTACTATAATTTCTGTAGATTAGTAGGTCACGATGAGCGGACATGTCGAGTTATGAACTAATGATGGATAGGACCCCAACTTATCGAATGCAGATGGAAATGTGATGCCTCGATCTAGCTGTAACAATCTCGCGAGGGGGATTTCAAGGACGAGGTCGAGGGCGAGGAGGGATGGGACCAAGACGAGGCACGGACAGTTAATCTGCTACAACTGTGGAGGACTCGGGCACTATGCATGTGACTGTACGAATCCGACTAGAATATGTTGTACGTATTGTTATCAATTCGATCATGAAGCGGTAGATTGTTCGATGTTGATCGCACAGATGCGCAAGAAAGGGTTACTACAGCCTACTCCAACTCAAAATGTCCAAATGATGAGGTCGGAACCACGCAAAGGAGACCCCAACGTGAATATGGTACTTAGAAGTGGCGTAACTACAGGGGAATATAAGGAAAAGAAACCCGAGACGATACATGGGTCCGCAAGACCCCTACGAAGGAATCTGAACTTGACTCGGAACGCGCGAAGGAAACGGTTATGGAAGCTAAGAAGAGCTTCAGGGAGGCCTCTACTTCAGGTAGTAAGGATCAACCAGAATCAGGAATGGATCTGTCTATGCTTACTACCTTTTAGAGACATGCATGAAGCTGCTACGAGACAATAAGGTAGTTAAAGGACTCCAAGAGCTGATCACTAGGTGCACAGGATTGGGGCAACCGCACGTAGTTCGAAAGATGGGGAAGCATATTTTGCGTACTGGGAGGGAAATGCCGCTGACAATGCAAATTGGCGAATATGAGATAGATCAGGTAGTCCTCGACCTGGGTTCGGACGCGAACATGTTACCAAAACAGACTTGGGAGTGGATGGGCCAGCCTGTGTTATAGTGGTCTCCTATTCAATTACGGATGGCAAATCAACAAAAGATTGTGCCCATGGGCAGACTGCAAGGGGTAACTGTGGATATTGACAGCGTGAGCACGCAGATATACTTTGAGGTAATAGAAATTGTGGATGATAGTAACCGTTACCCCACGTTATTAGGGATATATTGGGCTACGGATATGAAGGGAGTCATCACCCTGAAGAAGCGAAAAATGATTTTTGAGAAAAAGCCTCTACACATCGTCGTCCTGCTGGATCCCACTGAAGGAGTGCGCTACACTGAACTTGTGCACGAAGATGACAGGGACGATGAGTTGGACTACATTTACCAAATAAGAGTGCAAGATCAAGATCGGGTAAATCCGACTGAAGATGGGAGAATCTCATGGCAGCGCAACAGTTCCTGCACTTCGAATTTTGACGAAGAAATAGAACATTCGCAGAACTAGTTACATGAGGTATCAATGCTAAATTGCAACAAGATGATTAGATCACTACGGTACATGACGACTGAAGCTAGGGGAATTACCAACATATGATGGGGACGAAGGAGGGGATCAACTCTTAAACGAGATTGGAAGGTCGGGACCAAAACAATAGAAGTGCGACGCGATGGATTGGGCATTATGCACGACGCCTACACAAGGGCAGTAGAAGCACCAACAGAATATTGAGAGCTAGCGTGGACACAGAAGAAGGATGCACTTTCCATTTCAAAAGTCCTAGTGTCAAACGTGGGTCAGGCAACTAGGGCAAAGTAGTTTGTGTGCCCACTTGTGTCGATGGGTACAGTCACATGCTGGGCAAGCACAACCCAGACTAAGGTTCAAAAAACAAGACCCTACGCGGCAACGAAAAGAGCGACGTGCATTCACAAGGCCATGCGAGATCGTGAAGAGAGTTTACTAGATGGTACAATCGGATGGGGACCTGCGCACCCCAGTGGTTCAATGGGCTGATAGGACCATAAGCACAAACTGGAGCACGGAAATGATTTCAACGACCACAAGACGAGAGGAAATCGGGAAAGAAGAGAAGCATCCTTGTACTATGATTCCCACATTAGGAACAACACGTGGGGACCTGGTTAAAAGAATTCGGAAGCTATAAGAAAACCTTCGGCATGGAAGCATGAAACTTCAGTAACTCGATGATGAATGGGCATGGCTGAGGAAGAGAAGTATGACATTGGATGAAGAAATTTGCAAACTGGAAAACGCAGTCGCGTAAGTGGGCCGCGAAAAAATGAATATGAGGGGACTGAGTCCAGCCAGCCCTACTATGGAGTTCAAAGAAATTGCGACCCTGCTATTATGGTTGCAACCGCACCTTACTAAAAAAGGGGAGGTACCAGCCAAAGGAGGACATGACGCAAAAGCATGTGGAAGGTGCCAACAGCCCAGGCTAGCAGGAAAAGCGAAGCCTCGCACCAAGGGTGCAACCACCTAACTATCTGTAGAAGGCATAGTCTCAGTGCCCCAGGCAGTTGAAAGAAGGTGCGGGACTATAAACAAGGCTGTAGGAAATCTGTGCAGAAAGGGGGCTCCATGTAGAGCACTTATGGGGATGTGCTGCCATGTGCAGAGGCTGGGGGATGACCGTTGATGACACTATTCATGACAAGAAGGCTAATTTAATGCGGAAAGGAGCGGGCGGCGGACCTTTAAGACATGAATTACGAGCTAGATTCAAGGAGATCTGCCGCCAAGCAAGTACTAAGGACTCAAAAATGGAGGGAAGGGCTGAATTCAAATCTGACTGTTACTATAAAATTCCACGGGGTAGTTTTCAAGCAACTCTAGGGTTGTTAAAAATTGGGGAAGAACAAGCTACCTTGCCACCTGTAAATGCATGACTGACCAAGTCCAGTATAAACACAATGTCGAGAACCAGAGTGAGCATTATGGGAGGTAGTCAAGAACCCCGGGTGACCGAGGAGGAGCCCGAAGAGGCAACAGGTGCACTAGAGGTACCAAAGTCCCCACGCACACCACGATCACAGAAGAATAAACAGCCGATGGGGCCCATCCAAGTATCACCACGGCACCCAAGGGTTAGTAAAATCTCACTGGCTGAAAAGGGTAAAGTCATCACTATTGAGATAGAAGAGGAGGAGGACAATTTGCAAGACCTAATAGTTTAGATAGAGGCACAGGACGATGAGGAGGAAAATATCTCCCAAGCACCTTCAGTGATAGAGTTACCCTCCTACATTCCCCCATGGAAAGGGACAACCAAGATACCAAAGGACCTGGAGGCTTCGAAGAGCGCGCTCCAAAACCCGCTTCTTCCGGATGATATCAAGTTTGACGGACCACCGCTGGGACGAGTACCGAATATAAAATTTGAAGATTGGGACCTTGCGGATAGTGAGAAGTTCCCACAATTGACCGTGGACAAACTACGACAACAGAAATGGTTGCGAGGTGTGGAGAAGGTCAGGTTACTATATCTGCGGTGGATACCCCACTATCACCGCGCGCCTATCACTATCTTTGTCATCCAACAGCTACTATGTCTAGTACATGACGGGTATCTGTGGCTGGAAGAGCCGATTCCCATCACGACTGACTTAATTCACCGAATCTCGCGGTTGCAGATTAAAGGAAGCAATCCCACAAACATAGCCGGAACGAGTAGTGACTTGGGCCTTGCAGAAGCTATGAAGGCAAAATATAAGCTAGAGAAAAAGAAGCGAGGATACGTAATCGCAAGTATCAAAGATCGAGGGGTGTGCATTGTTGGCCAGCAAGCTCATGAGGAAATGTCGTGCAGATGAAGTACCGACATCTGTAATTGCATTGGCAGAACAATGTGCAGAAGGGGTCCAGTTCAATTGGGCACAGTTTCTGTGTGATGAATTTTTTACGAACTGCAGGGAAGCACAGGACCAGGGTAAGACCTTCCACTATGCGTGGGTGCTCTTATCCATCCTGCTGATTGCTGGGGAGCTGTCGGTAGACAACCAGTTTTCGGCGTGCAAAAAAACATACCTGAGGCCGTGAGGCATACCTCACTCTGGGCAACCACAAACGCGAAAAGGATCTGGAAGATAAAGGTATTTTGGAAATTTGTGGAGGTGAGTTTATGAACATGGACCAACCGTAGGCCGCGCTTGTCCCCGATAGTATATAACACTTTACAAAGTGTGTTAGAATTCAAGGCAAACATGCATAACTTGTATATCCGGGGGCGCAAGGATCTAGCTTGAGCATGGGAAAAGCTACCATTCATTGCCACAGATGATGCAATCTTCGAAGTAATGATGTCATGGTCTCCGGAGTGGCGCGCCCCGGACTTGGCAGAATTGGAAAAGATTGCGGCACAACAGAAGAAGAAGGAGACCAAGTTGCGCCTCGCGAAGCTAGCAGAAAGAAAGCATCAAGAATAGGAAGTGGCCATGCCGCAGACAACAGCTGAGGCAGCCATGCTAGAGCAAATGACATAGACCACAACCGCGGCCGCTGAAGAGGCCAAGGAAGGCCAAGAAATGCCCATGGAGCAGAATATACAGGGGAGGTGGAGACACAGGAATGCACGAACCTTACAACAAATGTGACTCAACTCAAGAGGCTGCGTGTGCTGGAGAAGTTGCCCGAGCGGAAGAGGACAAAGGCAATAGAGTCCGTAGGAGAAGCATTTATTGATAAGGATGCTCTGGCAGAGTTGATGACGAAGCAGACGATTGTGTTGGGGGTGCTCAGAGTGTAGTTGTAGGCATTACAGGTGCAACCTCCAGGAATGATGACACCGCACCTTACAGAAGGTATATCCACAGCTAAACAGATGTTACGCGCAAGCACCACGCATACTTGGTGTTACCAGAAGGAGCCGTATTCGCAGCAACCAAAGGTGACATAAGGGGCTGGGGGTTGAATTTGGTTGCCCTTCCCAGAGAAACCCTCCACCAGTTGCAGGAGGGAGTAATTGCTAAGATTCGTTCCAGGGAGGGTCGCGCTCTCCAAATCTTGAGTGAGCAAAATGAAAAGCTAGAACAGCTCAGCCTATAGTACGATAGCATGGTTGCCGAAAAACAGGGAGTCAAACAGGCAGTGGAAGAAGCCTATAGTAGTATTGTGGAATTGGTCGTACCAGTAGAACTCCCCACAGTAGAAAAGATTCACCAACTGGTAGCTGGAGTTCACAGGACCCATGAGGAGGCTACGAAGGTGCAATTGGAGCTGAACTTGCAGATAGCAGAGTTGCGATTGCAAGTGCAGTCTTCTATAACCCCGAAAGTCAGAGAGCAACGCCACCAAGCCATTCAATCAGGGTTGAAAGAGATAAAGCATGATGTACAAGACTGCACTGGCTTGTTGGAAAAGTCCCTCTTAACGCTCACTTCACTCCAGGAAGACCCAACGCTACGGCGGCTAGAAACAGAAGCACAGGAATTACAACAGGCTTATGATGATGTTCGAGGAACCGCGCAGACAGTTGCACTCAACCAGCGGTTGGCCAAGATAAGGGAGGCCCAGGAATTGAAGGAGCGAGTGGACGCTGCACAAAAAAAAGAAGCAGGGCTTAAAGCCCGCATCCAGCCTTGGCTCAAGGAAGCGTTCACAGTCACTCCAGGAAGACCCAACGCTACGACGGCTAGAAACAGAAGCACAGGAATTACAACAGGCTTATGATGATGTTCGAGGAACCGCGCAGACAGTTGCACTCAACCAGCGGTTGGCCAAGATAAGGGAGGCCCAGGAATTGAAGGAGCGAGTGGACGCTGCACAAAAAAAAGAAGCAGGGCTTAAAGCCCGCATCCAGCCTTGGCTCAAGGAAGCGTTCACAGTCACTGCCACGATAGAGAAAAAGCTTACCCAGATGCAGGACACATATGCGAAAAGGCAAGCAGATGCCGCTAACAATGATGCATCAGAACGTTGCACACATTTGATACAGCAGACGACAGAGGAATGTGTGGCCGACATCCGTGAAGCACAGAAGTTGTTGGATGATCTCCGAGCGAAGATCGCCACATCAGCCAAGTGACTCAGGATGAGTCACGATGATTGTGTTGGGGGCTTGTTGGGCAACAGATCCCTCGCGTAATAGTTTTGGGGCTTAAATCCCATAGTTTTGGGTATTGTATTGTAAAGGCTACACGAAGTGCGTGGAGCGTGAGTTGTAATACATCAAGTCAAAGGGTAGTCCACCCGAAAATAAGGTAAAATAACAGAAAACGAGTCGGCCTACCCATGGTCTTCGGACCATGAGAATGTATAAATAAAGCAAGGCTTTAGGTGTAGAGGATAGTTTTTAGAAAGGATTAAGGAGATTTATAGTGCATGGGTTGTTGACTACGGTAGTCATTCTAAGTCGGGAAGTCTGATTCAAGGGTTGTAATAGGAGATAGAGGCTCCGTAGCTGTGTGCACAGAGGCCTGGTTAGAGTTCGCAGCTGTGTGCACGGACCCCTGCAGCTGTGTGCGCCAGGTAGGAAGTGAATGTAACCAAATAAAGGAATTAATAAAGATAATTTGATTCTGAAATATCGTGTATCTGTTCTAGATTTTGGTTTATGCTTATGTTCCTGATTTATGATTACATGCATGTCTGTTTATGTTAAATAATAACTGAAAGGAACTGTACCTTCATAAGTAGCAAAGGATCTATAATAATATTAAAGCACAAAAAAGGGTAAACTACATCTGCGCTTGACTAAGGCAGTTGCTTCGAAAGGACAGCTGCGTGAAGCGCGCAACACGTCAGATCGCTCCGTGCAAACCCAGACCACATCAAGACATCCTTAGGGTGCGGAAACCTGGTTCCAGCACCCTCCCATACTACCTCGGGTGAGACTTCAGTCCACGCTCTGCAGACTGTTGTCGAAAGGGTCGGTAGTGTCGTGATTTGTTTGGGTAAACATCTCTGAACCTGGGTCAGGCCCCAATAAGCCAACACATACCTAACACCCCAAATCACTTAATTCTCATTTAGGAGTGTTGAAGAGAAATTTGCCTATAGATAAGTAAATACCCTCATTAGAAATATGTTATCCAAAGATAGGAAGAGATGATAGATAGCAAACTTCTTTCTCGTAATTTTGATCATGCAATTTCAAAAGTAAATGAGAAAGGGAAGGAAGGGAAGAAAGGGAAATAACTTAATATTAATGATTTTCCTTTGTATCCAATAATTTTTCTAGATGAAGCTCCAACTATGGTACTTCAACAAATATCCCACACAATCATTAAACAATAAAAACCTTTCTCGTTATTTCATAAGAAATTGGATAGAATTTTACATTATTAAAATATTATTTAATAACTCAAATAATTTAGATTTACAAAATCCCATCAAATATGGAAAATATATCCATAAACATAGAGTCTTGTTTCCATATCCATAAACATAGAGTCTTTTTTTTTTAAGGACCGGGGGAGGGGGTGGGGGTGGGAAAGGGAGGCAGTGGGGGATGGGGAGAGACTTTTTTTTTGGGGGGGGGTGGGCTAGTGAGGGAGGGAGTGGGGTATGGGGAGAGATTTTATTTTTTTGTGGGGTGGGGGGGTGGCGGGGGGGGGCAGGGGTGGGCGGGGAGGGGAGGTGGGTGAGGGAGGCAGGGAGTGGGGGATGGGGGGTGGGTAGAATGTACATCTACATTTTTTAGAAATAATAAAAAGTATGATTACCTTGAGATATGCCACTATACTCCTAGCTCCAAGACCCAAAGTACTAAAGCATAATGTAGAACCACATTATAGTAAGATAGCCAAGATTACCCTCACCTAACCTTTGGACACAATAATTTTGATGACCACAACTCAATAATTCTTGCAAACTATACACCAAGGACTCCTACTCCAATTTCATGGTATAATGATGTTTGAATGTAGACCTCCCTTCCCTTAATGTTGGCTCCTTTCATATAAATTCTAGAGGAATAAAAAATATTTGGCGTGTGATTTGAGAGAATACAAGTGATACACAAGTTTCATGCACACTTATGACCTTTTTCTAACCCACTTCTTGTTTGTTCTCATCGTAATTTTTTATTTATCAAAGCTTTGATAGGTGGTTCTGGATCTTGTGTAGAAAACCCATGGCTAAATATGTATTATGTATGAGGAAGGCATGATCATCTACTCTTTTACAAGGAAGAAGAAAAAATTAATGTAATTCAAACAATCAAGTATTTTGCAAGAAAATTTACCATAGTTTTAATGTATTTTAGCCTCATAACATCTCATATCATCATTGTTTTGTCTACGATGGCGAATAAAAACATAATAAGGGGATTCATGCCTCTGAGCCCATTTTGGCATACTTAAGAGATTATAACTTTGACAAAGAAATTCTTCTGGCTCTTTATACAATGTTATCTTAAATCTCTTATTAAACATTACCCTCTCTATAATGAAGTTAATCTAGAAAATTGGAAACATGGATTGTACTAGCCATTTCCAATGCCCTCTCAACCCTAAAATTTTCCACCTATGGGTTTTATTAGTGCCTTGCTAATGTAATTTTAGAAACACAATTCGATCTTCATGGTGTTTTGTGGTTTCTCCAAAACGACATATTTTAAATTCCATTCCCCAAGACCACTTCAATGTGGCAAGCACCCAAGTTATTTTTCTCCCATATATGGTCTCATCCCCATATCCCACTTAACATTATGTTTGAAAAATGTTTTCATTCCTCAACGACATTTGGAAAACACTTTGACAACATCGGATTGCAATCTTAATTTTTCCATTGCCATTCATCCATAAATAAAAGGTATACTAAAGTTATCAATCACACTTTGTGATATTCCCTTCATACTTCTACCACACAAAGATTAAATAATGGGATTATCATTACATGTTCTCCAATATAGTTATAATCATGCTGTCCACGTGTCGATTGGCCATTCACCCTTCGATCTATATTATGGTTACCATCATTAGGCCCCTTATGGGCTACTCATCACATTTCCTCCTACTGTCTTATGACCAATACAATGAGAAACACATGACATCTTCCTTTGTTTATAAATTGGCTACTATTCATTCTAAGGTTGCTAATTCCCTTGAATTCCCCTGGCTTGTTAAAAATCTTGCTATAATCTTATCACTAATACAATGAACAACACATGGCATCCTCCTTTGCTTAGAAATTGACTACCATTCATTCTCAGGAAGCTAATTTCTTTCAACCCCTTTCCATTGTTATAAATCCCTCAAGGATTACCATCAAGGCTCTATACAATTTCAAACTAGTGAGCATTTACAATTTTTATATGTACAAATAATGTTTTAAGGGGTGGTGTCATCACAAACTCAAGCCTATTTGTTATTTTCCATGTATCATTCTTCAAGATATTAATGAAAATGTATATCATTGGGAATTGGCTTCACCTATGGACATCCACAATATTGTTAATATCAACCGTATGAAGTTATATCAACCAACTACTATGGAAAAGGAAATTCAAGTCTCTCACCTAGAACATAATATTTTAGATTTTCAATAGCCATTAAAAATTAGATACACTAGTAAACCTCCACACTTGCATAATTCTTAAATAACAAATTAATTCCTATTTTATTGGGTTTCAAATACTTATACAGACTATTTTTGAAAATAGCTTCCACCTCTTATTAAGAAAATAATGACTTTATACTCAAAGAGAGAGGAACTAATATGCAATCTCTACCATATTATAATTAATTAATATTAATAAAATTAATATATACATGGATAATATTGAATAATTAAAATTAAAATTAAATATATAGGAAAAAATAAAAATAAAAATCTATTTTAAAATAAATGATTTACTATATTATGGGCCTGGAGTATGCCCTAAAACTGCTTCTGCTTGGCTAAGAGCTCGTCTTCCTCGGACGTAAGGAAACAGGTTAACGGCCCAAGACCCAGAGGCATCTGGCAGGAGTGAAAGCCTGCTCCCTTACGGACCACCAGCGGGTTATTTCAGGTGGCGTGGTTTTCCTTGATAACAGTGATGTGTCAACTGACATTCGCGGATAGCAGCCAGAGATGGCTGTCCTCACTGTTGGTTTGACAAACTGAGTTTGATAAGTTTTTCCACCTTTTGAAAAAAAAAAAAAAAAAGATTTACTATATTATGATGTTTATAAAGAATGGTTGTTCGGGCTTTCATCCATGAGTATGATCAAAATAGTACTCTATCCATTATTGTTTATGATGGGACATTTAACATTGTGAAAAACCAGTTAATTTATTTTTCACATATTTAATTTTATATATATATATAAAGTATATGGGTGTTATTATTTTTTTTATTTTATATATATTTTAAATTTTAATTTAATTATTAATAATAATTAAGTACATAATAAGATTTAATTTAAACAAAATATTTTTAATAATAATTAAAAATTAAAGATTAAGATTTATTTTAAGAATAGTTATTTTTTATAAATTTTTAATTTGATTAATTGAAAAATAATATATATATATGATTTATAGTTTTCTAAATATGTGATATTGGTAAATGATCAAATTAATCAATGATATTATAACAAAGTCTATATATAAATTAAGAATTTAGATAATAAAATGAAAATAAATTCTTATTATTAAAAAAAACCTTTCATATTTTTTTAAATGTATATATATTTAACTTAGTTAATAATTTTTTTTATAATTGATGATAATAGTAATAATTTAAAATAAAATTATAATGTAGCTTATTTTTTAGGTCCGATAGACCAAATTTTGGTCTCAATGGACGTTAACCACCACCATCATCATCATATTTATCATTTTTTTATTGTTTAGCATTTACTAATTATTTAAATTTTATATCTCTTCTAATTTTTAATAATTAAAAAAATTTCTAATCCAATCAGGGTATAAATTTCATGGACATTCCTATCCATCTTTTTTTTTTCTTTTTTTCATTTCTTTTCTTTCACGATTTTCTTTTGATTTTTATTTTTGCCCATCATTTAAATATCATGTATTACATGTTTTTTTTGTTATGAGTATAAACATAATTTTTTGGTAGAATAAGTTTTGTGTTTTGTCTTCGTAAAATTTTTAATTATGGCTTGACCATAAATATATGTCTATGCTTTATATTACTTTAAAAATATCAAATAGGTTATTTTTTACCATCAAAAGTTATATTTTTCTTTTCCTTAAAGCAAGACAATTATCTTAGCTGTGTTTGGAGGAGAAAAATAGAATTCCACATAAAAGACTAATTATTTTAATTAATTAAATAATAATAATAAATTAATTAAAAATATGATTTAACTCTAATTTTTGAATAATCATTTTATCTTATTAGATTATTTATTATGATTTTCAAAAATACTTAAGGGACCATTATTTTTTTTTATGAATAAATGTGACTTAGAAATAAATTATGAGTAGAAATTATGACTAGAACTTCTTTTGGGTAAGTTATGAGATGCATATGAAATATTTGTTATTATGAGATTAGAGAGACTAATTATTTTGATTAATTAAATAAAAATAAAAATTATGATTTATAATAATTTTTTATGAATAAATGTGACTTAGAAATAAATTATGAGTAGAATTTCTTTTGGGGTAAGTTAGGAGACGCACATGAAAATTCGTTGTATAATCGAGCCTTTGTTATGAGACTGGAGAGGATAAATATTTGACTAATTAAATAAAAATAATACTATATTGATTTTAACATACGTGGTGATTTCCAATACTATTTGATTGCTTGCACTGGATGCATTGATTTCAGTGTAGATGTTGATTTTTAATGATATTTGATTGCTTGCACTAGATGCATTGGTTTCAATGTAGATGTTGATTTCTAATCCTATTTGAATGCTTGCACTAGATGCATTGATTTCTGTGTAAAAATTTTCTATCACTATATAAATAGAAGAAGAAAAATTCACTATATTTCTTACACTATATACATTGATTTTAACATACATGGTGATTTCTAATACTATTTGATTGTTTGCACTGGATGCATTGATTTGAGTGTAGATGTTGATTTTTAATGATATTTGATTGCTTGCACTATATGCATTGGTTTCAATGTAGATGTTGATTTCTAATCCTATTTGAATGCTTGCACTAAATGCATTGATTTTAGTGTAGAATTTTTCTAATTATATTTGATTGCTTGCACTAGATGCATTAATTTCAGTGTAGATGGTTATTTATAATCATATTCGATTTCTTTCACTAGATGCATTGATTTCATTGTAGATGTTGATTTATAATCATATTTGATTGCTTGCACTAGGTGCACTAATTTCAATGTAGATGTTGATTTATAATGATATTTGATTGCTTGTACTAGATGCATTGATTTTAGTGTAAATGTGATTTCTAATCCTATTTGATTGTTTGCATTAGATGCATTGATTTTAGTGTAGATATTTTCTAATTCTATTTGATTGTTTGCACTAGATGCATTGATTTTAGTGTAGATATTTTATAATTCTATTTGATTGCTTACACTAGATGCATTGATTTCAGTGTAGATGTTGATTTCTCATTATATTTGATTGTTTACACTAGATGCACTAATTTCAATGCAGATGTAGATTTTTTATTATATTTCATTGTTTGCACTAGATGCATTGATTTTTGTGTAGATGTTGATTTCTAATCCTATTTGATTGCTTGCATTAGATAAATCAATGTAGATGTTTTTTTCTAATCATATTTGATTGGTTGCATTGATTTCATTGTAGATGTTGATTTCAGATTTGATGTAAGTGGATGTATGGTGGTATATTAATTTTAAAGTGATTGGATTAACAATGTGATTGATTTTAGTGTAAGCAAAAAAAAATATTTACAACGTGCATTGATTTTTGTGTTATTGTAATTCAACCTATTAATATTCGAGAGCAAGAGAGAAAATGTAAGATTTTACTACAATAGCTCGAGTTAAAGATTTGAATGGTTTACGATTTCAACTACATTTTTCATATAGTCAATATGAAAATATGGAAAAATTGACAGAGGTGACAATAAGAATAGTATAACAAAATAGTTGAGATTGATCATAATGAATATTATGTGTAATTGACTGCATTCTTATTATTCACATTTTTTGTCATTAAATATTATTACATTGTCACTTTGCATTCAAAATTTTTATTTCATTATTTTTCATAATTAAAGTTATTAACAATATCTATCATCTCAGCATAATGAGGTAACTCAACAAATATAAAATTAAAACTACTCTTCAAGATATATTTAATATTCCATGGAGGGACACTATTAAGAATTAATTAGTTGTTAAAAACTGTGATACCTAAAATTAAATGAAATAGATGTGCAATATCAATCCCCTTGCGAGCTATTGACAAGATTGCCTTCCTTCTTCATCACCAACTAATTACTAATAAACAATTACATACACTTATAAAAATATAACATAAAAACTATAACATTCACAAACATTACCATCAAAATCCAAACACATAAACATACAAACCACATCCAAACACAAATACACACAAACCACTCAAAACATCCAAACACAAATGTACAAACCATGCATGGCATCAACATAGACTAAATTAAAGAACATAATTATATGGTCATTTCACACAGAGAAAATATAATGTAAATTTCAAAGTATGAAGTTTATGTCAAACATATACATAATAATGATAATTTAAAAATATGGCATTGCTGCCTTGAGTTGGAACCAGCCAAGATCCGTCTAACTCCGAATCTATAACCATCGAATCACTTGAGGTGCAAACCTTTCCTCAAATTATACAATCCCAAAAGAAGATTTGAACCTCAAGGCATTTGATCCCTCTCGGCACATGATAGATCCAGAGTTAAATAAATCTAAGCTAGTATATAAAATGTCTATGTAAAAAGTGTCAGCGCATGATAGATCCAGAGTTAAATAGATTTAAACTAGTATATAAAATGTCTATGTGAAAAATGTGGTGTATGACCTGACTCACCTGTCAACCATTTGCCCAATTTAAGTAAGTGGAGAAAAAGATTTACTTCATCGCAGATTCTTCTTACAACTATGCAATATTGGACACTGTGGCGAAGTCCCACTCCGAAAAGATAAAGCTGCCATGCATTTCATTTCATTTATAGACCTGAAGTGGGCCAACCGGTTAATTCAATTGCGAAACAAGGATGCCATCTGAGCTTTTTGTTGGGAATTGAATAATCCAATGCTCCCCGTTAATGGCGGTGTAGAAAGATAATTCAACGCTCCCCATGTGTTTCGTGGCATGTGTTTAACACTAGAGATGTGTCTGTTTACTAACACCTGTAGGTTTTGGTGTAATGACAATCGTGACTCCAACAAGTGGTATCAGAGCCGAAGGTCTCGAGTTCGAAACACACCTGGCTCGCGTTGGGGGGGAAGATTGTTAGGAATTGAATAATCCAATGCTCCCCATTAATGACGATATAAAAGGATAATTTAACGCTCCCCGTATATTTCGTGACATGTGCTTAACACTAACAATATTTCTGTTTACTAACACCTGTAGATTTTGATGTAATGACAATCGTGACTCCAACACTTTTTATAAGAAAATACATAGCATAAGCACATATAATACAAAACCATCGGTACCAAAATAATTTAATCCACCTTCACTGTTTTCTTCCTTTTCCAACAACGAATACTTTGAAAATTCGTTTCATTTTCCTAGAAATGTGTTCAAATCACCGGAATTTACATTTTTCACACGAAACCAGACCTTTATTCATTTGTCTTTTTCGGAATTCCAACTTCAGTTCTGAACCGTGGTGGCCGGGAGTTCATTGTCAAGATGTTTCGTATGCAAATACACTTTAATTTCCATCGTACATGATGCAGGAGATGAGATTTTCCAGTGACTCTGTATGTAGCAATGTCGTCCTTCATCTTCTTTATATTGGTCATTGATTTGACCGTAATCTTAAAAGTTGACGATTATTCCTTCCATCATTCAAAGTTGCCCGGTCCCCATCGGAAGAAAAGATAAGCGTAATTTAAAGTTTTAAACGTTATATGGCACTGTGTCGATTCTCACATTTTATTAAAAATAAATATTCTAAATCAAAATGACAAATTCAATGTTATCAACACCGCTTGATTTTAACATTTATCCAAAGGGATTATACCATCTTTAAGCAAGTCTTATTATACAATATATTTTAAAATAAATAAATGTTCTAATAGCATTTAAAAAAATAAAATGGTACCAATACGAATATATAAATGCTGAATAAAATATATTAATATAAATATAAGTAAAAACTATATACAAATAAAATATATTAATATAAATATTAAATAAAAATTATATATATATATATATATATATATATGGGTATATAAATATTGAATAAAATATATTAATATAAATATAAGTAAACATTATATACAAATAAAATATATTAGTATAAATATTAAAAAAAATTATAGATATATATGTCAGATGGGGTGACAAGGGTGGTGCCATTAAGTAGTCACTTAAGTATTAAATGAGGGAGATGTGGATGCCACTCTTTTTTATTAGTAGAGATGTAGTGTTAATTGTATTAATTATGGTTATGAATTCCTATTATGGTGATTACTCTCATGTATATGTTTAGCAGTTCAATTAGCTAGGTATTAATTTTTAGAGAGCATTATGTGTTAGTTAATGATGATGACCAACATTGCAAGTGATGACATGGTTCAATGGCTTACTACTTTGGTGAGCTTTTCTATCCTCCTACTATGGTGCGATGGTGTTTGGGAAGTTTTCCATTTTAGCCTCCAAGAGGAATTCTCTAGCATTCATGTTTTTTCCAACTTTTTCTTAAGGGAAGGACCAGGCCCTCTTGTCATGACTCCTCTTACCCTCTATCCATTTCAGTTATGTTCCCCGTTTACTTGGTTTCTCCCTGAGAATATGGTCTATAATGAAATTTATATATGTTACCTTCTTTTAGCGTCTCATTGCACTCAATTTTGGCTTACTAGTCTAGAAGTAATATATCCCTCCTTTGGCTCGAGGGACTCCCTATGTTTGTGATGCAATAGAGTTTTGTTTCACTAACTAATGTCAGTTTCAGGTATTATGTTTTCCTTTGAGCTACTCTACATTTGATGTCTTGTGGTATGGTCTTCCTCTTCTCCTTCATGGAACTTTCAAAGAATTCTTGTTGTTATCCCTTCTTTGATTTGCTTCTGGTGATGCCATTTTTGAGGTGGCCGTTGGCTCTAACTCCCAAGTGGATTTTGGGTCTACTTTGTTCGAGGTGGTTTTCATACCTTTCTCTTGGGTTGTTTGTTAGGAGAGGTTGGCTGATTAAGGCTTAAGTGAACTCATCTTTCACCAAGATGCCAGGGAAACATACTCACCCACACAGAAGTGCTAGTGGCAGAGGTGCACATGGAGGGTAAAGAGTTAGGGCCGGAGCACAACCCTTTGCACAACTCTATCACATGCAAACGCTACTCAAGATTTAATAGGAAATTAGAGAAGTTGGGGAGGATATTGTTAATGAGTGAAATTGTCACTCAGATGCCGAGGTATTTACTATTTTTGTTGACTGGTTGCTAGATATTGGGCATTTGAGGGGTAGATAAAATCAATACCTTCATACAATTTACCTATACTGGCAATTGAAATCACTTCTGGGTAAATTCCTCCCTAAGAGGAATGATGCAAAAGATGAGATATTGTTAACGATGGACAAGCTCCAACCTCAATTCTGAGAAATTGATAAGCACTTGGCAAGGATTGATATTGTCATTCTACATGGCAATGGGCTACCCCCACTTGATAGTCCTGTGAATCCTAAACCCATTGAGGTTTCCACCTCCTCTTGAATTTCCAAATGTTTAGTAGATTTCTATTTATGGTTGTTGTTATGATGGTTCTAGAGGTCAAGTTTTATGGTCAAGATATATGTTCAGGGCTAGTTATCACTATAAAGTCTCAAGATGATATGCCTTGGTCTTATCATAGTTATGAGGACATATGGTATCTTCCTGAAAAATTATTATATTATCGTCCTTTTCGATAAAAGTCTTATTGTTTTTTCTTTGGTTTGGATTCCCCAGTAGTGGGCCAAGGAAAATAGTTGGCTAGTTTCTATTGTAACTCTCTTTCATAATGGAAGGCTTTAACTTAATCAAAAAAAGATGAAGAAAATACTACATATATTTTAATTGAAATAAAATGTAAATAAATTTGTCAAAGTTGAAAATCTTTGTAATTTACATTTGATAAATTAGTTAATATAAAAGTCCTCAAACTAATTTTCTAAATTTCTATTCTTTTTATTATTAAAATTACTATTGAAGCATTTTTTAACAATAATAAGGACTTTTTATATTAAAATCTATTCATGGAGATGCAGTGAGACAACATTAATACATATAGTGAGAGAATAGTCAAGTAATTATAAAAAAACCCCTCCTCTTTGATGTTGGAGTCAAACCAAAACATTATACATCTCTATTAGCCCACATGGCATGTATGTATAAATCCTATAATACACTCATGGAAACAAACAAAACTTGACTTGCATGTAAACTAAAAAGTATGAAAATTCTCACTAACCTTAGAGCCCTACCTAGATTCAAAATTGATACATACATTAAGATCAGGGACCCAAATATTTGCTTCACTCATAGAATTATCATATGGAAAGGATCCTTGTTGAGCCTAAGCTAGCTCTTGCTGTAAATACTCAATATTCCTTCTTAGGATGCCCATTTCATCTTCCATTTGTTGCATTTGAGACTAATGGTCTATTAAGATTTACATAGTTGATTCTAGGGAAGATCATAGTTAGTTATATCTCAACAAAAGTTGAAGAATATCCCCCTTCAATGATTAAGTCACTCTACCTTCTTTGCTCTGCATTTCATAAGATTACACAAGATGTTGGGTATCCGTTATAATATTTACATTACTATCTTCACATGATATACTTTACAATAGGTATAGTGGGGGGGTCACAAGGGAGCAAAAGTCTACAAAAAAAATAATGGCTAGTTTTTTGCATCCATTTTTGGTGGTTTTCAACACAATTTTTGTTAAAACCGATTTTTTGGAGCATGGTGGTTTTTCCCGTGGATTTTTAGTTTTAGTTAATGAACTACAGTTATATTGTAATCCAAGGTAAATGGATTTGTGGTTTATGGATGCCACGATATATATAATGTATTGTAATAATGTATAGAAAATATAAAATCTTGTTGGTTTTCTCAGTTTTTGGGTTTATGGGATAAAAGTTGTGTTAATGTGTGTGTTTTCCATTGCATCTATTTTATGTTAATTAATAATTTGTTTGCAGTAATCAAATTGTACTAAGTTGAAAGCTACATTTGGTATCAGAGTAGTTTTGACTTCACTAAGACGTCTTTGTAGCTAAGGTTGGTGATATACCTTATTATTGTGGGAGATATGTAGAAGTAATTCATATGGTGAAAAGGAAATGGCAAGAAGTTCAAAGGTAAAGATTGAGAAATTCAATGGACAATTTTTAGAGTTGTGAAAGCTCAAAATTGAATATTTGTTATTGGACAAAGATTAGCGTATCATTGTGGATCAAGATAATACACCAACAAGGATGTCAACACAAGAATGGAACAATTTGGATCAAAATGAAAAGATCACAATAAGATTGTATCTTTCAGATTCAATGTTACTTAATATTTCAGGAGAAGTTACAACAAAGACTTTGTGGGGCAAGCTAGGGGCTTTGTATTAGTCTAAGTCCCTAGTGAACAAATTGTTCCTGTGGAAGAAGTTTTATAACCTGAGGATGAAGGATGGAGTCTCAATGATGGAGCATTTGAACACCTTCAATATTTTGGTAAGTTAACAATTATTTGTTGATAAAAATATTTCATATGAAGATAAGTGCATTAGTTTGTTATGTTCTCTACGAGACTCATGGGATAATTTGGTTGTTGCCATATGTAGTAATGAAACTACTTTAAAGTTTGATTAAATAGTATCATCCTTATTGTTGGAGAAGATTAGATGGAAAAAACATCGAAAGTTAGAATGAATATGCCTTTATTATAAGAGAACGATCCCAAAGTATAAATAAATTAAGTCCTCAGGTGAATATGTAAATCTAGACGAAGATATAAGTCTCGAGGAAAGTTTGTAAATGTGTATATTGTAAATGTGGAAAAGAAGGGTATTACAAGAAATATTGCATATATAAAACTCATAAGAAAGGGAATGGATCTAAAGATGCTACTTCTGAAGAAGAAAATGCCTCATAAGATGGAGGAGATGATGTGTACTTGGCTTCTTCAATTACACATGTAGATCATGAGGCATTGTTGGCTGACTCGGCTACATCCTTTCATTTGAGTCCTCACAGGAGTGGTTTTGAGAGTATGAAAGATTTAATGGTGGAGACATTTTCTTAGGAGATGACTCAATGATAAAAATCACGAGATGAGGATAATTCAAGTTGAATCTCATGGGTGGAAGGATTAGAACACTCCCTCGAGTTCTATGCATCCCAATATTAGCTAGAAATTTTATTTTTGTAAGAAAGATGAGTGATGCATGTGTAAGAACAATGTTTGAAAAGTATACCTAGAGGATGGTTCAAGGAGAAATGGTGTTGCTAAGGGGGGTTCATATTTGAACTCTGTACAAGCTGTTAGGAAGCACTTTTAGTGGTTGGTGCACTATTAGTTCCATTATTCCTAAGAATAGAGCTAAAGAAGAAAAAACTCCTACAACTTGTGGAGAAAAGGTTATGTTGTGGCATAAAAGAGTGGGACATATCAGAGAAACACGACTTTGAGTACTAGTCAGTAATGGTATGGTAGAAGGAAGGTGTAATTTCTCTTTATATTTAGAATTCTGTGAAAATTGTTTATATGGGAAACAAAATTGGTTAAGGTTCTCTAGTTCTATGAGGTTAGAGGGAATATTATAGTTGGTTCACAGTGATGTGTTTGAACCTATGTCATCTCAATAATTGGGTAAATATGGGTACTACAACTCATTTATAGATAACTTCTCGAAGAATACGTGAATTTATTTCCTTAGGAATAAATTTGAATTATTTTACAAGTTCAAAGAGTTTAAAGCTCTTATGGAAAATCATACAGAGAAGAAAATTAAGGCATTGAAGATAGATAGTGGTAGAGAATTCAGTGGGAATGAATTTGAAGAATTTTGGAAGAAGCACAAAATAGAAATGCAGAATACTACTCCATCCAACCCTCAACATAATGGAATTGTAAAAAGGATGTGCAGGATGTTGATGGAGAAAGCAAGGAGCATGCTTAACGGTGCCAAGCTAGGATATGAATTCTAGGCAGAGACAATGGACACTATGTGTTATCTAGTAAATAAATCACCCTAATCAATGTTGGATAACAAGATTCCACATGAAGTATGGACTCGTAAGAAACCTTCTCTTAAAAATCTTCAGGTATTTAGCTATGATAATTATGTACATGTTACAAAGGAGAATAGGAGTAAGCTAGATAATAACGTTGAAAAGTGTATCTTTATGGGATATAAAAATGGTATGAAAGGTTATAAGCTTTGGAACCCATAAAATAAGAAGGTTGTGTACAATTGAGATGTGTTATTTGGAAAATTCAAATATGTTTCCAAACATGAAGTCCTACCAAGGGAGAAAGCACTAGAAAAAGATAGAGTCTGTAATGAAGGATGATGAATCAAACTCTACAGAAGAATAGGAATAAGAAGATGAAGAACCAAATAATCTGGTGTCAAGGAGATCAATTTGGGGAACAAGGTAGCCATAAAGGTATAATCCACCTAATTTTCATTCAAAATTTACTTTGCTTATTAATGATGATGATCCTATAATTGTTAGGGAAGAAAAAAATTTAGAGAATGGCAAACTCTAAAAAAAAGTTATTGTTGAGGAAATGATAGTCTTAAACTAGAATGTGGCTTGGGATCTAGTGAAGTTGTCGGTTGGAATAAATTCCATTGGAAAAAAATGGGTGTTTAAAAATAAATTGAATGTAGAAGGCATAGTGGAGGAAAATAAAATCTCAATTAGTAGCAAATGGTTATTTCGAGGTAGAGGGAATTAACATTGGTGATATATTTTATCCTATTGCTAAGTTAAATTCTATTAGGTTTCTTTTAACTATAGTTGCTCCTTTTGATATTTGAAATAGAAAAAATGGATTTGAAGACAACATTCATACATGGGGATATGGAAGAAGAAATATAAATGAATCAACGAGAAGGATTTTCTTTGAAAGGAAAGAAAGAGCTAGTGTGCAAGCTAAAAAGTCCCTATAATTGTTAAATCAACCACCAAGGACATGGTATGAAAAATTCGATACTTATATGCTGGGACTTGGATTCATAAGGAGAAAATTAGATCACTACAAATATTTCAAATTATTTGGTGATCGTGATATTTATTTTGTCTTGTATGTGGATAATAATGTTACTAATTGGAAATGGCAGGGAAATCATCTAGAAAGTGAAAACTGAGCTTTCCTATAAAATTGACATGAAGGATCTTAGTACTGCAAATATTATCTTTGGAATGGAAATTAAAAGAGATTGATAAAACAAGAAACTTTGGTTAAGTTAGAGGAAGTATGTAGATACAATATTGCAGAGGTTAAATATGCAGGGAATATAAATTGATAAAGGTTCCTATTCCTGTAGGTGTAAAATTATTTGTAGATCAGTATCCCAAGGAACAAGAAGAGGAAGAGGACATGTCCCATGTTCCATATGTTATTGCTATTGGGAGCTTGATGTATGTGATGGTATGTACTAGAATAGACATTGCACATGCAATGGGAGTATAGAGTAGGTGTATTTGAAAACCGGTGAGTGAGCATTGCAAAATAGTTAAGACGCAAAAATGTTGAATATAGAAATCTAGTCAAATTTAGTAGTAATTGTTAAGAGAAGGTACATATGAAATATTTTAGCTAGTTCCCACAAGAAAATGTTGTTGCCATGCACAATTATTTTGATGTGTGTCACGTGATAAGATAGTGTGCATGATTTGTATAGCATTTATTTGTTTGTAAAGCTTGGAAACATGTGAGAAGATACAAAGGCAGAAAAGTAAAGAAACATAGTTGAAGAGAATGAAAGCCAATGAATGTGCATGTAAGTATGGGGCTTTTTTTATAAGACATTGTAAAGCGAGCAATAGTTGACAAAAAAAATGCACATTGTTTGTTATCAAAGCAAAAGCATGCAACAAAAAAAAATGCTTGAAGTTGTTCAACCAAAATGCATGTTTTATTATTTTTTGCAAGGAAAATTCCTAGTCATAAATACAAGATGATGTGTGGCATCTACAACACCAATTGAGATCTAGATTTGGGACATGATCGAGATAATTTGCTCGAAGTTGCTTGTTTGCATCCCTTTCATGTGTATGGATGAGGACATGCATGAAAGCTTTAATCCTTTTAAGTAGTTGGAGAGTTGGTCGCATTTGGTATAGAGGAAAAGTAGGAGAGCACAGAAACCGTGCTTGTATATCCAAAAGAGAAGCCTCATGTTCATGTATTTCATGGAAAAATGTGTAGAGTTGGGAAGCATATTGTACATCCATCTATTTGTTCAAGCAAAGGAAAAGTTTATAAGCGAACATGTATAAATTCATTAACTGAAAGGGAAAGCATAGAAGACAAGTAGTAGCAACCATTGAAAGTGAAAGTATATTAGAAATAGAATAGGTAAAAAAACACACAATTTTGAAGGTTTTTAAATGAGAGAGAAGATGAAACATTTTCAAGTGAAATGCAAAGGAATTCAAGTTACCAAAAAGAGAAGGTCTTCAAGTAGTTTGATTCATAGATTTGGAGGCAAGGTATGTTTCTTCTTTTTTTCTACATATTACGTAAGGATTTTCTTGCATGCATGAGTAGCACAAGAAGGAGAAAGCTAGAGACATGCAAATATCGTTCAATTATCTAAGTCTAGATATGCCTATGAATGCCAGGCCCTGGCGATCAACATTGCCAATGTTGATTGTTGTATTTTGTAGGGTCATGCCATGTGACTTATGGATTGTTAGGGCCCATGCCATGCGAAGGGGCATTTGTGTGCGAGAGCCCCTTGTTATAGGGGGGATTGGCACATATTTTGGATTTGAAGCATCCCATGGTGGACCTTTGTAGTGAATGAAATCAACAACAACAAATGATGGGAGCTCTGGGGGCCGAGAACCAAATGCATAGAAAATAGCAACAACTTTTCCAAGTGACCCATTAACAAGGCCTACTTCAACCCACAAGTTGCTTGTTAGAATGAATTGTTGTCCAATGCAAAGAAGCACTTTTGTAGTGAGTTGTTCATCCTCCTTGTTAGCGGAGGGAATTTTTTTCCTTTTTTCAACATAGCAACATGTAATTGGTATGCTCAACTTTTTTAGCATGGTTTTATTTTGTAGTGCAACAGATTCATTAGTTGCATAGAGGTGCATAGAATTGGCGAATGTTTGTAGCTCATATTGTGGAAGATTGGATTTTGTACATGCCATGAGAAGTTTCCAATCATCCAATGTGGGGGTTGTATTCTGAAGGTTGGAGAGGAGTTGGTGAAATGAAATTTGTTTAGAGCTTGTGCCTTGTTGGTGAAATATTGTCAAAAACATGACAACTGTATCAAAGCTCTGCCAAAGATCGTTGCCATGAGACATGCCTACATATGTTGGTGCATCTTTGACATGTGGAAATTGCTCGAGGTCATCCACAAGGATTGCAAAACGGGTACCAAATGGGTTGTTTCTATTGGATGGGAATGCCTCTCACAAATTTTCATCAATTTAAGCAAACATTTTAGAGGGTGCCACATGGCAAGTTAAGCCATGCATACATAAAGAAGTGTATTTTGGAATTATTGGAGTGAATCCTACAGGAGGTAAGGGGATTAGTCAGTGAGTCCTGGGGTGGACTTTAGCACTGACTGAGGACCAGTGAGTCGTAGAGTTGGACTTCGGACTATTCAAGCCACGATTATTAAGGTAACTATGTCAAATGGATGTATCATGTTTATGATGTGAGCCCTAATGCTAGCTCGGGGAGCTTCGTGCTTCGAGGGTTTATCGAACTTGTTGATGGCTTGGTAGCCATGGAGTTTTAGTGGGAATTTGATGTCGGTTTATGGCTTGGAGGGTGCCTGAAGCCCTAGAGCAGCACAATTGTTGGGTTGGAACCTTGGCAATTAGCTTGGAGGGTGCCTAGAGCCCTGGAGTAGCGTGACTATTGGATTGAAACATTGGTCGTGGAGGTATGGATATGTTTTGGTTACAATTATCTTTGGAGTTGTCATCCCAACTCGTGGGTGACCTAGTGGTTGAGCTTATGAACCATCAAGTCTATCGCTAGGTGGAACGTGGAGAGGCCGCAACTAGTAGGCTCGTAAATACAGATAAGTATTATGTTCCCTAATGTCTTTCTATATATTTCTATGTACATTTATGCATTTTCATCTATAAACCCTAATTTGGGTAACTATTGTATTATATATTGGGTGTTTGTGATGTGCTTTATAATTTGTGTATTATTAGACTGGTTAATCTCAGCTAGGGTTTCTCATAATTTCATGAAGTGCTTTTGCTCTGGTACTTAAATGTTGTTATTTGAGATGTAGAAAACATACAACAAATTATACTGTATTGCATAAATAATTATAATTTTTTGGTACAAGCTAATTTATGGAAAAATTCTTGCTGTATATGTTTTCTGCATTTTAATTTACTTATTATTATAGAGTACTGTTGGGTAGTGTTTTTCGGTTAAAGTTGAGGACATTACAGTTGCTGTCAGAACCAAGTTTCAACATTGGGTCCGAATTGAAGTAATTTTGAGCTGAATAGGCAAGTTACGGTTTCCTCGCCAACTATTTGACAAAACTCCCAAGAGTAAAAGTGACAAAAAAAACCACCTCTATATCAAATTGTAGCCAAGAAATACCAGAGTTCATTAAATGAGTTTAATTACAGGATTAATCGGATAAAATTTGTCAAAATCAGCCTTGAAGGAGCTAAAACTTTTGTGTAAGGAATTTCGAGCATTTCCATTATTAAAAAGAGGTTTAAATTTTATCTTTAAATATTGAATGTTATTTTTTTTCAATAAACAATTATATTTTTTTACATATAAATGCATTGACAGCAAAATGGACTTACTATTGTGCTAATAGTTTTAAAAGGGTAGTTTTATTATATATATATATAAGAAAGTTTTTTAATTTTAATAGTTTTAAAATGTTGAATCATATATATATATATATAAATGATCGGGTCGGAGGAGGCCATTAACCAGCCTGCGTGTTGGGACCTGAAGGTGAGATCAGCCATTGGATAGGTGCGATCTAGGCCGTTGTATCTTTTCGGGCCTGCATCGTCACATTAACCCCCGTGAAGGTTGGAGCCCGAAGGCACCTCCGTTGCCCGCTCCAAGGTTCTTGACCGTTGATTGAGCACATGATTAGTGGGATCGGGATTATGAAACCTCGATTTATATGTATAATTGTTCACCATTGACACGTGGGCGTCGTAGACAAGGAATGGTCGCGGAGCGGGGCCCACGATGATTTCATAAATAAAACGTACCATGGAGGGTTGTTGATGGTTTGGTGGGACCATCGGAGTTTTGAATATAATGGGACGATAACTTAATCGAGTTTATTTAAAGTTTAAATATATATGAAGGTGTCAAAGTGGGTTAGGTGATTATGAATACAGTTTATTATTATTTTTTAAATATATTGTTTTATTTTCATGTTGTCTTACATTGTTAATTTTATAATATATAGATTTATTTAAATAATGGGTTAGTTATAATGTATTATAAATAATTAACTAATATATAGATATATATAAAGTTCTAATAACAAAAAGGTATACACACGTTTATTAGTTGCCGACTATGGTATAACTTTGAGCCCCAAGATTAACCATTGGCCATTGTCAGGGATTTCAGCAATGTAAATGGTTCAGAGATTGGTGGACTGATTATGGTGTTAGCAGAACCGCCATGGACCCAGTATGGCATGAACAATATTGCAGAAATCATTGTAATTTATGTATTGAACAACACCTTGCAGAATGCATTCACCCTATTTACCGAACTGTTAAAGACATGACAAAAGGTGAATGGTCAACTTATAAGTCATCCCCTTATAACAATTCACTTGAAGAATACATGAGAGAACATTTGGAGTGGCTTGTATTAACTAAAGTACAATATCAGATTGTTCTAGGGAAACCAATGATTGTCCGCAGGATATACACAAAAGCCTGGGACGAAATGTTGTATAAAAGAGATAGATTCCCTGGATTGACAGTATTTTGACGGTTCACATGGGCTTTCCGAGAAAAGCATCCATACTGTAATAATGAGTACTAGTCACAAGGGCTTAATTGTGACCAGATTTCTCGTGGGCTTTGCTGTACTAAAGTCTCCACTATGTAAATAATTTATGCACTATATTTTCCCGTGGGCTTTTATGAAAAGCATCCACTTTGTTTTGTCGGCATTATTTTCTCGTGGGCTTTGATAAAAAGTATCCACTTTGTTCTGTCAAAATTACTTTCCGTAAGATTTACTTTTTCAGACAGGAATCTTTGTACAGATATAGCTCTGGCATTACCCGAAAGCAATAATTCCATCCACCTTTCAGACTGGAATCTTTGTGCGGACGTTGCCCTAGCATTATCCGAAAATAATGATTCCATCCACCTTTTGGTCAGTCCACGGATGGCCTACAGTAATGCTTGTCCCCTCTCATTTCTTATATAATGAGGGTAAGGCTCATTGTTGAGGCATTCGGAGTCAGTTTGAGTCTAAGTGAGTCTTTGTGTCGAGTGCCTCTCCTGCTCTGCATCTGCGGACGTTCAGTCTGATCTGCTTGCATCACGAGAAGAACTCAAGTCCTTAGGTGATTTGGGAGCCTGTGCATCAGTGCTTGACGCTGGTGAGAACCTAAAGTGGCCGAATCATTTTAGAGAGTCATCCAGTCTGTATATGAGTCAAAGTCACATTCTAAGGCAGAGCCTATCTTTCACCAAGTAGCCTTCGGTAATGCTTGTTCCTTGCGGACAGCATAAAAGCCCGATAAATGCGAAGATAGTCAATCTTTGTAAAGAATCTCTCTGTAAAATTTTCATCCATTCTGAAATAAAGAGAGTACACCATTCTGCATCTGAATACCTGTGTGCTTTAATTTGTGCTGCTGTGTAGTAGTTGTCTCATAATCTTCACTTGAAGTTCATTAGGGGTTTGCCAAAGGTTCGAAGGGACGCCAGACTGTCGGAAGGCGAGGAAGCCGTATAAAAGGTCATAGAGCGTGAAAGATCCAAGTAGGTTCGCACTAAGTTCACCAGAGGTCGATTAGTGAAGACAAACGAAGAGACACAACAAAGCCAAGTCAGCAGACAGCGATAGCAGCATAGCGCGCGGAGCACACGGCACTGTAGCACCACTGTAGCAACCCAATATTTTGCTGGTATATTCTTCATATTGAGGATATTAATATCTGCTCCTGAGTCCAGAAGAGCAATCATTTCAAACATTTGCCCTTTTATGCAGATATTTACCTTAACATGATGTTGCTGGTAGGAGATAGTTAATAACCTCATATCTCTGAATCCAAAATTTGGATCCTTCATTCCTTCAGCAACTTGGACTTCTTGATTACTGCTATATTGAGCAGTATCCCATGGCTGGTCATTGTCTTCTTCTTCTTTTGCCACTTGTTTACCTTTCTTCAATTCTGCAATCTGAGCCTTCATTGCAGAAATTTCTGTCTTGAGATAGTGGATCTCTCGACTCACTTCTCCTAGAGTAAGTGATCTTACTCTGTCAGGTTTTTGATGATGCCTTTGAAATGATTTTATGTTTCTTTCATATGAAGCATCAACAAATAAAGACTTCTTACCTGAGTCTTTTGAATCTTTGGATTTTAACTGGTCCATGAATGCTTCAGTTAGGCGATTTTTCATTTCTCCATCCTCCATGGCTCGGATCTGAGATAGAATCCTCAGCTCGTCTTCTTCTATTGCGGCCATGAGAAATTTTTCTTTCTGGGGCTTGAAGCTTTCCCCTTCTTTACTGGAGTCACTATAAGATTCTGAGTCAAAATCATAGTGAATTTGACATGCGCATTCTTCAGATTCAGAACATAAGCATTCTGAGGAATCAGAATCTGAGTACTGTTGTATATGTGCATGGAGTTCTTCTGCAGAGGAAGAACTAAAAGAGTCATAGGAAGATTCTTCTATCTGATGCTGCTGAGCTATGTCTCTGATGACAACATTTGGGCAGCATTCTGTCTTATGTGTGTGAGAACCACATTTCATACATATCATTGGTCCTCTTCCTTCTTGCTTGACTTGTTTGCCTTTTTGAACAAAGGCTTCAGATTTCTTGCCTCTATTTCTCTTTGACTCTTCGCCTTCTGGACATCTGGAGGAAGTATGTCCAGTTTTTCCACATAGCCAACAAGTAATCTTATTCCACTTTTCTTGTTTTGTGGAATGCAAATGTATATCTGAAGGATTATAATAATGTGTTTTTGGAATATATTTATAATATGTCCTCGACTCTGCTTGGGATATTTCCTTCTGTCCTTTGGATAATTTCTTCTGTTTTTGTAGAAAGTTTCTTTAAACTCTCTTTTTGCTCTTTTCTTAGCTTTTCTCCTTTTTACCAAAGGATCATCTGCTGTCAGTCCATACTTACTGCAGATGGACTTTTTATCTGGCAATCTGGAAAGTTTTTCCAGAGATTTATTTACCTTTGAGCTGGTACAAAGACTTACCAGTGTTTTTGTAATGTGAGCATATATCTCACCCCATGTGTATGATTTGAAAGGTAATTGGAAGACTTCTTGCATTCTGATGTAATCTACAAATCTGGATGGCGAAGCTACAAGATATACCTGTTTCCATAACATGTTCTTTGAGTCTTTGACTTCATAAATTATTTGCATCCAGTCTCTGTGGAAGTCTTCGTACTGGGACATCTTATGGCACTTTAAGTTCATGAGGATAACCTCATTCTTGTCTGCAATTTCTGTTTCGCTACCACACCAATGTTCTAGGATCATTGATGTCAATGCTCCTATCATATTGCTGGTAATAGTGCCATCAGGATTATGTATGACATCTCCTTTTTCATCCTTAAGAACTTCTTCTTCCATTGTTGTGATGAGCTTAGGAGATGATTCTGTCTCCCACCACCTGAGGAGTGTCCCTGTAAAACACTGAATAATAGTTCTGCAAGCATCAATTTCACTTTTTCCTCTAAGACACATGAGCTTATATTCTGTATACATCATATCAATCATTTGCCTGATTTGGCCAACACTCATGTTATCTATATTCCACTCTCTGTGGGAATCTGGGAAAAAGGTATGTGCTTCAGGAAGCTTTCCTTTTCCTTCAATATCAGGTGCTGGGTACCTGGTGAACCTATGCTCAAGAGGTTCATAAATGGGAAAGATCTGTGTATTATGATCTTTTTGTTCTTTCCCTTTTTCTTCTTCTTCATCCTTAAATAAGGATGCAATGGTTATTTTTTCTGTAGCCTCAGATTCTGAAGATGTGGCTACTTCTTTGGGAAATAATGCTGGGAACCTATTGATTGGCTTAATAGGATCCTGAATCTTTATATTTCTTTTCACAAGAAAGGAGTTAGGGACTGGTTTTTCTACCTTTGACAAATTCATTTTTTCAACCTTATTTGTCAAACCAGTTATAAGATTTTTAGTTGAATCCAGATGATCAACTAATTTTTCTTCTACTCCTTCTATTTTGGATAAAGATTCTCTTGCATAAGAACGAATAAGACTAGAATCAAACTGTACATTATTCAGACATTTATTTACATCATTAATTGATACTTGGACAGTATCAATTTGTTCCTTGACCTCTGCTGATTTTGCTGCATTTATTTCTAAGCCTTTTAATGCAGTGTTTGTCCAGTTTAGCTGTTCACTAGCCTTCTGTATTTTTCCATCAATGCCTAGAACATTGTCATCTTTCTGTACTAGCAGGATGGCTTTGGCTGTATTTTGATTTTCTCCAATAACAATTCCTTTGAAGGGAGGAAATGTTGAAGGAGTTTCAACCTTTGTTCCATCTAATGCAGTCCAAGCATGCTTATTTGCTGAAGTGCTTGATGTAGAACTAGTAAAAACATTTAATGGAGAAATATTATCTTTCCAAGAATAGAAAGATATCCATGTATTATTCATTTCCATAAAATGTTTCCAATCTTCAGCTAATTCTTTCTTCTCTTTGGGAGTATAATGCTTATCAAATTCATCTGCCTGGGGATTGGTGTACAAATCCCAATTTAACATGGCTTTCATCCATTTTGCACTAATCTCAGATTTCAGGCATCCATCCATGAGAGGAAAAAATTTATGCATCTCCATTACTGCAGGCTTTTTGCAGTCATCAGGAACTGGGTGAAATCTGCAATCTGGTATCAGGAAATTTGCCTGTTCAAGGTGTCCTAGACCATACTTGGGTTTGGCTAGTCTCATTAGACACATCATCTCAGTCAGTCTCGGGTCTTCTCCTTCCAATGTAACAATTTCATGCATCATGAGTACATGATCAGCATCCTGTTCATGGGGGAAAGGAATGTCTGAGCATTTGGGATTCGGGCATGGACTAACAGATGTTGAAGGAGGAGCTGTGCCAGATCTGGGGTTATGGTTGGCATGGATTGCAGTTTCTGCCAAAGAAAGCAGATTTATATTTTCTTGACACTCAAGACATTTGACTTCTAGAGAAGAAAAATTTACAAGTTGTGCTAACTCATACAAAGAATTATGTCTACAAGAAGATGAACAAGCAATATCTACAGTGGAGGGGTCTCTGTAATATTTGGATTGTTTACAGGCGATCTCAATACCTCGGCAGTCAATGGTGGATCTTCTGGGAAATGATATAATGGCAGAAGATGAATTTTCTGTGATATCTGCTGAGGTAATTTTCTTCGGGATGAGAGGCTTAGGATTATTTATCACCCAATGTTCTGGAAATGTCAAGTCTTCCCAATGAATTGTCTGATGCTCAATCTTCTGGTTTTTCGCATCAGTGAGGACAACTACACTTGAATTTGAGTCTCGGCTGGGTGTATGGCGGATGGCTGGCCATAAGGTATTGGTGTGATGAAAACAACCTTTGCTTTGAATGGCTATGTTATTTCTCTTTTTATGCA
Organism: Pinus tabuliformis; assembly: GCA_031772625.1. Classification (NCBI taxonomy): domain Eukaryota; kingdom Viridiplantae; phylum Streptophyta; class Pinopsida; order Pinales; family Pinaceae; genus Pinus; species Pinus tabuliformis. The sequence goes on from CM062813.1 coordinate 721,905,324, forward strand.
TATCGAAACCAGTGGTTTGGATCTGGAATTGTAAGATCTAGTCAATGGTTTCATCAAATGTATAGATAGAGAAATTTGGATAACAGTCAAAATAGACTGAGCCATTGGATAGAGGAGTAACAATTCCGCCTATTAACGAATCAGTGTACTTGTTATGCGTTAGATCTCTGACAGTAGCTAACACAAAAGTATGTAATCCTTTATGTGTCAAAGGATTGATTCCTACTCGAATGAATCCTAAATGTAGATAGTTTGTTTTTAGTCTCTTAGCCTCTGCCTGTAACTCTTTTGGATTTAACAGAGAAATGGTCTGGATACTGTCTGAGTTTTCTTGGATTTGACTCACAGAATATTTAATGCTAATCCTAGTGGAAACTTTTAAATGGAAAACAGAAAGATCACTATATACTTTTGAGGGAGCTATAGCAGGTAGTTCCAAACAAGCAGAGGGCTGGGATTCTTCATACTCAAGTTCAGCACTGTTCAAGACACGACTGGAACTTGAAGCAAACATATCCCTTAAAGGGTTTTCTTCAGCCTTAGAATCTCTCTCTTCTAATTCTCGGAAAGAAACTAATTTCCGGAATGGATCCATTCTTAATGAGTATAAGATTTAGAATACCGACCTTCTGAACCAGACATTACTGGCTCTAATACCAATTTTAAGCAGGGGCTTCTGTCACAAGCTTGCTACAGTGGTGCTACAATGTCACCCGCTCCGCACGCTATGCTACTGTCCCTCTCTGCTGACTTGGCCTTGTTGTGTCTCTTTGTTTGTCTTCACTAATCAACCTTTGGTGAACTTAGTGCGAACCTACTTGGATCTTTCACACTCTACGACCTTTTATATGGCTTCCTCATGTTATAGACATTTTTGTGCCTCGCAGCATGGAGCATGAAATGTCAATAATTACAGGGATCCTCAGTCCCTAAACATGTTGTTCTTACCCCTAGAAGAACAAGGTCAGCAAACCACAGCACTTCCCATCAGTTCTCCACCTGAAAAACACTCAAAACAGGCTCTTTTTGGATCATGTCAGCTGCTCCACTGAGCAACTGCGCTGAATGTCAACTGCTCCTCCTTGTACCTGCGCTGAAAGTCAAAACCAATGAAGGCTACCTGCGCTGGGCGAGATTGGCCAAGTGGCACAGTCATTCTGCAAGGTGTCAACTGCCCAGGAAGCTTCCAAACTGACACTTGGTTCAAGGAATTCGCCCTGTGATGAGTAAGAGGTACTTGATCTCCATGTGTAAGCAAGGATCTCCAACTGGACTCAAGAACTGAAGTTTAACTAAAGTGGGAGAGGACACTAGTCAGCTTTATGCCAGCCTCAAGCTGACTCATCCTTTCTCCAAATCTCCTATATATAGAGCTCTTCTATGAGGTCTAAGGAGGCTGGAATTTTGTGCAAAGCAAGGAAGTGCTGTTGGTTTACAGTTAGAGCTATTGGGTGATTGCTTTTATAGAGGTGAAGAGGAGATTTCTTGCTGCTGGGGAGGTGCTGCTGGATTGGAGCCATTGATGGTTGTAACCTTCTCAGAACCCTTTTACTTCTATCAATAAAGCTTTGAATGTTCTCCTATATACTTGTATTGCATTGATGTATTGTATTTACTTGTATATCTGATTCACTCTAATCCATGCATCAGTTATGAGTACATGTTTCTTGTAGTTTCCCTCTCTTGTTTGTGCAGGATCTGTGTGTAGCTGGGCCGGCAAAGAGAGCAAGGAGCTGGGAACAAGAGACAAAGAGAGAGGACAGGATCGACAAAAGCGAAAGACACCGGTTGGTTAATCTTTTCTTCCTTCTCTGTACTTTCATAAAGGAAAATATCAAAGCTTTACTTTCAGTTGTTGCTAAGGAACTGTCACCCTTAGAGTCGGGATAGGGTCATTCCGAGTCGGATACTTTTCCCCACAATAAACTGGCGACTCCGCTGGGGAGCCTAGTATCTTGTTGGTGTTTGTAGTATCTTTGCTATTCATTTCCTGAAGAAAAGAGTACCAAATCGAAAAGCTTTTGACTATATCAAAAGCGAAGTAGAAGGCTGCTACTCTTGCTCATTTTCTGAGCAGATTCATGATTTGAAGAGCTGATCTACAAAAGACTCTTGTACTCTTTGTGATAGATTTTCATCCTTTTGATCATCCCTTAGCCTGTACTTGACCTATAGCTTTTTATTTCAGCAAAAACAGTGCATTTTTGAGCTTTTTATGACCCGGAAATCCTTGTGAACGCAACTCTCGTGTCTCAGTGCAGGCTGTCCACAGGCAGTCTGCATTTCAGCGCAGGTACTCCCTTCGGGAACTGCGCTGAGAGTCAATTTGACAGACCAGAGCCTGCGCTGACCCAGTTAGCCTATGTCTTCCTGAGGTTTCCCACTGTGTCTTAGCCCTGTTTTCACTGATTTTTGCTGCTGATTGCTAGTCATTGTACTTGCTGTAAACCAACTTTCCTTGACATTATTCCGCCTCAGTTGTGTGATGAAACTGTGAGTGTTCTTTCAGTATTTCTTGCTTCAGTTACAGTTTCCCATGGTGAAAAGCGAACCAGTATAGCGGTGACCTCTTAGATCCTGAACTGTAAAAGTGTCTTTGTGATCTTAAGAGCTAGTTTTATTACTGTTCATGGCTGTTTGAGTTTGTTTGTTTTTCATTTTATGGTTTGAATCTATACATTTCCAGTGTCTAAACAAGTCGATCTTAAGGTGTCTTTTGATTTTGGACAAGCTTGTTTATTTTTCGCTTGAAATTAGATTCAAAAGTCATACAACAGTTTTCCTTTCTGTCTTACATCAACATTAAGGATAACGAAAAGAAATACATGCATTGTGCATATTTGCATTTGACTGTGTGCTTGACGATTTAGGGAAATTTGCATTTTAGTGTGTGTTCTATGATCTGTGCGAAAAGTTGTGTCTTTCTTTTCCCTCAGTAGATTAAGGTTTTCAAAGTTGAAAGATTGAAAAGTTTTGCTTCTCATCTTAGATTGCATTTAGGAAGTTGTATATATACATCTCGTGGTGATCCTTAAAGGCAAACTGCTAAGCAAGATCAACATTAAAATAAATCCAATTTACATAACAACGCTTTGTAACATAACGCAAACATCTAGAGGTCTAGGTAGAGACGTGTTCCGGCGTCGTTAAACGTAGTGACTGTCGATCTCTACGAAGGTGGGTGATTCCTCCTGAGAGTCGGTGGCACTAATACGGACTTGTGCTCCCGCGTACCGTCGCGTATATTGGGAGACCCCTATAGGCATTTATCCTTTATCCTTAGGAAGCCGTGTCGGCCGCCCTACTGATCGCGATGCAGTGAACACAGCATTCACGAAGATCGACCACCCGTACCGTAAAACGTATTCTGTGGTTTCACGAAAGGTTTGGCACACCCTCTGCCTAGATCTCCAGAGCAGTTTCTTTTGGCCTTTTTCAAACTCTATAACTGAAAAAGTCCAACCGAGCATTTGTCACTTCGGGCTCGTTAATACATCGAAGTCGACTAGAGTCATCTTTAGCTTTTTCTCGACTCTTAAAACATGAAAAAGCAAGTTTGTGTCTAAAAGCGTCGTTAATAAAATTTATTTTAAGCGGAACATAATCACCTGTTATTCCCACGTTGATCTTTCAGTTGAAAAGTATGGAGCCCACCAACCAAGGAAGTAACCTTGGCGGAAGTCCAAATCCCTTCTCCTCTTGGGGAGATGTTGGTGCGCCTCATATGGCAACATTGTCACTTCCAGGATTGACAATCGGCCTACCTGTATGGCTCTTTTCAACTAATGTAGTCCAGATCGCCACTAATCCTGAGCAGTCGAATCAACAGTCAGAACAATCTAGAACTACCCACCAGCCTTCCACTTCTTACAATACTTCCTCTGATCCTTCATCTTCGCAAGGTAGAGCTGGCAAGAGTCAGCCTCCCAAGGAGAAGAAGGAAAAGAAGAAGAGAGAAAAGAAGCAGAAGGAGCCTCTGGCGAAGGCGACTGGGGGCAAGCAGAAGAAAGCTGACAAAAACCCACACACTGCACCGACCGGGCCTAAATCGCCATGTGTCATTTGCAAAGGGATCCACTTCCATCGTGATTGTCCTTGTATTCCCCGGATACTAAGGGACTGGTCCCCAAGGTTGCACAATCCGGTAGCATCAACCTCTGGTTGTCATGTTGATTGCAGTCCGTCAACTAACGAGAGTGAAGGACGAAGAAGGGGACCAAGATCACCCTGTCTATTGTGTGAAGGCAATCATGCCATCCACAAATGTCCATTCTTAGATGAGGCAAAGAGAGTTTTGGAAGATCGCCCGGTTTCACCGTTGCGACTTCCTCCTGGATACCAAAAACTCGCGCCTAATCCCTCGATAGTTGAAAATCCAGTTGACCCGCTCAAGTGGTCAGCTGAAGTGTCGGTCATTGAGAATGAACCTACTGAATCCAGACCAGACGAAAGTCTAAAGGTCGAAACGACAGTTGACCCGGCTCTTCCTTCAGAGGTTTCATCGTCCAATGACTCCGTCATTGAAGACCCGTCTTCAAATGACACCGTCGCCGAAGAGTCAGCTTCATGCGACACCCTCACTGAAGAGAATAAGGATGACACCATCCAAGTTCTTTTCATCAGCACCGACTCTGATGAGCGTCAGGGCAATGCGCCCATTCCTTTATCGCAGGAAGGAACAACATCAGGGTCATACCCGGCCGTATATTCGGTCCCACCACCAAGCAACCTGGTTGTATCCTTTGATTGGAATCAACTAGGCAGACCCCGGTTACCAGCCAGTATACCATTCAGAATCATTGTCCAGATCTATAGAATGATTATGGCTGGTACTATCATTGATGAGGGGGCGTCTGTGAGTATCCTTTCCTCTGTTGCTTGGAAAGCACTGGGTTCCCCGGCGCTTTTACCTGTGTTAAGAAATCTCTTAGGTTTTGATAAAGGAACCAGTCGACCATTAGGGATCCTCCCCAATGTGCCTGTTACATTGAAAGGGAAGACCGTCAATTTGAACGTGATGGTCGTCCAGGGACCCTTGGATTATAACCTACTCCTTGGACGTGACTATATTTATTGCATGGGAGCGATAGTCTCCTCACTCTTTAGAGTAATGTGTTTTCCACACGAAGGAAGGGTGGTCAAGGTCATAGACCAACTTTCGTTTCCGGGATCTCGCATCGCAAATAGTCAAATACCATTCCTAAATGGTCTGTTCACTCAGGATTCGCCTCCACCCCCAGTCCTCCTTCCCGATGAGTGCGAGTGATTCGGGAAGAAAGACTGGAACCCAGGGGGCATGCACCCTGGTCTGCTTCGGGCAGAAGAAACCCTGGGTATAAGGTAGAATTTCCGCAGAAGAATGGACTAGTCCGTACCCCGTCCGGCGGTGGAAGAGGGGTTGTTCTAGAATAATATTCTTTTGTCAAAGTTATGCGAGTGAGATAATCAGCTTCTCGCTCCCCTTGTCTAGATAATCAGGATACCGAGGAAGGGGACCATTTGCGGTAGCAAGTAGTAACCATCTTTGAAGACAAGCCTCACCCATTAAAACATATGTTTTGAAGGATAAGTAGGGGCAGCCTCCAAAGAAAAAGATTCTATTGCTGCAACAGGTGGTCGCCATCTTTAGTAACCTGATGATAGACATCGCCGAAGAAAGAGATTGATTTGCGGCAGCAAATAGAACCCTCTTCGGATAATAAGAAAGAGGCAAGCCTCCCTCAATAATACCAATGTTTTGTCTTTGAGTAGTGTTCTTCTCTTGTCACAAATAGCTGTTCGTTAAAAGTTGGGCCGACGGGAAGCCTGAGTACCACGTAAGACCCCTTAAAATAACGAGAAGACTAGTATCGTTAACATTAGATTGGCAAGATGACAAGTAGCTCTGAACACCCAAAGAGAAGCAGAGGTAGGGGAGAGGAGGGGCAGCCTCGAAATTCTATCCTATGTCTGGGGGCATGCGAACTTTTGGAATGTGAGCGAGGGACGACTATTTATTTTTTTAAATTTTTAGGTCCTCCCTTTAAACCTGTAGGTCTAACCCTTTAAACTCATAGGATTAGCCGATTCCGACCTTGCATGAAGAAAGTCTGTGGGGCAAAGGTAAAAACTTGCCAAATTGGAGCATAGCTTCGTGAGATAAAGCTCCTTAAAAAATAGCTATCTCACAGGAGGCGTTCTTATTCTATTACTGGTATATCGAGCAGTTTTAGCACATAGTTCATGCTCGTTAAAAAATAAACGCAAGATCCGAGCAGTTTTAGCGCATAGTTCATGCTCGTTAAAAAATAAACATAAGTTTATGAGCAGGCTTTCCTTTAGGGTTCAAGCTCATTCAGAAAAAATGAACCGGTAAATACCCTTCTGAGATCGTAAATTCATCAGCCATAAAAGCCTTGGTCGTGTTTCTGCACCGTCACCTCCACCGTCATTTGGCCGATCATTCACTTCCATTTGTGTGTTTACCCTTTTTGAGGAACATCTGCGAAGAGTGATTTCACTTAGCCATCCTTGTGACACTGCCGTGATTGGAATATTCCAACTTGTACCTAGAATCGGTTGCTATCCCTGTTTATCACTCGTTCCTCAAAAGACGAGTCTTCTTTGAGCTCTTTTCACTGACTCGTAAAATATGAAAAGTTTGCCGAGTTTTGGCCTTCCAGCTCGTTAAAGCGACCGGAAGAGCTATCCCTCCTCTAGATTTTAATCTTTTTGGACCTGAGGGATTATTGCACAAAAAGATCGAGCGCTTGTTTTGTTCGGCTCGTTAAAGCAATCGAAAATTCATCCCTTCTGTATTGTTTTATACTTTTTCGGACTTAAGGGATTAGATGACGAAAAAGGAATTTTGGAGTTGACTTTATGTACCTTTTCAGACTCTCTAAAAATGAAAAGGACCGAGTTTTCCTTGTCGTTAGACTCGTTAAAATGATTAAATAGCGACAAACTTGTCTTTAGACGAGAACGAGTTTCCCTATCGCTAAGCTCGTTAAATCATAGCGATGGGCCTGCCCGAAGGGCAGGTTATAGAACAAGCATATGTTATCCTCCTCAAGCTTGACAAAAATAAAGAGGTACTGGTCAGAAATGACTGGGGAAAAATTGGGAGAACATCAAAGCTTAACGGTAGCAAGTCGCTCTTGAACATGACACTTTTCTTCCGTACCACATCGGGTTGGGTTGTTTCATTCACCGGTCTCATCACCATGGTCTTCGCCAAACCATCCACATTTTGGGGTAATGCTACCGATCCATCGCATCAGTGTCGTTATATGTTCAAGAGAGGTCATTCTGAAAGTGTCAACCGTGTCTCATCCACTGCCATACATTATCCTTCATCCATTCATGATCGCCACCCTGAATCATATGTCACAGTTTGTTTTCACCTCCACTAAAATCATTAGCTCCGTTCCGTGTCATTGATGTGGGATTCATTAAGGCCCTCCTTTGACGGATCGCTTCTTGTCGACTTCAGCTCATTATCCAAGGAGTTGATCTAGGAACAACCCCATCAGTACTTTGAAGCTTGCATGCCTCAATGGCAAGTTTCTCACTTCCGGCGACAGGTATACATCAATGACCTTCGTCCAGAAGATTTTGCGTGGCGTTCGACGCCAAGTCCTTTATTCACGCCACGTGAATTGTACTGCGGTACCTTGAGGGTCATTATCATTATCGGTGATTCCTCTCGCGCTTGTTAACTGTTTTCATCATTGACCGGTAATCAAGCGATGTCTTTCCATGTTCGACTTCAGCGAAATTCTCACATGGATCGACTTGTACTTAGAGTGAAGATCGAACGAGTTTGAAGACCCCGGATCTAGTTTCATCCATCCGGGCTGCGATACATATTCAGGAAATATAAAAGCATTTGTCATGTACATCATTGCAGTAGATGATCATCCTACTCAAAGGATGATAATTCCAGCAGAGAATTATCGGTCTACCATCAGACGATCGTCTGTTCTATGTACCAAAATGTATTTATAAAGCTGAGCATGGGAATGCCCGCCTCAGCTAGATCATGAAAACAGAATGAAAAATAATGTATTGTATTGTATTGTATTACAGGGCGCCTCCTCAGCACTGGAATGAACTTCGGACCCTCTAGATAAAGCATTTCACCCGATAAACGGCCTCATACTTTAGGGGGCAACTGTTATAGACATTTTTGTGCCTCGCAGCATGGAGCATGAAATGTCAATAATTACAGGGATCCTCAGTCCCTAAACATGTTGTTCTTACCCCTAGAAGAACAAGGTCAGCAAACCACAGCACTTCCCATCAGTTCTCCACCTGAAAAACACTCAAAACAGGCTATTTTTGGATCATGTCAGCTGCTCCACTGAGCAACTGCGCTGAATGTCAACTGCTCCTCCTTGTACCTGCGCTGAAAGTCAAAACCAATGAAGGCTACCTGCGCTGGGCGAGATTGGCCAAGTGGCACAGTCATTCTGCAAGGTGTCAACTGCCCAGGAAGCTTCCAAACTGACACTTGGTTCAAGGAATTCGCCCTGTGATGAGTAAGAGGTACTTGATCTCCATGTGTAAGCAAGGATCTCCAAGTGGACTCAAGAACTGAAGTTTAACTAAAGTGGGAGAGGACACTAGTCAGCTTTATGCCAGCCTCAAGCTGACTCATCCTTTCTCCAAATCTCCTATATATAGAGCTCTTCTATGAGGTCTAAGGAGGCTGGAATTTTGTGCAAAGCAAGGAAGTGCTATTGGTTTACAGTTAGAGCTATTGGGTGATTGCTTTTATAGAGGTGAAGAGGAGATTTCTTGCTGCTGGGGAGGTGCTGCTGGATTGGAGCCATTGATGGTTGTAACCTTCTCAGAACCCTTTTACTTCTATCAATAAAGCTTTGAATGTTCTCCTATATACTTGTATTGCATTGATGTATTGTATTTACTTGTATATCTGATTCACTCTAATCCATGCATCAGTTATGAGTACATGTTTCTTGTAGTTTCCCTCTCTTGTTTGTGCAGGATCTGTGTGTAGCTGGGCCGGCAAAGAGAGCAAGGAGCTGGGAACAAGAGACAAAGAGAGAGGACAGGATCGACAAAAGCGAAAGACACCGGTTGGTTAATCTTTTCTTCCTTCTCTGTACTTTCATAAAGGAAAATATCAAAGCTTTACTTTCAGTTGTTGCTAAGGAACTGTCACCCTTAGAGTCGGGATAGGGTCATTCCGAGTCGGATACTTTTCCCCACAACACCTCACCTTCCGATGGTCTGGCGTCCCTTCGAACCTTTGGCGAACCCCTAATGAACTTTAAGTGAAGATTATGAGACAACTACTACACAGCAGCACAAATTAAAGCACACAGGTATTCAGATGCGGAATGGTGTACTCTTTTTATTTCAGAATGGATGAAAATTTTACATAGAGATTCTTTATAGAGATTTACTATCTTCGCATTTATCAGGCTTTTATGCTGTCCGCAAGGAACAAGCAATACCAAAGGCTACCTGGCGAAAGATAGGCTCTGCCTCAGAATGTGACTTTGACTCATATACAGACTGGATGACTCTCTAAAATGATTCGGCCACTTAGGGTTCTCACCAGTGTCAAGAACTGATGCGCAGGTTCACAAATCACCTAAGGACTTGAGTTCTTCTCGTGATGCAAGCAGATTAGACTGAATGTTCACAGATGCAGAGCAGGAGAGGCACTCAACACAAAGACTCAAACTGACTCCGACTGCCTCAACAATGAGCCTTACCCTAATTATATAAGAAATGAGACGGGACAAGCATTACTGTAGGCCATCCGTGGACTTACCAAAAGGTGGATGGAATCATTATTTTCGGATAATGCTAGGGCAACATTCGCACAAAGATTCCAGATTATTGCTTTCAGGTAATGCCAGAGCTATATCTATACAAAGATTCCTGTCCGAAAAAGTAAATCTTACGGAAAGTAATTCCAACAAAACAAAGTGGATACTTTTTATCAAAGCCCACAAGAAAATAAAGCCGAAAAAACAAAGTGGATGCTTTTCATAAAATCCCACGAGAAAATATAGTGCATAAATTAGTTACATAGTGGAGGTTTTAGTACAACAAAGCCCACAAGAAATCTGGTCACAATTAAGCCCTTGTGACTGGTACTCATTATTACAGTATGGATGCTTTTCTCGGAAAGCCCATGAGAACCATCAGAATACTGTCAATCCGGGGAATCTATCTCTTTTATACAACATTTCGTCCCAGGCTTTTGTGTATATCCTGCAGACAATCATTGGTTTCCCTAGAACAATCTGATATTGTACTTTAGTTAATACAAGCCACTCCAAATGTTCTCTCATGTATTCTTCAAGTGAATTGTTATAAGGGGATGACTTATAAGTTGACCATTCACCTTTTGTCATGTCTTTAACGGTTCGGTAAATAGGGTGAATGCATTCTGCAAGGTGTTGTTCAATACATAAATTACAATGGTTTCTGCAATATTGTTCATGCCATACTGGATCCATGGCAGTTCTGCTAACACCATAATCAGTCCACCAATCTCTAAACCATTTACATTGTTGATATCCCTGATAATGGCCAATGGTGCTGAATTTTAATTTTGTGTAGTGAGTTCCTACCTTGTCGTCAACGTTGAGGAAGTCCCACCAGAGCTGTTTATATTCTGCAAAATTGTACACCGTATCTGGGAAAATGATCTTTGGGTCATTTCTTGGCCATCTAGCAGCAGGTTGAGTCCGAACATGTCCTGGCTCGTTCCAGAGATCTCTTGTCCTGTAGATGCAGACATATCTTTCATGTATGCCTATGTTGGGTCCTCCATGATACCAGATGGTGGCAATATCATGAAAATTATGTTCTAAAGCTCTCTGTGCGATGTCAGCATCTCTCCTTGCTTTATCATATATCATGTCATGGATCCACCTTCCTCCTTTAGGGTACACTTTTCTTTCTGGGACAAAGTGTTGGATGTCAGTGTGGGGTTGCAAGTTGGCATCCAATACTTTTGTATTTCTAAGTTGCCAAGTGGGCCTCCAGTTTCTTTTGTATTCTTCCCAGTCTTGGTCATCTGGGACTGTCCTTAATACCTCTTGTTTCTGATTCTGATCCCACTCTGTGATTATCATCATGACATGGTTATGTTCTCTTGCTTCAATATATTCCCTGCTAAGAAAATCAGGGAGACTGTTTTCTGCACCTTTAATGTGCTCCACTTGGAAATCAAAGTTTGCAAAAAGAGCTTGCCATCTGGCAAACTTTGCTTCTTTGACCTTCTTGATGTCTTTTGTTAATACCTTCTGCAAAGCAGATGCATCAGTCCTTAATAAAAAGGGTTTATTAATGAGATAAACTTCAAACTTACTGATACAATTCCATGCTGCTTTGACTTCTTTTTCGATTGTGGAGTAGTTCTGTTCAGCTAGATTCCATACTCCAGATGCAAATTGAACTATTTGTTCATCTTTTCCAACTTTTTTCTTTAAAACTCCACCCCATCCGATATTACTTGCATCTGATTCTACAATTTTATATGCAAGATCATCAACAACATATAAAATAGGCAAATATTTTACCTTAGCCTTAATGTCTTGGACTGCTTTTGTATGGACTTCTGTCCATTCTGGAGGATTCTTCTTCAATGCTTGAAATCAAATTAATGAGTCAACTTTAATATTGAATGGTAAAACGATTTATTTAATACTATATCTAAAATTATGAAAAGAGATTTTGTTTTTTATTTTTATTAACACGATACAATGCATATTTTATACCAAACCGCTAAGAAATACATACAAAATTCATCCTGAGATTTTGCTTTTTATTTTTATTAAAATGATACAATTTCTCTTTTATCAAGTTTTTAGTGTGAATTTTTGGTAGTTTTTCTGGTCAAATTTTTCTAAAATTTGGCAGGAATTTATTGAACTCACAAGTTTGATGGGTAACCCCTGCACAATCATAGTACCTGACAGATTTTTCAGAGTGTTGAATCCATATATATTGTAAAAAATCAGTTTAAATAACACAAATCAAGATTTCACCTCAATTTTTTCCACCTAATTCCAACACCAAAAAATTGCGCTAAAAACAACTCCCTCTTTTATACCAAACCACCCTGAAATACATATAAAATTCATCATGTTAGGTTCAGATTCTTCTCGCAAGTCATCTATCCCACTAAAGGGGTTCATTTGAAACATTAAAGCAAACATATTCAAAACTTGTATAACAAATCAGATGAAACATTCACTTTCTGTGCAACTAGTCAGAGGAATACAACCACAGCCTTCAAATGAGGAGTTGTCTTTAGTGCGACTTTTTGAACTTTCCGGTGCCGAAATCCAGTGGAAAAATTTGAGGTGAAATCTTGATATGTGTTATTTAAACTGGTTTTTTCACTATATATATGGATTCAACACCCTCAAAAACCCCTATGGCACTTAGATTGTGTAGAGGTTACCCATCAAACTTGTAATTTCAATAAATTCTTGCCGGATTTTAAAAAAATTAGATCGAAAAAACCCACCAAGAAAAGTTCCAAAAAATCACACTAAAAACAAATCCTTCAAAAATTATTATCACAAATGCACCATGCTATTATACTTGTATCATTATTGCCAATTATTTATTTGGGAAAATGAAGCACATGTGTCGAGCCGTAAAAAGGGTCTTTTTCACCTCTAATTACCTCACATTAACTTGTCAATCCAGGAATGGTTTGTTATCTCAAAGAGGTACTCAGTTTGAGGCAGTCTTTTGTCAGAGTAATGCTAGTAGTATAGTGCTCAAGAAAATACAAGAGTAAACGAATGCTAAAAGAAAATCTACTTACAGCAAAGCACTTTAAAGCCTAAATCATGTATTCAGAAGACTAAGTAAATTATCAGTCAAGGGTATAGTAACAATAACTCATCCCTCTGTAAACTGATGTAACTAAGGACAATCAAGGAACAGATCGTCAATCTGGGAGCTAAACAACAAATGTCAATGCTCGCTACAGTTTCAGATCGTTCAATGTAATGGCAATGCAAATAACAGGAAATGGAATAACAACTATAATTGAAACAACAACTAGGAAATGAAACTGCAACTAGTCTTGATACACAACGAAACCTTACGCTAAGAAAATGAAGGCAGTAATCGTACCCTACAAGAATCAAAGAACAATCCTTACTCTAAGAATAAATCGGACAACAAATAGAAATGGAATGGCAACCAATTAGCAATGAAATATAGAACAACGCTTTAGAGCCAATTGTGAATATACAGTACCGAAATAAATAACACACACAGCACACTCTAATACCACAAATATTGATCTCCGTTATAAAGGATAACGATCGCAATTCATAATGGAACAACAATGTCAATTGAACAACAATCATAATGAAGTATAAACCATAGACGAATACAATAATACCAACTTAAGAATATTACAGCTCGGTTACTCTGTAATTGAACAGTGATAGCATTCTGTAAAGAACAGTAATGTTACATTAATGACTTAAAGGAACAACAATATGTTATAAAGTCAAAATGAACAATACGACTTTCCTGTTACAGAGACGATATTGTAAATATAACAGAGCTGTGATAAAATAACAAAACACACTAGATTACCGATCAAAGCTGATAATGGAAACCACACACGAACTAAAGATAATGGTACAGGAGCAAGTGTTCCACCAGGGTCGGGCCCTTAGCCTCCAGGGACACACCGCTTGAATTTATTCCAGGATCAAAGATGGAACAACAACCATATTTATATTAAAGCATTAAAACAAAGTTACAGTGGATCAATTCTCAATGAGAGTCGATGATCAAAGTTTTGAATACAACGAGAAATTACATAAAAGTAACAACAACCCCGTCCCCTGGGCTAGCAGTGCTGCCCCTTTTTATAATAGTCGGGTGGAGATATCAATGATGCAAAAATAGTTAAGATTGCGATCCCTTAGGATCAGAGGATCCTGAGAGATTCACCAAACTATTAATTCCAGTCATCCCTTTGTTTTCTTGCGCCAATTCGATATCTCCTTTTCCTTTCCTTGGCTGATATGCTTCAGTTTGGATTGCCGTGTCTGCATATGGTTTCCTGCCACAGGGACAGCAGTTAACTCTGCTCTGTCTTTTTCCTTGGGACGACACTCTTCCGTTTTTCCCTTTTTCTGCATAAGAAAATGGCGATTATTAGTTATCTTGTGTTACATACAATCCTCATAGATTTTGCCATATTTTCTTATTAATTACCTAGTTCATGATGCAAAGGGATTATAAGTCTTTAAAGAAAAGCTGACAAAATAATCAATAAAACATACCTTCTTTAGTACTCCACACACCCACCTGCTTACTCTTTTTCATGCCTTCATGAAAACATTGTAGGGGACATGTAAGGTAGTAAGAGAGTAAGCTAGAGACAAAATCTCATGTGGTGGTCTACAGCCATGATGCCTAACTAGGTGTCCAAAAAGATGGCCTGTCTGGCCCTCAAGCATCTCATATAGGGCTTGGTATCCAGGTGCAGGGTGCCAGATAATCGGACTCCGAAACCTATATCCTAACCAAGATGGCCTTGCCCTCAAAATAAGTTCACCATGGAGGCTCAAACAATCAGTGGCTAACTTAAGGTTCTCGTAATTAAATGGTTCCCTGAGTTGGATGTTCGGATTAGAGGTCTGATATCGAAATTTAGCAACTGCAATGGCAAGGTCCTTAATGGTAAAGAAGTATTATATCCCTTGGCGATTGATTGCTGTATGAATGGGTCCTAACGCGTCAATTACGCCCGGAGTCCTCATGAGGCTCCTGTGTTTATTCCATAGCTGTAATGGATCTCTAGGCTCAACTCTTACCCATAAGTCTAATCCATTTTCTTGTCTTTGGAAGGCATTATAGGCTTTAATCCATTTTATTTGATTAACTCCAAATGAAACAAATGCTTGCAGTTGGATATCCCCAACGAAAGGGCCAGGGTTCTACTATGTCTCCTGATCTAGTACGAGGTTATGCAGATATAATTCACACAGTAGTCTTTGAACCTTTACTCCATAATGCTTACAACAATTTATAAAATAATCAATGGTATTAATTTGTATAGGGGCTCCTGCTTTGATGGCTTTAATTTTCAATTACAAATATCGTTCCATTAAAAACAAGGCATAATTCTTGGCAAGGGCTCTACATTCTAGGATGTCAGTGTACAAAGAGCATAAGGTATCCATCTGTCTGATAACTACATCTAATCTATGAGTTACCTTTGTGACTTTTTCTTGTTCCTTTCGCCATCCTTCAAAGGCCTGGCTTTCGGATAAATTGACATTCCTTAGCTGTTGTTGTAATTCTTCATACTTTTCTCGAGAAACTGTTTGTTCTGTGAGTTTTTCTACTACTTGCTGAGCTTGCATCAAACCCTCTCGTAGGGTTACTGTCCTCGGATCATTGTCCCACGTAGTAGTGGCCAGTGGAAGATTTACTTGAATCTTCTTATTGCGTCGCCTCGTGTTTATAGTCTGCATTCCTTCAGAGGACTGTGCCTCTGTCTGAACTTCTTTGTCACAGGCCGATATATCGTCTGTTTGCACTTCAACATGGGCAACAGTGGAATGTTGTTCCTTTTGCTTTTGAATGGCAGTCTGCACTTCAACAAGAGTTTGAACAACAGACTGTTCTTCAACAACGGTTTGAACAATAGATTGTTCTTCGACAGGGTTTTGAACAACAGGCTGAACATGGGTCCTCCAAACCTTTTTCTTGGGGGGTCTCACCAGAGTGGTTGCATGTCTTACCCCTGAAGTCCTTTTTTCTCTCTTTCTCATTCTCAAAACCTTGATTTGCTGTCGAAGTCGAGCTATCACATTTAGTAATATTTGTTGTTCTTTTCGTAATTGTTTAATTTCTTCTATTTCCTTAGAAGGAACAGTTGTCTATTTACCCGGGCCTAGACTGTTATCTTGGCTAATTCCCTGGTTTTCTTCTTAGGGTGCTCCTTCGTTGTTTTGTTTGGGTTGCTCAGGAGTAGAAACCCTAGCTGGTTCTGTTATTTCCTGGGTAACTTCTTTGTCCAGCCCTTCTTCTTCATCCAATTCTTCCGGTGTAGTCTGGCTGGGAGCGGATTGTTCCCCTTCTATATCTTCATCATTTCCTTCACCTGTCATGTTTTCTTCCTTATCGCGCAATTCTTTGGGTGCATTTTTGTCCTAAGCATAATACTCTTTTGGTTCTTCCTCAATCTAGAGGCCTAGCGGGCTAAGAGGTTGGGTATATTTTCCCATATTGGCCAGAATTTTGGCCAATTCATCCTCTTGCAATGGATTTTGCAATGGACTCTCTTCACGTTGCTCTGTCTCCGCCTCCACCTGCTCAAGCTGCTCGGTCTCTTCCTTTGTTTCTCCTTCCTCATTTCCTCCCAATTCTTTCTCATTCTCTTCTCCTTCCAATTGCGGGGTTTGCTCGTCCCCTGAGTCGTCTATCTCCACAGGTTGGTTGGTACTCCCTTGGGGATTTTCCAACCTCCCTCTAATACGCGCCAATATAACTGATTTTCTCCATTTTGATGGTCTATTCAATGTACCGACAGTATGTTTGCGTTTTGGGGCTGGCAGAGTCGGTGCCCCATCTATCATAGCAATTAGTTCCTCCCAGCTGCTCTGCTGTTGAGCAAGACTGTGACTAACTATCAGCCATATCAGTCCATGGTGACTTACTACCGATTCTACATGTTGTGAATTTTTCATGCTTCGGCCAACATCATGAAGTAATGAATTTAAAAATGCAGGTAGGTTCACAGAGCATTTGTCTTTTAATACAGCTAAGAGTTTATGGTGTCGTGGTCTTACCACATCTTTCCTGCCTTCACATGTGATGTAGCTCTGGATGATCTTCGCCAATTCTGCCCACGGCTCTCCTAATGCTGCTGGTAGGACTCCCTTTCCTCTGGCTGTCAGGTTCTGGCCTTCATCCTGGAAGATCTTCATGATCTTTTGCAATCTCTCCTTCTTTAGAGTACACACAGGTCTAGTGGCTAGCAGTCTCGAGACCTCTGCAATTACGTCATCGGTGACTGCTATGTGTTTTCCCCTTACTATGGAGTGATATTCTTGCAAGTTCTGCAAGAATTCTATTGCCATGGTCTCGTTGGATTCCTGTAAACGATTAAGATATACTAACCATCCTACTTTTGCCAGGATTTCCCGTGCAGCGTCAGAAACTATCAATACATGTGGTTCTCTTCGAATTGACCTTCCTCCCATGCTTTTAGCTCACTATAAAAATGCAAAGATGGCAATGGAACAACAGGTTGTTCAAACTGTTAAAAACACAGAGAAAATAACGAAACAACAAGGCTCGTTCAAATCTTACTAATTGCTGCAGAGTATAATGCGAAAATAGCTTCGGGATAGCAAGGCATGCAAATTGAAAAACGAGATACCATTAAGCCTTGCTATTCCCAAGTAAAAGTTTGCCGAATAATAGTCTGACACATATGCCGGCAAATTATGAGGTCAGCCTCCCCCCTGCAATGTGATAGGCCATCCTCGGCCGTCAAATGAGGGAGCGGCGTGCCGAACTTGCTTGGTACAGAGTCATAAAGGAACAACGTATGTGGAAATGCCATGTTTACAAAAGGAGCAGGTTACCGAAATCGAGGTGTATAATAGGATCAGTTAACAAATAAGAGAATGCTGTGATATGATGTGAGGTTGGGAGGATAGGATAGCTGACATGCACAACCAATCTAATGCAGTCATTATCCACTTTTCCGTCATGATTGGTTATGATAGATTTTTCATGCGTTTAATGGTTCGGGGAAGTGATATACATAATCTTATTTGATGGATTACAAAGGTATAAGGCAGAGAAGGGTGTTAATGATTGCTATTGGTGTATAAAGAATGTGACTTCAATACCATTAACAGAGCTCTGCTACCGACAGGTGTCCATAACCTTGGCAGAGTTGTTTATTTCACCCATGGAACCATGATCCTTTGTGTATGCTTAGGAAGTGTTATACAATGTCACAATGGAGGCCATTATGCTGGCTTGGTAACTAGTTAAATCATAATACCATTCACCAGGAAGAAGTGAAAGGTGGGCAAGCCGGCTCGTGATGAGACCTCCTATTCCAAGGACTCTTTTATTTCTTCTGATATGCCTCTTGGATCATATCCCTGGTGTGGTGGCCATAATGGGAATGCCACTTCACTTTCTTCCTTATGATCATGGTAGGCTGGCTCTTGATGAGACCCCCTATCCTGCATTTGACAATTCATCTAAACAAAACATTCTTCTTTTTTTTATAAAATGCTTTCCTATCTATACACAAAGGGTGGTTCAGCCCTCCTTAAGAGTAGGAATGGTGGAAGAAGTCTTAACATCTCAATAGAAAAATATAAACCCTTTGTTCTTATTCCTTAATAATGATCAAAGAAGATTATGGGAATTTAAAAAGAACCAGCATGATAAAGATGACCAATCATGTCAGTATTAGTAGGATAATGACAACAAAAGTGATGAATAATTGTGTCCTTTCTTCTTTCTTCTTTATCAATTCATAGCAATTTCTTGTAAAAGTAGCGATTTTATATAATTTGCTGATTTCAATATGCTCTAGCTTTGTTTCCATTGCATGAGTGTATAATTGTGCTCCAAAAGACGTGAAACAAGAGGAACAATAGGTATCTTTAAGCATAAGTAAAAGGAATATGAGAATGTTGTTGTTTGAAAAATGAAGGGCAAAAGAATACAAGTGTTGTTCCTTTGAAAAAAGAACAGCAAAAACCGAAAGTGTCGTTCCTTTGGAAAAAGGAACAACAAAAATCAAACATGCCGTTCCTTTTAAAAAGGAACAAAAAAAATCAAAAGTGTCGTTCCTTTGGAAAAGGAACATTAGAAACACAAGTGCTAAAAAGTGTTGTTCCTTTAGAAAAGGAACAGCAAAAATCAAAAGCGTTGTTCCTTTAGAAAAGGAACAGCAAAAATCAAAAGTGTTGTTCCTTTGGAAAAGGAACAACAGAAAACTAAAATGCCATTCATTTGGAAAAGGAACAACAAAAATCAAAAGTGTTGTTCTTTTGGAAAATGAACAACAAAAATCAAAAGTGTTCATTTGGAAAATGAACAACAAAAAACTCAAATGTCGTTCCTTTGGAAAAGGAACAACAAAAATCAAAAGCACTGTTCCTTTGGAAAAGGAACAACAAAAATCAAAATTGTTTTTCCTTTGGAAAAGGAACAGCAGAAAACTCAAATGTCGTTCTTTTAGAAAATGAACAACAAAATAAAAATGAAAAAGGAACGACTGAAACAAAAGGTGTTTTTCTTTGAAAAAGGAACAACAAACAAAAACCCTGTCCCTTTGGAAAAGGAACAACAACAATGACGAAGTGCACACAAATGTTGTCCCTTCAGAAAATGAACAGCAAAAACAACAGTGTTGTTTCTTCTTAAAAAGGAACAATAGAAAAGAAATACAAAAATATATACAGAAACTGATTTAACAAAACAAAGAAATTATGTACAAAGTGTAAAAACAAGTGAATCACTTAATGAATCACAGGTGAGGAAGAGTTCTCTTCCTCCTATAGAATTTTCATATCGGAGTCTTCGCGTAGTTGCTGGCAGAAGGATTCCCGAGTAAGTGGTTTGCGGTATAATCAAACTCGGTGGCCATTTACTTTAAAGGTATCTCCAAATCCGTCAATAGTGACTAGAGTATGGGTGCCATTAACATGTACCTTTTGGATTTCAAATGGCCCCAGCCAGCGAGTCTGAAGTTTCCCGGGAAAATCCTGAAACCTGGAATTGTATAAGAGCGCCCAATCTCCTTCGCGGAAGACTTTGTTTTTAATGAGAGTGTCATGCCATTTAGCTCGCTGCTGTTGGATTAATGCAGTGTGTTGAAGGGCAGAGAGCTTGCTTTCATCTAGCTCATTGATCTGTTGTAATCTATTAATCTGTGCCTCATTTAGATCTAGGCGGACTTCTTGTGATGTTTGCATTGTTTGGATTTCGAATTCTATGTGGAAAATAGGTTGCTTTCCAAACACTAATTGGTATGGTGAATAGCCGATAGTGTTTCTCCATGTTGTTCTGTAGGCCCACAAGGCTTCTGGTAGTCTTGCAGCCCAATCGCGTCTATGTGACGCAATGTTTTTTGTCAAGATTGCTTCTATTATTTTGTTGCTACTTTCTACTTGACTGTTTGCCTGTGGATGGTATGGAGTAGTAATTTTATGCTGGATATGATAGTTTTTAAGTGTTGAAGCAATCTTGTTACCAGTAAATTGTGGTCCACCGTCTGTAATTATGTCTCTTGGAATCCCATATCGCATAAATATGTGAAACAAGAACTGTATGACAGAATCCTCTGTAGCTCTCGGTAATGCTTCTACTTCAACCAATTTCGTGACATATTCTGTTGCCACCAGAATATATGTTTTCTGGTTCGAGGATGGGTTAATTAGACCAACAAAATCAAGTGCCCATCGCTCGAATGGTTCAATAACCAGTTGTGGGTTCAGGGGCATTTCGTCGGACTAACCAGGGCGTCCTGCCCTTTGACAACTGTCACAAGCTTGAACGAACTTCTTTGCATCTTTGAAGATTATAGGCCAATAATACCCTGTTTGCAGCACCTTATGTCCAGTTCTCTGATCGGCAAAGTGTCCGCCACATGGTCTGTCGTGACAAGCTTTCAAAATATCAAAAATTTCATCCTCCCGGACACATCTCCTAATGTGCATATCTGCTCCTGTATGGAACAGGTAGCCCCCAATCCAGGAAAATCGAGCACTTCGCTGGACAATCTGTTTTTGTTCATTAGGGGTCAGATGTTTTGGTAATTTACCTACTACTAAGTAATTCACAACATCAGCATACCAAGGTGTTTTAACAGTGACAACAAACAAATGCTCATCTGGAAATTGATCTTCAACTGCTGCTGCGTCCACTGGTTTTGGCATTCGCGAGAGAAAGTCAGCTACAGGATTTTCTTTTCCAGGTCTGTCCTTGATTGTAATATCAAATTCCTGCAATAAAATCAGCCATCTAGTTATTCTACCATTTGTGATTGGTTTATTTGCTAAATATTTTATGGCAGAGTGATCTGTATACAAGATAACAGGATATCCAGTAATGTAATGCCTGAACTTATTGACAGCATGTATTACAGCTAGAAATTCTTTTTCAATAACAATATAATTCAATTCAGCAGGGGACAAATTCTTGCTAATATAATAAATTGCATATGGTTTTTTATCTTCTTCCTACCCAAGGACTGCTCCAATAGCTGTATCTGAGGCATCTGATGATATTTGGAATGACAAGTCCCAATTTGGTCCTCAAAGGACTGGAGTTGTAGACACAAGTTTCTTAAGATCCTGAAAAGCATGGTCACATTTTTCTATCCAAATAAAGTCAACATTACCTGTCAGTGCATATAGAGGTGCAGCAATATGTGAAAAATGTTCTATAAACCTTCTATAATAACCAGAGAATCCAAGAAAACTGCGTACCTCTGTTTGAGTGGTAGGAGTGGGAATTAGCAAAATTATTTGAATTTTGGCTGGGTCTACTTGTATGCCAGTTGCTGAGATATAATGGCCTAGACTAAGTCCTTCAGTCATCATCATATAGCATTTTTCATGGCTTAAGCAAAGCCTGGTGGCAATGCAGCACTGCAGGACTTTTTCCAGTGTGTCCAATGCTGAGTCAAAATCATCTCCGTATGGTGTAAAATCATCCATGTAGACTTCGAGCCCCTCATTTATTAGATTTGAAAAAATGCTGACGATAGCTCTTTGAAATGTGGCAGGAGCATTGCATAAGCCAAAAGGTAGAACTCTGGAGGCAAATGTTCCCCAAGGACAAGTAAAAGTGGTTTTGTCTTGGTAGTGGTTTTGTCTTGGTCTTCAAGGACAATCTGAATCTGATTGTATCCACTGAAGCCATCTAAGAAAGAAAATAATTTCTTTCTTGCTAGAGTGTCTAATACTTGATTGATGAATGGAAGGGGAAGTGGTCTTTTTGTGTTGCTTTTTTAATTCTCTATAATCTACACAAATCCTCCACTTTCCATTCTTCTGTGGCACCACAACAAGTGGAGAGACCCATTTACTATCGGAGATAGGGCAAATGAAGTTAACATCTAAAAGTTTTTGAAGTTCAACTTTTACAACGTCTTTTAGATGAGGATTAAGTCTCCTTTGCGGTTGGCGAACAAGTCTTGCATCCTTTTCTATGTAAATGTGGTGTGTACATAACTGGGGATCCATTCCTTTTCATATCAGGGTAGTCCCATGCAAATGCTTCTTTATATTTCCTCAATAGTTGGATAAGCTTCTTTTCTTGTCCGGAAGTCAGGTTGGCATTAATGTTTAAAGTCTTTCCTGGTTCAATTTCTACAATTTTGCTATGTGAAACAGAAGTAGTAGGTATTGTTTGATCACGTGTATCTTTAAGAGGATCCTCTTCTAATTCATTATCAAATGCTGCTTCTATCATGTGAAATTGTATGTGGGATCTAGGTTCAGCTTGGCTAATGAAATTATTAATGGCATCATCTTCTGTTTGGTCTTTGAAATCAAGGGCCTCTTGTATGGTTAATGGAGATCTAATATTTTCGGTGAGGTATGATACAGGATGCTTATTAGTTTTTATTATTGTGACACTTGGCTGCGCTGGGGGGTATAAAGCTAGATTCTTAATATTTGCCCCCTTAGTAATGGTCATATTTCCTTGTCGGCAGCCAATATAAGCATCGACAGTTATGAGCCAAGGTCTGCCTAAGATCATTGGATGTCCATCAAGTCGGTTTTTGGGGTGTATTATCATGAAATTGGTTGGATACTCCCAGAAGTCAATGGATACCATAACATCTTGCAATGTGCTCTCTGGCCTAACTATAGTTCGGTTAGCTAGTTCTAATAAAGTGGAGGTCGGTTCTACTGATGTAATGCCCAATTTTTGGCAAGTAGTGGTTGTTAAGATATTAATTGTAGCTCCTAGATCAACTAAGGCATTTGAGAAGGTTTGACCATAGATTTTTACGATTTCTATTGGATTTCTTGGGTCTTCGTATTTAACGGGTGTTTCTTTTCCTGATAATAAGTCAGATAAAGTGCCAACTACTTGGACTTTTGGGTTATTTGTTATTGTCCTCCTTGGTTTCTTTATACATAATTCTTTGATGGTCTTTGCATATATCGGAATGTCTTGAATGGCTTGAAGGAGTGGAATTTTTATGTACAGGTTGCGTAATTCTCCCAGAATGTCAAAATCGGGATATTTTATCGGTCGAGATATAATTAAGCGTTCTCGGAATGGAGGAGAGGATGTGGTTGTTGGATCATGAATTTGTTGTCTGGTCATGTCCTCTTCTTGTAATGGTTATTCTATAGGTAACTGATTTTTAGCTTGAACTGTTTTATGTCCCTCTATTTCAATGATACGCCCAGATCTTAATTGAAGGTCATCACACTCCCTTAGATCGGTTCCTATCTCCGGTGTTTCGATTATTTGAATGGACTGGACCGGTCTGTTATTTGGAGTGGGGTTGGGTTGGGTTGGGAGTTGCGGCCTTAATTTGGACTGGGGGTTTTGTTGTAGGGCTGGCAGTGTAGGTTGAGGGAGCGGAATGGTTCCTACTGGCTGATTCATCGGTCTTTGCTAGTTTGTCTGCCAAGTTTGACTCTGTGAAGTAGGAGGGGTCCATTGTGGTGGATAAACATTGTTTTTCCAATATGATGGGGTATAGGGAAAATTTTTCCAATTGGGTTGGCTTGCTTGATTCGGCCATGGAGATGATGAAGGGAATGATTGTTGTGACCAATTCGGGAAGGGAGGTTGATTTTTCCACATTGAATTATATTGTTGAGCATGATATTGCAGAGGCTGGAAAGAAGAAGCTAGGTCTGAAAACATACCTGTTTTTCGTGGTTGCCATTGACAGCGTTGATTAAGTAGATACACCGATTCTGTCTCTTCTTCTGCTTCCTTGTATATTGCTTTCAATCCAGGAAGTGAGGGGCAGCTCTCTGTAGAGTGATTTTTTGTACAAATGGCACAAACTTGGACTGCATCTAATGGACACTCCTTATGGCTGTGTTTCTTTCTGCATCTGGGACAAAAGATTGCCAAATTCTGTTGTACTTCTGCTTGCTTTTGTTTGGCCGGCATAATATCAATTTGTGTTGTCAACGTCCCCAATATGTCAGTTTTAAAATTTTCTAATAAGTTTCCAATTTCTGCACGAGTTACTCCTTCTGCCGAAATTCTATTATCTCTTACAAACCGATCATGTTTTGTTGGTTTTAGCCTTGTGCTGCCTCTCGAGCTCCTGATACATAAATCAATAATGTCAGCAAAATTTTCTTGATAAATATCTCCTTTCCCCATAATGTTTAATGTCTCAATCCATTGTTCCTTCATTCCCCTAATTAATGTTGTTTTTAATACATTATCAGGTAAGGGTAATGATGCATAAGGAGATCTTTGAAGATTATACTGGAAATGTTCAACATATTCTTCTAATGTTTCATTTGGTTTAGCTACCATATGAAATATTTCATCTTTTAATTCTCGAGACCTGCAATAGTCCTGATATGTTTTTAGAAAAGACTCTTTTATTTGATCACAATTATTTATAACACCACCACCTAATCCCATAAACCATCTTAAAGCAGCCCTTTTTAATGTAGAGGGAAATAATTTCAGTTTCTAGGGATCGGTGGTATAGTCATATCCTCTACACAGCACATCGAATTCAAACAAGAATGCATCTGAATCTTCTGATGTAAGGCCATGGAATGTGGGGATATGCTGAAGAGGAATTGCTTTCATGGGTGCATTAGTTGCAGTATCTACAATGGGGCATTGTAGTGTAGAGGTTTGGGTGTTTGGCTGGTTCTGGGCCATTTGGTCAAGTATATGCCAATAACATTCTGGGATATCTAGGAGGGTATTCCTAGGTTGTCGAGGGGGAATGGCTCTAATGGGGATGGCCTTAACAACACTTCCTTTATCTGGGATGATGAGAGTGCCTAAGGTCTGGGGGGATTCAGGTTCTTCAACTTCGTTATAAACGATTTTTGCAGCACTTCGCTTATGAGTTGCTTAATGGCTAAATTACCCTAAGAGGAGATTTTGGTTCTTCAGCTTCTCCTGTTTCTCCTCTTCCTTCACAGAGATTGCTAAGGTTCCCTTCCTGCAATGATTTTGGGCTAGAATTTTCAATTTCTTGAAAATTTTTCTCTTCAGTTTGACTATTCACCTCAGCAAAGGCTACAGATGGTGATCATGTGGCCTGAAGGGAACTAGTAGGCTATCTAGAAGTAACTTTTCTAGGTCCTACTGAAGGCTGAGATTCTGCTTTCTTAAGGATTTCGTCTATAAAGGTCGATCGACCAAGGGTCACCAACCCCTTCGCTTTATCAGGCTTCGGTAGAGGTTTGGGATTCTTTTGTAGCTTTTTCTACTTAGTCATGCACACACAAATCAACTGCTAGGTTCTACCCAAACAAAACAGCAACAAATCTGTAGGAAAGCGGGCAAGGGAGCAGGGCTATTACATACTCCACATGCAGGTTCTTACCTTCCATTTTTAAAACCCAGTTCTTTCCTAACAGGTTCTTACACTACTCTGGAAAAAGAAACAAATGGCTACACTCTTCCCCGGCAACGGCGCCAAAATGTCGAGCCGTAAAAAGGGTCTTTTTCACCTCTAATTACCTCACATTAACTTGTCAATCTAGGAATGATTTGTTATCTCAAAGAGTGTACTCAGTTTGAGGCGGTCATTTGTCAGAGTAATGCTAGTAGTATAGTGCTCAAGAAAATACAAGAGTAAACGGATGCTAAAAGAAAATCTACTTACAACAAAGCACTTTAAAGCCTAAATCATGCATTCAGAAGACTAAGTAAATTATCAGTCAAGGGTATAGTAACAATAACTCATCCCTATGTAAACTGATGTAACTAAGGACAATCAAGGAACAGATCATCAATCTGGGAGCTAAACAACGAATGTCAATGCTCGCTACAGTTTCAGATCGTTCAATGTAATGGCAATGCAAATAACAGGAAATGGAACAGCAACTATAATTGAAACAACAACTAGGAAATGAAACTGCGACTAGTCTTGATACACAGCGAAACCTTACGCTAAGAAAATGAAGGCAGTAATCGTACCCTACAGGAATCAAAGAACAATCCTTACTCTAAGAATAAATCGGACAACAAATAGAAATGGAACGACAACCAATTAGCAATGAAATATAGAACAGCGCTTTAGAGCCAATTGTGAATATACAGTACCGAAATAAATAACACACACAACACACTCTGATACCACAAATATTGATCTCCGTTATAAAGGATAATGATTGCAATTCATAATGGAACAACAATGTCAATTGAACAACAATCGTAATGAAGTATAAACCATAGACGAATACAGTAATACCAACTTAAGAATATTACAGCTCGGTTACTCTGTAATTGAACAGTGATAGCATTATGTAAAGAATAGTAATGTTACATTAATGACTTAAAGGAACATCAATACGTTATAAAGTCAGAATGCACAATACGACTTTCCTGTTACAAAGACGATATTGTAAATATAACAGAGCTGTGATAAAATAACAAAACACACCAAATTACCGATCAAAGCTGATAATGGAAACCACACACGAACTAAAGATAATGGTACAGGAGCAAGTGTTCCATTAGGGCCGGGCCCTTAGCCTCCAGGGACACACCGTTTGAATTTATTCCAGGATCAAAGATGGAACAACAACCAAATTTATATTAAAGCGTTAAAACAGAGTTACAGTGGATCACTTCTCAATGAGAGTCGATGATCAAAGTTTTGAATACAACGAGAAATTACATAAAAGTAACAACAACCCGTCCCCTGGGCTAGCAGTGTTGCCCCTTTTTATAATAGCCGGGCGGAGATATCAATGATGCAAAAATAGTTAATATTGTGATCCCTCAAGACCAGAGGATCATGAGGGATTCACCAAACTGTTAATTCCAATTATCGCTTTGTTTTCTTGTGCCGATTTGATATCTCATTTTCCTTTTCTTGGCTGATATGCTTCAGTTTGGATTGTCGTGTCTACATATGGTTTCCTGCCACAGGGACAGCAGTTAACTCTGCTCTGTCTTTTTCCTTGAGACGACACTCTTCCGTTTTTCCCTTTTTTCTGCATAAGAAAATGGCGATTATTAGTTATCTTGTGTTACATACAATCCTAATAGATTTTTTCATATTTTCTTATTAATTACCTAGTTCATGATGCAAAGGGATTATAAGTCTTTAAAGAAAAGATGACAAAATAATTAAGAAAACATACCTTCTTCAGTACTCCACAACATGCAGGCTGCTATTCTACTTGTATCATTATTGCCAATTATTTATTTGGGAAAATGAAGCACATGACGTGGGACCAACTACGAACATATAATGATGCTCTGGTTTTTCTGAAGATGCGGTTCGCTTGTTTTGACTTTTTTGGGAAATATACTTTAATTTCCAGGTAATGGCATCATGCATCATTGAGAAGATAAGTGGTCATTGACGTGAGCATTAATATTTAAATATGAAAAATAGTGATTCCTTCATCCAAAATTAAGGTGTCCCAGTGGTAAAACTAGGAAAGCAAAGATATGCATATCTTAGCGTTATCCTATAATATATTTATAAACATTATATTTTAAGTTTAATATGATATTATATTATATTTTATAGATAATTTGTTTATATATATATATATATATATATATTGTATTTTTAGTAAGATTATATTTTCAATATGTTACTCTGAGAATTGAACCAGCGACTTCACATTATGAAATTCCTTATCAAAATATCTCATCATCATCTAACCAAAACCAACCATATATATAATTTTAATTTATTAAATATGAAAAGAAATTATATTTCTT
Source organism: Pinus tabuliformis (assembly GCA_031772625.1). Classification (NCBI taxonomy): domain Eukaryota; kingdom Viridiplantae; phylum Streptophyta; class Pinopsida; order Pinales; family Pinaceae; genus Pinus; species Pinus tabuliformis. The sequence goes on from CM062813.1 coordinate 721,933,248, forward strand.
AGTATATATTTTAAAATTTACATATATATTATTTTTCAGTATAATTTTATTCTATTTGTTAATATTAAATTAACTTATGTCGTATATCCCATTTACACACTATTTTATAATACACATAGCTTCTATAATACAATTACTAATTGATTTTGCAAAATATTTCATATTCAATACAACTCATTAAATTTAAATAAGATTAGATACAAGATCTTCAAACAATTACTTTTTCTTATCAAAAAAATATAAACAAATCAATAATAGAAAACATACCATATCACAAAAATCACTATAATACCTCTTTTTAAACTTCCACATCATCTTGTTAACCATTTTTAGCCATCCCCTGCACTACATCAACTTAAAATTCAATAAATTTGCATATTGATTCTCTATTCACATCAAATAATGTTATATATAAATACATCTAGTGTTGTCTCAAGATAGGTAAACTAACTTGGACACACAATCACTTGGTTGAGAGAATATCGCAACCACACACCAATCTAGGAAACATCTAGATCTTAACAACTCCTAAATAATAGGAAGCGACTCATTTACATAGTAAGAGTCACAACTGAGACAAGTATGAATTATATTTTCCAAGTCGCCCCCTTAATGAATACTTGTCTTGATCTCAATATGCAAAGTCTATTTTTAGTCAAACATGACAAAACAATATGCCAATGTCCATATAAATGAGCAACCATTTATCAGAATGCATAGGTGCCCAACCGCTGCAACTGCTAGTCTACTAGGATGTCCTTTGTATACATGGTTATGTCAACCATTATCTACATACATGTACTTGTACCTGAAAATTCCTCTCCATCATCATCATCATGGGTTTTATTGAATTATCCATAACCATGCTTTGGGTTTTATCAGATTACCCTCAACCATGCCCACAAGAGCTCTCAGCCACTAAGGGTCAAGACAACCACTAAAGCTCAACTCAGCCACCAAGGCTCACAATCTAGCCACCAAGGCTCACCACAGACCCAAATCAACTAGGCCTAGAGTTTTCTTAGCTCACCCTTAACCATGCCAAGGGTTTTCTTAGCTGACCCTAAACCATGCCTATAGGAATCCATGTCCACTTCACTCTCACACGTGGCTTCTAACTTACCACAAACCTACACTACAAAGTAGTTTCCGACTCACCACAAACCTGCAATCACAAAGTGGTTTTAAGATTACCACGAACATGGGGGTACACATACCTCATCATGCTTGCATTGCACACTTCAACTCTTGGAGTTACCAGGTACATACATTACAAAGACCACTAAAAAACAACCTAGAATTGCTTACTAATAAATGTTTATGACACAAAATACACCATCATCATGACTTTATTCCACAAACTCACACAAACTTTAACTTAGATGTCCATCATCATTTAATCTCTAATGCAGCTCATGTGATGCCATCTCTACTGTCATGTCTTTAATATATCTAGTAGTCAATAATTCTTGCAAATAAATTTGTCTATTGTTGGAATGGCCAATTCCAACATAGACTCAAACTCATGACAATAGTTGTCCAGACTAAATATCACAACAAAAAATCTTACAATTCCTTCAACCAGATTTACATTAATGACATGACCAATTTTTGAACACTTAATCAAAATCAAATTTAAATTCAAAGTAGTGAAGCCTTTAAATAGCTTCAATTTCACATAACCTATTAGGCTTGTATTGGATTCTTTCACAATCTAATTTGCGCACTATAACAACATGCGTTCTTTGACACTTAGATGGCAGATTGTCAGACTTCCTATAGGAACATCGATATCTCGAGCACTAGCAGAAGTTTCTTTGAGCGTCCAACTTTGACAGTTCTAAGATCTTTCCACTGAGCATTGCATGAAAACAACATCAATTCACCTGATGCAGCAATTGAGTGTCCCTACTTCTGCATAAGGTGCTCAAGGACTGATGAAATTATTTTATGAGCTTTCAAAGTGAGCTCCAAGCGTGAATTATGGTCAATGAACAATCAAACGCTAACTGCTCCATGCTAACCATAGCAGACACGAACAACCCCATGACTGAGGAAAATTTTCAATGCACCAAAAGAAATGAACAAAGTCAAGCCAATTGTCAGGTGCAAGCAACAACTCTCTCTTGACCTTAGCAGACCTCAACACACCCAAACAATGATCCTCATTTGCATAAGTTCATTTGAATATTAATTGGGGAAGAAGTACACAACAATCCTTATCACATATGGTTTTTTTCTTTTTTTGCGCTGCAGTGGTTAAGCAAATGGAGCCCAATCCAAATATTGCTTTCAAATAACCAAGCTTCACTTTTCTACTACCCCAAACATATCTCGCAAAATTTTCACACTTTACCCAGTCTGATGAGGTAAAATGTTGAAGAATAGAACCATAACTGTGCAATTCCCTTTTCCTCACATTCCACGATCAACGAGTCTACACTAGACATGACCCTCAGCAACCAGCATAATCGGTGCCACTGCAACAACAGTCCATGTCATCTAATAGAAAAAATTTCTTCCAGGCAAGCCAATCCTTGGCATACAACCCGGTCTCATAGATCCAAACGGGACAATTTCCCCGCCAATTGAAACCTTCTCGCCACTGTCATCAACTTGGATAAAAAAAGGAACAAAATCATGCAGAGGATCACGAACAAGGCCTCTACAACAACAGGTCCAAGCTTGATGACATGGTGGTTTACAATCTTCACCTTCATGCTGACAACAATTTCTAACACAACAACCAATGACACATATCTTCTCTGGCCGAAGCAATCACTCAACAGATCATGCAATCTCAACCATAAACTTAATCACGCGGCAAGTTTCCACACTCACCACACCAATTTCGATTTTGCAGTCCTTGCAAACAGAGATCAATTTCTTTGCAACTCCTCCTCAGATCCAGTGATGAAGATGCCACGTGCAAACCACTTAAAAATTAGCCAATTTATGATTAGCCATAGGTTTCGATAGATGATGGACAAACATACACATTCATCAAAATCTTTATTTCCCTCGGCTTAGGAGGGGCCAAGGCCCCAGGCCCTCACGGGCTCTGATACCAAGATAGTTGGTATCGGAGCCTGTTTGGGCCTGAGGCCTTGGCCCCTTTGGGCCGAGGGAAATAACAGAATATATTTGAATTGTTTTATTTTTTTCTTTGCCCATCCTTTGTTGCTTCTATGTGGCTAGACAGAGCGTGGAAAAGCTTTAGGATGTCAGGCGTGGGGACCAGTGAAGAGTTGAAGAGAAGAGGGAGTCCACATTGGAGACTGGTGCGGTAGAGACAGTGCATGCTGACTAAGTATGTCTGCGGTGTATGGACCTCTTTGATGACTGAGGAGATCTGTGACTGTGTTGAATTTTTATGTGCACAGTGCCAAATGGGATGCATGTCTCGATATCACTCTGCGGAAATTTGTCTACTTCTCCGCTGCTGGAGCATGTTCGACTCTGCTCCTGTTCAGGAGTCCAACTACAAGATTGGATGTTATAGCTTTTGGTGTTAGAGTAGGCCTTGGATCAACATATACAGACATTCTCGTATTTTTTTATGGATGGACCTGAGAAGGTGCACTCGAGCTTCAGTGAGGAAAGCCATAGGTGTTTTGTTTTAACAGACAATAGTTAGTGAGCATGAGATGAACAATGATCTACTCATCTTGGAGGATATCGAGCCTGGTGTCAACAACAAGGTACTAAAATTCATCAGCCCTTTCTCACAAGCAGTAATGCCTTTTTGGCGCTATGGTATGCTTTCCCTGTTCAAGGAGCTTCATATAATTACAAGTTCGATCATTCATGGTTTGCTTCATTGCTGATTGATAAGGGCATTGGGCACCTTATTCGCAAAGGAATCGGAGGGAGATCATCTGTTAGCAGTATCATTGCAACCATTTTTGGAGCTACGGGCTTCCGCGGGAAGTTTGTGCCCTTACCATATCATCTTCTGGAGCATGTTGTGTACTTGAGAAGTCCATCTTGAAGGATGCTACTTTACTGTACGAATGGTAGTCGTCTGATGTTATTGCTGAGAAAATTAATGAATGGATAGAAATGGAAGAATGCGTGAGTCCATGTGGGGTAGAGATATTGGTTGTGGGCATGTCTACAGATGATGTAGGGGAAGGTATATACTTGCCCCTCCTATGCGAGGCTCACAGAAGCAGAGACCAACGGATGATAAATGAAATTTATTTGAATCGAAATCAAGCTTAACATCTAAATCATTTGCTGCCGAATTATTGACTGCTAAACCGTGCCATAAACAGAGCTAGAGTGGAGCCAACATGAAGCATAGTGTCACGTGGGCTCTACGAATTCACGGATTTTGTTGTTTGTTGGGTTAAATTTGCTTTTGACTTTGTGAAAAGTTATGATTTCAGTGGATTGTATATTCATTTTATAGTTTCTACTCACAATCACATGGTGCCTTGAATCTGACCTTGATTTTGTCAAGATGCATGTATTTCATGTAAAAATGCATTAATCCAAATCTCATTGAAGAAATTGGATGTTTGTTGTTGTGACATTTAGTTTGGCCAACTATTGTTACTAGTTTGAGTATACGTTGGAATTGGCCACTCTAACAATAGACAAATTTATTTGCAGGAATGAATGACTACTAGATATGATGAAGACATGATAGTGAAGATGGCATCAGAGGATATTCGTTGGAGCTGCATGAGATATTAAAGGATGATGGAAAACTAAGCTAAAGTTTGTGTGAGTTTGTGGAATAGACTCATGATGGTGGCATATTATTTGTCACGCACATTCATTAGTAAGCAAGTCTAGGATGTTTTGTAGTGGTCTTTGTAATGTATTTACCTGGTAACTCCAAGAGTTGGAGTGTGTAATGTAAGCCTGATGAGGCATGTGTACCCCCATGAAGTTCATGATAATATTAAAACCACTTTGTAATTGTAGGTTTGTGGTAAGCCGGAAACCACTTTGCAGTGTTGGTTTGTGGTAAGCCAGAAACCACATGTGAGAGTGAAGTGGATAGGGATTCCTGTAGGCATGGTTTAGGGTCAGCTGACAAAACTCTTGGCATGGTTAAGGGTGAGCCGAGAAAACCCTGGGCCTGGTTGAGTTGGGTCTATGGTGAGCCTTGGTGGCTAAGAGCCCTTGTGGGCATGGTTGAGGGTAAGCCAATAAAACCTAGAGCATGGTTATGGGTAATTCGATAAACCCATGATGACAATGATGGAGGGGGGTTTGCAGGTACAGGTATAAGTATGCAATTATAATGGTTGACAAACCATGTATGCAAAGGGAATCCTATTAGATTGGCGGTTGCAGAAGTTGGGAACCCATGCATTCCGATGCATGGTTGTTCCTTTATATGGACATCGACATATTCTTTTGTCATGTTTGACCACAACTAGACTTTGCATATTGAGATTGAGACAAGTAGTCATTAGGGGGGCGACTTGGAAATATAATTCCGACTTGTCTCAATTATGAATCTTTCTATGTAAAGGAGTTTGTTCCTATTCCTTAGGAGTTGTTATGATCTAGATGTTCTTATATTGGTGTGTGGTTGAGATATTCTCTCAACCAAGAGATTGTGTGTCCCAGTTAGTTTACCTATCTTGAGACAACACGAAATGTATTTATATGTAATCTTATTTGATGTGAATATAGAGAATCAGTGTGCATCATCAAATTAGAGAACATGGCCTCTGCAACAACAGGTCCAAGCTTGATGACATGGCGGTTTGCAATATTCATCTTCACGCTGACAGCAATTGCTAACACAAAAATCACTTACACAGATCTTCTCTGGCTGAATAAATCGCTCAACAAATCATGCGATCTCAGCCATAAACTTAATCATGCGGCAGGCTTCCACACTCACCACACCAATTTCGATTTTGCAGTCTATGCAAATAGAGATCAATTTCTCTGCAACTCCTCCTGGGATCTAGCGATGGAGATGCCACGTGCAAACCACTTAAAAATTAGCCAATTTAAGATTAGCCACAGGTTTAGATAGATGATGGACAAACATACACATTTATCAAACTTTTTATTTCCCTCGACCAAGGAATGTCCAAGGCCCCAAGCCCTCACCAAGGCTATCCTTCTCCATCGATCCTTCTCCAAGCACGCAGTTGCAGAAGACTACAACACACACAATTCTCAGATGCTCCACACACATCATCACATTCCCTCGACTCTCAAAACCCTGCTAGATGGACAAACTAAAAAATTAAAATAAAATATACTCTTTATTCCCTAGCACTCCCATGAGGGAGGCCAAGCCCAGTCCCAGGCCCATACGGGCTCCGATACCAACTTAAAATTCAATAATTCACATTGATTTTCTATTCACATCAAATAATGTTATATATAAATACATCTAGTGTTGAATCAAAATAGGTAAACTAACTTGGACACGCAATCATTTGGTTGAGAGAATATCTCAACCACATACCAATCTAGGATCTTAACGACTCCTAACTAATAGGAACATACTTATTTACATAGTAAGAGTCACAACTGAGACAAGTAGGAATTATATTTTCCAAGTCATCATGACCAAAGATGGGAGACAAATCCCCTCCACTACCACATGACTAAAGACGCGATACAAATCATAATTCGTTGGATGAAAGCTAAATTGGAATTGAAGTCCATAAATTATTGTTAATTGATAGGGTTAAGCTCCTTTATTTGATGATAGATTAGGTTGGATTATAGGGTAATTGATAATAATTGATGCAATTATATGATGAATGATTTTTCTAGATTATTACATCATTCATTATTATAATGTTGTAAAATTAGCTTAACCATATTAAATAAATGTGGTTGATAAACATAAATAGGTGTGTATCAACTTAATATTTACTAATTTATTTATTAATATTAACATTAATAATATAATTTATAAATTATATATTATTATTAGTAGGAAGAAGAAGAGGTACTATTAATTAACCAATTAATAAATAATATAAATCTCCCATATCCTAAGAAAGCATAAAATCATGACCACCTTCAAGCCTATTAACACAATCCGTAGCCACCTCAATTCGACCAAAGATCCCATTGACCCTAAAAGCCATAAAGGAGTTTATCTAATTCCTTGTTCCTGTGGGATTCCATATGTTGGGGAGACTGGAAGATCCATCAACACTCACATCCTAGAACATTCTGCTGACATAAAACATAATTGGTTAAAAAACTCAGCCCTAGCAGAACATTCCAATAATACTAAACATCACATATGCATTGAAAACACCTGCATTCTCACTAAAGTTGACCACTATTTCCATAGAAAATTCAGAGAAGCCATTGAAATTAATAAACATCCCAAAAACCTCAACAAAGATGAAGGTTGGGTCATAAGTAAAAATTGGATCCCTACATTAAAATCAAAATCCTGAAATCTTAATACCCCTTAATCTGTATTTCATTTTCTTACTTACCCTCTTGTTTTGTTTTATATTTTTTAGCTATTATTCCTAAGGATTCTTAACCCTAATCCCTTAGTTATAATCATATCTCTTAAAAAAATAAAAATAAAAATAAATACATTAATTATCCTTGAAATCTATAAAATACATTAATTATCCTTGAAATTTATAAAATAAATTAACTATATTACATCAAATTATTAATCATATCATTCACTTTATGAATTTCAACATATAAATTTATTTATCCTAAGATTATTTAACCCTGATCCCTCATTTAGAAATATAAATCTTTATAATATTAATAAATATTAATTAAATAAATAAAAAGGTCTTGAAATTTATAATAATACATTAATTATTTAATATTATATCATAGTATTAATCATATTATTCATTCATTTATGATCCTAAAGCAATAATTTGATTTAATACATTATTTTTAAGTAATTACAAATCATATCATGAACATTCCCTTTGTCGGCCTTTCTCCATTACAATCATTTTCTTAATCGACCTTTTTTTTTTTTGGCCGGTAGATTTGATAACCGCAGAAGTTTCTTCAATGGACAATGTTTCTCTTGCCATAACTTTGGTCACAAAGCAGCTCAATGTGTTGCATATAAAACAATCATGACTAGAGAAGCTCAAAAACAAAGAAGTATGACCGGGATTACAAAAAGGACCTATAACCACTTTTCGGCTCTTGAAAATGAAGTTGAATGTTCTATTTGCAATAACTTTGGTCATAAAGATTCTGAATGCAGGAGCAGGTTTCAGCAGACAAAGGAACAAGCCTCAAGCACCAAAATATGGAGAATAAAGGAACCACAAACAGAAAGATGTGGGATAGCATTTTATGCAGAAGGACAAGAAAATCTATGGTACATTGACAGTGGATGTTCGAAGCATATGACAGGTGATAAAGAAAAACTTGAGTCATATTCTGCTCTAGAAAAAGGAAAGAAAGTTTCTTTTGGAAATGATACTCCTGCAACTATAAAAGGAAAAGGCATTGCTCAGTTAAAAGAAAAGGTCAAGGCTGGAAATGTTTTGTATGTTGATGGATTGAAGCATAATCTTCTAAGTGTCAGCCAGATGTGTGATCAAAGAACCGAGGTGATATTCAGATCAAATGGATGTCTTGTTCGTGATCTTGATACAGGTAAAACAGTGATCAAAGGTAAAAGAACTCCAAATAATCTGTACATATTTGAAGAAGGACAACAACAATGCTATCTGAGCAAGGATGATGAGCACTGGTTATGGCATCGGAGGTTGGGGCATCTAAGCTTTTCACAAATAAGGAAAGCATGCAAATATCAGGCAGTTCGCGATCTTCCAGATATCAAAATTCCAGACAACACCATATGCAAATCATGTCAGTTTGGAAAGCAAACCAGAACTAACTTTCCAGAGAAGGAAGGATCAGCTAGCATGCCTCTTGAGCTAGTACATACAGATACATGTGGTCCATTCAGGAAAAGAACACCTCGAGGAGAAGAATACTTGATATTATTCATTGACGATTTCTCCAGGTTTGTCTGGTTAGGACTCATGAAGCACAAAGATGAAGCATTCGAAAAATTCAAATCCTTCAAAGCCTTGGTTGAAAATGAATCAGGACACAAAATTAAGTGCCTCAGATCCGACAGAGGTGGGGAGTTTACCTCAAATGAATTTTTCGATTTCTGTGAAGAACATGGGATAAGAAGAGAATTCTCTACAGCTAGAACTCCTCAGCAAAATGGAGTTGTGGAAAGAATGAACAGAATAGTCCAACAAATGGCTCGTGCTATGCTTGATGAGTCGGGAACTCCCGCAACTTTCTAGGGTGAAGCTACACATGCTGCGGTTGTTATTCTCAACAAAACAAATGTCCGGGTGAACAGCACTCAAACCCCTCATGAGCTCTGGTGTGGTGAGACTCCTTCGGTAAAGCACTTCAAAATCTTTGGGAGCAAATGTTATATTAAGAATACTGATGAGCAACTTGGCAAACTTGAACCTAGAGCAGATGAAGGCATTCTTCTTGGTTATTCTCCACATAGCAAAGCATACAAATGCTACAATAAAAGACTTGGCAGAATTGTTGACAGCATTGATGTAGTGGTTGATGAGAAGGGATACATTCCTAGGCAAGTACATCATGAAGACATCGAAGAAGATGAAGGCTACCCTCAAAGACAGAATGATGAAGAAGAAGAACCTCAAGAAGAACCAGAGGAGTAGACAAGAATAGAAGAGAAGACTCCATCCAGATATGTTCAGAAGAATCATCCAGAATCTCAGATTATGGGGCAGAAAGAAGCAGGTGTACAAACAAGAAGAACAGTTGCAGAAGCTTCAAGCTATTTGGCATTATTCTCCTCCACTGAACCACAAAATGTGAAAGAGGCATGCAAAGATGAATGTTGGGTTAAAACAATGGATGAAGAACTTGAGCAGATCGAAAAGAACAACACTTGAGAGCTGGTTCCTAGACCAAAGGATAAGAATGTTATAGGAACAAAATGGGTCTTCAAAAATAAATTGAATGAAAATGGAGAAGTAATTAGAAACAAGGCCAGACTTGTTTGTAAAGGGTATGCGCAGCAAGAAGGAATAGACTTTGAAGAAACCTTTGCTCCTGTTGCAAGACTTGAGGCCATCCGAATGTTCCTTGCTCTCTCAAGCTTTCAAAACTTCAAAGTATTTCAAATGGACGTGAAATCAGCCTTTCTGAATGGAGACTTAGAAGAACAAGTATACATTGAGCAGCCAGATGGTTTCATTCTTGGGAATGATCCAAATCTTGTATGCAGATTGAAAAAGGCTCTCTATGGTCTCAAACAAGCTCCAAGGGCTTGGTACTATCGTTTGGACAAATATCTTCATCAACAAGGTTTTTCAAAAGGATCAGCAGATAGCAATCTTTATATAAAAGTTGAAAATGACAAATTGCTAATACTTGTTGTGTATGAAGATGACATTATCTTTGGCAGCAATGAAGAAGCTATGAGTCAAAGCTTTGCCTTGGTGATGCAGAAAGAATTCGAAATGTCCTTGCTGGGAGAACTGACATATTTTCTTGGTTTGCAAATCCAACAAAAAGAAGGAGGGATCTTTTTGTCTCAAACCAAGTATCTCAAACAGATTTTGAAGAAATATGGCATGGAAGATGCAAAACCAGTATGTACACCCATGGTCACAGGATGTAGCCTCAGTGCAAATGATGAATCTGCAGCAGTGCATCAACCAACCTACAGATCTATGATTGGAAGTTTACTTTATTTGACAGGTACTCGACCGGACATCATGCATGCAGTTGGAATAGTTGGAAGATTTCAAGCAAATCCAAAGGAGACTCATCTTCAGGCAGTGAAGAGAATTTTCAAATATCTTCAAGGGACTCAAAATTATGGCTTATGGTATCCTAGAGATTCAGATCTCACACTTCATGCTTATACAGATGCAGATTGGGCCGGAAGCGTGGATGACAGGAAGAGCACAAGTGGTGGTGCATTCTTTATGGGTTCCAAACTAGTATCTTGGTTCAGCAAGAAACAGAGTTCGATCGCCTTGTCTATAGCTGAAGCGGAATATGTTTTTGCTGCATCTTGCTACACTCAACTCCTTTGGATGATGCAGACCTTGCAGGATTTTCAAATCACTTGTACTCCACCTATTCCCATCTTATGTGATAACGCAAGTGCAATCAGCATCTCAAAGAACCCAGTCATGCATTCAAAAACCAAGCACATACCAATCAAGTATCATTTTCTCCGGGAACAAGTGCTTGAACAGAAGGTCAAGTTGGAGTATGTTCCTTCTAAGGAACAAGTTGCTGATATACTTACCAAACCATTGCCCAGGGAGACTTTTGAATACCTCAGGCAAAAGCTGGGGGTTGTTGATGCATCATCTTATTGTTGAAACTCTTCTGATTGATGGTTGTACGCATGGTTCATATGGGGTATATGCGTACATGTGCTGGGTTGCGGATTGGTTGAATTTTGAATGGCACAGGTTAAGGGGGAGCATATAATGCATTGTTGGCATTATGGAGGATGTACAGAAGGAGATCATGGATGCTGGTCTGAATATAGCTGCAATATGTCTCTATCTCTTTCATGGTCATTTATGGTGTTTGGTAGATTAAGGTTCTTCTTTGCAGATCTGGTTCATATTCAGGGGGAGCATGTTCTTAGGGGGAGCATGACCCTTTGCCCTTGATGTCAAAGGGGGAGAATGAGGCTGAAGATTTTGAGGTTGCCATCAAGTCCAAAGGGGGAGATTGTTGGCATTATGATTCTGGTATGGCTCTATGTTACAGATGTTGTACTTGATGGCAACACCCTCAAGTGGCAATGCTCTGATCAGGCTCTCAAAATGTTGAAAATTAAGAAGTACGCAGGATAATAGTTCAGAAGATATGTACACGCAGGTACACCGTGAAGGGACTGCGGCCACACACGCAGGTCACCCGTTGAGAAGGTGCGTACCCCCAGTTTCACTTACTTCAAAGCAGAGAAGCGCGTTCACGTGGGGTTTCCTATGTTTGGCCCGTGGTATTTAGCCCGCCGCTCTTGATTCTATGGTTTTGGCCCGTGGTATTGTTTTATATTATTATTATTATTGAGCCCCATGTTTTTGGGCCCCTTGTATTGGTTATCTATGGTATTGATCCATGATTTTAGGAGGAGCTTGCCTATATAAAGCAAAGGAGATCACTTGGCTAAGTATCTTTTTGCAAATTGAATATCTTAAGATCTGAAATATTGGGTTATTGTTTTAAAGAGCTTGATCTATATGAAAGTGAAGTTAAAGGCGAATCTGTGAAGAGTGATCTCTCAAGCGCATGATCAGATCTGGGCATCTGACTAACTATGGCACACTGGTGAACTGCCAATTCAGCCCTAATCAGAAGTACGCAGGTGATTAACGGTGCAAGTGCGTGGGTACGCAGAGGAGAAACAAAAGAGCTGCGTGGGTACGCAGAGCAGAAGAAGGAGAACTGCGTGGGTACGCAGCGCGACAGAGGTTCAGGTGCGTACGCACAGTAAAGGTACGCGGCGCGATAGTGTCTATGAGTGCGTGGCTACAGTAACAGTACGCGGCGCGATAGTGTCTCTGGGTGCGTACCTACTGTAACAGTACGCAGCGCGATTGAAGAAGCAGTGCGTGGGCACGCGGTGCAGCAGAAGGCTCTCTGCGGGTATACGCAGGGAAGCAGAAGGTGAAGTGCGTACCGACGCAGGCCAGAGAAAGAAAAACTGCGTATCTGTCTTAAGATCTTCTGTTGACTGAATATTTCTGTTGATAAGGTGTTCTGGGTTTAGTTCTGTTATTGTTGATCTGGTTACTACAGTTGACTGTGTAATTTACATGTACTTGATGATCATTTGATGTTTATGGATCCAGTTTGAAAATTTATGAAAAGTGATCCTTGTAAGAAAAGAAGTAGGGGGTTGTAGCTCCCTTCCAGGAGAGACTGGAAAACGAGAGAGAGTTGTAGCTCTCTGCAGGTTGCAGCCTGTGTACTGGTAAAGGACTGCACCAGTACAAAATTATTTTCTAATTTGAAAGAAGATAGAGACATATTGCAGCAGGTGGTTTTCACCCACATTGGGTTTCCACCTTATATCTGGTGTTCTTTGGTGTGACTATCTGTTTTTCTTGTTCATGCTCATTATTTTATGGTACTGATATGAAAAAATAATTCAAAGTATAAATAAGGAAGATTTGTTAAAAGAACTTGATAATACTGATTCACCCCCCCTCTCAGTATTATTTCCAACAATTGGTATTAGAGCAGGTCCTTCGGAGAAGCTTGATCGCTTGAAGGAAGATCATTCATCATGAGCAACTACGAGAGGGAAGCATCAATCAGGCCACCAATTTTTGATGGGACAAACTTCAATTATTGGAAGGTAAGAGTTACTGCCTATCTTCAATCTCTTGGTACAGAAGTTTGGGATATCATAGATACAGGCTACACTTTTCCTTCAGCTACTCCTACAGATACGGCCGAAAAGAAGAAATATGAAACAAATGCTAAAGCAGTCAATACTTTGCTGGGATGCTTATCTCAAACAGAATTCGTAAAGGTTATGCAATATAAATCCGCAAAAGAAATATGGGACAAGATTGTCTTGAGCTACGAAGGAGATGAACAAGTAAAGCGTGCTAAACTTCAAACTCTCAGGATTCAGTATGAGAATCTCAGGATGTATAATGATGAAAGTGTGGCTAACTATTTTCTTCAGGTAGATGAGATTGTTAATTGCATGAAAAATTTGGGTGAAGAAATAAAAGAGGCTATTGTGGTTGAAAAAGTTCTAAGATCATTGTCCCCCAAGTTTGAATCTAAAGTGTCTGCAATAGAAGAAAAGGAAAATCTACGAATTCTTACTATGTCTCAGCTACGCGGAATTCTAACTGCTTATGAAATGAGAAAGGGAGGTCCATCAGACAGAAGAGAAGTTGCTTTCAAGGCTTCAGGCAAAGGAGATTATTATGAAGCAAGTCACGTGCCAGAAGAAGAAGAAGAAGAATCAAATTTTGTCAGAAATCTTCAAAGGGGTTCTGGAAGGTTCAGAGGTAAGTTACCTTTTAAATGCTTTGCTTGTGGAAGAGTAGGTCATTATGCTGCAAAATGTCCTTATAAGGATAAAGGAAAGGAACCTGCTAGATGGAACAAGAAACAGAGTGCAAATAAGAAAAGCTACTACACTCATGAAGATAGTGATGGTCTATCAAATAGTGATGAAGATGAACGAGGTAATGACTATAAACTGTTAATGGCATTTGAAGATGATGATTATATGGATGCTATAGATGTGGATAGCCTTTATGAAGAAATTACTAAACTCAAGAGATGTATAGAAGAAAAGAATATGATCATTGATACTCTACAATTTCAAATTGATGAAAAGGAAAAACATCTTGAAAAATTAGAAGGTGAAATTGTTGGTCTTAGAAAAGAGATTGAGAAAACAAAATCTATTAATCTTAAGTTTGTCAAAGGATCTGAAACTTTGGATGAGATTATCAATGTACAGCGTTCTCCACTAAACAAGACAGGTCTGGGCTATAATGGAGAAACTTCTCAAGCATCCACCTCAAAAAGTTATCTTGATGCAGCAAGAAGGAATGAGCAAAAGCACAATGGAGATCATCAGGTAAAGCAGGGACGAATTGAAAACAGAGACTATCAGGGGCAATCCGTCTTAAGGGTGAACAAAAGCTACAACCAGCCACAGGTAAAATCTTCTCAATTTGGTTCAAGAATGGATGACAATAGAAATTACAATCATTTGGCCGGTAGATTTGATAACCGCAGAAGTTTCTTCAATGGACAATGTTTCTTTTGCCATAACTTTGGTCACAAAGCAGCTCAATGTGTTGCATATAAAACAATCATGACTAGAGAAGCTCAAAAACAAAGAAGTATGACTGGGATTACAAAAAGGACCTATAACCACTTTTCGACTCTTGAAAATGAAGTTGAATGTTCTATTTGCAATAACTTTGGTCATAAAGATTCTGAATGCAGGAGCATGTTTCAGCAGACAAAGGAACAAGCCTCAAGCACCAAAATATGGAGAATAAAGGAACCACAAACAGAAAGATGTGGGATAGCATTTTATGCAGAAGGACAAGAAAATCTATGGTACATTGACAGTGGATGTTTGAAGCATATGACAGGTGATAAAGAAAAACTTGAGTCATATTCTGCTCTAGAAAAAGGAAAGAAAGTTTCTTTTGGAAATGATACTCCTGCAACTATAAAAGGAAAAGGCATTGCTCAGTTAAAAGAAAAGGTCAAGGCTGGAAATGTTTTGTATGTTGATGGATTGAAACATAATCTTCTAAGTGTCAGCCAGATGTGTGATCAAAGAACCGAGGTGATATTCAGATCAAATGGATGTCTTGTTCGTGATCTTGATACAGGTAAAACAGTGATCAAAGGTAAAAGAACTCCAAATAATCTATACATATTTGAAGAAGGACAACAACAATGCTATCTGAGCAAGGATGATGAGCACTGGTTATGGCATCGGAGGTTGGGGCATCTAAGCTTTTCACAAATAAGGAAAGCATGCAAATATCAGGCAGTTCGCGATCTTCCAGATATCAAAATTCCAGACAACACCATATGCAAATCATGTCAGTTTGGAAAGCAAACCAGAACTAACTTTCTAGAGAAGGAAGGATCAGCTAGCATGCCTCTTGAGCTAGTACATACAGATACATGTGGTCCATTCAGGAAAAGAACACCTCGAGGAGAAGAATACTTGATATTATTCATTGACGATTTCTCCAGGTTTGTCTGGTTAGGACTTATGAAGCACAAAGATGAAGCATTCGAAAAATTCAAATCCTTCAAAGCCTTGGTTGAAAATGAATCAGGACACAAAATTAAGTGCCTCAGATCCAACAGAGGTGGGGAGTTTACCTCAAATGAATTTTTCGATTTCTGTGAAGAACATGGGATAAGAAGAGAATTCTCTATAGCTAGAACTCCTCAGCAAAATGGAGTTGTGGAAAGAATGAATAGAACAATCC
Organism: Pinus tabuliformis; assembly: GCA_031772625.1. NCBI lineage: Eukaryota > Viridiplantae > Streptophyta > Pinopsida > Pinales > Pinaceae > Pinus > Pinus tabuliformis. The sequence continues at coordinate 721,949,231 of CM062813.1, forward strand.
AACAAATGGCTCGTGCTATGCTTGATGAGTCGGGAACTCCCGCAACTTTCTGGGGTGAAGCTGCACATGCTGCGGTTGTTATTCTCAACAAAACAAATGTCTAGGTGAACAGCACTCAAACCCCTCATGAGCTCTGGTGTGGTGAGACTCCTTCGGTAAAGCACTTCAAAATCTTTGGGAGCAAATGTTATATTAAGAATACTGATGAGCAACTTGGCAAACTTGAACCTAGAGCAGATGAAAGCATTCTTCTTGGTTATTCTCCACAGAGCAAAGCATACAAATGCTACAATAAAAGACTTGGCAGAATTGTTGACAGCATTGATGTAGTGGTTGATGAGAAGGGATACATTCCTAGGCAAGTACATCATGAAGACATCGAAGAAGATGAAGGCTACCCTCAAAGACAGAATGATGAAGAAGAAGAACCTCAAGAAGAACCAGAGGAGCAGACAAGAATAGAAGAGAAGACTCCATCCAGATATGTTCAGAAGAATCATCCAGAATCTCATATTGTGGGGCAGAAAGAAGCAGGTGTACAAACAAGAAGAACAGTTGCAGAAGCTTCAAGCTATTTGGCATTATTCTCCTCCACTGAACCACAAAATGTGAAAGAGGCATGCAAAGATGAATGTTGGGTCAAAGCAATGGATGAAGAACTTGAGCAGATCGAAAAGAACAACACTTGGGAGCTGGTTCCTAGACCAAAGGATAAGAATGTTATAGGAACAAAATGGGTCTTCAAAAATAAATTGAATGAAAATGGAGAAGTAATTAGAAACAAGCCCAAACTTGTTTGTAAAGGGTATGCGCAGCAAGAAGGAATAGACTTTGAAGAAACCTTTGCTCCTGTTGCAAGACTTGAGGCCATCCGAATGTTCCTTGCTCTCTCAAGCTTTCAAAACTTCAAAGTATTTCAAATGGACGTGAAATCAGCCTTTCTGAATGGAGACTTAGAAGAACAAGTATACATTGAGCAGCCAGATGGTTTCATTCTTGGAATGATCCAAATCTTGTATGCAGATTGAAAAAGGCTCTCTATGGTCTCAAACAAGCTCCAAGGGCTTGGTACTATCGTTTGGACAAATATCTTCATCAACAAGGTTTTTCAAAAGGATCAGCAAATAGCAATCTTTATATAAAAGTTGAAAATGACAAATTGCTAATACTTGTTGTGTATGTAGATGACATTATCTTTGGCAGCAATGAAGAAGCTATGAGTCAAAGCTTTGCCTTGGTGATGCAGAAAGAATTCGAAATGTCCTTGCTGGGAGAACTGACATATTTTCTTGGTTTGCAAATCCAACAAAAAGAAGGAGGGATCTTTTTGTCTCAAACCAAGTATCTCAAACAGATTTTGAAGAAATATGGCATGGAAGATGCAAAACCAGTATGTACACCCATGGTCACAGGATGTAGCCTCAGTGCAAATGATGAATCTGCAGCAGTGCATCAACCAACCTACAGATCTATGATTGGAAGTTTACTTTATTTGACAGGTACCCGACCGGACATCATGCATGCAGTTGGAATAGTTGGAAGATTTCAGGCAAATCCGAAGGAGACTCATCTTCAGGCAGTGAAGAGAAATTTCAAATATCTTCAAGGGACTCAAAATTATGGCTTATGGTATCCTAGAGATACAAATCTCACACTTCATGCTTATACAGATGCAGATTGGGCCGGAAGCGTGGATGACAGGAAGAGCACAAGTGGTGGTGCATTCTTTATGGGTTCCAGACTAGTATCTTGGTTCAGCAAGAAACAGAGTTCGATCGCCTTGTCTACAGCTGAAGCGGAATATGTTGCTGCTGCATCTTGCTGCACTCAACTCCTTTGGATGATGCAGACCTTGCAGGATTTTCAAATCACTTGTACTCCACCTATTCCCATCTTATGTGATAACACAAGTGCAATCAGCATCTCAAAGAACCCAGTCATGCATTCAAAAACCAAGCACATACCAATCAAGTATCATTTTCTCCGGGAACAAGTGCTTGAACAGAAGGTCAAGTTGGAGTATGTTCCTTCTAAGGAACAAGTTGCTGATATACTTACCAAACCATTGCCCAGGGAGACTTTTGAATACCTCAGGCAAAAGCTGGGGGTTGTTGATGCATCATCTTATTGTTGAAACTCTTCTGATTGATGGTTGTACGCATGGTTCATATGGGGTATATGCGTACATGTGCTGGGTTGCGGATTGGTTGAAGATTGAATGGCACAGGTTCAGGGGGAGCATATAATGCATTGTTGGCATTATGGAGGATGTACAGAAGGAGATCATGGATGCTGGTCTGAATATAGCTGCAATATGTCTCTATCTCTTTCATGGTCATTTATGGTGTTTGGTAGATTAAGGTTCTTCTTTGCAGATCTGGTTCATATTCAGGGGGAACATGTTCTTAGGGGGAGCATGACCCTTTGCCCTTGATGTCAAAGGGGGAGAATGAAGCTGAAGATTTTGAGGTTGCCATCAAGTCCAAAGGGGGAGATTGTTGGCATTATGATTCTGGTATGGCTCTATGTTACAGATGTTGTACTTGATGGCAACACCCTCAAGTGGCAATGCTCTGATCAGGCTCTCAAAATGTTGAAAATTAAGAAGTACGCAGGATAATAGTTCAGAAGATGCGTACACGCAGGTACACCATGAAGGGACAACGGCCACACACGCAGGTCACCCGTTCAGAAGGTGCGTACCCCCAGTTTCACTTACTTCAAGGCAGAGAAGCGCGTTCACGTGGGGTTTCCTATGTTTGGCCCGTGGTATTTAGCCCACCGCTCTTGATTCTATGGTTTTGACCCGTGGTATTGTTTTATATTATTATTATTATTGAGCCCCATGTTTTTGGGCCCCTTGTATTGGTTATCTATGGTATTGATCCATGATTTTAGGAGGAGCTTGCCTATATAAAGCAAAGGAGATCACTTGGCTAAGTATCTTTTTGCAAATTGAATATCTTAAGATCTAAAATATTGGGTTATTGTTTTAAAGAGTTTGATCTATATGAAAGTGAAGTTAAAGGCGAATCTGTGAAGGGTGATCTCTCAAGCGCATGATCAGATCTGGGCATCTGACTAACTGTGGCACACTGGTGAAATGCCAATTCGGCCCTAATCAGAAGTACGCAGGTGATTAACGGTGCAAGTGCGTGGGTACGCAGAGGAGAAATAGAAGAGCTGCGTGGGTACGCAGAGCAGAAGAAGGAGAACTGCGTGGGTATGCAACGCGACAGAGGTTCAAGTGCGTACGCACAGTAAAGGTACGCAGCGCGATAGTGTCTATGAGTGCGTGGCTACAGCAACAGTACGTGAAGCGATAGTGTCTCTGGGTGCGTACCTTCTGTAACAGTACGCAGCGCGATTGAAGAAGCAGTGCGTGGGCACGCGGTGCAGCAGAAGGATCTCTGCGGGTATACGCAGGGAAGCAGAAGGTGAAGTGCGTACCGCCGCAGGCCAGAGAAAGAAAAACTGCGTATCTGTCTTAAGATCTTCTGTTGACTAAATATTTCTGTTGATAAGGTGTTCTGGGTTTAGTTCTGTTATTGTTGATCTGGTTACTGCAGTTGACTGTGTAATTTACATGTACTTGATGATCATTTGATGTTTATGGATCCAGTTTGAAAATTTATGAAAAATGATCCTTGTAAGAAAAGAAGTAGGGGGTTGTAGCTCCCTTCCAGGAGAGACTGGAAAACGAGAGAGAGTTGTAGCTCTCTGCAGGTTGCAGCCTGTGTACTGGTAAAGGACTGCACCAGTACAAAATTATTTTCTAATTTGAAAGAAGATAGAGACATATTGCAGCAGGTGGTTTTCACCCACATTGGGTTTCCACCTTATATCTGGTGTTCTTTGGTGTGACTATCTGTTTTTCTTATTCATGCTCATTATTTTATGGTACTGATATGAAAAAATAATTCAAAGTATAAATAAGGAAGATTGTTAAAAGAACTTGATAATACTGATTCACCCCCCCTCTCAGTATTATTTCCAACAGGTTGACCATGATTGATTTTCATATTGACACAATTTTCTTCACAATGTGACATAGGACCATGGTTGGTTTTCACATTGAAACAATATTTGTCACAATGTGACATTATACCATGTGATATTATAAATCCAAGGGACTAATGAACCTGTTGGATTAATATTTAAAACCTAAGTGATTATAAACCCAAGTGAATAATATTAAACCTAAGGGATCAACATTATAAACCCAAGGTAAATGAACTCAAAGATAAATATTATAAACCCTAAAATAAACGTGGTTGACCATGATTGATTTTCATATTGACATAAGCTTTGACACAATGCAACATTGGACCACGATTGACCATGATTGATTTTCATATTGAGACAATCTTTGTCACAATGCGACGTTGGCACATGGTTGATTTTCATATTGCAACAAGCTTTGTCAAAATGATACATTGGAATATGGTCGTCCATGGTTGACCATGTATGATGATGGTTGTCACAATGTGACGTTGGACCAAGAGACAATCTTTGTCACAATGTGACGTTGGAACATGGTTGACCATGATTATAAACCCAATGGATTTATATTAAACCCTAGTAATATCAATCCCTTGGGTTTATATTATTGTAAACCGAAGGGAATAATATTAAACCCAAGGAATTAATACTAAAAAGCCAAGGGACTATAAAACAAAGGGAATAATATTAAACCCAAGGGATTAATATTATAAACCCAAGCTACATAAAGGCCAAGATATACATTATAAACCCTAAAATAAACATGTTTGACCATCATATACCATGGTTGATTTTCATATTGAGACAATTTTTATCGCAATGTGATGTTGGACCATATTAAACCCTAGGATTAATATTATAAACCTTATGAATAATATTATAATAACCCAAGGGATTAATACTAAAAACCAAGGGGATTATAAACCCAAGTGAATTATATTAAACCCAAGGGATTAATATTATAAAACCAAGGGATTGATATTATAAACTCAAGCTATTTAAAGCTTAAGATATATATTATAAACCCTAAAATAAATATGGTTGACCATCGTTTACCATGGTTAATTTTCATATTCAGACAATCTTTATAACAATGTGACATTGAACCATGGCTGAGCATGGTTTCCCATGATTGATTTTCATATCAAGACAATATCTGTCACAATGAGACATTGGACCATGGTTCACCATGGTTGATTGTCATATTGACATAATCTTTGTCACAACATGACGTTCAACGATGGTTGGCCATGGTTGTCACAATGAGACATAGGACCATGACCCAATATTTGTCACAATGACACCATGGTTATAGACCATGGTTGACCATGATTGATTTGAATCTTGATAAAATAATTGTCACAAACCCAAGTAATTAATATTATAAATCGAAGTGATATAAGCCCTAAGATAAATATTTTAAACCCTAAAATAAACATTAAACCATAACATTAATATTATAAACCTTAGGATTAATATTATAAACCCAAGGGATTAATATTAAAAACCCAATGGAATAACATTCAACCTTAGCATTAATGTTAAACCACAGGTATATAAAGTCGAATATTATTAAACCCATGGGAATAACATTCAACCCTAGGATTAATATTAAGCCTGAAGAATATAAATAGTAAGATTGATATTTTATAAACCAAGGTATATAAACCCTAAGATAAATATTATAAACATTAAAATAAACATGGTTGACCATGGTTGATTTTCATATTGAGACAAACTTTGTCACAATGAGAGGTTATACCATGGTTGACCATGATTGATTTTCATATTGAGACAATTTTTGTCATAATGTGACGTAGGACCATGGTTGACCATAGTTGATTTTCACATTGAGACAATATTTGTCACAATGTGGCATTAGACCATGTGATATTATAAACCCAAGGGACTAATGAACCCAATGGATTAATACTAAAAACCTAAGTGATTATAAACCCAAGGGAATAATATTAAATCCAAGGGATTAATATTATAAACCCAAGGTAAATAAACTCAAAGATAAATATTATAAACCCTAAAATAAACATGGTTGACCATGGTTGATTTTCATATTGACATAATATTTGACACAATGAAACATTGGACCATGGTTGACCATGATTGATTTTCTCATATTGACATAATATTTGACACAATGAAACGTTGGACCATGGTTGACCATGATTGATTTTCATGTTGAGACAATCTTTTTCATAATGCGATGTTAGACCATGGTTGATTTTCATATTGCGACAATATTTGTCACAATGATACATTGGACTATGGTCGTCCATGGTTGACCATGGATGACGATGGTTGTCACAATGTGACGTTGGACCAAGAGACAACCTTTGTCACAATGTGACGGTGGACCATGGTTGACCATGATTACAAACCTGAGGGATTTATATTAAACCCTAGTAATATCAAGCCTTTGGGTTTATTAATCTAAGGGTTCATATTCCTAGGGTATAATATTATTCATAGGGTTTAATATAAATCCCTTGGGTTTATATTATTGTAAACTGAAGGGAATAATAAACCAAAGGGATTAATACTAAAAGCCCAAGGCACTATAAACCGAAGGGAATAATATTAAACCCGAGGGATTAATATTATAAACCCAAGCCACATAAAGCCTAATATAAATATTATAAACCCTAAAATAAACATGGTTGACCATCGTTTACCATGGTTGATTTTCATATTGAGATAATCTTTATCAAAATGCGACGTTGGACCATGGTTAACCATGATTGATTTTCGTATCAAGACAATCTTTGTCACAATGAGACATTGGACCATAGTTGACCATGGTTAACCCTGGTGGATTTTCATTTTGAAACACTCTTTGTCACAATGCGACGATAGATGATGGTTGACAATGGTTGTTAGAATGAGTTGTAGGACCATGAGAAAATATTTGTCACAATGTGACCGTGGTTGACCATAATTGACCATGATTGATTCACATATTGAGATAATATTTCTCACAATGTGACAATGGACCATGGTTGAAAATGGTTCACCACATATGATTTCCATATTAAGATAATATTTGTCACAATGTGGCATTCGACCATGGTTGACCATAATTAACCATGGTTGACCATGTTTGACCAATTTTGTCCATGAATGACCATGGTTGACTGTGATTGCTTTGCATATAGAGAAAATCGTTGTCACAAACCCAAGGAATTAATAAACTCAAGGGATATAAACCCTAAGATAAATATTATAAACCCTAAAATACTTATAGTTTATTAATATGGTGTCTCTTTTTTGTGTTCTTCAACAATAGTCAACGAGAGTGAATTGTAAGACTAAGTGTGACTTGAATATGTGTAACGAGATCTTATAGGGTTTTATCGATTCAATTGATTTTATGGATCAATGCAGTCAACCCTTGGGTTTAAGGTTTATAGTTAACAAGATTCAAAACATCGCTAACAATGTCCTGGATATGAATGATTATGGTTAATGATTACATGACTATGGTTCACTGTGGTTTTACTATAGTTAACTATGGTTGAACATGGTTTGCATATGACTCTCCATCATTTGACCAAAATTTGATTATTGTTAACCATATTTAAACATGATTGACTATAGCCGACCATGGTGAATATCGTTTGACTATGCTTGACCATATTTGACATTTCCTAATGTGGTTGTGCTACTAATAATAAAAAATAATATTTATTAAAATGAAATATTAATATCATCAAGATAATAAATTCTTTGAATTCATGAAAAATTAAAAATCAAATTTAATAATTTAAATTAAGATTAAATGCTTATTTTAATATAATATTTTTTTTAAATATCCTAATAATTTAATGTAATACTTTTTAGTTTTCTTAAACTGACCATTTTTTTATCCTCAATAATTTATTTAAGAGGAAATTGTGTGTCAGCCCTTTAAACACAAGGAAATTTAACTAAAGTTTAAAGTTATGCAAAGAAAACTTTTATCTTCCATATCCTTGTAAACTATGTCGCCTATAAATTTAAAATTACAGAATATGGAACACTTTTAAATCTATTCCATCTCTATATACTATTTCTAAAAACCCTATAATGTCAAATTTTGTTATAAATTTAATAAATAAAATTAAAATATTAAAACATTCAAAATTGATTAATTTAGCCTAAACGAAGAGCCATATGAAAATCAGTTCTCATTAATAAATAGAACCTTTCTTCTTTGCTACACCACGATGCTTTCATCACGAGTGGTGAAGTGAAAGCACTATATAACCACTATTGACTTTAATGCTATACCAATCACGTAAAAAGGAAATTGTAATTTTTTATTTTATTTTTAAAATAAAATACACTGTGGGTATCAAGCCTATGTGACTAGATAGATTCATGTATTCATGTTACCACTATTATTAGTCCGTACCGTCACTACCGTCTTGGCATGGCACTACAGTGATCAGAAACAAGGAGTTTAGTATTATTTTAGCTATTTGTTAGTCCTCACTTATCAACTATAAACAAAGTTTGTAGACACATATTGATTTATCATGTTATTTGGCCTCTTCCCGAGGCCCGAAGCTAATCTGAAGCTAAAATAATAGGTTATAATTTTTTGTTTGTTTGATATTTTCAAACTCGTAAATACTACCTAAACTAATGTTGGCATTAGTCGAGGGCATTAAATGTTAGCTCAGCTTAGCAACATGCTTGTATATACCAACATATAAGCAACAGGACATAGCACGTCGCTGGCTACACCACATGGCGGTTGCACAGCATGAGCCATCCGCGATCTGCATGTACTACTTGTCAAGCCATCCGTAATCTGCATGTACTACTTGTCAGCCAAAAATACAAGCCATCTGCATGTACATACTACTTGTTAGCGAGCAATGTTTCAATGTTTAGTTTCTGAAGTAGCTCTGGTGAGGTGAGGTAGGTGGAAACCTCGTCCAGTCTGGAAACACAACACACAACATTAGGCAAAACCAGCTAGTCTGGAAACACAACACACAACATTAGGCAGAACTAGCAGTAGTAGAAGTGGAGGGAAGAGGAGGAATCAACAGGGTTGGTTAGGCAGAAGTAGCAGTAGCAGAAGAGGAGGAATCATCAGAGTTGGTTAGGTAGAGTCATCCCAACTTGGTCCTCTTGCAAGCAACTGAAATTTGCAAGTAGCTGAAATTTCCCTCACCCGGGGATATGGGCTTCAATTTCTAGTGCTCTATTTTGAGCTTCTGGCGACGTCATATTGAAATTGAAGTCTTCAATTTGGAGCAGAGTATAGCCAAAACCTTTTCCTTCATCATGTCGTCACCCAACCAATTGATTGCATAGGTAATCCATTCATTCATTGGACAAGAATTTAACATAAACATCTCAAAACAATGGTAGTACGCAGGTAATTGGTACCATAGTTTTGAGAATTTCATAATGCTTTCTTGTTCATCTCTGCAACAAAAGGAAAACCGATAATATTTTAGAGTTCATACTATAATCTTTTATAATAACTCCCCTTGCAAAATCTAACAAGGCATTCCTTGTGCAATAGCTTGGCTATTTTACCAAAAGACAAAGTCGGGGCTGAGGCTTGATGGGAACAAATGAAAAAATACAGGATCAGGTCAAAATCCCTCTCGAATTGGCCTAGGATTGCTAATAAATAATGCTTACTAAATGCATTGACTAGCTACTCATACTCAATATGAAGTACATCTACAAAGTGTTAGACTAACCTAATCACTGTTTTTTGGCCAAATTCTACTAGTGCTATATATAGAATCTAGTTAAAGCAATGAGTGTTTGGCTTCTTGGTTCTCTAAAATCTTCTTTACTTACCTGTAAGTCTTCATCAAGTCGAAACAACAGAGTGTTGTAGAAATGGAAGGGATTTATGTTGGATATGTATCTCCTATTGCTATCTTTGTGCCATCTCCACTGCTTCAGACTCAGGAGGAATTGGTTCATCTGCGTGTTGCATCAGATCTTAATTCCCACTCATTGATTGCATCTCGAACTGCTTCTGGCTGGCTACCTAACTTGAATAAGGGGGCTCCTTAATTAGATCGACTTCAACTGATCCATACTCAACCTTCTTACTTTGCGGGTTTTGCTCCTTCGTACTTTGCCCCGGTGGGCCTGGATCTAAGCGAAGTCATTCCTCTATCTAGCGATAGAGCGGCCTTACTAACCTTTCACACCACTGGAAAATTCGACCATTTCTCCAGCGGTGGAAAGGAAGTTGCTTATGAAATGTGGAGGAAAAGTGAAATTCCTGCGTGGAGTGGAAACGGTATAGCTTAATATTATCGCTACACATTCTAGAATCACTGGTTCGACCAGCTTCGAGTGATTTCTTCGACCAGCCTGCAAGTAACGAAAAGCTAGTAAAAGAAAGCAAGCAGCCAGCCAAGTTCCCACGCAGCCTAAAATCCATTGATGTCATCTTGCCTATGTGTGTGAAAGTCGTGAAAATCCAGTCCCCCCAACCAGCCAAATAAAGAAGCTTAGCCAGTCCCTAAGAAGGATTAAGAAAGGTAGAAGAGAATGTAAGAAAAAAGAGAGGAAGGTACTCGCTCGACCATCGGGAGAGGAAGGTAGGGAAGTAGAGAGGAAGGAAGAAAGGAGAAACCTTATTCTTCCTCTTATTCCTATCCTGTTCAGTAACTGAACTGGTAAAGCACGAACACCTCCAGGGCACGAGGTAGTTAAGGGCATATTTATACAAGCAGTTAAAGAAAGTTAGGCATTGAAGCCAGGCCTACCTTCCAGGCCTACAAAAACTGGTTAGTCCCGCTTAGGTGGGTTGTTATAGCCAGGAGATTACCCATCGTTAAGTTCAAAGGTCACTCTTATCATATATAAGGTAAGGGGATTCCACTGGGCCTCCATCTTATGTCTTACGTAGCTATTGCCTTGATCTTTCATATTACGTGTCCCAGGCTTACCCAGCGCGAGTTGGAGGAGAGACATCATTTCAGTGTGCCAGTGCCAAAACTATTACCCAAAGGTAGAGCACACAGACTTACACAAGAAACCCACCCTAACACTACTATTCTGGTGTGTCGAAGTGTCCAGCTAGAGAGTAACTTGTGAATCAATTCCTGTGACACCTGGGATGCATGCATGGATGATCAGCCTCACCACAGTCTAATTTTAATTTAATTTTACTTTATTTATTTTTTTTTTTTTTAATTATAAGTTTCGCATACATTGGATCTCTTCAAATGTATTCAAATGTAATTTAGGTATTTTACTTTATTTATTAATTTTTGTTTTTTAATTATAACTTTTGCATACATTGTATCTCTTCGAATGTAATTTAGGTGCAGAGCAATATTCTGATCTCAATCAATCAGGTGGTGGATAAATGCAACGATCAGTCAAGCATCTAAGCTAGGAGTGTCGAACGTTTTTTTGCTTGTGAATCATGGAGTCCGAAGAGAATAAGCCTCTGATTGCAGAGGATTTCAATAAAGCTATGGTTGATCTGGTATGAGGATCAGTTTTCTCAGTAAATTCATTTGTCGATTTCTGTTCATGATTCGATGTGCTTTAAATGCCATAAGGAGTACTTGTGGGGATAGAACTAGCCTCGTCTCTGCTTTCTGGTAAGCAACAACATCCCATATTTCTCTCACAGTTCTGATGAAAAAAGTGTGAAATCTATCCTTGAACAATATCTGGTTGTCTTGCTTGTAAGGGGGGTTGTTGCTGTTATTTGAGCTAAATTTTCCTTGTGCGGGAAATACCCCTAAGTTGGGTTAGGTTTTAGATCTGTGATACACTGAACATGGAATTTGGGATATTTTATAATAGGTGCAAGTAAGTAGTATGGTTTATACAAATGGAGTACAAATTGTCTATTAATTTGGTTTTATTTTTGGGGTTCTCTCCGAATCCAAAATTTTCGCTGGGTTTGCATTCGATTTTATGATGAGGAAGGTTAAAATTTGTAGCCAAGGGTTAACAAAAAGGAGGTTTTAGTCGGCTTTGTCTCACACGGGGGCACTAAATCTGAAGTGAGAAATTTTATTATTATTATTAATTAATGCATAATTTTGAACACTCAGAGCTCAAATGCACACTAATTGTTTTCCCACACCCTAGACTGGTTTGGGAGATGGGGTAGCAGTGGACTTGGCACCACATGAAATGTCCTCAATCCTAGTGACATAAGTAATTCACCAAACACTTGAGTTATAAGGTACCCTTCATGCCTCTAGTAAGAGTATTCATTGCCTCTCTTCATTGCTGAACCAATGTACTATAACTTAATTGTATCTAAAAATATGTGTGAGCTCAAAAATGTGACATAGCATTGATGATTTTCAAAATGCCTGTATGCAAACCACGATAGTGGTAGAGGAGGCCAAATATCTGATTTGCATTGGGTACAAATTTCATAGTGTGCATCCCCATCAACAAACCATGGACATTATTCACCGTTCAGCACATATCCAGCACAAAGTGAGTAATTTGTTGTGTGGAACAATTCTGTAAGGCATCTCATTGAAAGGATCTAGATAGCACCATTTGAAAGAGGGCATTTTTGGACAGATTGGCAGGTAGCTTGTATGTTTGATCTTTCAATCATGTTGCACCCCACAGATTGTGTTGGTGAGCTAACCTAATCAACTTCACTGTTGCTTAGATTCTTCAAAAGCTAACAAACTTGTCTTTCCCACATGGCCACTTCGTTCTTGTAGTATTCTTGACATTTTCTATATAGAGAAGCAGACATGCATTGCTAAATTGTATGTTTAAAGTGCCAAATATGAGTGCTTCTGTGAGAGGTTCTGTTGTTTGTTATTTCTTGTTTGCACCAACTTTTATGTTTTCCATTTTATTGTTTTACAGTTTTTCTGTTATGGAGGTTGTGCCACAACCTGGAGAGTTAGGACGCTGCATTGAAAGGGATCATTACTTATGGTTAAGAGTTGATTAATATTTTGTGTTAGGTGATAGAATGGAAAATATAGTGTGGCTATTGCCACTTCAGAGACCAGACTGAAATAGAACCGAATTTTCTGTACAAACTCTGCAACCAGAGACAAAGCAACATCTCTTGTACAAAAGGGAACTCCTTGATTGCTTTCTCTTCATAGTGCAACTAAGCACAGAACTCTGCACTCCAAATAAAAAATATCTCAAATTCTTCAATTTCAAATCCTGTACCATTATTCTATTTTCAATTTGGTCAATTTTCGAGGTAGCTAGTTCCAGAATTGATCCTATTTCACTTTATTCCTTAATATGCATATGGAATTGGTCCTTATCTAACATGGTCTAATTGATATGATTTGGTATTGAGCTCTTATCATACTTTCTGTTCATAGTGCAATTAAGCACAGGATTTTGCACTTGATACAATTTGGTACTGAGTTCTTATCATATTTTATGTTCATAATGCAATTAAGCACATGATTTTTCACTCACAATAAACAATAGTTCAAAGTTTTCAGATTCTTGTTGTGTTCTATCATTTTATTTTCACATGGCCAATTTTCAAGCTAGTTTGTCCCAGAATTGCCCAAGTTTCACTTTCTTTTTTAATCTACATTTGAATGTGGTCCTTATTTAACATGGTCTAATTGATATGATTTGTTGAGTTCTTATCGTACTTCAATCTAATGGTCAATTTGAATTTATGAATAGGTAATGTATTAACTGGCTTTGTTTGGTCATCAGGTTGACATTTTCTGTGTTGCTTGAAGAATCGTTTTTCTTTTCCTGAGTGTTTGAACTACCAAAACTGAAGCCCTGGGATTCTTGGATCTTGGGGGTTTAAAGCCCAGAGTGGATAGATGGATTAATGTATGAGCAATTTATTCATCTGAAACTGTTGCCCTTGTCCTTTTGGACTCTTTCTGACCAGACTTCTTCCCACTTTTATGACCCTCTACTCTCACTAAAGGAGGTGTTGTGGGGTGTTCTATTTCTTAGATTTTATAATGCCCTGTCCCTGAAGAGACAAATTGGTCCCATGATAGATGAGGGAGTTTTTTTGTAACTCATGACAAACGATCAACTTAACTAGGCAGTGATGTGCTATAGCATCCAATTTCCCCTTTTGAATTCTAACACACATTTATTACCGGGAATGCAATAGGAAATGGGGGATACTTATCCTTTGTTGTGGTTTTTGATGGCTCAGGTTTCGAATTTTATGTAGAATTCAAAAATAGTAAGCATATACAATGCTTAGCCTTGCCTCACAGGTTCAATATTTAATGAAATGATATGCTATCTCTCCCCATTCATATGGAAGAGACTCCCTTTTCACCCCATTTCTATTTTCTTCATACTTATCATAGGATTTGAAAAATTTGGTCTTGGCTCTGAGGTTGAGTACTCTATCATCCTTATCCCAAGGCTGCCCCTAGGAATTCCAGTAACTTCACTAAGCAATTCTTCATTTACAAAGATCCTGAATCCCTTGAAAGTCGTGTAGAATTCATGGTTTTTAGAGTCTTGCTCTTGGGGATGTTAAGAATTCTGGGCAAACTCCAGTGCTACTGCATCGTCGTATCCTTCCAACTTATCAAAGAAATCAAGCCAACCTACCTTCCTAAAAGCATCCACAACTTCAACATTAAGAGAAACTTATAGAGGGAACTAGCTGTCGTAGTGGATCAATTTTTCAACCTAACTGCTATCCAAGGGATTCCTAGATATTTCCAAATTTGCCCTGATAAAAATACCTTTTTTAAATGTAATCGCAATTGTTATAAAACCTTGGCATATAACAACGCAATTTTTTTTATAAAACCTTTGCATATAACAAAACAAAAAAATTTAATGATCAGTTACATCAATTTTTAGCTTAAGACGGGAGATAAATTTGAAATTCCACATCTGGTTATCAGAAATGTAGAAGGAAAATAATTATTCATGAACATTGTATGAATTGCAGCGTAGTTTTATTTTACAAAATCTATACTAATGCATATAAGGTTTATCGTGCTAGTTCAGGTTTTTAGACAAGGCAACTATCCTTGACAACATCACTAGATTGAAGGATCTCAACTGCAGAAGTCAATGGAAACTTTGCACAGACACGCAAGTAGAGGAAACAAAATCAGTGTTGAGACTTTTACCCATTATCGTGAGTATAATTATGACATACTTCTGCCTCGAACAGTTGCAAACATTCTCTATTGAGCAGGCAAGTACCATGGACAGGAAACTCAAGGGTTTCGAGATTCCAGCGACCTCCCTTTCTGCGATTTCACTCATTATCTTGAACTCACTGAAGGTATCATGGATATTTTTGGGGCACTGTAATTACTCTGTTGTTAGTGGGTGCTAAAAAGATGGGTATACCTCTCTGAGACCTAGGCATACAGATGTTCTTATAACTCGGTTCCTCATTTTCGTTAGTCTTATAAAAGCCCTCTGGTTTAATAAAGGAGTTGCTCATGTAAGATGGTTGGTTCTTGAAAAAAACAGGGAGTTCAATGTTCAAAGTACTAGGTTCATGGTCTCTTGCTATCAGCTTGGACCATGGTGAGAACTGTAGAGACTCTCTATCTTGAGAAACTGTCTCTTTCATAGCCTCTGGAATGGGTCTTGTAATAGGCACTATAACCCTTTCTACTTACTCTGTTGTTAGTGGTGCTTCCATTGGTTTAATTGGCACAACACAACAAGCATGAACCTACAAGTATAAAAGCTAGCTAGCTAGTATTGTTTTTGCTTGCTATGCTACTTGTGCCAGATACAACTTGAACCAACAACAACATAGGGCAGGGACTAGTTGTTGCGCAACCCCTCTTGTTGTAAGAGGGTGTTACATATACATGGTATGTAATTAATTTATATTGCTCAGACCCACCGAGTTTCTCCTTTGTTAATACTTTGGCTCTCATATGTCATTGAGATTGTAAGGTGGTGAGATATACTTTATATTTCATAACAATATTGTCTATGATATACTTGTGATTAAACATATTTCTAAAGGTGTAGCTTTAACTTATGTTAACATGTAACATCAAATTCTCTCTCCCGTTGAACAATCTAGATTACAATGATTTGACAAGTGGTGTCATTCTAACCCTTGATTTGTTAGGGTTTAGATCTGACGGTGTCACCATGTCCACACGGAATATGGGTAACTACCCAAATTTCTCCGGAGATCCACTTGTCATTCTTCCTCCTTTGTTTGGACAAAGAGATTTGCACCAAATTCAACTTGGGCCAAAGGTTTACTCATCGAGTTCCATCCAGGTATGCTCTTCTCCACGATTTAGGTTCTTATCTCCTGTTTTATGCTAGAAGTGTCCCTGGTTTTGATTTATTTGGCCTATTATGACAGAGTTAGATGCGAACAGGCTATGTTCTCTCGATTATGGTTTCTACATTTCCCTTCTTGGTGTTTAGGCATGGAGGGTATACCCTCAAGCGAACCTAATATTCTTTATTGGCCTCATTCACAAAATAAGATCCAGTGCTTGCCCTCAGTATTTTGCGTATGATTTTCCTTGCTCGAGGCTTCCAATTCCATGAGGAGTTTCATGTGGGTATAGAGGCAACTACTTTGGTCCCATTATACTGTAAGGTTCTTTTTGTTATGGTTTTACAAATAATTCATTGTAATTGTTTTCTTGTGCTTTGTCACAAGTCAAGGGATGTAGCTATATACTATACCTTCTGTCATTGCAAGCTTTTTGTTTACAAGGTGTTCAACCATCCAATCGGCCACTCCGGACAGCTTCCTTCTTTCCAAGTGTTATCCAAGTGCCATCCTCTAATTATTTGAGGGTTATAAAGGGTTTAAGGGTTTCGACTTCCACACAATTTTTTTGGGTTAATGGTTTTGAAATATGTTCTTGAGGGTTTATTGACATGTACTGGAACTTGTGATAATTTTATGGAGGAGTGTCTTACCGTATATATATACTTCACATGAAAACTGGGGTTGTACCCTCGCAAGTGAATCTTTATATTTGTATGCTTCTATGAACTTTACTTAGGTCAGAAGGGGTTGGCCTCTCACGGTTCTTCTTAGCAACAAGTTAATAAGATGTTGTCGATTAATATTTAAACTATGGATTTTTTGTTCGTTACTAGTTATGGAATGGTTGCTATTCACTGTTCGTTACATGTTTATTATTGTTCAGAAAATACTGACTTTGTGATTAGTTAGATCAATAATGTTTCCAGGCTACAGTTTCAGGAATTGTGTTATAGAGGAAAAGTACTTCCACGCAGGCAACATACCCTTTACTATTGGGGACCAGAACAGGTTTTGGGTTGCTGACCTGAGTCGGTTTGACCCAGAATCTAAACGGGTCCCCTTCACTTTTCTCTTCATTCTGTTATTTATTAAATGTTATTATTTGATTTTAATGTTTGATTCTAAATGTTTTAATGTTTTAATAAACTATACGTTTAAATGTTTTATTCCACACACTTCGATGTCTTCGCCGCACTGTCATTCTCGTTCGACACCTGAAAGTGGATCAATTTTTTTTTTTTTTCCCCAAAAAATATTTTCATTCCACGCTTCATGCTCCCCATCCCCGCGGTCGTCGATATGCAACTCAAACAAAGAATATTCCATTGAGGCTCAATCGCGGTTGTCGATAAATAAAAAAATTATATTACAAATTTAAATTCAACCCTGGTACATCTACCTGGCGTCGATATAGAGATACCTATCGATGACATATATTTTTCATATGATATCAAATATGCAATGTATTTCTTATATTTAGATGATATATCTTTATATGATATTTATGTATTATCTATTTTTTTAGACGTAGTCTTTAACGCGACTTTTTGAAAGCCTTTCCGGCGATTTTTTCCGGTGAAAATCCGGCAGTAATTTATTGAAATCGAAGTTTGATAACTAGTTTCTGCACAATGAAAGCGTCCCAGGGGTTTTTCAGGGTGCTGAATCCGAATATGCAGTTAAAAAACCATTTTAACTGCAACAAATCATGATTTCATCTCAATTTCTTCCGCCGGATTCCGTCACCGGAATCTCAAAAAGTCGCATTATAGACAACTCCTTTTTTTTATTTAAGACGGGGTTATTATTATTATTATTATTATTATTTGGTAGATTAGGATTGAGTAATGTTAAATAATTTTGCTATTATTTATGAATTATTTAATTAAGTTTGTTGGTTTTTAAATAAAGGGTTTGTAAGGAAAATATGCTTAACTCTATGTATATATCATTATCTTCACATATTTTAAAGTTAGGTTAACATATCTTCTCTTGGAGAGGTTAATCAAACTCTTCATTTCGTATTGAAGAGAGATTATAGACTTAGGGATGCCTTTGTTAGTACAATTTAGCTCATTTTTGTAAAAGAAAAACTATCTTAGGTATGTGACAAACATAGTATTATATGGGAGCTTTGCAAGAGTGAATCACATGTTAAAGAAAATAGGAGAATTCAAGGATAGAGATTGGAACACTTACTAGCTAGAGCTTAGAATTATGGAAGATGCAAGTAGAAGATCTTCTTATGGAGAAGGATTAGTGGATTCTTCTGTTAGGGAAACAACCATGCAACTATATGGTTATTTATCACTATGAAAATTTGGATAGGAAATAGAAGAACGTCATCCTTCTCTTCCTTTTAGATTTAATATTGTTGAATGTCTTAGCAAAATCCAACTCTATGGATGGGAGAAATTGGGGCTTTGGATTATCAAAACCCCTTTGACATTGTTGTAAGCCAATTAACTTTTGTAGATATTGTGATGGATGAAGAAAAGAAGTATGTTACTTTAATATATTCTTTTCGAAACTCATGGGATAGTATGGTTGTAGTGATTTAATTTACTACTAAATCTATATTAAAGTTTGATGATGTGGTTACATATTTGATATTAAAGGAAGTGAAGTGAAAATCCACGAGCAGTTTCAATAGGGATCCCTTGTTTGTGGTATGTTACCCCAAGATAGAAATAAAAAAAAAAGTCTAGGGATAAATCAAAGTTAGTGAATTTATAAAAGAATGTTGGAAATGTAATAAAGTGAAGCAATTGAATAAGGACTCAAAATATAAAAATTGGTAAAATTAAGGTCTTTGTTGATACCCCTTCCATAAAATAAAAACCTCCATAAAAGGAGGAGATGTGTACTTAGCATCTTTAAGTACACACTAAGAATATCATGGTGCATGGTAAATCAACATGGGTGTTTCCTCTCATATGAATTCTCACATGGAGTTGGAGTTGTCTTGTAAATATGAAGAAATATAATGGAGGTGATGTCATCTTAATAGATCACTTACAATAAAAATAGTGGACATGGAAATTTTATGCCAGCACATAAAGACAAAGGGTTAATACTCTCCCTAGAGTTCTATACATCCCAAGAATGGTAAAAAGAACATTAAGTAACAATGTAGGAGCACAAATAGTAATTGAAAATGATCGTTGCAAGATGGTTTGAGAATGAGTATAGAAGCTTAAGGAAACCATGATGAAGGAACATGTTGCAATGATGATGTTCTAATGTTAGAAAAGAAGTAGCAAAGCCAAGACAATGCTTTGGCATCCAAGATTGGTACATATGGAAGAGAAGTGCCTTTTTAGATTTGCACAACAGTGATATGGTTGAAGGAATATCTAGCTAGTTTTTTATAATGATTTTTGTGAACATCGTGTTTATAGTAAAAAACGTTTAGTTAAGTTTTCATATAATACTACAAGAGAAAAATAAATACTAAATCTAATACACGTGATGTGTTTCGACTAGTACGTGTTACATCATTAGGTAAATATCTATACCCTGGTTCATTTAAATAGATAATTTATTGAGGAATACATGGATAATCCTAAAAAAAAATGAGACCTATGGTAAAGTAAAAGATTTTAAAGTTCTATGAAAATGTGCACAAAGAAGAAAATAAAGATGTTTTTAGGACAAATAATGGTGGAGATTTATGTGTAAATAAATTTGAGTAGTTTTATAAGCAATGTAGTATAACGAGGAAAATTATAGAAAATTATACTCTATGCATACTTTAATATAATAGAATCACAAAAATAATGAACATGACATGGCTTGAAAAGGACTAGTAGTAAATGTTTATCTTAGGGATTTGGCATTTGCAATAGTTAATAGATGTTATTTTACAAATAGATCACTTTCATTAGTGTTGGATGATAAAACTCTACAATATAGATGCAATAGCAAGAACCCTTTCTTGCACATCTCATAGTTTTTGGTAATGATGTTTATGTTATGTTTCAAATGATGAAAGAATTAAGTGGAAAATAATGCAGGAATATGTATCTCTATTGGTTTTAATTATGGTCTAAAATACAAGATTTAAAACCCCTAAAAAAGGAAAATTGTTTATAATCGAGATGTCATTTGTTAAAGAAAGTGAAGTTGCTCTCATGTAGGAAGACTCACCAAAGTGAGGAAGCGTTAGAGAGAACGTAATTTTAGCTGGAGGATGGGGAATTTGACTTGATAAAAGAATGTGAATTAGAGGAGGAAGAACCTAAAACCCCAATGTTGAGGAGACTTGTTCAGGAAAGAAGACAAATCGAAAGGGATGTCGCCTTGATTTTCATTCTTCTGTTGTTTTATGATTCTAACATTGTTAAGGATGCAATTAATTTAGAAGAAAATAAATTTTGGATGATTCGTAAACTATCGTGGATATTCAACTGGAACAACTTGTTACAACATATCTTGTAGTATGCTATTTTTTTATTATGCGAGCTTAATGTATGCAATGATCTGCATAAGCCCTGATATTTCACATGCAGTGGGAGTTATAAGAAGGTATATGAAAAATCCAGGAAAAGAGCATTGGATGGCAGTAAAGTGGATTCTCGGGTATTTGGGAGGTACCGCAAATAAAAAATTATGCTTTGGTGGTTCAAACATTTCTCTACATGGATATGTTGATGCATATATGGCGGGTGATAGAGATAACTGGAGGAGCACCACAGTGTAATTTTTTTATTGTAGGTGGAACAACTAGCAATTGGGTTTCAAATTGCAAAACATTGTTTCACTTTCAACAACAAAAGTAGAGTATGTTGATGCTACAGAGGCTAGTAAAGAAATGATTTGGTTACAAATTTTTATGGATGAATTGGGCAAGAAGCAGGAGACGGGCAGGTTATATAATGACAGCTAAAGTGTCATTCATCTTGCAAAGAACTCAACTTTTCATTCCAATACTAAATATATACAACTCAAGTACCATTTCATACGATCGGTACTGGAAGATGGAAAATTGAAGTTGGAAAAGATACATACTAGACAAAATCCTGTAGATATGTTAACAAAAGTTGTAACTAGTGAGAAACTCATATTCTGCTTAGTTTCAATTAGTCTTCAAGTATGATGGTGAATATGAGAAACACCCAGGTCCAAGTAGAGCCATTTTCCAACAAGAGAAGCAACGATGGAGTGTTTATATCAGTCTCCAAGTGGGAGATTGTTAGGTGTGGAGCCTGATTATCTTCCTAATTCAGATGTCTTGTTTCAGCTGCGTTTGGATCCCAATCCCCAAAAGGGGGGTGTGAGGGGGTTCCCCAAAAGGGGGGTGTGAGGGGGTTCCCCCCCCCAACTATTATTTCCTAAGGGGGTGGTTTCATGTTTGGAGCCCCCTCCCCCCCCGGCAAGGGTCCCTGAAGCTAAAAATAGACGAAATTTTGCCTTGTTAAATATTGTAATTTCATAGTAAATCTGGGTCATTTATTAGGCAGATGATCTAACTGTAGAAGTTATGTTTAATTAAGGGTTTTTTCCCCTAAAAGGCAAACCCTTGGTTTATATGAGGGAATTGTATTGTGGATGGGTATTATTATTCTGAGCGAGAGAGAGAGAGGAGGTTGTGTGAGAGCGAAGAGGAAATTATATCAGATCTACTATAGCTTGTATCTCTTCATTTTGTCGGATAATATAAAAGGAAGGACCAGTTCTTTTTCCGTGGACGTAGCCCAAAGTGGATGAACCACACATATCCATGTCTCTCTTGTTTTATGCGTTTCTGTATTTGTGTGTCTACAATATTTTGTGTATTTCATTGCTCCGTTAATTAATTTCTAACAGATTATGACAGTAAATACATAATTTTGATAGCAAAGAACACTTCTTATCAAACTAAATATTAGCATATTAATGAGAAATATCAATTTTTTAAAGATATGGATAAGGACGATACGACATTTTTGGAGAAAATCAATACCTTAGAGTGTTTCAAACACAATGACAAAGTCTATTATTGTTGAAAAAATCTTTTCTTATAGACAATTAATAGGCATCATTTCCCTTAGCAATGGATTTTATGAATACGTCTCTTATGTTGCAAAATATTGAACAATAAAAGATTCTTGGATATGTATTGTATTAGTTTTTTTGGGTCCATTTTTAATATGTTTTTGTACCTTATTAACTAATAATTTCTGGCCATCTCAACTAACACGATTATAATTGTAATATAATTTATTTTCAAGATTAACGTTGATTAATACTACCTTATACTTTAATATTGTATTATGCATTATTTCGTTATCACAATGATATGAGAGAAATGGTTAAAATTGTTTGGGATTTTTTTAGCTTTTTTTTTTTAATGGTGACTTTTAAGATAAATCTTTTATATATTTTTTGTGATATTATTTTACATTTTTTATATTTCAAATAGGTTTAAAGAATATAAATATCAATACGTTTTTTCTTAAATTATTATCATTATAACTTAATAATATAATTATTAAAATGGTTAGTTAAATGGTAAAAAACCTCAATTTGATTTAAAAAAATTAATCAATTTTCTTTTCTAATTTATTCACTTTTTATTTTTAATTATAATTATCTAAACTGTTTTAAAATAATGAAAACACCTTATCAAACAAGGTCACATAGCTAGTGTTTCTGTGCCACTTAGTTTAATTATTGAATTTTGAAATGCATGAGCTAACTATTGTATTTGAACATGGGCTACTTTGTAGATATTATTGCTTATTTTAAGTATCCTTAAATTAGAGTAAGAAACAAATAAGACATACATGAATGAATGAATAAAGTGTTTTTAGTAGCCATAAAATACTACTAATGACCTGAGACTCCGTACTTAAACGTTGAAACCAAAATTCTAGAACGATACTTCCAACCAAAAAATGTTTCTACCAAAAGTAGTAAAAAAAAAATATTGTTATCTTGCACTGGAAATGTGCTAACTAAAACTGCTAACATATAAATATATATAACCTCTCATCAAATTCTATTTTTACCCAATATTACACTTGTTCGAATACATATGAATATGCCCAAGATAAACATCACAAATATATGTGCGAATATACTAAATATGAACAAAAAGTATATGTTCTATAGAAGTGAAACGAACACTCAATTAGAGAATTTTATCAAACACAATAAACAAACTAATAAATTAAGAAAATATTGATGCTGTAATGCTTTATGTAATAAAGACACAATTACCTTATTAGTTTTAGGTGATATAATTTTTAACAAAATTATGATATATATTTTTTTAATAATGTTTTTTTGAATGCATGATAATTTAAAGATATTTTAATTAATTTTTATTTGATTTTAGACAAAATTCACTAGTGACAGTTTGACCATGACTTAATAACTAGATTCCAATGTATTGTAAAAAATATAAAAAAATTACATTTGCATTAATTACCTTATGAAATTTCAAAATGAATAAAGTATTTGGCAAAACTGATATTAAAAATGCCATTTCAACAATATAAAATTATAATTTAACTAACCATTATATCAAAGACTTTCAAAATAAATATGATTAAAATATTTCTCAGTGAAAAATTGGTATTTCAAGGTGTATTTCAAGAACCAATAGATTAAAAGTTATGTAATCTAAGTACCATAAAATAATAATTTAGCTAACTATTACATTTTTTAATAATTTCTATATTTCTCATAATGAAATGATAATTTATGTTTTATATGATGTAATTTGTTGTTTTATATGATGTAATATGTTACTTGATAGTATATATGACAATTTTATAATTGTATCATTCTAGAAATTGAAATTTAATATAAATTTTAAAATGCAAAACAATTAAATAAAGATTCAAACATACCAAATAATTAAGTACAACAAAAACTAAAAATATAGGGCATATTAAAATTTTCAGTTAAAAAAAAATAATTTCCAAAATATTTAACATGAATTTGAGGAGACACTTAAGCCCATTGCACCTTCTTACTTTTACTTTTAGTTGAAAACTTTTGCTCGACAATAGACAAAATTCACCAGATCCAAAATTAATGTCAACATCAATGTTTTTTGAATATGTTATTACCCTGATGCGGCAGGGATAATAAGTAAAAAAAAATATATTATCTAATTTAAGATATGTTTAATTTATCTATAATTTTGTGCTTTAAGTAAGAAAATATATAATAATTCTAATTTATTTGAAAATATAACAACTATACCTAAAAAATAATATTAATGTGAACTAATTATATATCATTTCAAACTACCGGCAAAGTATGACTCTAGGAAAATCCAATGCAAGAATTTAAATTGACCAATGAAAACAGAAAATGAACATTTACTTTCATTCGGTATTTTAATTAATTCATTCGGCGAAAGGGACAATCATGTTTTTTCTGTTAATAATATCTTTGAGATGGAGACACAAAGATCGGGTAAATAGAAACGTTTGGAAAATAAATTAAAGAACATCGAATTCCGGCAATTGACGTGATTTATCGTTCGTCTGCTCTCGTCCCTCTTCCGCTTTGTGTGGATTGAGCCAGTCAATGTTGTTGGTCGATCCCATAGATTTGGAGTTGATGATGGTCTGAAAGGCGGACGGAAGAAGCAAAACCCAACTCAACTTTAGTGAGCAAAACAACAATGTGGGGTTGTAGGTTCGAATCGAAAACAACATTTACATTAATCCGTCCATTATATTCTCTTGTTGGGGCACTCGAAGGAAAGAAAATATGGTTTTCTGGGAGGGATATGTGAGCGATGAAACAATGGGGGCATTGGTGCCGATTGTTGTGTACTGGATATATGCAGGAGCTTATCAGATGTTACGCTGTTAGATCGTTATCGCATGCATTCTCTCAAGGAGGAGGGGCTTCAAAATTTGGTGTCTCTTCTCACCGTAATTAAATTTAACTAAGTTGGCTACTTAAATTTAACTAAGTTGGCTACTGTACACTGCTTTTAATATGTCAAAGTACATATTATCATTACAGAGTAAAACTTTAATTAATTAGAACTTAGAAAAAAAAGATTTAAAGTAAATTAAAAAAAAAATTCAAAGATAAACATTAGATAACATTATTTAATTTTTGATAAATTTAAAATTGATGTCAACATCAATATTTTTTTGAATAGGTTATTATCCTGCGATGGCAGAGAATAATATTAAAATAAAAAGAAAGAGAGTATGCCGAAACAAAAAGATAAAAATTTATGACCATAAGATTTGGTGTACAAGAAAAGTTAAGTTGTAACATTCAATAAAACACCTATAGATATAAATATATTTTTACGTTCCCGATGAGGATTCACTTTACCCTAATTTAAAAAGGCCCATAAATGTAATATGTAATGACTAGTGTCTCTGTTTTCTAGATGCTTTTTAGAGGCTTGTTATCAGAACTAAAAGCATGGAGTACATGTCATTCTTACTTTCATTATTCAACTTTCTAAATGCAATGGCCCAACTTGCATACTCTATGGTCACACGAGATATCTTCATAGGGGTAATATTTTTTTTTGTTGTTTTTGTTCAGTACTGATCTGTGTATAAAATTATCTTCTCTTATTTTGGCTTCTTTATGACATTGTAGGTACCCAATGGTACTATGTCTGTTATGGGAATGATCCAACTCATCATGTACTTCATCTATAGAAATTCAAGGGTGGTTTCACCTGCATTTGCTGAAATTTCTGAAACCAAACAGGACAACCATGCAACACTGGTTGTTGTGGTAGATGAGAAAAAGGTGGTGGTCGAGAAATTAAATGTGAGCACAGTGGAGATTGTTATGGAAGGCCAACTGTGAATTTAGTCTCATCATTTCTATATGTCACCACGGATCCAATTCTATTTGTTCGAACATTTGTAACCACAAAATATTGAATGACAACTGCTTAACAATAAATCGCATCGACGGAGTTTCGGTCGAAGGAAGAGCATGCAAGACATTTGCACATGTCGCCTCTTGCAACTGTGACCCTATTAATCGTTTAATAATTGAGCATATTGCAGTGAA
Source organism: Pinus tabuliformis (assembly GCA_031772625.1). Classification (NCBI taxonomy): domain Eukaryota; kingdom Viridiplantae; phylum Streptophyta; class Pinopsida; order Pinales; family Pinaceae; genus Pinus; species Pinus tabuliformis. The sequence goes on from CM062813.1 coordinate 721,975,455, forward strand.
ATCTATTTCATAAATGAGTGTAAATCCGTTTAGTTTTTTTCGGTGGTTGAATTGGAACTTTACCATACATATACCCAAACATAAATAAATAAAGACGTAAACATAGGCATGGCTGGCGGCGCTTAAATTTGATGGAAATGGTAGTTATACGATAGTCCATCCAAAGCCTTTTAATTAATAAAGTGTAACTTTGCATGTAATGTCTAGCCGATGGAGGGATATTAAAAACTTAACAAAAAAAGAAATTGGATATTAAAAACTTAAAATAAAAAAAAGAATTACGTAATTTATTTGTGGTGTCTCTTCTCACAGTAATTAAAGTTAACTAAGTTGGCTGTTGTACAATGCTATTAATATGTCAAAGTACATATTATAATTACAGAATAAGGCTCTAACCAATCAAAATGTAGAAAAATTAAATTTAAAAAATATATATATAAAAGTAAATTATGTTTTTTTTCAAAAATAAACATTAGATAACATCATTTAATTTTTGCTAAATTTAAAATTAATGTCAACATCAATATTTTTTGAATACATTATTACCCTACTATAACAAAGAATAATAATATAAATGGAAAATAAAAAGTAAAAAAAAAACATGACAATACTCATCAATGGGCATGGAATACACCAACTACATACAGGTTAGGCCGATGGACGCGAGTATATTACACAGTGCCCAATTCAACCGAGTGGAAGTTACACATACAGATTCATCATTGTTGATCAGGAAGGCACTGTGGTGGCACGCTCATGTCTCATGGCTCTGAGCTACGGTCCATGGAGCAATCGTGATCTATCCGAAGAAGGGCAGTTCATATCCTTTTCCTAAACCCAAAGATGAAGCTACAATCGTTTTAGGTGAGTGAAATAGGTTTATATAGTTCACAAAATCATTTTTGATGCCCATAATTTTTTTTTATGGGCGTAGTATAAAGTATAGATCAGTCAAGTTGTGGTGACCAGTCCTCATTAGTTTTGAGAAATTAATAATCAATAGTATTGGTGATATGAGTGGATAGTTTTTCTTCGATATATACATGGGCTAGGCTAGCCTAAGCTAGATCTAGTCCTTAAAAAACGTAAAAGGGAAAAAAAACTTTACATGTGTTTTAATAACAGGAGAATGGTGGAACAACAACCCCATGGATGTTGTGTATAAGGCAGGTCTGATATGAGCCGCAACTAATATATCAGATGCATTTACCATTAATGGATAGCCAGGAGACCTATATCCCTGCTCCAGTTCAGATAAGGATTAATTTTGTAGGAAATTTTTGTGACCAGAACGTTCAAGCCAATATACAAGTAGCTCAATCAAATTTAAGTTTATTGCATGAATGAAAAAATTCAGTAACATCCTAAACAAGTTTAGGATTCAACAAAAGAGTGTACAAAGGTGTATATGTTTTTGGTATCTCCTTTTTTAATATGAAAACATACGAGGAATTGGGAATCCGCAAACAAATCAAATCCAGTGTGTTAGGAAGCCTGTTGAATGCACTCCTCTCCAAGCATAAATCATGCTTAAACCTTGCTTGACAGGTGTTTGTTGAATGATGAATCTATGCTCCTCTCTAGCTTAAATCATCGTCAAACCTTGCTTTGGGCAGCCTTCAGGCACAACCCAGTAAAATTACAGACCTAATACATGGCCCATATTGACATCTAGCCGCTCTCAATTGAAACTACCAAATGTAATGGTATCAAAGGGTAATTGTGACATAATAATTAATAAGAACTCCATCATATGCACAATTAGAAAAAATAACTCAAAAAGAAACTGTTGTTTTTGAATTGTGAACAACTCAGAAACTGCCAAATGTAATGGTATCAAAAGGTAATTCTGACATAATAATTAATAAAAACTTGCATCATATGCACAATTAGAAAAAACAACTCAAAAGGAAACTGTTGTTTTTGAAATGAGAGTTTCTCACATAGGATTTAAGTTTTAACATGAAAAAAAATTTACAAATTCATCATTCCGAAAATTCTAATTTCAGAAAAAAAATGAAATTTAAAAAAAGTTTGACAATTTGACAGCCCTTCTTAAAAAAATTTAAGATATTATTCCAATTTTTTTTAAATGACAAAAATCAATTTTTATATTTTTTTGACTAGTAAAATTTTCTCCATACTTTTCTGACGTGCCAAAGGCCCTTTGAAAAGCTCTGACGTATTCCATTTTGATCCCTTCATCATTATAATATCTATTCACCGTAAATAACCATTTTGATCCCTTCATCATTATAATATCTATTCACCGTAAATAACCATTGTTCCTTCTTAGAGGCAGATATATGAAGAAAGCATGAGAAAGCATAAATCTTTTCCATGTAGTCATAAAGCCGGACAACAAAAACACAATTATTTTCATCGAATAAATTAAGATTTCTTACGACGATTGAACCAATATCTGGTTAGGCGCATGGATTTTAAATTAGTGATATATTTATCTTGGGAAAGTTTATGTAATGAAAGTTGTCACGATATGATGAGGCATAACACTAGTTTTCAGAATATTAAAATCCTCATTAAAATTGATAAATGAACATCCTAACAACTATGGCTAATGTGCTCCACATGTGATGTTTTTATTTTTTTTAAATAATGCATAAATTTGGTATAAAGTTCACGGCAAGATAAGAATTAAATATGTTTTCTTTATTGGATATCATAACCCACCCCACAAGGAATAAAGAACAATGGGAGCTACTCAACCTGTTTTTATATGCTCTATGTTTTTATGTTTTATTTATTTGTTTTCAGTGGCTTATCACTAAGGTACGGGATTCCATTTTTCATTATTAGATTTTTCTTCCAACATGGTGGACATCGTCACACTTTGCATCGACTTTATAAATGCCAACTTGAACCACTTAATTTGGTCATTGATGTAAAAATTAATAGGCAAACTTTTAAAGTTGAAAAACCACTAGCCCCATCCTTCAAAGTTGCACTCACAAGGATATGCATATCCGAGATAATAATGGATGTTAATATAATAATAAATATATTCATATTGATTTGAGTTAACTAGGAAATTTGTTTTTCCATCATATTTATCTTATTTTAAAAATAAATCTTTAGTGTGGAAAAGAATAAAAATATATTTTATATTATTTTATTTAAAAAAATCATATTTTATTTTATTAATATAATAATTTTACTTTAAAAAAAAATCATATTGATCTTGTAGTGGTATATTAAAGTCGAAAGCAAAAATATAGAATTAATATCCTATCATAATATGGGCTAACAAAATTATACATCAATAAAAAATATAATGTTTACTATAGTGTTGTTAGACAATAACCATGTTGAGAACATCAAAGCTTTATTCAAATTCTTCAAAGTTACAAAGTACAACAAAATTCTCTAAAGCTTTCCAAAGCCATCAAGGAAAAACTACAAGTGTCAAGCTACAAAAGCTAAGACTACAGAGCTAACAAATTAAGGAGAAAGATCTTCTATTTATACAAAAATATGAGGAGTCATCTTATTAATGAGAGTCCATGAATCTCTCCTTCTACCTCTAGAGTCCTAATCAAAACAAGAAATGATAAGACACATGTCTTCTTAGAATTTCAATGCAAATAGGAGATGTGACACATATCCTCATGATCCCGTCCTCTCCACTCAAATTCGAATTTGGCCTTAGAGTGCCACATAAAGGTCTTTTAAAAGCCTTCTTTTGACTGACACATGTCAACAATCTCAACCCATTTGTTAGGTATAAGTATATGCACATTATTTTCTAATTTTTAACCACAAATCCACTTAAAAAGGCTAAGAATTAATAAATTTTGGAAAAACATAAATGTGACTCAATGATAATGAAGTGGGATGAATGTAGTGACATGGTATTGAAATAGAGGTGAAATGGAGGTGATATAATGGACATAATAGTGAAAGTGTAATGGAAGTGAATGACAATTTCAAGACCCAACACATCCCATATACTAATTGGTAGGGATATGTGCCAATGGATTTCTTAGTAGTTAGTCTATTTGCCCATAAGGCATTGACCAACTTTTTGTTCCATGTCTTTTTGTTGTCTTCTAGTAATTTCTTAATGATATTGACCAGGCTTTTGTTAGATGATTCTGCAAGTCCATTACCTTGAGGGTAACAGGCAGTGGAGTGGCCAAGGGTGATGTGGTACTTGTTACAGAAATCTACCATTTTCTTTGTTTTAAAGGCAGCTGCATTATCAGTAATGAGCATTTGGGGGCATCCAAATCTTGATAGGATATTATTTTCTAAGAAAGAGATAATGACAGTGTTTGTGGCTTGTCTAGAAGGAATGGATTCTATCCATTTTTTGAAATAATCAGTGGCTGTCAAAATCCACTTATGCTGGGCTGAGGAGGTTGGGTGTATTTCTCCAATAAAATCTAACCCCCATTGTTGAAATGGAATTTTCGTGGAGATTGGTTTAAGAGGCAAGGGTAAAAGTTTTCTCTTTCCCTCAAATATCTGGCACTTATGACAGGAGGTCACATGTTTTTTAACATCTGCAAACAGAGTGGGCCAGTAGAAACCAGCCCTCGAAATTTTGTCAATAGTAGTCTTCCAATACAAGTGTCCTCCACAATCCCCTGCATGAAATTCTTGCATAATTTTATTAGCTTCATCTTTCAGTAAACAGTTCAAAAGAATACCACTAATGTCTTTCCAAAACAAAGCATTATCTATGATACAATATCTTAATGACTTCATTTTCAAAAATCTAGCTTTAGTTCTTGTTAAACCAGGAGGAGTTTGTAAGTTTAGTAATACAAATATGATATATGCATACCAGGGTGAATCTGTAAAAGGTTCACTGATCTGTGGAGTTGCCATCTCTTCCTGATCATCAAGGGCACCAATGAAATTAATATCTAGGGCCTGACAGTTCAATTCAGCCATGAGTTTGGCTAAACCTTGGCCTTTGATAAGTTTAGTAGGCTTTATTTCTATGTCATATTCCAATATAGTGGCAATCCATTTGCCTCTTTTCCCTTTAGGCCCATTTTGTGTCAAAATGTCCTTAACTACTGAATTTGGAACATAAGCAATAATGTGATAATAAAAATTGTACACTCTGAAGTCTTTAATAACCTTTACTAAATCTAATGCTTGTTTTTCCATAATGTTGTATTTGAGTGTGGCATCTCTTAAGGATTTACTAAAAAAAGCAATTGGTCGTTCATATCCTTGGTCATTGTTTTGCAGCAAGATTGCTGCAATGGTGTGTTCTAAAGCAAAAGAAAAAATTATAAAATATTTTTGAAAATCAGGACTTATAAGGACTGGAGTCTTAGTTAGAGCTTCCTTGATGGCTTTAAAGCACTCTTTGGCCCCCACTATCCATTTAAGTACTGAATCTTTTCTTAACATTTTATTTAGTTCTCTAATCAATTCTGCTAAATTTGGAATGAATCTCCTAAGAAAGTTAATTTTGCCTAAAAATGACTACAATTCTCTGATGTTTCTAGGATGGGTGATGGTTAAAATGGCCTCTATTCTAGCAAGATCTATTCTAATTCCATCTTAGATATGATATGTCCCAACAGCCTTCCTTCTTCTAGACCAAAGAGTGTCTTTTTGGGATTTAAAGAAGTCCCAATTTTCCTGCATTTAGTGAAAACTCTTCTTAGGTGATCGAGGTGTTCATCGTCAGATTTAAAAAAGATTGTAATTTCATCTTAGTATACCACTAAAAAATCATGGATCTCTTTGGAAAAATCTATATCCATAGCTCTTTGAAATGTTGCTCCTACGTTCATTAATCCAAAAGGCATCTTCAAATACATGAAGGTACCCCAAGGAGCTGTAAATGCAGTTTTGGCTTGGTCTTCTGGTTGAACTAAGATCTGGTTATATCTAGAAAATCCATCAAATAAAGAGATTCTAGATGAGCCTACTACCCTCTGAAGGATATGGTCCATTTTTGGTAGAGGATAGTTGTCTTTTAATGAGACTTTGTTTAAATTTTTGAAAGCAACACAAAGTCTGATTTCTCCAGTTTTCTTCCTAGTAGTGACTAAGTTTGAAATCTAATCTGAGTATCTAATGGGAGCTATAATTTGGGCACCATACATTATTTTAACTTCTTTCTCAATAGATGGCATAAGAACTGGATTAATTCTCCTAAGTTTCTGTTTGAAAGATTTATGATCCTCTTTGAGAGGTATTTTGTGTTGAATTATGCTGGTGTCATAAGACTTCAAGTCTTCATAACTCCAGGCAAAAACATCCTGGAACTCTTTAAACAGATTTATGTATTTCACCATTTCCTCTGGAGGTAAGGCTTTTGATATTTTAAGGAGTTTTTGTTTTTCCTCAGTTCCTATGTTACATTCTTCTATATCTGCTCTCAAAGGCTCAAGTTTCGGTTTCCTAGCTACATCGTTTGAGTCAAACAAATATTCTAAGGGGACTTTAAGATTAATAATTTCAGGATCATCATTCATTATTTCCTCTATTTCTACATTTTCTAAGTTATCTACTTCTAATCTAATGAAATTAGTGGGTTTACCTATATCTAAAATATTTATATCTATGTCACTATCTATGTCATTATCTACTGTATAATCTGTATCTATTTTACAATTCTGAAACTCACCTTCAACATTCATGAAATCATAAATCAGAGAATCTTGGGACAAAATCTACTAATACTTAAAATTGTCTGGTATGATAGGCCTATGTGTCACTTCTGCAGTGTATTGATGATTGGGTTGAAAGGGAAATTTGCAGGTACTAGCAAAATTTGTCATTACTGTGGGCCTGCATATTTTGTTTTCTAGGAATGGCCACAAAGTTTGTTTCCAGGAGGTCTTTAATCAAATCTAGGATAGTCTCCCTATATTGACTAAGTCTGGGATTGTTTATAGAGTATTCACCATTAATTTGTTTAATAATCAATTCTGAGTCTCGAAGTATGGAAACTCTCTTAGCTCCATGTTTTCTAACCATTTGTAACCCTAAGATTAGGGCTTCATATTCTACCATGTTATTCGTACACTTGAAGTTCAATCTGAATGCATGTCCCTCAAAATGATTATTCTCCATATTGTGGATCCACACTCCTGCACCAACCCCTAACCTATTCACAGATCCATCAAAATCTAGATGCCATAGGGACTCATGAAAAATGCTTTCACTGTCAACAATTTTGTATTTCAGTTCTTTAGTTGTGATTTGATTATTGTCATGGTCTGAATTGTACAAGATGAAAGAGTCCATATCAGAATGCATGGAGTATATAGGAGAGTTTTGTGGTTTTTCAACACTGCTCACCATGTATTTCATCAAGGTCTCTCTATATAGTTTCCTTTGTTGGCCAAAAATAGATATGGTGGCATAAGACATATCTAACTGTAAGGATCCTTGCAATTTTTCTCCCCATGAGTGAGATAGCAACATTCCATATTTGGGTGGGATGTCTGCAACTACTATGTCCATCAGTACTCTTTGTTGGGCACTGGACTAGAGTTACACATAAATCCTTGATCAAACCAAGGCATTTAACTTGGATAGAGTCAAAGGAAAATAAGTCCTTATATGGTCTGGTAATGTCTAGGTTTAGTATCTCCATGATTTCTTTTGGCACCAAATTATGGGATGCCCATGAGTATAACATAGCATTATGTAATATTTTTTCATGAATGTTCAGGCTAACATAGAAAGGAGGGACTCCCCCTTGTTGATGAATACCATTGCCCTCAGGTCCAAACAATAATTCAGGTTGGTCATCATTCAAATTAACAACATCTTCTCCCTCTCCTATATTTAAAGTTTCAGTTATCTGTGATCTATAGGATTCATTCTTTACTAGTTCGGTCAAAGGAACTGATATATTTAATTTTGCTATTTCAGTTTTGATGTTGAAAGGGAGCTGAGCTTTGTTTGTTTGGATGATATCTTCCTTAAAAAATGTAGTTTGTGTGTTTTTATCTTGTTTTTCAATACTAAGCATTTCAGTTTGTGTTTCAGTTGTTTTGCCTTGATTTCTCTTATTTGGATTGATTTCAATAACTGTTTCAGTTTGAGTTTCAGTAGAGGTTATATCTACAATTTTTGGGGTAGAAGTCTTCGGTGTTCCCCTAGGGAGGATTTGTAAAATTTTAGTGACAGGAGCTTCTGTTATCTTTTTAGTTTGGGTCTGGATTGATATTTTAGTGGGAGCTTCATTATTCTTTTTACTTCTTAATCTATACTGTTTGTGAACCTCATATATAGCTAACTCATAACCCTATTTAAAGTCAAAGGACTCACTAGACTATAATTGCAATTGTTGCAGCATGTACAACTCCTGTTCTTCTTGATTAAATAAAACAATATTTTCATTGTTTATTCCTAACAAGTTTATCTGGGTATTGTCCTCTTCTTCATGGCTTTGTGAACCCTTCAGCATAGTTCTCCTAGAAGGGAGGCCTAATCTGTTGATCTAGTATAACATTCTTTCCAGTGTTAGGATTCTTCCTAAAGTTGGGGTTTCTTATTGGGGGTGGTTGTTGATTCTCCCATTGAGTTTTTCTTTCCATGTTTTCTAATCTATCCATTATTCTTTCTACACTCTTTGCTAAATTATCTATTTTTCCATTAGAAGTGGAAGTTTCCTCTTTAATTACAACTCTCTTTTCATTTCTCATTCTGGCTTTCTTGGCTAATAGGTTGGCCTCTACACTAACAACATTGCTTTGCATTTGTTCCAATGTTTGAGGGTTTCTTTCCCTTAACTAGTATGACATGTCAGTGTCAAAACCATCAGGGAATTTGATTAATGCTAGGTCAGGTGGAGGCTTAAGATTAGCAGGGATTGCATTGTAGATGTTATTGAACCTAATACAATAATCCTGAACTGACTCATTAGGAGCTCTTCTAATGTTATCATATTCAGAAAGTATTTGTAGGGGGTTTTTCTTTCTCTCCCATCTATCAAGGAATAATCTATGAAAAGTAGCTAAGTCTGCAATATGGGTAGCAGGTAAAGCTTTGAACCATTTCTTAACATCCCCAGTTAATGTTTGGGCAAACAACCTCATTTGGACATCTGATTCATCTACCTCATGCAACTCAAAAAAGTCAGTCATTTTGTTCACATGTTGTTGGGCAGTGTACTAACCAGTAGCATCAAACAAAAAGATTTTTCTTTGATAACCTTGGGGCATGGCATGGAGTTGAGCAGGTAAAACCAGAGGTGCATATCGGTCTGCCATGGCTTGGATTCTGGCTTGACTAGGAGGTAAAGTACTAGTAGTTGAGGAAGGGCTTGAACTGGATGGAGATGAACTAGATGATGGTGTGGATGGTTGATGAATAACAGGTTTAGGGGAATGGACTATGGTGGATACTATAAGTGAGGTTGTGGTAAATTAAGGTGTATTTACAGTGAGTGAATATTGTGCAGAAATTTCAAAGGCAGCAGCAGTAAGGGCAGCTAGTTCAACAGATTGTTGAATGTAAGCATCATCTATATGGCTTATCAATGTGAAGGTCAAAGCTTCTAACTTTTCAAAGGTCTCCAAGACAAATTTATCTAAATCTGGATGGACAATCACCCTTTTTGATTCAACGAGTTGAACAAACTCAGGGTCTAACATTGTTTCATGGATTGCATTCTTAGATTTAATTCTAAATAATGAGAGGTCAAATGACAAATCAAAAGGTATTTCCTCTAAAGTTGACAACTCCTCACAGAGTGAATTTGATTTGACTAAGTGGCTACTACTTGCATGAGTTTCCACGTTTTTTGGTTTTCTTAAAATTTTGTCTGGGTCATCAACTATAGTAGTTGGGTTTGGATCTGGATTTTCCCTGGTATAGTGAGTCTTCTTAGGAGCCACAATTCTAACTTTTTTAATTGTTTTTTATGAAACTTTTCAAAAACAACTTGTGAAAAAGACCTTAAGGACTCAAGATGAAATTTAAGGTTTCCTTCAAGTTTTGTCACACTAAGGATCGAAGTCCCCAGTATGGTCGCCAATGATGTTATCACTCCAAAATTTCTTCATAGTTGTCAGAAAAAGAAATAATAGAGGTAACCACAAACCACTTTTGGAGATCAGGGCCTAGCCATCTCAGTGAGGGCTCTCTCTTTATGATTTAAATTTGTTTTAGTTAATTAATTTTAGGTTAGTTATGATTGTGCTTGGGTTGTTGATTTGGATTTAGGTGGTGGGATCACTTACTTAGATGAAAAGGGTTGTCTTTTACCATTGGGCTATGGGGTCAAATGTCAGACAAACAAGACTGGATTAATTTCTAAAAACAATGTCTAGAGGGCAAGATAGAGGAGTTACTATAGATCTCAAAGGCTTGATGGTGAAATGGTTTCCAATCAGATCCAGGGAGAAATTAAGGGTTCCGTAGGATGGATCATGAAGAGAAGTGAAAGAGGTCAACTAGGATGGGAGAGAAATTAAGGGTTCTCAAATTCGGGTATCATAGGAAAACATATAAATTACTAACTGTGCAAACAGAGTGTACTTGAACAAATTATGAGTTAAATTTCCAATTAGTTCATTCAAATTTAGATAACAATTAAGTTTATGAAACACATAAGAAGGTAACAAAATCAGACAAAGAAGATACTTCACTGCAATAGCTCATCTCATGAATCCTCTAGTGCAATCTTTTTATTACTTGCTCCAGTCTGTTGACTTGAAAGTTGGTACAATCACCCTTAGCTTTAAGATCAAAATGACTCTACAAATGTATAGCAATCCACATAGAATAGATTGAATTATGAAGTATTTATACAAAAGAACTTTACAAAATATCTCAAACTGTATTGAGAACTAATCTAGGAAAAGGAAATATCTTCATGCAAGAAGATAGAGACAACTATTGAACTATTGTTTGTTGTCCCCGTTATTTAGGTTCTATTGTCTTTTAGTCTCTGATTTTTTGCCCTTTAAGTTGCTTGGTTGTTTGGTCTTCATGCTGGATGTCATATTTACTTATGACCTTTCATCTTATACACTTTCATCTGCCTCCTCTGTTTGTCTTTTAACTGTATGCTCTGTCACCTGCTTTTACTTTTACTTATTACTGTAAATCTTACTCACTCTTTCCTGTTTTTGAGTTTTTAGTAAAAATTATTTTTACTAAAAGACACATGTAAAATACAAAATTTTTCTTGGAGAGCGGTTTGTAAGAGTCTTTTGTTGTTCTGGGGAAAATTATTTTACTTTTTTTTTAACCATTACTACCTCTGTGTTAATGATTTCCTCTGCTCTGTGATGATTGCCTTTTTCTTCCGAATAAAGGCTTTTGAATTCCTTTCCTTGTGAATCTTAGAGTAAACAGGTTTTGGAACTAGTATCAAAAATGTTTATCCAAGATCTTGTTCTTCTAATTACTGGCAAAATACAATAATTCGTTAATAAAATCTAGGTCTGAGAGGAGGTGGTCGAAGGCTGTATTTGAATTGGGAATAACTATCGACGGAGTCCGAAGTGTGTTCGGGAGGAAATCCATGGTGAAATTCGGTTGTAGAGGCTCAGGGTGGTGTAAATGGCTAAGGAATCTTCTTCTAAAAAAATGAGCGAAAAGAGTGAAAACGAGGGTCTTCGGGGTTTTAACGGGTAACGGCTAGAATTGGCACAGAATTTTATAATATGAACAGTGAGTGGTTTTGACTTTAGTGGGGGGGTGATTTCGGAGGCCATCGCACCGCTTTTTGCCATCGGGCGGTATTTTCATGAGAGCACGCGAGTTCACCCGATGTTGCGACGTAGCCAAAAGGGGCCTGAGCAAAACCATGAATCTCGTGTCCTCTCGAGCTGGTAAAGGTCGGATGTCAGGAGTGCGCGATATGGATGCGCGTCGTCAGATATGGGGGTGAAATATCTGATGGTTATCGTGCGATGAAGCTGCACGGAGGGCAATCAGGAGGAGATTAGCAGGGCCCGAGGGATAATTACACTTAACTTGTAATTATTTAATGAATAAGTGATGCGGGTTAAAAGTATAATGTGCGGGTTTAAATATAGTGGGACTGGGGTTTAATATGAAAGGGGTTTGTTAACCACACCAAGGGGGTGGGTTAAAATGTTTTTGTATCGGGAAAATGTGAATTTGCATAGTTAATTTAAATAAAGCGAGAGGGAGGCAAAACTTAGGAAATATGGGGTTTTATGGTTTAAAAGGGTTTTGTCAGGAAATATACGAATGGCGGAGTTAATAAAGTAATGCGGGGGGGAATATAAACTTAGGATAATGGTTTTTATGGGTTTTTTAAGAGTATGACGGAGTTAATAAAGTAATGCTGGGGGAGGGAATTTAAACTTAGAATAAATGGGTTTTAGTGGGTTTTTAGGCAAAATAGGGAAATTAATAAGGAGAAAATGATTTTTCAAAGGGGAATGGATTTCGCACTAGGGAAAAGGGGTTTTGGGTAGGGAAATGACTTTTGGAGGGTAATTTTCTAGGGAAATGTGTGAAATCAAGGGGTAAGGGTCAAAATGAAGGGAAAAGGATATTTTCTTAAGAAGTGATGGGATAATGGGGAAATTAGTAAGTATGTAGTGGGGGTTGAAATGAAATGAGGGGAAGTTAACGAAATCAGCTTTTGAACATCTTTTCACTCTCATAACTGCTCCTGCACAGTGACACATAGGATTAAGCATGATAAATGTGCTTATGTTTCAATCAACTTTGTACTTCTGCAACCTTTCTTCTACTTACCATTTACTTACCCTAACATGTTTTCTTTACTTTATTGGGTGCATTTAAGCTAGCAGACCCTTTCTTTCCTTTTTCTTTTGAAAATTAAACTATCTAATTGTAACCTTATATCTTCCAAAGGCTCAGATTAAACTTATGAGCACATTTTATTTCTCTACCTAACTACTGATCTACCAAGATTAAACAGTGTGGCTAGATCTCTATTCTCTATCTATAAAAATGAAATTTAAAGCATGAACTAGTCAAGATTAAACTATTTGACTATCATGGGTTGTGGCATTTATGACAAGCTGCACACAACCATTATTTTGCATAGTAAAGTAAAAAGTAGTGGCACTTAGGCTTGCACACTTTCATGATCTGTTTTTGTTTGGGGTTCATATTTTTTCACTTTTTTGATCTTTCCTTATTTTTTTTGTCCTTTGATATTTCTTTTAGGACATACCCTCTTTACATTTTTTAATTTTTAATATGGAAAACATTTTACAGAAAGCAAAAGTATGTACAATATTACAAGACTAACCATAGACAATTCAAAATTATGAATCCTATTATTATAGGACCCTAACACCAGTAACAAAAACTTTGATGGCAATTTTGACTTCTAGAGTACTCTCCACCACCACATAATCTCTACATTTGTGTATATAAACGAACTTACGTGTATATATTCCATGCAAAGCAAGTGCTCAAACCAACTCATCTTCTTTGTCATTTAATATAATGTGAGTTGAAAGAAAAGCATCCAAATATATGGAATTTCAGGGGGTCAAAACTTCTCTAGAAGTTCAGGACCTGAAAAACTACCAAAAATAGTAAATGCTGAAATGAACAAGGAAACAAATGAAACTAACTGGGGTGTCTATGTGGAATAGGCGGGTGGCCACCAATATCCACCTGGATCACCAGCGGAGCCAAAATCTTAGTGAAATGCATGTATGAATTTCGGATCTGGGTTCTCTATATTTTCAGAGATAGGATCCAAGGAAGTTAGGGTTTTTGCAGGCTCCCGAATTCCATCTCAAACAGGAAACCTTGGAAACATCATCATAACTTTCTTTCTGAGAATCAGATTCAAATTTCATAAAATATAACAGAAATAGAACAAACCTTAGTTTATTGGTTATCATTTTCAAGGTTGAAGGTCAAAACAATGACACGTGGCACTTCATACAAGTTCGTTCTACTTAACCAGTGTATAATAAGGTCATCGTGGGAGATTGGGCGTAACTCTTTCTTGGAGAATACAATCTCGATCACACTTGTGGGGTTGGAAAGAGGACTTATAAGGCTACCACAGGACCAAATTACAAACCTTGAAGATCATGAATTACATATATATTAGAGATTCAAGATCGGGCTCCTAGAAAGCAAAAAAAAAAGTGTGTAGTTTTTAAAATTTGCATAAGTTTTATTAGAAAAATTGGTTTGAAGTTATTCAAAGGGAATAGTGAAGCATAATTATCATTAATTGATTCCCCAAAGAAAGAAAATGGAAACACCTAGTAAGTGACCCTGAAGCTCTACTATGACACATGAAGAAGAGGAAGAAATGCAACATGATATATCAAGATTGTGAGACCAAGTGCAACAAATTTCTCTCTCGCAAAATGTAACAAAAAAATGAATTGGAAGCCATGATGAATGTTAAGATAGATGGTATAAAAAGGACCATGGAAATTTTAAATGATTGTTTAAAATTAGACATGGAAGCAATGATGAATGTCAAGATAGAGGGGTTGAAGGAAGATTTGGCAAAATTGCTAGAAGAAAGGTGTCCCAGTGGTGACAAGATGTTAAACATACACATGGAAGCAACATAATATGAATGATAAACAGGAGAGTACATTTATTATTAACAAATGATATACATTTATAGTACATGGTGTGACCCTTGGATTCATATTCCAAGTGATCTCTTGGACTCCTTTTGGCTGTTCAGCTTCCACACCAACCCTTAGAGGATTAAGTGTCCAACATTCCCCCCCTTAATTTGAAGGGTTATGTATGAGTCCAAGAAGAGAGTTGTAATACAAAATGTGCAAAAATGCATGGCAGAACTAGGCTAAATGTGCTCTATGAAATTTTGTTATAAAGGGTGGTGGTTTAAGGATGACCACCAACACTGGAACACTTAGTGCAGTTCCCAGAACTCTTCCAAGTCTGGCATGAAGCTCAAGTCTTCTGCTAGAGGAAGTGATTTTGATGTTTTGAAGAGGGAAACCTTCAACCATGAAAGGGAGGTCTCACCCCGCATAAAAGGGAGAACCTCAACCTGAAAAGGGAAGTCTCAATCTATGATGGTTTAAGGATGACCAACAACTCTGGAATGCTTAATGCAATTCCTGGAACTCTTCCAAAACTGGCAAGAGGCTGAAGTCTTCTACTAGAGGAAGTGTCCCCAATTCTTTGAAGAGGTGTCACAAACTGAAGGCATGCTCAAGGGCATCTTTGTCTCTGGCTACAACTCTGAATCTAGTGTGGCAGGTTGTGGCTCAGGCTTGCTTGATGTGGCTTTGAAACTTGTAGATGACCATCATTTCCCCCCCTATCAGATACAAGGTGAGATGATGGAGAAAACTCAACTGCAAGATTGTTCAATACTCTAGAACAAGTTCTGACATGCGACTGAAATATCTTCTTAACTGTTGATGCCCATTGCCAAGAAGCGATCCATCCAAGATGAATCTTTGTTCTTGCAGTAGGCTTGTTTCTGAAGCATCTATTTGAAGAATGACTGGTTTTATGACAGTGATTACATGGATGAAGATCAAAACAGTGATCTTTCAGATGGCCAACTCGGTCACAGTGTTGGCATTTCATAATCTGTTGTTGTGGAAGAGGGGCAGAAATGGGAACAACTGGAGGTGAACTGTCATGAAGGAATCCAACACTCTAAAATTGAATGGGCTTTGAGTAGTCTGGAATATGAAAGGACATGTCCTTGTCATATCCAAGACTAGTTCTATTCTTGTTGTGGACAAGCTCTCCCCAAGGTCTGATGACCGACTTGGGAAGTGCAGATTGAATTTCTGCATCTGCATGTACAACTGCTGCTTTATTGGGCAGTGGATCTAAATCAATTGTAACATTATTGTCTTGCTGTTTATGGGAGTCTGTTTCATTGTTTTGAACAGAAACAGGTTTAGAATGATGACTCCATTGTTGTAATTCTGCTCGCTGTAGCTAAGATTCAAGTTGCAAAAAATCAATGTTTTCCTGTGAATTTTGCAAACAGGTTTGGATGTTAAAGAGAGTGTCTTTGTTGACCTTCACCGTCTCTTCAATAGTAGACAAAGTTAATGTGTTCAATAGCTCTAGAAATTCATCGATTCTGGCCATTGTCTCAGCGAAAATGAAGACCTAAAAGGATTTCAACTAGAAATGCACCATTGTTCTTTAAGCTTCTTTTATTATGGCTTCAATTGATAAAACAAATCCCAAGCGATAAAGGTGAAACTGGGCCCAAAATAGTCAAAACATCCTATATATTTCTGCAATTATCTCCAAAATAACGTTGTAATTTGACTTTATATGTTTCAATGATTTAAATAGCAGCCACGCACCAACCATTCATCATATATGTGAGCCAACATACCCATACCAAATTACTATCTTCATAGAAATATACCAATGAACCATGCACAATCTTCCACATACATATATCACGGCTTTCACACACCACAAACCAGTTGCAACAAGTATACATACCATTCAAGTTGACATCATGCTCCACCCGGCAGATGTGACCTGGCAGAGACTTCACCCGGTCATGGTGAGCTAGATGCTCCTGCATCAGGCTCCCGGGGCAAAAATAAATCATGGCTCCGGTCCATGAGCTTCTCGACTGAAGAACCTGTCTGTTCAATCTACCTGGCGTCAAGCCACGAACTGTCCTCAATAGGACGGTTCTTCCACTTGACCAGGTATTGCAGATATTCCTTCCGCCGAGTTTGTTTAGCCACCTGAGTGTCGAGAATGCTCTCGATCTTGGGAGGTTGAACGTAAGGCATCTGTCTCTTCCAAGCTTCTCCTCTATCCTGGGTATTCCGTGTGGGTCACGTAGTTCCATCTTCTTCCTTCTCCTCTGGGTTAACCTTGTAGGGAAACAGGTCTGCTACATTAAAGATAGGCAAAATGCCTATTTCGGGTGGCAACTGGATCTCATAGGCATTTGCTAAAAATTTCTGAAGTACTTTACAGGGTCCTATCTTTTTGAACTTCAATTTATTGTACGTACCTTTAGGGAAGCGTTCCTTGCGCAAATGCGCGAGGACTTCGTCTCCTACATTAAACTGTACTTCCCTTCTCTTCAAATCTGCTTGCTGTTTATACTTTAGGCTGTTGTCCTATAATTTGAGTTTTCCATGTTCATGCAAATCCCTCATCGCGTTAGCAAAATCTTCTCCATCTACGCTTCACCTTTCTTGCAGTCCAAGATCCCACAGTTCATGCACTCCGCGAGGATGCATGTCGTACAAGATTTGAAAAGGGCTGAAGCCTGTGCTGCGGTTAGGTGAATCGTTGTAAGCGAATTCTGCCTGTGCTAGCACTCGATCCCACATCCGCGAATTCTCTCCCACTAGACTTCGTTGCAGATTCCCTAAACTCCTGTTTACAACTTTTGTTTGTTCGTCCGTTTGCGGATGATAAGCAGAACTGTAACTCAGTTGTGTATCCATTTTCTTCCACAGGGTACACCAAAAGTGTCCCGTGAACTTCACATCCCTGTCTGAAAGGATAGATTTAGGCAATCCATGTAACCTGACAATCTCATTGGAAAACAAGTTGGCCACGTGGGTGGCATCACTGGTTTATCTGCAAGGAATAAAATGTGCCATTTTTTAGAATCTGTCCACTACTACCATTACTGAGTCGTACCCTCGGTGTGTCTTAGGTAGACCTAAGACAAAGTCCAAGCTGACTGAGTCCCACGGTCTACCTGGAACAGGTAATGGTGTATACAGTCCCGTGTTTTGACTGTGACCCTTTGCTAACTGGCACACTTTGCATCTGGCCATGAATCGCCGCACATCTCTCTGCATCTTTGGCCAAAAGTAGAAATGTCTGAGCTGCTCGAGTGTCTTGTCCAAGCCAAAATGTCTAGCCAAACCTCCACTATGCTTCTCTCGAATAATATTCTCCCTCATCGAGCAGTCAGGTATGCACAACTGTCCTCCCTTAAACAGCAACTTCTCCTGTAGATTGTAGTCCAACCAAGGACTGTTATCTCTTACTAAGGGATTCTGGCATGCCTCATAGGTCTCCTTAAAATCTGTATCAGTCTGGTATAAATCTCGTAAGTGCTCAAAACCCAGCACTTGCACAGTACTTTCCTGCAGAAGTAGAGCTTTCCTACTTAGCGCATCTGCTACTTTATTTGCTTGCTCGCTAATATGTTTCAATACGAAATTGAAACTCTGCAAATACTCCACCCATTTGGCGTGTTTGTGGTTCAGTTTGTGCTGCTGCATTACATACTGTAGTGCAGAATTATCTGAGAACAGCACGAATTCGTTTCCCAACAGATAATGCCTCCAGTGTTTTAATGCCTGTATAACAGCATAGAACTCCTTATCATATGACGAATATTTCTGTCGACTTTCATTCAGCTTTTCACTAAAAAACGCTACAGGCTTATCTTCTTGGCTGAGCACAGCTCTAATCGTTGTCCCGCTAGCATCACAGCGAACCTGAAATAACTTCTTGAAATCTGGTATCTCAGGATCGCCCTCTCAGTAATCCTCCTCTTTAACAACTAGAAACTTTTTTCTGTTGCATCTGTCCATTGAAAAGGCTGACTAGCCTTTTTAATGGTGTCCAACATTGGTGCAAAAATTTTGCTGAAATTCTTTATGAAATTTATGTAAAAGCTCACTAATCCATGAAAGCTACGTACCTCAAATAAATTTTTCGGAGATGTCCAATTCACTATCACTGCCACCTTCTCCGGATCCATCTTCAGTTCATTCTCTGCTATTACAAACCCCAAATAAATCAATTCCTTCTGCAGAAAGGTACATTTCTTCAAATTTATTAGCAATTTATTCTGATGTAATTTCTCCAGTACCTTACGCACATGTTGAAGGCGTTCTTCCCTTGTCCTGCTGAAAATAAGTATGTCATCCAAATATACTATCACAAACTTCCCAATGTACTCCTTCAGCATCTCATCCATTAACCTCATGAATGTACTCAGCACATTGCTCAGCCCAAATGGCATGACCAGCCATTTATACAACCCCTCATTCGTCTTAAAGGCTGTCTTCCATTCGTCCCCCTCTCGTATCCGAATTTTACGGTACCCGCTCTTCAAGTCTATCTTAGGTAAATATGTTGCCCCGCTTAAAAAATCCATCATATCATCCTTCCGTGGTAGCGGAAACCTGTACCGGATGGTGATCTTGTTGATGGCCCTTAAGTTGGTGCACATTCGCCACTCTCCTCCCTTCTTGGGAGCGAGGACTGTTGGAACAGCACAAGGGCTTAAGCTTTCCCTTATCAATCCCTTGTCCAATAGCTCTTGCACCTGCGTCCTGATTTCTTCATTGCCTTTGAGGCTCATTCGGTATGCCGCTTTGTTCGACAAACTAGCTCCGGGTATGAAGTCAATATGATGGCTGATGCTTCTTTTGGGGGGTAATTTGTCTGGTAAGTCATCTACCACTATATCTGTAAACTCTTGCAACATCTCCTGGATTTCCACAGGTAAATCTGATACCTCCATATGCAACAATATTGTCCTTGCTTTCTTTACTACTGCGTAACCTATCTCACTATTTTCAACTTGTTTCAGAAACTTTTTTCCACTAACCAACAATGCTCTTGGTTCACCTGTCTCTGCTGCCCCTTCTTCCTTGATGGGCACAAGCGTATGCTTGATTCCATCCTTAAGAAATTTATAACAGTTTGTCAATCCATCGTGTACCACTTTCCTGTCGTACTTCCAAGGCCTGCCCAGCAGTATGTGACATACATCCATTAGAATGATTTCACAAACAACTTTGTCCTTATATCGGCCTATTTGAAACTCCACCTCGTACTGTCCATCTACTAGCAATTGATGGCCCTTTTGCAGCCATGAAACTCTGTAAGGGTTGGGATGTTTCAAACGCTTCAACTCCATCTTTTCTACCATCTCTGTGGACACTAAATTATCAGTACTACCGCTGTCAATAATTAATTTACATCACTTACCTCGTGACTTACAAATTGTTCTAAATAAATCCTTTCGTTGTGTCTGGTCGGTGATCTCCTTCACTGGTTTTAATAATACCTTATGCAGCACTAAAGCTTCCCCTGTCTCTGGAGCATTTTCTGCTTCTTGGGGAGGTGCCGCTGCTTCTTCTAGCTGTGCAACATATGCACCCCGCTATCCAGCTTGTTCTGCTTCCGGACATTCAAACGATCTGTGTCCCCATTTATGACACCTATAACATTGGTAACCAGCCCCTCTCCCTCAGCCGTTACCTCTGCCACGCTGGGATGATCTACTGCCTCTCGCGCTATCACCTCTGTCCGCTGATCTAGAAGCTCTGGAACTGCTACCTTCCTCATTATTAATAGCAGTCTGCCCTCTGCCATATGACTGGCCTTTTCCCCTGCCGGCTCCTTATCCTCTCCGGGCATTCTGCCTTCTGGTAATTTTCTCTTTAGCCTTCATCACACTCTGATACGCTTCCTTAGTGTTGTTCGGAGACAAAATACTGATTTCATCCAAAATATCTAACCTTAGCCCATTAACATACCTGGTTGTTCTTTCTGCTGTATCCTTTGTATATCCGGCTCGCAAATTGACTCGATAGAACTCCTCTGTATACTCCCTTACCGTCAATCCCTTCTGTTTCAGATTCTGCACCTACCTGTGCAGTGCAATCTGATAGTCCTTTGGCAGAAATCTACCCTTTAACTTGGCCACCATCCTTGACCAAGTTTTAATCAGCGCCTTGTTCAATCTTTTCCTCTCGTTCTGGACACTATCCCACCATAGTGTTGCGTTTCCCTTCAATTTAGTCCCAGCAAACCTTACTCTGCGGTCTTCGTTGATTTCCTTGCACTCAAAATACTTATCCATCTCACTGATCCAATCCAATAAAACCTCAATAGACAGACTACCGTCATAGGTTGGGAGTTCTGGCTTGGGTTTACTACTTGCTACTAGAACAGATCTCAACAATCTCACTTCTGGGCTCTCACCTTCTGGTCCATCTGCTGCTGCTTCAGGTTCCTCCTCGCTCTCATCACCCATCCCTAGGTCTCTTCTTCTCCTTGCCTCCACTGCCTCCAAACGGGCAGCAAGAATTCGAATCTCCTCTCTCAACCCTTCCTTTGCCAACCTTCGAACACCTCTACCACGACCTCACCTTCCTCTTTCCATATCCTCAATCAATTTATCCTGCTCTGATACCACTTTGATGGGACCAACCCAACTCTTTATACACTTGTCGTAAAGGGAATGATTTCCAATGTCTGTTTGGTTGATTTAATCATACGGAATGACAACACGCGGATAAAATGTAATACAGATATTTTTGGATTTCGGTTGATGTGCATTCAATTATGTGTTTAATGAAAGGGTACTCGCCTTGGTGTTTGCATCTCCCGCTTAGTTCTTTGGTTATTCCCTTGTTCGATGGTTTTCTTGGTCTTTTGTTGTTCTCCCGTCGAGGGTTTCCTCTGCAATGTTCCGCGAGGTTCAATGGGCAGCTAAGCTGCAGGTCTTGGTTGTGCTCCTGGTTGCTCGCTATTGTGAATGTATTTGTCCTAGTTCCTTGGTTCGTAGCTGGTTGTGACTCGTCCTGTAGTGGCCAGGGTAAGACCTCTGTTGTGTTTGGTTTCTTTCTGTCGTGGGCTCTCAGGCCGCTGTAAGTTAACTCATGCACTGATGTTCCTCGTTTGGTTTGGCATCGTAACGTCTACTTTGTCTCAGGCTCGATGGCTCTCTTCCACCTCCAGCACGCACAGGTAACCTATCCTTCTTTGTTTTCAACTCATGAACCTCCTTCTGAGGTTCCTGACCTGGATTGCTCCTTGTTCTCCTCAGTCCGTCGGCTCTGTCACTGGAACAACGATCTCGGCCTCGCTGCGAAACCTCGGGTATTTTCTGGTACTCGTAGTGACTTAATTTTCTTTCCAGCTCTTTATTTTCTCTACTACTGCAATACGACGCTAACACTTGTGTGTTCTCACTGTGCAGGTGTTGGGGTTTGTTGTTGGACAGTTTGGTATCACACGCCTCGGTTTTTTCCTGGTAGGCTCTACCTCTTCTGACTTCTGGTAGTCCGTCGTCTTGGTCTTTTAATATCTGTTCTTCAAATGGAAAGGGTTTGTTGTACGCTTGCTATGAGCAATGCTCTAGTTATCGGAACTTTGGTTTCCACCTTATTTAGACCGAAATTTCCTATTTGTGGTTGCGGCTCCTTTCTAAGCCCTCATCTTGGGTTCACTGTTCAGAGTCCGTGTGTCTACGCTGTGTATAAATGTTATGACTGAAACCCTCGCCCAGGGTTTGTGGCTCAGGGTTTGAGCGTGAACGATTTTCGATTTTACAGTTCTGTTGTAATAGTTTAATATACCAGACTTTGCAACATTTGGAAAAAAGTTCTTCCAAGAAGATATAATAAGATTGGTTCTGTTTTGAATTACCTGGTTGTTGTATGTTGTTTGTCTTCTTGGGATTTCGTGGTCGGAACTGTTTTCATACGCTTTCAATGTGTTTGAAGTTCAATGTATAATTTCTCTATTACACAAACTCTATGGATTTGCTTGCAATGCTACTCGGCTGTCATTTGAGATGCAATGTGGAAACTGTCGCTTGGCCTGCAGGTGTTTGGCCTGTGCGAAGTTCTGGTTCACTTCCGCTGTCTGCTTTAATGAATTACAAACCCTTATATTCGTGTTTGCTCCTTGGTCTTGTTGTATTCACTGGTTGTCTCTTCTCTGGAACGCAATGAAGTATTTGTTTATCAGAATCTGTACATAGTTAGTTGTGTATTCGAAATAATCATTAAACAGAAAAACATAAATTACAGTAAGCATACAGATGGACAGAACTTTCAAATTCTCTGTTGTTACTTTTATTTGAGTGCGAGAGGTATTGAACGAAACCCCTTACATGATTTGTCCTGTTACATTTATAGGTTTCTTGTTCCAGTTAATGAAACTGTATAGGTTTTTTTTTTTTTTTTTTCCCAGTTACAGACTCTTACAGTTACTTGTTATTAGACATTCGTTTATCTTATGACAAGATTTCCTCTTCAAATACATTTGTATTTTTCCCTTTAAAATAAAAGGATAATCACAGTTTGTCAACAACAGATCAACATATAACTATAACTGTTCAACTACCCTTAACTAACATAAAATAAAATAATAAAAGTCCTACTACTTTCCTGTCAACCAACAAAAAGACTAAATAAAAGTAAATTCAACTTTTCTTTGACCTGGCCAAGACTTCACCTGGTCATGGTGAGCTAGATGCTCTTGCATCAAATTCCCATTTATATGCCATTAAGAGAATTCATAGGACCAGGGCCTTACTAAACGAGAAACAACTGGTTAAATTAAAAATTCTACATCTTTACTTACCCTTATTGCATGAAATACCTGCCTTCTGATTTCATTTCCAGATAAAGGTGAAGACATCTAGACTCTTCGATTCATGGCTTCAATCTTGGGTTTGATAAAGGATGAAAACAAATCTTTGTGAGGGGTGTTAGCATTTGAGTCTTGCATTTTCCATTGCTCCTCTGGAGGAACATTCTCTTTTGAGATAGAGATAGAATATATTTTGTGTTAGGATATTCCGACACATAGGATATAGTTAAGTTCAACTTGGTCTAGTGTAGAGTTAGGTATAGAGTTAGGTAAAGTGTGTTTCTTTACCGTTGTACATTTTGTAACTTACAATCCGACGGTCACGATATGTAATGATCCGACGGTTCATTCTCTCCTCGGTATTACCGACACTTGATCCGTGGCTTGACACCCGATTGGTCCATGAGTTCTATTTAAAGCGCATGGAGGGTCATTGTTCGGGTAATCCGTGCATGAGAGAAGCTTATGTAAATTTTCATTCTTTGATTAATAAATTGTCTGTAGTAGCCACGTTGGCGCAGGCCGTGGACTGTTTCCCTCTTTGAGGGTTTTAACCACGTCAAAAATACTGGTGTATTGATATGTGATCTGGTTGTGAGCGGTGTCATTTTGGTGTTCTTTCTGAGGAACTTACCCTGTAAATTCCTACATGGTATCAGAGCTATTTGAGGGCCGCGTCCGTTGGTGATCCAAATCTGAAGCCGGTAGAACTGCATGCGGCTGTCGTTTCCTAGATCTGCTGTTTCTGACTGCTTTCGGGCCGAAAGGACTGCTCTGTTGCGTTCGGAGCATCTGTTCCAGTGAGGAACCCATTTCGTTTCACGCGAAAAGGTTTCCGGTAGCCCTAGCTGCGTCATTTTTCAGATCGGGAGGTATACAGTGTTTTTGCAGTTGACTGTTATTTTCTCTCTGCTTATTTCGGTTTTGGTTTATTTAGCCCTTTTTTTAACCGGATCTATACCTTTCATTTCTGCGTATGCTCTTTGCCCTGCGACTCTGTGCGATCTGGGCAAATCAGAAACAGAAAGGAAGGATTTTTCTCATGCGTATGCTCTTTTCCCTGCACCTTAGTGTGATCTCGGAAAATCAGAAACATTGAGAAAAATATTTAGTTTTTCGGCTAAAGCTAACTTTGAGATTTTTTTTAAAAATATCTAGTTTTTTGGCTAAAGCTAACTTCGAGCCGCAAGGTTTGTTTTTCTTTGCATATTCGTGTTGGGTTTTGTGTTTTGTGTTTTGTAGGGAAAAAGAGCTTTCTCAAGGCAAGCACGCAAACCAAGGCCCCCCCCCCTCTCTCTCTCTCTCAAATTTTTTGTATAGATCAATTGGTTCAAAGCTATTTTAAGAGAGTAGAGGTCTTGGGTTCAAGTCTCCATTTTGTGGGGGCGGATTTTTTCATTCCCGCACATTCGCGCACTTTGCCGGCAACTTCAACAATTTTTTTTTCAAAAAGCCATAACTTCTTCATCCGGAAGCCTTTTTCAGAGCCGTTTTTTTAAAAACAGCCTAATTTTTCGAGATCTATCCATTGGAACACTTACTTTCAGCATCTTCAGCTT
Organism: Pinus tabuliformis; assembly: GCA_031772625.1. NCBI lineage: Eukaryota > Viridiplantae > Streptophyta > Pinopsida > Pinales > Pinaceae > Pinus > Pinus tabuliformis. Next base: position 722,000,297 of record CM062813.1, read on the forward strand.
CAGTTTTTAAAAAAAAAAATGGAAAGTCCATGCCAAGTCATTCTTGACATCACTAACTACTTCCAATGGATAGCCTACATGGAAGATTTACTTAGAAGTAAAGGTCTCTACAGAATAGCCACAGACAAGGAGAAGAAACCAAAAGATGAAGACAAGGCTGCAAAATGGGAAAATAGACAAGATCAAGCACGTGGTTTGATAGGGATGTCTATTTCTCCTGATCTTAGATTCCATATTGCAGAACTTGAGACTCCTCATGAAGCATTGGAAAAACTCACTAAAGTTTTTGGGATTAAAAATGAAATTAGAGCCCATCAACTTGAAAATGAGTTGCTTACATTGGATCCTAATAATTTTTCTTGCATTGAAGATTTCTTGTCCAAATTCAAGACCCTTAGATATCTTTTGGAAGGTGTTAAGGTTAAGAAAGAAGATAGTAACCTTATTTATTCCATCCTTACTAAGTTGGGACCAGCCTACTCTGTATTTGTTTCCACCTTCCATTCTACAAGGGAAGCTTTCATTTGTCAAGGAAAAGACTACAAGGTCCCTTCCTTTGACTCTTTTTGTGATTCTTTAATAAGAGAACAAGAAAAACTCTTACACCTTGGTCTTCTTAATCTTGGAAACTCTTCCACGAAAGCGTTAGCCGCCCAGCAGCAACCAAATTCAAAGAATCCTAAGAAGTCATATCCTCAAAAGAATGGTCCTAAACCAACTCAGCCTCAAAATGAAAGATCATTTCAGCAAAATGATAGGACCAATAAAAACAAATGGAAGAAGACTGATAGACATTGTAACTTTTGTAATCGAGATGGCCACTTAGAATCTAAATGCTTTAAGAAGATGGAAGCCTTGGAAGCCGCAATGAAGAAACATAACATCCATGTGGAGCATCCTTCAACTTCAACTTCATCTTCAGGAATGGCACTTTCTGCATGTCATTGTCAATCATCTCAGTCTGGTTATGCATTAAATGTATCTTCTTCTTCTCATTCTCATGAGTGGCTCATTGATTCTGGAGCCTCTTATCACATGGCCAAAAACCAAGCCATGTTTTCTTCTTTAAATGATTGTAACACCAAAAATATATATGTTGGTGATGATAGATCTCTTAATGTTGTAGGGACTGGAACTGTTCATCTAGACAATGGTCAGTTTAATGATGTATTATGTGTTCCAACCTTATCCTGCAACCTTCTATCTGTATATCAGATAACTCATTCAGGTGAAGGTAAAATTGTTGAATTTTCACCTCATGATGTTGTAATCAAGGATCTAAAAGATCCTAAACAGATTCTAGCTACTGGTCTTGCTGATGATTCCACAAGGTTGTATAAGTTTCACAACTTTGGGTCATCAAATCTTCCCTCAGTATTTGTTGCTCATAATGATGAAGTGAGCAAACTTTGGCATGAGCGATTTGGTCACTTAAATTATCGCTCCCTTCAGCATCTATGTAAAGAAAATATGGTGACAGGTCTTCCTATGGTATCTTGCAGAGATGGTGTTTGTTCCGGATGTGTACTCGGAAAACATCATCGGGACAGTTTTGACAAACGTGCCTCTTGGCACGCCTCAGCCCCTTTACAGCTTGTGCACAGTGATTTATGTGGTCCACTTCCTGTTGCTTCATTCTCTGGCTGCAAGTATTTCTTAACTTTCATTGATGATTTCTCCAGACGCACTTGGGTATACTTCTTAAAACTCAAGAGCGAAGTATTTAACACATTTTTGGCCTTCAAAGCCTTTGTTGAAAAACAATCTGGACATCAAATTCTTAAGCTAAGAACTGATAATGGTGGAGAATATGTTAAAAACACATTCATCAACTTTTGCATCGAAAATGGAATTCAAATGCAACATACTGTTCCATACACTCCACAACAAAATGGTGTAGCTGAAAGGAAAAATCGCACCTTAAAGGAAATGGCTAATTGTATGCTGCAATCTAAAGGACTCAGTCTTAGTTTTTGGGCTGAAGCAATTAATTGTGCAAATTATATAATCAATCGCACTCCTACTAAGGTTCTAGAGAATATCACTCCAGAAGAAGCTTGGAGTTCCATTAAACCAGATGTAAGTCACTTTCGTGTTTTTGGAAGTGAAGCATAGGCCCATATTCCAGATGAAAAGCATAAAGCTTTAGAACCTAAGAGTGAGAAATGTACTTTTGTTGGATATTCTGAAGATGTAAAAGGTTATAGACTTATTCCATTTAAGTCCAAAAATGTTATCATTAGAAGAGATGTAAAATTTGATGAAAATAAATCGGCCTGCGAGCCTAGTCCGGCGGATGTGCCACCTCTTCCTATCTCTTCTACTTTTGAAAACATTTCTTCTTTAGATGATGAAAGTGAGGATGATAATCCTCCCCCACCTTCTCAGGATCCTCAACTTCCAAGATGGGTCCGTGCTACTCGAGATGCAGCAGGTGATCTTGCCGGTGATCCTACAGATCAGCGACGTACACGTTCTCAGTTTGAAAGAGCCTCTTCTTTACTGGCTCAAGCTCCAGTAAATCATGATCCTGACACTTTTGCAGAAGCTTCAGGCCATCCACATTGGGAAGCAGCTATGAATGAAGAATATCATTCATTGTTGGCAAATGATACATGGGATCTTGTTCCTCTACCAAAGGGACGCAAACTTGTTAGATGTAAATGGGTTTACAGAACCAAGTATGGACCAGATGGGAAAGTTGATAAACATAAAGCTCGTCTTGTTGCTAAGGGCTTTTCACAGGTTGAAGGCATTGACTACACTGAAACCTTCTCCCCTGTTGCCAAAATGAACTCTATCCGCCTTGTTCTTTCCCTTGCTGCCTCTTTAAAATGGGAAGTCCATCAGATGGATGTTAAATCTGCCTTCTTGCATGGGGACTTGCAGGAAGAAATCTATATGGAACAACCCATTGGCTTCATACAAACAGACTCCAGCCTTGTTTGTCGACTTAAGAAATCCCTTTATGGTCTCAAGCAAGCTCCTCGGGCTTGGTATGCCAAAATGGATAGCTTTCTTTTAGAATCTGGCTTTTCTAGGTGTTATTTTGACAATACTGTCTACACCAAGAAAGTGGGCAACTCTCTTATCATCCTTGTTCTTTATGTTGATGATCTTATTCTTACTGGTAGTGATCCCAACCTTATAAACAATGTGAAGTCCAGCCTTAAAAAGAAATTTGAAATGACAGACTTAGGACACTTACACTATTTTCTCGGTCTTCAAGTCTTGCAATCCAAGGAGGGTATTTTCCTCTCCCAGTCCAAGTATGCTTGTGATATTCTTCGTCATTTTCACATGGAAGACTGTAAGCCAGCCCCTTCTCCCTTTCAGTCTGGAGTCAAACTTTCAGTCTCTTGTACTTCTCCTGAAGTTGATGCTACCTTATACCGTCAACTTGTAGGAAAACTCTTGTATTTAACCCATACTCGTCCTGACCTTTCCTTTGTTGTTGGCCTTGTTGCTCGTTTTATGCAAAACCCCCGTGAAAGTCATTGGAAAGCAGCTAAAAGAATACTTCGTTATGTTCGAGGTACAGTACAGTTTGGGATTCATTACAGTGCCAAAGCAGCTCCTCTATTAGTTGGTTTCACTGATTCTGATTGGGCTGGTGACCCTGATGATCGGAAGTCTACTGCCGGTTATGTCTTCACTCTTGGTTCAGGACCTATTACATGGGCTTGTAAGAAACAGGCTGCCATTTCTCTTTCGTCAGCAGAAGCAGAGTATCGTGGTGCCGTGGAAGCTAGTAAGGAAGCCTTGTGGCTTCGTCAGATCCTATCAGAGTTTGGCTTTGAGCAGCAGCATCCAACCACACTTTGGTGTGATAATCAAAGTGCCATTCAGCTATGCAAAGATCCAGTCCAGCATCAGCGCAGCAAACACATTGAACTACACATGCACTTCATCAGAAAGCTCATTCATGACCATGTTCTTGAAGTGCAATATTGTCCAACAGATGATCAGGTTGCAGACATCTTCACAAAGGCTCTCACAGAGGCGAAGTTCACTAAACTTCGATATATGCTTGGAGTTCAGGAAGTTGTCACTAAGGGGGGATAGGCTCTAGTGCCTCCTTCCTTCTCCTATTGTGTCATATTTGTAAATCCTTCAATCCTATCCCAAGTTGTTCTTAAGGGGGGATGTTAGGATATTCCGACACATAGGATATAGTTAAGTTCAACTTGGTCTAGTGTAGAGTTAGGTATAGAGTTAGGTAAAGTGTGTTTCTTTACCGTTGTACATTTTGTAACTTACAATCCGACGGTCACGATATGTAGTGATCCGACGGTTCATTCTCTCCTCGGTATTACCGACACTTGATCCGTGGCTTGACACCCGATTGATCCATGAGTTCTATTTAAAGCGCATGGAGGGTCATTGTTCGGGTAATCCGTGCATGAGAGAAGCTTATGTAAATTTTCATTCTTTGATTAATAAATTGCCTGTAGTAGCCACGTTGGCACAGGCCATGGACTGTTTCCCTCTTTGAGGGTTTTAACCACGTCAAAAATACTGGTGTATTGATCTGTGATCTGGTTGTGAGCGGTGTCCTTTTGGTGTTCTTTCTGAGGAACTTACCCTGTAAATTCCTACATTTTGGACGCCCCATATAATGTATAATCAATGCCAGGGCTTTCTAATAAGAAGAAAGTCACATATGCCCGAATTTGGTATATCTTACTCCCAAAGTTGTGTCTGGCCTTGAGCTGTAACATGATATTGACCCTGATCTTGCAAACAACAACTTGAAAATGAACCTTAATTTCATCATGCTTGAGTATGAGATTGAAAATGGGCCTGAGGTTGAATTTGTGTGTAAGTTTGAGCCCGTCGTTTGGAATGAGAGAAACTGTGCATCTGAGAATGAAATGAAGGCCAAAGGGCCAAGTCTGGGAGACCTCCTAAATGTGGAATTGACTTATAGCTTGCAAGGCACACAAAAGTAGTTTTGACAAGGCACACAAATTACATTTAGAAGCATACAAGGCATACAAATTACAGTTAGAGCATTTGTGCATCATAGAACTTGAGGGAGATCCACGACTCCAATTTAACGCAGATCCACATACAGCCATGTGCCCCCATATAGAAATATTAGCATGATATTACGTTAAGTGGCATGGTCTGGTTCAGGTTTTCATGTTATGTTATGGAGACGGAGGCATGTGGACCTCATGCGAGGGCCCACATGGTTCATCTATGTCGTATATTTTTTATATTCCATGCATTATGTTTAAAAATCACTTTAATGAATTATTGAACTTTAACTTTTATTGAATTATTTCATTAAATTTGGAAATATTTTATTACAAGGACAATGACTAGAATTGAGTTTTTTCAAAGGAAATTATAGATCCACCATTTAATTCCAAATTTAATGAAATATGTGTTATATTTGTGTAGAGTTGGTTTGTACAGAGTTTGTTTGAAGCTCTCAGTGTCAGAGTGATGGTGTTAGAGTGAGGAGACTCATTATGAACCAAAGGGGTTGCATTGAGTCTAATGACCAATTCTTTAGGGATCTTGATGCTCAAAGTTTGTGGCCTCCCATACCTAAGAATACACATCCCAGACTTGTAGACTTATTAGAAAGGTGCTGGCAGCAAGCCCTGAAATAGAGTCCAATATTTTCTAAAGTGACAAAAAATCTTTAACAAACTCTCAAAGAGGTAAATACTTGTAGCCTATTGGCACAAAATTTATACTAATCTATAAGGTGGTTCATGATAATTTGTGTTTGTGCACGCTGGAGATGAGGGGGAGAATAAGCGGATGAAGGATAAAACAATGGGTGGTTTATTTTTTTCTTTCAGGAAAACAACTAGTGATCGCTGAAAGAAAATCAATGATTCAATTTTGTGACAGTAATCCATTTCCATATGCTTCTTCCATTTAAATTTAGATTGGTTTTTCTTGCGTCAAATTCTCAATTCATCCTCATTGATGTATAACTTTTTATCTAGTTTTCCCATTGCTTCATTTGGATATTCTCTTTTTCTCCAAATGCAATCCTATTTGCATGGGTGAATGTGTACCTATTTTAAATGGATTTCCTTGCTCCATTGATGGTATTTTTCTACATTATCATTTGTTTTGAAGTCATGGCATAATTCTAGGTTCTTTTGCAATAATGGGCAAGCAAGTCCTACCATGTCCAATTCCTTTGTTCACATATAAATTAAATGGTTAAAACGTTTTTTTTATGCTTTTAGTAAACAAAAGGCCTTGTCATTAGGGTCATCACCTCCTGCTAGGGTCCTCTTGAGATACCCTTTCTCCAAGCCCAAATTATCACTTAGTAATTCTAGTACGGTCTTAGTCAATTTGGTGATCTCTTTTCCAAATTCCATCATTGTTTCCTTGCACCCATTCAGTGTGTTAGAAAATTTCAATTATTTTATGTTGTAATTATTGCTCTATCTGACCTCAAAATGCATTAGAATAGACCCAACAAATTTATATTCAATGTATTAGAAAATTTCTTTGAAAACCTCAATTGCATGCCTCTCCAAATAGATCCATTTTACATTTTAACTAGATCCACATTTTCTTTAATAATATAGAGTCATGAAGTAAGGAACATCTCTCCCTCCTCAGTTTTATAGAGAAGGTTGTTTAATCTATCTAACCCAATTAAAACAGGCCAGACACCAAAATCTAGGTTCTTAGATGAATATGAGGATTACACTTGAAGAGACACACAAAATAATACACAACTGGACTGTGGATCATCTTGCTTCTCTTTGTCCAGTTAAAACATAGAAACACCAAATTCATAGGTTTCCTTTACATTTTGTTTTGCATGAAACTAGCAAGAAAAACAATTCTTCATGTTATATTGACTAAACTTTATAATAGAGAAGGATGAAACTAAACTTTAAATTCCTTTTAACTGTGAACCAAAGAAAGCTCATGATCTAATATAGGTTTCTTACTTCCTTTGTCTGCACCAATAAATACATAATTAGGGTGAAGAGAGAGCCTGTTCTAAAATCAGGATTAGTACTAAAACAAAATCTACCCAATCAAAACAGGACAAAAACCAAAATCATAGGCTATGTTTATATTTGATCTCTATTCTATGACCAAATGGGTATTTTATACTCTATGCATAAGGAAGCCTGTGATATGATAAAGGTATTCCACTTTAAACCAAATTCCCCTATCTGCAACGAGAAGGGTTAGGAAACTTGCTCTAACATCAGAACTAAAAAAGCATGACTGAAATATCTCCAAAGTGAGCAAAATATGTTAGAATTAAATCATAATTCATGAATACATGGAGAGTGTTAGATAACCTTCTCTAAGATCAAAACCGCTACTAAGAAAAAAGTCTGGAAAGATACCCAAAGATAGCACAACATATTCAAACTCAGTAATAATTCACTGCCTAGTATAAAATCATTAAAGAAAAGTAGCATATTACAAGTTATCCATACTGAATATAGAATCTCAAAACAATTGAAGTTTATATTGGATCAATAACTCACATAAAAAGTGTAGTTTCCACATACCAAAAATCCTATCCTGTCAGCTTAATCTTCATAAAAAATCATTATTAAAACAAGGTCAGGTTATTTAGACAAAAAAGGTAGAAACATATTGATCAATCTATGGCTGACATAGAATTTTGAAAATAGTGTGTTGGCCACTTTGAATCCACTCACTTGAACTCGCTTGGGTCAAATGGCCATGGATAGTCTTCTTGGGTGTATTGGAGCACAATGCAATCTTCCCAGTCCACAATTTCTACCTTCTTTGGCTCGCTAGAAGAAAGCTCTGCTTCCATGAGGGACTTGTGAAGCAACTTTAATGGCACAGATGCAATCTTACATTTTGGCTCTGTAACACAACTATAATGGTTAGAGCACACTTTCTTAACGCGTTCCATGAGCTCAACTGGTATGCCATGGCCTTTAAGTTGAAATAAATCAGAACAAAGAAACCATTAGCATTGAGAAAGTGTGTAATTCTAGGGAAAATTTAAGAATTCTATTGAATGGACTAAATATCAGAAAACTTAGGACCCAGAGACTATGTTCCCACCTGGAAAAAATCCACTTCCTCACATGCCTTTCCCATCTCTGTCATGAATCTCTCTTTTTCATTTCCAATCAGACTACCCATCTCAATGACTGGAATTGCCATATTTTCTGCAAAATACAACAATCCCACACACAAACAACAAGACTTCCCTTCAAAAACACTCTCTCAAATCTCTACTCAAACTTTGATCACTGCATTGCCTTGGGGCCTGCAGCTCTCCTTATATAGGAATTTTCTTGCATTAAAATAATCTAATCATGGTAGTAAATTAGGAATGGCTTGATGATTGCAGCACTGATGCAACTTGTCTAAAAATACATGTGAATCCCAATGTGAACCAGACACAGGATGGTCAGGACCAAGTGTTTTTTTTGTTATTACTCATGCCCCTTGACTTGTCCTTTTCCTTCAACATGTCTTTGAGTATTCTAATGCATTGGAACACATTATTTATACATTCATAGCCACGATTAGGGGCTATAATTTAGATAATCAAAGACAACCATTAAAAATTTGAGATCTGCAGAGACCGTAGAGGGGTGACAAATCACTAACAATAACAAGATGTCATTGATAAGATAAAGCTAATAGGTATTTTATTTCACTCAAATTGTTGGAGTGGGCCAATTAGCGCGGACTGTACTGGATTGTGTCGAACAAAGATGAAATCGATGCTTTTTTAGAAGTTTAATGAAACCTTTCTACGGAGCAGATGTCTTTGTCCCAAATAATGCAAAATGCTACCTACCAAATTAATTCTCTTTTCTTACTTTTCAATACACCAAATATCCGTGCAAATTATTTTTTACCTAAAACCATACAAGTTATTATCTTAAGCAACCAAGGGAGATGTCATTGAGAGGAGATGACACTGATAGGCATACAATGTGCCAATCAATGTGGATTTTATTTTGTGTAATAAAGACACACTTAGTGCTTTTGAAAAGTTTTATAAACCTTTTCCATAGAGCATATGCACTTGTTGTCCCAAATAATGCAAAATGCTCTATACCAAATTAATTGCGTTTTCTTCCTCTTTTTTTGAAAATACCAAATACCTATGCAAATTATTCTAAGGAAATTACAATTTTGTCCAAAAAATATTAAAAATTTTAACAAGATTTCGAGAAAAAAATAATAAAAGTTTTGGAAAATATGAATTAAAATTGTTTTGAGTACCTAAAAGACTTTTATGGTACTGAATTCATTTCCACTTTAAAATAAATAAATAAAAAATTATTTAAACACTCTTATAGTTAGATTATTTAAAGAAAAAAATTACTATATTCCGAAAAAAACTCCTTTTCTAAGAAAATTATATTCTGGTCAAACTCTTTAGGGAGATTGCCACAACAAAACTTCTGGGCAGCTCATCTATCCCATTGTGGGGTCCATTTCAATCTTTAAAGTAAATATGTTCATAACGTCTAACAAACCAACCAAAATCTTTAAATACAAGTCTTTGAGTATACTCCTCCGTTCAAATGCTGTCCCAAATGGAGCACAGACTACTTATTCGGGGAATTAACATGACGTGGGACCAATTACAAAATACAAAGTTAAAGGTTATCATCTACTTTTTTACATGCTCTATGTTTCTATGAACATGTGATTTATTTTGTTTATGGCGTGGGATTCCATTTTTCATCATTAGACTTTTCTTCTAACGGGGCGGCCATCGTTGAAAATACACTTTAATTTCCCAAGTAATAACATCAAGCATCACTAAAGAGATTTTCCACATTGCAACGACTTTATGAATGCCGACCTACACTACTTATCTTGGGCATTGATGTGACATTTAACTTTAATATCTTAAAGTTAGAAAAACTATTGATTCTATCATTCAAAGTTGCACCCACAACGATATACATATTTGAGTATTATTAAGTAAATATGTATTAATATTATTTTTTCTAGCTAGACTTGACCGAGTATAGAAGATTTGCTTTTCCCTTATATTTATTTATTTTTTTAAATAAAAATTTATTAAATAGGAAAAAAATAAAAAATAAAAATCTGTAAAAGCCTATTTATAATGACATGTTATTTTTATTAATATTATATATATTTAATCACATATTTCTTTTTATTAATATTAAATATATATAAATTAATATTACATATATATAATTGTATTTTATTGATGTAATTGTTTTATTTATCTATTTTATTTATTTATTTTATTAATATTATATAAAATTATACATCTCATTTACATCATATTATATAATATATTTTATTTTAGGTTTTTAATATAAATATATTTTACTTTAATCTTTATAATATAAATATTTATCAATATTTCAAAAACATTTTATTCTCAACTATGTTAAATGAGTTTTATTTTAATTACTAGTCAATATAATAGTTTATCAATACCACATGTCCAAAAAAACTATAAATCTTCTCATATGATATCTTTATAATTAGTCAATTTAGTTAAAATTAGTAAAAAAGGCATAACTACTTTGGAGATAAATCTCAACCTTGATTTCTGTAAAGTGCTAAGAAAAATCCATACCATCCACTTAATAATTGTTGATAATTAAATTAAAATTATATAAGCCCTATTTTAAAATAGACATACCTATTGGCATAATAAAACATAATATCATATGTATTAAAAGTAAAAATAATAAAAATAATAAGTGGATTCAATTCAATTTGTTATAATGTGATTTTGTTTCAACTAATAAAATCACAAACAATTCCTTGAAGGAAAAAATCATAATATACATAAATATTGATATTTATAATTAATGATATATATATATATATATATATATATAAACAATTAAAACATATCAAAAGAAAATTTCTCAGAGCATATGTATGTAATTATATATATTACCAAGGGTTTTAATAAAATTTAAAATAAGAATATTTCTGTATATATAGAGATGTGAAATTTATATATAATATAAATAGTATTATAAAGAACTAACATATATCTATTTTAACTCCATATCTACCCAAATCCAAAATGAATAAAATCTCTAAAGTAAAAAATTTCCTTTGAATTTTGCACTTAAATAGAGGTTTACATCTTAAGAGATTTGTTTCTTCTAGATCTATGGTAGTTCTAAAATTAAAATGAATCTATGTTGAATTATTGCTAATTAAGAGGATTAAACTCATTTACTTTATAATACATTAAGTTGGATCAATATAATAATTTAATATAATATTAATTATATTACATTAACCAAGTCGGGGACCAATTAGCATTTTATAACTTTTATCAATTATTTAGCCAATTTGAACACATTCAATAATACAACAGTGCATCAATCACATAAAAATTGAACACTAGATGTTAACGTGGAAACCATACGGTAGAAAACCACAAAGTATTTGTTTTATGATGTAAATGTAAGCAGTAACTCCAAATTACACCAAGTTATGTAGGCACCAACCTATAGGAGGCTCCAACCCCCTTTTCCTTGCAAACACCCTGAAAGCATTAACTCCCTAATCTTTACAGTCACCAACCTAAAGGAGACCCCAAATCCCTTGATCATATCTCTCTTTCATCAATTTTCGAATTCAAAGTTGAAGATTTTTAATTAAAAATATCAATGACACAATTTTTAAATCTCAGATCTACTTCCCCTTGCTCTGCAACTACTTATCTTTGTCTGATTCTCTAATTCAGTTAACATCCCCACAATTACAACATCACCCTCACTGATTAGTCCTTCAATTGAATTTATTTTCTCAAATTCACTAGGGCTTCACTCAATGAACCTATGACATATCATGTGGGTTCATCTCATACTAAACAATACCCTTAATTTCACTACATATCGGAAAATACCTCTGAGACACATTATTTAACCCCCTACAAATATGAATCCAATACACTTTCTCAATTAAAAAAAAAACCCTACTTTCAATAGATATTGTAGGTATCCATTTTTTTGTTAACATTTTTTATATCTCTTTATATTTTTCACTAACTTTGAGCTCCATTTTTTATATCTGTCAATATAAAAACCCTTTACCCTCTGTTATATACTCAATATATTGTCATTCTTTTCGTGAATATATATCTCCTAATATAAACGCAAGTAGTATGGTATTATTCCGACAATGAAACCCTTATGGTCAAATTAAACTTTTAATGCTTCATATCTACAATCTTCAAATACACATGCTTCATATCTTGTTTGATATACTCTCTCAACCTCTACTCAACATTCTTCTGCCTACTCTAATCTCTAAAAATTTACCCTTCATCCCTTCCCTTGCATAGTACTCTTACTCATGCTCTATTCCATATGCATTATTTTGTACTCAACACTAGTTATTTATTGTAACATAGCTCCCCTCTCATTTGTCTTTATGAACACCTACACTTCTGCATGTAAACTATTCTTCTACTTGTTGATTTACATGGGAATTTCACTTCCTACCTCGCCTTATTTCCTTTTATAGATGTTTCCACAACGGATTTCCCCCTAAAACAAACTTTAATCCCTTAATTGTATTTTTGTATTTTTGTCAGTGAATATCAAATTTCCATCTTGTGGACTCTTATATTCATGCTCCTTAGAGCCTATGACCGCAAGCACAAATCAAGGGCTTAAGTTTTATATTTTCTATTTGAGTTGATATAATGGTTAAGAACATGCATTTTTTCCTTAAAAAATCATAAAATAAAATATGTATGTCTTAATAGACTTTAATATTATTATTATTTTATCTTTTCTATCAAACTAATTTGTATTTTAAAATTATACTAATATATTTCTTTTAACCTATTTTTATTTTTATTTTTACTTTTATTTTTATAAATAAATAATATGATTCTCGTACTTATTTTTATTTTTACTTTTATAAATAAATAATATAATTCTTGAAAGAGTAAATTAAGCATGGCAAAAAAATTCTAATTCACTTCGGTTAAAAAATATATATATATATATATATTATCCAATTTTCTTTCAAAATAATATAAATAGTCAAAATTCTACATCAAATAATGTTATAACTTAAAATAAATTCCTATTAAATTTGATAAAACAATTTTATATAAAAATTTGAAATTATCCTCCCTCTTTCCTTTCTTTCCGTTTTACGCAGCTTACAAAAATAGATTTAAAAATACCAAAACATCGCCCTAAATAGTTTGCACTTCAGCTCAGCTTATAGCGAATCAAAGTTTGGTTAGCTCAAGCTTCATATCGCCCACGAATTATCAAACGATAAAGAATTATGATTTCTGCAAACCAAAATTTCCATCACAAACACTATAAAGATACAAATTAAATTGATTATAATTTCTGCCACCAAAATCTCCAGTATAAACAATATAAAGATACAGATTATATTGAAGTATCTTATCAAAACCAGAAAGAATATACATGAGTCCCACCACATTGAAAATTGGAAAGTGTTGGAGATGATGGCAAAATAATTTAAACCTATCATTTTCTAGGTCCGATAGATGCGTAAATTTAACACCCAACTTTAACGGAAGTTTTGGCTGTTGCTTTCACAAACAGCTCAACTTTTGGTGTACTACTTTCATTTTTCTGCATGATATGGCAGAGTGAGGGTGCAAAAATTCCATCGGCCTTCAAAAGCGCTGAATTTTTATCTGCAACGGGTCGGATACTCAAATTCTCCCCTGTCATGGCCGCGTATGCGGAGCGAAGGACGGTCTTAAAATCTCATCTGCAATTAATGTATCATACAATTCTGGAAAGTCTACTGCAAACTTTGCCAACGGATTCCAAGAACGGATATTTTCGACATACAAATGTTGGGAGCAACGCTCTGATTACATGGACCCAGTAGTTTCCAGTGTCCATCACGCAGAAAAAGCCCCCTCAAATAACACTTCTTGGCTGATACAATCTTTGTTCATATAATCCTGCACGTGGTTCGCATCCCACGCATCTTCAAACAAATCAAACTGCTGATAATTATGAAATTCGTCTACGAAATCCCAATTTTCACCTTGCCATTTCAGATCAGCGGTCTCCGAGAAACCCTCGGCGGTGCAGGTCTCCTTAGCGGGTTGACAGAACTCGTCCTGAGAGTCCAGAACGGGGCTCGACGGAATGCCGAGCTCGTCGTCTGAAGCCTCTAGAAGGTAACACAGATCAATATATGAGTCCAAAACTAGAGTTTGCCCCTCATGGACACTACAAATATCGTTGGACGACGAATTATCCAGCGAGATGGAAGCATCAAAAGTGGAGCATGTCTCGCTGATCTCTTCCTCCGGGCTTCTCATTACACCAATCACGAATTCCTGAATGGAAGCGCATTCTTCATTGGCGATTTCATTTTCTGCTCGGGTTTTGTCTAACAATGGCAAGTAGCGAAACAGATCCATTTCTTCGCCCATGCCATTGAAGCGTTTGGACTCCCGGACGTCAGTGGAAACCGGCAGGGCCTCAGGCTCTAGGCAGCGCTTTCTGAGCGTGGTAGGCATGGTTTAAAGACGGTCCGGAGATTCGAACACGGAACACAACGGGGATAATAGTTCGGCTGCAGTGAAGAGCTGCTGTAATTGACAATATGGATAACAGAGAAGATATGATACAAGCTATAGCAGGATTAGCTATATGCAAGTCATGGGAAGCAATATACTCATATAGCTGTGTGATCCGGCTTTAGTCGGAAGAGTCTGGACAGCAGGGCAGATTGTAGCCGGCGGGCAAGGCTCCTGTCGGTTATTTCTCCCACTTAAATATTGGAATAATGCTTTGCTTCATTAGTGGATGTCAAATTTTCAACCACTAGATGAGATTGCAGGACAATTTCCCGGTCGCATCGCATGAAACCGTAATGTGACCTATCAATAGAAAAGAATGCTAAGATTAGGATTAGCGTCTCTCTTTCCGCAGTAAAAGCTGTATTACCATAATAACCGTGCCTCGCAGATGGAATGTGCTAGGAGGTATGACACGATGGCAAAATTGTTCGTGATCTTTCCGTTAAATCCGAAAGGTTTCGAATTTTTCAAATTTTTATGTATTAGTATAACCACATTAGAATTATTAACCTATATGATATATCATATAGTTTATTAAAAAAAAAACCAAAATATTATATAGTTAGAATTGTATTATTAATGCACTTATTTATCTAATTAATTATTAATAATGTATAAAAAAAATTAAAAACTAAGAATTATATATATTGTTGTAAAATGGATCATTTTGCTAAATAAAATTTGTTTATATATTAAATAAAATTTGTTTGTATATTAATTTTTCATGTAATTAAAATATGAACTTATTAGAATTGGAATAATCTCAAATCCCAAAGAAATTGATGCGCTGGAACTACCAGGATTCTGATTTAACTTAAACATTAAAACTAAGCATATGGTGAGCATATTCCTTTGAGAATCAATGTAGGCTATTAATTAAAAAAATAAAATAAAAAAATTAACATATCCTCATACACTTTACTTGAAATAAGAAGCTTAGGCAATTATTTATCTCTAAAATATTTTTAAATTATAATTTGAAGTATATAATTTATATATTTTCCAGAATATTGATATTTTTCATTAAAATTATATAAACAAGGTTAGATATAAGACTTTTGTGATCCATATTGTAAATAGATGTCTTTCAGATTAATCACATGATTAGGATTTGGTCCACGTTTCCAACTAACTAATGTGGTTCATCCTTTGGACAAGGTGAAAATATCAGTTAATCTTCACAAATAAATAGCATGGATGTATCATTGCCCAGAGTTAGCCGTTGAATACGCGCAAACACTGGAACCAATGATGCATCCCTACATCTTTTGAGAAAAAGTAAGATCATATTTCTTCTTAGCAACTTGTAGTGGAGCATCCCTATCTTTTGAGAAAAAGTAAGATCATAGTTCTTCTTAGCAACCTGTAGTGGAGCTCGTTCAAATTAACGAGTTTTATCAGCCATTTCACTTCCATGTAGGGTAATAATGTTAGATTTAAGACTTTTGTGATCCATATTGTAGATAAATGTCTTTCAAATTAATCAATCACATCATTAGGATTTGGTCTACGTTTCCAACCAACTAATGTGGTTGGAGCTCGTTCAAATTGACGAGTCTTATGAGCCATTTCACTTCCATGTAACGTAATAATGTTAGATTTAAGACTTTTGTGATCCATATTGTAGATAAATGCCTTTCAGATTAATCACATCATTACATTTGGTCTACGTTTCCAACCAACTAATGTGGTTCATCCTCATGACAAGGTGAAAAAATAAGTCAATCTTCAAGAATAAATAGCATTGATGAATCATTGCCCAGAGTTAACCGTTGAATATACCCAAACACCAGAACCAATGATGCATCCCTACAACATCTTTTGAGAAAGGTAAGATCGGATTTCTTCTTATTTCTTCTTAGCAAGCTCGTTCAAATTGACGAACCTTATCATCCATTTCCCTTCCATGTAGGGTAATAATGTTAGATCTAAGACTTTTGTTATCTATATTGTAGATAAACGTCTTTAGGATTGATTACATTATTAAGATTTAGTGATATTTCGAACTAACTAATATGGTTTATCCTCAAGACAAGGTGAATAAATCAATTAAAAAAATTAATGTTACATTTCTCAAAAAAACATAAAAATGCATGATTAGTTTTATTTAACGTCTTCAACCACTAAATCTGAACACTAATACATCTATGCTGAGAGCTATTACTAATATGTGCCACATATGATGTTATTTTTTTTTAATAACGTATAAATTTGGTATAACCTTCACTGCAAATGTTTACGATTGATTGGATTTCATAACCACTCCTTAAGAAATAAATAAATATTTTCACCTAATATCGCCCCACGTTCAGGTTTCAATAACGTTAAATTTGATAAATATCTTCCTAAAAACTATTAGGAATATGCGCCGCACGTGATGTTATTATTTATTTATTTAAATAACGTATAAATTTGGTATAAGCTTCACTGCGAGACAGAAATTAAATATGTACTATTGATTGGATTTCATAACCCACTCCCTAAGAAATAAATAAATATTTTCACCCCGTACGTTCAGGTTTCAATAATGTCATATTTAAAAGGAAACACCACACCATTAAAGATTGCTTAAGCGGAAGACTCGGACCGCATAAGCCTCAACTAAAATCATTAAATTAAATAAAATCTTTACAACAAACGAACAAAACGTTACCCAAAAGGTCATTTAAAACACTGCCTCTAGCAGCCTCGAATTTGCGGTTGATTTTGTACCTTTCATTTTCATTTTACGTTTTATGTAAATTTAGAAAGGTTAACTTCGTCTACATTAACAATAACAATGAGAGGGGTCCAGTAAGAAGTTTTAACATTTGAAAAGAGTGAAATTAGAATGAGAAGTTGAGGAGCCCGTCCCGCAAGAGTATGGATATTCTTGCGGGACGGGCTCCTGTGGGGGGAGATTCTGATCAGGGTCTACGGAGGTCATTTGAATGACTTGATAAGCAACCTCAACTACAAATAAAGGTGTAACTGACCCTACATATCCATTCCCTAAAGAAAATGTTGATGGGTCAGCCCGAGGGGAATCAGGTTAATGGACAAGCCTGGAAAGGGAATTGATTGCCCAGAGAACCGAAACCACACAAAAGGAAAGACAAGCGAGTCCCACATTGTAAGTTGATTCTGAACCATTAGTTCCACCTATATATACGTCTATAAGAGGATCACCCAGCAACAGCAAAACAAGCAGCCTAAAGAGAGGGGCTAGGTAGGTGCCATTCACGCAAGTCAGGTAGTGCCATTCAGTCAGGGAGGTCAGGCCACCTCAGAGCATTCAAATGTGTTTCTTGGGCACACATTTCCGATAATTGCAGGAAGAACCTCTTGCAAATCAATCAAATCACTCTACCTGGCAAAGAGAAAGGGAGATGTATATATCTGAGGGGTAGAGGTGTAGTATGAATATTATTCTCCTTCCTTGTGCGACCTCTTGTAAATCAATCAAACCACTCTGCATATATAAATAAAATAATGTAACGGGTTGCTATAAATATACAGTTGAACACTGTAAATATAAACGATCTCCAAATATACTCCAATCATAACCCTCCATCCTCCTGTCCAGTCCTAATACACTCTAATACTGTAAATGAAGGTGAGGGCGATTGTAAGAGGATTATATTTAAAACAAAACATGAAAGCAGTCCGAACAACTTATTCCGCTGTAATTTTAATGAATCACAAGAACAGTGGAAGACGTAAATGCTAGGAAAGCAGGCCGACCAGCCAAAACTTAGAATCCAACAACAAAATAGAAAACTGCACATAACCACTAACATACAACATACACAAACAGAGACAGACCCTCCAACAAGGAAAGATTAATCAGCAAGCATAAACAGTCCAAGTAATATCTAAGATACAAGCAATTGAATGAAACCTTCAAATCCCATCCAGATTCTATGATCTCGATGCAGATAAAGATGATCCCAATCCATCCATCCTAACCCATCATAAGTCCATCTTCATCTCATCTTTCTGCTTTGACTAGACAACCTGTAAAACATATATTTTCCATTCATATATGACATAACAGTAAATAATAACACACAATTTAGGTCAGTGGGTTGGACAACTCAATTTAATCAACCAATTTCAAAGTGAAGATTCCTAATAAATCAGGTGTTCAAGTCAGTAAAGACCCTCTTTATCAGGAGTACATGTTGTACTCTGGCGGCTGCAACCTCTACCCTTGGTGTCACGCCCCTACACCTGCGGTAGTCTTTCAACCGCTTGTAGCAAGGTGCGGCACCACCGAACGTTTTCTTTTCACCAATACTAACATTCGTGGACTACGCCTACTTTCATATTAACATTACTTAGCTTGTGTTTCGCAACCAAGTAAACATACAATTATCCTTTATACTTAATGAAGCCCATACTCATTCATTATCCATAGCAATCAGAACAAGAACATCAACAATTGCAACAAGTATAAAGGGGAGGGGCAACTCCCGAACAAGTCTGCCCGACAATATATTATAACCAGTCTTCCTTCAATAATACAATATAAGTAATGCTTGGCAGACTCCAAGCCAATACTTAGTTTCTTTTACAAAGCAGGCAAACAGCCTTTACAAAGAACATGTGCACGTCTTGCATGAGAGTGGGTGCTCACATGAGCCACCGAGACACTCTACCAAAACCCAGCACAAATCTGCACTTTAGAACGGCCTTGGGCGCACCTTGCCCAACCCACAACCAGCTCTAAATATCACCCAACTTGCGCACCTTAGAACCGCGCATGAGATATGCACATCCACTATTGGACTGCGCCCTTTTCCCTTGCTCCTCCTTAGAAGTGCGAGCTCTCCAAGTGCGAGTTGTTGGATGTCCAAATGAACCTGCGCTATGGCAAATATATACGCATGCTACTATGGGTGGTGGCCCTCCAGCCGACCCCCAAACATGCTATAACGCACACCCCAAGTGCGTACATATGTGGTCGGCCTTGCCATCGTGCAAGGCTCTTCAAGCCAAGGTATAAACTCCCTTGCCTTCCACGCATTTTTCACTAAGTGTTGCAACGCTCCTCATGTATCGTCGCACTTAGCTCGTTTGTTCGTCGCTTTTCCTCCGCACGTTGGTTATGTCGCGCCCGCCCGTCGCACTTCGCACGCCCGTCGCACATCGCACGCCCGTCACACATCGCACGCCCGTCGCACATCGCACGCTCGTCGCACATCGCATGCCCGTCACACATCGCACGCCCGTCGCACACCTATCGCACGCCCACCGGGCGCGTGCGCGCGGTCACCCGGCGCCCAACCGCACCGCGGATACGAAGGCCTTACATCCTCCTCCACCTGAAATCGTTGTCGTCCTCGACAACATACCATCCTAGTAGCCATCCACCAAGATCATCATTATCCATGATGTCAACTCCTCCACATAAGGCAAACATCCCTGCAACATATGTAGAACTCCATCTCCATCATGTCTCACCTTAGTGACCAACTGCCACCAAGATAACCATACCAAGGTATGCACCTCAACGGTATGCTCTCCATCAGATATCATCTCGATCCATGATCATCGACCCCTCTGCCACAATCTCCACTGCAACATCTCGTGTCGACCTCATCATGTGTCCCTCCTCCATGTATTCTCCTTGTCAAATGCCAACACGTATGTGTTACCATGTCTCGACTAATGCCAACATATCTCTGCACATTGGTACCCCTCATGACTCGAACTAGTCGGGTGATCAGTCCAACCATACGCCCAAACCATAAGAATGCACATCCTTATGCCATCACAAGTCTTTCCCTGACTTCTGCTACATCTCAGACTCATCAAGAATCTATCAATCATCCCATGCTCAGGTCCATGGAAACTCCATCCCATCTGCAACATGCTCCATATAACCAACCTGATGTCCATGACTCTAGTTGTCCATGATGTCCAACCCATGTAGACTCCATCCCAACCTCTGGCCATCTGCATCCAAGTCTGCACCTGTCATAAAGAAGCCTTCCCCAAGGCCCCTTGTAAAGTTGGTGTGGTTCCTTCCTACCAAGGCCTCCACACCAACCTTCCTCCAAGGTTATCTATAGAGAAAGGAAGGCCAGGAAGTTTCCTCCCTGACTCTCATCCACCCATGTGTCAGATTGATGTTGTGTCCTCAAGTATCTATGCACAGCTTCAATCTCCTCACATGTACATCCAAGCTCACCTAGCTTGTCCTTTGTCAACTGAAAGTCATATATGCCCATAGCATATCTGCAAAAGTCCACTATCCCAGCAGGATCTCTACCTTCATAATCCTCATCAACCACTGCCTCTGAAGTAGCACTCGGGCTCCCTTCATTTGCAACTCCATTGTGAAGATCATCAATAGAAGATGCTCCCAACAAGTGTCTCCATGTTCATGAGGTTGTCTTCTCACTTCCTTTATCCTTCTTTCTAGCTCTTGCAACGAAGTCAACCAGCTTCCTTTCCTTCGTTGTTTGAGTCACACTCCCAAGTCCTATTTGCTCCACATCCTCATGCTTCACATTTGGATCTTTGGGATACAAAGTCATAGAAGCCATCCTTGGTCTATACCCCAAGCAACTTCTTTTATTCATCGGTACCATCATGGTCTTCCCTTCAGCTGTGATCAAGAGAATGTCCCATCCACCATTGGTATGGCTTGTGTAAGCTCCATAAATTCCAGCCCCAACACCATAGAATGATCATCCATGTCCACAACTCTCAAGTCCAACTTTCCAAACCACGATCCTACTTTCACCTGAGTGTCTTTCAACACACCATCAACAGCTCTAATGGTAGAGTTGACTGCTTTGAAAGCACTCCATTCCCTCTCCATCTTTGCTTTCTTCCCAAAAGACTTTGCTGCCTTCCTGCTTAAGAAGCTATGAGTAGCCCCTGTATCCACCAAAGCTGCAAATCTCTTGCCCTTCACGGTCACCTGCACAAAACTTAGCTTCAAGGAATCACCTCCCTCTGTTGGCTTTGTCTTGCGTCTCACATCAGCAACCTTCTTCAAGAATTCGGCCTCAGAAGTGTCAATTGGCTCATGTTCCACCTTGACATTCCTCCTAAGGTACTTCACTTCCTTGCTTGGCTCCTTTAAGCAACTCGATCCTGGTCCGGCTTGACTCTCTTCAAGCTTGTCCTTCATCGCATCTTGCTCAAGTGCACCAACCAAGTGTCCACTGACCAAGTTCATAGAACTAAACTTCCGAATGCCCTCTGGATGCTCTCGGTATTGAGTTCCCAACCTGTCAATGTAGTCGAGCTCTTCCTGCTCAATCACAACAACCTTCTTACCAAGAAGCTTCTTCTTTATCTCTTCCTCAATTTGCTTGATTTCGGCTTCCACCCTGGCACTTTCCTTCCTCAACCGGGCTCTTTCATCAAAGAGCTCTTGAAGATCAAGACCACTTCGTTGGATCTCCTCATCAAGTTCCTTGAGTTCAACATCTGTCGTACTTCCGCATTGGCTCCTAAGTTCTTCAAGTTCCCTTCTTAGTTCTGAACAACTCTCCCGAATCTTCATGTTCTCAGCCTTCATCACAACCCAGTTAGAACTCCATCGACTCATATGTTCCAACACTTCGTACCGGAGAGCTTCAACCGCATTATGACTAGATTCACCTATCGTAGGTTCATCTACCATCACTGCCTTTTCAGCCTTCTCCATGTTCACCAAGTCACCTGCAACCTGAACCAACCCTTGTTCCACTTGTGTGAAACGATTTCCTTCACCTGCAAGCATCCTTCTCATTATCACGAGCAACCCTGCTCACCGGCGTCAAATCGAAGTCTTGTTCTTACCTGTCAAGTGTATACCAGCTTCAATGCTTCAACACTTGAACCTGTTCACAAGCTTCAACCTTTCACGAGCAAACCTTGCTCTGATACCAACTTCACTTTGGTGAAGTTGTGTAGCAGCTTCAACCTTCAATACCCTGAATCAGCTGCTCTGATACCAACTGTCACGGTAGTGCAGTGGGATCAGCACTTCATCGTCAACCCAGCCATCAGCCAGCTCTGATACCAACTATCACGCCCCTACACCTGCGGTAGTCTTCCAACCGCTTGTAGCAAGGTGCGGCACCACCGAACGTTTTCTTTTCACCAATACTAACATTCGTGGACTACGCCTACTTTCATATTAACATTACTTAGCTTGTGTTTCGCAACCAAGTAAACATACAATTATCCTTTATACTTAATGAAGCCCATACTCATTCATTATCCATAGCAATCATAACAAGAACATCAACAATTGCAACAAGTATAAAGGGGAGGGGCAACTCCCGAACAAGTCTGCCCGATAATATATTATAACCAGTCTTCCTTCAATAATACAATACAAGTAATGCTTGGCAGACTCCAAGCCAATACTTAGTTTCTTTTACAAAGCAGGCAAACAACCTTTACAAAGAACATGTGCACGTCTTGCACGAGAGTGGGTGCTCACATGAGTCACCGAGACACTCTACCAAAACCCGGCATAAATCTGCACTTTAGAACGGCCTTGGGCGCACCTCGCCCAACCCACAACCAGCTCTAAATATCACCCAACTTGCGCACCTTAGAACTGCGCATGAGATATGCGCATCCACTATTGGACTGCGCCCTTTTCCCTTGCTCCTCCTTAGAAGTGCGAGCTCTCCAAGTGCGAGTTGTTGGATGTCCAAATGAACCTGCGCTATGGAAAATATATACGCATGCTACTATGGGTGGTGGCCCTCCAGCCGACCCCCAAACATGCTATAACGCACACCCCAAGTGCGTACATATGTGGTCGGCCTTGCCATCGTGCAAGGCTCTTCAAGCCAAGGTATAAACTTCCTTGCCTTCCACACATTTTTCACTAAGTGTTGCAACGCTCCTCATGTATCGTCGCACTTAGCTCGTTTGTTCGTCGCTTTTCCTCCGCACGTTGGTTATGTCGCGCCTGCCCGTCGCACATCGCACGCCCGTCGCACATCGCACGCCCATCGCACACCTATCGCACGTCCACCGGGCGCGTGCGCGCGGTCACCTGGCGCCAACTGTACCACGGATACGAAGGCCTTACACTTGGTGCCATTCAAGGAACCCTAGATGTGATTGTGACAAGCACAGATTTCCAAGACCATTTTTCATTAAAAAAAATAGTAATCACACAATTTCCTCTAGATATTTTAGCTTGCTGGGCTTTCAAGTAGCAAATTATTCTATGAAATGATATGAAATTACTAAGAATGAGATTATACCCTACCATGTAAGTTAAACATACATACATATTCTCTTTGTCTGCAACATTCATAATTCGCCTTTTTATAGCATTACCAAATCATGCTCTGAGCCTCCTCATCTGCAAATACTATTAATGGAAGCCCTGAGCGTTCTCTGCAAAATTCGCCTTTTTATAGCATTACCAAATCATGCTCTGAGCTCCTCATCTACAAATACTATTAATGGAAGCTTTAAGTGTTCTGTGCAAAAATCACATAGCAGAACTTCATCATAAGCAATAACAAAGAAAGGAATTACTGAATACATATACAAACAAATATTAAGAGAAGTTGTAGATAATTTAAGAAGCTCACAGACTAACAATCACTCCGTGCATAAGGGCCTGTGACAGATATAAGATAGGAAAAGGGTGACGGAGACAAAATATACACGTGGCAACCTAACCCAATATAAAGAAAAATGTGGTGGCCAAATCACCATATCAT
This sequence comes from Pinus tabuliformis, assembly GCA_031772625.1. Lineage (NCBI taxonomy): Eukaryota > Viridiplantae > Streptophyta > Pinopsida > Pinales > Pinaceae > Pinus > Pinus tabuliformis. Next base: position 722,024,540 of record CM062813.1, read on the forward strand.
GTTCATGCCACAACCTGCAATACAAAAACTTTGTTACAGTGTCAATGTAGAGGTAATTACAAAGCAAAAAAAATGCAACAGATGATATTCCTTACCTACTGTTTTGAAATCTGAAGGCCGACTAATTAGTCACCTCCCAGTTTACCATGTCAGAATGAGCATACACATTATTCATATGAGACTTCCATTAGAGTATGGATTGGATTTGGCTTGTCCTTTGACAGTCGTTGTAGAGCCAGAAAAACCAAGGGTAAAGCCTTTGAAAGTGGCCATTAGCTAAGATCAGAGGCATAAAAAACCAACAAATTACCGTGAGATATTTTCAACCATGGCCTATTCAATAAAATGCAAAATATGATAATTACACGTGGATAAGAAGTTAATAATCTTTTGATCACTTTTTAAACAAATTTTAGGTTTCTTTTTAAACAAACTGAAATTTTTAAAATTTTAAATAAGACTAGAATAGTTTGACACATGATGTCATACCACACACCTGTAGAAATACGGGAAGAAATACGGGCACCGCATGGGGCCATCCTGTGACCACCTATCCACACTAGCAGAACATGGACATGCATGTTTCCAAGGCCACTGACATCTTGTTCGTCTGTGTGTCCATTATACCTATAACTCACTGCCATTTTGTGTTCGTCACTGTCATTTTCTCTAGTAAAGTTGCTCCATTCCATTCGATGCAGATTACTCTAGCAACAATCGAGTAGTTGCATGGCGACATGTCTTTCGGCATTTCCTATGATTTTCAAGAAACTTTATTTAATGACAATAACAAGCCTGAGGTGGGATGTGTAGCATGGCTCACCATTTATAGTTAGAGCTGATGTTGATCCTAGTGCTTTTGTGTTATTTTGCATTGTTTTGATGCTCATATCCCTGACGAGATATTTTATGCTCTAGTCAGTAAAGACAGTTCCCCAACTACACTCATTTTTAGAGCACGGGATCAGTAGCCAGCGGGAGGAGCACAAGAAGTGGTGTAGTTATGGGGAGCACATGCCCCTCATATCCTATTGTTGTGGAAGCAATTGTTGATTTGCTTATTCGGTTGATAGTAGCTTCCGAGGAGAAAGCAGTTGATTATGCAGAGGTAGATCAAAGCCATACTCTACAGCAACAGTAGCAAATCCAGCAACTCCAAACCCAACAAATCCAACAACTCCAGACCCAGACCCAACATCCAGTAGAACCATCAGTTCATCCACCACCAATATCATAACCAGAGCTACCTGTTCCAATCCTAGCTCCTCGTTCTAGTCCCAGCTCCCCTTCGCTCGGTCCCATCTTTCCCATAGCAGCTGTTGATGTATATGAAGCAGGAGTAAGAGATGTTGCAATTGGGGTTGTTGCTTCATCATATCGATACCCACCACCGGCAAGGGCGACAGAGACAAAGTCATTAGTAGCACACCCAGTCATATATTATGGTGTTTGTGCAGACTACCAAACCCCCAAGAAGTTGATATAGATAGTTGAAAGTTTAAACTACCACCACTTGTTGATCTACCACTAGCTTCTATCCACCAGCACCGGCACGAGTAGCATCCATCATAGGTGGCTTAGCTAGTCTTCATAATCCGGACCACACTATAGAAGTGGTAGACAGATTTGTAGGCACCAATAGACCTATCGATCTATGTTTCAGGTGATGACATCTGAATAGAGCTACAGTTCTCAACAAAGAAGGTGGGTTTTTCTTTCATGTTCAAATAAAGCAAGTGGTATTTAAAGCTTAAATTAAACAAAGACCCTTTTTTTGGTTCTTTTAGTAAAAAAACTCAAGCAAGCTATTTCAATCCTTTCTGCCTGATTTTCAAATGAAGAATTTCCTATGTACAGGATGAACCAACAATTTGTATATGAAAAATTGAATACAAATAAAAATTCATAACATGTGAACTATGATGCACAATACCAGTGCTGCATCCATTACTTTGAGGTTGAGCTTATGCATCCATTGCTTTGCTTTGAGGTTGAGCTTATGCATCCATTTCTTTGAGGTTGATCTTATGTTTGCTGGGTGGGACAATAGAACCCAAGAGATGGTTTAAAGAAAGAATCAACCCTAGGCTAGGATGGATGCTAGGATTGATAAGAAATCAACTTGCTCGCCTGCACATAGCACCAGAGTTGCCGCATGCAGATAGCCATGTGGCAGTAAATTCTCTCTGAAGTTCGTGTCAGTTAATTATATTTAGTTTGGATATAAAAATCTTTTGCACAGAATATTTAGTTTGGATATAAAAATCTTTTGCACAGAAAACTTTGGATAGTAGAAAAGTTGAATTATTTTTAGATTGGATATAAAATCTTTTGCACCTAAAAAACTTTGGATATCAGAAAAGTTTGTCGCAACCTGGGTTTGTATAAAATACCTGACTTTGGATAAAATAGTATTGCCCCAACCTTGCTGTATTGGGGCACGTGAAGTTTCCAATAACGGGTGGAAAGTTTTATCGCTCAAAAAACTTTCATTAAAATGGAAATGAATTAATTGGCAAACATAACACTTTGGTTAAATTTACATAGGCACTAAAAAATTTGGGTCAAAAAATAAACTAATTGCTAGTCAATGATCGATCGACCGCTATAGTCCTGCCGAAGGCAGGGACTAATAATACAATTGTACCGATTAGCGATATCATGTCTCTTTACGAAAAGATCAATACCTTTTGCTACTCAACTATTCAAAGCATCTAATAACTAGCAATTGCCCCTAAAGGTGCAAAGATACACCGAAGGAATGGAAAATTTGGGGAAAAAAATCTTGAACTATTTTTCCCTATATCAAATGGAGTGGGAAAAAAATTCTCAAGGTGGAGCACAAAAAAATAAAAATAAAAACAGATAGACAAATTGTTTTCCTCTATATATTCATTCATTGAATGGATGGGAGAACCTACAAAATGGAAAGTGGATGCTGATATTGATGGAGGCATCTAAACATTGATGCTGATATTGATTGAGGCATCCAAGAATTTTGTGATTCTGTATTTTATAAAATTAAAATCAGGATTTCCAGAAACTGATGTCGAAACTGATATTGATAATGAGGATTTCGAGACACTGATATTGATATTGGACGAGGTATACAACAAATTTGCAAGTATGTATTTTATAATACTATAATCAAGATTTCCAGAAGCTGATATATCCAAGTAATTTCCAGAAACTGATATACTACACAAGTTTGAGAGAAGAGTAGAATTTGCACGACTTTGGCGAACACAAGAGTTTCTCAGCAGGGTACTCTTGTCATTCCCACATTTCATCACTTGTTAGGACTCAGATTCATGGTAGGCGTAATTCCCCTAATGTACAAGTAGTCATATGATTTTGTTTTCTAATTTCAGTCTGAATGCTTCGCATTTTAGTAAAATATGTCTTGTAATGTTTTTGCTTCATTGGGATGTCTTCATTCGGGGATTGGAACTCTTGCAATAGGATTTTTCACAAAAGGTGTGATTACAAAAATAATGTTCACGACAAATACATTTTATAAGAAAATTCCATAATATTTGATGAGAAATTTCACAATGGTTTGTCTGCACTTGGAACATATTCCCTCTCACACAAGGAATTTCTTAACAATAATCTTAACCTTTATAACTGACTACTCTATGTCTTGTGGACCAAAATATTTAAATTTAAAGTATGACTTTAATTTCATTGTTTTCATTTTTTTTAAACCTTTTTCAGGGCATCTATAACACTTGGCTTGCACCATATGTTAATGCCTTTATAAGCCATGCTAGTAAGTGGTTCTCATTATAAGCTCACTTGGTAGATACACATAATTAATAAGTAAAAAAATCTATAGCAAAGTATACATTGCAACTAAATGTATAAAAGACATTTTTTTTTAATGGAAACTATGGGTTATGGGCCCACCAACCTTCTACTGTATCACTCTAATTTTTCTATTGCATATCAAATTTCATTCAACCTACAAATATAGTTGATATCTAAATATAGTTGAATTCCTTCATTTATAATTCACTACGCTAGATGCTTTAAATAACATATTTCCTTTCATAGCTTTTCATAACTTTTATTTTTATGTTGAAGCATTGCTATGTGTCTTACTAATTTCTTTCTAGTTTCATCACTATTTATTGATAAATCTCTTGCGAAATAAACATGAATCCTTTTCATGTAACAAAAGCCAATTTTAAATCTATCATTTTCATGTAACAGAGATCAATCTTAAATCTTATTAATTAACTCTATACTCTTCAAATAAATTTACACACATACTAAAATTCTTTAATAAACCAGATAAATTTCAACATTTCTTTTAAATATATTAAACCCATGCCATATTTTTTATTTGCTTTTGTAAAAGACACCCATTTTGAATGCCTTTATGATACTTTCTCTAAATCCTTATTTATAAATAAATTTTACATACCAAATATCCATCTCATTAAATATTTAAATTTAGATAAATGATTCTATTTCTTATAATATATAAAAAGTATTTATCAAAACATCAAATCAATCCCTTAAAAACATACCATAATAACTAATAAATAAATCACAATAATAAATACCAAATCTAATATTATTGCCCTGAGGTTGGATAACGTTCTTTTATATTAAAAAAATACCATAATAAGTAATAAATAAATAACGATAATGAATACCAAATCTAATATTATTGCCTTGAGGTCTCGATAACGTTCTTTTATATTTCGAAACTATTTAAGATAAACATGTGAATACACAATTGATTGGACACCGTTTCGTCGAGTGATACGTCAGTTGGACAAGCGGGAGAGGGAGAATGGCCAGTGTGCAACGTGCCTTCACACTTGTCCGTCGAGTGATACGTCAGCTGGACAAGCAGAACCAATGGTGGAAAACAAGAGTAGCGACAGCGGTTTCCTCGAACTAACAGCGCGCAGCATGCCAAAATAGTTGGTTGCTCGAACGAACCAATGGTGGAAAACAAGAGTAGTGACAGCTGTTTCCTCGAACTAACAGCGCGCAGCATGCCAAGATAGCTGCTTGCTCGAACAAACGGCGGAAAACAAACGTAGTGACAGGTGTTCGCTCGAACGGTGCAAAAGAAAAAGGTAGACGATGGTCGGCAGTTATTTGATTCAAAAGAAACACCTTCAGTGTAAATATATATTTATGATAATTCATGGGGTTGGTAATCACCCAACCCACTTATTATTCCGCTGCGGATCACCCAAACATGACGTGGAACCAACTACAAAATATAAAGTTAAAGGTTATCCATAGTTTTCATTTACACGTTCAAATGCTGTCACAAATAGAACACAAACTACTTATTGGGAAATGAATCCAGTTTCATGAACATGACGTGGAACCAACCGCAGAATATAAAGTTAAAGGTTATTATTAGTTTTCATTTACAATATTTATTACATGCTCTATGTTTTTATGAAGCTGTGATTTATTTTGTTTATGGCGTGGCATTCCATTTTTCATCATTAGACTCTTCTTCTAACATGGTGGCCATCGTTGAAAATACACTTTAATTTCCCTAGTAATAACATCAGGCATCACTAAAGAGATTATCCACATTGCAACGACTTTATGAATGCCATCCTACACTACTTATCTTGGGCATTGATGTAACATTTAACTTTAATATCTTAAAGTTGAAAAACTATTGATTCCATCATTCAAAGTTGCACCGACAAAGATATACATATTTAAGTATTATTAAGCCATATATGTATTAAAAATAAGTTAGAATTGACATATTATATAAGATTTGTTTTCTCCGGTATTTATTTCATTGTTGTTTTCATTGTTAGTTTGACAACTGAGTTTATAGATTTTTCCATCTTTTAAAAAATAAAAAAGAATATTACATATATTTAATGGCATGTTACTTTTTATTAATATTACACATATATAATTATATTTTATCAATGTAATTGTTTTATTTATCTATTTTTTTTATTTAGTTTATTAATATTATATAAAATTACACATCTCATTTACAACAAACTATATAATACATTTCACTTCACATTTATAGTATAAATATATTCTACTTTAATCTTTATAATATAATTATTTATCAATGTTACAAAAACATTTCGTTCCCAATTATGTTAAATAGGTTTTATTTTAATATTACTGGTTAATATAGTAGCTTATCAATACCACATGTCCAAAAAACCATAAAACTTTTCATATGACATTTTTTAATTAGTCAATTTAATTAAAATTAGTAAAAAAGGCAAAACTACTTTGGAAATAAATCTCAACCTTGATTTGTGTATAGTACTAAGAAAAATCCATCCCATCCACTTAATAATTGTTGATAATTAAATTAAAATTCTAGAAGCCCTATTTCAAAATCTATTCGCATAATAAAACATAATATCATCTCTATTAAAAAAATAATTAAAAGTAAAAATCAATCAAAATAATAATAAAAATAATAAGTAGGTTCAATTCAATTCAATTTGTTATAATGTGATTTTGTTTCAACTAATAAAATCACAAACAACTTCTTTGACAAAAAAATCATAATATGCATATCACAAATAAATTTAAATATTGATATATATAATTAATGCTATGCATATCACAAATAAATTTAAATATTGACAGATATAATTAATTTTATGCATATCATATAAAATAAAATAAAAATTTACAAAAATTTAAAACATATCAGAAGAAAATTTCTAAGAGCATATGTATGTAATTATATATATTATCACGGGTTTTTGTAGAATTTAAAATAAGAATATTTATATGTATAGAGATATGAAATTTATATATAATATAAATAGTATTATCAAGAACTAACATACATTCATTTTAACTCCATCTCTACCCAAATTCAACATGAATAAAATCTCTAAAGTAAAAAATTTCCTTTAAGTTTTGCACTCAAATAGAGGTTTACATCTTAAGAGATTTGTTTCTTCCAGATCTTTGGTAGTTCTAAAATTAAAATGAATCTATAGTGAAGTATTGCTAATTAAGAGGATTAAACTCATTTACTTTATAATAGATTACGTTTGATCAATACAATATTAATATAATATTAATTAAATTACATTAACCAAGTGGGGGACCAATTAGTATTTTATAACTTTTATCAATTATTTAGCCAATTTGAACACATTCGACCATGCAACAATGCACCAATCACATAAAAATTAAACACTAGATGTTAATGTGAAAACCATACGGGAGAAAACCACTTATTATTTGTTGTATGATGTAAATGTAAGCAGTAACTGCAAATTACACCAAGCAACCCCCTTTTCTTTGCAAACACCCATTTGCTGAAAGCATTAACTCCCTAATCTTTATAGTCAACAACCGAAAGGAGACCCCAAATCCCTTGATCTGCAAGCACCTACTTGCTCAGCCTACCATATCTCTCTTTCATCAATTTTCGAATTCAAAGCTGAATCTTTTTAATTAAAAATATCAATGAAACAATTTTTAAATCTCATGTCTACTTCCCCTTGCTCTGCAACCACTTATATTTATCTAATTCTCTAATTCAATTAACATCCCAACAATTACAACATCTCCCTCATTGATCAATTTTTCAATTGAATTTATTTTCTCAAATTCACGGGGGCTTCACTCAATGAACCCGTGACATATCATGTGGGTTCATGCCATACTAAAAAACACCCTTGATTTCACTACATATCGGAAAATACCTCTAAACACATTATCTAACACCCTACAAATATGAACCCAATACACCTTCCCAATGAAAAAAACCCCTACTTTCACTAGATATTGTAGGTATCTATTTTTCATTAATATTTTTTATATCTCTTTATATTTTTTCATTAACTTTGAGCTCCAATTTTTATATCTGTCAATATAAAAACCCTTTACCCCCTATTATATGCTTAATGTATTATGCCATTTTTTCCTCAATATATATCCCCCAATATGAACGCATGTGGTATGGTATTGTTCCCCCAATGAAGCCCTTGTGCTCAAATTAATCTTTTGATGCTTCATATTAAGAATCTTCAAATGCACATGCTCCATATCTTGGTCGATCTGCTCTCTCAACCTCTACTCAATATTCTTATGCCCGCTCTAATCTCTGAAAATCTACCCTTCATCCTATGCATATTACACTTTCTCATGCTCTATTCCATATGCATTATTTTGTACTAAGCACTAGTTATTTTTTGTAACATAGCCCCCCTCTCGTTTGTCTGTATGAACACCTACTCTTCTGCATGTTTGTCTTTTCTATCTTTGACGAACCTTATATTTTTGTGAGTAGAGAAACCCTAGAATCCAAAGCTCTCATACCAAATGTTATGAAACCAGCTCACAAAAATATAGAAAAGATAGATCAACGCCTTAGAAATCAGCCTCTTCGAGGGGGCAACCTCCTTTACACTACACAAATGAACAATTCTTAGATGATACAAATGACAAGACCTCCTTTCTATATATACGAGTCGAAGGGGTCATAATGTAATCAGAGCCAACATAGCAATAATAATGTAAGGGCACAACAATAACCATAGTGGGCTTCTATGGGGCACAATAATAACAATATGGGGACTACATGGGCACAACGATATAATAAGGGGGTTGCACTAATAAAAATAAGGGGTTACACTAGTAGTATAGGGACCCAACATTCTACTTGTTGATTTACATGGGAATTGCACTTCCTACATCGCCTTATTTCCTTTTATAGATGTTTCCACAATGGATTTCCCCATAAAACAAAATTTAATCCCTTAACTATATTTGTTTGCTTGAATACCAAATTTCTTCTTATGGCCCCTTATATTCATGTTCCCTAGAGCAGATGACCGCAAGCCCAAACCAAGGGCTTAAGCCCCAAGGGCGCTTAGCCTTGGATCGTTGCAGACTGCCCAAAGTTAAATAACCATCACTTTTGAAGACATGTCATATGATCTAATTAGAATCGATAATGGAGATGTCACTTCGGTGCCCCCCCCACCTATCATATGCAATTTAAATAACCCCCACCTTTTTGGAGCATGTTAGGTGATCTTGTGCATTGATCAAATCTAACGACAAAGACATCACTTTGCCCCCCTCCCCCCCGACGATCTGTGGTTTAAGGGGGAAGGGGGGGGGGGGGTGGATCTAAATTTTTTTGTCCCATGTGCTTATACAACGTGGCACCACAAATATTAATCGAGCCCATTGCTTGTTGTTGTCACAGTGCACCAATGGCTTATCAAAGATGGGTCATGTCATGTCCATGTCACTATCACATCACAACCTACCACTTATCATGCCACATCATCGTAATGTCACAACCATGTGTTAGTCAGGAAAGGGCCGCTTGGCCACCCAAAAATGCCAAATATACCTACCACTTGTCATGACCATAGGGTGCCAAGTCACCATTTACCACTTGTCTCTACCAAGTCACCTTTCCATTTCATATAGGCTCCACCTCCAGTTTGGCACCTGAGTTCACCTTTCGTTTGGGGTCCACATCTTTCTTAAAGGCCATCACCTCAAACTCAAGTTTTAGCTACATTCTTGAAGAGTTAGGCTAAGTGCAATATGCCATTAGAAAAATATTTATGAGGGTTATCTAACCAAAATATTTTCATGCTATTGAATATGTTTCCTGTAGACAAAATGTCTTGAAAGATAAGATACCTCTATAACTAGTATATAAGACTTCAAGCAATTGTAGATGAAGGTTGCTTACCTTGTAACATTATTGAACCAAACTACATCGCAGGGTAATCTAGCCTAATAAAAAAACATAAGAACTTGGAATCAAGCCGAAGAAACAAGACATAGAAGTGGAAATAAAGTTGATGTAGAGCCCAATGATCTTTATTCCACTAATAATTCCTCCCTCTTTTGCTTCTTAAGTTACTCATTCAAACTTACCTCCTTCTTCCAACCCTAATGTACTCGGTGGGAGTGAAAATTACATCATACCAATTGCCAACCTCATACATGAAGACTTTAAGTAAAAGACTATTTATCCTTTCTAATTTTTCTCTGGATAGGAGCAAACCCACATAGACATGCATACATGCATCACTTGACTTGTTCTTGCTCCATCAAATAACACCACATCCTAAACAAATGAAATTTATAATTTTTTATTAAATTGAAAAAAAAACTATTTTAATAACAAAAAAATTGTCCTTTTTATTTATTTTATTTTTAAAATTATTTCCCAACTATAAAAACATTATTATTTTATAATTTACTCTATTAGTGAATTATAATTATTAAAATAATTGAATAAGATATTTTGTTATTTACCACCTTCAAAGATATTCTAAAATAAAAGGACACCTTGTTACTATAAATCGAAATTCACTATAATTGCACCAGTTGAAAAAGCATGATCCCCACTCACCTAGTTTCCTACTTTCTAGAGCGATGTCACTTATACAACTTCCATACGTTATGCCCATCAAAACCGCCCATTGGATACATATAAAACTAGCAATTGTCCCAAAAGGTACAAAGAGAGGCCGATAGGATTATTATTAATCCCAGTTGGACTTGTATTCTGGAGAAGTTAAATATTGAATGCATCCAAATGTCTGTCTTAAATGAATATCTCTTATGTTGTTATATTTTAAAGGGTTAAGTAATTAGTTCATGTTTAATCTTTCTAATAATAAGTAATTAGTTCATGTTTCAGAACTGCAGTTCAAAACTTCAATGTCAAATTTTGAGGGTTGTTATTTGTTTCTGATCTCAGGGAGATTACCTTTTCATTGGGAATATTGGGGATTCCAGGGCTGTCCTGGTTTCAAATGTCCTGAAAGAAAAGGCAGGCACTGCAGACTTCCTAAAAGAGGTATTCAGGTTATAAAATTTCAAAATATTTATTTCTTTCATCAAATCGGTGCCGTCTAATTCTAATCGTACATTAGACTTACATTACCTTGCCAATATCCCATGGTTACAGGTTACATCTAAGAAGGATCAAGAGCAATACTTGGCAACCAAAAGGCGGCCTTATCGCTATGTCCCTGTCAAGGAATTTGTATTCAGATTCAAGTAGTTTAATGTAGGTTTGGATTCGCAAAACGAGTTATCTTTAAAACTGTACAGGTGAGATGCTTCAGACTATAATTTTGTCTGATTTGAGATAACTGATGCGTATTTGAAAATGTTAATCTTACATAAGAATCATTAGCACAAGGTTAAAGGATATCTTACTGGAACCATTTCTCTTTGCAGATTATGATTGTTGCCTTCATTGGAGCCACTGTATTCTTGAGGACTGAAATGCACCATAAAACCTCAAGTGATGCTAATCTGTACCTTGGAGCGCTCTTTTTCAGCCTACCCATTTTCGAGAGCACTAACCTGCAATTTAAACAGAACAGAGGAATTCTGAGAACCTGGGAAACAGAGAGTTGTACCTGCATTAAAATTCACATCGAGTCATGTGTTGGTTATTTGTGGTCTCATTGCCACTGTCAGTTGAAGGAGCCGCTACAAAGTTTGTAAATGCTGCGAGATTGTCGTAATGGAAGCCTCCAATAGTTGGAGGAGGCGGTGAATGTAAATGCTGCGAGATTGTCGTAATGGAAGCCTCCAACAGTTGGAGGAGGCGGTGAATCTAACGGTTTGGTCTAGCTGGATTGGAGGTCAAAGGCGGTGTAGAGATGTGAGCTTGGAGTCAGAGAAAGCAGGAAGTGCTCGGCGCGAATAAACAGAAATCACGACAGATGCTACCAAACGGACGGAAACCCGGAAGTTCTCGGCACTGAGAATAAACAGAAGCCCGCCGAATATGGATGCCAGGTGTCAACCTGAGATTGAAAAGGACGACGAAAGTCTGTTTCAATAGGAAGGCCTATCGGCCTAATTAATTTAAACATTGTAATTCAAAAAATGTCTGTGAAGTGTTTAAAGGGATAGAAAAAGAAAAATGGAAAATAATTAATAATTACTTTTTAAAAAGGTTATATATATATATATATATAAGTTTTATTTTCTTTTAAATAGTAATCATTTATATTTATTTTTATATTATAAATATTTAAAATTTTATTTTATATATATTATTACAAATATTAGAAAATATAATATAATATTTTATTTTAGTTCATAAAAATTATATTTTTTGTTTATGAGTCTTGGATAGATGGTGATCAAGTGTTCTGTTAATGCATTTCTTGATGTGTAATCATGGGTTTAATCCTCTAACCTGATAAGGGTGATATATTGGACATGATAAAGATATAGTCTCACCAAGCTTAAAAAAAAAAGACTTAAAAAACTTAATTTTTTAATTGATAAAAGAAAATTCAACCTCAATCTGATATAACATTAACTACCTATCCTACAATGTGAAGCAACATTAACTATTCATCTTGTAATAAGAAAATACTCTATGCAATTTATATTTGTTTTTTATGTTGTTCAAATATTTGTTATGTTGTTAAGTGTTTGTTATGTTGAATTTTTTTTTAAATATCTTTATATTACTATTGATAACCAAGGGAATTACATGAGATTTTACTTCTAAAAGCTTTTATGACTTTCTCTACTCTATAGTAACCAAAAATCCTCATTCTGAATACCAAAAAATGGGCCATTTTAAACATTAGTATTGATGAGTAAGGGAGGGTGTCACACAAACAGGTTTTAACTTGATATTGACCACCCTTTACAAAATGTCATTAGTATTGACCCATAAGGGAGGGTGTCACACAAACAGGTTTTAACTTTATATTGACCCTTTACAAAATGACATAAGATAACTGAAGACTAATATAAAAACATCAAAAACAACAAACTTAACACAACACTTAGTAGCAAGAACATAGATAAAAGTAGACTAATCAAGGATGACAACAAACTTAACACAACACATAGTAGCAAGAACATAGATAAAAGTAGACTAATCAAGGACGATGAGAGCCACCATCATGGGAGTTTTTCTCCGGTAAGGTTGAATTTGCAATGATGGTATTAAGAGGAATTGAGTTGATCATCCTTTTCCTCATGTCCTTATGTCCATTGGATTGAATCCATCATGGGAGTTTTTCTCCGGTAAGCTTGAATTTGCAATGATGGTATTAAGAGGAATTGAGTTGATCATCCTTTTCCTCATATCCTTATGTCCATTGGATTGAATATCAAAGTCTGAAGCTATATACCTTTCCACCTGAGTCAACCTTACCACTATGTCATTCAAGTTATATCTAATATCCCGCATGATGGGCTTGATTGACTTGTTTATCATGGATGCTCATGTTGAGCACTGGAGCTTTCCACCTGAGTCAACCTTACCACTATGTCATTCAAGTTATATCTAATATCCCGCATGATGGGCTTGATTGACTTGTTTATCATGGATGCTTATGTTGAGCACTGTCTCCATTTGACGAGGGTGGGTGATTGAATGAAGAAAATGGAAGCGACTCTTCCAAAAAAATTCAAGATCTGGTACCCATTTGAGACTGCCTCTAGTCATCTAAGAATTGGAAATATATTCGTTGTGCCAAATTCCTTGGCTTCCAACCTACTTTGTTATGTTGTTTGTAACCAAACATACAACCTCTACTTAGAGTACATGATTGTTTATTTTTAAATCTTTTTATTTTATTTTTTTAAATAATTAAATTATTTTAAAATATTAGTATAATATTTTTTATAATCTAAATTAATAAGATAATTTATGTATTCAAATTTCTGTGATCCATAATGAATTAAGTAAAGTCTTTCCATAAAACTTACATAAAAGAAATTTTTAACCAGCACTTTTCCAACGAACACATGTATTTTTATTATTTAATAATAATAATTAAAAATCATATAAAAGTATATAAAACACATTTACATTTTAAAATATTAAATCTCATATTTAATAAACCTCAATTGGAAAGAAATTTATACTTGCTTTCAGAACTTTAACTTTATCACATGATTATACTATTTTACAATATCCAATTAAAATAGTATAGTATGTCGCAGCGACCTCTTACTTTCGGTTAGAAAGGCATAGACCATAAACGAAATAACCAATCAAACCCCGTACAATGGAGTATTCACTTGAATCGTATAAACTTAATAAACAAGCAAACCGCGTACAATTCAATTGAGTATTCACTTGAATAGTATAAACTTAATAAAAAACCAGGGGAAAAAAATGGAAATGAAAATATTGAAACAAAGTGAAAAGCTATGATTGAAACAAAGTGAAAAGCAATGATTCCATTCCTGTAACGACCGGATGATCGAAACAGATATTCGCAACCCCATTAATCGACTGTAATTTTAGAAAATTTTCCGATGTGAACAGAGGTTCGCCCTCCTCACCATTCAAATATATAAATGCATTGAACCACGTTAAAATTTTTTTTGCATTGATTCCAATGTATTTGCCGAAGTACTTTATCTTTAATCTGTAACTGCATTATGCTGTTGCAGTATCACGAATTCTCCATTAAACCTGCACCCAGATGTCTCTGTAATTGACCAGAATGCGCAAGTCCGGTGCAGGGGAAGACCCCGGCGGCATTATAGCCTGCCATTTCTGATTTATAGGCAGAATTGTCTTGAGGATGCCTTCTAATGGTTAGTGGGAGGGTTGATCGTTTAAAAAATCAAAATTGTATGTAAACCAGAAAAAAAAAAAAAAACAAATAACAAATTCGGTGAGGTATCGTCGCCTCAGGAAACCATAAACTATGTATTTCTGAGCTGTCGGCCACGATTTCTTCAATTGAAAAAGAAAAAATACAGAATGGCCTGTAAACCAGAAGAAAAAAAATATCGGTGAGGTGTCGTCGACGCTTCAGGGGACCAAATCTGAGGTATCTTCAATGGGAAGGCTGTCATCCATTATGCTTGCTTCAGTTAAATTCGGATCTCGCCCCAATACCTCCATTAGTCCTCTGGTTTTTCCCGCTATATACAGCGATTTCGATACCTCTGCTTCATCTAAACCCCTCGCCCACCTTCTGGTGTTAGCCACAAGCGCGTCTGCAGCCCGATCAATGCAACGGTCAATAACATCTGCCAGAGACCTCACTACCTCATCGAGCAATTCTGTGACATTCCCCTCTTTGAAGTCAATACTCTTGCAGAGCTTGTATAAGATGTTCCCTGCTGCAACGTCCTTCCAATCCATGGAATCGTGCCTAAGTTCTTCGGCATTTGCTTTTTTCTTCCCCTTTTCCGCGAGCTTCCGGATCTCATCACGGCCAATTTCCCTAATCTTGCTCTCGGAATCTGTCTGAAGAGAATCAAAGTAGCGAAATTCGACATCTGCTTTCAAATTCTCGAAAAGCTTATCGGCGGCTCTGCTCATGAGATGCGTCTCAGGGTCCGTGAACTCGTCCACAAGATCCATGATTTCCCATGCTTGAGAATAAGCTTCCATGGCGTCGGTTGCCACTTTGAAACGCCTGCGCCCCCTCGGAGATTTATAGTGTCTGTTCCAGTCCAAGGGGGAAAGTATGACTATGATATTGATCAATGCAACAGCCGTCATTTTCCAGCATTGTTTCTGCGCATAAGCGAAATATTTCTCCACTCGCAATGTCCCGGCATTGACCCTGCACAGGTACTTTAAATCAAAGCTCTGTGGTAAGTCAGGTCTCAGGCATCTCACACCAGCATAGCCTGGCGAAGTTTTTTCTTTCAGAAAAGTTATCAGAGCCTGGCATCTTTTGCCCTCCTCGCAGCCTTTCGTGATAAGATTCTTGGCCTGCTGAATCGACTTTCGGTTGGCAATCCAGACGCTACCCGGTTTCTCCCCAGGCATCTGCAGCAAATGACCGCCCATCCCATTACGATGAACAGACACTCGAGCGCGATGGCCGTGAACTTGAGCCAATCGAATCGAGTCTTGAAATGCTTGCTGGTTCCTTCCATTCCCCATCCCACAACCGCGACAATAATGCAAATCGTGAGAACCAGTCCAGCGCAAGAAACCAGCACAGATCTAGCCACAATATATTCGGGATGGCAGACGCGAATCACAATCCGTGACTTGAGAACTTGATCCTCAACCCTCTGCCATGAATTCTGCTGGTCGTGGCTCGTATTTTTGAAAGACAAAATAACCCGGAAGTTCTCGGCAATAAACAGAAGCCCGCATGGATGCCAGGTGTCAACCTGAGATTGAAAAGGACGACGAAAGGTCTGTTTCAATAGGAAGGCCTATCGGCCTAATAATCACCATATCGTCAAACTCTTTATCGAGAGTGCGACAGCAAGGCTCTTCCTCAAGTCCCCGATCCAATCGCGGGGCTCGATTTAAAACATTAAAGTAAATATGATTATAGCAAACGAGATTATTTAAAACCTTTACTTTCCGTGCAACGAGTCACAAGAATCCCACCACAACCTTTACGGGATTCGGTTCTGCATTATTAGATTTTTCTTGTAACTTGGTGGCCATCGTTGGAAATACACCAATTTCCAAGTAATAAAATCACTCAGCATCATTCACGAAATTATCCAATAATTTTAGACTTTCTAGACGCCCCTAATGTGACAATTCATAGGTAATCTTTAAAGTTGGAAAATATTGTTTCCATTATTCAAGAATGACTTACATAACCAAAGAAAAATAAAGATATGCATATCTTAACATTAACATACATGTTACATTTTTTTAAAAATATTTTCATTATTAGAATATGATTTTCGTTGTGTTTTCATCCATTTTAATTTTCCTTTCATTCAATTTATTAGTATTATACTATATTACACATCTCATCTACACTATATTTTTTTAATATATCTCATTTTTCAGAATATAATATTAAATAATATTACAAAATAACTCTATATTCTTCTACCTACTTTATTATATTTAAAATTAAAAATTATTTGTTATATCTCAATAAAAAAAAAATAGTTTTTTATATCATAAAAGCCCACGTTCGAGACAAGTATTCGCTGATAATCCACAAGTATTAAATCATATTCAAAACTTCTTGACTTTATATTACTTATTATTTATTCGTATTCGTATTTAAAGAAATAGATTATTTTACTTTATTATAAATAAAAATGATCATTTAATTTAATCTTCAGCCAAATTAAATATAATTTTAAATTATATTAATATTAATTTAATACAACTTATATTATTAATGATAATATAGATTAGTAATTTTATTTCCATCCATTCAAATTGCTTTTCTAGATTACCATCCCATAACTCATCATGACAGCTGGTATACTTTCCTAAAAAAAAGAGTTAAATATTTTTTAAAATATTATAAATTATATATGTGAATTAATGATTTTATTATGATTTTATATTGTTCCTATAATATTGTTTTATTAGGTATGTGAAATTTTCAGCTATGTTGTAAAATGTGAATAAGTGAGAGTTTAGTGTATATGTGTTTTAATATTTATTTTCACTTATTTTTTCTATGTTGTTTTTTATTACTAATAAATTTTACATATTTTTACTAATAAATTTTACATATTTTGATTAAAAGACTATGATTGTAATTTAACTCTATTTTATAAAATTTCATTGATTAATACTTAAAAAAACACTTAAATATTGATGATGTATTGTTTCATCATTACAATGTTAAAAAAAGTGGGGTAATGACTTTGTTATTTCTTTTGGTAATGAGTTTTTAATACAAATTTCTATATTTTATTTTGTTTTAAGATGTGATTAAAAAATTTGTGAATCTTAGAATTGTTTTTATGTTATAAAATAATTTTCTTTATATTTTTTTTATATAAATTCATCCAATTATATTGCCTACAAATATATTATCTTTTTTTCATATATTTCTAAATTACTATATTATAATAAGTATTCTAACCTTTATTATCTTTTTCACATATTTCTAAATTACTATATTATACTAAGTAATATAACCTTTATTATCTTTTTTCACATATTTCTAAATTACTATATTATAATAAGTATTATAACCTTTAACTAGAAATTGTAGAGCATCTATTAATTACTTTTCCTTCCGCTAAGAGTTTATGGGTTTTTATCCAGCAAATTTTTAGATGTACTCGCCCAATATCAGGAATATTAAATCATGGATAGAACGTTGGTTTGATTATAAGTATAATAATCATGTGGTTTTACAAACTTGGCATTTAGTTCTCGACTTTATGTGGTGGCATTTATGGAAGGAGAGAAATATGAGAAACTTGCAAGGAAAAGATATACTTGTCTTTTCTACAAGAAACCATTCTCAGCAATATTAGAGAAACAATGTTGATATCCCTCCCTGATTGGGAAGATGGGCAAATGGATGAGTTTGCAAAGAGCTTTCACTCAATTGAGTTTTGACAGATCGTCTAAGGGAAACCTAGGAAGGGCAGGTTATGGCAATATTCTTAGAGATGAGAACTTTGAACCAATACAAGTTTATGCTTTTACATGTGGGATAACAACAAACAATCTTGCAGAGTTCTTGGTAGTGGAGAAAGGTTTGCAAATCGCCATCAAAGAAGGGTTTTGACTGATCTAGGTGCATACCGACTCTCAGTTAGTCATCCCAACCGTATGAAAACTGATGCTAGGGCACACATCAGACAAATCAGTTCACAGTTGGAAACTTTAGGACATTGTAAGCAACATCAAAGATTTATTGGCAAAGTTCGATTACATTATTCATATTCACACGCGACGGGAAGAAAATAAGGGAGTCGACACATTAGAAATTTGGGGTAGCTCGGAGATGCACGTAGCCTGTGATGAGTCTTGGTCAAATATGGCTAAGAGGAAGCATGCATCGACATTAAAGAAATGGCTAGAACCGGATAAAAACCTTGTGAGAGTACAAATCCCCGATGGGGGTGCTTGCGTGAAAAAATTTCGCAATAAGAGACATAAGAGAAGCATCATCGGATGTTTGTTTTAACAATAAAATGTTTCTACGGTGGAAGTTTCACGAGGATAGCATAATTATTAACATGCGGTTAATTCGTTTGATGAATAGGGTGGAAACCCTCTGTGATAGAGCTATGCTCCACACCTAACATTGCATGCCCTTTACATGGCAATATTTGGGATCCCAAGCCTCTTCACTCTAGAAAAAGTAGTATCGACTTAATTACAAGCATGTGGGATGTAAGTTTAAGGTGTACGTTAGTTCCTACAGTGGTAAAATGCTTTATGCCTCTATGCAGCTTGACTGACCCTCATATGGTGGATTGGATGTGATCATAATCACCTCTGACAGACAAGGTAAGATCATTTATGAGAAAATTATGTGAAAATGTCTTAAAACGAGAGAATAGAGAGAAAGACATTACATTTGGCTTGCTATGAAGAGCGTCTTTGTTCGTTACCTCAGTTTGCATGCTCCATCCCTCATGTCCTCGACTGATTATATTTGCATGGTCATGGACATAGAATGGAAAAACTATTGTGCCAAGGTTACGACCTACGAGCACTACTTCAGCTGGTTCGAAGGTGTACTACTATTGTATCTTACTCATATTCTTATTATATGTTTGTTTCATAGTCATTCAAAGGTTAGGTCATCTCTTGGGTCTCTCGTTTTATTATTTCTAAATCAAAGGGGAAAATGTTCTTTGTTCTCTACATTCATAATTCGGGGTCTAGTATGACTTTTTAGCTAGTTGCAGTATTACCCTCGGCAACTCCTCAAACCTTGGACCCTGACAGGGTCAATTTCAATTTTCCAATTTTGGTCTATGGAGTGTGGTACCTAGGTACTTCTCCATTTGGTTTTAATATAGTAGATGGGCTTGTTTTTGAAATCCATTTCCGCTTCTTTACTTTACAATGTCACTGAAGGTTCGAGTTATGGGAAATCTCTACTCTGTAAGAGTCTTGGGTTCTCAAGTTACTTATCTCGTTCAGATAACTATATCCATGTTGTTCCTTTAGTGTTTGCGACATTTCTTGGTAGTGAACCTTATTGTCTCATGTCTCAGTCACCTGTGCCTCGGTTCATCTCAATAGGTCAGTACACCACATTTTCTCTTTATTTGCATTATAGGTCAATTGGCTTTATGGTTCCTCGGCAACACCTCCCTAGTTGCATGGGTGGCACTTGTAGGTTAACTTTGATGAGATAATGACGTCTTTTAGGATGTGAATTGGTCGCTAACTTCTTTGAGGCAGCTCCCCTAGCGGTCTAGAGTTCAGGGATCATGTTTATTTCTCGGACTCAAAGATTGAAGGCAATAGTCTCAAATGGGCACTAGATCTAGGAAAGTTATTAAAAAGAAGGCTTCATTTCCTTCACTCCATCACCCAACATTGATAACTAGAAAGTCTTCTCATCATGATTATCAAATACAAGCAAGTAGATAACTACAAGTTGTTTGCAGGTCAGGAGGAGATAAAGAGAATTTTGTGGGATATTAGATATAACTTGGATGATATATAGGTTAGTTTGTCTCGAATGGAATGTTATGTTGCCTTGGATTTAAACACTGAATCAAATGAACACCATGATGTGCCAACGATAATCAATGCTCCAGCTCAAGCCTCTCCTCACGCCAACTCTTTCGCCACATCGTCTGGAATAATCCAGGACTAACAAGCTCAGCAAACACTTTGTCTGTCGGTCTCCTGTGGGTGTGAAATTATATTTTTTTTTTAAACGCCATCTTAATGGTTTTGTCAAAGCCAATTTTTTAGATGACTATATGTATTATTGTAATTATTATAGTTTTGGTAGGACTCGTAAAAACAAAGAGTTATATGTCAAAATCTACAGTCTTTAGGATATTCCATCAAATAAAACTATAATCCTACACATGATTTGCATCTCACTCACGTTATGGGAAAACTCGATCAAACTCTTTATGGAAAATGTAACACCAAGACCCTTAAGAAAGTCACCTATCCCATCGCCAGGGTTAGATTTAAACATTAAAGAAAATTCAATATGTTTATAATGTGTATAACAAACCATACGATTTAAAACATTTACTTTATATGTAAATCATTAGGGGAATCCAATTATAATTGGTAAATATTAAGTACAGTCTATTGTTTTTTCATATTGTGTGTTGAATATCATATTATTTTTATCCAATAAACAAGATAAAAACACACTATGTCAATTATTAACTTACTGCATAGTGCTTAATATTTATCACCACAGTTTTTAGATAGAAATAATACTCCTACATTTTATTCTACTTTGTCATTACCAACTTCTTATTGTAGCAAGGAATACAAGTCCATAAACATGATGTGCCACCAACTATAAACATATAAAAGGTGTCACTTAGTTTAATAAAGATGTGATTTATTTTCCTTGACTTTCTTATGAGCATGGTAGGGGATTCCATTTTTCATTATTAGATTTATCATTCTAATACCTTCTTCAGTATGGTATGGGATGCTTCTTTGATTTTTGTTTTATTTTATTTGTTATGTATGATGATTTTAATGCTATTAGGGAGGGTAATAAACTTTGGGTAATTTGTAAATTACTATAGATATTCAACTAAAACAACTTGTCACAACAAATATTGTATTATGCTAAATTCTTTATTATGTAAATTTATTTCCTTAGAGTATGTATCTATTATCATTAGATTATTGTTCAAATTTATGAAAATAGTTGACATAGAAAAACAAAAGAACAAGCAAATGAACCACACAATGAACACAAGATGTATCTGGGAAACTTGAAATGGGAGGAAACCCAACTATAGGGTGAGCCCTATTCTCTAGTTTCTTTCATTACATATGAAATACAACTACAAAGAAATGAGCACCCAATATGGAGTTTCCATTCACACTATAGCCTAAATGTATGCTACATAGTCTTTCTCCTCCTTTATAATTCTCTCAAATTCCACTCATAGATGTTTACTTAACTATGGAACAAGTACAATACTAAATAATGAAACCCCCCTCTCTTCCTAGTGACTCACTATTTACCATTGCCTAATAAAATTTAAGGTTAAGATTTTCACATCCTCAACCCTCAATTCATGATAAGGTTTTGGACCTTCTATAATCTTCTTTGAAATGCACACATGTGATTTATGGGGTCTATTGTTGCATCTACTAAGTAGCATGGGGTCAACCTGCAATAGACATAACATTCACATACAATTTCCGAATGAGGTGATTTTTGCAACATTGGAAAGATATAAATGTGTAAAAAAATTCCAAGTGGTGTTGCCCTTCTTATACTTAATTTTCAAATGGAACTGTTGTAAATAGGTGGACCATTTCTGATGGCAATTTTTATGCAACTTCCCTTCTGTTTGTATGAACTGTAGAGGTCGGTGGTCTGTGTGGATGACCATTTCCTTCCCCACAATGTAATGCTTCCATTGGCGGTAGGCCTGCACAATGGAATACATTTCTTTGACATAAGTGGGGTACTTTCAGACAGTTTCTGAAATTGTTAAACTGTGGTAAGCCACTAGATGCCCATGCTGAGTAAGAACCGCACCAAAAGCATAGTCAAAGGCATCTATCTCAATCTCAAATGGTTTTTGCAGGTCTCGTAATGTGAGCACTGGTGCAGAACAGAGTCGATTCTTCAACTTGGAGAACACTTGTTGTTGGGTTTCTGAACAATTTTTTTTCTTTTGCTCCCCCCTTGGCGACTTGACTTAAAGGCCAAGTGATATGAGAGAACCCCAACATGAACCTAAGGTAGAAATTGGCAAGAGCCAGAAAGCTATGCAGCTCAGTTAGAGTGGTTAGGGTTGGACAATCCCGAATGACTTAGATCTTGGATGGGTCCACATGTACACCCTTCTCATCAATGATGTACCCCAGATATTGAACCTAGTTCATGCCAAAGGTGCATTTCTCCAAGTTAGCACACAAAATGTGTTAGCGCAGGGTTTGAAGGACCTGTCGAATATGGTGGAGGTGTTCTTCCCAACTCTTGGTGAAGATCACGATGTCATCTAAATACACCACCATGAATGAATTGTTGAAGGGTTGCAAGATGTCATCCACAAGTCTCACGAAGATTGCAAGGGCGTTCGTCAATCTGAATGGCATGGCAGACCATTCGAAAAGGCCCTCCTTGGATTTGAAGGCAGTCTTCCACACATCGGAGGGTTTGATAGGCACCTGGTGCTAACCTGACTTCAAGTCAATCTTGCTGAAATATTTGGCCCCCTTGAGCTAGTCTAGAAGGTCATCAATCCACAGGATTGGGTACCCATTCTAGGTAGTGATCTTTTTCAGCGCCTGATAGTCAATACAAAGCCTCCAGGCCCCATCCTTCTTCTGTACCAATACAATCGGGCTCCCACAAGGTAATGAGATTGGCCTGATATTCCCTTTCTGCAATAGTTCCTGAATCTGCCTCTTGATCTCATCATTCTCTAGAACAGAGCGTCGATAGATTGGTCCATTGGGTAGTGATGCGCCTGGGTTCATATCGATGGAGTGCTTGACCTGACAATGCAGAGGTACCCCTGTGGGTGAGGAAAAAATATCCCTGTATTCCTCAGCAACCTTGTCCATCTGTTGTTGTTGTGCAGAGGAGCCCTGTCTGGAAGCCGTGGCCACAATCTTCTTCTTGCCCTGGGGACGAATCATAAGGAAAACAAATTTCCTGGTCTAGGAAATGATCTTACTACATTGCTTTGCAGTGATCAAAGAGATGGCGTTAGGCGGGGCTACCTCCGATATCCTGTATAACTTATTAGTCAAAGTAATAATCATAGAGCGAGGTCTAGACTCATATATAGCATGTCGCTTCCACAAGTATGGTTGTCCTAACAATACATCATAAAATTCAAGAGGAGAAATGTCACACATTACCTCATCCATGAAGGGCTTGATGTTATAGGGAAGGCAGCACTGTTGGATGACACGAAGATCTCATCCTTGGTGAAGCCACCTGATGGTGTATGGCTGTGGATGTGCTATAGTCTTTAGGCCCAGCCGCTTCATGACCTCTGCTGAAATGAGGTTCTTTTGAATCCCATTGTTGACAATGAACTGCAGGGGAGAACCCTTCACCCACATCTGTGAGGGGAAGAGGCATTCCCCCTCCTCTGGATCTTCAGGATCAATCTTATGGATCTTGGTGGTGGCCACGATGGCACTGGGATCAACATAAATGATATGCCTCCATTTGTCAATTTCCTTATTAGGTTCTGATTTAGAGTCGAAACTTTTGTCTAATTCGGAAGCCTTCAGCTCGACCACTAATGACTGCTTGGCCCGACACTCACTTGTATTGTGAGTGGAGCTCTTATGGCACTCACACCATTTTTTCGTGTCTTTCTTCATCTTTGGGGTGTTGTTCTTTGCTTGTAGCTTCGGTGCACTCTCCCGAGTAGTACCACCTTGGCTTGGTCCTTTGTTTTGTGGTTTGGGGATGCCTTTTCCTTGCTTTGGATTCACAAATCCAAAGCCTGAATTCTTCTGTTTAAACTTCTACTCAATCTTGACAACGTATCGATACACTATGCCAAGCAAGGAAATGTCCAGGAACTCCATCTCATCCTAGATGTACTTGTGTAGACAGTCGCGGTACTTCAACACCAAATGCTACTCAATATAGCCTTGATACCCAGCTTCATGCGAAGGTATGGAAAGCATTTGTGAAATTTGACACATCTTGGCCCCTTCCCTACCGTAGCATGGTCCACTTTATGTATTTGTATCCATAGCTCCCGACAGGGTAATATTGTTCCTTGATGGTACCTCAGAATAATTCTAAGTGGGTGCGACTGAAAACACCAAGGGTTCACTCTCGTCCTTTTGTTCACAGTAGGTTTCCCACCAATCCTTGACGTGTGGAGTGGCTTTAAGAAGTGCAAAAGTAATCTTTTCCCGATTGGAAAAACCATGAACTGAAAAATATCCTTCCAATAGATTTAACCATTTATCTACGGCATCTGCATCTATGAGGCCTTCGAATATGTGAATATCGAAGTTAACTTGTACCTTAAAAGGAGTGGTGCCTCTACAGTGGCTATTGGATGAAGAGGCATTGCCTATGGGTAGTTGTCGAAGGATTTGGGCAAAGTTATCCATCATCAAGTCCCTCTGTCGCTCGAGGGCTTCCTTGAGAAACATTTTGAAAGGATATCCTACCCCCTCGTATTTATTTTCTTCCTCCATGGGAGGTCTTCAGGTTTTGTGAGGCTAATCTTGCAATGGTTCAACCAAATCAAGCCCTAACTCCTTATACCTTTGACCTCGTTGGGGACATGCAGAGAAAAATAGAGAAAGAGTAGACCGCTCTGATACCTCTGATCCGAACTTAAAAAAGAACGCAACAACTTACATATATAATCATAAACATAGAGATGCAATAGAAAAACATTTCATTTGATTAATAGAAATACATTGAACTATGCTTACAAACATAATTGAAATAAGATAGCCCATGCGATGCTAACTCATCTCTGAGAAGAGATGTGGTGGCTACATGCCTTTGAACTATGTTACAATGAGGATCAAGGGCCTATTTATTATTGGAAAACATGAGAAAACCCTAAACAACCAAAATTCTAACCCAAGGAGATGTTTCACCAAGTGTTTGTGGGCATCGTTGGGGTTAGTTGGGCAGCCAACTTCCCGGGGTCGTAACTTGGTCATATTATCTCCATTTGGCGTGTACGATACCTTGTTGGAAATTTCTCTCTGAGTACTACAGGTTTCGCCGCATACCCCTACTTATGGCTATGGGCTTGCCACAAACCCCAAAAAAACGTGTCTAGGGGGTTAAAACTACTCCGAAATTCAAGAACTGAAAAACTACTAAAAATAGTAAATGCTAAAATGAATAAGGAAACAGATGAAACTGACTGGAGGGTCTAGGTGGAATAAGCGAGTGGCCACCAATATCCACTTGGATCAGATATGACAGTGGACACGACATTCCGACTAAACTAAAGTTATTTCACATATCGAATCTGGATATCGGATATGGGAGTAAATCGGAGATCGATGGAATGATGTGTGAACATATCGCAATATCGGCGATTGAAGGGAATTGTAGGTTGGAGCGGGAGACGTATCACAAGTCAAAAGTTGGAGAGGAATAAATATCACATATCGGAGATCAGAGTTTTAGTAATATCACAATATTTGCGATGTCACATATTGGAGGATTAGTGGAAATGGCTATTAGAAGTCGGAAGTTGGAGTTGAATGGATATTAGATATCGGAGATCAGAACAGGAGGTGCATCGCAATATCAGAGTGGGGGCCTTTATTGCATATCGACGATCAGAGGTTTTGCATGGTGTCATATAACAAAAACGCTAATATGATATCTTTGATATGCTAGAGTGGAGGAGGATTACGTGACATGTGGGGTCCTCTGATAGTGCTTATTATAATATGCCGAAATATTTTAAAAGGGCTATCACTTCTGTGTTTTGGAGTTTATGTGTGTTTATCATTATAAAGGGCCAATATCATATGTATCAGGGTTTTGGTATCGGAGAATTCTAAAAGAGTTCCTCCAATGTCATAACTCCCAATACTCCGATATGAATCTATTATAAAAAAGTTTCCCCAACCAATAAACTACAACCACTTTATCAAAAGACACATCTTCTTTATAAGCTAAAAGCCACTATTTGGAAAATATAGCCACTAATAAATAATAATGAAGATCTTGGTCTCGGGGGCTATGTTTTATTCATTAATCTAAGATGTTTAGAAAAACTTATCTACAAAGTTTATAATCAAACTTAGGCAAACTATACAAATCAAATAAATGTAAATAAAAAGAAAATTAGACTAGAAATGAAGTAATCACACTCAAATCCTACATGAAATGCAAAAAAGGGTCCCCATGCCTATTATGATAAAATAAAATGGGGGTGTTGTGTTCTCACTACAACAAGTTCTTTATAAATATTTCTTTTCAAGTCAATTATCGATTGTAGTATAGTGAAGAATGAAGGAAACACAAAAATATTCAGTCAAATTAAACAAACCATATAATTATGAATTATGTTACATAACTAATGACTAAATATTCAGAAGAAACATGACAAAGAAATAAAAAATTCTATCATGTATGATATCCATGATTATCCTTACCATCTAAGGATGAATTCACGACAACGGTTCCACAAATGAATATTAGATTAACATAAAAGAAACACAGCCTTGAAACCACACACCACAGAAATCTATGAAACTGGTAACAAAGTCTGCTCTGAACTTTTTTATTAAAATGTTTAAATACAGGGCCTCCACCTATTCTCAACAATTCCCCCTCTTTATTACATTGTATACTTAGCCTTTAAATACCCTTTTGGCTAAGGGCTATTGAGATATCAATGTTGTCATTCATGGCCATATGGATTGAACATATATATTGACATAATAGAAGCAGTGGACCCAAGTAGCAGACCCAAGGAGCAAGAGGAGAAAAGCCATTTGAAACCATCATCGAAGTATCAAAATGAGTTTGTTGAAAAATTGCATCCACTAAGTCAG
Organism: Pinus tabuliformis; assembly: GCA_031772625.1. Classification (NCBI taxonomy): domain Eukaryota; kingdom Viridiplantae; phylum Streptophyta; class Pinopsida; order Pinales; family Pinaceae; genus Pinus; species Pinus tabuliformis. The sequence continues at coordinate 722,051,910 of CM062813.1, forward strand.
AGGTTAGAGCAAGTGCACACCTTAAAAAATTCCAATATTTTTGAAATTAAGATATTAGAGACTAAACCGATGATATGGCATATAAGACCTCCCAACATCTATTATAATCCGTTTTAATATGATTTCCCATTATTTGAAAACTATAGCCCTTCGTATGTTGCTACTATAATATGCACATTAAATTGACCTCTCCTATCGACGTTGCTTTAATACTAGTTAATATATTTATTATCTTTTACATTTATAGCATTACGATAAATATAGAATCAATTGACGTTAATGATCTAATTCATTCTTTATCTTTTATGAGATGTGACTGTGACCTCTTATTAAATTTCCACTAAATTTGAAAAAAATACCAACTTTGTCCACTTATGCAATTATTAATAAGTTTAACCATTAACTCTCGAATATGTAATAAAGTTTGGGATATTGCATTACAATTTATAAATGTGTTGGCAGTCATGTTAGTATCGAACCCGAAGCCGAGCTGGTAGTGTTTGCTGAGACGTGACTGCATTTATTACTCACAATCTCACTGATCAGTCCTATGTATTGCGTGGGTAGGCTAGGAAGAAGATTTAATGTAATAATTAATTTACTGGCTTATAGTTAGGAACTTAGTACCGTATTCATATTATTATGTTATATTTTATTGTATTTAATTAGTTTTCATGTGCGTCAATGCGTGTAATGAATAGATCAAATGTTAAAAATGCAATGTTCTGTATTAAATAAAATGAAACCCACTGGTCAGCTCTACGAAAGAAAGTCTGAACCAAGAGAGTCTGGCTTTGCAGAACACTCTACATTGTTCATGCACATCACACATTATATAGTAATCACAATTTAGGGAAGTTAGAACCATATCCTAAAAAATAGAAACTAATTCCTATCCTGAGGTCTCGTGAACCGACTCACTATTCTAAGATATTATCCATTATCTCTAACACCCCCCCTTAATGGAGAAGGGGTTCAAAAAATTGCTTAACATCTCCCTAAACATTTCAAACTTGATTTTTTGAAGAGGCTTAGTGAAAATCTCTGTAACATTGTCACATGTATTACAATATACCAAATGGATTTCTTTTGATTGCACTTTCTCCCTGACAAAGTGGAACTATGCATCAATGTGTTTAGTGTTTTTGTGAAACACAGGAATATTAGAAAGTTTGATTGAACTCAGATTGTCACATTTGATTGTTGTTGCAACTTTCTATTCTTCCCCAACATCCTGGAGAAGTCTCTGCAACCAAACTGCCTCACACATTGCTACACACATAGCTTGATACTCTGCTTCTGCTGAAGACAAGGAAATTGTGTTCTGTTTCTTACTGCTCCAGGTAATCACCCCGGATCCAATGTTGAATGCATAGCTTGTTATGGATCTGCGATTGTCTACATTTCCAGCCCAATCTGAATATGTAAATCCTATCAATCTAACATCAGAGGAATCAGTATAAATAATATCATAATCTACAGTACCTTGTAGATACCTCAAAACACTTTTCGCTGCATTCCAATGAATTTCAAGTGGCTTGGACATGTATTGACTTAGCACACTGACTGCATAAGCCAAATTTGGTCTAGTAGTGGTCAGGTAGATTAGGCTCCCAACCAGTTTTTTGTAAAGTGTCGCATCTGCCTCTTTAGAGCCATCCTCACTCTGTAGTTTGATGTTCTGCTGTAATGGTACTGCTGCAGGCTTACACTGATCCATCCTAAATCTTTCTAGTAGTCCTTTGACATACTTTCCCTGGGACAAATTTTTTTTCCTGAATCTCTCTAGATCTCAAGACCCAAACAATATCTTACTTCACCAAGGTGTTTCAAATTGAACACTTGTGACATCTGTTGCTTGATTTCTTTGATTAGATATGTAACATCACTTGTAATAATCAAATCATCTACATACAAAGAAATCAACACTATACACCATTGTTCATCTTGCATGGTATAAATATTAGGGTCGTTATTACTTCTGTTGTAGCCAAATTGCAGAAAAAATGAATCAATCTTTTCATACCAAGACCTGGGTGCTTGCTTTAGTCCATAAAGATCTTTCTTTAATCTACAGACTAAATGTTCTTTCCCTTTCTGGACAAACCCTTCAGGTTGCTCTAAATAAACCTCGTCTTTCAATTCTCCATTTTAAAATGCAGACTTTACATATAGTTGGTGAATCATCCAATGTTTCTTAGTAGCTAAAGCAATCAACATTCTAATGGTATTAAGTTTAGCTACAGGGGCAAAGGTTTCTTCATAGTCAATGCCTTCTTTTTATGAATACCCCTTTGATGGCGATCTGGTTGCAGGAAGGAGTGTTAATCTCTCAAATTGTGAGATTATATCTTCTACTTCTGTTTGCATGTGTAATTGTTGGTTCAATGGCTCTTTGTCATCCACTGACAACCTTTGACCTTCTGCTAAGCTAGCCGGCCCCTCCAAAAGAAGCAGAGTTCCACTAAACTTCCACTAGTCCGGACCCGACGATAACACATACCATATTTTAATAAAATTTGAAATATGCCTTCTAAAAACTCGTCGGCACTTCTTCAATGTTGATCTATTCAAGATCCAATGGTCACATCACTTCCTGACTTCAAACTTGTTTCTCGTTTGTCAATCGTCGATCTCGCTCCACCAGATCTAACGGCTCACACGTATATCGACCCGTTAACTTGCGCACTCCAAATCCATCCAAAAAGCGGTTTCCCTCTCTCTCCTCGCTGCTATGTGTCACTGTGTGTATGGAATCGGACCCAACGGGGGAATTACCATTTACAGCCTTTCCTCCACCCGAAAATCCACTTGTGGGTTTCTCCAACCGCTCCTACTCGTTAACTGTTGGGTAACTTCCTCGCCCGAACACCATTGATCTGTCTCGACTGAAATCTATCGGTCCAAAATCAATATTCATGCGCTGCATATTTGGTCTTCCTTCGCTGATCTCAATCATCCGATCAACACACTCAGAATTCACGAGAAACTTAGTTAAAAATAAAAACACGGAATTTAACACAGTTAACAAAATTTCATTCAATCTCACAGAATACCAATTAAACTTCGAATTTCACAATAACATAGAGATTTCAAAGGAGATTATCCTTCGGGATTTGACAGGGAATTTCTCATCCACATACATAGAAACTAAATTTTGCCAATTTACTAGATTCGCTCCAGGAAAGCCAAATTTCTTCAACAGTGAAAATTTGCTTACAATAGTGTGAGAATTACATAAGTACTGGTTCATCATAACAACCAAAACCTAATTCAAAGGCTAAATGTTATTAACCCTATCTATCTTGCGAGGCATTCTCCTAGAGAATCTCCACTATAGCTAACTAACTAAAATTTATTACATCATGATCAAATTCTATATTCTAGCTCTATGCTTAACTAGAAAAACATGGAAATTGATGGCTAAAGGATCCCACTCCTTTGCTTGTAATATTTTTTTGTATTTTTGTAATAATCCCTCGAATTTGTCTTCAAGCCTTATTCTCCTGCATCATCCTTTGCTACCAATCTAGCTTTTAATTTATCTATGGTTCCATCTACATTAATCTTGGGTTTATACAACCATTTACAACCTATGGTTTGTTTCCCTCTAAGAAGTTCAACCAGTTCCCAAGTGTTGTTCCTGATTATAGATTCATATTCCTGTTCCATAGTTGTTTTCCATTCACTACATTCATTTGCTTCCTTATAACTAGAAGGTTCAACAACATTCATCATACTAGTTATGAAAGCATTTTCCCTATATCTTGCAAGCAATTGAGCTTTCCTACCTAATCTCCTGAGTGGTGGGGTAGCTTCAAACCTTGTCTGATCATCATTTTCTTTTTCTTCCCGCTGCTGCTGCTGCTGTTGTTGCTGCTGTTGTTCATCTTCTGACTTTGTCTACTGCTGATCCTGATTATTTCCTGTTTCTTCACTTTCTTCTTCCACCAAGTACGGAATATCCCATTCCTCATTGTGTTTATAAGATTCTTCATGATCTTGCTTATGGAATATGACATCTCTACTAACAAAAATCTTGTGAGTAGAGGGATTAAATAATCTATAAGCTTTATATTGTGAACAATACCCTATAAAGGTACATCTGATGGCTTTTGAGTCTAGTTTTCTTCTGTCTTCCTTTGGAATATGGGCAAATTCTTTAGACCAAAATACTCTTAAATGTTTTACTATAGGCTTAAATCCACATAATGCTTCATAAGGAGTTTTAAACTCAAGACTCTTTGTAGACTCTTATTTTTTAAGTAAACTGCAGTATTCAATGCTTCAGCCCAAAAACCATTCAACAGATTCTTACCTTTCAACATGCTTCTAGTGCATTCCACCAATGTTCTATTCTTTCTTTCTATTACTCAATTCTACTAAGGAGTGTGGGGTACTGTGAATTGCTGTAATATTCCATGGTCTTTACAATACTTAATAAGCTCATCCTTCTTGTATTCTCCCCCTTGATTGGAGCGGATAATTTTTATGTACTTCCCTGTCTTCTTTACAATTATGTTTCTAAACTGCTTAAAGTATTCAAATGTGTGACTCTTCTTACTCAAGAAATATACCCAAAAAAACTTTGTGCAGCCATCAATAAACAATAAAAAATATAGTGCACCTCCTAATGACTTTGTTTGCATGGGTCCACAAAGATCTGTGTGCACTAATTCAAGTATATCTCTCTGTTTCTTCTCTACTCGAACAGGGAATTCTTCTCTATGCATCTTTCCTAATGTACAGGCATCACAATCATTATGCACTTGTTTTAACATAGGAAGATCTCTTACCATTTCCTTTTTTTGAAGTAACAACAAATCATTGTAGTTGATATGACCAAATCTCTGATGCCATAGCTCTTTTGTAGTCAAACCCACTGCTATTAAAGCTCGAACTAGTGTTGGTCTTACATCCAATTTGTACAGACCTCCTGTTCGAATTCCTGTAGCAATAGTCTTCATGCCATCTAGCAAATCTTTAATATAGAAATTAGATTTAAAAAATTCAACTTTGAGATCTTGATCTGTAATCATGGATACAGAAATCAAGTTCTTTGTTATACCAGGCACATACATAACATTATAAATTTGTCTTACATTACCATTAGGTAAAATGATAGAAATTTTCCCACATCCTTTGATCTTATGACTTCTATCATCACCTAGACAGATTTGTGCTCCGTCGTTGATTTCTTTAAAATCTTCAAACCATTTCTTGTTCCCTATCATATGCGTTGATGCTCCAGAATCTACATACCAGATGTCTACACCAACATTCTCATTATGATCTACCATGAACAATCTGAAATTTCGCTCATGATTATCATTCGCGAGATGACCTGCATGTCATTTCTTCCTATGTTGTTCTTCATGATATTTCTTCTTCCTGCACTCCCTAGTTATATGACCAAGTTTTCCGCAATAAAAACATTTAATTACAGAGTTTTTTTTTATTCAGATTCATACCTTGGGTCGGATTTGGTATTTTCTGTGAGCTTCCTCTGTTTCTCTGTTGCCAATTTCCTTTTCCTTTGTAGAAGTTCTTTTTTGCCATCAATGCAAGATTGACACTTTGGGGCTTCAAAGTCGATCTTCTTTCTTCTTCTTGCATCAGTATTCCTCTCAGTTCTTCAAACTTCGGGTTTTTCTCTCTCGCATTTATCCCAGTGATGAACATTTGGCAGTCATTGGTCACACCATTCATGGTAATTGTTACAAGATCTGTATCTTCAACTGTATGACTAATGTTTGCAAATTTGTTCTTCAAATATTTGATCCTTGCTATGAAGGCAACAACTGTTTCATTCTCCTCCATATTCAGGGATAAGATCTTTCTCTTCAAGAACAGAAGATGATTTGTATTCCTGATCTCATACAAATCCTTCAAAATTCCCCAAATTTCGCTTGCTGATTCACATTCTTTGATATGTAGTACGATGTAGTCTTTCACTAACATCTTCAGCAGTGTCCTTGCTTTACCCTCACGCTTCTCCCAATCTGGGATTGAAGCTGATCCAACTGCTGACTTCTGCTCATCCCCATTTGCAATCGTCCAAGCACTCTACACTTCTAGTAGAGTCTGCATCTTGAATTTCCAATTCGCATAATTGGAGCCATCGAGCTTGTTATGCTCATTCAAGCATGCTTCAAACATTTGATTATTCATCTTGGCGATTTAAAAAAAGGTTCAACAAGTAAAAAAAATGTTAGATTTACCCCAGATCTGTGTCAAAGACAGAGATCGTTGATCTCCAATGTTGTTTGATCTCGCAGCACACTCGCAGATCACCGTGGCTTCCTTCATGGCCTCTAGACAACCTTCTGTTGTCAGCCTCTGCCAGGACGCAGCCTTCTCTCGGCCTCCACGTAGCCCCTCACTTGTTTGCACAGTCGGCGCGAGTTAGCACCATAGACTCGCGAAGGTTTTTGCGCATGTACACTTGATATCTACGACGGTCGACAAAATGAAAACGCGTGGAAGTTATAAAGTGGGATTGTCGTGTTTTTGCACCTAAAACCTTCGAATATTTCGGTTCAGTTGTGCCCTCCACTTAGCGTACAGGTTCCTCAACCCTGATGCTCTAATACCATGTTAAAAATGCAATGTTCTGTATTAAATAAAATGAAATCCATTGGTCAGCTCTACGAAAAAGAGTATGAACCAGGAGAGTCTGGCTCTGCAGAACGCTCTACATTGTTCATGTACATCACACATTATATAGTAATCACAGATTTAGAGAAGTTAGAACCATATCCTAAAAAATAGAAACTAATTCCTATCCTGAGTGTTACAGGGAAAAGTGTCTATGCAGAACTGCTAATCCCACTAAGGTGTGGTAGCTACCTTAGAAACAAACAAAGTAAAGCTACTTTCGTTTTTCCTTTATGAAATATAGATGAGAGAAGAACAAAGGAGACCAACCTATGTCTTGCGCTTGGCTCCTAGTTTGATTCCTCTCTCTTCTGATAGTCCTTTGCTACTTGCTTCCTTGTACGCCCAGCTTCAGAGAGTACCTGTAGAATTAGAGTAGCATAACACTATACAAGAACATGGATCTATAATCATAAACAATCTAGGATCATATGTAAATTGACCATACAAATGCATAAAACATAAATGACACAAGAGTATGGAGGAAAATTTGAATAGCTTTTATCGATAATCAAGAAAGAGCCAAGGGAGTTACAACCAGTTGTTTTGACCCAACATCATCCTCTCAGCAAGTAAGCCCTTCTTCACCTCATACAAAGCTTAGATCACCCAACACTATGATGTTGTCTCAAGAAACCAACAACAATTCCTTACAAGATGCAAAATTCCAGCCCCTAGATCTCTGGGATGAGGGATACATATATATATATATCTGTAAAGGAGATGAGTCAGCTTGTGATTTGATTAGTGTCTTCCATCTGATAGTTCTTGCTTCCACTTGGAGATTGATGATATATTACTCATCCTTGGTTGAATTCAGAGAGGCAAGTGTCACAGGAGAAGTTTCTAGAAGATTCCATGCCTCTCCACCTCGAAGATTGACACTGCCATTTGTCACTTCTCGCCCATCGCACCCCATAGAAGGTATTTTTGAAATGAAACACACCCACAGAGTGTACTTAGGTGAGATGCAACGCACTTTGCCTATGGAGCAGGTGAAATGATCCTGCTTTGACCAGTTTTGAGTGGTTTTTCATTGAGAACTTCTGGGAGAAGCTGTAATCAGTTGACCTTGTTCCTTTAGGGGTTAGAACAACACTTTTAGGGACTTAGGAGCCCTTGGTTTATGGACATTTTATGCTTGGGGTTGCAATGCCCAAAAATGTCTATAACAGTTGCCCCCTAAAGCATGAGGTCGTTAATCTTTTTTGATGTCTGGTGAAATGCTTTATTATGAGGATCCGAAGTTCTTTCAAGCTTGGAGGAGACCTGTAATAAGATACAATACAATACATTATCTTCATAATTTTTTCATGATCTAGCTGAGGCGAGCATTCCCATGCTCAACTTTATAAATTCATTTTCATGTACATAGGACAGACAATCGTCTGAGTGTAGACTGATGATTCTGGTAGAGCCATCATCCCTTTGATTGGATGATTATCTGTGCATCAACGATATACATTTGATGTCTTTATTTCCCTGAATATATATCGCAGCCTGGATGGATGAAACTAGATCCGGGGTCTTCAATATCGTTCGATCTTCACTCGAAGTACAAGTCTATCCATGTGAGAGATGTTCTGGAGTCGAACATGGAAAGACATCGCCTGATTACCATCCAATGATGTAAGATGTTAACAGGAGCGAGAGGAATCACCGATAATGATAATGACCCTCAAGGTATCGCAGTACAATTCACGTGGTTTGAATAAAGGACTTGACGTCGAACACCACGCAAAATCTTTCGGTCGAAGGTCATTGATGTAAACCTGTCGCCGGAAGTGAGAAACTTGCCATTGAGGCATGCAAGCTTCAAAGTACTGAACGGGGTGTTCCTAGATCGACTTCTTGGATAATGAGCTGATGTCGACAAGAAGCGATCCGTCATAGGAGGGCCTTAATGAATCCCACATCAATGACACGGAACGGAGCAAATGATTTTAATGGAGGTGAAAACGATCTGGTGATATAAGGTTCAGGGTGGCGGTCATGAAAGAATGGAGCGTAAATGTATTGTAGCGGGTGAGACACAGGTGAATTCTCTGAATGAATTCTCTTCAACATATCGGCGACACTGACGTGATGGATTGGTAGCATTAACCCCAAATGTGGATGGTGTGATGGGACCATGGTGATGTGGCCGGTGAATGAAACAACCCAACCCAACTTGGATGCGGAGTGAAAGTGTCATGTTCAAGAGCGACTTGCTACCAACAAAGTTTCTTCAAGTTTTCTTACCAATTTTTCCCAGTCATTGCTGACCAGTACCTCTTTATTTTTGTCAAGCTTGAGGAGGATAACATATGCTTGTTCTATAATTTTCCCTTCGGGCAAACCCATCGCTATGTTTTAACGAGCCTAGCGATAGTGAAACTTGTTCTTTTCTGCTATGGACAAGTTTGTCGCTATTAGTTTTTAACGAGTTTAACGACAAAGATAACTCGGTCCTTTTCAATTTTAGAGAGTCAGAAAAGGGACGTAAAGGAAACTCCAAAATTCCTTTTTCGTCATCTAATTCCTTAAGTCCGAAAAAGTATAAAACAATACAGAAGGGATGAATTTTCGATACTTTTAACGAGCCGAACAAAACAAGCGCTCGATCTTTTTGTGTAATAATCCCTCAGGTCCAAAAAGATTAAAATCTAAAGGAGGGATAGCACTTCCGGTCCCTTTAACGAGCTGGAGAGGCCAATGGCTCGACAATCTTTTCATATTTTACGAGTCAGTGGAAAAGAGCTTAAAGGAGACTCGTCTTTGAGGAACGAGTGATAAAATTGGGTAGCATATGATTCCAGGTAAGGTTTGGAATTTTCCAATCACGGCAGTGTTACAAGGATGGCTAGCGGGATCACTCTTCGCAGCTGTTCCTCAAAAGGGGTAAACAATCAAATGGAGGTGAATGATCGGCCAATACAGAGTGGAGGTGATGATGAGAACACGACCAAGGATTTAAAGGCTGAAGTACTACATTCACGATGGTTATTTACCGGGAAATAGTTCATTTTTTAATGAGCTTAAACGTGGGGAGAAACATTTGCTCATGACTTATGTTTATTTTTTAACGAGCTTGAACTATGTGCTAAAACTGCTCGATTAATCCAGTCGTATAATAAGAATGTCTCATATATGAAAACGACAATTTTTAGAGTTTTGCCCCACATCCTTTCTTTATGCAAGTTAGGAAACGACTAATCCTACGAGTTTAAAGGGTTAGAGGACCTACAAATTTAAAAAAATAAATAGTCGCTCTTCGCTTGCACGCCAAAAGGTTTGCATGCCCCCAAGTATAAAATAAAGCTTCAAGGTCACCTTTTGTTCTACTGACAAAACATTTGTTTTATCAGGAAAGGTCTACCTCTTTCAGGTTACCAAAGATTGTTCTATTCACAGCGCAAACAAAACATTTCTTCGGCGATGTCTATCGAAATAGACAAAGGTGAGACAATCCACTCACATAACTTTGACGAGGGAATCTTGTTCCAGTCTAACCCCCTTTTCCAATCACGGATGGGAGTACAGACTAGTCATATATCTCTCGTAGAAACCTACCCTATACCTGAAGTTTTCCTACCGAAGTAGACTAGGGTGCATGCCCCCTGGATTTCAGTCATGTCCCCCGAATCACTCGTGCTCATCAGGTGGACGGACTGGAGATTTATGAGACATTCCTTATGTAAAAAGACCATTCAAGGATGGTATATGACTATTTGCTATGTGTGATCCGGGAAATGAAAGCTGGTCTACGAGCTTGACCACTCTTCCTTCGTGCAGAAAAAACATTACTCTAAAGAGTGATGAGACAATGGCTCCCATGCAATAAATATAGTCTCGTTCAAGGAGCAGATTATAATCCAGGGGTCCTTGGACTACCATTATGTTCATATGAATGGTTTTCCCTCTCAATGTTATGGGCACATTGGGAAGGATCCCTAACGGTCGACTGGTTCCTTTGTCAAAGCCTGTTAGATTTCTCATCTCAGGCAAAAGTGATGGCGAACCAAACACTTTCCAAGCAGTTGAGGAAAGGATACTCACAGAAGCCCCTTCATCTATGATGGTACCAGCCATAACCATTCTATATATTTGAGCAACAATTCGGAATGGTACACTAGCCGGTAAACGGGGTCTGCCTAGTTGATTCTAGTCAAAGGAAACAACTAGGTTGCTTGGAGGTGGGACCGAATAGACGGCCGGGTACGACTCTGACAAACTTCCTTCCTGCGGTAAAGGAATGGGTAAATTGCCCCCATGTTCATCGAAGTCTGTGCTTACGAAAAGAATTTGGACGGTGTCATCCTTATTCTCTTCTGTGACTGTATCATCTGAAGATGGAACCTCTGAAGGCAAGACCGGGTCAACTGTGGCCTCGACCTTTTGACTTTCGTCTGGTATGGTTTCAAATGGTTTGTCTTCAATGATAGATGCTTCGGCCGACCACCTGGGCGAGTCAGCCGGATTTTCAACTAGCGACGGACTCGGCAAGAGTTTTTTATATCCAGGAGGAAGTCGTAACGGTGAAACCAGACGATCGTCCAAAACTCTTTTAGCCTCATCTAAGAAGGGACAACGGTGGATGACATGATCGCCTTCGCACAGTTTACAAGGAAATCTATATTTTCCTTTTTGTCCTGGGGCTTCACTTTCACTAGTCGACGGTGTGTTTTCAACATGATCATCAGAGGTTGACGACACTGGGTTGTGCAAACAAGGAGACCAGTCCCTTAAGATCCGAGGGATGCAGGGACAATCTCTATGATAGTGGTCTCCTTTGCAAATGACACACGACGATTTAGGCCTGGTCGGTGCAGTGTGTGGATTTTCGCTAGAAAATGCTTGGCTGCCCCCTTTCGCTTTTGGCTCCTTCTTATTCTTCTTCTCTTTCTTCTTCTTTTCCTTCTTCTTCTCAGGTACTTGATTTTTGGCTTTACCAGCCCCATCAAGCGAAGAGGAAGGAGGAGAGGAAGAATTAGAGGAAGTAGAAGGTTGGTGGGTAACTCTGGAATCGTCTAGTTGCTGACTCGATTGTTCAGGAATTGCGGTGTTCTGAACGACAGAGGTTGAGAAGAGCCATACGGGCAAGCCGATTGTCAGTCTTGGAAACGATAATGTGGCCATATGGTGTGCACCAACATCTCCCCAAGAGGAGAAGGGACTAGAATTTCCTCCAAGGGGAATTCCTTGGTTGGTGGATTCCATTTTCTCAACCTAAGATCAACGTAGGAAAGGGTGATGATTATTCCGTTTAAAATAAATTTTAGACGCTTTGACACAACTTGTTTTTTCAATTTTTAAGAGTCGAGAAAAAACAAAAGATGACTCTAGTCGCCTTCGATTTTTAATGAGCCTGAAGTGACAAGTGCTCAGATGGACCTTTTCCGTTAAGGAGTCTGAAAAAGGAACGAAAGGGACTGCTCTGGAAATCTAGGTAGAGGGATTACCAAACCAATCGCAAAACTGCAGAATACTTTTTATGGTACGGCAGTCAATCTTCTCGAATGCTGTGTTCAGTGCATTGCGATCAATAGGGCGGCAGACACGGCTTCCTATGGATAAAGGATTAAACCTATTGTGGTCTCCCAAAATATACTCGACGGTACGTGGGAGCACAAGTCCGTACTGGAACTTATCGTCTCAAAGTGGAGGAATCACCCAACCATCAGTGAGAACAACAGTTACCAGGCTTTACAACGCTGGAATACGTCTCTAGCCTAGACTTCTAGATGTTGTGCGTTAGGTTCCAAAGTGTTGTTAGATTCATTAAATTTATTTTATAGTTGATCTTGCTTAAGAAATTTTCCTTTCAGGTTCACCGCGTGATGTAGATGTACAATTCCTAAAATGCAATCTAAGATGATAAACAATTTTTTATCTTCTTTGGCAATGAAAATCCTAGCTACTAAGGAAAGAGAGACAGTATTCTTTCACAAAGAGCAAAGAGCACACACTATATGCACTGTCCTAAATCAAACCAATCAAACAGTGTAAATGCAAATGCACAAGCATGTATTTGTTTTCGGCTTTCTTAATATGTGAATGATAGAAATAAAGCTAATGCGCAAATCTGAATTACTTTTCAAGCGACAATTACTAAAGTTTCTTTTCAAAATCAAAAATGAAGATAATGACAACACTTTTCGATTTGGAAATGAATACTTGCTTTCAACACTAGAAAAACTACAAATCCAGATCAAATACAACAGTAACAGGGTAATCGACTATCAAGAGCAATCAGACTCTCTTCTACGACTGAAAACGACACTTGCGACACTTTCAAATCAAGAAACGACAATACAACTACATTACTTTTTTGCAAAGGAGAACTGAAAATGACTCAACAAATACACAAAAACATTTACAGTTCTTTGCACAATGGAGGCGGAAATAACAGCAAGGAAAACAGAGGTATACTGACTACAGGCAGCAAAACTCATGAATAGAACTGAAAAGAATGAATCGCAGAAACCAAAACTGAGGAAATGCCTAGTCTGATCAGCGCACCTGTAACACAGTGAACTTGAAATGCAGCGCACCTACTACACTCGGGAAGTGCGCTGAATTTCAGATTCACAGAACAAAGACTGCGCTGGGCCAGAGACGAGACTTTGCTTGGGTTCCGGGTCACAGTTTGCAGTTCAGTTCAGGGATTTTGGCCGAGCAAGTGGCAATCAGTAAATCAACAACGGGGGTAGATCTAAGGAGGTTACGAGAGCCACCACAAGGGCAATTAGAGAGTTTGTAAATCAGTTGTTTAATTCATAAATAAAACCCGGAGATTGACTGAAGCAGCATTTATCTATGCAAATGCAGTTCGAAAGCTACCTGGCTCGACTTCAGGCTCCGTCTGTAAGTTTATAAAATAAACAACAAGGTAGATAAACAAACAACCTAGTCGCTCCCCAGTGGAGTCGCCATTTTGTTACAGGGAAAAGTGTCTATGCAGAACTGCTAATCCCACTAAGGTGTGGTAGCTACCTTAGAAACAAACAAAGTAAAGCTACTTTCATTTTTCCTTTATGAAATATAGATGAGAGAAGAACAAAGGAGACCAACCTCTGTCTTGCGCTTGGCTCCTAGTTCGATTCCTCTCTCTTCTGATAGTCCTTTGCTACTTGCTTCCTTGTACGCCCAGCTTCACAAAGTACCTGTAGAATCAGAGTAGCATAACACTATACAAGAACATGGATCTATAATCATAAACAATCTAGGATCAGATGTAAATTGACCATACAAATGCATAAAACATAAATGACACAAGAGTATGGAGGAAAACTTGAATAGCTTTTATTGATAATCAAGAAAGAGCCAAGGGAGTTACAACCAGTTGTTCTGACCCAGCATCATCCTCTCAGCAAGTAAGCCCTTCTTCACCTCATACAAAGCTTAGATCACCCAACACTATGATGTTGTCTCAAGAAACCAACAGCAATTCCTTACAAGATGCAAAATTCCAACCCCTGGATCTCTGGGATGAGGGATCCATATATAGATATCTGTAAGGGAGATGAGTCAGCTTGTGATTTGATTAGTGTCTTCTCTCTGATAGTTCTTGCTTCCACTTGGAGATTGATGATCTCTTACTCATCCTTGGTCGAATTCAGAGAGGCAAGTGTCACAGGAGAAGTTTCTAGAAGATTCCATGCCTCTCCACCTCGCGGATTGACACTGCCATTTGTCACTTCTCGCCCATCGCACCCTGTAGAAGGGCTTTTTGAATTGCAACACACCCAAGAGTGTACTTAGGTGAGATGCAATGCACTTTGCCTATGGAGCAGGTGAAATGATCCTGCTTTGACCAGTTCTGAGTGGTTTTTCATGGAGAACTTCTGGGAGAAGCTGTAATCAGTTGACCTTGTTCCTTTAGGGTTTATAACAACACTTTTAGGGACTTAGGAGCCCTTGGTTTATGGACATTTTATGCTTGGGGTTGCAATGCCCAAAAATGTCTATAACAATAAGGTTTCGTGAATCGACTCATTATTCTAAGGTATTCTCCATTATCTCTTACACCAAAAGTATACACGTTGATTTTATTAATTAGGCAGTGGAAAATAATAAAAAATTGATAGTCAATGGCATGAGAGATAAATATAAAGAAAATAAAAATAGATTATTGATTAAACTTATATTGTGGTAAACTGAAAAATATATTACATGTTACTGAAAAATACATGTTTGACTGCCTATTATGTTATATAAGCCTCAACGTCATGCAGAGATAATAAAATATTCACAACCAAAATGTTAGACAAAAGGTCATTCAAAAATTTGGATGGAACGCCTCAGATTTCACTTCTCATATATTTCTCGAATGAAAATTCGTAGGTTGTGTGACTTTTATAACTTTCATTTTTTCAATCTCATTTTAACTTCACTATAAATTTATAAATTTTAGTTACTTATATATTCTTATATGAAGACGGTGAGAAGAATGATGTATTATTATATGATGCTGAGAAGGATGAGGGAACAAGAATACTGTAGAGATTTCAAATAAGAAAGGACAAAAATAAAGTAAATGTAATTATGGTATGGAATTAGAAGTTAAAATTTCAATCTCCATTGTTTAACCCACATTTTTATGGTCACTCCAGTAATTAATTAAAATTTCTATTAATCACACTTATTGTGTTAAGTTTTCAATCCTTATGCCATTGTTTAACTCACTTTTATGGTCACCCTAGTAATTAATTAAAAATTCTATATTCACACTTATTGTGTTAAATTTTAAATGTTTATGCAATTATCATAATTCTAGTTACTACATATTGACATAAACTAAAATGTCAATGAATATTGACATAGATTTCCAAAAAATGATAGAACTCTGTATTGAAGCAGAATAAGTCACCGGAAAACTGTTTTATATCTATATATATATATATATATATCTATATATATATATATATATATATATATATTACAATGTTTTAAATTTAGTTGTTTGAATATGTATTATTAAGTTGTTTTTTTTGTCCATGGATCACGGACCCTGAGGATCGTTTTTTTTTCAACCACATAGCCATCATTTTTTTTTGTTCAATCACATAGCTTAATCTCGAGAGTGTTGAGAGAATTGAACCTTTGACATCTTAATGGAAAAGGTTCTTTAAAGACGAGGACTCGACCAACTGAAATAACTCTCTAGGCTATATTTACTTCTAAGTAATTATATGTAAAAAATTAACTATTCTACATTATGAATTTATATACGATTAAAATTGGTCAAATTATGACAAAAAAGTTATCCATGAAATTATCTAATAAAGTTGAAAAATGTATCTTTATTGGTTATTAATATAGTATAATGGATTATAAAGTTTGGAAAACATGAACACAGAATATCGATTAAATTACGATATAGGGTTTAGGGAAAGTAAAAAATTCCCAAAAAGGTAGTCTAACGAAGGGCAAAGAATGTAAAGAAATAGAGTTTGAGTTGGAGGATTAAAAATCAAATTCAACGGAAGAATATGATGCTTAAGAGGAGGAAACTTTGAGTCCAATCTCGAGGGGATCAATTTGGGAAAGAAGGAAACAAAAATATTTATTATCCTTCTAATTTTAATTATAGTTATTTTTCTATCTATGATTGATGACGATCCTAGAATTGTTAGGGAGGCGGTGGATTATAGGATAGTAAAATTTGGAAGAAAACAATGGTTTGACTTGCCAACTAAAGCAAAACTTGTTGGTAGCAAATGAGTGCTTAAGAAGAATTTGATTGCAAAGGTGGTGGATTGGAGGATAGTAAAATTTGAAGAAGCCCATGGCTTGAGTTGCTAACAAAAATAAAACTTGTTGGTAGAAAATGAGTGTTTAAGAAGAATTTGAATGCAAAAAATGAATTGGAGAAGCACAAGGTTAACCTAATAGCAAAGGGATATCCTTCTTGGTGCATAATTACTTGCAAGAATTTGAATGCAAATAGCAAATTGGAGAAGCGTGAAGTTCACCTAAGAGCAAAAAGATGTCATTGTTGGTGCATAATTATGTACACAATATTAATGAATATATAATTAATTATGAACATGCAAACAAATTAATTAGGGATAGTAAGCAATGTGTAATTATCCATTGTATGGATAAATCCCAAGTTTAAGTAATCTTAACTTGGATAATCCTTGAGTTATTGGCTTAGTGAACTAAAAATAAAAGAGTGGATTGCATGTGCTTTGCATGCAAACATCTACTCTATAAATAAAGGACATAGGTTCCCATTTTACAAGTAGAATAATTTTGAGAGAAATAATGAAACAGTGCACATTTACTCAATGGATATTTCCCTTTGAGGATTTTTCCACATATATAATGTGTCAATTTGCGAGTCTCTTAATTTTCTAAGATCCTATAGTCATGTGCATTTTCTTCAATGGTATTAGAATGGTTTAGGACAAACTTTGATTCTCAGTAATTTCAGTTAACTAATCCTTTTACACACTAGTCACATGTTCATTTCTTAGTTCTACATACTGTAAAGGTTTTCTAGAGAAATTTGATTGTACATTTGCACATGAAGGAGCCAAATTAGCTAAGATTGTCTCTCATTTCATGGAAAATATCCTCTATATGTATTATATTTAAACATTTCCTCTCTTTCCATGTAAGTTGTAAGTTTTATTTTTACAACAACAAAAAAATTGCAAAATTATAATAAAATTTTCAAACTTGGATAAAAAGTTTAAAAAATTTGAAGGCCTTGAATTTTGTAGGTATTGCTCAAGTTTTTCTAGCAAACCATTTTGTAACCCTCCTTGCTATCCCCCCTCCTCTCCCATTAAACTTCAAACCCCAATGTTTATGAGGTTTTCTTGGCCAAGAAAACAAATAAAAAGGGGTGCCCCTTGATTTTTGTTGTTTTTTTTTTATTTGCCACTTATGATGATTATAACCATATTTTGGAGGCAATTAACATATGAGACAATCAACTTTGGATGATTTGTAAATTGTTGTGGATATTCCATTGGAACAACTTGTCACAATAATATTGTAGTTTGCTAAAAAAAATATTATGTAGGTTTATTTCATGAGATCTTGTATCTATTATCACTAGCCTATTGCTCAAATTTACAAAAATAATTGAAATACAAAAACGAAAAAACAAGCAAATGAATATGCTATCCACACAATGAACACAATATGTATCTTGGGAGACCTAAAATGAGAGAAGACCCAACTATAAGATTATGCCTATACTCTAGAATATGTTATTTAGTTATGAAATTCAAATATAAAGAAAGAGGCACTCACAATGGAGTTTCTTTTGACATTGTGGTCTATATGGCCAATACATAATATCCTTATACCTATATTATGTTCTCAAATTCTAGCCCTAGATGTTTTTCTCAAGTATGTAACATGTACAATACTAAAGAGTGAAATACCCTACCTTCCTAATGGCCTAGTATTTAATATAGCCTAATAGTCATATAGATTTAAGCATTTTGCATCTCAACTCTCAATTAGTGATAGGTTTTGAAACTTCTAGAATATTATTGAAAGTACACACATGTCTAGCTCACACATGAGTTATGGGGGCTAATGTGGCATCCAATCAACACCATTGTGGTCAACAAGAGATCTCAACTTGTTAGAGACATAACTTTCATATACGAGCTCAAATTAACGTGATTTTCATATCATTAGAAAAGTATTAGTGTGTAAAACAATGTCAAAGCATGGAATATATGCTAAGAAAATATTTGACCTTAAAAAGTTTCATTTAATGGTTCAAAACGACTCTAGAATGTTCCAAACCCCAAGCCTTGAAATTGGGACCTACCACGATACTAGACTGTACAAGCCAATTCTTCTAATCTTTCAACCTAAGAAGTACCAAGACAACTAACAATTTATGTAATTATCCATTCTAGATCATTGGAAGAAGTTCATGATTAAATAAATATAAGTCTTGGACAAAAAAGAAGCGTCAATGTTAAAGAAGAAGTTCAATATTTAAAATGAAAGTGGAAATTACCAAGCTAACATGGTAGCGAAGGAATATTCCGAACAAATTAATTTTGGAGATATTTTTTATCATGCTTAAGTTATCTTCCATTTTATTTAATCCAATAGAGAGAATTGATGTTAAGATCACATTCTTACATGTTTTTCTTGAAGAAAAATCTACACATAACAATGATAATATTTCATTGTGAAAGGAAAGAATGTGTTGGTTTGTTGTTTGAAAAAATACTCTCTATCACTAAAAGCAATCTCCATGAATATGGTTCCACAAGTTGGGCACTTATATATTGGGCCTGGATTTAAAAAAAAATATTGCTTATAAGTGCGTATTCGAAGAAAGTTGGTGGTTATTTTGTTTATATGGTACTATATGTTAATGATATATTGCTAATTGATAATAAGAAGGAAATCATTAAGATGTTAAACCTTAGTTGTCCTCTAAGTTTGATGTAAAGAATCTTGGCACTATGGCCTTTATTTTAGGTATAAAAATTAAAAGAGATTGTGTAAACATGAAAAAAAGGTTGAATTAAAAGATATATATCGAAACAATATTATAGAGATTTAATCATAGAATTGCAAAACAATCAAATTTCATATCCATGTAGGTGTAAATTTATTTTCATAATAGTATTCTAAAACGAAAGAAGAGGGACATATCTCATGTTCCTAATGTAAGTGTTGTTAGATGTTTGAGATTATCATTTATAGTATACCATACATTGCCTGCAATAAAAGTTTTGTGCAAATACATGTCAAAACCAAGGAAGAAACCAATTAAAAATTAGTAAAAATAGTTTGAACATTTTATTTATTTATTTTTTTTCAGTAAGAAAAAATGTTGTATTATATTCATAGATAATTTTGATATATACAACATCTGTCAGATAGCTGGTGACAGCCTGTAGGCTCATATAGAGGGAACATGAAAAAGTAAGAACTATAAGTACCCAGATTTTGGCATGCAAACCAGTAGGCTGATATATATCCATATCAGTTCAGCAAAAAACTGATTCCATCTCTAGACATATAAAGATATATAAAGATCTTCTGTAAAAAAAGCAACTGTGATGGGGGTTGCTGATAAATATAAAAGAAAAGAAAAGAATAGGTTTCATGCTACATACCAGAATATGAGGAGAGAAAAAACTATTATGTTATGTACCCAGAAGATGGAAGTCCTGTATATTGTGCCGAATATCTCCAACAGTGATGGATACCTTCCATATTTCATTTGGAGAGGAAAGTCCTTCTTTAGAAAGCACATCTGCCTCTTTGTTGAAAGTCCTTTCAATGTGTTGAATTGTGAAATCCTTGCGTGAGTTCCAGATTGATGCAATTCTGTCTAACCACCCCAAAAGATTGATATTTTGGATGATATGTACAGATTTAACATGATCTATGATCACCTTGGAATCACCAAAAATGTGCAGTCCTTGAATGTTTAAGAAGTCACTAAAGCTCAAGAGACCTGCCAAGGCCATAGCCTCCGCTTTGTTGTTCGATCCCTTCCCACCATTCCATGAGATTTGAATGTGCTGGTCCTCACACGGAATTATAAGAACCCCACATGCGCAGATTCCATTCATTGCTGCCCCGTCAAAATAAGCACGTGGAAGAACAGAAAGATCCATCGAACTCCCAACATGCTTCTTCAAATTGAGATGTGTGTGAGGGGGGCTGCGGATGGGAAGGTGAGATAAGATAGAATCAAGTACAAGAGTATAACTTTCCTTTCTGTCTTGAAACAGTGCCCTATTTCTCCATTTCCAAATGGCCCAAATGGAGATCAGCGGAATAGGCCTCCATTCTGTTCTCATCTTACTCCACCATTGAAAAGCATCCTTTATTGATGGGAAAGAAATCCTATTCAGACCAAAGTGATCAGCAAGAGATTTCCATATCTTCATAGCATGTGGACAGACAAGGAAAATATGATAATTGCTTTCTTCATTCGCTTTGCAAATAGGACAGATTGCTGGCCCACACCAATTTCTTTTTTGTAAATTATCCCACGTAAGATTCTTGTTGTTGAAGACCAGCCAGGCGAATAAAATAATCTTGGTAGGGCAATTCAATTTCCAAAATACAATGGGGAAAATGTTTTCAGGGGGAGTAGGTTTCTCCATCTGAAGCATGCTATAAATATCTTTTACATAAACTGAAGACCGCCCCTTGGACCCATTCCAAATAAGATGATCCTCCTTCGATGATCTGAAGATACCCCTACTTTTCATATACGTTATGACCTTATCCCATTGAGAAGACAGATCACCATAGAGTCCCATCATCTCGGTCGTTTTCCATGTAGGAATTGAACCCAACCATTTGTCAATGACCTGGTCCCAATAAAAAATCCCTATATGCTGAAGGTAGTGAAGCAGCTGTTGAGAAATAGGTAAATCCGTTACATCGCCCGCTAATGGATCAAGGCCAATTAGGATCTTTTTGCCCGATTGAAAGTTCCATGCCAAGTTTTTTAGAGAAAAAAAGCTCAATTTTGTGGAAACTTCACCATATTGCAGAACCATGAGGAGGACCAAAAGACCCCTGTCTAAACCAAACGATAATGTCTCTGTTATCCAAATATTTAGCCTTGATTACTTTGCTCCAAATGTTGTTCCCAAAAACAACCTTCCACAATGATTTGCAAAGGAGAGCAATACGAAATAAATTTAAGTCCATAATACCCCAGCCCCCCAGAGATTTAGGCCGAGACAGGTTTGAGAGCTTTGTCAGATGAAATTTTCTTTGATCCCTGTTTCCTCCCCAAATGAAATTAGCAGAACTCCTATTCAGATTTTGAATAATTTTAGCAGGAATGTAGAATAGATGTGCCCAATAGACCAATAATTGTACCAGGACAGTTTGCGTTAATATAAATCTTCCCGCCAATGAGAGGCTTTTAAATTCCCAGCCCGCAATCCTTTTGATAAATATTTCGTGAATCCATGACCAATCTGCTGAAGTGTATCCAACCGGCTTGAGATGAAAGCCAAGATATTTCAAGCCCTCGTGAATGGGGGCAGCCTTGATATTGAAGAGTAAGGTTAGATATGCAGCAATCTCCGAATTAATATCCTTCATGAAAAAGGATGATTTGTCCCCGTTTATACAAAGCCCCGTGGCTTTCTGAAATTTCCCCAATATAGAATGAAGACAGTCCCACGAGGCACGACACAACATTGCAGATAGCAAAATGTCGTCAACAAAAAGATTGTGAGAAAAAGATATATCTCTACTGATAACCAGAGGATTGCAAACCTTATCTCTAATGGCTCTTTTAATGTGGAGACTGAGAGAGTCCATGACTAAAATGAAAAGGAGAGGGGACAGAGAACAGCCCTGCCGCAGGCCTCTAGCAGCAGGGAAGAAGGTGGAAGGGATACCATTTACGAGAACAACGTAATTCACATCAATTACGCATGCCATAATCCAATTTAAGCAGTTGTTATTAAGACCAATTTTGATGAGAAGGCATCTAAGGAACCCCCAATCTATGCAATCATAAGCTTTCTTGAGATCAATTTTTAAAAAAGCAGCCTCCACCTTCCTTATATGCATGGAATGAAGGCATTTCTGAGTTATGGCGATGGCCTCTAAAATGTTTATGTCCTTAAGGAAGCCATGTTGTTCAGAAGTAATATGGACAGAGAGCATATTTCGCATCCTTTCTACAATGATTTTGGAGATAATCTTATAAAGGGTATTACAGAGAGAGATGGGTCTGAAGTCCATGAAAGTTAGGGAGGGCTTCTTTTTAGGAATTAATGCAATATAGGTAGAGGATATAGAATGGGAAATAGTACCCTTTATCCTTGAATCTTCCACCATATTCAGAAGATCAGATTTCAGAATATCAAAAAAGTGGATAAAAAAGTCAATAGTCCATCCATCTAGACCCGGGCTCTTGTCTTTTTGGAATGATTTCATGATGGACAAGAGTTCCGTCTCAGTTACCGAGGCAAATAGGTGGTCATTCTGCTCCTCATCGAACATAATGGGATAAGGTTCAATGCCCCATAAGATATCAGCAATATCACATCCCCCATTACTGTTGTATACCTTCTGAAAATATTTGACAGCCTCTCTGGATATGTCTGCCTGAGATACCACCGTGGAACCCATCTCATCTTTAATCTCCCAAATGGAATTTAATTCTCGCCTCTTATTTGCGAAACGATGAAAAAATTTAGTGTTCTTATCCCCCTCATTGAGCCATGTGGCTCTGCTCTTAAGTCTCCATGAAGCCTCCTCAATAGCCAGCAGGTTCTGTTTTTTTCTCTCGAGGTCCCTGATGTGGGCCCTCGTTTCCAGTGAAACATTATTTGAAGTAAGATAATTAGATAATTCCTCTAATTCTTCGTTTATCTTCTTTAGTTCCTTTCTGTTGGAGATCACCATACCCTGCTGCCAACGTTTGACACAAGAACTTAGGCCCGATAATTGATCCAGGAAAGATTTGGATTGCCAAGGGCAATCTTTAGGGGAGTGTGATAGCCAATACTCCTTGATGATCTTGTTGAACTGCTCATCTTCCAACCAGACCCTATTAAATTTGAACGGGTAACCCCACCTATGACCCACCAGATTCCAATTGATTGTGATGGGACGATGATCCGAAATGAAACTGGGAATGTTCATAACAGAGGGACTCCCCAATCGATCAATCAGGCTGTCATGTATGAGGAATTAATCCAATCTCTTAGCAAGATACACTTCATTTGATCTCCCATTGTCCCACGTAGGCCCCCCTCTAGTGGGAAGAACATCAACAAAATGATGAAATAGAATGGCTTCTCTGATCAGGAAGCCCACCTGTTCATTTTCCTGCCCCACCCCAGACATCATCATTGCTCAAGGTACAATTGAAATCCCCCCTAATGATCAAAGAGTCAATGTCCAAAAACTCAAAAGATAGAAAACGATTCCAGAATGGAAAGCAGGCTTTATACAGGGCATAAATATTAAGGATGTGAAAAGGTCTAGTATAACCTCTGAAATATGCCAGGAGAAGAATACCTGCAAAACAACTGAAAGCCATAGCAGAGATCCAAACCGGATCCCATAATACCGCTAGCCCACCAGAGAGACCAGAAGCATCTGTGGCAGCTATATGCCAGGTGGGAAACATGCGTCTAAAATATGAAATGGAATCCTGGCAACCGTGCATAGTTTCTTGAATAAGAATAATCTTTGAGTTTGAAGATCTGAAAAGTTCCTTAAGTGCCAAAAATTTCGGGCCCGCTCCAAGACCCCTAATATTCATTGAGATTATATTTATCATTTGGACAATTCTCCAGGCTTGCTTGCTCTAAGTGGCCCATTACCAGCGAGATCGACAATCGGGATGTCAACCAGAGAGAGATCCCTGATATGCATATCCGACCTACCTTTCCTGCCCCGGAAGTGTCTGCTGCCCCTATTCTGAGTCCTTCTAACTGTTATATTAGCAGTAGAGTTAGGACTAATGGATGGAGATGTAGATTTAAGAGGTTTGGATATGGACAGCGGGCAAAGGTTGAGGGAGTCGTGCTTTAACAGAATGTCGAGATCATCATCAAATAAATTATTCGAGGAGGAACCAGGAGAGATATGAGGGGTGACAGCCATAGCAGGTGCCTTGCCTTTGATATCTATCTTCGATTTTGAAGATGAGGAAGAAGGCAATAAATGAAGAGGGGAAACCTTCCTTACTAGCGCACAGGAGCGATATCTAGGACAGTGAGCAGAGTAGGATATATATGTCACATGGGGAGCAGATGGAAAATCTTTAGAAGGATGAGGCACAGGAAGAGGTGAGGGAATGGCATGATCTGGACATGGTTCTGGGGGAGTAGGATCAACTGAAAAAAGCAACCTCCTTTCTGAGGGAGAGAGATATAAGGAGTGTGGGGACTTAGATTTGGGAAGAGGGATGCAATTGATCTCCGTAGAGGGACGATGATCTTGTTTGATATTACCTAAAGACTGTGACTTTTTGATAGATATGCTAGATGATTTCTCCAGAGAGATGTCCCAAGAGAGCGAGCGACGGTCATGCCCTAGGTTAGAGATTTTGCCCAAATCATATTCACAATTATGATCGATATCACACAGCTCAGTCCTGGAGCCTGAGAATTTTCTGATATGTTCCTTCCCCTTTTGCCTTCCAACCAGACGACGAGGATAGGAAACCTTTAGATGACCAGTTTTATGGCATATCGAACATCTAAAAGGAACCCCCTAGTAATCCAGTTGAATAGCTAGACTATCCCATGATAAATCAATGTATTCAGGAAAGCCCCCCCTGTATTCTTTTTCAATTAAGATCCACGCAACTCGTTTGTCTTTTGCCCCTAGACATTTGGGATCAACATAGAAAAACTTCCCAATGGCATTACCTATCACTGCCAAGGTTTCCTTGGACCACAATTCAAAAAAAAGACCAGTGGAAACTGATGGGTTTCAAAGTTGACAGACCGACAGTGACTAAAAAAAGGGATGTAATGTACCCTAAATGTGCGGAAGATATGATAATTAACTCATCAAAATTTACAGGGAATGGTGGCCTATGGAAGAGATCAAAGATTATCGAAGGCACGTGATATGCCTTGACACTAGGATAGAAAGAAGGAGATGAAGATAACCATATTGGCAGCTTTCATTTAAGTAAGTGATTAATAACACTTACGTTGTCTGGTGAATACAGAAAGCCAAAAAAGTCCAATAACAACCGCTAATGCCGAGAGGGAATAGACCGTGGGGATATCAGAAAAGAAGAAAGACAACCCAATAGAAAGCTATGACGATTCTAGGAAAAAGATGCAACAACAGTAACAGAGGCAGCACTTACACCACCATGGCCCAATTTTGATACTAAAATCTGAACATGGTTTTGACAGAACTACATAATTTTTTGTGTTCAGAAAAGGAGCCCATATCCGACTTATGAATAGTGACCAGAGGAAGGAGCCAGACAAAATAGGGACCGACATTCAGAGGCATTAACATCCTATCTTTTATCACGCATCCGCAGAGAGCAGAGCACCAAAAAAGCATGAAAATCGCCACACAGCATGAAGCCACAAAAACAATTCCCGAAAAGATGATAGATGTAAAACATCCATTACTATAGGCCGAAACAGATAACTATAATGAACCAAGTAAACTTCCTTATGTCCGGGATATCCATAGGATGCAGAGAAGCTAAGATAAAATCATATCGATAGGATGCTGAGAAGCTAAGAATCCTGATAAGAAAACCTGAAACGAATGACTATTAGCATCCCCCGGACCATGTTGAGAACTGCCAAGACGAGGAGGATGCACTCAGGACTCCTTGCGCAGATGCGTGCAGAGGAGAAGGGAAACCAAAACCGAACACAGAGGTGTCTGAAAGCTTATATATTGAGAGCTACAAGAGTTGACAGAATGCTTAGGAGCGGCTTACATGCAAAAAACCACACTAGGAACAGACTGGTGGAGCATCATGCAAGAAGCCAAATACATACCTCATGATGACAGGATGTTTAGTGTGATTCACTCATATGACAAAGACAACGACATGTAGAGAATGAAAACCCACTAAATGACACAAAATAATGGCCTAAGCATAAAACTGACACCTAGCAGAACCTTAGCGGCCATTTCAAAGTGCAAGAAGCTCACTCGCTGGATACCTGTGCAAAGATCACTAGTTGGACGGCATGGCAGTGCTCTCTCCCGCGGTGCAACGTCGAAAGTTAAATCAAAAGACTAAATTGGTGCGGAGATCACTGGTTGGATGGCATGGCGGTGCTCCCTCCAATTTCACTTACCCCCTCCTCAAAAAAAATAAAAATAGTTTGCATGGGACTTCAAGCTATTCAAATTTCTATCAAAGAAAACCTTAAACATGGTAATAAATATGTAGAGCTTTGTTGATGTACAATAGGTTAGGGATATTGATTAATGCATTATTTTCATGGCAAAAAACTATTTGTATCAAACTAAAATTCAACATACTGATGAGAAGTATCATTTTGATAAAAACATGGTTAAAAACAATAAGGCATTGTTAGAGAAAGTTGATACTTTAAAGTGTTGTAGGCTTAAAGACAAAGTTTATCATTTCTAAAAATTTCTCTTGTTATAGACAATTAATAGCCATCATTGCCCTTGGTAGTGGATTTTATGAATGAGTGGCTTTGTTTATATTGTAAAGTATTCAACAATGAGAGGTTACTAGATATGTATTTTATTAATTTTCTTTTGGTCCATTTTTACTATATTTTTGTGCCTTTGTGACCAATGGTCTCTTGATCTAGAAACTATCATAGATATTCCAATAGACAGTTTGTCACAACAAATCTAGTAAAATTATACTTAAAAATCCAAAAGCTACAACTATCACAGTTTTATATCTCTTTAGATTTATATATTTGTAAATTATTGTTAATAGCACATGCATGTAAATTAAAATTATTTAGAAAATAGATAACCAAAAAATACAAGCTCACAAACACATTTGAAACACGATATGACCTAGAAAACCCTTTCGGGAGAAAAACCCAACTAGAAGGTGAGGTCGCTCCACTCTTTCTCTCAATGAAAATATGGTTGTGAGTACAAATAAGTATGGACTATGGCATGTGGGATACTATAGAGCACAAATCCTCTCTGTGTGCTCTATCTCTTATCTCTCTTGGTTATTTTTGCTCAGTTATGGAACAAATGCACTCAAAAGAATGGAACCCCTTTTAGTTATAACACAACCTAATAGCTTACTAGTGGTTAGGTTTGACTACCTCAATTCTTAACTAGAGTTACAATATAGACTCTTCTAGAGTCTTCTTCATCATAATCATGTCGCTAGCCAATTTTCCATGAATTATGGGGGTTGATGTGGCATCCTCTCAAATTATGGTGGTGAAAATAGGAAGGTTTTTGAGTGGCACAATTTTCCATGAATTATGGAGGTTGATGTGGCATCCTCTATTATGGTGGTGAACATAGGAAGGTTTTTGTGTGGCACAAGTAATCATGTCGCTAATGAATTTTCCATGAATTATGGGTGTTGATGTGGCATCCTCTCAAATTATGGTGGTGAAAATAGAAAAGTTTTTGAGTGGCACAATTTTCCATGAATTATGGGGGTTGATGTGGCATCCTCTCAAATTATGGTGGTGAAAATAGGAAGGTTTTTGTGTGGCACAAGTTTCACATACGAACTCCAATTCACGTAAGTCTTGCGTTGTTAAAAAAATCTTTGTGTGTAAAGTAGGAAAAAGAGGTGTGATGCTAAAGCCATCAATTTGATGTCTCAAAATGTGCTAAAGCAATAAATTTTTACCCCCAAAAAATCGTGGTTTGATGTCTCAAATTTGTCAAACTAGGTCTCGTTGGTAAAAAAAAAAAAAGTCTTGTACATTGATTCCTCCATTTTTTCCACTCTGAAAGCACCGAGATGAATGACAAACAAGATTATGATCTAATCTAGATCATTTCTAGTCATCTCAATTAAAAAATCACAATTGTAACGTAATTTTATTTTCTAAATTCACATTGATTAATAGTACCTAATACTTAAATATTATATTATACATTATTTTGTTATTACGATAAGATGTGGGCCAATGTGCTTCCTTCTTTTAATAGGGTTTTTAGATAAATCTCTTATATTATATTCCATGTGGTATGAGTTGGCATAATGGTTAAGAGCATGTGTTTCTTCCTAAAAAGTCACATGTTCACCGAGGAGGTAGAATATGTATACCTTAGACTGCACAGTGAAATAACCTTAGAATTAGATAACAATAATAATACAAATCCTTAAATTTAGACAATAATAATAATAGCATAAGTTATATCTTTTTTATTAAACTATTTTTTTATTTTAAAATTATACTCACGTATTTCTTTTAACATATTTTCAATTTTATTTTTATAAATAAATAATATAATTCTGGAAGGAGTAAATTTAGCATCGCAAAAACTCTAATTCACTTCAATTTTCTTTTAAATTTAATTATCCAATTTTCTTTCAAAATAACATAAATGCGTCAAAATTTTACAATGTCAAAATACTACCTCGAATAATGTTATAACTCTCAATAAATTCCCATTAAATTTGATAAAACAATTTTATATAAAAATATGAAATTATCCCCCTCTTTTCTTTACTTTTTACGCAGCTTAGAAAAATAGACTTAAAAATACCAAAAGATCACCATCCATTTTCACAGTAAGGAATAGTCTGCACTTCAACTCAGCTTACAGCGAATCAAAGTTTGGTTAGATCGAGCTTCATGTCGCCCACTAATTATCAAACGATAATGAATCATGATTTGTGCAACCAAAATTTCCATCACAAACAATATAAAGACACAAATTAAATTGATTATGATTTCTGCCACCAAAATCTCCAGTACAAACAATACAAAGATACAGACTATATTGAAGTATCTTAGCAAAACCAGAAAGAATATACATGAGTCCCACCACATTGAAAAATGGAAAGTGTTGGAGATGATGGCAAAATAATTTAAACCTATCATTTTTCAGCTCCGGTGGATGTGTAAATTTAACACCCAACTTTACAATAGGTGGATTCACAAACAGAAATTTTGGTTGTTGCTTTCACAAACAGCTCAACTTTTGGTGTACTACTTTTATTTTCCGGATGATATAGCAGAGTGAGGGTGGAAAGATTCCGTCGGCCTTCAAAAGCGCTGAATTTTTATCAGCAGCGGGTTGGATTCTCATATTCTACCCTGTCATGGCTGCGTATGCCGAGCAAACGACGGTCTTAAAATCTCATCTGCAATTAATGGATTCCAAGAACGGATATTTTCGACACAAAAATGTTGCGAGCAACGCGGTGATTACATGGACCCGGTAGTTTCCAGTGTCCATGCCGCAGAAAAAGCTCCCCCAAATAACACTTCTTGGCTGATGAAATCTTTGTTCATATAATCCTGCACGTGGTTCGCATCCCACGCATCTTCAAACAAATCAAACTGTTGATAATTATGAAATTCGTCTACGAAATCCCAATTTTCACCCTGCCATTTCAGATCAGCGATCTCCGAAAAACCCTCGGCGATGAAGGTCTCCTTAGGGGGCTGACAGAACTCGTTCTTAGAGTCCAGAATGGGGGTCGAGGGAATGCCCAGCTCGTCGTCTGAAGCCTCTAGCAGGTAACACAGATCAATATCTGAGTCCGAAACTAGAGTTTGCTCCTCATGGACACTACAAATATCGTTGGACGACGATTTATCCAGCGAGATGGAAGCATAAAAAGTGGAGAATGTCTCGCTGATCTCTTCCTCCCGGCTTCTCATCACACCAATCACGAATTCCTGAATGGAAGCGTATTCTTCATTGACGATTTCATTTTCTGCTCGGGTTTTGTCTAACAATGGCAAGTGGCGAAACAGATCCATTTCTTCGCCCATGCCATTGAAGCGTTTGGACTCCCGGACGTCAGTGGAATCCGGCAGGGCCTCCGGCTCTAGGCAGCGCTTTCTGAGCGTGGCAGGCATGGTTTAAAGACGGTCCGGAGATTCGAACACGGAACACAACGGGGATAATAGTTCGGCTGCAGCGAAGGGCTGCTGTAATTGACAATATGGATAACAGAGAAGATATGATACAAGCTATAGCAGGATTAGCTATATACAAGTCATGGGAAGCAATATACTTATATAGCTGTGTGATCCGGCTTTAGTCGGAAGAGTCTGGCAAACGACAAGGGAGATTAAAGAATAGCAGGGCAGATTGTAGCCGGCGGGCAAGGCTTCCGTCAGTTATTTCTCCCACTTAATATTGGAATAATGCTTTGCTTCATTGGTGGATGTCAAATTTTCAACCACTAGATGAGATTGCAGAACAATTTCCCCGTTGCATCGCATGAAACCGTAATGTGACCTGTCAATAGAAAAGAATGCTAAGATTAGGATTAGCGTCTCTTTATCGGCCGTAAAAGCTGTATTACCATAATAACTGTGCCTCGCGGATGGAATGTTCTAGGAGGTATGACACGATGGTAAAATTGTTTGTTTTTTTTTCCGAAGGTGGCAAAACCTATCAAACTCAGGTGTCAAACCAACAGTGAGGACAGCCATCTCTGGCTGCTATCCGCGAATGTCGGTTTGACTCATCACCATTATCAAGGAAAACCACGCCACCTGTAATAACCCGCTGGTGGTCCGTAAGGGAGCAGGGTTTCACTCCTGCCAGATGCCTCTGGGTCTTGGGCCGTTAACCTGTTTCCTTACGTCCGAGGAAGACGAGCTCTTAGCCAAGCAGAAGCAGTTTTACGGCATACTCCAGGCCGAATGGCAAAATTATTCGTTATTTCCTTAAATTTTAAAGTTTCAAATTTTTATATAATAGTATAATTATATTAAAAATATTAACGTGGTTGATATAGATAAAAGTTTTATAAATTTATTAAAAAAAATTTATTACAATAGGAAAATTGTATTATTAATGTATACATTTATGTAATTAACTATGTATAAAAAGATTAAAAAATAAGAATCACATATATTATTGTAAAATGGATTATTTTACTAAATAAAATTTGTTTATATATTAATTTCTCTATCTAATTAGAATATGAACATATTAGAATTGGAATAATCTCAAATCTCTAGGAAATTGGTGGGCTCGAGCTATTGGCATTATTCTAATTTAATTTGAGAAAAAAAAAAAAAAAAAGAGGGAATTACACATCTTATTGTAAATGGACCATTTTGTTAAATAAAATTTTCTTATATATTCATTTCCCCGTATTAGAATTGGAATAATCTCAAATCCCTAGGAAATTGGTGGGCAGGCCACGTGGCACAAATATAATTTTTTATATTTATTAAAAGTCAATGTAACCTAACACACTATAGTCATTGATAAACATTAAGACTAAGCATATGCTGAGCATATTCCTTTGAGAATCAATGTAGGCTATCAATTAAAAAAAATAAAAATAAAAAAGCCAACAGAGCCTCGTCCACATAAGTTGAAATAAGAAGCGTACTCAATTATTTATCTCTAAAATATTTTTAAATTATAATTTTAAGTATATAATTTATATATTTTCCATTATATTGATATTTTTCAGTAAAATTAGGTAAACAATGTTAGATATAAGAATTTTGTGATCCGTATTGTAGATAAATGTCTTTCGGATTAATCACGTATAAATGTCTTTCGGATTAATCACGTCGTGAGGATTTGGTGGATGTTTTGAATCAACTGATGTGGTTTATCCTCAAGACAAGGTGAAAAAATGAGTCAATCTTCAAGAATAAATAGCATGGATGCATCATTGTCGAGAGTTAAGCGTTAAATACGTGCAAACACGAGAACCAATGATGCATCCCTACATCTTTTGAGAAACGTAAGATCAGATTGTTGGAAAATAATGTTACATCTAAGACTTTTGTGATCCATATTGTAAATAAGTGTCTTTCAGATTAATCACTCATTGCGATTTGGTGGACATTTCAAACCAACTGTGGTTCATCCTCGTGAAAAAATCAGTCAATCTTTAAGAATAAATAGCATGAATGCTTTATTGCCCAAAGTTCACTGTTGAATACGTAGAAACACTGGAACCAATGATGCATGTCTACATCTTTTGAGAAACATAAGATCAGATTTATTCTGTGGTCGAGCTCATTCAAATTGATGAGTCTTATTAGCCATTTCCCTTATGTGTAGGGTAATAATGTTATATCAAAGACTTTTGTGATCCATATTGTAGATAAATGTCTTTTAGATTAATGAGATCATTAGGATTTGGTCGATGTTTCGAACCAACAAATGTGATTTATCCCCAAAACAAAGTGAAAAAATTAGTTAGTCTTTAAAATAAATAGCATGGATGCATCATTACCCAGAATTAACCATTTAATTAAATATACGCAAACACTAAAACCAATAATAATGCATCCATGCTGAGAACTATTACTATGTCCCACATGTGATGTTATTTATTTTTTTAAATAACTTACAAATTTAGTATAAGCTTCACTGAAAGACCTATTAAGTGTTTACTATTGATTGGATTTCATAACCCACTCCCTAAGAAATAAATAAATATTTTCACCTAATATCGCCGCACGTTCAGGTTTCAATAATGTTAAATTTGATAATGATCTTCCTAAAGTAATGCCCCACATGTGATATTTTTTTTTTTAAATAACGTAGAATTTTTTTTTTAATAACGTATAAATTAGGTATAAGCAAGACAGAAATTAAATATGTACTATTGATTGGATTTCATAACCCACTCGCTAGGAAATAAATAAATATTTTCCCCTAACATGACCGCACGTTCAGGTTTCAATAATGTCATGTTTAAAAGGAAACAACACACCATTAAAGATTGCATAACCGGAAGACTCGGACCGCATAAGCCTCAATTAAAATCATTAAATAAATAAAATCCTTACAACAAACGAACAAAATGTGACTCGGAACGCATAAGCCTCAACTAAAATCATTAAATAAATCAAATCTTTACAACAAGCAAACAAGGTCATTTTAAACCGTGGCTCTGGCGGCCTCGAATTTGCTGTTGATTTTGTGATTTCTTTTTTATAACTTTCATTTTCATTTTCATTTTACGTTTTATGTAAATTTAGAAATGTTAACTTCTTCTGCATTATTGTTACATTTTCGACTGAAATAATGGAACGTGCTTCTCGATATTTCCACGTAGGGCTTTCTCAAAGATAGATTTATGAGTATGTTATTTTGTTAAAGATTATTTGTTAATATTTTATGGCTATGTGCATTTTCTTACATGATATCAGAATGGTTTAGGATAAATTTTGATCCACCGTAATGTCATGATCCTCAATTTTATACCATAGTAACATGGTCACTTCTTAGATCTACACAATCTAAAAGCTTTATGAAGAAATTTTATAGTATAACGCACGACAGAGCTAAATTAGCTGTTTTTCATTTCATGAATTAAAAAATAAAAACTAACTTTTTATAATTCAAAAAATTTTAATTTTTTTATTAAATTAAAAAATAATAATAATAACTTAAAATTAAATTTTTTAATTTTTAATTCTATTTTCTGTATAAACATTATTACCAAATAATACATTGTACCGATCAACGATATCCTGTCTCTTTACGAAAAGATCAATACCTTTTGCTACTCAACTATTCACAACATCTAACAAATATATATTTATGATAATTCATAGCGTTGGTAATCACCCAACCCAATTATTATTCCGCTGCGGATCACCCCAACCAGATGTGATTGATAAGATAAAGCTGATAGGCATTTCATTTCACTCAAGTTGCTGGAGTGGACCAATCAGAGCGGACTGGATTGTAATTTGTGTGGAACAAAGACGAAGTCGGTGTTTAATAACTTTTCTGGGCAGATGTCCTTGTCCCAAATAATGCAAAATCCTCCGTATCGAATTAATCCTGTTCTTCCCCTTTTTTAATCAGAAGAAGGATAGTGAGGCTCCAAGGCCTCGGTTATTAAAAGTTATTGGAATCTCGTTCAATTTTTTAGTAGTGTTTGAATTATATTTTTATGATAGAAATGGTTTCAACATCATCAAAAAATTTTGGGGCACTTAAAATCTTGATATTTGACAGTTGTAACTTGGATTTACAAAAATCCCTAGTGGATTTTAAAACAGTCTGTTAACCACTCAAATTGTTTTCCTTTAGAATAGTTTAATGAAGTCAGGATTATGCCTAGAAAATAGTGGAAATTCTGGCAAGATTTTGAGAAAAATATGACAAATTTTTTAAGAAATTTGACAGCTATCAAACTTTAAGATTTTGGGTACCCAAATTTTTTTAATAATACTAAATCTATTAAAAAAAAATGACAAACAACTTTCAACGGTTTTTCTTTTACCTAAAACTAATCAAGTTCGTTACATTATTCCAAACATGGATGGAATTTGACCGCCAAATTGCCCATCATAGTTCCAAATAGGAATGGAATTTGACCACCAAATTACCCATCAAAAATTATTTACCCGTCAAACATGATTTAAAAATTTGCAACAACATCAACATCTTTCTTTGAAATTGTGAAAATCAATTAAAAAATGTGAAAACAAAATAAATTTATTTTGAAATTCCAACCCTATTCCCAATCCCAATCACGTTAAGGGAGATTGCGACAACAAGACTCTTGAGCAAGTTACATATCCCATTGTGGGGTCCATTTCAAACCTTAAAGTAAATATATTCCTGACGTCAATAACAAACCAAGTGCTTTTCGAAAATTACTTTCGGTGCAACCAGACATGAATCCCACCAAAATCTTTAAATACAAGTCTTTGAGTACACTCTAAATGGAACACAAACTACTTATTAGTGGGGGAAATGAATCCAGTTTCATGAACAAGACGTTTGACCAACTACAAAATATAAAGTTAAAGGTTATCATCTAGTTTTCTTTTACAATATTTATTACATGCTCTATGTTTCTATGAAGCTGTGATTTATTTTGTTTATGACGTGGGATTCCATTTTTCATCATTAGACTTTTCCTCTAACGTGGTGGCCATCGTTTAAAATACACTTTAATTTCCTAAGTAATAACCTCAGGAATCACTAAAGAGATTTTCCACATTCCAACGACTTTATGAATGCCAACCTACACTACTTATCTTGGGCATT
Source organism: Pinus tabuliformis (assembly GCA_031772625.1). Classification (NCBI taxonomy): domain Eukaryota; kingdom Viridiplantae; phylum Streptophyta; class Pinopsida; order Pinales; family Pinaceae; genus Pinus; species Pinus tabuliformis. The sequence continues at coordinate 722,087,175 of CM062813.1, forward strand.
GATGTGACATTTAACTTTAATAGGAAAAACTCTTGATTCCATCATTCAAAGTTGCATTTACAAAGATATACATATCTGAGTATTATTAAGTAAATATGTATTAATATTATTTTTAAGCTAGACTTGACAGATTATAGAAGATTTGTTTTTCCCTTGTATTTATTTTATTTTTAAAATAAAATTTTATTAGGTAGAAAAAAATAAATTTTTTTATAAAAGCCTATTTATAATGACATGTTATTTTTATTAATATTACATACATTTAATGATATGCTACTTTTTATATATATATAATTTTATTTTATCGTTATAATTGTTTTATTTATTTATTTTTATTTAATTTATTAATATTATATAAAATTACACATTTCATTTACATCATATTATATAATATATTTCACTTTACATTCATAGTATAAATACATTTTACTTTAATATTTATAATATAATTATTTATTAATATTTCAAAAACATTTTATTTTCAACTTTGTTAAATAGGTTTTATTTTAATATCACTGGTCAATATAATTGTTTATCAATACCACATTTCCAAAAAACCATAAATCTCTTCGTATGATATTTTTATAATGAGTCAATGTAATTAAAATTAGTAAAAAATGCTTAACTACTTTGAAGATAAATCTCAACCTTGATTTGTGTATAGTACTAAGAAAAATTCATACCATCCACTTAATAATTATTGATAATTAAATTAAAATTCTAAAAGCCCTATTTTAAAATAGACATGCTTATTGAAATAATAAAACGTAATATCATCTCTATTAAAAGTATAAATTAATAAAAATAATAAGTGGGTTCAATTCAATTTGCTATAATGCGATTTTGTTTCAACTAATAAAATCACAAACAATTTCTTAAAATCACAAACAATTTCTTTGACAAAAAAATCATAATATGCATATGACAAATAAATTTAAATATTGATATATATAATTAGTGATATGCATATCATTTATATAAAATAATAATAATAATAAATAAATAAAAACAATAAAAACATATCAAAAGAAAACTTCTAAGAGCATATGGATGTAATTATATATATTAATTATATATATTATCAGGGGTTTTAATAAAATTTAAAATAAGAATGTGAGAGAGAGAGAGATTTATATATAATATAAATAGTATTATCAAGAACCAAACATAGATTCATTTTAACTCCATCTCTATCCAAATTCAATATGAATAAAATCTCTAAAGTAAAAAAATTCCTTTAAATTTTGCATTCAAATAAAGGTTTACATCTTAAGAAATTTGACTCTTCTAGATCTTTAATAATTCTAAAGTTAAAATGAATCTATGGTGAATTATTGCTAATTAAGAGGATTAAACCCATTTACTTTATAATACATTAAATTGGATCAATATAATAATTTAATGTAATATTAAATAAATTGCATTAAGCTCGAGGGCGACGAATTAGTATTTTATAACTTTTATCAATTATTTAGCCAAATTGAACACATTCAACAACAATACAACAATGCACCAACCACATAAAAATTTAACACTTGATGTTAACCACAAATTATTTTTTGATGATGTAAATGTAAATAGTAACTCCAAATTACATCAATTTATGTAGGCACCAACATACAAAAGGCTCCAACCCCCTTTTCTTTGCAAACACCCATTTGTTGAAAGCATTAACTCCTTAATCTTTATAGTCATCAACCTAAAGGAGGGTTCAAATCCCTTGATCTGCAAGCACCTACTTTCTTAGCCTATCAGATCTCTCTTTCATCAATTTTCAAATTCAAAGCTGAATCTTTTTAATTAAAGATATCACTGATACAATTTTTAAATCTCAGATCTACTTCCCCTTGCTCTGCAACCAATTATCTTTATTTGGTTCTCTAATTCAGTTAACGTTCCCCACAATTACAACATCTACCTCACTAATTTGTTCTGCAGTTGAATTTCTTTTCCCAGATTCACGGGAGCTTCACTCAATAAACCCGTGATATATCATGTGGGTTCATGTCATACTAAACAATACCCTTGATTTGACTACATATTGGAAAATACCTCTAAAAACACATTAGTTAACCCCCTACAAATATGAACCCAATACATCCTCCCAATTAAAAAAAACCCTACTTTCATTAGATATTGTAGGTATCCAATTGTTCATTAACATTTTTTACATCCCTTTATATTTTTTCATTAACTTTGAGCTCCATTTTTTATATATGTCAATATAAAAACCCTTTACCCCCTATCGTATGCTCATATATTATGTCATTTTTTCCTCAATATATATCCCATGATATGAACGCACGTGGTATGGTATTATCCCCTAATAAACCCCTCGTGCTCAAATTAAGCTTTTAATGCTTCATATCCGCAATGTTCAAATGCAAATGCCTCAAATCTTGGTCAATCTTCTCTCTCAACCTCTACTCAACATTCTTTTGCCCACTCTAATCTCTGAAAATCTACCCTTCATCCCCTGCATAGTACACTTACTCATGCTCACTAGTTATTTGTTGTAACATAGCTCCCCTCTCATTTGTTTGTATGAAAACCTACTCTTTTGCATGTTCATTGTTCTTCTACTTGTTGATTTGCATAGGAACTACACTTCCTACGTCACCTTATTTCCTTTTATAGATGTTTCCACAACAGATTTCCCCATAAAACAAATTTTAATCCCTTAACTGTATTTTGGTGTCTGAATACCAAATTTCCATCTTGTAACCCCTTATATTCATGCTTCCTAGAGCATACAACCATGGGCCCAAACCAAGGGCTTAAGCCCCAAGAGATCTTAGCCTTGGATCATTGCATACTTCCCAAAGTTAAATAACCATCACTTTTGAAGACATGTCATATGATATGATTAGAATCAATAGTAGAGATGTCACTTAGGTGCACCCCCTCCCCCACCTATCATATGCAATTTAAATAACCCCCACCTTTTTGGAGCATGTTAGGTGATCTTGTACATTGATCAAATCTAACGGCAAAAACATCACTTTGCGACCCCCCCCTCCCCCTTCCCTCGTGGCTATTTGTGCTTTAACTGGGGGGTGGGTCTAAAGTTCTTTGTCCTATGTTCTTATGTAATGTGGCACCACAAAGATTAATTGATCCCACTGCTTACTATTGTCACGGTGCACTGATGGCTTATCAAAGATGGGCCATGTCATGTCCACGTCACTATCACATCACAACCTACCACTTATCATGCCACATCATCGCCATTTCACATCCATGTGTCACTTAGAAAAGGGCCACCTGGCCACCCAAAAAGGCCAAATCTACCTGACACTTATCATGACCATAGGGTGCCAAGTCATAATTTACCACCCGTCTTTACCAAGTCACCTTACCATGTCATCCAGGGTCCACCTTCGGTTTGGCACCTAAGTCCACCTTTTGTTTTGGATCCACATCTTTCTTAAAGGCCATCACCTCAAAATCAAGTTTTGTCTTCATTTTTGAAGAGTTAGGCTAAGTGCAATATACCATTAGAAAAATATTTATGAGGGTTATCCAACAAAACATTTTTCATGTGCTTTTGAATATGTTTCATGTAGATAAAATGTCTTTAAAGATAGGAGACCTCTATAACTAGTACACAAGACCTCAAGCAATTCCAGAAGTAGGTTGCTTACCTTGTCACATTATTGAACCAAGCTACATCGCAGTGTAATCTAGCTTAATAAAAGAACATAAGAACTTAGAAGCAAGCCAAAGAAACAAAACTTAGAAGTAGAGATAAATTTGATATAAAGCCCAATAATCTTTATTCCACTCATAATCCCTCCCTCTTTTGCTTTCTTGAGTTACTCATTCAAACTTGCCTACTTCTTCCAACCCTAATGTTGCATTAGCTAGGAGTGAATACTACATCATACTAGTTACCACAACTTAGACATGAAAATGTCAAATAAGAGATTATCTACCCTCTCAAATGTTCACATGGATTTGCTTTGCATACATCACTTGACTTATTCTTACTCTATCGAATAACATCACATCCTAAATAAATGAAATTCATAAAAAATTTATTAAATTCGAAAGAAAAAATATTTTAATAAAACTTTAGCTTTATATTTTTTATTTATTTATTTTTAAAATAATTTTCCAACCATAAAAATATTATTATTTTATAATTTACTCTATTAATGAGTTATATTATTAAAATAATTGAATAAGATATTTTGTTATTTACCACCTTCAAAGATATTCTAAAATAAAAGGACACCTTGTTACTATAAATCCAAATTCACTATAATTGCACCAATTGAAAAAGCATGACCCCCACTCACCTAGTTTCCACTTTCTAGAGCGATGTCACTTATACAACTTCCATACGTTATGCCCATCAAAACCGCCCATTGGATACGTATAAAATAATCACCATATCGTCAAACTCTTTATGGAGAGTGCGACACCAAGGCTCTTTGGCAAGTCACCGATCCCATCACGGGGCTCGGTTTTAAACATTAAGGTACATATGATTATAACAAACGAGATGATTTAAAACCTTTACTTTCCGTGCAACCAGTCAGAAGAATCCCACCGCAACCTTCACGGGATTCGGTTCTGCATTATTAGATTTTTCTTGTAACTTGGTGGCCATCGTTGGAAATACACCAATTTCCAAGTAATAAAATCACTCAGCATCATTGACGAAATTATCCAATAATTTTAGACTTTCTAGACGTCGCTAATGTGACAATTAATAGGTAATCTTTAAAGTTGGAATATATTGTTTCCATTATTCAAGAATGACTCACATAGCAAAAAAGGAAAATGATGATATACATATCTTAACATTAATATACATATTAGATTTTTTTTAAATATTTTCATTATTAGAATATGATTTTCATCCATTTTATTTTTCCTTTCATTCAATTTATTAGTATTATATTATACTACACATCTCATCTAAACTATATTTTTTTAATATATCTCATTTTTCATAACATATCATTAAATAATATTACAAAATAACTCTATATTCTACCTACTTTATTATATTCGAAATTGAAAATTATTTGCTATATCTCATAAAAAAAAATTGCTTTTTATGTCATAAAAGCCCACGTTCGAGACAAGTATGAGCTGATAATCCACCAGTATTATATCATATTCAAAACTTCTTGATTTTATATTACTTATTATTTAAATTGTCTTTTAGGTCATAAAAGCCCACGTTCGAGACAAGTATTAGCTGATAATCCATGAGTATTAAATCATATTCAAAACTTCCTGATTTTATATTACTTATTTTTTTTTTTTTCTTTCCGAAGGTGGTAAAACCTATCCACTCAGGTGTCAAACCAACAGTGAGGACAGCCATCTCTGGCTGCTATCCGCGAATGCTGGGATGACTCATCACTGTTAAATAGGAAAACCACGCCACCTGACATAACCCTGCTGGTGGTCCGTAATCGGGAGCAGGCTCTCACTCCTGCCAGATGCCTCTGGGTCTTGGGCCGTTAACCTGTTTCCTTACGTCCGAGGAAGACGAGCTCTTAGCCAAGCAGAAACAGTTTTACGGCATACTCCAGGCCGAGATTTTATATTACTTATTATTTATTCGTATTCGTTTTAAAAAAATAAATTCTTTTACTTTATTATAAATAAAAATGATACTTTAATTTAATCTTCAACCAAATTAAATATAATTTTAAATAATAATTTAATATAATTTTAAATAATATTAATTTAATACAACTTAATAATATTAACGATAATATAGATTAGTAATTTTATGTCCATCAATTCAAATTGCTTTCCTAGATTGCCATCACATAACTCGTGACATCTTGTATTCTTTCATTAAAAAAGTGTTCAATATTTTTTAAAATATTATTATTATTATTATTATTATTATAATAATATTATGTATGATTTTATTATAATGTTATATTATTCTTATAATATTATTTTATTAGATATGTGAATTTTTCAGTTATGTTGTAAAATGTGAATAAGTAAGAGATCAGTGTATATGTGTTTTAATATTTATTTTCACGTTGTTTTTTATTACTAATAAATTTTACATATTTTAATTAAAAGATTATGATTGTAATTTAACTTTATTTTATAAAATTATATTCATTAACACTGTATATTGTATGATGTATTAAATATTTTAATTAAAAGATTATGATTGTAATTTTACTTTATTTTATAAAATTTTATTCATTAATATTATATATTGTATGATGTATTGTTTCATCATTACAATGTAGAAAAGTGGGGTAATGAGTTTGTTACTTCTTTTTGGTAATGAGTTTTTAAAATAAATCTCTAAATTTTTATTTTGTTTTAGGATAAGTTTAAAACATAAGTTTAAAACATTTGTGAATTTTATAATTGTTTTATGTTATAAGACATATTACTATATTTTCTTAAAAATTATTATTTTCTTTCACATATTTTTAAATTACTACATTATAATAAGTATTATAACTTTTAAATAGAAACGGTAAAGTTTTTATTAATCACTGGCCCTTTCGCTAAGAGTTTGTGGGTTTTTATTTAGCAAAACTTCAGACGTACTTTGCCCAATAAAATCATGGATAGAACGTTGGTGTGATTATAAGTATAATAATCTTTTGGTTTTACGAGCTTGATATTTAGCTCTCGACTTTATGTGGTGGCATTTATGGAAGGAGAGAAATATGCGAATCTTGAAAGGAAAAGATAGACATGTGTCTTTTCTATAAGAAACCATTCTCAACAATATTAGAGAAATAATGCTAATATCCCTTCTTGATTGGGAAGATGGGCAAATGGACGTGTTTGTGACATACATATTAAAAAAAACTTGATATTTCCTTGATAAGGAAGTCTCTATCCCGGCTAAGAATATTGGGCGCAAGCATAACAATGAGAATTCAATTAACCCGATCCCAAGAGCTTTCACTCAATTGAGTTTCGACGAATTGTCTAAGGGAAACCTAGGAACAACAGGTTATGGAAGTATTCTTAGAGATGACCACTTTGAACCAATACATGTTTATGCTTTTTCATGCGGGACATCAACAAAAACTCTTGTAGAGTTCTTGGCAGTGGAGAAAGGTTTACAAATTGGCATTAGAGAAGGGTTTCAACTGATCAAGGTGCATAACGACTCTTAGTTAGCCATCCAAATTGTATGAAAATTAATACTAGGGCACACGTCATACAAATCAGTTCACAGTAGGCATCTTCAGGACATGGTAAGCAACATCAAATATTTATTGCAAATTTCGATTACATTATTCCTATTCACATCGACGGGAAGGCAATAAGGTAGTCAATGAATTGGAAAATTGTGGTAGCTTGGAGAGGCACATAGCTTGTGATGAGTCTTGGTCGGACATGGCTAGGAGGAAGGGTGCACCGACATTAAAGAAATGGCTAGAACCAGATAAAAACCTAATGAGAGTACAAATCCCCGATGGGGGTGCTTACACGATAAATTTTCGCAACAAGAAACATAAGAGAAGCATCGTCGAATGTTTGGTTTAATGATAAAATGTTTCTACGGTGGAATTTTAACGGGGATAGCATAATTATTAACATGTGTTTAATATGTTTGGTGAATAGGGTGATGGCCCTCCATGATAGAGCTATGCTCCACACCTAGCGCTGCATGCCCTTCACGTGGCAAGATTTGGGATCCCAAGCCTCTTCACTCCATAACAAGTCATATCGAATTAATTACAAGTGAGTGGGAGGTAATTTTAAGGTGTAGGTTAGTTCCTCTGGCGGTAAATTTTTTTTTGCCTCTGTGCAGCTTGCCTAGCCCTTATATGGTGGATTGGTTATGAGCATAGTCACCTATGCTAGACGAGGTAAGCTCATTTATGAGAAAATAATGCGAAAAAGTCTTGAAACGAGAGAATACAGGAAAACAAATTACATCTGGCTTGCTATGAAGAGTGTCTTTGTTCATTACCTAAGTCTGCATGCTCCATCCCTCATGTCCCCAGGTCATTATATTTGCATGGTCACGAACATAGAATGACAAAACTATTGTGCGAAGGTTACGGCCTACGAGTGTTACTTCGGCTGGTGTAGAGTTATACTACTCTTGTATCTTACTCATATTCTCACTATATGTTTGCTCCATAGTCGTTCAAAGGTCAGGTCATCTCTTCGGTATCTCATTTTATTGTTTCTAAATCAAAGGGGCAAATTTTCTTTGTTCTCTTCATTCATAATTTACGGTCTAGTCTGAATTTTGAGCTAGTTGTAGTATTACCCTTGGCGACTCCTCAAATCTCGAACCCTATTGGGATCTCTTTCAATTGTCCAGTGTTGGTCTCTAGAGTGTGGTACCCAGGTACCTTCTCCATTTGGTTTTAATAAGGTATATGGTTTTGTTAATTGTTTAGTTTTGAAATCCATTTCCTCACCTTTACTATACAGTGTCACTGAAGATTGGGGTTACGGGCAATCTCCACCCTGTAAGAGTCTTGGGTTCTCAAGTTACTTAGCTCGTTCACATAACTATATCCATGTTGTTCATTTAGTGTTTGTGGCCTCTCTTGCTAGTGAACCTTGTTATCCCATGTCTTGGTCACCCGTGCCTCGGTTCATCTCAATAGGTTAGTACACCATATTTTTTCTTTGTTTGCATTACATGTCAATTGGCTTTATGGCTCCCCGACAACACCTTCCTAGTCGCATGGGTGGTACTCCTAGGTCACCTTTGATGAGAGGACGACGCCTGTTCTGATGGGAATTGGTCGCTAACTTCTTTGAGGTAGCTCTCCGAGAGGTCCATAAGGAAATTTTCCATCTGGAGGCAAAAGAGTTTAGGGATTGTGTTTATTTCTTAGACTCAGAGATTGGAGGCAGTAGTCTCAAATGGGTACTAGACCAAGAAAAGTTTTGAAAAAGAAGGCTTCATTTCCTTCACACCATCACCCAACATCGATAACTAGAAACTCTTCTCAGCATGGTTATTAAAGATAAGTAAGTAGACAACTACAAGTTGTTTGCAGGTCAAGAGGATATAACGAGAAGTTTGTGGGATATCAAATATAACATGGATGATATAGTGGTTAGTTTGTCTTGAATGGAACGTTATGTTGTCTTGGTTTTAGACATTGAATCAAATGAACACCATGATGTGCCAACAATCATCAATGCTCCAACTCAAGCCTCTCCTCATGCCAACTCTTCTGCCACATCATCTGTAATCATCCTAGACTAACAAGCTGACCAAACACTTTTTCTATGGGTCTCTTGTGGGTAGCAAATTATGTTTTTTGTAAATGTCATCTTAATGGTTTTGGCAAAGCTAAGTTTTTTGATGACTATATGTATTATTGTAATTATTATAGTTTTGGTAGGATTGGTAAAAATAAAGAGTTATATGTCTAAACAAGAAGTTAATAATCAAGAAAATAAAAAATGCACCACAGCAAGTTGAAGATAAATCATTCTAATTATGGCCCTTTAGACTTCTCAACAGGGTATCAGAGCTAAGGTTGGATAAGGGCATGATGAAGATCACTGCATCCTTGAAGAAATTATTGAAGAAATGTTCTATGGTGGCAATTAATCTCAAGAAAGGTATCAAGGCATTATGGAATCTCCTATTATCCATCAAGAAGAGTACAGCCAAGACTTCTACAAAGGAAAAAAGGGTTATTCTCAACACTTATAGGCACGTTTGAGGATGAAAATATTTGGGTAATCAATAGTGGAGCATCAATACATATGACAGGTGAGCACAAACAACTAAAGACCTTATCAAGAGGAAAATCCTCCTACTCTGTTGAACTTGGTGATAAGAAGAGCTATTTTGTAAGAGGAATTGGATCAACTTTTATGGAGCTAGAAAGTAGAGGAAACATTCATCTCAATAACATTTCGTTTGTGCCAGGTTTGAAAAAAAACTTAATTCTATTTCATGTCTAGAAGATACACTTTTATAGATGGAAAGGTTATTGTATGGGATAAAATATCTAGCATCGACAATGAAATAGTAGTCAGGAATGACTACAACAATAATAGTTCTTCATCACAAGTTGGCAATGGAGGAAATTAAATGGAGGTTGGTATGAATGATTACTTACGAGATACGATTGCCATGAACAATGTAAATTTTGAAAAGGGAACTGATACGATTACTCGGTTTTTTGAGGTAGCAAAAAAATCAACCGAGTTTGAAAAGTCCTGATTCATAATATATATATATATATTAGCATAGTTTTTGACACTTAATTTTTTTATGTACATTGTTTTTAAAATGTTAATGATTTTCAAGCTGATTTTAAAAAGTGTTGATGTAGTGTCAAGCCCTTTTTTTAGAAGACTTATTTTTTTACTTTAAATTTTCTAATGTATTAAATGTGAATAATTATTTTCTAAATTTAACAATTTTTGGAGTAGTCATGTTCTTAATATTTTTTTGTTTTTCTTCAAAAAAAAATTGTAGTGAGATCTTTATTTTGTTGCATAGTTAAAAAAAGGTCGATATTTTAAAGTTTCGATCTTCTATATATTTATATATCGTTAATTAATTTTTCAATGCACATCAAATAATTGTCTCTAAAAAAACAATAATGTTTAACAATTGACATAAAAATACACATTTTGAACATAAGTATAACAAAAAAATTACACATTTTGAGATTTTTTGGCTAAAAATGACGTGTAAAATCACAAATTTTATAGGAACAGTTTAACAAAAAAAATGGTTAAATAATAGTTTTTTTTTATGAATTTCATGTCAAATAATAATAATAATCACAATTTGTTTCAAAAAATAATGCTTCACATAAAAATTAAAGCAAAAATAACATAATACAAATATTTAACATATAACAACATTAATTGAATATTTATTCTTCTCATAAAATGTCAAAGTCAAAACATTACAAGTATAACTAATTAATAGTTACAAAAAATGAACTTGATTTCCAAGCATAACTTAAATTTAATCAATAATGTCACGTAATCCATACTCATCTTCTAGAGTTTCATCATTGTCTTCTTTCACAATATTTTATGCTTAAGTTTGCTCTTTTTCTTCTTTTGATGGATCTTTGGTGTCTGTTAATCTCCCAATGTATGCCTTTCCAATCATTCCATTTAATGGTGGTTGAGGTTCCTTTGACTTTTTTGCCACCGTGATTCATTAAAATCCCCTTTCCTCAACCCAACTGATTGCATTGCATCTAGAAGAAATTGAAGAGCATTAATTCTTTGTTGAATAAATTTGCAATGTACTGGGTCTTTTTCAATGGCAATGCAATTTCTTACTTTTTGTAGGCAACATGTTAGTGTTGTACCTAATTATCAAGCACAAAAGAAATAATGAAGTAAATTAGTATAATCACATATAAAATAAGAAAAGAGATTTTGAAATTCAATTTTATAAAATAAAACTTACCTGAGCCTGAGAATAAATCCAGAACCCAATCTCCTTCATTTGAACGTAAGTCTATAAGATAGTCAATCAAAAACTGTGCTTTCTGGTAAATGTTAATTATCTCTCCTTTTTCTTCTTTATCTTCATATGTTGGTTTTTCTACAACAACATCATAAACCAATACTTGGCTATGACTCTTTCCATCTACCCGATTAAGAAGCATAGGCTTATAGCTATCATCTTTTGTCCGATTTTCAACATGGATGAACTCACAATCACGTATAATTGGTTGATCTCCATGGTTAATAAGATCTGACTTTTTCTTGTAACATGAAATAGTAAAAGTTCAATTAACTTGTACATAAATTATTATTTTAACATTAATCAAACATACAATTTCAACGTCTTACCATGTAAGTTGTATCCTTGAGTTTGATTTTCCCTTGAAGCTTGTCAATAACATTGCAAATTATGTGTCTGAATGAAATGTCACAAATCTCCATAATGGTGATGTTGTGACTTCTACAAATCCCGCAACCACTTTACTAAGAGCTTGATAAGTATAAGGGTCACTATCATAGTCAATGTTTGGGATATTGAAACCATGACGAATATCTGCAATAATTAGGGAATAATCCTTTTTAAGTATGAGTTTAGAAATGTCTTCAAAATCATCTTATATTATTTGATATTGGATAGTCTCAATCCCATTCCAAATGAAATGAGAAAGACTAGGATCAAGTTCAACATTACTAAGACGCTGCTTTCTCAGTCTTTCCATCTTAATTTTTTCAATAAAGCTTCTGAAACTATCTGGTGATCCATTTGCATCCTTATTCATATTTAACGAAATAAAAAAATATATGTAAAAGTTATAAAATAAAAATAGTGTACAGATGAATAAAAATGAATGTATAAATCAACATACCTTTTTAAATGCGAGATAAAAATCTTTTAGTGTTGATGTAGAACTTGAATCTAGGTAGTTGCATACAACATCATTCCAACTATCTTCATTCAACAATTGAACTATTTGTTCTTGTATTCTCATGTAAACCTTATGACTGAAGAGATAAAGTAAAAACATTTAATATAATGATATGTATAACAAATACTACTAACAATAATATGTTATATTTAAAAGAAAATTATAATCTATAAATAAGTAAAATAATTCAAAAACCTCATTTTTGAAATTCCTCACACATTTCGTCCAATGATAATTCCCCTAACTTCACACGAAATAATATTGTTTTGACAAGTTTTTCATCTTTCACTCCTTGCAATGCTCTCCAAAGTGTGATAATCATATCTTCTGGAATGAGCTTCTTTTCAGGATCTGATTTGTTGCTGCTACATATCAATGGTTTAGACTTTTTGACCCTCTGTTTTTTAATGCCAATGTTCTCCCAGATGCTAAAAATCTCATTAATCAATTCCCATATCTCTTCAGTTCTAAATTCCAACTGGAAAATGTTATCCATACCTATGAATATATCAGAATTTACTTTGTCGCATTTTGAATTGATTTTTTCCACAATATGATAACTTATTTCCATACAACATTCCTTTTGAAATGCTAGACTAACCTTTGTCTTATGCCCACCACATTTTTCCTCAAATTCATTATGAACGAATCTAACCCTTTGGATGAAATTCATAGACATCCTACACTCATTATCTATATTATGATCCCATGCCAATAAATTTGCTTTTGTATCTCATAAATCAACATAAATGATACATTTCATTGTTTCAAAACGTGGGTTATTGAGATATTTCTCCATCAAATAATTTTGAGCTTCTATGGAATGGTTCCCCACAAGTACATAATAGTTGTATTCAAAACATTTTGACTTATAAAATGATTCTTTGTTGGAAACTTGAATTGGATCAACAAGAACCACATAATAAACCACATGAGCATATGGATTATACCTCATCAATGTCTACAAGTTGTGAACATGGAGGTGGTGTCACTTTCTACTTTGATATTTAAATTGTCCTTCACTTGGCTTATATATTTGGCTGACATTAAGTTGAAATGTATGACCACCCTCAATTAAGTTTGTCTTTATCAAGTGATGTCGAATGACATTTTTTTGTTTAAATAATGCCATCTTCTAAATTAGCTCCTGGTGTAATAATTTCCTTGCTTCCTTTTTATTTTTCACTATGATCTTCACTATTGGCCATGACTTTTTTAGAATGATCAACTTTTGATTTCTTCCTCCTCTCGTTTATCAAATTTTCTTCTACATAAGTAACGTCCTCATCATCAACTAAAACATAGACATTCCTAGGCATTTTTTCTTTCGGTATTTTATGGCTCTTCTCCTTTCTAACATCAGTTCTGATCTCATCCTCAGTAATGACAACATATTCTTCAGCTTCATCTTTAGTTTCAACTTCCTCTTCTTCAAAAGTAACATGTCTAGCTTTGCTAGATTTATCCACTATATGCATTCGTTGTTGATCCCTTGGATTTAATCTTGTAGCATCACGAAGTAATTTTTTTTTTGCTTATTTGCCATATCTTCTTCTGGCCTTGAGTAGATATTGTTGACAACATTCATAATATATTTCTCTATAAAATAAATTCCTCCCAACATAAATGAAATATTTTCAATAAAATTTTGTCAAACAAAATATCATATGTCAATAAAAACTAAGTTATAAAAGATATAATGATACAGTTACAATAACACAAAACACATAAAAGTTACAATAACACAAAACACATAAAAGTTACAATAACACAAAACACATAAATATAAATAATAATACTTACGATATCTTGTGCAATCTTGTTTATGATTTGTTTACACATCTTTGTAGAATCATCTGTCGTGTCATACATTGACAATGCAAATGGATATCTAATATTGTCATGTGACTTGGGAAGTCTTGTAAGTACATAAACAACTTCAGTGCCTGGTATCAAACACATGTCTAATACTTTTCCCAACACCTCATAGCTTCCACTATTGTTAGGGATATCATCATATAGATATATCTGTAGATTTTGTTCGCCTTCTCTATCTTTCACAAACCATACAAGTTTTGTATGCTTCACTTCTTGTGATTTCTTTCAGTAAGAAACAAACTTATTATCCTCAGAGGCACTTGATAGATTTGTAGTTATTAGCTTAGGTTAGGTTCATTCAATAGTATTTTTTGAAGATCTACCTCCAACTTTAGTTGTCTTTGGTCCAGAAAGATTCACAGAAATCTTCCTTGATGCCATTTTCTCACACACACACACACACATATAACAATAAAACCAATAGCTTAAGTAAAAAAACAAAATGAAACAAAATTTAAAACGAAAAAATACCAGAAACATGCACATCGACCCCCATGACAAGTTTTTGTTAGGTTCATACAGGGAAAAAAAAACTCATTCCTTAGATTTTTTTATTCTTTTTACATTTGTCCACAGTCCTTTAGCAGGCTAGGGGCCGATTCTTATAATCGACCCCCTAGCAGGTAGAGGGCCAATTCTCATAATCGACCCCCTAAAAGGTAAGGGGTTGATTCTCAGAATCAGCCCCGTAAATCACCCCGTTGCTTGTTAAGGGGACGTTGTGCCTTAGGTGGGCATGCCCACCCATGGCACAATAGGCATGCAGCCTTGCACACCCATTGTGTCGTGGGCAGGCACGTCCAGGCATGCCCGCCTAAGGCACAATGGCCCCCTACAAGGCAGGGGGCGATTCTGAGAATCGACTCCTTGCCTATCAAGGGGCTGATTCTAGCAGGCAGGGGGTTATTGTACCTTAGGTGGGTGTGCCCGGCCATGGGCATGCCTGCCCACGGCACAACGAGCATACAACCTGCATGCTCGATGTACCATGGGTAGGCCTGCCCACGGTTGAGCACGCCTGCCAACAGGCACATGCAAATGTGCCTGTGGGTAGGCGCGCCCACCCCCGGCACAACGAGTGTGCTGCCTGCCTAGGGAAAAATGGCCAAGCGCCCACCCCCGGCACAACAAGTGTGCTGCCTGCCTAGGGAAAAATTCTCAGAATCGGCTCCCTGGATTACCAGAGGGTCGTTTTGCGCTGGGTGGGCCATTTTTCCTTGGGTGGGCATGCCTATGGCCTAGCGTGCATGGCCGTGGGCATGCTTTCCCTAGTGCAAAACGACCCCCAGTAAGCCAGTGGGGCCCCTCGCCTGTTGGGGGCTGATTGCCTGCACGCCCTCTATGCCGCAGGCGGGCACGCCCGACTGCAGGCAAAGGCAACCTATGCCTATGTGTGGGTGCGTCCAACTGTGGGCAGGTTGCCTTTTCCTGTGGGCGGGCGCGCCCAACCATGGGTGTGCATGCGTGGGATAAAACGACCCCCTATCATGTCGGGGGCGAATTTCCTGCATGCCTGTTGTGTCGTGGGCGGGCACGCCCACGAACGGGAGTGCCTACCCATAGGAACAGGGCCCACCATGCCCACCGATAACATAGTGGCCACCTGCCTGCCAGAGGGCTGTCAGGAAAGAATGGTTCATGTGAATTTTTAATTTTTAAAAGGAATTTAAATCTCATTAATTAAACGTTAATTTTTTTTAGTGGAATGTGTTTTTTGTGTGGTATCTTGCGTGAACATAACAACCCAACTAACACATAAATACTAGTAAACTTATGGGAGTTTAAGGCCTGCACACAGTAAAAGGGAAACTAACATTTCAAATGTGATCATATTCCATTGAATGTGTTTTCGATGACAATGTGGCTGCTCCACAAATTCGCTACAAGTCTTTTAAGGAAACCTCGAGAAGCCTTGATGTGATGTGAGGAATAGTGATAATGAAATTTATTATATAGCAGTAATTACATAATTGTTTTATCACTTCTTGAATGTGGTATTTTTTTTTTTAATAAAAAATTAATATATAAATCGTTTTATGGTGATATAGTAAATTTTGTTAAATGTGGGATAGAAGATATAATAATAAAAAAAAAAATCAATTGTCTAGTAAATTCTATATAGTTTAAGTAAAATATTAATTTAGGTAAAATATTTAGTTCAAAATTTTACTTTAAAGATTTAGTTTAAAATATTAATTTCAAGATAAAATTTTAGTAGAAACTTTTCAATAAATTGTAAAAGAAAATTTT
This sequence comes from Pinus tabuliformis, assembly GCA_031772625.1. Lineage (NCBI taxonomy): Eukaryota > Viridiplantae > Streptophyta > Pinopsida > Pinales > Pinaceae > Pinus > Pinus tabuliformis. The sequence goes on from CM062813.1 coordinate 722,103,653, forward strand.
GGAGGGAAATACATCAAACGAAGTTTTTGATGGGAAAATTTTCAGTGAAAATTTTTGGGGGGATACTTTGTAGGGAAATTTCCATTATTTAAGATATATATTATCATTAGGAGAGAGTGCATTTGTATCATTTAACCTCTTCTGTTTGAAATCCATGGATTCTTCTGATAATGAAGTTTCACTTTGTGAAGCATCAACATCTTCATCGCGTAACACCTCTATTCATATTGATGAATATAACGAAAATTATTTCACTATGAGTAGAGAGTCAAATATTCCACTTAGTCCTAATCCTAAGGACTATGCGAGCAACAATGATGAAAGGCATGATGAAGAATTTAAAATAAATAGAGAGTCACGATTTCCACTTAGTCCTAATCCTATGGACTATGAGAGCAACAGTGATCAAGGGAAAGATGAAGAATTTCAAATAAATAGAGAGTCACAGTTTCCACTTAGTACTAATCCTATGGACTATGAGAACAACATTGATGAAGGCTAGGATGAAGAATTTCCAATAAATTGAGTCACAATTTCCACTTAGTCCTAATCTTATGGACTATGAGACCAGTAGTGATGAAAGTAAGATGAAGAATTTCCAATAAATCGAGAGTCACATTTTCCATGTAGTCCTAATCCTAAGGACTATGAAAACAGTAGTGATCAAGGCCAGGATGAATAATTTCCAATAAGCCGAGAGTCACATTTTCCACTTAGTCCTAATCCTAAGGACTATGAGAGCAGTAGTGATGAAGGGCGGGATGATGAATTTCCAGTAAACAGAGAGTCACATTTTCCACTTAGTCTTAATCCTAAGGACTATGAGAGCAGTAGTGATGAAGGGTGGGATGAACAATTTCCAGAAAATAGAGAGTCACATTTTCCACTTAGTCCTAATCCTAAGGACTATGAAAGCAGCAATGAAGGAGGGCAGGATAAAGAATTTCCAGTAAATAAAGAGTCACATTTCCCATGTAGGCCTAATCCTAAGGACTATGAGAGAAACACTCACAATGCACATGATGAAGAATATCCAATAAATAGAGAATCAAATTTTCCATTTAGTCCTAATTCTAAGGACTATGAGGGTAGCACTAGCGAAGGGCAAGATGAAGAATATCCTCTAAGTCAGTATTTCAAGAGCACAAATGATCATAGTGAGGATAATATTCCTCATAATGATGATGAAAATTCTTATACAAGTGATGATGATTCAATGATGGGGACCTTGCCAGCAAATATTGTACCTAATGCATGAACATCCAGACTTAGCCAGCAATGTGAAAGTTTGTTCACATGTTGTGGCTAAACAAGTTGAAATTTATTGACTTGATTGGTAAAATCCAATTTTACTGAGAGGGTTGGATCTCTCAAGAAATTAGTTATAATTCATTATTGTAATAAGTTATAGATTGTCTTATTTTAGATTCAGAGATAGAGATTGTTAGCATAGGGCTAGGAGTTAGAGATTTGCTATTAGATATATTAAAAATAGAGATTTTGTTGTTAGATATGGTTAGAGTGTTTATCGATGGATAAAAGGAAGGAAAATGTAATGAGCGAGGGAATGGATAGAGTGAGAGCAGAGAGAGAGTGAGTGGATTCGATTTTTTTTGAGACAGAGGTCTTTATCTGTGTAATCTAGCCTAAGGCCAAGACTCTGTTATGTGTTTATTGTGAATAAAGCAGTGTTGCGTGCATATTAATATAAACAGCCCATGGAGGCCTCAAATGCTTATTTTCTCTCCGTAATTGGATGATATTGATGTTGGCCTATGTTTTTCATATTTTATCATATAAATATTGTGTTAAAGGTTCGATTGGCGAGTTCATTCCATTGGTTTGGTTTTATGAGTGGAAAACCAAAAATACACTAAGCGGCGCAAAACACAGTCGGATAGAGAATCCAGACTTTAAATTATTATGGGCGGAAGTTTTAATGCTATTGGGTCTGTGGAACCCACATAGCATCACCCCCAGTGTATTTACTTGTCGTATCGCCGAAAGCCATTTACACAGAGAAATCACGCTAAACACTTAGCGGATTCAAGGAAGCGGACTTGAAATTTTATGCACAGGAGTTTTGGGTCCTATCGGGTTCGACAATAGTTTGCATTGCACAGTGGGATCGACGCACATCAAAGGCTTGTCCCCAAGCCTTTGCGATATGCGATTGTTGACACATATATCGCATCGGCATGTATGAAGTGGAGCGGCAGAGAGTTAAGCGGGTTATTGTAATCGCCGATAGCGATTAGCGATATCGCATTGGACCTCCACCAAGGGATAGCGCCGATAGTTGTGACCATTGGGACCTCCGATCGCCGATACTGCGATTCAATCTGAGCCGTCTGATCGGCTAGATCTGGATCTGCAGCATAACATATATATTTGTTTAAAAAGGGGAAAAAGTGTTGTTTTAGCATTTCCGAGAGTATTTTGGTTCCGAAAGGGAAAAAGAATTGTTTTTAAGTTTTTTCAAAGGCTTTGGGTTCCGATAGGTAAAAAGCCTATATTTTGTGGAAAAGGGTGTAAAGCGGGGTGATTGTTGGGTTTTATAGATCCAACTGTGGGTTTATATTGAACCACTATTTCCACTGCGTCATTTTTGGTATTAGAGCAGAAGAAAGGGTTTTTTGTAGCGAAAATCCCGCCAAGGAGAGGCATTGGTCGAGGAAGACCTGACCCAAATGAAATTCTACTGGAAGAGGTACAGAGTCTGCATACGCGAATGGAGTCAATTGAGACTACCCAGAGAAGAGCACCTGATGAAGGAGATGAAAGTTCTTCAGAAGAATCTCCTATAGAGGAGATAGTAGACGAAAACGATGAAACTGCCAAGGTCCTTAAGATGTTGGCGAAAGTGGGAGGAAAACCTAAGGCGGAAATCCCTATGTATGAAGGGAGTCTGAACGCAGAAGAGTTAACGGATTGGATCAGATCCTTAGACTAGTACTTTGACTATGAAGAGATTGATGAGGGGAAAAGAGTGAAGTTTGCAGTTACCAGATTGAAGGGTCACACAACCATCTGGTGGGACGAGGTACAAACATCAAGAACGAGGAAAGGGAAGTCCAAGATCAAGCTATGGGATAAAATGGTAAGTAAAATGAAAGCCAAGTTTTTTCCTAAAGACTATCATTTGAATCTTTTTAAGCAATTGCAAAATTTAAGGCAAAAAGGAATGTCTGTTAAAGAATATACAGAAGAATTTTATAGATTGAATATTAGAGCAGGGCATGTAGAGGATGATGTGGAAAAGGTAGCTAGATATATAAATGGCTTAAGGTATGACATACAAGATGAGATTAGCTTGTTAAGTCTGAAAACTGTTGAGGATGCCTATCAAGCAAGTTTGAAGGCAGAAGAAAAGATCTTGAGGAAACAGAATCAGAGGAATAGAGGAAAAAGCTCAGCAAGAGGTAGGGGAACTACCAGACCAAGGGGACAATAGCATCAGCATGAAGTAGGGAGCTCAAGTAGTAGACCACCACAGAGGGGGGAATCTAAGAGAGGAAGATCTGTGCCTAGAGGAAGAGGTCGAGGAAGAGATGTTTGGTATTATACATGTGGAGAATGGGGACATATGTCATGGGATTGTACTCATAATAAACCAGCAAGTCAGAGGAATGCGAATGTGGCTGAGGCAAAGCCAGAACCACCTCAACTTGTGGAAAAGGAAGAACCCCCTGAAGAAGGTGAATAACTATTATTGAGAAGGAATTTTCTTAGGGAAGAGCTGGAGATTGGAGAACAAGCATAGAGGAAGAATTTGTTTAGAACTACCTATAAGTCAAAAGGTAAGTGTTGCAAAGTGATAGTTGACAATGGAAGCACTGGCAATCTTGTTTTTACAGAGATGGTGGACAAGCTCAGGCTAGCAAAGACCATGCAACCTACTCCTTATAAAGTGTCATGGTTACAGAAGGGACATTAGGTAATTATGACTGAACAATGCAAGGTGGAGATACAAATTGGTACGTATAAAGATGTGATATTATGTGATGTAATGCCCATGGATGTATGCCATGTATTGCTAGGAAGACTGTGGTAATTTGATCAGAAAGCTATTCATGATGGAAGGAGAAACACTTATACTTTGGAGAAAGATGGAACTAAACACACATTGCTGCCATTGAAGGACGATGCTGACAAAGGAACACCTGGAAGTAGTATTAGGCTGATAAGTGAAAAGGAGCTGCTGCAGGAAGTAGTGAAAAATGAGGAGTTGCATTTTGCTGTTGTGGGAAGACCAAAGGTAATTTTGACTTCCAAAAAATTGAATGAATTGCTTAAAGAAGTTAGAATGCTATTAGATGATTTTGCTGATATTATTGTGGATGAGTTGCCGAATGCATTACCACCGATTAGGAGTATTAGTCATCACATTGACTTAATACCCAGAGCAAACTTGCCAAATAAAGCAACATATAGACTAACTCCTCAAGAGAATGCAAAAGTTGGAAGGCAAGTGCAGGAGCTCATGGATAAGAGGTTGATTAGAGAAAGTCTTAGCCCATGTGTTGTACCAACAATACTTAGTCCAAAGAAAGGAGGAGAATGGCGCATGTGCATAGATTCCAGAGCTATCAACAAGATCACAATCAGGCACAGATTTCCTTTGCCATGCATAGATGATTTAATGGACTATTTGAGTGGATCTAGATACTTTACTAAAATAGATTTGACGAGTGGATATCATCAAATAAGGATCCGAGAAGGTGATGAATGGAAAACTGCATTCAAAACAATAGTGGGTTGTATGAGTGGTTAGTGATGCCTTTTGGGCTCACTAATTCACCTAGTACGTTCATGATATTAATGAATGAAGTCTTGAAGGATTATGTAGGTAAATTTGTTATTGTGTACCTTGATGATATTTTGGTTTTTAGCAAAAGTAAAGAGGAGCATTTAGAGCATCTTAAGTTGGTCCTAAGAACTCTGCAAAAAGAGAAACTACTAATAAATTTAAAGAAGTGTAGTTTCATGAAGGAGGAGCTGGTTTACTTAGGATTTGTAGTTTCTAAAGAAGGCTTGAAGATGGATCCAGAGAAGGTCCAAGCAATTTGGAACTGGCCTACTCCCAGAAGCATATTTGAGGTAAGAAGCTTCCATGGACTTGCAAGTTTTTACAGAAAGTTTATCAAAGGTTTTAGTCAAATTTGTGCACCAATCCTTGAGACAATCAAGGAGATCAATCAGCCATTTTAGTGGACAGAAGAAGCAAACAGAAGTTTTAACTTGCTGAAGAAGAAAATCACAGAGAAGCTGATTTTAGCTTTGCCATATTTTGAGAAAGTCTTTCAAATAGAAACAGATGCTAGTGGAGCTACAGTTGGCACAGTTCTGAGTCAGGAGCAAAGACCAATAGCATATTTCAGTGAGAAACTGAATGATGCAAAGAAGAAATATTCTTCTTATGATAAGGAGTTTTATGCTATTGTGTAGGCTTTGAAAAAGTAGAGACATTATTTTATGCCAAAAGAATTCATATTATATTCAGACAATCATGCCTTACAGTTTATCAATAATAAGCCGAAGATGAATCAGAAACATGCCAAGTGGGTAGAATTTCTGCAAAGTTTTACGTTTGTAATAAAGCATAAGAGTGGTAAGTCAAATAAAGTAGCAGATGCATTGAATAGGGTAAGTTTTATTTTGCAAGAATTCAAAGTGGGTGTTGTAGGATTTGAGGAAATGATTGAAATTTACAAGGATGATGAAGATTTCAGAGATATCTACACAATAGTTCAGAATCCAATGAGCCATAATAGAAGTCAGCGGTTGGACTACCTCATTCAAGGAGGCCTATTATTTAAAAACAATAAGTCGTGTATTCCAAAATGTTCCATGAGGGAAAACATCATAAAGGAGAAACATAGTGGAGGATTATTTGGTTTTGGACAAGATAAAACCTTCGCTCAAGTGAATGCTTTTTATTTTTGGCCAAAAATGCAAACTGATGTCAAAAAGTTTGTTGAGAAATGCAGATATGTCAGCATGCAAAAGGAAGGAGTTAGAATGCAGGACTCTATCATCCATTGCCAATACCAGACTGACTGTGGGATGCAGTTAGCATGGATTTTGTTCTGGAATTACCAAAAAGCTAGAGAGGGAATGATTCCATTTACGTTGTAGTAGATAGATTCTCTAAAATGGCACATTTCATTGCATGTAGGAAAACTAGTGATGCAACACACATGGCTAATTTATTCTTGTAAGAGATTGTAAGATTGCATGGGTTACTTGTAAGTATTGTATCTGATCGAGATACCAAGTTTGTAGGGCATTTCTAGAGGACTCTTTGGAAGAAACTAGGAGCTAACCTCAATTTTAGTTCAACATACCATCCTCAAACATATGGACAAACTGATGTAGTGAATAGGAGCTTGGGAAATATATTAAGAAGTTTAGTATATCAGAATCCGAAACAGTGGGATTTAGCACTAGCTCAAGCTGAGTTTGCTTACAATGATACTCCAAACCGAAGCACTGGAATGAGTCCATTTCATATTGTCTTTGGAATGCATCCAAGAGGTGTGTATGAGCTCAGAAATTTGGGAAAACAGGAAACCAAGAGTGTAAAAGTTGAAGAATTTGTAGAACAGATGCAGAGATTACAGGAAGAAGTCAATGGAAAATTGCAGGAAAGCAACAACACATATAAACAGAGGGTAGATTTGAAAAGAAGAGAGAAAGAATTCCAAATGGGAGACTTAATGATGGTGCATTTGAGGAAAGAGAGATTTCCTACTAAAACTTACAACAAATTGAAAACGAAAAAGATAGGACCTTGCAAAATTTGTAAGAAAATTTTCAGCCAATGCATATGAGATTGAGTTGCAAGAAGGGATTGGAATATCCCCCATTTTTAATGTTGCTGATTTGTATCCATACAAAGAGACAGAGACAGAATTGCAAGAGGAAGCTACAGGGGATGAAGTTCAAACAATGAATTGGGAAGAACAAATGCCAAAGACAGCTAAGAAGTAAGTGGAAGCTGTTTTGGAGAAGAGAGTATGCAAAAGAACTAGAGGACAGACTTATTTCCAGTATCTAGTCAAATGGAAAGGACAGCCAGTGGAGGATGCTAGCTGGTTAACAACAACAGAACTACAGAAATATGGAGTAAGTCCTGAAAGTTTGAAGGAGGATTCTTTTCTTCCCCGGGAGTCTGATGCAGGAGCATCCAGACTTAGCCAGCAATGTGAAAGTTTGTTCACATGTTGTGGCTAAACAAGTTGAAATTCATTGACCTGATTGGTAAAAAGCCAATTTTACTGAGAGGGTTGGATCTCTCAAGAAATTAGTTATAATTCATTATTGTAATAAGTTAGAGATTGTCTTATTTTAGATTCAGAGATAGAGATTGTTAGCATAGAGCTAGGAGTTAGAGATTTGCTGTTAGATCTATTAAAAATAGAGATTTTGTTGTTAGATATGGTTAGAGTGTTTATCAATGGATAAAAGGAAGGAAAATGTAATGAGTGAGAGCTGAGAGATAGTGAGCGGATTTGCATTTTTTTGAGACAAAGGTCTTTATCTGTGTAATCTAGCCTAAGGTCAAGACTCTATTATGTGTTTATTGTGAATAAATCAGTGTTGCGTGCATATTAATATAAACAACCCATGGAGGCCTCAAATGCTTATTTTCTCTCTATAATTGGATGATATTGATGTTGGCTTGTGTTTTTCATATTTTATCATAGAAATATTGTGTTAAAGGTTCGATTGGCGAGTTCATTCCATTGGTTTGGTTCTGTGAGTGGAAAACCCAAAATACACTAAGTATTGGGCACAAAACATAGTCGGATAGAGAATCCAGACTTTAAATTATTATGGGGGGAAGTTTTAATGCTATCGGGTCCATGGAACCCACATAGCATCACCCCTAGTGTATTTACTTGTCGTATCGCCGAAAGCCATTTACACAGAGAAATCATGCTAAACACTTAGCGGATTCAAGGAAGCGGACTTGAAATTTTATACATGGGAGTTTTGGGTCCTATCGGGTCCGACAATAGATCGCATCGCACAGTTGGATCGGTGCATGTCAAAGGCTTGTCCCCAAGCCTTTGCGATACACGATTGCCGACACATATATCGCATCGGCATGTATGAAGTGGAGCGGCAGAGAGTTAAGCGGGTTATTGTAATCGCCGATAGCGATTAGCGATATTGCATCGGACCTCCACCAAAGGATAATGACGATAGTTGTGACCATTGGGACCTCCGATCGCCGATACTGCGATTCAATCTGAGCCATCCGATCGGCCAGATCTGGATCTGTGACATAACATATATAATTGTTTAAAAAGGCGAAAAAACATTGTTTTAGCATTTCCGAGAGTATTTTGGTTCCGAAAGGGAAAAAGCATTATTTTTAAGTTTTTTCAAAGGCTTTGGGTTTCGATAGGTAAAAGGCCTATATTTTGTGGAAAAGGGTGTAAAGCAGGGTGATTGTTGGGTTTTATAGATCCAACTGTGGGTTTATATTGAACCACTTTTTCCGTTGCATCAGTATCGAGGAGTAGGAGCAAACATTTTTGTATCAATCCATGATTTTCTAGTTATACAAGGGGTGAAGCGGAATATCTCATGAGAAGAAGTTCTATCAGTGCTCTCATTTCAAGTGAATGTTGTCAAAAGGATTGCTTGAAACATATGGATTTCAAGTTTGCATTGGAGAAAAGGAAGATGTATTTTCCAATGAATAAAATCATGCAAAATTCATAATTAGTGGGGTGCATGCAATATACATTGTGAGATTATGATTATCATACTGGGTCTTTATTTATCTGTAGAAATACTTTTAAAACATTTCATTTAATTGGTAATTTTCGTCTATCAAGAATCTAAGAAATTTTGGAAAATGATCCCACATTTTATTCATAAGTACATCATAAATGATAGTTTGGGCCATTATCAAATAATGCAATGTCATGGATGAAATAATTATTTTCAAAGCATGGAGATTGTATGCCAAATATAGACACAATACATATTCCAGATAATTTCTCAAGATGAGAAATCTACAACTTATACAAAGAATATGTAGAAGGTGTTGAAGGAAATGGTTGATTTATTACATATCAATATTTTGTGAAGATATGGAAGAAATAATTCAACAATGTCTGTATTCCTAAGAAGACAAGGATGGGGGTTTGCAGTACATGTGCTTCTCTTAAATAAAAAAGGGATAAATGTCAAGGGGAAGAAAGAGGTAAGCATTCATAACATTATTTTTTAAAATTGTATAGTCATCAACTATGAAAACATATTTATTAATGGCTTTCTTTTATGTTATGTGTAGATTACATTGTCAAAGCGCTTCAAGAGCATCGCGAAAAACAAACAAGTGCAAGGAAAAAGTTGTACAAGAATCGAAAGAAGTTTTATGATAATCCAAATAAATATTTGGGTTTGATAATTGATGGTATGGCCCAGAAGAAAACACTTCTACCACATTTTGTTCGCACGCCCAAAAATTTACAGGAAGAAAAGTTTATTCAGTTTCACTTGGTCAGTGGTATGGTATTCAATGGGAAAATGTTGCCAAAGGTATACTTCACTGCTCCAAATATTCAAAATGATGAAAATTTGACAATAACCATAACTCATGATGTTCTTTATCATTGGTCTGGTAATCTTCCTGAAGTTTTGTATCTACAATTGGACAACACTTGTAACAAAAATCAAATTATTTTTGGATATCTAAACATGCTTATTGAATTGAGGATTTTTCAAAAGGTAAAGGTTGGTTTCCTTCTTGTTGGGAACACTCATGACCATATTGATCAAATTTTCAGTCATTTTTCAGTCACATTGAGGAGAAAGGATGTTGAGATCTTGCCATCATTAATTGAATGTATTAAGAAATCATACATGCTAGAGCCTAGTTTTCATGTGTTTGAAGAAACTGTTGATATGCGAAGGTTTATTATGGGATCGCATGGTGAGGAGAAATGCATTGAACAACTTAATGAAAGTTGTATCAAACAAATTGATGGGAAAACAATAATATGGGGCAAGAAGTATTCAACTACTTTAGAATGGGGGTTGTCATCAGGTTTGGCATTTTTGAAGGTCATTCTAGATCATCAAATATTTGCGTCAAATATATTGTTATTACAATTAGTTGTTGAAGTTCATAATGCACACAGACAGAAGGGAGATATAATTTATTTTGATTTCTTGGAAGAAATTAAAAATGTATTAGATATACATATGCATAATTTGATATTGTTGATTCAGTTTGGTGGGAGTCTTTTTTCAATAATCAGAGTGATATCATTTCAAGAAAGTCAAATGAAGATATACTTTTGAAAACTCCATTTATTTGGCCACAAAATGTGTCAAATGAACATGAGGAAAGAAGCATTGTTGAACAACAACAATCTTAAGGTACTATTAATTATTCACAAGTAGAGGAAAGAGAAATGTATAATTGTTCTAGAAGATTTCATGCACAACATGAAGCCATGGAAGACCTTTACAGGGGTTCAATATAGGATATTAAGGAGGGTTGCATGATCGCAGTGCTACCAGATGGAGATGCCAATGACTATCAATTCTAGGTTGCAAAGGTTATACAGGTCATTACAGAAAATGAAGATGTTGCAGGTGTTGAAGTACATTGGTATGCCACAAATACACACCCATTCAATAGTGTGTACAAGCTAGAGATGGTAGTTGATAAAAAATGGCCGAAAAAGAAAAAGAAAAGGTACAAATATAAATCGTCACCGCACAAACCTCTTAAAATTGGAGGATGTTGACATACTTGTTTATGACTTCAATTTAACAAAGAGAGGAACTCTTCGCTTCAGGACAATAGAGATTCTGAAGAGGTTGCTACCATAAGAACAGTGTTGAGATGGGTGTCTGTTGAACCAGATCATAGATCTAGAAGAATTTTGAAACCTGAAATGGTGGGCATGCATGTGGACTCAAATGGGGCACTAGTTGACGAAAGAGAAGAATATGGAACATCCTCATCTGTATCGAGTCATTCATCTAAATATGTGAATTTTGATGGTGTGCAAGAAGATATGAGTGATTTTGAATAATTGTCTAAGACAATTTATATCTGATGTTTGCATGACATCTTAAAATAAAAATTTTGATTTACATATGACGTTACATGAAGTTATGAGGCATTTTTATGTTTGTTGGATTATATTTTTTAATTATATAACTTAGAGATATAATTTCTGTTTCATTCAATCTACAAGTATTAATCTTTTGATTAATTTAGTCATGTAATTTGTTCATAATGTCATGGTTTAAATGTGAGTTTTTTAATTTTATGGTTGATTTTTTTTTTTTTTTGAATGTTATGGTTGAAAACAATTAGAATTTTAGCAATCTTTAGTGTCATGATATTATATGTTTAACGACATGGATGAAAACTATTGGAATTTTAATGTGTTTCGGATCCCATTATTTGAGCTTTAATGCCATTGCTAAAAATTGTTGAAATTATACCTGGGAAAGAAAAATGTTATTCTACCAAAAACATTAGGGTATTTTTTTCATTTATTTTTCACAAAAAAATTGGTCTTACTGCCATTTTTTAAATATGTTGAAAATTAACCCTAAAAATAAAACATAGTTCCAGAACACACACTTTTCATTTTTTGCACTGTTTTTCATGTTTTTCTGGGGTTTTTTGGCTAGAGTTCCCATTTTGAATTTACAATTCTTGTTTCAAAGTTTACATTGTTCATGGAGGAAATGTTGTTATATGAATTCCAGAACAATGAGCTAAGGGATGATGCTCATATCACTATTATGTTATTCGACAGTCTGAAATATGCCTTCCCCACCCCTATCTTTTGACCTGGAGGCAATTGAAAGTCTACCCAGCTGGGGACAATGATATTCTTGTAAAACATGAAAGAAAAGTTTGGCATGTCAAATGCATGTTTCTCGATAATATTTAGGTAATTGTCTTGCATGATAGATCAAGTTCCTTATATTTTGTTACACAATCAAATTTAAAAATGGTCGATTTTATGAATGTTAAATATTGACATTGTACAATTATATTCCCCACCAACTGCAGGATATTCAAAGATAATGTTCTTCTGAGTGATAATGTATTTTCGAGTAGATGCCAAGAGGAAAATGAGTTGTTGAAAATGTTGGGTTTTGAGTACATATCATATCATGCATGTCTGAGTGATTATATTCTATATAGAGAAGAATATGCAGACAAAGAGATATGTCTGAAATGTGGGCATAACAGGTATCGTAATTAAAAAAAATAGGTAAATCACATGGTCGACCACATAAAATATTGAGGCACATGCCTATAATCCCAAGGATTCAAAGACTCTTTCATTGCAAAGAATTAGGTATGTTACAGGGATGGCATGCCTCACACAGAAGTGATTCAGGAGTTATGTGAATCCCAACATATTAAATAACCATGAAGCATATAGAGGATAGATGGCCTGAAAAATTCAAGGATGAAGTACGAAGTCTAAGACTCAACATTGCCATGGATGGCGTCAACCCATATTCCCTCCAAAACACCAACTATTCTATTTGGCCTGTAGTAGTGATCAATACCAATATCCCCCCATAGTTGTCCGCAAAGAATGAACATCTTATGTTGGCTTTCATAGTCCTTGGTAGAAGACAAGTGAAGAACATGGTTGTCTACTTACAACTATTAGTAAATGAATTTAAGGAATTATGGGAAGGGATACATGTGTATGATATATCAAAACCCATCGCAATAGAGAGGATTTTTATGTTGTATGGCATATGTGCTTACACCATACATCATTATCCAAGCTTAGGATTTTGTTCTGGTAAATTACATTCTTATTAATTTGTTTAGTAACAATATTTTTTCACATATTAATTTAATTCGTTCCTAACGTTTCAGCCTGTATATAATAATTTCGCAGGTATTGTAACAAAAGGATATCATGGATGTAAATTTTGTGGACCTTCGCTAAAGGCTAGGTGGTCTGAACCCCTACAAAAGCCAGTGTATGATTGCTCCAAGATATTCCTCCCAGAAGAACACCCTTACAGAAGAGCAACATCCACTTTCAATGGTAATCTAGAGAGAACCCAAAGGCCTGCAATAATGACACTAGCTAGATGGCTTAGAGCATATGAGATAAAGAAGGAGAAGGAGTTTGCAGAAATGTTCAATTCAAATGGGGAGCCTATGTTTGATGATCCAGATTTATTCGACACCTATATTGAGAAATTTCCCATTGGGGTGAAAAGAAATATGTCTTTTATGAGCTCCCATATTGGGAGCATCTTAATATTTCTGACTTACTAAATCCCATGCATATATTTAAAAATGTTTCATCTTCTTTATGGAGGCACATATCATCGAAAGAAAAGTGACACATTGGTTGTTGGGAGAGATCTTATTTCTTCAAAAACTAAAAAGAAACATTGGCTAAGACAAGAAACTAGAGAGGCTCGCACCTCTTGGTCTTTCAAAGAAGGTGATGTCCCATGGATTTTAAATAAAGATGATATTTCTTTGGAAAAGGAAGTTATAATGAATGTGAGGGTGCCTTCTTTATATGGGTCTTCATTATGGATGACCATTTGTCAGGGTTGAAATCACATGACTATTTGAAAATTCTAAGAGTACGTATGTAAAAAACATGATTTTTTTTTTTTAATGTAATGGGATATTTTATAATTAATTTTTGTATAATTTACTATTTATTATGGAGTGTCATTATCCTCTTCTCGTGTGTGGGTGTGTGAACCATGACTTACCCCAAGACCTACGATGTGCCATATGTAAATTATCTTCATTTGTACGTTGGATCACACCAAAGGAGATTCATATGGCTAGCATTCCATAGTGGCGTCAAGAGATAGCTAATATTGTTTTTATGTTTGAGAAGGAACTGTCAACGAGTTTCATGGACTTGCAGGTTCATCTTCCAATTCACCAAGCAGATGAGGTTGAATTAGTTGGGGTTGTTTCTTGTCATTTGATGTTCTTCTTAGAGAGGTACATGAAGAAATTGAAAGGCTTTGTTTGAGACAGGGAAAAACCTGAGGGGTCTATGGCAGAGGGGTATATGTCATATGAGTCTTTCTATTATGCCAATGAGTATATCAAGCAAATTGAGAACACATCAGGTGCGGTGATTTGGGACGACAAAAGGGACGAAGAGAAAAGAGAAGGGGATTTCCTCAAAACAAATGGAAAGAGGCGCATGATAAAGAGTAAGTGCACACTTATCATTTGTCAAATTACTACAAAATCACTATTCACATTGAACTTCATATTAATGCATATTTTGATCTTATATATATATATATATATATTGGTTTGATTTCTTCAATGAATTCAGAAATTGAAGCCATCAAAAAATTCATTCTTTACAATATGAAAGCGACACAACCATGGGCCACATTGTATGAAGAGAAGAAGAGGAAATGGGATAGTGATAGGAAAGGATTCAAATGGTTGAATGGTAGAAGCATGCCTTATCCTGATCATTTAGAAGAAAATATGGCAATGGAATGCCCTAATAGTTGGGTTGTTGATCAAGTCAGAGAGAAATATGGTGCATCTGGCTATTACCCACGTGCTGAAGAGGATGCCCTAAACATAGGGACTAGGTGTAGAAACTCTATAATTATAATCTCCTCCTATACAATTTTAACTTCATATTGCACTTTTGAATTGTAACATCTATATATATTTTATATTTTTAATTATGTTCGGGTTATTAGACAAATGACACTGTTATTTTTTCACTTTTTTTATAGGTGCATTTGTTCCCATTTATTTGGGCATATGGAAATCATTTTCACACAGAGGATGTCGATGATGGATGGATGACATAAGACTGTGGAGTGGAATTCGAGCTCAACCAATCATGTCGTGCTAGCCACTGCACTCAAAACCTAATGCAGGGGACATTAGATTACATTGGAAAAATACAAGAGATCATTCAAGTGGAATTCTCTTCATTCTAATGTGTTATTTTTAGGTGCAAGCGACGAGACACCTTTGATCAGAATAATGTAAAGGAAGATCGCAATAGTGGGCTGATATCTATCAACTCTAGAAAGGTGTGGCATGAATCTACGAAGCCTTATGTTTTCCCAAAACACTACAAACACGTGTTTCTTTACCCAAATGTGTTAAATAGGGATTGGTGGTTTGTATTAAGACACAACCTTAGATCAAAACATGTTTTTGAGAACAACAATTTTATCATGCCAATCATCGAGGAAGATAATCAAGGTGATGACAATGGAGAGTGATATGTACTTGTGTTATTTCATCATTTATACTACTGTTGTATGTTTTTGTTTTCATTATTTTGCTAAGTATTTGCAATTGTTCTTGCTCCCTCTATTGACGTCTCTACTACATGATAGACATATAAAATACATCAACTCATACATAAAATACATTTTTTTTATTAAATGAAAAATCTATTTATTACTATGGAAACATAACTTTCAATTAAAAAAAGCTTTAACGGTGTGCTAAAAACACATTCATGCACAAAATTTGGTGCTTTGTAAAACACAGCCGCATCGTAGACGGTGTGCACATACTTATGATGCACCGTTGTAAAATAAAATGAGTTCTTATGCATGTATTAAATATTGATTACATATTTTTATGGACCATAAGAGAAACAAATGGGCTTACATGGATGCATGAGGGGTTTTAATTTTTTCTTCATGGATAATGGAATAGTTTTGATTTTTCTTCTCAATGGTAATTATAAATAAAAGTTGAATTAATAAATATTTTATGGCTAACTAGAATTAAATGATAAATAACGTGATAGTGATTAAGAGGCATTTGTTTGACTTTCAAATAGACTTGGTGATGCATTTTTATTTCCTATTTAGATTATGTAAAATAATATCTATTTTTATGTATTTATAAGTAAATTATTTAAGGTAGACATGTCTTTATAAGTTCGGTAATAATAAGTGATAAGGCTACATAATAAGATGTTGTGTGTGATATATTATTAAAATTTATCCTACCCAAAATGATCATTCAAGGTCACGAGCCCAAGCCATATACATCATGTCATTGAAAGTCACGAGCCTAAGACATATACATCACATCGTCGATTTAAAGGACCTCAATTCTATGATACAAAAGTGGCGTGAAATTCAAGCCTACAAGTTTTTATGGTGTTTGGTGCTTGACTGATAAGACCCATGAAACCCTAATCTGATTCTTTTCTTTGTACCGCTGCCTTCTAAATTCACTCTTATTTTACCTTTTGAACCGAAATCATTTAACAAAGTATAAACTTTTCATTGTTCCATTTCTGAAATCCATGGCGCCATGGCGATTTGTAGCAAGGACCTCTGAGATCTAGGTGAGACACCTAGAGTGTGTATTGTAGGGAAACAATTAGGTGTTCTCCCTCTCTTTGGCCTCCCTTGGTTGAACCATATTGTATGGGTCTGCCATTTTCTCTTGCTCCCTTTGCTGATGTCTTTGCTACATGATTGACATATAAAATACATCATCCTCATTTTTTTATTAAATAAAAAATCTATTTATTAATATGGAAACGTAACTTTCAACTTAAAAAAAATCATCGGTGAGCCAAAAACACAATCATGCACCGGATTCGGTACACTGTCAAACACAACTTACCTATGACGCATCGTTTTTGGTTCACAAATTTAAATTTTCATAACAGTGCGTCACACTTATGCATCAGTGCGCATGTATAACATTTTCGCACCAGGACAGTACGTTCACATTATCTAACGCACCAATATAGAGCTCTATTTTTAAATATTATTTAGGCGGTGTGTTGGGCAAATATGATAGGACCGGTGTGATCATAACACCCCAAGCGCACCACATTTGTGATGGGGTTAAAAGTCATTTGTTTGAGTTTCAAATAGACTTGGTGATGCACTTTTTTTTTCCTCTTTAGATTATGTAAAATAAATATCTATGTTTTATGTATTTGTAACTAAATTATTTAAAGTAGACATGTCTTTATCATTGTGAACATGATGTAATATTAGATAGGAGAAATGTGAAAAACATGAATTTTAGTGAATATCTCGTGATAATTTAATTTGTATTATTTAACTCATATTAAAAAGTGTTAAATTTAAACCAATACAATAGCAAATAAAGAACCAAAATAGCATAAAAACACTATATCTTTATTACTAGAAAAAAGTTCACTTGCCTCTTTAAGGGAGAACTTCCAATAGAGAAAACCCCTAACTACAAGTAACTTGATCACAAGCCTTATTTTACATTTCTTTATCCTCATCTTTAGAGAGAAATTTTTAATTTAAATTGGTAAGAGTTGCTATAAAATTTAAATTCAAATTACTTGAAAATCTCATAACTTTAGTAATAAAATAAATTTTATAAAAATATAATTTTTACACTGTATTAAATCTAAATTAATTGTATCGAGAGGTGCTCTACAACTCAATATGGGAGAGATGTTGTCACATAACGTTACATTTAAAAATAGTAAAATAATAATTGAAATTAACAAATTAAAAATAGTAAAAAAAAAATAAATTAATGTCGGTCATACTTACAATGCTTCAATTTACACCTTAATCTTATATAACTTAGTAAAAAATAATAATTTATCTTTTATTACGAGGAAGAAACAAAATGTGTAAAAAAATATAATTTTCTTTTTACTACAAGGAAAGAATGTAATATATTTAAAACAAAAATTATTTTACTCCCAATCATAAATAAAATATTTCAATGTCCATATTAAACAACATAATTTTATAGATACTTTATATAAAGAAAATTAAAGTAATTTAAATTGAAAATTTTCTTATATTTTCACTTTAGTGAGAAAGATCGAGAGGATTCTTAGTACACTAATAGTTACTTTCTAATTCAATGTATGAGGGATATTTGTAAAATTTTCAATGTTAAATATGGATTCGATATGTAATATTAATTTAGAAAATAGTAACAATAAAAATAATTAAATGTATACATAAGGAAAAAAATATGAGGGGCATATTTTAACATTATAATACGATAACGTGAATTATAAATAAAATATTTCAATGCCAACTACATATATATTAATATACCAGCAACCTAGATCCACTAAGTGCGTAGAGGGATCAAATCTCTTTTGGTAGATCCAGAGTTAAAAACTTAAGTTTTTTAAATTTAACTATAGATTGAATTTTATAAACCAATATTGAATTAGTTAAATTGTATTTTTGAATAATTTATTATTAATAATATTTTATATTAAAAATTGAATGAGTTACACATTTTTGTCTTTTTAAGAACTAACTAAATTATTTTACCTTTAATTATTTTATGGTTGTGAGTATTGAAATGTTTTACTAATTAAGTTAGATTGGATATCAATGAACTATCTAAGCAATAGAAAAATATTTATCCTAATTTTACAATTATAATTTCATCCATACTAAACTTTGTAATTTACAAAAATATCTTTGCATTTTTTTAAAGTAAGTCATTTAACATGCAATTTCATATATAAAGGTTTGATATAAATTCACCAATACATAATGCATAAGAAACATTATTTCATAAAAAATAAACATCATGACGATAATCATCTAAAGAAATAAACATCATCTAAGATACACATTTCGAATTCACTACCATCATCTAATTATATACACTTTTAGTAGCACATATAAATGTCATTAGTTAGCACACAAATCTAATAATCTGATATGGCATCATCATCATCATCACATCTAATAGAACAAAAAGATTGTAATTTAACATCACCACCACACACATCCTCAAATTAATATAAATCTCATGTCAAATAATTGCTATCACGTACACATCTATCTGCAAGCACATTAAATGAACATATCTAACATGACCTAACAATATACACATCAACACCAACATATATATATATATATATATATATATATATAACAAATGTAGTAGTGCTCGCATCTTGGTCTATAGTAGAAGATGATGGATGGTCAACCACTGCCTGATCAAGTACATCTGTCGAACTCAGCTGAGGTGGAGGACTAAGAGGTGGCTGCTCTATAGTAGAAAGTCATGGTTGTCTGTAGGAGAAGGTGGTCAATCTGCTATGTCAAGAGAAACATACGACACATCCTTTAGCTCTAGAATACCGACATCATCAAGCGACTAATGAGCAGTTGCACTACCAGAAGGATCACTGAAACCATGACGATCATGATCCGATGGGGTGGCACGACCACTAAAAGAATCATCATCATCACCACCCTCATCATCATCATCATCATCATCACCCTCATCATCATCATGACCACCCTCATCATCTGATGGATGTGTTGTTGCATGATGCCTTGCAGCCCTCATTGCTACCAGTGACCTACTAGCTCTGATGACATGTCGCATAAGAGACATTAAATCCCATGGACAACTCTTGTAGAGATCCACGAACATCAGATTCGTGTTGATATCTTCAGGCCTCGTAGGAAGCTCTGACCAATATATCACAATAGTCCATCTGACATTGCATAGTAGGCCTCTGCCTCCTAATGCCCATGCCCCCTAAGGATGTGCCTCACCCTCGATCCCTCACCCTCTTGGGCCTCACCCGTATCTTCATCTCCTACGACATTTGATGGTGGAGGAGGCATGTTTTCATTGAATGTGTCGATGTCTACAAAAGATATAGTACAAAAAAATAATTAGACAATTTTATTAAACAAATTAATAAAACAATATAAAGAACGTTCTATAATAAATTTTATTCTAATTCATTAAAATAAGAAGACGAAACTAGATTAATCTAAATAAAACAATAATATTACCTCTATCAATTAGAGGCTCGTCCATTATGAAGAAGATGTTGGGACATCCTATCTAATCAATCCCCACGTACAGATACCCGAACACTACAAACACATGGTCATCCACACTGGCCAGTTACTCCAGTGCCTCATCCAAAATCCTGGATGGAAACTTCAACATACCCCTCTTGGGCATCATCTACCCCCACATGCACATTTGGGCCTCAGTGATTGCCCTAGTAGGGCAATGATCAAATGTAGTCCTCCTCTCTAAAAAACTCTCAAAAAATAAACAAAAAAGATCTGAAGAAAAGGGAGGGTCTCCCTCCCCTATCTCGACAATGCAGGAGATCTATCTAAAACCGTGCAAAACTACCTCAAAAAAATGGCAGACCATGTGATGCAACATGGCACCTGAATCAAAGAATAAACATAATACAAAAGAGGGAAACTAATGTGCTTCCCATCACCACAAGAATTTGAAATGGTGTTGACTAATAATGAGAGGCACCTAGCCTCCTCTGTAGCAAAAGAAGACATCTGTAACTGTCTCCCATCGACCTAAAAATATAATGGACGAACCGCATGAGGCCCAACATATGTCAAGTGTATTTAAGATGACTCTAAGATGTAACACCATGGGGGACATAAGGGAACTAGGGAAAATAATCCCCCCTCTTGGATACGCCATTGATAAAGTATATATCCTCCTAATTGGGCCTATACCTCAACTCAGGACCGACACAGAAAGCTTATTGTTGAACATTCCATTGGCGGATCAGATGTGCCAATAAAACCAAGTGTGCCTTCAGGGATATACCCTCCTTATAGTACTTGAAGAGGCCTACATTCCTCAAGAGCACTCGAGTCGCTACACTAATAGGGAAAGGGTATAAATCCATCTCCCTCTCTCTGGCCTACCATGGTCAGACCATATTGTATGGGTCCGCCTGC
This sequence comes from Pinus tabuliformis, assembly GCA_031772625.1. Lineage (NCBI taxonomy): Eukaryota > Viridiplantae > Streptophyta > Pinopsida > Pinales > Pinaceae > Pinus > Pinus tabuliformis. The sequence goes on from CM062813.1 coordinate 722,124,392, forward strand.
TGCTCCTGATATTGTTGTTGCTCCCTCTATTGACATCTTTGCTACATGATTGACATATAAAATACATCAACCACATACATAAAATATAATTTTTTTCTATTAAATGAAATATGTATTTCTAACTATGGAAACATAACTTTCAATCTAAAAAAAAAAAATTGTCAGTGCACTCAAAACAAAGTGATGCACCAGCTTTGGCGCGCTTTAAAAGTTAATTGTGTCGGTAATGGTGCACACATAAGTATGACAAACCGCAGGTGTTTAAGAAATTCAACTCTATAAAGCGGTGTGGCATACCTGTGCACGAGTGCTCATGTCGCATATTTCCCGATGTGTTTCTATTTACAAAATGTGCTGCAACAATGGCAGTACGTAATGTTTATGCACTGAAACATAGCTCACCCTATACATTTACATGGTGCATCGCTTCCAATGCGAGCCGAACAAATCAAGTGCATCACACATCCTTTTTTTGTTGCAAAAACAATGACAAATTCAACCTAATTTTCAATTCTAATCCGCCGAAAACTTAAATTAGAAAGAAACATAGAGGTTACCTAGACATTTGGTCGTTGAGGAGGCATTATGGACATGTAATGGAGGAAAAAACAATTTCACGCCACTTGGAAAATTTGGAAACTCAAATAGTGAGCACAGTAATGAAAGGGGGTGAGAAAGAAAAGCACTAACATCAGAGTGCTTGCACATGGCAAGAGTGGCACCGGTGCTTTAGAGCTCTCCCGCATTGTAGATGGTAAAAATGGAAATTATGGCAGGGAGGGTTTTTTTATTTAACCCTCCTCTGGTGCGCGTCTGAAAGCACACCAGGGGAGACTATATCCAAAAGCAATGTGTTTTTTTCAATTTAAAATTATCGCGATTCTTTATCGAGACGCACCGGGGCTTTACATTACTTGTAACACACCAGTGTTGTGGTTTTACAAGAGCATCGGTATTTTTTTAGAAATTAGAAATTGTCTATCAGTATGCTTTATACTACGACCTAAGGCGTTGTTATACGTTTACTACATCGAGACGTCATTTTTGAATAGCACCGATACATTTTACTATATGAAGGAGTTTGGTTCTAGTGAATATTCAAGCACCAATGCGTTGGGGTATTTAGTGCACCGTGACTTTTTATTTTTCAAAAAAAAAATCTAGGATGTACTATGTTATATGTAGCTCTAGTGTGTGTATTAATAAAAAAGAACCAGCGCACTTTAGTAATTTAGATACATCGTCAAAGAAACAATAGCTAAAACATCCACTGCCCACCTCTGCTGGTGACCTCTACTACAAATGAATTTTTGGATTATTTTTACACTGCCCTCCACAAAAACCTCCGCTAAAAAGTGTTTTTCTTGTAGTGCTTCCCTTCACATTATAACTCTTTTGTGATGCACAATGACCTTTACTAACTCTGGTTAACCTATCTCTCCTTTTTATTGCACTTCAAAAGAGTCAAAACTGTGTTTTACACATTATATACGAGGCCTTAAAAGACACGCGTTAGGCAATAGTATCACAGCCACAAAGTTGTTAGCATAGTGGCAATTCTTTTGCGTCTATATAGATTTGAGAGTCTACAGTCTGGGGTCAAACCCACGGAGGTTGTGACCCATCACATATATAAATGCACATTGTTGAACTTTGTTATAACAAACAATATATATGTGGAATATATTAAATTGTGATAGGCACGTATTAATACGACCAAACTATCTAATATATCAATCTCTATCATGCAGCCCAATACCAACTCATTCACGTGTTGTAAATCCTAGGAGTATTAACATATCCACCAAATTTTTATATCATACCTTATATTAAAACATTGGTATATATACGTTGAACACTGTATTTATTTATGACATGTGGTTAATGCAATCATTGTAACTTCAACGGATAATATAACCAACACATTTAATATATAATACCATTATTCATATCCACCAATGGAAGCAAGGATGTGAGTGGGTTATCATAGGTTGTGGCCCGCGGCTACGGGTTAAATTTGACTGGTACCCCTACTCATTAGAGAATTTTTTTATGACGGGCTTAATTTTAAACTATTTCTCACTTTAATATTTATTTTTGCCATTTTTTTTTAACCTCTGCAAATTATATTCATAATTGTTCTTACATGAAAATAGTAAATGTAGATAATGTTACAACTAAAGTAGACAATAAAATTTAACTTACATAAATTGAAATACACATACCATGTTTTCCATTTAGATAACTTCAATGTCAATCCAATTAAAAAACAATATTTGTGAAATAAGTTTCAAACAAAAAACATAATGTGCATGAACTATGTAAATGTTCAAAAAATACATTCAATATCTTCATGTAAAGGAACTAAATTTTAGATAGTTTCACAAACAAAAAAATTGTCAAAATAAAGATATATATAAAAATCGAAAACACAAAGACAAACTACATACCTAAAATATTTTCACATATTCAAGAGTCTCATCAAATATGTTTGCAGTGTTTGTTCGTTGCATTGAGTCCAAAAGTGAAAATTTATAATTATTAATATGCTACAAATTGTAATAACTTTTAGAAAGAGTGAGTTCACAACATAACACATTCAGAATTTTAAGCTCCATTTTGCTTATTTTTCCATATTTGCTACAAGCTATTCATTCACTTATTCACACATGCAAATATGCTATTATAGATATGGCATGTATCTGTGAGAAAATAATATAAAAAACACCAAATATTATGGCATCTATAGCGTAATATTCCAAGAAAAAACATTTCCCTCAAGCAAATAATTATACTTTTTCGTCAAATATTAAACATCAAAACATAACAAAATGAAATCATATAAACATCTTAACATAACCGAATGAAATCATATAAACAACCAATTGTATAAAATTTAAACTTTCTTTCTCTCATTAATTTAAAAAATCATATAAGAGAATGAAAAAATTCGATAAAAAAATCATATGGTAGAATTCCTCTTATAATGTCGATGAAAGAAAATCCAAGTTGTAAAATGGTTAGACTTCTCCTTCAATGATTAATTTGTGTTGGGAAATTTTCCTACAAATATGTTGAAATTTTGTGTGGAAAAGTATTTTCTGACAAATACACTAAAATCGTGTGGGAAATTTAATAAAAACTTATATGAGAAAAAACCAGAGGAGAACCTGAACAAGGGAAATTTCGTGGAGGAGCTAATCCTTGGGGGGCGGCAATGGCCTCGGCTTCGACGGCTCCAAAGTGTATGGTATCCATGAACCAGGGTTTGTTTCTTGAGATGGTTGAGGCTCTGACGTGAGGGCAAGGGACTTATACTCACACACAAAACAAAGATTTGGGACATATTTGTGTCAAAAGTGAACTATTCCTGGAAGGTAGTTAACGGTAAATTCAAGGCTTGACTTGTCTCTAAGAAATTTTGTGCTTTGAATGACCATAGTCTGTAAGTGGCAATCAACCATCAAATCCAGAAATACCAAGTATTATTCATCACTTTCCTTCGATTTTTCTTTTGATTACCCTAGTTTATTCATCCTAGGTTCCACCAACCTAGATATCATTGAAGTCATCATGGGGAGCTTGTCCTTGTTTTCTCTGTGACGATGTTCCATCTACCCTGGATTCATCTACATTAAGAGTTTTTATGATAATGAACATGGCCAGTTCCAACAATCTCTGTATGCAGATTCTGCATGGTACAAAGATGAAGGCGTTTATATGTGTGTGTGTGTGTGTAAAAAACTGAAACTTGTCATTTTTTAATACACTCTTCATTGTGACATTTTTAAAAATTATTAACAAGTCAAGGATTATATGTTTATTTTGAAATAACAAGTATTTAACGGCTAAAAAAATGGAAAACCTGCATATGGGTGTAAATTTTAAAGGTTGTCTACGGCCTCCCCATTTTGACAATACGTTGCAGCAAATTTTATATATTTATGCTACTTATCAATCCCAATGGTCATAGCGTAGCCTATTGGTGGTGAGCTTGGTTAATATGTCAGTAGTTGCGAGTTCAAATCTCATTGATACTAATTTGTCAGGCTAATCCATATTTTTCATTTGGTGGTGCCACGTGGATCCCTCTAGTTGGGACATGTGTCATCACTGGACTGGTCCACCTCTTGGCTTGTCAGCCAACCATGTAATGCCATGTGTCGACACTAATTACTACCACATGTCGTTATTAAGTCACTGCCACAATAAATTCCAAGTGTCATCCATACGACTTTTCAAGTGTCACCCTGAGAGGTTGCCACATGTCACTCTATCCTTTTTTACAATTTTTTGTAAAACTTCAAAGTGCGATGAATTTCTCATATAAACTCGGTTTGACATGATTCAAATTGCATTGAATCATCTCGTTGAGCTCTTCGACTTGTCACTATTTCCATCAAACATTGGGGAATTTGAATTTTAGGTCATCCTGGATCCTCCTAGGTCAAAGACCTTTGTGCTATGATTTTTATTTTGTGCATGAAGATTAAAATAGATCGTCTAAATATGAAACTTTAGTTGAATTACAAAGTATATATTGAGAACAATATTATAGAGATTTAATGCATTGGAGTGCAAACTCGTCAAGTATTTATGTAGGTGTATTTAGTTATCGACATAATATTTTATGAAAACACAATAAGAGGTAGAGGGAATATCTCATGTTCCCACTACAAGTGTTATTGGAAGTTTGACATTATGTTTATAATAGACCATACAATGGCCATGCAATAGAATTTTTAAGAAAACATATGTCAAAACTAAGAAACATTACATATTGGTAAAAAGGGTTTGAAGATATTTACATGTTATTTCAAGCTATTCAATTTGCTATCCAGGAAAATGTTGATCATATATATATGGTTTTGTTGATGTATAATAGGTTAAGATTCTTGGTTATAGAGGCTCCACAAGTGGTTACATGTTCAACTTATTTGGTAAAGCAATCAAAGAGATGAGTGGGAGGGGCATTGTAATTGCACTTTCAAATATAGATACCAACCACATCAAAACGACTCATATGAGTAGGTTAGTTGTATGGTTACATATATGGTGTTCAAGGATTAGTTTTGTATAAAAGGTTTTAAGTATAAGTTGTGTCTGTAAATGCACAATTTCCATAGAAAAGAACCCTTTCTATCAAAATAAATAGTAGCATATTGATGAGCAATATCATTTGTTAGGGACATGGTCAAAAACAAAAAATGTTGTTGGAGAAAGTTAATAACTTAAGAATATTATAGATTCAATGGCAAAGTTTATCATTGCTGAAAATTCTCCTATTATAAACAATCAATTTTATGAATGTTTAAATGTTGCAAGGTATTCAACAACCAGATCTCGTTAGATACATGTTCTATTAGTTTGCTTTTGTCCATTTTTATTATGTATTTTTTGTGTCTTATAGATTAATGGCTTCTAACCCTCTCAATAAAAAAATTATGGTTATAACCTATATCTATTTGATAAAGTCTATTTCGTAGATTGGCATTGATTAACACTGCACTAGAATATTGTATTAAGCACTATTTTGTTATTACAGTGACATGAAATAAAAAATTATATATATAATTTTTATTTATATATTTTGTTTTTATAATTTTATTAAATTACTTTATTTATATTTTTATATTTCTAGATTATTACCATTATAATTGAATAATAAAATATAAAAAAATACAAATAAAGGATCATTTTCTTTTCAAAATTTTGTTCTACTTCATGGATCTTCATTTGTTTTTTAAATTATAATTTTCAAAATCTTATTTTATAATTAAAATTCCGTCACTCAAATAAACGAGAACATCTAAGTTTAATAAAACAATTAATATCAGAAATTGAAATTATCTTCCTTTTACAACACAGTATGGAATTAATTATGCCCAAAACATCACAATTTCCACGGTTAAAAAACATTTGTATTTTAGTTTGCGTTTATGCTCTGCTTACACCCCAATCAAAATTTGGTTAGCTCAAGCGGCATATTGTTCAGTAATCATCAAAATATAATGAATTATGAGTTCTGCAACCAAAATTTTCATTAAAAAAAAATATAAAAATATCAATTAAATTGAAGTATGTAAGGAAAACCAAAGAGTAAATCAACGTACGCTCAGCAAAGTATATGGCATTGGCCATCCCATTGAAAAATGGAAAGTGATAGAGAATATGGCAAAATAATTTAATAATGTAATTCTGTAAGTCTGATGTAAGCGTACATTTTAACACCAAAGTTTTGATCCCTTATCAAGTTTCCGGCAACGGAGGTAGGCGAATTACGGCAGGCATAGTAAACTAAAATATTATTAGGTCAGTATGTTAATAAACCTCACGCGTGTCTCTCCTATGCAAACATCTTTCGCGGCTATTGAAGAACGAACTAGGCTAGACTCCGCTCAAGGTACAGGGATCACCTGGCCGGGGCCCCTCCTATTAAATGTCGAATACTTACCTTGTGTGTTTTCGTGGGCTCCGGGATCTTCACTTTGATCATTCCTTTTGTCTCTGCATATGGCGACCTCCTTCCATGGGGATTGGCCATAGCAAGAGATCACCCTCACATTTGAATTAACCTCATTTATGAGATCATGCTTCAAACTTTGTTGAATGGTGGTTGAAACTTTGGTTCGCGACAATGCTTCAAGGTCATTCATCACCTTCCTGGTCTCTTTTCCTTATATCTAAACTTTGTTGTTGTTTTCGTCGTCGGTTGCGTTGTTTGAGTATTCAAGGTGGTAGTTTCTTTCAATGTTTTTTTGTGTTGTTCTTGCATAACACGAGGTCTAACTCATTTTTTGAGTGGGTAGGTTGAAACCCAATTGAAGTATCCTTTAACTGCCTAGTGCTTCCCTGTGGGGTTTGGTATTTAGGTATTTTTTCAATTTGGTTTTAAAACTAGGTCTTGTCACTCCCAACTCTTATCTTTTTACTTAGCAATTGGCGTCTCATAGGCTTTACTTACCTCTCCTCCAATCTCTCACTTTTCTCCCTTACATTGTAGTCAATTATCGCTTCCGTGTCTGGGTAGAATTGCATTCCCACTGTTATATTGTTGGGGTCTTTTCCTGTTCATCCATGGTCGTGGTCAAGTATTTTGTTTGCAAGTTGTACATCACGCACACCAATGACTACCTGCATGATGGGGGGAGCGCCAGGGGCTTCCTCCTCCAAGCACAGACGACTGTTTGGCCGAGAATTTGTGGCAAACTTCTTTGAGGTTGCTCCTCTAGAGGTCAAGAAATAAATTCTAACATTGGAAGACAAGGAACTTGGAGATCAACAATATCTCCTAGACTCTGAGATAAGCAGAGGCAACCACAAATGGGTACCAGATCTAGGAAAATTTTTAAAGAGACAATTCCATTTCCTTCAGTCAATCACCCACCATCGCCAAATGGAGACATTACTCAGCATGGTTATCCATGACAAACAAGTTGATAATCACAAACTCTTTGTAGCCCAAGAAGATATCAAGCACATCATGCGGGACATTAGATACAATTTTGACGACATAGTGGTAAATACTATCCCGAGTAGAACAATATACAGTTTCAGACTCTGATACCGACTCCAATGGTCATTAGGAAGAGACTGCAGTAATCAACGCAATTCCTCTCACCACTGTCAATGCCAATTTCGCCTTACCGGAGAACAATTCCCATGCTATCGGCTCTCCAAGATCGTCAGTTATCTTTGTTGACTAGTTTTCTCTCAAAACTCTTTTAGTACTTAGTCAAATAGAAACTTACAAAGACTATGTTTTCTCTCAAAACTCTTTTAGTACTTAGTCAGATAGAAACTTACAAAGACTATGTTTTCTCAATTTTCTCCTACACTCGGTGATGTTTAGTTTTCTTTTATGTTGTGTCTCTCATATTAAGTTTTAGCCATCTCATATTATCTTTTTGTAAAGGGTAGGCCAAGCCAAATATCCAATATGCCCCATTATTAAGACCAAAAATGAAGAATTTTGTTCAAACTGTCAAAATTTTGAAAAAATTCCAATATAATACCTCATGTAATTTTCTCAACTATCAATAGAAATACATACACATTTAAAAAAAAATACCGTGATTTACAGTGTGACATCGCATGGAACTGTGATGTGGCCTGCCAATAGAAAAGAATGTCAGGATTAGGATTAGCGTCTCTTTTTTGGCGGTAAAAGAAGTCTTATCATAATAATTGTTTCTCAGCGATGCAATGTTCTAGGATATATGTGACGGCAACTCCTATTTCTTACCCCATAGAAAAGTTAATGCAGTCTGACATGCAAGGGGAATAGCAGTTTCCTTGCTGCTAAAGTGTCAAAGTCAACTTTGAAGGAAATATAAATACAAAGAAACTGCTATTCCCCTAGCATGTCAGACTGCATTAACTTTTCTATGGGATAAGAAATAGGAGTTGCCTATATGTGCCCTGCCAACAGAAAAGAATGTCAGGATTAGAATTAGCGTCTCTTTTTCGGCGGTAAAAAGTTATCATAATAACTGTGCCTCATGGATGCAATGTTCTCGGATATTTGATTGCAAAATTGTTTGCCATGTGTGACTTTTTCGTCAAATTTGATAAATGTGATAGATTTCAAATTTCCATATACTATTTACCTTTAAATATATAATTTATATAATTTTTTTTTACCTTATTATTAATATTTTTCATTAAAACTATAAAAATAAATAAATTTACGAAAACTATTAAATATTAAATTTAACATACTATTTAATTTTGAAGTTCAAACCCGTGTGACTAACTCTTTATTATGATATCCATTCACTATTCGTTGTGCATAGCTTGTCCCTCCTCCTAATAGAGGCAGACATAAGCAGGAAATTTACGAAAACTATAAATATTAAATTTAACACGCTATTTAATTTTGAAGTTCAAACCCGTGTGACTAACTCTTTATTATAATATCCATTCACTATTCGTTGTGCATGGCTTGTCCCCCCTCCTAATAGACGCAGAAATAAGCAGGAACATATGGAGAAAGCATAAATCTTTTCCACGTAAGTCAAAAATCCGCTCAAAACACAATCCCTAATAATTTCATGGAATAAATTAGGGTTTCTTACCCCGATTGAACCAATATCTCGTCAAGCGCATGGGTTTTAGACTAATCATATATTAACATAAAGTTGTCATCATACCAGGAGGCATTGCTCGAGCCTTTTTGAGTTTTCAGAATATTAAAATTTTCATTAAATTTGTTAATGAGCTTCCTCACAACTATCGGTAATATGGGCCACATGTTTTTTGTTTTTTTGTATTTTTTTTTTTTAAATAATAACTTATAAATTTGGTATAAGCTTCGGCAAGACCCGAATTAAATATGTACTTTTGATTGGATTTCATAACCCACTTCCTGAGAAATAAATAATTATCTGTCATGTTTGGAAAGAAACATCATTAAAGATGGCATATTTTCTGTCATGTTTGGAAAGAAATATCATTAAAGATGACATTTTTTTAAGTAAAAAAAATATTAGAAAATGCATAATAAGACCAGTACACATTGTGTGAGAAGCTATCATTCAGTTTGCATGTAGATGAAAATACTGAACAACAAAATAGAAATATCAACATATGATCGATGACCCAACCATTAATAAGAGATGACCATGATGGCCGAGCAAAAACCCTTGCAATCAAAGAGATGGTAAACCCAAGAGTTGGGTCAAGTATGAGTGACATGACTCAAGCATTAACAAGAGATGACCATGTTGGCCCAGTAAAACCCTTGCAGTTAGAGAGATGGTAAACCCAAGAGCCAGGTCAAGTATGAGTGACACATCTGTAAAATCAAGCATAGTAGAAAACAGACAGGAAAATAAAAGTCTGTGACAGTGAGAACTGGAAATAGAAACACATAAAGTGTTAAACATCCACTAGCGAAGAGCCAATCTGGAGAGTGATAAACATTTTTCCAGGTGGATCCAGGGTGCCCATTTTAGACATCAAATCTAAAGTGGAATTGTATTCTCTGTGGATGTGCTGTATCTGGATCTGCTGAAAAGAGGCTTTGAGGTGGTTGATATTTTGTAGCCAACTCTGTAGATGTGGATGTTTTATGGTTGTCCGACCCTGTACATGCTTAACAATGATCTGTGAGTCTCCATATACCTGCAAAGTAGGGATATTAATGAAGGCAACGAACCACATAAGCCCCCATAGAGCCATGGCTTTTGCTTTCGAGTTTGAACCTATTCCTCCAAACCAATGAATGTTGTAGCTTTTATTGTTGTCCATGCAAATCCATGCCCCACATCCACAACTCCTGTCTTTTGTTGCCCCATCGAAAAAACCCGCAGGAAAAGAAATAGTTGGGACCTGTTTGTGTTGTATTATGGATCCCTGAGTAGCTGCAGCCCCCAAAATCGGCCCCAAAACAGAAATGATGACGTTGATAGTCTTGTGCACATCTAGAATATGGTCTTCGAAAATGTGTGAGTTCCTAGCTATCCATAACTCCCAAAAGATGACAGTAGGAATAGTCCTAAGCACGGGATCTTTTACTCCACCATATTAGGCAATCCTCAATCGTAATCTATACATCATATTTGAGAGCAAAAAAATCAGGATCCTATGCCATACCTAGGAGGCCCAAGGACATTGAAGAAACATGTGTGCGTTGTCCTCCCCCTGAAATTGGCAGAAAACACATCTTCACGGTCCATGTATGCCTTTCTTTTTAAAATTTTCCCAGTTTAGATTTGTGTTCCTCCAAGTCAGCCAAGTGAAGAGGATCATCTTAGTAGGAACATGTGCATGCCAGAAAGTAGCAAACAACGAGGGGATCTGTGTGTTGAGAGTAGTGAGACATATATAAGTGTATGTATCAGCAACCAAAATGGCACCTTTATGTAATTTTCCATCCCACTCAACCTAGTCCCGCACCCTATTCCTACATACTCCAGTGCTAGTGAGTACCAAATCCTCCGCTCGCTCCCAAATTGGAGTGATCCCCTACCATGCTTTTATAGTCTGAGCCAAGTAAAAAATGCCCCTCTTGTTTAGGTAGTGGGTCAAGGAGGCATTGTAATGCTTTTCAACACCTGATCCCAGGATTTTGTCTCTTCCCAAAATGATATCAACCCTTGATCTGAAAGTCCAGCAATATCTACTAATGAGCCAAAACTTAACTTTGTTGAAATTGTTCCAAATGGTGGACCCCTGATTGCACCCAATGTGCCCATCCTGCATCCATAGTCCAACATGAATCCCCCTTAAATATTTAGATCTAATGATGTTAGCCCATAGGCAGGTCCCAAATATAGCATGCCAAAGGGATTTGACCAGTAAAGCCCATCCAAAAAATTTAATGTTGATTATTCCCTAGCCTCCTAGCTTTTTAGGAATGGTGATATTATCCAATTTAGTGAGGTGGTATTTGAAAGTCTTCCTGGAACTAGCCCAAATGAAACGAGCCATGATATCTTTTACCTTCTGTATTATCTTTGCAGGGAGGCAATATAAATGTGCCCAATATACAGTCAGTTGTTGTAGTACCGATTATGTGAGAGTAATCCTGCCACCTAGTGATAATAGTCGATGTTCACATCCGGATATTTTCTTCTGGAACATGTCCACAACCCACCACCAGTCATTTATCTTATAATTATTTGGCTTGATGTAGAAACCCAAGTATTTAATACCTTTACTGATGTGGACAACCTCAATACCAAACAGGTTTTTAATATATTCTATATCCTCTGTCATTCTAGCTACGAATAAAAGGATGGATTTCCCTTTGTTGATCAGCGGTCCCAAGACGCTACCAAATCTGTAGAAAATGTTATACAAGGTATCCCAGTATCTTCTCAAAATCATGCCAAATATCATAATGTCGTCAAAAAAAAAACTGTGGGTGGATTTGATGTCCCGACCAACTACTAAGCCTCAGAAATCGTCCTCCGCATAGGGATGTCTGATTTGTGTCTAAGCCCATCCATAATCAGAATGAAGAGTAAGGGAAACAGTGAACATCCCTGTCTGAGCCCTTTGCTAACCCGAAAAAAATTGGTGGGGTAACCATTGATGATGACAACATAATTGACAGAGGTGATGCACACCATAATCCACTTGATGTTCCTGTTCTCTAGGCCAATCTTATGTAGAGTAATGTGCATGAATCCCCATTCAACATTGTCATATGCTTTTTGTAAGTCAATCTTCATGACAACTGCTTTCATTTTCTTAGTATGGATTGAGTGCATGCACTGCTGTGCCATGGCTACCACATCATGGATTAATTTGTCGGCAATCAGCCAAATTATTCTGGAGATATATGAGAGGATAGGGTGTGCTTGATTCTGTTAGCGATGATCTTTGATATAATCTTGTATATCAAATTGTCGAGGGATATGGGCCTGTAATCAGCAAACGAAAACAGTTCATCATTTTTTGGTATGAGGGTGATGAAAGTTGAGTTGATATCCCCCAAAATGTGTCCCCGTCTTCTTGATTCCTCAACCATGCCAACCAAATCTGGTCCAATCAAATCAAAGAAGTGGATAAAAAACTCAACCGTCCACCCATCAGGTCTTGGGAACTTGTCTTTCAGGAAGGACTTAAGTACAACGAGAACCTCCTCAAGTTTGACCGACATGTATAGTTCTTCATTTGATTCAAGATTGAACATATTAGGGAATGTGTCGACTCCCCAGATTTGATCCCCTGCCTCATTTGGACCATAACATTTATAGACATTCTCAAAATATTTTGCAGCCTCACATTGGATGTCCAAAATGGAGTGAATCACATTTCCATGTGAGTCCTTGATATTCCAAAAAGAGTTTGTTTGTCTTCTATAAATTAGCTTCAATCTTAAGGAGATCAATTTGGGAAAGAAAGCATCTAGAAAAGTATTAACCTCCTAATTTCAATTATATATTTTTTCTATCTATTATTGTTGATGATCTTTGAATTGTTAGGGAGGTGGTGGATTAGAGGATAATAAACTTTGGAGGAAGGCCATGGTTGAAGAAATGGACACCTTGGGATCTAGTTGAGTTGGTGACTAAAAGAAAACATGTTGGTAGAAAATAGGTGTTTAAGAAATTAAATACAAATAAGTGTTTAAGAAATTGAAAAGATAGCCTTGTTGGTGCATAATTATGTGCAAAATATTAATGAATATAAATTACAAATTAATCATACATATAATTAATAAATATAAATTAAGTATGAACCTGCAAACAAATTAATTATGCATATTAAGTAAACTGCAATTATCATTGTATGAACAATGTAACTGTTCATAATATAGAAGCAATCGTAATTGTAACGGTTCATTATTAAGTAAACTGCAATTATAATATATTGTTCAATAATTGAACAAATCAACAAAGCACGTGATGTGAAAAAATTAATTTCCCGCCAACCAGTCATAGAAATCCCAATAAAACTTTTTTAAAGTAAGAATCTTTGAGCATACTACTCCGTTCAAATGATGTCACAAATGTAACGCATTATTCTACCGTTGTCCTTGCAAACTACTTATTTGGGAAAAGAATATAGTTTCATTACCATGACGTGGGACCAACTACAAATATACAAAGTTAAAGGTTATCATTTAGTTTTCATCGACAGTGTTTATTATATATGCTCTGTGTTTTTATGGAGCTGTGATTTATTGCTTTTGACCTGCTAGTAAGGTAAGGGGTTCCATTTTTCATTATTAGTTTTTTTTTTTCTTTCTTTCTTTCTTCTGGTGACGTGGTGGCCATCATTCCACTGTGCATCGACTTTATGAATGCCAACCTACACCACTTATTTTGGTTATTGATGTGAAAATTAATAGGTAATTTTTAAAGTCGAGAAATTATTGGCTGCATCCTTTAAAGTTGCAAAGTTGGAATATTATTGCTATAATTTACCAGAAAAAGGAGTTGCAGTCATGTTGCAAAGATGGAATATTATTGCTATAATTTACCATAAAAAAGAGTTGCAGTCACACAGATATACATATTTAAACATTATTAAATAATAATAAATATATTAATATTATTTTAAATTAAACTTAATATTTATAAAAAATTTACTCTCCTATCATATCTATTTTATTTTCAAAATAATTTATTAAATATAGAAAATAATAAAATTATTATTATTATTTTACTTAAATTTTTTATATTTTCTTTTATTAATATAATTATTTTATATTTAATTTTATTTATTAACATTATATAATATATCTCATTTATATAATATGTTTAATAATATATATTATATTTTATAAAATATGTTATATATAATTATTTTACATTTAATTTCATGTATTAACATTATATAATATATATTAAATATGTTATATATAAATATAATTTTGCACAATATATTAGATAATATAATTATTTATCAATGTTATAAAAAAAATTATATTCAACTATATTTTATTAAATAATAATATTATTATTTAAGAAAATTTTGAATAACTCTTTCTCTTATTAACTTTAAGGAATGAAATAAATATATAAATAATATATATATCATGTTAAATGAATCATTACTTGATTGTTTCTTTTATCAATCTTCAGGATTGACACAAACAAATAAATGATATACTTATCATGTTAAATGAATCATTAGATGATTGTTTTGTAGGAATTTACAGGGTAAGTTCCTCAGAAAGAACACCAAAAGGACACCGCTCACAACCAGATCTCAAATCAATACACCAGTATTTTTGACGTGGTTAAAACCCTCAAAGAGGGAAACAGTCCACGGCCTGAGCCAACGCGGCCACTTCAGGCAATTTATTAATCAAAGAATGAAAATTTACATAAGCTTCTCTCATGCACGGATTACCCTACAAATGACCCTCCATGCGCTTTAAATAGAATTCATGGACCAATCGGGTGTCAAGCCACGGATCAAGTGTCGGTAATACCGAGGAGAGAATGAACCGTCGGATCACTACATATCGTGACTGTCGGATTGTAAGTTACAAAATGTACAACGGTAAAGAAACACACTTTACCTAACTCTATACCTAACTCTACACTAGACCAAGTTGTACTTAACTATTTCCTATGTGTCGGAATATCCTAACATCCCCCCTTAAGAACAACTTGGGATAGGATTGAAGGATTTACAAATATGACACAATAGGAGAAGGAAGGAGGCACTAGAGCCTATCCCCCCTTAGTGACAACTTCCTGAACTCCAAGCATATATTGAAGTTTAGTGAACTTCGCCTCTGTGAGAGCCTTTGTGAAGATGTCTGCAACTTGATCATCTGTTGAACAATATTGCACTTCAAGAACATGGTCGTGAATGAGCTTTCTGATGAAGTGCATGTGCAGTTCAATGTGTTTGCTGCGCTGATGTTGAACTGGATCTTTGCATAGCTGAATGGCACTTTGATTATCACACCAAAGTGTGGTTGGATGCTGCTGCTCAAAGCCAAACTCTGATAGGATTTGACGAAGCCACAAGGCTTCCTTACTAGCTTCCACGGCACCACGATACTCTGCTTCTGCTGACGAAAGAGAAATGGCAGCTTGTTTCTTACAAGCCCATGTAATAGGTCCTGAACCAAGAGTGAAGACATAACCGGCAGTAGACTTCCGATCATCAGGGTCACCAGCCCAATCAGAATCAGTGAAACCAACCAATAGAGGAGCTGCTTCGGCACTGTAATGAATCCCAAACTGAACTGTACCTCGAACATAACGAAGTATTCTTTTAGCTGCTTTCCAATGACTTTCACGGGGGTTTTGCATGAACCGAGCAACTAGGCCAACAACAAAGGAAAGGTCAGGACGAGTATGGGTTAAATACAAGAGTTTTCCTACAAGTTGACGGTATAAGGTAGCATCAACTTCAGGAGAAGTACAAGAGACTGAAAGTTTGACTCCAGACTGAAAGGGAGAAGGGGCTGGCTTACAGTCTTCCATGTGAAAATGACAAAGAATATCACAAGCATACTTGGACTGGGAAAGGGAAATACCCTCCTTGGATTGCAAGACTTGAAGACCGAGAAAATAGTGTAAGTGTCCTAAGTCTGTCATTTCAAATTTCTTTTTAAGGCTAGACTTCACATGGTTTATAAGGTTGGGATCACTACCAGTGAGGATAAGATCATCAACATAAAGAACAAGGATGATAAGAGACTTGCCCACTCTCTTGGTGTAGACAGTATTGTCAGAATGACACCTAGAAAAGCCAGATTCTAAAAGAAAGCTATCCATCTTGGCATACCAAGCCCGAGGAGCTTGCTTGAGACCATAAAGGGATTTCTTAAGTCGACACACAAGGCTGGAGTCTGTTTGTATGAAGCCAATGGGTTGTTCCATATAGATTTCTTCATGCAAGTCCCCATGCAAGAAGGCAGATTTAACATCCATCTGATGGACTTCCCATTTGAAAGAGGCAGCAAGGGAAAGAACAAGGCGGATAGAGTTCATTTTGGCAACAGGGGAGAAGGTTTCAGTGTAGTCAATGCCTTCAACCTATGAAAAGCCCTTAGCAACAAGACGAGCTTTATGTTTATCAACTTTCCCATCTGGTCCATACTTGGTTCTGTAAACCCATTTGCATCTTACAAGTTTTCGTCCCTTTGGTAAAGGAACAAGATCCCATGTATCATTTGCCAATAATGAATGATATTCTTCATTCATAGCTGCTTCCCAATCTGGATGGCCTGAAGCTTCTGCAAAGGTGTCAGGATCATAATTTACTGGAGCTTGAGCCAGTAAAGAAGAGGCTCTCTCGAACTGAGAACGTGTGCGTCGCTGATCTGTAGGATCACCGGCAAGATCACCTGCTGCATCTCGAGTAGCACGAACCCATTTTGGAAGCTCAGGAGCTGAAGGAGGATCCTGAGATGGTGGGGGAGGATTGTCATCCTCACTTTCATCATCTGAAGAAGAAATGTTTTCAAAGGTAGAAGAGATAGGGAGAGGTGGCACATCCGCCGGACTAGGCTCGCAGGCCGATATATTTTCATCAAATTTTACATCTCTTCTAATGATAACATTTTTGGACTTAAATGGAATAAGTCTATAGCCTTTTACATCTTCAGAATATCCAACAAAAGTACATTTTTCACTCTTAGGTTCTAAAGCTTTATGCTTTTCATCTGGAATATGGGCCCACGCTTCACTTCCAAAAACACGAAAGTGACTTACATCTGGTTTGATTGAGCTCCATGCTTCTTCTGGAGTGATATTCTTTAAAGCCTTAGTAGGAGTGCGATTTATTATATAATTTGCACAGTTAATTGCTTCTGCCCAAAAACTAAGACCAAGTCCTTTAGATTGCAGCATACAATTAGCCATTTCCTTTAAGGTGCGATTCTTCCTTTCAGCTACACCATTTTGTTGTGGAGTATATGGAACAGTATGTTGCATTTGAATTCCATTCTCAGTGCAATAGTTGATGAATGTGTTTTTAACATATTCTCCGCCATTATCAGATCTTAACTTAAGAATTTGATGTCCAGATTGTTTTTCAACAAAGGCCTTGAAGGCCAAAAAGGTGTTAAATACTTCACTCTTGAGTTTTAAGAAGTATACCCAAGTGCGTCTGGAGAAATCATCAATGAAAGTTAAGAAATACTTGCAACCAGAGAATGACACAACTGGAAGTGGACCACATAAATCACTATGCACAAGCTGTAAAGGGGCTGAGGCGTGCCAAGAGGCACGTTTTTCAAAACTGTCCCGATGATGTTTTCCGAGTACACATCCGGAACAAACACCATCTCTGCAAGATACCATAGGAAGACCTGTCACCATATTTTCTTTACATAGATGCTGAAGGGAGCGATAGTTTAAGTGACCAAATCGCTCATGCCAAAGTTTGCTCACTTCATCATTATGAGCAACAAACACTGAGGGAAGATTTGATGACCCAAAGTTGTGAAACTTATACAACCTTGTAGAATCATCAGCAATGCCAGTAGCCAAAATCTGTTTAGGATCTTTTAAGTCCTTGATTACAACATCATGAGGTGAAAATTCAACGATTTTACCTTCACCTGAATGAGTTATCTGATATACAGATAGAAGGTTGCAGGATAAGGTTGGAACACATAATACATCATTAAACTGACCATTGTCTAGATGAACAGTTCCAGTCCCTACAACATTAAGAGATCTATCATCACCAACATATATATTTTTGGTGTTACAATCATTTAAAGAAGAAAACATGGCTTTGTTTTTGGCCATGTGATAAGAGGCTCCAGAATCAATGAGCCACTCATGAGAATGAGAAGAAGAAGATACATTTAATGCATAACCAGACCGAGATGATTGACAATGACATGCAGAAAGTGCCATTCCTGAAGATGAAGTTGAAGTTGAAGATTGCCCCAAATGAATGTTATGCTTCTTCATTGCTGCTTCCAAGGCTTCCATCTTTTTAAAGCATTTTGATTCTAAGTGGCCATCTCGATTACAAAAATTGCAATGTCTATCAGTCTTCTTCCATTTGTTTTTATTGGTCTTATCATTTTGCTGAAATGATTTTTCATTTTGGGGCTGAAATTGCTTAGGACCCTTGTTTGGTTTAGGACCATTCTTTTTAGGATATGACTTCTTAGGATTCTTTGAATTTGGTTGCTGCTGGGCGGCTAACGCTTTCTTGGAAGAGTTTCCAAGATTAAGAAGACCAAGGTGTAAGAGTTTTTCTTGTTCTCTTATTAAAGAATCACAAAAAGAGTCAAAGGAAGGGGGCTTGTAGTCTTTTCCTTGAGAAATGAAGGCTTCTCTTGTAGAATGGAAGGTGGAAACAAATACAGAGTAGGCTGGTCCCAACTTAGTAAGGATGGAATAAATAAGGTTACTATCTTCTTTCTTAACCTTAACACCTTCCAAAAGATATCTAAGGGTCTTGAACTTAGACAAGAAATCTTCAATGCAAGAAAAATTATTAGGGTCCAATGTAAGCAACTCATTTTCAAGTTGATGGGCTCTAATTTCATTTTTAATCCCAAAAACTTTATTGATTTGTTCCATGGCTTCATGAGGAGTATCAAGTTCTGCAATATGGAATCTAAGATCGGGAGAAATAGACATCCCTATCAAACCACATGCTTGATCTTGTCTATTTTCCCATTTAGCAGCTTTGTCTTCATCTTTCGGTTTCTTTTCTTGGCCTGTGGCTATTCGGTAGAGACCTTTACTTCTAAGTAAATCCTCCATGTAGGACAACCATTGGAAGTAGTTGGTGCTGTCAAGGGTAACTTGGTATTGACCTTCCATTTTAATAGAAACTGAAGCTGAAGATGCTGAAAGTAAGTGTTCCAATGGATAGATCTCGAAAAATTAGGCTGGTTTAAAAAAAACGGCTCTGAAAAAGGCTTCCGGATGAAGAAGTTATGACTTTTTGAAAAAAAGTTGTTGAAGTTGCCGGCAAAGTGCGAGAATGTGCGGAAATGAAAAAGTCTGCCCCCACAAAATGGAGACTTGAACCCAAGACCTCTACTCTCTTAAAATAGCTTTGAACCAATTGATCTATACAAAAAATTTGAGAGAGAGAGAGGGGGGGGAGGCCTTGGGTTGCGTGCTTGCCTTGAGAAAGCTCTTTTTCCCTACAAAACACAAAACACAAAACCCAACACGGACATGCAAAGAAAACGAACCTTACGGCTCGAAGTTAGCTTTACCCAAAAAACTAAATATTTTCAAAAATGAACCTTGCGGCTCAAAGTTAGCTTTAACCGAAAAACTATATATTTTTCTCAATGTTTCTGATTTTCCGAGATCACACTAAGGTGCAGGGAAAAGAGCATACGCATGAGAAAAATCCTTCCTTTCTGTTTCTGATTTGCCCAGATCGCACAGAGTCGCAGGGCAAAGAGCATACGCAGAAATGAAAGGTATAGATCCGGTTAAAAAAAAGATAAATAAACCGAAACCGAAATAAGCAGAGAGAAAATAACAGTAAACTGCAAATAAACACTGTATACCTCCAGATCTTAAAAATGACGCAGCTAGGGCTACCGGAAACCTTTTCGCGTGAAACGAAAGGGGTTCCTCACTGGAACAGATGCTCCGAACACAACAGAGCAGTCCTCTCGGCCCGAAAGCAGTCAAAAACAACAGATCTAGGAAACGGCAGTCGGATGCAGTTCTACCGGCTTCAGATTTGGATCACCAACGGACGCGGCCCTCAAATAGCTCCGATACCATGTAGGAATTTACAGGGTAAGTTCCTCAGAAAGAACACCAAAAGGACACCGCTCACAACCAGATCTCAAATCAATACACCAGTATTTTTGACGTGGTTAAAACCCTCAAAGAGGGAAACAGTCCACGGCCTGAGCCAACGCGGCCACTTCAGGCAATTTATTAATCAAAGAATGAAAATTTACATAAGCTTCTCTCATGCACGGATTACCCTACAAATGACCCTCCATGCGCTTTAAATAGAATTCATGGACCAATCGGGTGTCAAGCCACGGATCAAGTGTCGGTAATACCGAGGAGAGAATGAACCGTCGGATCACTACATATCGTGACCATCGGATTGTAAGTTACAAAATGTACAACGGTAAAGAAACACACTTTACCTAACTCTATACCTAACTCTACACTAGACCAAGTTGTACTTAACTATTTCCTATGTGTCGGAATATCCTAACATGTTTCTTTTATCAACCTTCAGGAATGACACAAACAAATAAATGATATAAATGTATATCATATCAAAGGAATTTGAGTCTTTATATCATTTTGTTAGATAGTAGCATAACTTTGAGTTTTTTATCATTTTGTTGGTCATTAACCTAATATAAAAATAAAACAATTCAAATAATATATGATGTTATAATTAAACATAAAGATACGATAGCATAATACTAAAAAAAACTTATCTTTATTATAATACTAAAAAACAATTGAAATAATATTTGATGTTGTAATTAAATATAAAGATAAGATAAAGGGATATTGATTTATTATAATACTAAAAATCAATTGAAATAATATTTGATGTTGTAATTAAATATAAAGATAAGATAAAGGGATATTGATGTTAATGTTATAGAGAAATTTAAGATAAAAAATGGCCTAAAACAATATATACAATCAAAACTAGTTTTTTAAAAACCAATAGAATTCAAAATGATGATGTCAACCATGGGATGATTCACCATTTTTGCAGTAAAAAAAAAAAAAACTATTTTTTCAAGTTGTATTTTCAAGTTATCTCCATACAATTTTATTAAAATTTTGAGCAAGAACACTCTCTCGATGTGCAATTTAATTCCTCATCTAAGGGGTAGGCATGTTGCATACTTTCAATGGATCGTGCTATAGGAAAAATGTGAAATACATGAAAAACCTGATTGCAATCACGTTTTTCCATGTATTTCTCATTTTTCATGTAGCAGGGTCCATCTAAAGTATGCAATGTGGGTACTCCTTGGATGGACAATTAAAATTACATGCAACGAGTGCTCTTGCTTGAAATTCAAGTAGAACTGTAGGGAAATAAGTTTAAAATGTGAGTTGTAAAAGTAATTATTTCTTTTTTCCCTCTAAAATTTGATGATTTAATCTAATCTTATTTTATTATTTTCACAATTATTTTATAATATTCCTTAAGAGAACCATTTTAGATCTCAAAATTTCTCTAATGGAAATATTAGCATTCTCAAATTATATCAAATTCAAAACTTTTTTCATTTATTTTGTTTAATTGTCACATATATATTCTAACCTCGTTACCATAGAATCCTTGTACACATCCTAAACATAAATTTAAAAATCTTATTAATATATACCAAAAAATAGTAATAATATATTTCTCAGTAATAATAATATAGAACAGTTTAAATGTTTTATGTTTTTATCTTTTTTTAAGCATGTTTTTTCTTATGAATTTTACTTAAAATATAGTAAAACAATATTGAAATATCAAATTTGAGTTGTTAAATCTATACAAACTAAGTATCTCTAAGGTTTTTTACGGTTGTAAATCCATTTATACCTTTAAAAATGCACTTCTAGTAACTAAAAATAACAATTTCACCTAAAAATATATCACTAAAAAAATTATAGGATAATTAAACTTCACCTACTAATATTATAAAATTTCCTCACCAATGTCATCATAAAGTCTGTGAAATCTATGAGTCTCACCAATCCCCTTAGCTATCTCATGATCAATAATTTGAGACAAATCAATAATTTCCTTGTGTAAAAGCTAGATACAGACCAAGTCTATTATTTATTGTCTATTAAAAGTGTTATGATCTTTTACTATATGATATATTAGGTTGAATGATGATAATACTTTAATTTAATCTTTGACCAATATTATTTAAGATTTTGAACAATATTCAATACCAGTTAAATGATGCTTTTCCTTTTCATTTTTATAAATTAGGATATCTTGTCTTATGCTATTGATAAAAATAATTACATAGTTCATATTTTTAGTCTACCACTAGGAAACCATATTGGAATTATAATAATATATATAAGGCTTTAGAACTTTAGTAAACAAAAACCTATAGCAACTATGTACAATTTTATAGAGATTGTGCCCATGATCTCAAATCAAAGTTATAAAAACCAAAAGCATTATTAACTATTGGGGGAGTCCACCTATATGGGAGTTGGGCCTTGGATATCTTCTTCATTGTTGTGAAAGTCCATATTTTCTAGTTTCTTGGAAAACACTATAATCTTGTTGTCTATTTTATTGACTTGTTGCCACAAGAGGAGGATTTATTCATGGGATTCATTCCTATCAACCAACACCTTTCCCATGGTGCTTTTAATTTCCATTATATGTCCACTTTTTCATATATTTCGTTTGCTTGGTGTAGGTGTTGCTTGTGTCAAGGACCTACTACTCCACATCTTCCTCCACCTATCGAAAACCTTCTCTCCATACATGTTTCATGTTTCAATACCTCTAATTCTTCTTGTATTGAATGAGGCCTGAGCTCTTGGTCCCTATGAGTTGTAGCCTCAATACTCATTTGGGAATAGGTCCATAGAAGGGCATCATGTCTCCTAGAAATTGGTCCAAATATAGCAGAATCTTCGTGAGACATGACTACTTGGTTGATGAGGGGGGGTTAGGATAGGGGAGTGGAGTAATAAGGATAGGGATAGGAGAAAGGATGAGTCGAGGACCGAGGAAGGGGTCGGAAATTGAAGGAAGGGATGAGATTGAAGGATAGGAAAATGAGCCAAGGGCGGAGAAAATTTTGAAGGATTGAAAAATATCTTAAAGTTTAGAAACCTCCATGAATCTTACTAGTCCCTAATATCCAAAATGTAAACTACCTGGCAATAGTTTTAGAAAAATATTAAAACTTTTAATGGTTATATATGGCCTCTCTAAAATTTTGGTGATTTTTAAGGTTAAATAATTTTATATTATAAAAATTGAGGAATATCATTTTTATAAAAGAATGCAAATTTTCAAATATTATTTTGGAAAAAGTATGGAAAAATAGCTCACCTATGAATTATCCCCTAAAATTTTCCTTGGCTAAGGGAGCCAAGAAACAGAAAGTAGGAGAAGGGATCGAGCTAATGATAGAAATAACAAATAAAATATTGTAGAAATAAATATTCTAACATTGGTATCTCTACAGTTCCAAACCACAGGGAGGAGAAACATAGAATGGTTTCCCATTTCTAGAGAAAATTTGGGTTTCGACAACTCAAAATACAAAAGGAGTGGAAGGGGGATGAGAAGACTAGGGGTGTAGAGGAAAAACTAGATTCCATAAATAGGAAACAAAAAGCCATAAAATTGTTTATGCTATAATTAGAAGTACAATTTTCATGAAAATTTTTATTGGAGGGATGGCTAATTTAATGGCTCCATACACCATTTTCGTCAAGGATTATCGTACTCGAGGAACTTTAATGTCTGCTAGTCCATTACCATTATGCATTGAATTATGGTTGCATGATTGATCAAAGAGAAAAGTTGGTGTTGAGTGAAGTGACAAGCAAATCATGTGTTGATTAAACCTATATTTAACCTACTGGCCTCCATATGTTACATACTCAACAATTACTAGAGAGGTCACATAACATGTGGTTGGTGATTGTCTTCACTAGCATCTATGATCATGCCAGATGGGGAATACAACTTAAATGATATTAATGATAATATGGATTAATGATTTTGTTTCTTTTAACTAAGTTTGTGACTTATTTTTACACACTATCATTTATGTTTCATAAGGTTGTGACTTATTTTTAATAAATTAATGTTTTTTTTTTTTTTTTAAACTTGGCAGGTGTCTACTTTATTCCTTTTTCAAAAAAAATTATCAT
The DNA here is from genome assembly GCA_031772625.1 of Pinus tabuliformis. Lineage (NCBI taxonomy): Eukaryota > Viridiplantae > Streptophyta > Pinopsida > Pinales > Pinaceae > Pinus > Pinus tabuliformis. The sequence continues at coordinate 722,148,655 of CM062813.1, forward strand.
CCATTTGCTGCAAGTAACTTACATGCCCGAAGGAAACCAAATCGCCACCTGTCAGCATTAAACCCTGTCCAAAACTTAAAGAGGTTTATTGCTATCCATCTAACATCACAATTTTGACTATCTACACTGTTGTTCTTGCAACGTAATTTAAACTGAAACATATTACTATATTTCATCAAAACGAAAAAAGATTTTGCTATCCCACTGCTTCTCTGTTTCAATCCTCATCCGAGGATATTACTGGGGTTGGCACCTTAGCGCTTGTTCTTGGCGTCTCGCTCCTCTGCTCGATCCTCCACTTTAGGTCTTTGAGAGCCTGTTCAATTCTACCCAAGGCCAGATTGTTTTTGTAGGTTTTGATCTAAATTGTTGCTAACTCCCTGAGTAGTTCCGCCCTGACTGGGTCCTTTTCCTTGTTCTTCTCTTGTTCCTCTGCTCTTTCATCTGCTATTTGCTCCTGATGCTGTGTCATAGCCTGTGCCACCACATTTTTCATTACCCAGTACTGTTGGATAGTCTGTCGGAATAGGGAATGTCTTCCCTGTGTGTTCCCCGGCTCTTGCACCATATTTTCCCATTCTTCCATTGAGATATCCCGGTGCTTGATACTATTGTTTAATTCTCTCTCCCAACTCGTTATTTGGGCTCTGATTCTCATGGATTCCCAACCATGTAGGCATTAATGATTTTCTTCATTTGTTCTCCACCTGGTTTCCGACCTCTTTTCTTCGTCAGTCCACTTGTGCCTTCCTTCATTTTAGTTACTCTCTATCTTTTCCTAGGGGCCATTATGTTCTCTGTCTAGACGTAGCTATCTTCTTCCTGGTATTCTCTATTCTATTTGTTGAACTTTGAAATTACATCTCTCCTACACATTTTCTTAGACTTTTTCCCCTCACCAGTACTCCATAAGCTATCAAAGATCATTGCATATTGATTCTAAAAGAGCATTTAAGTGGTTTTCTAACTATGTTTTTGTGTTTGTTGTTTGACTTAGATTTTGCTCATTAGCTGCAGAATGCAGCCACTTTCCGCAGCTGTTTTTGTTAAACTTTAGGTTGCAGGTGTCATCAGGCAAAACAATGCATGTGGGCAAGATAGAAATGACCTGGACATGGATCAGGTCCTATTGGTTTAGCTGGATTGATTAACGAAAGTCGTGGTTAACGGTGATCAAATGGTGGTCCAACTTAGGAGTCCTATGGCAACCGAACTCTGTTTTCAAACACGTGAAGGATTCGTGGCCGTTCCTAGATCCCTGGGGTCATGTTGATACCTGTAGACTACCCCATGATGTGAATCCAACAACCACTCTTGATAGATTGAATAATATCGGCAACCAGTGTGCTAAGCTTACAGACACTGTCCTTTTACGTGTCTTCAGTTAAAGATATTTCTTAGGAAAACAGTTATGAATTTTTTGTTATAAATAATGCATTTCCAAATGCATAGAGTTAGTCTTTGTTAATGTAATTTTGTTGTTAAAGTTTACTGTGCCGTGACACTAGTTCCACTGTGGTAACGAGAGGATTCTTCCTTTGTTTTGAAATATAAAGAAGACTCTGTTTTATATGATAGCGTGAGCATAATTTTGGACTGATAGTCTGTTGACTAAGGCCGTGCAGAGGGCCCCTGCACGCTGAGGTTTCGTTTTCATTATTGCTATAAAGTTTTTATGCATTGTTTCTCTATTTCCAGTGCACATATTTCATAGTTATCCACCTGTGTATATTTCATTTGCTATGGTATTAACATTTCATTCCTGTACATGATTTTTCAAGCTCTGTATATTGTTGTTAACACTGATCAGTATGTGTGTGTCTCAGGATAGAGTAGGCCCGGACATTTTCATACAATTTTTGCAATAACTAGTGACATGAGATTAGCCTCTCTGCTGAAATTTATTTATTTATATTTATATTTATTTTTTTTTTTTTCGGTTGTGCTTTGATTTCGAGTCTTATTCACTTGCTTTGTTAGTTAGTTTAGATATCAAACTGCTCATATCATTGACATTATCTCCCAAAGCCATAGCTTAGATTACATGGCGATCTATCGAACTATGAATGATGTGATTTGATTTTAGTTTTAATTTTCTACAATTAGATATCAATTTCCTCATATCATTGACGTTATCTCCTAAAGGCATAACTTAGACTACATGGCGAGCTATCGGAGTATGAATGATGTGATTTGATTTTAGTTTTATTTTTCTGCAATTAGATGTCAATTTCCTCATATCATTGACGTTATCTCCTAAAGCCATAGCTTAGACTACAAGGCGAGCTATCGGACTATGAATGAAGTGAATTGATTTTACTTTTATTAGTTTGCAGTTTTTGACTTGTTTGAGTGCAGTGGCTTAACGTTTTTTTTTTTGTATTTAGATGAGCAGCAGAAGTAGTGATTTCATGATGAGTAGTTCATCATTTATTTGATTTTACTAGCAGTACATTTCCATTCTTGTTTAAATGATAGTTTCATTACTAGTATGTTTTGAGATCCTCTGAAGTGTTAAGCTCTGGAAATCAGCATAAAGGACATAATTGCCTTAAAATCTATATCCATCCTTACCTTCTTAAGTATTTTTGAAATTTAGGAATAGGATTTCCATTCACATTAGGAGATAAACGAAGATAAAACCCTCAAAACAAAACAAAAATTGAAAACAATAAAAAGTAGGAAAGAGGTTGTCTTGCACATATAGTGTGCCACACTTCGTCAGTTTACGACTCTCGGTCGATAATTAATGTAGCAATTTAGGACATACTAAATTGACTAAACATTTTGGCGTCGTTGCTGGGGAAGTGTAACTAGGTAGCCGATCTCTTACATTAAAAAAAAAGGAAGAAGAAGGGAAAATTGATAACTTCTTGAAGTATGCTCTCCTCTTGCACCTAGTGTGATCTGGAGGATCAGAAAAAAGAGTTACTAGTTCAATAATTTCTTGATTATGCTCTCTTCTTGCATCTAGTGTGACTTGGAAGATCAGAAAGAGAATTATTAGCTCGACTTGAAAAAATAAAAATAAAAAAATGACATGCATAGAGCAAGAGATTCTAGGGGAAGGTTTATAGCTAGGGCCAAGAGTTCGATTTTCACAACTCCAACTACTTCAAGGCATAGACAAGATACACCTCCATCATCTCCGACTCATACTCCTAGCCTTAGGATTCCTGGAATTCAAGGAGCAACCGAATTAGGAGATTCTTCCACACTATCTACTAAATCTAATCTAGGAGAAGAACCTTTCTTCACTTCTACAAGGAAACATATTGTAATCATAGAAGTAGAATCACCTGAAGAAGAGGAGGGAGAAACTCTTCCTCGTTCACCATTAATAGAAGAACCAGAAGACTCTGAGGAAACTACCATGACAGAAGAAGTAGTAGATGGATTTGGAGGAGGGGGTAGAGGTAGAGGTAGAGGAGGAGGAAATAATGGAGGAGGTAGAGGTAACAATGGGGGAAATAGGAATGGAGATAACTCATTTGGATTCCCTATAGCTGATGAGGAAACTCATACAACAATGAAAAACATTTCACCATCTGTCCTCCCAAACTTTTATGGGTTGCGAAGTGAGGATCTTGAAACATTTCTATTTGAGTTTGAAGTCTTGTGCCGAACCTATGACTATATGGAAGACTCTCAAAAACTCAAACTGTTTCCTTCAACATTGAAAGGAGCTACTTTGAAATGGTTCATGGGATTAGTCATTCAATCTATTAGGACTTGGAATGATATGAAACAAACATTTTTGGATAGATACCTGGATTATTGTATGCCCACCAATCACAAGGATGAGGTATTCAAAATGATGCAAAAAGAAGATGAAAGCTTGGAGGATTTACTTGAAATATTTCAATACAACTTAAAGAGAGCAAAAATGAGTAATTTAGATGAGGAAACCTTAAAAGCCCTTTTATTGAAAGCCATTAGAGATGAATGGATAGATATTTTAAATATGATGGGGAAGGGAGATATTTCTCAACTTCCACTCCATGACATAGCAGAACTATGTGTCCATCTCTCAAGGGGAAAATCTAAAACTGGAAAAGGGCTTAGAGATCCTTCTCTTATTAGAGAAAACAAATCTGCAACTGGATCAGTAAGTAGGGAAGAGATTGGCAATATGCTTGATGAGTTCAAAACTGATATTCTAGGGAGCCTTAGTGAAAAACTAGACACCCTTAAACTTCAAAACAAGCAGAAAACAGAAGCTGATGCCTTGGCCATCTTTTGTCCAAAATGTAGAAAAAAACATGCTCTAAGGGAATGCCCCTTGGATGCAAAAGTTGTAGAAACATGTATGATTTGCTCAGAAATCCATGAGACCAAGTATTGTCCTTCAATTCCTGGGCTCAAAGCTGTCTTTCAGGAAGATCCAAATTTAGTAGAGTCCCTTTGTTTTGTTTCAAGAAGACCATGGCAGGGGCCACAAAATCAAGGATTTAACAATCCTATGAACTTTCAGCTCCCACCAAATTGGAATTTTTGGCAACAACCTTGAGCCCAACCTCAAAATCCATACCAATCATGGGCACAAGGGATGCAAAATCCTTATGGGAGATTTGCTCAATTTTATCAATATCCTTCATCCTTTCAAAATCAAAAAAATCCACAACTTCCAAATCAAAACCCACAACTTTCATTACCATTCCCACAACAACAACCTTCTCAACAAAATCTAAATTCTCAACTCTTGCTTCCATTTCAACAAAAGACAAATCAACTACCAGCCCAGCCATTGCCAAATCCTAACAACAAAAATCCTCAGAATGCTTACATGGTAGAAGGACAACAATTTCCTACCTATATGATTGTTCCTCTTAATGATGTACAACTTAGGTCTGGTAGAGTTTTAGAAAAACCTTCTATAGATGTTCAAGAGCAAGATACCTCTGAGGAGGATTCTCTTAAAGCCAATAAAGGTTCTAAGGAAGCATCTCTTCAAAACCAAAACATTCAAAAAGAAAAAGAAAAAGAGTCAACCCCCACAACTCCCATAGTTGAGCAACCTACATCTTCATCCACACCTCCTTTCCGTGAAAGATTACAAATTGACAAAAGGGGTGGAAAAACAAATCTTGTTGCCTGACTATGATTTCCTAGATGAATTAAAGAATGTCTGTATCAAGATTCCCTTGCTACAAGCCATTAGAGAGATTCCTATTCTAGCAAAAACAATAACAAAAGACCAGGAAGGAAACGAAGAGGTATAAGAAAAATCCACCTAGTAAGAAAAATTGCAAATATCATGATGGAAAAAATTACCATGCAGAAATATGTAGATCCAGGTAGTCCAATTGTCAAGACACATATAAATGGGATATAAATTCCAAACACTTTGATTGACTTAGGGGCTGCTATCAACATTATGAGTAGACAGAGTATGGAACAGCTTAAACTTCCTAATCTTCTTTTTACACCCACCTTACTGCAACTTGCAGATAGATCAATAATCAAACCATATGGTGTATTAGAAGATATTTCAGTCTCCTTAGATTCTTGGGAATATCCAGTAGATTTCATGATTTTGACTCCCAAGATAATTTAGGAGGGCACCCACTCATCTTAGGAAGACCTTGGCTAGCCACAGTTGATGCTTTCATTAGTTGTAGATCTGGGGATATGTACATTTCTGATGGTAGTTCGATAAAGAAATTCAATCTGTATCCTCCAACAAAAGCAATTAAAGAAGTAGGAGACAATGAATGGGTCGATGATGAGGACAATATACAGCCTGTCTTTACCATTTATGAAATTAGTGAAGATAGTAAAATTCTAAACACATTAGAAAATTTTGAAACATCTTCAGAATATGACCACACACAATTTCAATTAGATTCTGATATTGAGTATTTATCATCAAGACAAATGTCTCTTTACTCTATGGAAGAGTTCGGTAGTTCTACCATTGAGATTTTTCCAGGTAAAACATTGAATATCAACAAAAATTTGGAAAAGTCACAATAAGAAGGACTAACCAAAATCTTGCAAAAACATTCTACTGCATTTGCATGGGAGTATACTGATATGAAAGGTATTGATCCTAAAACTTGCATCCATCATATCTATATCGAGGAAAACAGTGGACCAATCAGACAACTTCAGAGAAGGATGAATCCAAATCTTAGGGAGATAGTGAAAGAAGAGCTCCAAAAACTACTCAATGTAAATTTCATTTACCCAATTTCAGATAGCCGATGGGTTTCTCATTTGGTTATAGTACCCAAAAAGAATGGTAAATGGAGGGTATGCATTGATTACAGGGAATTGAATAATGCAACTTTGAAGGATCACTTTCCCTTGCCCTTTATCAATCAAGTATTAGATACATTAGCAGGCAAAAAGTATTTTTCATTTCTGGATGGTTTTAGTGGTTATAATCAAATTCAGGTAGCACCTGAAGATCAAGATAAGACCACATTTACCTGTCCATGGGGAACTTTTGCTTATCGAGTGCTTCCTTTTGGATTATGTAATGCACCTGCAACATTCCAAAGAGTAGTACTAGGAATTTTTTCTGATCTAATCGAGTGTGTAGAGGTTTATATGGATGATTTTACAATTTATGGTGATTCGTTTGAAGAGGCATTAGAAAATTTGGAAAAAGTCCTTATAAGATGTAAAGAAACAAACCTCTCACTAAGCCATGAAAAATGCTTTATGATGTTTACTGAAGGTATTGTTTTGGGACATCATATCTCAGGGGATGGGATTAAAGTTGATAGATCAAAAGTTGAAGTCATCTCCAAGTTGCCTATTCCAAATTGTCAAAAAGATGTTAGAAGTTTTTTGGGATTCACTGGATATTATAGAAGATTTATAGAAAACTTCACTAAAATAGCATCTCCACTCTTCAAACTACTTACAAAAGACTGTGAATTTAAATGGGGTCCTGATTGCCAAACAACATTTGAAACTTTGAAAACAAGAATATCTAAAGCGCCCATCTTGAGAGGACCAAATTGGAAACTTCCTTTCCATATTTCTACAGATGCTTCAGATACAGCTTTAGGAGCTGTGTTGGGTCAAAAAGATTTAGTTCCTTATGCCATTTACTATACCAGTAAAAATTTAACTCCCACTGAGTTGAACTATACTGTGACTGAAAAAGAGTTCTTAGCTGTTGTTCATGCAATCAATAATTTTAGACATTATATAACAAGCTATGAAACTTTTATTCATACTGATCATTCTGCAATTAGATATCTAATGAACAAACCTATTATTAATGGCACAGTTACAAGGTGGCTCCTACTTTTACAGGAATTCAATATTACTATGTTGGATAGACCAGGGAAACAAAATATAGTAGTTGATTTCTTGTTTAGGATTCAGAATACTAAAGAATATTCTCCTGTAGAGGACAAGTTTCCTGATGAATATTTATTTGCAGTAACTACTAAGATCCCTTGGTATGCAGATATAACTAACTATTTGGTTACAAGGAAACTACCTCCACATTTATTTCCTGGTGAAAGAAGAAATATTATTCAGGAGAGTTCAAAATATTCATGGATTTCTAACGAATTGTTTAAAACAGGGCCAGATCTTGTGATCAGAAGATATGTTAGGGAAGATGAAATGCCTGATATCCTCAAAGCATATCATGATGAACCATGTGGCGAAAACTTTGCTGACAAAAGGACAGCCTATAAAATCCTCTCTTTAGAATATTATTGGCCATCCCTCTTCAAAGATGTAAAACAATATGTCAAAAGGTGTGACAGCTGCCAAAGAGTAGGGAAACCTACCCTTTCAAATGAAATGCCATTGTAGCCATAGGTACTCATCGAACCCTTTGAAAAATGGGCTTTAGACTTCATTGGACTTATTAACCCACCATCAAAACAAAGAAAGTATATATTGGTATATACTGATTATGTCATTAAATGGGTAGAAGCCAAAGCATTATTTTTTGCTACTGAGAATTCAGTTATTAATTTTCTTTATGAGGATATTTTTACTCGCTTTGGTGTTCCAAGAGAAATTGTGACAGATCAGGGAGGTCAATTCACATCCAACCTGGTGGAGAAGCTGATGGAAGAATACAAAGTCAAGCACAGAAAATCTACTCCTTACCATCCGCAAGAAAATGGTCAAGTGGAGTCTACAAACAAAGTTCTTGAAGGTATCATTACCAAGACTATTCATCTACACAGAAGAGATTGGGAAGATAGGCTTCCTGAAGCCTTATGGGCCTACAGAACTACATGGAGGAATATAACAGGACATTCTCCCTATGAACTTGTTTATGGGAAAGAAGTCCTGCTCCCCATTGAGTTCCAAGTCAAAACTTTCAAGATGACAGTTCAGTTGGGAATGGATCTATCAGAAGCCCAAAATCATAGAATGGAGCAGTTGAATGTGCTAGATAAGATCAGACAATAAGCAATCCTAAGAATTGATCTAGTTCAATATCAAAGAGCTAAGTGGCATGACAAATACATCAAGGAGAAAATGTTTCAAGAAGGAGATTGGGCATTGCTATTTGATTCCAAGTTTAAAGATTTTAAAGGAAAATTTCAGACTCATTGGCTTGGGCCATATGAGATTGACAAAATATTTAGCAATGAAATGGTAAGAATCAAAACCATTGATGAACATCAAACTCCTCTTATTGTGAATGGCCACATATTAAAGATCTATCATACGCCACTCTCAAAAGAGGAATTTGTCAAAATATTTCAAGATAGTTCTGCAGTAAGGTTGTTGAAGAGGGATCCTTCTTCTCCACCAGCCTAGTCTTTGTTCTTTTTTGTTAAAAAAAAAAAGTGTATAAGCCTGAAAACCAATCACTGATTGGCAGTCTTATACAGAAAATACAGGGTGAAAATCGAAACCTTCTGACCCCCTATATTTTCCAAAAAAAAAATCTTTTTTTCTCATTTCATAGTTTCATTTCACTCCACTACATTTCATTTCATTCGCCAATAAAATCCCTCTCATGACCAATTTTCATTCACTCAGTCATAATTTATCCATCTCCATTCAGTAATATGATCATTGTGTCAGTTTCCGCAGCTAAAAGCTGATTCCGCAGCCATCACTTTGTTATTCAACACTGACAGTCAGATGTTAGTTAAATGATCATGAAAACCAAATGCAGGTATGGCAAAGGAAGATATTCTGAAGATATAAAGCACCTAGAAGCATCATCAGGAAGCAGCCAATCAAAGGTCAGTGGACGGAAGTGGTAAGTTCCAAGGTATGAGCAAAGTTCATTTCAAATAGCATTTTAAAACACATTTTACATAGTTATGAAACCACCGGCTCCATTATATGTAATGATTCGCCTTGATAGCTTCCATAACCGCTCCATGGCCTTTACATAATTCCACCACGAACCTTGCATTAATTTTTAACGGCCTCATGATCCATCTCTGAACTTAACTCGTGTTTAATCGTACTTTGACACTCCATCTGTTAAACCGGGTAATTATGAGGACGTGATCGATTTGATCACGGGTCTTTCCTATTGCACAAATTCTGCAGCCATTTTGTGAGCATGCTAATGTCTATTCCGCAGCCGTCTAGTTCAAAACTTTGCCGGGCTCACTCTATTTCCATACTGCCCCATCGAAGTTGCATTTATATTTTCGGTCTGCTCACATAAGCCTTCGTTCTGAGAACTTTTTTCTTCCATTTACGACTACTGGTTTTTCTCCACATCCCCCAAAAGCACAACCGTCTCATCCCCGTCAGTTTCTCACTCACGTAGATGTATTTTAAAGCAGGGGAAGGAATGGGTCCTCTGTTGAGAGAAGAATCGGAAGGGCCCAAATTCATGGAGGGGTATCCACAATTGAAAAGTATGCTAAGGAAGGCACGGTGGCTACAATTCATTCAGAAATTCAAAGGCTACAACAAAAAAGTTACGAAGACTTCTGCGAGGTCTTTTGATGGCGTGAAAGTTGAGGTTGGAGACCTTAAATTCTCAGTCACAGAGGCATCTATAGCAGTCGCAACGAAACTCCCACAGGAGGGAGAACAGTGATTCAAAAACAAAAGCTTTGATGAGAGAGCATGGAGGGTTGTCCTACGCAATCCAGGTATGGATATAACCATTTTCAAACGTGGAATCCCTGTCTCTGCTTTAGGAGAAAAGTGGGCCAGTCTATTATTGATAATCCAGAAGTTTATTACATGTGAGGAACGGTTCAGGTCCATGTATATGTACCACACCCGGTTGCTGATGAATTTTTTAGAAAATCAAACTATTAATTTACCTTACTTTCTGTTAAATAGCCTGAAAAAGATGTCCATAACTGTCCAAAAGAATCTGGGGGACGTAGAACCCCACCTGTACCATCATGGCCTTGTGAAAATTTTGATTGAAAAACAATTGAAGGAAAAGGACACCTGAGAGTATTTTTTGGTTAGAAACTTCTTTCAAGATCCACCTGAAATACCCGAGAGCAGCTCAACAAGGAAAAGTAGGAGAAAGAAAACAAGTGTTAGAATTCAGGACACTCCTACTACATAGTTAAAGAAACTAGTAGGGAAGAAAAACTGTCTGAAAGTAGGAAGGAAAGAACTGAGGGTAAGAAGCCAAGAAAATCAAAAGGGAAAATAAATATTGAGGCTGTCTATCAAACCCCAGAACCTTCCTCAGAAGAGGACCACCAAATACTTTATGAAAGACTAATTTACCTTCAGGAACAGTCAGCTGCAGCAAAGAGAAAAGGGAAAGAAAAACAGAGTATGGAGAAAGAAGACACTATTTCACAAAATTTAAGGAGGAGCTCCAGACTTAAAGGAAAATTGAGGAAAGTACAAACCAAAAGGCCCCAGTTCATTGATTTAGGAGGGGAAACACCGGAACAACCTTCAGCAATCTCTCCTGGCCGTGGCCCACACCATACTCCTATTCCTCAGCCAGATTTTGAAAATAGTCATTCTCAGTCAAATTTTGAGATCAGTCCTTCTCAACCAGATTTAGGGGACAGCCCAAGGAAGACTACACCTGAGATAGATCCAATCCAGCAAGAAATGTATGATTATATTGAGACGTTGGAGAAAATTGCCATAGACCAAGGCACTTCATCTGTCTAGCCTAATACAGCCCAAGAAGCTCAAATCCAATCACTAAAACAGGAAGTTTTTGAGCTGAAGGTCATAAATAGACACATCAAAAGAGAAAATGAAACATTGAAAGAACAGGGCAGGTTAGAAAAGATTATTCACGAAAACACCATGTTGCATCTTGGGCTATGGCAAAAGAAAAATAGAAAATTGAAGAAAAAGAATAGGAGGTTGAGCAGGGCTCTCATCAACCTCAAATTCAAGTTCCTAATGAGGAAGCCAAGGATGACAGTGGTCCCAAGAAAGAAGAAAAGAAGGTTGGATGTATTGGCAGAGGTCTCAGAACACATGAACTGAGAGGAGGATGTTCAAAGTTTTGGTTGCATGGGGACATGCAACACCTTCACAGTGGGGGTATGTTGAGCTTTGAAATTACATTTCTCCTACACATTTTCCTAGACTTTTTCCCTTCACCAGTACTCCATAAGCTATCAAAGATCATTGCATATTGATTCTAAAAGAGCATTTAAGTGGTTTTCTAACTATGTTTTTGTGTTTGCTGTTTGAATTAGATTTTGCTCATTAGCTGCAGAATGCAGCCACTTTCCGCAGCTGATTCAACTTTCCGCCGCTATTTTTGTTAAACTCTAGGTTGCAGGTGTCATCAGGCAAAATAAGGCATGTGGGAAGATAGAAATGACCTGGACATGGATCAGGTCCTATTGGTTTAGCCGGATTCATTAAGGAAATCCGTGGTCAACGGTGGTCAAATGGTGGTCCAACGTAGGAGTCCTACGGCAACTGGACTCTATTTTCAAACACGTGAAGGATTTGTGGCCGTTCCTAAATCCCTGGTGTCATGTTGACACCTGTAGACTGCCCCACAATGTGAATCCAATAGCCACTCTTGATAGATTGAATAATCTCGGCAACCAGTATGCTAAGCTTACGGACGTTGTCCTTTTACATGTCTTCAGTTAAAGATATTTCATAGGAAAACAGTTATGAATTTTTTGTTATAAATAATGCATTTCCAAACACATAGAGTTAGTCTTTGTTAATGTAATTTTGCTGTTAAAGTTTACTGTGTCGTGACACTAGTTCCACTATGCTAACGAGAGGATTCTTCCTCTGTTTTGAAATATAAAGAAGAATCTGTTTTATATGACTTCGTGAGCATAATTCTAGACTGATAGCCTGTTGAACAAGGCCGTGCAGAGGGCCCCTGCACGATGAGGTTTTGTTTTCCTTATTGTTGTAAAGTTTTTATGCATTGTTTCTCTATTTCCATTGCACATATTTCATAGCTATCCACCTGTGTATATTTTATTTGCTATGGTATTAACATTTAATTCCTGTACATGATTTTTCAAGCTCTGTATATTGTTGTTAACACTGATCAGTGTGTGTGTGTCTTAGGATAGAGTAGGCCCGGGCATTTTCATACAATTTTTGCAATAACTAGTGACATGAGATTAGCCTCTCTGCTGACCCTTTTTTTTTTTCGGTTGTGCTTTGATTTCAAGTCTTACTCACTTGCTTTGTTAGTTAATTTAGATATCAAACTGCTCATATCATTGACGTTATCTTCTAAAGCCATAGCTTAGATTACATGGCAAGCTATCGGACTATGAATGATGTGATTTGATTTTAGTTTTATTTTTCTGCAATTAGATATCAATTTCCTCATATCATTGACGTTATCTCTTAAAGCCATAGCTTAGACTACATGGCGAGCTATCAGACTATGAATGATGTGATTTGATTTTAGCTTTATTTTCCTGCAATTAGATGTCAATGTCCTCATATCATTGATGTTATCTCCTAAAGCCATAGCTTAGACTACATGGCGAGCTATCAGACTATGAATGAAGTGAATTGATTTTACTTTTATTAGTTTGCAGTTTTTGACTTGTTTGAGTGCAGTATATTAAATCTTTTTTTTTTTTTAGATGAGCAGCAGAAGTAGTGATTTCATGATGAGTAGTTCATCATTTATTTGATTTTACTAGTAGTATATTTCCATTCTTGTTTAAATGACAGTTTCATTACTAGTACGTTTTGAGATCCTCTGAAGTGTTAAGCTCTGGAAATCAACATAAAGGACATAACTGCCTTAAAATCTATATCCATACTTACCTTATGAAGTATTCTTAAAATTTAGGAATAGGATTTCCATTCACATTAGGAGATAAACGAAGATAAAACCCTCAAAACAAAACAAAAATTGAAAACAATAAAAAGTAAGAAAGAGGTTGTCTTGCACATATAGTGTGCCGCACTTCGTCAGTTTACGACTCTCGGTCGATAATTAATGTAGCAATTTAGGACATACTAAATTGACTAAACACTAGTCACTGTCTTTTTCCGAGATTGTTACTATACCTATCACACAATCACAACATATATCAGAGTTATAATACTGAATCCTCGCAATTTCCCAATTGCTCAATTTCCTTTCTTTTCCTGGGTTTACTGCTCCCATCGGGATTTTGGTCTGTTGAGGTTTAGAGCTGGTCCTTTTTATAGCCCAGGTTGGGAATTTGCTTGGGTTTCTTCCCTTACGACACCCCTGGCAACCCTGGCTTCTATCAGTACCCTGCCTAGCCCACTTTAACAGCCTCATGGGTTCCTTCGTGACTGCAGGTTGGTTTTGTTTCCCTCTTCCCCTGAATCTCACAGGCTTATCTAAGAATTTCCTAAAAGCAGAGTTCCTACCCTCCCCCCTAGATTGCAGGATTTCTTGGATCCCTCTAACCCTTAATATTTTCTTTTCCTAGGTTTCTTCCTGTGTTTCTTCTGGATCTCTCCCAATCTTTCCCACAATCCTCATCAAGGTCAAGTTATGCTTAGGAAAGTTACAGGCTTCTAACCCCGGGTGAACTTCTGCCTTCCTGGGATCAGGACCCTTCCTCCCACTCTCCCTTCCCATGGAATTTAGGTGATCTACGGGGATGGTTTTGCCTCTATCACAGGAATATTTGATACTTTTTGAGTCAGTCGAATGCATTTTCCAGCTCAGACTTCCTAGATTCCTACAGATAATACTTTTGAATTTAACAAGAGTATGGAGTGAGAGGGTAACATACCAACTTGCTGATCTGTTTCGCCTTCCTTCGACCACCTGCATCTTCTCGCTTCTTCCACCTTCCTTCTCGTCAGTTTTCCTCGTCGTCATTTGCATGCACTTTGTTGTTTTCTTATTTTCGTTGATTTTTATCCCTCTCTTCCTCCTGTCCCTTGTCTTAACCTCCACCTGTTGGCCTTTGTTACTGGCACAGATCCCTTCACCTTCGTCTCGGGATGCTGCCCTTCCGTCCTTTCTACCGTTGCCTCTCATTAATCCCCACTTTCTCCCAGCTGCTCTTGTCGTGTTATGCATGTCCTTGTTCTGTCACTTGGTGTTATACTTCTACTCGCCCATCTACTCTCTGCCCTGCCCTCCTCACTGTCATTCTCCATCATCACCTCCCCCGTACTCTCGGGAGGTGTACCTCCTCTACCCAGCTCCGTCCTCTGCCAGATTGCCTGTCTATTCACTTCATTCCCTGCTTTTGTCTTTTCCCTCATCTGTCCTCCTCCTTCCCTTTCTTGGCCACTCCTCCTCGAACTCGCTATATTTTCTATGGTATTCGTATTTCTTGCTTTATCTTTTTTGAGAAGTTTCAGGTCTTCCATCTCCTCCGTCTGCATTACCTTGGCCGCATTTGTATCCAACATCTTTCCCCTGTTCCTGCATCCCCAATTTGCCAGACTGTCAGTTGGTTCATTTCCCTTCCTTCTCACATGGGTGGGAAGGATGTAGGCTATCTGTTTTAGTAGCTTGCTTATCTCCTTCACCATCTAGGCAGTTCTCCAACTGCTACTAATTTTTTCCGCTGGTGTTCCCTGCTACAACTATTTGAGTATGTCCACTACCAATTTTGTGTCCCCTTCTACTTGAAGCTTGTGGTATTCGTCTCGTATGGCAATTTATAGCCCTCTTTTCAAAGCATGGAGCTCTGATTTGTTGTTTGTTGCATGTCCGCAATCCATCATGTAGATCCTGCATGTCGTTCCCCTGTCGTCTCTGAATACTCCACCAATCCTTGCTTCTCCTGGGTTTCCTTTTGCAGCCCCGTCAAAATTCAACTTAATGAACCCCTGTTGAGGATTTCTATATTGCTTAGCCTCTTCCACCTCATTATTGTGGTGTTTCCTTGCTATCATGTTTGTCATACTAGGATTTAGTTGCAGTTGTGTCATTATTCTTATCTTTGTTTGATCTGTCTTCCAGTCCTCCTCGTACCACCTCTCTATGAGGATGGTCTCTCTTATATTTTGGGTGATTTGGTTCCATATCTCGTTCTTTGCTCTGTCGTCCTCCTTGAAGATCAGGCGGTTCCTCTCTTTCCAGATGTTCCACAGGATGAATCCTAAAGACAGGTTCCATGCTCTGTTCAGGATTGGGTTCTGGTAAGGTTTGTTTCTCCAATTTTCAATCGTTATTTTCATGTTGTTTATGTCTCGGTCACTAATTTCAAAGAGCTGTTGATGTTGTCTCCATAGGTTGCTGCTGACTATGCATTCGTTGGTTAGATGTTCCATGGTTTCTTCCTGTTCTCGACATAGAGCGCATCGCAATGGCCCTTGCATTCCTTTTTTCCTCAGCTGGTCTCAAGTTAGCTCTCTCCCATGGGTCAATATCTAGGTAAAAAATGTCACCTTCGGCCATGTTTTCATTTTCCATATGTTTTCCAATTTTTTGTTTCTATTTGTTTATTGTATCTCGCTTTTAAATAGTACCCCTCTGCTATAGTGAACATACCTTTGATTCTGTTTCCCCACCTTAGTGTGTTTGTCCCTTCTTTGACCGCTACTTTCCTTGATTCCATTTCCTTTTTATATATTTCCCAGTTAGCTTCTACAGGTGCTTCTTGCCAATTTTCCTTTTGTTTCCACTTCCTTCAGTAGTCGTCCGACTCTGTGCTCGAGTAATTACATACTATGTTGCCCTTTGTTTGGATGGTGAACTGATATATCTCTTGGAATAGGGGCTGTTGGTTTAGTTTTCCTCTCTATTGCCACGCCTCTTCCCAGACTTTCTCTTTGTTCCCTTCTCTTACTTCCCAGAAGCTGTGCTCTCTAATCATTTCCTTATTGGCTCTTGCCAAGTTCCATATTTTCGAACCCTTCCTCTTAGTTTGGCTTCTCAATTCCCCTTCTTGGGACCTGGTCGTCTCGTATTTGTTCTCCCACAGTTTTTTCCATAGGTCGTCACCTCCCTGTATCTAGCACCACCACAACTTTTCCCCCATTACTTGGTTTAGGATATATGGGTCTCTGAGGCCTAATCCTCCTTTTGTTGATTTACTTAACCAATTCCAGGATAGCAGCACCCATTTTTTAATCTTACTTGACCCTTGCTAAAGGAACATTTTAAACATATCTACCCTTTTCTGGAAGATTGTTTTGGGTGCAGCTTAGCTGGTCAGTTGATAAATAGTTATGGCCTGGAGCACCAACTTAAGCAGGATTATGCGACTCGGGATGTTCAGTGCCCTGAATGTCCAATTTTGCATTCTCTTTTCCATCTTGCCTATCAATATTCCCTAATTAGCCACTCTGTTCTATTAGTCACTTAACAAAACGCCTAGGTATTTTGTAGGAAATTTCCTAACTCTGAAACACATTGTTCTTGCCAGGAAAGCTTGGGAGGAAACTTGTGTATTGAAGAAATAGATTTCCGATTTTTCTTTACTTATTTCTATCCCCGAGGCCTTAGTAAATTCCGTGAGAATTCCCATTAGTTGTTTTGCTTCTTTAAGTGTTTCCTGTCCATATAACATAACATCATCAACAAATTGTTGGTGGGTTAGAGGTAGGTCATTTCCCCATAGTCGTAATCCCTGCAGTTGTCCGCTATGCAGTTTATCTTTTATTAGTCTTCCTAGACCGTCTGTTGCAAGAATGAATAGGAATGGGGATAGCGGGTCTCCCTGCATGAGTCCTCTAAATGGATTGAAGGCTTCTGATGCTGACCCATTTAATAGGATTGACATAACTGGCATATTGATCATTGACATTACCTAGTTTACCCACCTGTCCTCAAAGTCGTATGCCTTTAAGATTTGTTGTAAGTATCTCCAACTGAGTCTGTCATATGCTTTAGCTAGATCAAGTTTTATCAGCATCTCTTTGGTTTTTGAATTCTTCAATGAGTGGATTTCTTCTTGTGCTACTACTATTCCATCAGTTATCTGTTTGCTTTTAACAAACCCCGTCTGTTCCTGGGATATCAATTCTGGTAGTATTGGTTTTAGTCTATTCACCATTATAGTGGCTAGGATCTTATATATGACATTGCAGAGCGCTATCGGCCTGAACCCTTGTGGTTCTGCTGAGTTCTCTGTCTTTAGTATCAGAGCTAGGAAGGTAGCATTTAAGGCTGAGTGCATTCTTTTGGTGCGACGGGATTCTTCTATTGCATTCACTATATCCTGACTCATGAAGTTCCACGTGGCTTGATAGAATTCTGTAGTGAAGTCGTTCGGCCTTGGTGCTTTATTCTTTGCTATCTTAATTATTACCTCTTCCACCTCTTCTTTCGCTATTACCCTTAGGAGTGCCAAGTTCTGGTCTCTATTCACCAATTTAGGGATATGTTGACTGATTCTTTCAATATCTGCCTCCCTTCTGTCAGGAACTCTTTGAAATGTTGTACCAACAAGTTTTCCATTTCTTCTTTATGTATTATCCTGTTGCCCTGGTTTTCTTTTAGGGAGAATATTTTTTTTTTGTTGTCTGTGTTGCAGCATTGCCTTATGGAAGAATTTTGTGTTTCTCTCCCCTTCCTTTAGCCATTGGATTCTCGATTTTTGTTTCCATAAGATCTCCTCTTGTTTTCTTCTTTCCTCCAGTTTATTTAGCACCAGTCCTTCTTCTTCAGCTAGTTCGTCACTTCTCCCTTCATCTATGATTTTCTGTTGGATTCTTTTCATTGTTATCTGGAGCGTTTCTTGTTCCTTTTGGATATTTCCAAATTCTTCTCTGTTCCATTTCTTGATCTTTCCTTTTAGATCTTTTAATATGAGTTGGAGAGTATGCATTTTATTTCTTCCTTCCATCCCAGTCTCCGTCTCCTCCCACCAGTTCTTCATTTTTTCTATGAAGTTGGGATCTCTCAACCAAAATGCCTCGAACCTGAAAGGTCTATTTTGGTTCTGCTGGTTCATGGAAATTTCTAATTTGATGGGCCAATGATCTGACCCTAGATATGGAAGAATTGATGCTTCATAGACGATATCTTTTCCTATTAAGTGTTTTGATGCTAGGAATTTGTCTAGCCTTAATGCGATTTGTCTGCTCCCTCCTCGTCGATTGTTCCATGTGTATTTTCCATTTATAGTTGGTATATCGACCATCTTCAGTTCTTCCTGAAGATCCCTGAATTTTTCCATATCTGGCTCTTCTCTTTGCAATCCTACTTTCTTCTCATATTTTGATGTTGTCATGTTGAAGTCACCTGCTATCAACCACAAATTTTCTTTATGTAGGTTTCCCAGTTGTTGTAGTTGGTTGAGGAAGCTTCCTCTTTCCGCTGGTGTATGCGGCCCATACACTGTCGATACTAGGAACCACTCTCTATTTCCTATTAACCTAAACTTCCCTGTGAGTATTCTTTTCATTCCTATCCAGTAGTCTGCTAGGATTTCTGCAGGGTTCCATAGTATTGTGATGCCTCCCGTGCTACCTTTTGCATCTATGGTCATACATTCATACTTCGGTTTGATTTTGTTCAAGATTTCCTCCATTTTCCTTCTTGAGATTTTTGTTTCTTGTACCAACATTATTTGGGGTTTTTCTTTTCTTAGCCTATCTGCTAAGTGTCTCTGCTTGCCTTTACTATTTAGGCCTCTTATATTCCAGGATGTGATTATCATTGGGGTACTTGATTTAGCTGATGGAATACCGCCGAGAGCAGCACTACTCTTCCCGTGTTCACTAGCATTTCTCCCATGATCTGAATCGATTCCTGTATGTTCCTCCTACCTCTTTTTTTCCCACCTTTTGTTTTACTTTGCTAGCCTTGAGTATTATCTTGTTGGAGGCCTAATTGTTCTACCATTTTTAATTTTCCCTGTCCCTGTTTCGCTTGGTACTGTTGGAATGTTTCTCTATAGATTCTTTTTTGCTCTTCTGGAATGAATCTTTTATCCAGGCGTCGCCATTCATCTAGAAGTTTCCGCAATGCTTCTTATTTTGTGCTTAGTTCTTCTCCTTTGCTTGTGTCAATTTCCATCCCTTCTTTTTCCATTTTCTCTCCCGCTTCCTTTTCCTCCTTTTCCATTGGTTCACTTTGTGCCTTTCTCTTCGTATGTGATTTGCCTTGACTTGTGCTGCTTTCCTTTCCCTTTTCTCCCTGATAATCCATTGTTTGGGTCTCATTGTCTTCTTCTTCTTGTAGGATTTCAAAGTTATTTGTGTTGCTTGGTTGGGTTTGTTTTCCTTGCCTTCCTTCACTGGGATTCTCTCTTGTATATCTTCTTTTGCTTTTTACTTCCTAGAACCCTTCATGATCTTCTTGATTCTTCCTCTGTTGTTTGTTTCTCCATTCCTCTTCTTCTATTGTGAGTGGGCATTCCTTGAACAAGTGTCCATACTCCTAACATCTTTTGTATCAGAAGGGTATGTGCTCATAGTCTAGGGTTTGTTGCCATACTTCCTCATGATACTCTAGTTTGACTGTATCTGGAATAGGGTTAGCTATATTCATATAAACACAAATTCTAGCATATGAGGTGTATCTTCCCTTTTTTGTGGTTTCAACTATTTTAACAAAGCTGCCTATTGTATTTCCTATTCCCTCTAAGATTTCAGGATCCCAGAAGTCCATTGGTAATCCGAACAGTCTTACCCATACCGGAGCTGCTAGGAATTTTTCTTTATCTGGGTTATAACATTCCTCCCAGTATCTCATAAATAGTCCTGCATTATAATGGAAGTATGGACCATTTTCAAACACTTTTTCTTTATCTTGCAGGTTCGAGAAAATTACCATGAAGAAGCCTTTTGCTCCCAGCTTTAGCTCGATATGTCCTCGGGGTTGCCATTTTTGCTGGATCCATCTGGTGAGGTCCTTTTCTGTCGGCCAAACTCCGATGAATTTGCAGATTAGTGCATGATCTTTCATGTAGCTTCTATATCGCTCCAGTTTGTTCATTGGGATTATGAATCTTGGTTTCTCCATCGCACATGGTAAACACTTGCCTCTGCTTCTTGCCTACCATTGGGCTCCAAGGACAGGTCCCTGTTTTTTTGTTTCTTCCGCCTGGTTGCTATTGTTCTGACCTTCCCCTGCTGCTGCATCTCGATAAGAGGTGATCTCTACCCTCCTTCCTTCCTCTGTCATTGCTGCTAGTTCTTGTTTTCAGTGTCTGTTGCTTGTTGTATTTTTTTGGGTTCCCGCGCCGCCTGACCATTAGGGGCGACATACCTTTTAATTATAATGTAAAATATCATTTTTAACACTTATTTATTTTTGCTTCAATGCACAACCATAAATTAATGTGTTTATATGTTATGTTATATTTTGTTTAATTATATTGTTGGATATGTATGATATTATTTATGGTATATTTTGATATGATACAATAGTTTCATGTTTTATTTTTCAATGGTTTTAGTTGTTAAATGATTAGTGACGTATTTTATATTATTTGTTGGATTAGTATTGAGTTATGTTGTTAAATACTTAAATTTTATTCATAAATTATTTTGTTAATATAATGAGAAAGAGAAGAGGGGTTTAAGTTAGATTAAGATTGACTTTTTTACATAGACCTATATATAAGTATCTATGTTGAAGTGATACTTTGTCAATAAGTAAGATGTTTGCAACATAAATGTCTTCAAACATGAGCCTATCTAATAGGAAAAATGACATTTAACCAAACCCAAATGATGTCAATCAATTCACAAATAATTGTCAAATGATGAAGAGGAAAAAAGTTAAAAAAAATGAAGGCTACTAATATATTCCTAAATATGTAGGTTGAATAATTAATACTCTGTATGGTGGATTGAGAAAAAATTATCTTAAAAGTAGTAGTTGCAAAGAAGAAGAAAAAAAATACCTTGAAAATGGTAGTTGCAAATAAAACTGAACCAAAGAAAATGGCAAGAATGCATAAATCTGATAGTGCCAATAAGGACTTGTCGCACCTTTTAATTCTTAAATGTCCATTTTTTTTTAATGTTATTATGTTAGTCAAGATAATTCAACTTCTAAATTATTGTTATTCACTATGAAACTTTCTTTGGAGGTGGTAGCGAGTTAAAAGGAAGAAATATTAAAAATAAAATTGAGTACTATTTTTTAATGGGACAAAATGAAATGTGGGGTTATCATGTAATATTAGAATTTCATTACAATTTGCATATTGGAATTTTAATTGTATTCATTTTTTAATAATTTATTTCTTGGATAAAAAATATATATATATATATATCTTAGATATTTAAGAAATATTCTTTCCCATATTTTAAAATATAAAGATAAAATTTTAAAATAAATTAATTAAAAATTTTATCACTCTTTTCTTAGGGTTTTGATGAATTTAAATTAATTAATGGTAACAACCATATCATTATTCTGAATTTTATTATTCGTTGTTGCCAGATGGCAAGGGACTATAGTAATCGAAATTTTATTAAGCATTAGTCTCTGTCGTTACTAACCTAAACTTTTTTAGTGTCTACAGTTTACGGACCGTCGAACAACCAATCAAAATGTATGAGTGTTTTTTAGAAGCAATGAGAACCAATAAGATAAATGGCCATCTTATTTGGCCTCTTCCAGAAGCGAAGAGGCTATTCTTTAACTATATGCATGATATTCTTTATAAGTTTCATTAATATCGTTGACTCTTTATATTTACTTTACGAACTACAAACTAATGTTAGCATTAGTTCGAAAATATTAAATGCTATCGTCTCAATGCTATGTGAGGTATTGAATGCAATATCAAAGTTACTTGGTCGAACACTTGTTGTCTTTGTGACACACTGACACTTCCATCTGGTCCTGTGTAACACCTCAGTCCTTTGTAACACCTCGGTGGCGAGCACATACCCCACAACACATGCTTCCAGACCACACTTAGCCATGTGCATGTGCTACCTATGAACGGTGTCTTCGTGCCTACTAATCTAAGATATAACTTTCAGATAACTTTCAAGGAGTTTACTTTGCGGAACGATGAGTGTAACAAATTCATTTGGTGGTGCCTTTTTATTCAATAGTCATGGCTATATATCATTGGCTCTATCCTCTCAAGATATTCGTGCGAAATTGGGTGCAGCTTGGAAGAAAAACTGGAAGACAAAAGTTGGAGTAACCGTAGATAGCAAGAAACCATCATTTGTTAGCCAGACGGGGATCCAGCAGCAGAGAAGAGTTGGACAAGGGCTAGTCAAGTAGCATTTACAGAGGAAATACACTGCGATGGTGCTTATCTAAGCATTATTTTGAGTTTTTCCAGGCTTATATTCTTATAGAATATGGAAACAGGGGAATCTGAACTGTAGTTTGATTTAGCCACAACAAAATTTAAATTGTAGTTCTAACTGTATTTTTTCAGAGGTGAGAACTATATCTTGCAATGGTGAACTTCTCTATTCCTGTATGACAGTAGTGCAACCTATTATTGGAGTATTAACCATGAGGTCTGGAGTATTTCTGCATCATTTTTTATAGTCTTGCAGTATCGATGAACGTTTTATATAGTCTTACAGTATTTATGAAGAAACCTTCTATTTGGCTACACCTTATAACATATTGGCTTCTATTTGGCTATTTCTTATAACATACCAGCTACACCTTATAACATACTAGCTTCTATTTGGCTATGCCTTATAACATCCTGGATCTTGTGTTTTCTCTTCACTTAGCACCAGGGACTTGCCTCTAATTAAAAGAGGGTAGGCTTTGAGTCAAGACAACACGTCATGCTAGAACCCAAAGATGGTCGAACCCAAAGCTAGGCGAGCCCAAGGTTGGATGGCACGGACCATTGGAATAACAACAACAAAACATGGCTCATTTTGAGGCTTTACGAACATGGACTCTACTCCTCGATATTTCTCCCCCCTGCCTTCAACAACTACTTCGAGCAAAATCCTCCGGGATTTCCATGAGAGCCCTTTAATTCTCTCTCCATCACTTCTAGACATGTCATGCAATGGAACAAGCAGTTGAACATCCCCTTGAAACGCTTTGAGCCTACTAGTACTTCTTTGGAGTCTATGCACGATGAGAGGCCAAGAGAACTAGGCAACCTAATCTTTTTATACAGACAAAAGAGGAGTCGAAAGATAGAAGCAACTAAGATTTTCCATGTCCATAGTCGGCAACAACTTAAAGTTGTGGTCTACAGATGTAGGAACACTGAAGAACCTGCAACATTTTGAGACCTATGTAGATCTTCAATGGGAATTGGCTGTAGAGGTTGGGTGTGGACAACCAGTAGCAGTTCGGATTGTAGCGAATGGGAACTTTTGGAGCTAAATCGTTGCCGCTTGTAGAGTGATTGTCCATCTTCATTGTTTGACTTAATATTTGAATTTGAAGAAGTTCCTTGGGTCTTTTCTGTGGTAGGGACTTAATGCCACAGAACGATCTTGTTTCTATTAGTACCCTCTCTTGCGAATGAAAGTAAATGAAAAACGAATTTTAAAAATCCATGGATAAGGTACAACATGTCCAAATAACTGTGATAAGGTGTTTCCTTAGTGTATTATATGTCTGAATTGACATGATGCATTGTCTTGTCCATTAGATCTTGTAAGTAGCATCAAACCTCACTCTGTCATCGATTTTTTTGGCCTCAAAGCATGGGTATAAGATTTGACAGATGACTATTCAGTTATTTTCAACCCTTTAGTGAGTGAAAATCATGAGTAGGAGGGCTTTGTGAAGCCAATCCA
This sequence comes from Pinus tabuliformis, assembly GCA_031772625.1. Classification (NCBI taxonomy): domain Eukaryota; kingdom Viridiplantae; phylum Streptophyta; class Pinopsida; order Pinales; family Pinaceae; genus Pinus; species Pinus tabuliformis. Next base: position 722,172,652 of record CM062813.1, read on the forward strand.
AGTCCACGTCGCTGTGGTTGTTTTGTGAATGTGCATTCATCTGATCATCTCCTTCGTGATAGGTAGAAGTATAGCTATTAATCATCTCCTTTGTGATGGGTAAAAGTATAATTATTTCTAGTATCTTGTAAAATTAAGACTAGAACCATAGATTATAGGTCTATCTCATATAGTTCATAGTTGTAATAAGAAACTATAAAATATAAAACTCCATACACATTATAAATATATAATGAACTAAAAAGATATATTAATAAATTCTTATCAAACTCATGTTATAAACCCTCTTTATTTATAAATTGGATTGCTAAATAAATAGTTTGATATTTTTCAAAGTTAAGATTACTACTTTAGTAACATCATATGAGATGATGCATAATGATTCTAATCTTTTAAATTATTTCTAAATAGACTGAATGAGTAAATTTTCTGTGTGATATAATCTTTATGAGGAATATTTAAGATTATTTCTCGTATATAAATGACCATTAAACTAAGTATAATATTTTTTTAAATGCTGTAAAATAAAATTATTTTATTAAATGCATTATTATTAATTATTTTATTAAATACATTATTATTTTTTTATTAATTATTATAATGGGTTGTTTTTTAATTTAAAATTATTATTTAATAATAATAATTTTAATTTGAATAAATACTAAATTTAATTTAAAATATTTTATTTATTAATAAGATAGTAGTAGTAGTTGTTTTTTTTTAAGAATACTATTACCAAATTATAAAATTTAACAATTAATATGGGTAAACAATAATTTCAATTAAAAATAATATTTTTAAAAAGGATCGAGAACATTTAAATTTAGATAGTTTTATGTGGATTTACTTTATTTACTGGTCATATATATATATATATTATTAATATGTTAAATATTGATGATGATGATGATGATGATGATGATGATGATGGGTTTATTTAATTTTACTGACTTAAGAGATTATTTATAATTTTTTTAAAGTTTTAATTGACATATTCATAAAGTTTTAATTGACATATTCATAAAGTATTAATAGAGGTATTTTAAGATCACTTAATTTTGTTTCATTAAAAAATTAAAAATGTTGTTATTGTGACAAATTATTTGAAATTGAAATATACTCTAGGTATATGTTCGAGAGTTTAAAAGAAAGTGTGTTTCACTTACAACCACTTGGTATCCCCTTTCTCACAAGGGCGACATCCTCTTTTATCCCTTGGTATTTTAGGAAATGATCTTAGGAATTGACCAACTCCCAATTTCACAGAGGTCATGATAATTAGTTATTATCTTAACAATGCTTATTTTCTTCTATACACTACTCAAGATAGATACTTTTGATCTTCTAAATTAAGGTTGAAGTCAAAGTTGGTTTTGACTATAGTTTTAATAAGAGCTCTACATGTCATTTATGAGAATTGAACTTAGGTGGAAAAGAAACCAATCAATCCTCTCAACCAACAACATAAATCTAATTGACAAATATTATGATATGTACATATACACATATGTAATTATTTAATTTGTATTTACATGCATCTCATAGATATAATGCATATTTTTCAAGATTTAAGGAAGGGTATGATACAATGTATATCACATCCAAGAAGAAAATGTGTGCTACACACATCAAACCAACTAAAGAAGGGTGTGACATAATGTATATAGCACCAAAGAAAGCTATGTACTACACACATCAAACTACATATTATATTTAATGTGATACACATAAAGCTATAATGCATAAACCTTATAACATTGTACTTTGCGATTTGGGCCAAAGTAGGGGCGTAATGTCAGGAACCCTTGCCATTGCAACCCTCTGTATTTTTTGTTCTTCCCAGATTTGGTTCAAACATCATCGTTGCTACTATAGTTCATTGTTGCCATGATGTTGTGCCTCATTCCTGGTCGTCTCTCATTCTCGTCTTCATTTTTTTTATTTTTTTTGCTGTTGGCTTAGATCTTGCGAAGGGAGTTGAGGGGGTTGGGGTGTGACAACTTTATAGTCATCTTATCCCTAATTTTGTGCCTCTGTTTTCCACTGCAATGGAGGTGATAATTTTCGGTGTGGGTTCATGGTGCTTTCTAAGTCGTCTTCATTATGTGATTTATTTATTTATTTTGCTATTGGCCTAGATCTTGTGAACAAAGTTGAGGGGGTTGGGGTGTGGCAGCTTTATAGTCATCTTATCCCTAATTTTGTGCCTCTATTTTCCACTGCAATGGAGGTGGGCATTTTCGGTGTGGGTTCATGGTGCTTCCTAAGCTGTCTAGGCCAAGTTTATTTTCATGGGTAGTTGTTATCATTGCTACCGTGATTATTGACATTTTAAGTCATTTCCGCTACAGTTTCTGTGGGGTTTCTTGGGCATTTTGGGTGGCATGTGCCGAGGTTAATTTTGATGAGGGTTTCATGATTTGTTTGTTGCTCCTTTCTTAGTTTTGGCAGGCCTGCATTCTTGGTCAATTAGCTTTCCTCATATTTTTTTTTCTAAGGTTTGATTTCTTTATAGTTTTCTAGGGTTACCTGGGTAGCTTGCGCCTAGTTTTTTAAAGATGTTCATGGACTTCCAATTGGAGGAATATTAACTATGGAGCATTGAGATCTTCATTTTGGGAGGCATTTTGGCTGATGTAATTGTAATTCCCTCTAACATCTACAAAATGTAATTTTGTCTCTGTTTTTCAGGTTGAATAGAATTATGATTTATTTTATTTTTATTTATTTTTTTTTTCGGAAAAAAACATTGTACTTTTCACCTTTAATAGCAACTGCTAGTTTAAAATTATTAGTAGATAGAAAAGTTAAAAATGTAACTACTATCGATCTTCATAATTGTTGTTTGGCTCATGACATAATGTAATTCTTATGTATTTGTAAAGAGAAGATAATAAAATCATTTTAAAGATCAAAAAAAAATATTTTTATAAGCATGGGTTTCATGCTCTATTTATTATGGTTACAAGTCAAAGCATCAAGTAAGTGCTTCTAGGGTTATGCTATAATTCATTGTCCTTGTCATCATGTTCTAGACCCTTCTTGGGCTTCTTATGTCAAGAGAGAATATATAGTCCCTCCTCTACCAAATCGGCCTCAACATCTATTAAGGCAACCTCATAAAGGTGATTCAACCACTATATATAGACCAACATTCAACCTATTGTGGTGTCTAATCAAGCATCAATTCGATTTGCAACTCTTATTAAAGAAAGAGTTGCAAAGAGGCATAAAGAGAAGGATAAAAAAGAAGTAGAAGATTGAAATCCTACACATATTCTATCACACGTACGAGAGGACTGAGGTAAGCAATGTGAAATTGCAGGGTTGAGGGTGCAGACCGAGATTTAATAAGTGGAAGGGAGGTTGAGACCTCTTTTGGTGAGGATTTTGACTTTGACTTTGTTGTTGACTATACCTTTATTAATTTAACTTGGAGAGGCTCACTTGGTGGATTGGAGGAGGACTTATTGTTGGTATAAGGGTCTTGGTTGTCTCATTTGATTTGGTTCTTGAAGAAGAGAAGATAATTTTTTTGTTTGGGTTTTCCTCTAGGAGAGGGGTTTTGCCATGGTTGAGAGCTTACACATTGTGCCCTTTGTTGCCTTGATCTTCATGCATTTATGTTTGGATAGTTTCTTAATGAAAAGAAGTTAAAGAAGACATAAAGAAGATAATAAGAAAACAAGAACATCATAAGTAATTATCGAAGATATGAAAATCTTTTTGCCTATCTAATTTTGTAACAGGTAACAATGTCATGATTAATGGAGGTGGTCTAAGTTGAAGCAAAGAGATAGTTTAACGAAGATTTCCACATGGATTATAAGCATTGTTTTCATTGAGTTGTGGTGGGTGTTTATTGGGTTTGCCACTATAATATTAATATTATACACCATTATGTAGACGACATTTTTTTCCATTGAAGTTAGTTTATAAAGGAGATCCTGCTATTGTTGACCTCTCTCCTCCACTAGCTATGATATCAAGATTTATTCAATTAGTAGAGGTTTAGAAGCTTAAATATTTTAGTATCCATGTAATGTGAAAGCCTTGTATCCAACACCCAATCCTTGAAGTCTACCTCCACTTAATCATTAAAATGTTTTCACCCTTTTGTTTGAAAATGTCTTCCATATGGGAAACATTAGCATTAACCGCAATAAACAAATGACAATGAAAATTAGATGTTGTCTTCAGGGCTTCAATTTGGGCTCAGGTAATGCACCAAGGGAAATTTTGGAGCAAGGGATTCTTAACAAAATGTTTAGACCCTTTTATGAAATCATTGTTAGCTCTGCCATATAACAGTGATTTGCCGAAATCGGAAGCATATTTTGTCCATGGCCTCATTCAGAGGAGCGGCTATGGTGGTTGCCCTCACATTCCCCTCTACCCCCCTCACCCTCTATTGGTCTTTATTTTTCGTCGAAAATCATGTTGAAAGCCCTTTCCGAAACCTGGGCGTTACAACCCCAAAACCCATATAATCGTGTGCCTTCACAAAGCCCCTGCCGTAACCTTAACCGTAGCCATTCACTTTCCCCGCTAGTTCGCTGTTTCCCTGTCACATCAAGCAAAACCCGCACAGTTAAATCCCTACCGTCCGATCATCCCCTCTACGATCGGATGACAGTCGCTTTTCCCGCACCATCAAACTGATTGCGTGATAACACGTGATCAAAAGCGGTTTCATCCCGCCCTGGCTGTCACGCGTCGCATGATGATTGTGATCGCGAGCCCTCGTACGTTTACTGCTTTCCCACAACGGTGGTGCAGGGAATACCGCTTACCGCCCATCCATCCTCCCCGGCCATTAACCTCCGCGCACCTTCGACGCTCGATGACCGTTGGATCTGCCCATCCGAGATCCAATGACCCGCGTTTCTCCGCCTCCATATCTCCCGATACCTTCCGCCGACCGATTCCCGCCATCAATCTGCGCGAACCAACGGCCTATCTTCCCCCCTCCGTTAGTCCATACTGTCCACGTCCATAGCCATTCCATGCATTTGAAGGACAAAGGTGGTCAACATCCAGTACTCTGCGCAGTTACTCCTCAACCACCGTCTTCAACAGACAATATGGCCGAGAAGGGAAGGTACAAAGTCAAGCAGGTAAATGCATTCAATGGTTATGGGATTGCATCCCATATAACAGTCCACCTGCCTGAGAAGTACAACAGAGCATCCAAGAATATCAATTTTGTTCACTACAGCAAGCAATTGCACTCAGAAGTTCTGCCAAGCAGTTAAAGCAGTTGGCGGTCCATTATGACCCCTCCATGCCTAGAATAGCAGGACATTTTTGTAATCAAAACTCTATATATACCTAGAAGACAGATGTAATCAGGGTTGATGGTTGTTGTTTTGATGCAAGGTTCAACTTCTGGAGACTATAACTGCTTTGATCTTGCAGCGTCTCGTCGGCATTTTCAGCTAATACAAGCTTCTTTTGCTGTTAATTGCTCACTTTCCATTTCTATTTTGTTCTAGGCTGTGCTTGATTTGCAGTTTTCCTGAACTCTTGAGGTGTAGCATTAGAGGAGCTATCATCCTACCTCTGTGTTATAATCTAGTATGTATTAGTGAATGTGTTAATCAGGTTTCTTTTCACTTAGTGGCAGAGAGCTGTCATCCTATCGGTTCACTAGGGAATTAGATTTGTAGACCTTTTTACTGGTTGCAGCAGGCCATCACAGGGTCCTGTGCATCGCTGGTGTGGTCAGTATTCTCCATATTCACCCAATACTTAAACTGTGAGTAATTGGTGGTCTAAATCCTTGTAGTATGGGGGTGTTCACGCATGTCTGGAGTCAAGCAAAGTAGGAGCGGTTATCTGGCTTGAATATGCATCATTCCTTCCATTCATCCATTTCCAATATTAAGTTGAGTTTGTGATGTCCCGAGCATCTCCGAGCTACAACCTAGGAGAGTTTCTTGGGGTGATAACACTCATAATCATTGGATTCTACCCATACCTCACTTTTAGAGTTTACCATTGTATGTTAAGGATGTTGGATAGAGGACACAAAAGGGAGGTGGTGATGATGGACAAATAGGAGACTTGATGACAAGGCAAATAGTGCATAAATTAGGATAATAATCACACAACCAGAAAGAAGAATTGGTAGGAGACTTCTATAACTAGTGCACAAGACTTTAAGCAATTGTAGATGGAGATTGCTTACCCTATCGCATTGTTGAACCAAAATAGATATTAGGGTAATCCAATCTAATAAAACAACATAAAAATTTAGAATCAAGGAAAGAGACAAGACTTTGAAGGGTTGCTAGAGTTGATGTAGAGCTTAATGATCTTTATTCACTCATAATTCCTCCCTCTTCTGCTTCCTGAATTAACCATTCAAACTTGAGTCATTGTTCCAACCATAATGTTTCAGTATGTGGGAGCAAACATTACATCATATTAATTGACACCACTTTGACATGAAGGCCTTACAATATGAACCTATCTACCCTCTCTATTTTTTCTCTTGGCATGAGTGAAATCACATAGATATGCGTACATACATCACCTAAGGGCTTGTTCTTGCTCCATCAAATAAGACCACATCCAAAAATACAAAAAAATTGAATTTAAACTTTTTTTTCTTAATTAAAATTAAAATTAAAATTTATCTTTTAATTTTTTTAACTACTATAATTATAAAAATATTATTTTATAATATAATTTACTCCATTAATTAAATATAATGATTAAAACTCTTCAAAATACTTTACCACCTTTATTTATTTTTAACTTTAAAAAATCTATTATTTTATAATATAATTTACTCCATTAATTAATTAATTAATTAATTATACTGAATAAAACTCTTCAAGATAGTTTGCCACCCTCTGAGATATCTTAAAATAAGAAGGCACTACGGTATCATTAATTCATATTCATTATAATTGCACCAATTGGTTGAAAAAGCATGAGCCCCACTCACCCGGTTTTCCCGCTTTCTCACTGTCTCGAGCGATGTCACTTCACTTAACTCGCCTCTCTAAAGAATTTAACATTTACGTATTAATAAAAATTCGTCGTATGCAATATTTATTATTCTGGTTCTAAATATATATTGGATCACCCAAACCATATATCATTGAGAAGAGAGAAAGCTGGTAAGCATTCAGTTCACTCGTACGGCTGTAATTGACCAATCACTGTGGATTGGATTGTGTGTAACAAAAACACAGTCGGTGCTTTTTAGAGTTTAATAAAACCTTTCTCCCGGGCATATGCCCTTGTCCCAAATAATGCAAAATGCTCCCTACTAAATTAATTTTGTTTTTTTCACAGGGAATTTCTTGAATGCTCTAATGGTTAGAGTATATTTTTTTCTTAAAAGATTATAAATTAAAAATCAGAAGTAGAATATGTATTTTTTATAAATTTAGCAATCAAATAATTATGTGAAAATAGATTCTTTTTCTACAAATAAAAAAATTCATATATCAATTTGATATTAAATTAACTATAATTTTAAAATTAAATAATATACCAAACAAAAGAATTTCATACACCAACATAACTTTAAAATTAAATAATAATATAAAAAATAATCACCGTTCGGTACATATAAAATAATCACGTTATGTTCGAACCTTTTGACCATACTCTATAGAGAAAGTGGGACACCAAGACTCCTCGGCAAGTCACCTATCCCATCGTGGGGGTCGATTTTAAATATTAAAATATGTTTATAAAAACGACATTATTTAAAATATTTGCTTTTCCGACCAGTCGAAGGAACCCAACCAGAATCGGACCCACTACAAATATATACCGTTAAAGGCTATCATTTAGTTTTCATTTAGAAGACTTATTATTATATGCCATATGTTTTCATGAAGCTGTGGTTTATTTGTTTCGACACACTAACCAATATGGTACGGGATTCCTTTCTTCATTATTAGATTTTTTTCCTAAGTTGGTGGCCATTGCTGGAAATACACTTCAATTTCCTAGAAATAACATTGTTGAGGAGATTTTACAATAACTTTAGACTTTAGCTTCACCACCTATCTCGGTCGTTGATTTGACAATAGTCACTTTTAAAGTTGGAAAATATGGTTTCCATTATTAAAAAAGTAATCATCTAAACATTAATACACATATTAATATATTATGACATTTGAGATTATATCAATTATATCAATTATCTGTTTTTTATAATATATTTTAATATATACTTCATTTTAAGTAAAATTTACTGAGCGTAAAGAAATATTAAATTGAAAACGAAATATAAATTTATTATTATTATATATTTTTATTGTTATGATGATATTGTTTTAAAAAATATTTTAATTAACAGCGCACGGGGTATAGAATAGATAGTGATAAGGTATTTGGTTAAGGCATTCCCTGGCGTAAAGGTCATTGGTTGAAACTTTGTGGGCAAAAATCTAATCATGCTAAAGGTTGGTGTGGCTTATGTCGATGCAATCCCCAGGTGACCCACATGATTTTGACTACATAGATGCCCCTGGATCACGACTACTCAAGCCACAGGTTAAGTTTGCTAATCATCTTAGGACTCATTTGTTTTTTTATTGATTTTCATTTCATTTAGTTTATTAATATTATGTTATTGAGCTGAGAGGCGCTCTCTAACCCAATATGATAGAGATGTTTGTTCTGTAAACATTTCGGATCGGTCAAATTACATAAAAATAAAATTCAATCATAAATAAATAAATAAAATTAAAAATTGAAATAAAATAGTCAATTTACCAATGGTGGTTTTTGGGCTATGGGTTTTAGTAACCCTTAAAATTTTATTATGATTTGATTTTATCAAACATTTTATCTATTTAACTTTAAATTCACTAAATTGTCATCTTCTTCATAGCATGTTGGTGTGAGTATCATATGATTTGAACTTCCATATGTTTAAGAGCAATTCATGCAATTGTTGCAGTCACAAAGTAAAGATATACTGAATTTTCTTGCAAGAGGTGCATGAAGTTATTGATTAAATGTCAAGAAATTCGGTCTACATGCGCTTTAGAGTTTGAGTGAAATCATTTAAGTTTTACTAGGGTTTTTAAATTTTGGGCCAAGAGGACATCACAAGCTCAAACTACATGTGTGGCATTTTGACAATGGCTTATGGGCTGCCCATGTCTTTGACAGACGTTGGAAGCCAGGGGTTTCGTTGAGTCTCGACAAACATTCAAATTGCATTGTCGATGCTTTAAAACATCAATATTTGTCCTAGTAGACATCACGAGTTCAATCCACATGTGTGGGATCTTGACATGGGCTTGCGAACCACCTAAGTCTCTAACTGAGCATTGACAGCTAGGGGTTTCGTAGACTATCAGTCGACGTTTGAGTCACATCATCGATGATTTAAAACATTAATAAAATTGAAATGCTTAATGTCTTGTGCCTGGTGTCTACGTTGATTGTAAGACTTGAGATTGAAATTGGGTTATATATACTAGTTTAGATCCATCTTAACTTCAGATCTATCAAGAGCCAAAACGGATCAAATCTATCATGGTGTCAACATATTTTTTTAGTGCAAAACTTAAGGAAAGATTTACTTCTTAAGAGATTTAATCCCTCTAGACACTTGATTGATTTAGAATTAAAATGCATCTACATTGATGTTACATATCTCATTTACATTACACTCTATAACAAACCTAACATTTTATAATATAATATTACAATACATTTTTATATTCCATAATAAATTTATCAGATTCCATATATAATATAATTGTTTACTAAATTTCATAGAAATCCTTCAACAATAACTTTCTCTTATTAACTTTAAAAATGGCATAACAAATTGATGATATAAAACCATATTATAACAAAGAAATAATTGTAATATCGTTTTTAAAAATTAATTGTAATATTGTTTTTAAAACTACAACATCTTTTTATTTATGATTAACAAAACTCACAAAATATAAAAGTAAAATGATACTTAAGGGTAAATTAATTGAGCTAGGTTACACTTTTTGGAGAGCACGTTTAGGTGGAAAAAAGAGGGATTAATCGAGCATTTTAAGAGCTTGATCGAGCCATTTTTAAGCACTCAATCGAGGTCCTCAAGCACTAAAAAATAGCTCAATAGAGGGTCTAAAATAAACCCTCGATCGAGCATTAAGGCTTGATTGAGATCTAACGCTTAATTCAACTTTAGCGCTTGATTGAGTGTTAGAGCTCAATTGAGCCATTATTTTCTATTAAAACATGTGACCGCAGTTTTCACGCATCATTTGCATAGACCACAAGATAAATAAGAGCTCGACCGAGGTATTTGAGCCTGAACGAGTGATTGAACCATGGAACAACCCAACCAACCTTGCCAACAACCCCGCTAACGTCCCAAAGGCTCAAGCTAAGGTAGTTTTCCTATCATTTTTGTGTTTTTTATTTTATTTTTCTTGAAAAATTAAATAAATTAATTGGGGAAAAATTACCATACAAAAACTATAAAAACCACATAAAACAACAAAAAAAACCCTTCAAAACAACTAAAAACAACTTAAAAAGCTGAAAAACAACCCTAGAAAACCACAAAACCATAACTTAATTATATATAATATTTAATTATAACACAATATATATAACTATATCATAATTATATTTAATTATTATTTAACAATATGTAACAATTTAACATAACATAAAGTTACTTATATATATATATATATAACATAGCATGTCATGTAACATAATATATATATAATTATATTATTTAATTATAACATCACAGGACCACATACATATATATATATATATATATATAAGGTAACGTAACATAACATGTAACATAACTATAACTATAGTTCATAACATAATTATATAACCATATAATTATAGAATTGATCATAGATTATATTATAATTATATATTATATATCATAACATAATTTTATAACTATTTAACATCTCACACACATATATATAAAATAACCATAATTATAACTTTAGTTTATATATATATATATATATACATTATAGTTCTATATATATGGTTTATAACATAACATAGTTTTATTACTATTTAACGCAACATAAAGTTATTTACCATAAATAACTATAACACACATAAACTATAACATAGCATGCAACTTAATTACAATTATAGTTCATATATATCTATATATAACATCAAATAGCTATATATTATAGTTCTTATATATTGTTTATAACATAACATATATATAACATTATAAGCATAACAAAATATAGTTTAACATGTACATCATAACTATAACATTTACATAGCATAACTATTTAAACACACACACATATATATAATTTAACTATATAATTATATATATAAGTTCAAGTTTCAACAATGCATCATTGATAGATACATTAAATCCATCATGAAAAGTGCATTTAAAGTGAATAAAAGCATTTTGACTCTTTTCTAATTTCTACCATATTGTCTTCATGTGCTTGCACCTAGTACATGTCATGTGTGAAAGTCAAACATTATAAGAACTTAAATTCTATTGGAGTATTGGGTTGGCATGAAATTTTATTAGTTTTTGCAAATAGGTGTATTTCAATCTTTTACATATTTATGCCCTATGAATAAAAAACATTATTTAGACATGGGAAAAAATGTGAAGGTATATTTGATCAATTCTTTCAATTGTGTTTACATGGAACTCAATACTTTGGTTGATAATTATCAAAAAATTGGACTCTAAAATTTAGGACTTTTAAAAAATGTGGCTTGTTACTTATAATCTTTTTCTTTAGTTATAATACCACAAGTAAATTCCATGGGTGAGTAGATACCATGGGCGATTGAATAACATGGGTAAATACCACAAGTGAATGAATACCATGGGTGGATGCCACTTACAATACCATGGGAAATTACATGGGTGGATGCCACTTAAAATACCATGGTATATTCCATGAGTGGATAAACACCATGGGTCGATGAATACCATGGGTGGATGCCAATTTTCATTCGGATTAATCAGATAGTTATATGGAAGCTGAACCCAATTTTGTCATTGAAAAATCTAAATACTTCAATAGGATGGATGAGAGTTTTGGTCTTCTATTGTTGACCATATCTCCAACATTGTGTTTCCATGTGGACACATGCACTTCGAATCAAGTCTAGAAAACCATGGAGAATTTATTTGGAAAGCAGGATGAGATGTGGGCTCATATTCTTGAAAATGATATAAATTCCTTAGATCCAAACGACTTTGAGAAAAGTAAAGATTTCATTACAAAATTCAATTCATTACTTCTTCAATTATAGGATTACGAGATCGATAAATCCAAATAGGAAGGCCAATTGATCCTTTCTATTTTGTTTAAATTAGGTCCTAAATATGTTTTTTTTGTTTCTACATTTCATACAATTAGACTTGCAATTGGAAATAAATGGAAAATGCCCAAGCTTGATTCATTTGTTGAGTCTCTCATTCAGGAGCAGGATAAGCTCATCAAGTTGGGTTCAATAAAGTCTTCAAATGCACATGCACTTGCCATGTCTAAAAAAGGAAAGTCCAACTCAAAACCAAGTCAACAATCCAAAGGCAAAGGAAAGGAAAGAGATCCAAATCCAAGAAAGGGAGGAAATCCAAAACCTCTAGATGACTCTTCTAGCTCCAAGGGTAAGAAGGGAAGGAAAAAAAATTCCAAGTGTCGTTATGGTAACAGAGGCTATCATCCTGAATCCTATTGCATGTAGAAGACTATTGATCTAATGGTAAAGATTCTTTAGTAGAATAATCTCACATTCCAGAAAGTGCCAAGAAGAAGACAAAAGAAAAGCCATAAGAAACAAGGGGTAATGGGCATGCTTTGATTTCCCTTCATTCTACACTGCAAAAATGGATCATCGATTCAGGAACTTCACATCATATGGCTTCTTCAAAGAATTATTTTCCTTCTCTACAAGCATACTCAGGACCTCCTATTCTCATGGGAGACAATTATGCAGTTCAAGAAACTGGACAAGGAAGAGTGCAATTCAAAGATGGAGGTTTTGAGAATGTCTTACACATTCAGAGGCTTTCCGTGAATCTTCTTTCAGTGTATCAGATGATACACATTGATACTAGAAGGAAAGTGGAATTTACTCAGATTCCGTGAGCATTTATGATATGCAAACTAACTTGAAGATTGCATCTGATAAGGTAAATGATCAATTTCATCTGTATACATTTTATGATTTTGTTCCTCAGTTAGATTCTATTTTGGTAGCTATACATGCATATGAAGAAAGTAGGATTTGGCACGAGAGATTTTGACACTTGAATTTCAGATATATGTAGCAACTTAGCAAGCAAGGGATGGTTAAAGGATTGCCTGCCATTGAATTTTCAAAAGGTGTTTATAATAGATGTTCTATTAGAAAGCATCCACAATACAAGTTGGATAAGGGGCATGCATGGAGAGGCTCTTCACCTTTGGAGCTTATACATACTTCTCTCATGGATCCATTTCCAGTACCTTCAATTAAGAAAAATATGTGTTTTCATTTATAGATGATTACACGAGATTCACTTCGGTTTATTTATTGAAACTCGAGTGTCAGGTTTTTCAACATTAAATATTTTCAAAGCACCTATGGAAAATAAGTTTGGAAAACACATCAAGGTCCTCCACACAGATAACAGGAAGGAATATGTCAACAAGTTATCCAGAATCTTTGTAATGATACAAGCATACAATTGCATCATATAGTTCCTTACACTTCGCAGCAAAACGAGGTGATCGAGAGGAAGAATAGATCTTTGAAAGAAATGGCTAGTTGCATGTTGCATCCAAGATCTATTCCATAAAAATTGTGGGCGGAAGCTATCAATTGTGCTCCATACATCCAGAATAGCTCTCCTCATAAACATGTCATTGTAAAAACACCTTTTGAGGCTTGGATTGACATGCAACCCGGAGTTAGTCATTTTCGCATTTTTGAATCTTGAGCATGGGACCACATTCCTGTAGAGAAGAGAAAGGCTTTGGACCCTTAAAGCGAATGCATGTTTGTTGGATATTCGGATGAATTCAAAGGGTACAAATTGCTTGATATCAACATTGAAGAGCTCATTATCAAAAGGAGTGTAAAGTTTAAAGAAGATGATTTGCATGCACCACTAGATGAAATTGTTACAAAGTTTACCTCACCACCGGTTGATGAGTATGTAGATGATACTTCAGATTAGAATTTTGATTTAGATGTGAATTTTCCTGCGACACTTGTTGGACCACTAGTTATTAAACATTGAGATAATATTTCCTCATGTAGTTTAGAAGATTCTTGACCACCTTCAACACAAAAATGGTGTAGCATGAGTGATCTCTTAGATGATCTTGCCACCATACCTCAGTTTGAGGAAGCTCCACAAGCACTCTTAGATATGTAGTCATGCATGCCCATGCACGCTTATATGATGCATGCACCTGGCGCACAGATCTATGCAAAAGCAACTGAGCATCTTGAATGAGAAGCAACTATGGATGAGGAAGACAACTCTCTCATTGAGAACCAGACTTGGGACCTGGTTCTGCTACCTTCCAACCGTAAACTTGTTAGGTGCAAGTGAGTTTACTAGACCAAGAAAGGAGCGGATTGCCAAGTTAGTCGATATAAGGCATGGTTGGTGGCCAAAGTTTTTTAGCAGGCACATGGTGTTGACTATGATGAGACTTTTCCTCTGGTGGCAAAAATGGATTCCATTAAGTTAGCTCTCTCCATTGTAGTAGCAAGATGATGCGAGTTGCATCATATGAATGTGAAGAATGCCTTTCTTCATGGTGATATTGAGGAGGAAATCATCTGCATAAATGATCTTTTGATAAAATGTAGTTCAGTTTCTGGCATTATTGAGATTAAAACGCATTAAATAAGTTGTTAAATTTCTTCCTTGGACTAGAGATAATTCAGAATGGTTATGGGATTACCATTTCTCAACCAAAGAATGCTAGAGATCTTTTGGCACGATTTCAAATGAGTGATTGCAAGTCAACAACCACACCTTTCTTATCAGGGATAAAGCTTGAGAACGACGAAGACACACCATTGGTTGATTGCACATTGTATTGTAAGCTTATGGGGAGTCTTCTTTATCTCACTCACTCCCATTCCGATCTCTCATATATTATAGGAGCAACTTCCAGATACATGTAGGAGCCACATGAGTTGCACTGGAAATATACAAAGTGCATCCTTCGATATGTCCATGGGAAAATCACCTATGGGATTCATTATGCATCAAATTGTTCTTTGGATTTCACTGGGTTCATAGATTCAGATTGGGCTAGTAACAACCTTGATTGCAAGTCCACCTCTAGTTATGTACTTAGTTTGGGATCCGACCCCATTTGTTAGTCAAGAAAGAAGCAGGCTACCATTTCTTTATCATCAACAAAGGTCGAGTATAAAGGAGCACTCATTGTCATCATTTAGGCCAACTAGCTACAACATTTCCTTTCCGATCTTGGTATCATCATCCATTGTCCGACTATCATATGGAGTGATAATTAGAGGACACTGAAGTTTTTTTAGATATCTAGTGTAGCGACAATGATCCAAACATATTGAGATACACATGCACTACAGAAGAAAATTGATTCATGATGGGATCATTGATATGCAATACTATCCCAGTTCTGAGCAGACTGTCGACATCTTCACCAAGACTTTCATTGAGCAGAAGTTTACATTTCTATGAGATTTTCTTGGGGTGGAGGACACCATTGCTTAACAATTATCTTTTCTTTACTTTTTTTCATTGTATTTTTTTTTTGGGGGGGGGGGGGGGGGGGTTGGGTGGGGAATCTTCTCACTAAGTTTTCCCTCTTTCCTTTTTTCATGCATTATACATGGGTACCTAAAATGGTCTTATTGTTGAGACTCATTCATTTTGCATTATACTCTCTTAAGTTATGCTTAGTGGGGGTGTTAGTGTACATGCACTTAGTTAGCCTTAATTAGCTTTGGTTAAACTCTAGTGCTTCCAATGAATTTCACACTAATAAGAACTTGCAAGCACTATTATCGAGTAAGATGGTTATATTTCATGTCCTTCTAATGTAGTGTTCTGAATGGCACACGAGTAGAAATTTAATCGTATTCCAATAAGCTAATGCAAGACTAGTAATTCATCTCTTGAGCAAGCCAATTCTTATTGTTTGAATTACTCGAGAAGCATACTTGGCATAGTACCTTCATTTCCTTGTCAAAAACATTCAAGCCACGCCTAGAATTGGTACAATTGCGAGGAAATCGTTATGACTATCAATCTCTATGAGGTTGAAAAGGTTGTGAAACACAAGAGAGAGACCATTCTGTGTCAATCGGAGTCCAATATTCAAGCTTGTTTACAATATTTTTGAGTGTAGAAAGGACACAAAACCATGGTTCATGAACACTCAAGTAAGGCAGGAATACACTGCCCTAGCAAATGCTCATTTAATAGAAAACCTGCATACAAGAATGACTATGATTTTAGCAGAGTGTGATGGGTTTGAGTAGAGGATATAGTCTTATTGTCAGTCATTTTTGTACACAATAATGGAAGGCATGCAGAAGGAATAACTCAGAGTAGTAGATGTGCATTTTTACAAGTGCATAGAGAATGTTTTCTAAAGAGGGCACACATATTTGAAACTGAGCAATCCGACAACTAACATAGGAACAAAAAACTAGGTGGAGGCGAGGAGAACACACAAAAATGTTGTGTCAACACTGGCTGTCTGACCAAAATGACAAAATGCGTTTCTATTCATGAAACAAAGCCATTGAGTATAGGTATTTATATAATGATTGAAAGAGGGCACTAACGTCATAGATACAGTCACATTTCCATGGGCGATGGAGAA
The DNA here is from genome assembly GCA_031772625.1 of Pinus tabuliformis. Lineage (NCBI taxonomy): Eukaryota > Viridiplantae > Streptophyta > Pinopsida > Pinales > Pinaceae > Pinus > Pinus tabuliformis. The sequence goes on from CM062813.1 coordinate 722,189,493, forward strand.
ACAATGACAGAATAATAGTGAAAAGAACGAGGGAAAACTAGGATTGCAAAGGAAGACCACCAAACTCTAGTTCACATACTCGAAGGCCATAAAACTAGTGGCTTTGATACCATGTTAAAATCACACACAAATAGATAGTGGATTTAGATAATCATGGGATTGCATTATATTCACATGATGTACATATTAATCCATAATTTTCTGACTCTTGGTTTTCATCTTCGAAGAGGTCGTTTAGACTTCAATGATTGTTGGAATTCCTCCAAACCAACCCTAATGGATTAAGGGTCCAATAAAATTCATGTGGGTGTTCATATATCATGTTCCCTTTACAAACATTATTGGAAGTTTGATGTTATGGTTTATATTACACGATACATTGCCTATGTGGTGGGAATTTTGAGCAGATTTATGTCAAATGGAGTAAGAAATATTACATAATTGTAAAGAGGGTTAGAAAATATTTCCATGGAACTTCAAATTATGCAACTTACTATCAAGGAAAAACATCGAACATAGTGATGAATGCATAAGTTATTGTTGATCTAGAATAAGTTGAAGTTTTTGATTTCACAGGGCCTCACAACAAATTATGTGTTTAACCTATTTGGTAGAGTGAATAGTGGGATGAACAAGAGGGGCATTATATTTTCAATTTCAACTAAAGACATTGAGTATGAGGCAACCAATAATCCTAGTAAGGTGGTTGTATGGTTGTAGATGTGATGTCTTTGGTTTTGTTAACAAATTTGCAAGGATAAATTATTGATAGTAAAAGCACTAATTTCTATGGTTACAACTCTTCTTATCAAACTAAGTTTAACATATTTGGTTAAAGAGATGGTTAAAAACAAAAAGACATTATTGAAAAAACTTGAAACCTTGAAAAATATTATAGGCTCACTAACTTTATGAATAAATTTTATATATACTTTCCCTCGCCTTATGTTACAAAGTGTTTGAAGTCCTATATTACAAAGTGTTTAAAATTAAAACCTTAAAGAATGTTATAAACTCAATAACTTTATAAATGGATTTTATGTGTACTTTCCCTCTCTTATGTTACAAAGTGTTTAATAAGTGGAAAATTGTTAAATATATTCCAATATTGGCTTTTAAACTCCTTTTGTTTTCGTACATGCTGAAAGTTTCTCCGTATCTAAATTAAATTTATACCTAATCTAATTGTTTTTTAATATTTCCATTCAATATTACATAATAATTTTTTTAAAGATTTCCATTTCACTATATTATTTTATTGCGACGATGATGAGAAAGGATAAAGCAAAAAATTTACTAATTTGTTTGGTTAAAAGTTCTTAAAATTAATCTTTTACGTATTCGGTGTCATATCATATGTTTAAAAAATATGTACATGAACTTGTTTTTACGATCTCTCTTTATCTTTCTTTTTACAGAGATCGATCAAACTGCTCATATCAGAATTTCTCGCCACATATACGAACTTGTTTTTACGATCTCTCTTTATCTTCTTTTACAGAGATCGATCAAACTGCTCAGATCAGTATTTGTCGTTACAGATTTCTAAGTTTCTATCATTATAATTAAATAATATAATTATTAAAAAAAAGGGATGAGCTTCAATTTTTAATATTTTTGTCATGCCCCAAAACATCACTGTTTTCACGAATCGGAGACTTCACCAATTTAGTGTGCACCTATGCTCGAGCTTACACCCAATTTAAAACACAATTTAGTGACATCAACAGTAATCTTGTTCCGTAATGGTCAAAATATATGGGGTTTGGAACAGCTCTAAGCTGTATAGAGTTGTGTTTAAATTAAATCACGAGATTTGTGGGACCAAATTTCCTGATTTAACTATTAAATCATATTTTTGAAAATACACTGAGGGACCAAATTTTCCTATTTAACTATTAGACCCCATCTCTCAGACTACACCTAACTATTAAATCACATCTTCGAGACTAATGAATAAGAAATTTACTACCAAAACTACGGTTAAAAACAATATAGAGATGCAAATTAAATAGAGATACTTTAGCAAAGCGAGAAAGAAAAATCTACATCCAATATAGAGATGCAAATTAAATCGAGGTGCTTTAGCAAAAACAGAAAGGAAGATGTACGTACACATACGGTAAAAGGCCACCCCAATGAAAAATGCAAAGGAAAGTCATAGTGTATATACCAAATAATTTAAACATTAACACCAAACTTTAACATGGGGAGTTTACAACAGAAGTTTTGGTTGTTAGCTTTCAGATGGACAGACTCCGTTGTTGACCTCCACTAGCACTGAAGTTTTACGAGCAGCAGGTTAGATACTCATATTCACCCCAGGCGGCAGAAAAATGGGATGTTAAGATGTTAAAATCTCGTGTAATCAATATGTCTCACAATTCTGGAAAGTCTGCTGTAAACTTTTCCAACCGATTCAAAGAAAGGGGGTCTTCGTCTAAGAAATGTTGCGAGCAGCGGGTTGATTACATATAACCGGCAGTTTCCAATGTCCATGCCGCAGAAAAATCCCCCTCAAAGGACATGTCTTGGCTGATAAAATCTTTGTTCGTATAATCCTCCGCGTGGCTCGCATCCCACGCATTTTCCAACAAAGCAAACTGTTGATAATTCTGAAATTCTTCTACAAAATCCCAATTTTCACCCTGCCATTTCAGATCGGGGGTCTCGGACAAACCCTCGGCGGTGAAGGTCTCCTTAGGAGGTTGACAGAACTCGTTCTTAGAGTCCAGAATGGGGGGGCTCGAGGGAATGCCGAGCTCGTCGTCTGAAGCCTCTAGGAGGTAACACAGATCAACATGTGAGTCCGAAAGTAGAGTTTGTCCCTCATGGGCACTACAAATATCGTATGCCGGCGAATTATCCCCCGAGATGGAACCATAAAAAATCGAACATGTAGTGCTGATCTCTTCCTCCAGGCTTCTCATCACACCACTTACGAAATCCTCACTGGAAGCGCATTCTTCATTTTCTTCAGGGGTTTTGTCCAACTGTGGCAAATGATGAAACAGATCCGTTTCTTCGCCAATGCCATTGAAAGAGCGTTTGGACTCCCGCACGTCAGTGGAGTCCGGCAGAGCCTCCGGCTCTAGGCACCGCTTTCTGAGCGTGGCAGACATGGTTGAAAGACGGGACGGAGATTCGAACACGGAACACAACGGTGATGATAGTTCGGCTGCAGCGAAGAGCTGCTGTAACTGACAATATGTATAACAGAGCAGATATGCTACAGGCTATAGCAGGATTTGCTGTATGCAACTCAGGGGAAGCTATATATTTATATAGCTTTTGTGATCTGGCTTAAGTCGGAAGAGTCTGGCAAACGGAAAGGGAGGTTAAAGAATAAAATCGAAGGACTCCTGTGCGCTATTTCTCCCACTTAAATATTGGAATAAAGCTTTGCTTCATTAGTGGATGTCAATCGTTCAATCACTAGATGATATCGCAGAACAATTTCCACCGCGTGGACCTGTAATGTGACCTGCCAGTAGAAAATAATTTTAGGTTTAGGATTCGCGTCAATGTATGGGCAAAGAGTATTATCATGCTGAATGTGCCTATCCATTATAATATATTTGACTATTGTGGGTGCATTACTAGTGCACCCTTATCGAAAAGGGTATACCATTTTCCTGAAATCATAAAGACAGTCATAAAACGCAAAAAAAAATTCATGGCATAATTTTGTATTTCTTACCAATCTTTCATAATGCGCAAGGATTTAAAACTAGTGATAGATATTAATCTTGGAAAGTTTATGTTAAATCAGCGTATTATGAGGCATAGCTTAAATTTGTTGATAAGCTTCATCACAACTATGACTAATGTAGGCCCAATGTGATGATGGATGTGATGTTAAACATATATATAAATAAATAATGTATAGCCAGACATGAATTAAATATGTACCCTTTTTTATAAATTTCGGAACCGACTTTGCGTAAGACATAAACAAATAACAAATAATTTCACCAGTGAAAAGAAACAACCTCCTACCTTGTTGGAGGTTAAAGTCTTCGTGGACCCTTTGCACAATACATGGATGTTGCCATCCGAAACCCCAGGCACTTCACGATAACTACAACACCCAACGGGTTCAGAAATGATTCACTAGAGCACCGGCACCACGCTACCTTAATTTTATTTCGATTTGTGTAATTTGTAGTTCTATTTCATTTGTGTAATCAATATTTGTAGAGTTATGGTTCTATTAATGTATTAGAACTTTATAGGTTATCTATAAAATTTTGTAAATAACTAAATCTAATATTTGACATATACTTCCCAATGCATTAATAAAATTATATCTCCACCGTAAACATAGCCCCCTCAAGGCCCCGCAGCCTTGCAGAACGCGGTCCGCCGCTAGACGGACAGACAGACGTGAGGGGCACGCAGTGATGCACGCAGTGATGAATTATTCCGTGTTAAATGGGGTATCTATGGCAACGAAGAAACATCAGTTCCTAGTCAGTCAGGGAAGAAAAGGTGTCAGAACAATGCCCGTCTCAGTCATGTGAAAACACGCAGCGGCACAATCAGAGGGTAAACGTGCAATAATGTCATATTTAAAAGGAAACACCATGGAAGATTTCATATCTGCAAGATCGGAACGCAGAAGCTTCAATAGGAAAATTATTAAATAAAATAAAATCTACAAAACAAATCAACAAAAAACTGGCCCACAAGGTCATTAGGAAAATTATTAAATAAAATAAAATCCTCAAAACACTGGCCCACAAGGTGATATAAAAATGATCGTACCCAGACAGGCGAAAGTAAATTGAGATTCCCAAAAATTGATGGAAGCCCGCACTGACGTGACAGGGAAATAAGAGCGCCCGATCAAATTTGAATGGTAGTCATTTTAAATAAGTCTGTAAAATTTATTGCAAGGAGAGTAAATGGCAGAAAATAAGAAAATAATAAGCATGTTATTGGAGGGTTAAATATGTTTATTTTTCGATTTAAATAACTATATTATCAAATAGTGGGTATATATAGTTCTTGCGCAATGTCAGATTAGTTATTTGTTGCGGTAGTAAATTGTTTCTATTAACATATTTTTCCAGTTAAATAGAGTAGGGACGAAATTAATTTTTTTTAATGTTGAGGCGGAGGAATTCTAATAGTTAAAGAAGTGTAAGAGAATTCTTGGAACATGAAAACCAAAGATTAATAGCAGTAGCAGTGTATTAGTATGTACATATATGTGAATAGAAATGAAACACACATTTATTTAAATTTAGTCTTTATTGTTGTGTATTTAATAATTAATTTAAAAAATAAAAACAAAAAGTCACAATTTTGCTTGAAATTATATCTTAAATTCTAAGAAAAACCATTTTTTCTACTCTTTTTAAATAAGTACATTTTTATACTATTTGGATATATATAAAATTTGGAATAGTTAACCTAATATGTTGAGGATATATATTAATGATTCAAAAAACCAATAGAGTTAACTAATTTAAAAATATATATATATTTTTAATTAAACAATTGAAAAATATAATATATTTGAAATTAAAATAATATTTTAATCTTTGTTAATATATTTTTGAATTTAGACTTCTATGATTCATAATGTTTAGAGAGAACTTTTTTGGATTAAGATCACATAGGATTTTTGGGGCCAGCTTTTGGAACCCTCCAGTGTGTGGTTCATCAAGAGGACAAAAGTCGAGTTCTCGATCTAACAACAAAAATATATAGTGTATGTGGTTCATCAAGAGGACAAAAGTGGAGTTCCTGATCTAACAACAAAAATATATAGTGTGGAGATGATTCAAAAAATTCAAAGAAAATAAAAATGATAAGTTAAAAAAAATGATATTTGAGAAAGTCTAAAAAAAATAGAATAAAAATAAATAAATAAATAATTAGTTCACCACAAGGCAATTTAAACATTAAATAATATCATTAAAACAAAAATTAGAAAGAATAAAAATAGAGATGAATGGATAATAACAAAAATAAAATTTTTGAAATAAGAAATAACAAAAATATAAAGAAGTCAAGAATTTAACAAGGGCTACTTAGTACCTATAGCTTAACTTAAATATAGCTTAATTAAAGAAAAAAATAACAAAGTCGAAAGTTTAATTACAAAAATAAAACAACTAATATTGTTGAATGCCATCACCAAAAATTAAGAAATATGATTAACTAATATTGTTTAATATATATATATATATATATATATATATTAAAATATGTTTTTAATATAATAATAAATGACTTTAAATTGAAAATATTGTGAAAAAATTATAATTTAAATAATAGAAAATATAAATAAATAAATAAAACGGAAATAAAACTAAAAACAAAAAATTAGTAACTAATAGAAATGGAAGTTACTAAAGAACCCGTAATAAGACCTGGACCAATCACCTTACAAATAAATAAATTTAAATAATAATAGAAAATATTAAAAATTGAATTTCTAATGTTAAACTACGGACAAACTAATACCCAGTGAAAGCGAATGCGTTATACCATGCCTTAGGCATCTATAATAAAATAAAATTAAATAAAATAATAAATTATATATATTATCTATTAAATAGCATATAATAATAATAATCAAAGGAATTCCATCATTATAATGAAAATTCGTGTGTTAAGAGCATGTGTTTCCTCCTAAGAGCTCCCAGGTTCGAAACTAGAGAGGTATAGCATGTAAATGAGTGGGCCTAATGGTTAAGAGCATGTGTTTCCTCCTAAGAGGTCCTAGGTTCAAAACCAAAGGGAGTCATGTATGCCTCTGTAGACTTAGCAATCAAATCACTCCACAGAGATGGCTCCCTTCTCCCAGGAACAAGGGGGTCTCACACACCAATTTGGTGTCTGGCTTGGTCATGACCTTAAAATTGGATAATAATGTATATATATATATATATATATATATATATATATATATATATATATATATATATATATATATATCTGTGTGTGTGTGTATATCTGTATATATATATATAGGAGGGAAAAGAGCAGGGATTGAGTCGTTGCTTATTTTCCAACCCTCATCCCTATTCAGATTGTTAACATGCTTCTCAATTTCTATAGCCTCTTAGAACTTCCTGTGATGGAAGTGATCAATCTCGGCAATGACCCAAGACTCCTTAATACATATGTGGTGTTTAGTATTATAAGCATGCTTTGCTAAGGTATAAGAGCGGGATCTATTATGCTTAAAGTCTGTCACATGCTCTTGAATTCTTTGTTTGATAGATCGACCTGTTTCTCCGATATAGGGTGTTCCACACGAGGAAGGAACTAAGTAAACACATTTCATATCCTTAGGGTCAACTCGGTCTTTAACTGATCTTAGGGAGCTTCAGATAATGTTGAGAGGCTTAAAGATGGCATGCACCTTATTTTTACTAAGAATGTGAGCGATCTTGTCAGTGGTTCTGAGAATGAAAGGAAAATGCACACAGTTAACAAAATCAGGGGATCCTTTTTTGGCCTAGGTCCTATGCTAGCTTTTTGAAAAGTTTTGAGACCTAGGTGTCTACTACAACCATTATTTTCAAAAACTTCAAGCAGATGAGATATTTCACTTTCAAAGTGACTCTCATCAGAAATCCTTGGTCACTAGAGTATCTCAAATACTCATTTTAATAATTAAATAAGATAAAAATCAAATACTCATTTTAATATTTTTTTTTTGTAAGCTACCATGGGGCTATTCATATTCTATTAATTCGAGTTGAAACTTGTACAAACACATGGTGGCCTCAACCCGCCCCGAAGGGAAACCGGGTCTGTTGGCCACCTCAAGTTTTTAACAGCCATCCAAAAACAGAAAATACTGAGTCTTCTTGTCCAAGCTAAGTAAACTAGACATTCAAAAAGATTACTACTATCTCCTATCTGCATCATATATTGTAACAAGATTTAAAACAGACTCTCTGCATCCTAACTAAGAAAATTTATACATATCTCCAAGTATCAGTCAGCCATGGCTTCCAGTTGGTCGCCTTCTTCCTTTATTCCTGAGTTAATCTTCTTTATCTGTTGCTTTATCTCTTCCAGTTTGTTATCCTGCATAAGAAGGGTTACCTGAATGTTCTGCATCTCTTTTTTCAGGTTAGGAATTCCTTGGGCCAGTTCCGCCATCTCCATAGCAACCTGCTCCATAGCTTTTGCCAAGAGCCTCTTCATGACCCAATACACATGAAGAGCCTGTTTGTACAGGGTCATGCGCCCTCTGGTATTTCCTGGATCCGGCAACAAGTATTCCCAGTCATCCATTTCGGAGCCCGACTGTCCCTGAATAGCTTCTTCCTCCATTCTCTGGATTATATTCCGGATGTCCTCGTCTGTGTTTTCGCTGTAGGCCCTCTCAGCATACTGGACCCTCCGTTTCAGCGTTTTCCTGCCCCTTCTTTTGCCCACTGTCGATGGTTCGCTTCTCTCCTGATTTCCGGCCAGCCTTCCTTTCCCTCTACCTCTTCGGCTCCCTCCCCGTCCTCTGCTCCCTTTGTTATCATCCTTTGCCCTGCTACCCTGACCCGCTATGCCAGGAGGGCCACCAAAGTCTCTTTCCTCTCTTCGTCTTCTGCCTCTCGTTTCTCTGTTCTTCGTTTCTTTCTCCATTACGCTCCTCCTTAGCTGCTCATGACCATCCTGCTCTGAATTATACATCTCCTCTTCTTCTTCCGACCCTTCCATACCTGTCTTATACTGTTCCATTGCTTCCCAGGGATCGTCCATATTTCCTTCCTTGCTCTTCCCCTTTCCGTCCCTGCTCGCCTCCATCGCTTCCTTCCTCATTCTTCTCACTGTTGCCCGTCGATCAATCCTTATGGGGGTTGGCGGTCTGTCTTTCCGCCTTCTCCTTCCTACGTTAATCCTTACGATGGTCTCCACCACCCTGCTCCTTTGTTTTCTCCCTCCAGTTGCATATACCGGATTCCTTCCCTCGCACCTTCCTCCTTCTTCATAGTTTTTCCTTTGCCGCCCATCCTCGTTCCTCTTCCCCACTTCCCTCTGCCACCTACAGTTTCCATAATCGCCCACTTCTCCTCGTCTTACTTCTGTGCTATCATACCCACGTCCCATCACTGAAGCGTTTCTACCACCGCTTCTGCCTTTCATTACTCCATCTCTGCTTCTCCTTGGTATTATATCCCCTCTGAGGATCTTCCTGTACGCCGTCATCATAACCCATATACCGAATGGCTTATCATGTCCCTTCGCACCCACCGTATTAATCATCCTCCTCGCCGCCATATTCACCCCGATCGGGGACCTCTGGGGATTCTTTTTATAGTGCTGAGGCTTCATTATGGTCCTGGGTGATTATTGTGATGAGGCTCTCCCATCCTGGTTTGTTCATTACAGCTGGCCAGATGCTATCCACCTTTTCTCCCTGTTCGTTGCATCCCCAATTTGCAAGGAAGTCTGCGGCTTTGTTTCCTTTTTGCCTAACATGGTTGATGATTTTATATTCAATACGCTTCAATATGTCTGCCAAGTCTTGAATGATCCCTGCCGTCCTCTAGCTCCTTGCGACTTTATCCCAGTCCTTCCCATTATTGAGATTTCTAAGCATTTCAACTACTATCTGCGAGTCGCCTTCAATCTCCAGATTTGTATAGCCGTTTCTTACTGCTATTCTAAGACCCTGGTATACAGCCATTAATTCTGCTTCATTGTTGGTCATTGTGCCCCCACAGTCCGCATACACCCATCTAGTGCATCTCCCACTGTCTCTAAAGATACCTCCAAAGCCTGCCAGCCTTGGGTTTCCTTTGGAAGCCCCGTCAAAATTCAATTTAATGAAGTTTTCCCCAAGGTAACTGAAATGCTCTGGACTCTGGGTCTGAGATCTTTGCTGCCTTTCTTTCGAGGGGTATACCATACCATATTCCATATTTAGATTAGCTAGGATTCGTCCTTCATCAGGGTTCGCTCTCCAATCCTCTTCCTCCCAGGTCTCAGCCAGAACAGTCTCCCTAATTAATTTTTGCGTTCTTCCCCATATCTTTTCTGGTGGATTGGCCTTGTCTAAGAAGATCCTTCGATTCCGTTCCTTCCATAGAAGCCATATAACAAAACCTATGGCTAGATTCCAGGTTCTTTCTACAACCGGGCATGAGAATTGGCCCTTTCCCCATTGGAAGATGGTCTTTTTAATATCCAGAGGGTCTCTATTGGATTTTCCAAAAAGGTTCCTAACTTCAACCCATTGTTGTTGAGCAAATGGACAAGAGTTCAGAATGTGTTCCTGGGTTTCGTTTTCCTGTTTACAAAGGCTGCATCTCGGTGGCCCCTGGAAACCCCGTTTCTGAAGCTTATCCCATGTCAGTATTCTTTCTTTCCCAACTAGCCAAGCGAATATAATTACCTTTGGCCACCATTTATTACTCCAGATTTTTCCCCATTCCAAAGTTTCCTCCTCTCTCTCCTGGCTAGTTGTTAAATAATAAGCTTCTTTGACTGTGAAGGTCCCTCTTGTGGAATTTCCCCATCTAAGAATATCTTGTCCCTCTCTAATTTTAATTTTCCTTGACTCCAGTTCTTTTACAAGTATCCCCTTCTGCTCCTGATCTATATTTTTGTCCCATTCTTCTGGTTTTCTCCATATTCTCCATAACTCATCTGACTCCCCTTCTTTCCAGTAATCTTTTACATACTCTAACCCCTCGATTACAGCCTTCTGATGTGTACTTTGCAGAGCTTGGATGCTGACCATTCTGTCTCTTTGCTGCCATGCCTCCTCCCAGAATCTAGTTGTACTTCCTCCTCTTATTTCCCAAAAAGCATATTTGTTTATGATGTCTCTGTTCTGGCTTGCTAGTTCCCATATTGTAGATCCTTTTGGGGTTTCTTCTAGTCTGAGGATGCCTTCTGATGTTAAGGGCATATTATATTTCTGTGTCCATATTTTTTTCCATAGGTCATTTCCTCCCCTCATCCACCTCCACCACATCTTCGCTCCTAGAACTTGGTTTAGGATGCCCGGGTCTCGGAGTCCTAGACCTCCTTCTTCTTTTCGCTTTGTCAGGCTTTTCCACGAAACTAGTGCCCATTTCCTTTGCTGTTTTGGTCCTCCCCATATAAATTTTCCGAAAATTTCCTTCATTTTTGTACAAGCACCTTTGGGAGCAGCCATGACCGATAAAGGGTAAATTGGTATGGATTGGAGGACTGATTTCAGGAGTACCAATCTTCCTGCTATGTTCAGCGAGCGAAAGGACCAATTTGCAAGTCTATTCTTGAGTTTTTCTATTATTTGCTTCCAGTTTTCTATTCTTGTAGGGTTTATATCTAGTTGATTCCCCAGGTATTTAGTCGGTAGTTCTCCATATCTGAATCCCAGCGTTCTGGTTAAATGAGCTTTGATCGATTCTGGGGTGTTGAAGATAAATGTACAAGATTTATCTTTGTTGATTTCCATACCCGAGGCTTCCATAAACAATTCCAAAATCCTTTTTACTCCCCTTACTTCCTTTAGAGAGACTTCACAAAAGAGCATGATGTCATCCACGAACTGTTGGTGAGTGATGGGCAGGTTGCTTCCCCATAGCCTCAGCCCTTTGATCTTTCTTTCCCTCAACTCCTTTTTGAAATACCTTCCCAGACCCTCTGCAGCCAATATAAACAAAAAAGGAGATAATGGGTCCCCTTGTCTTAATCCTCTAGTGGCGTTGAAGGTCGAAGTTGGCGCCCCATTCAGCAATATAGAGAAGTTAGGCGTTGATATCATATTGTGAACCCATTCTATCCATCTATTACTAAACCCAAAAGCCATGAGGATTGCCTTAAGGTACTTCCAGTTTAGGCGATCGTAAGCTTTTGACAAATCAAGTTTTATCATCATCCCTCTCTGCGTTTTTTGCTTTAGAGAGTGGATCACTTCCTGGGTGACTACTAATCCATCAAGGATTTGTCTTCCCTCTACGAAGCCGGTTTGCTCCGGTGATATTATACTAGAGAGAATAGGTTTCAGTCTTTTAGCCAACAATGTAGCAATTATTTTATAAATCACATTGCAAAGGGCTATCAGGCGAAAACCGTTGGCAGTTTCAGAATTAGCATTTTTAGGAATCAGAGTAAAAAAAGTAGAGTTAAGACCCGGCCATACCTTCTGATTGATGCGAGATTCCTCTACCACCTCCAGTATCTCTTGTCCAAGAAACTGCCAGCCTGCCTGATAGAATTCCGTTGTATATCCATCCAGTCCTGGGGCCTTGTTTTTCTTCATGCCCTTCACAATTTCCTCCACTTCTTCTATCGTTGCTGCCCTCATCAAAGCCCTATTTTGATCCTCCGTTATTATCTTTGGGATTTCCTTGCAGATCATTTCTGTAGCTGCTCCTTTGTCCACTTGTGGTTCCATCAGCAAGTCTTTATGGTACCCTACTAGTACCTGTTCAATTCCTTCGTGTTCTATTACTCTCTCCCCTTCTTCGTTTTTGATGGAGAAGATTTTGTTCCTTTGCCTATGCTGGATCATGGCTTGGTGAAAGAACTCGGTGTTCCTTTCGCCTTCGCGGAGCCAATTTGTCCTAGACTTTTGTCTCCATAGGATCTCTTCTTGTTTCCTCCGCTCTTCAAGTTGGTTAATTAGAATTCCTTCCTCTCTGCTTCTCTCTTCGTTTCTTCCTTCTATAATAGTTTTTTGTTGAATCTCTTCCATTTTTTGCTCTAGTCTCTGCTTTTCCGTTAGTATGTTTCCAAACTCCTCCTTATTCCATTTTTTGATTTTCCCTTTGAGTTCTTTGAGCTTTAGCTGAAAGGTATGCATCTTGCATCTTCCTTTTTGTTGACTTTGAGTCCACCATTCCTCTACCTTAGATATAAACTGAGGATTCCTGAGCCAGAAGGCCTCAAACCTGAAAGGTCTGTTAAGGGGGTTTTTCTTGATGTCTATTTCCAGTCGGATGGGCCAATGATCTGAGCCCATCGCTGGCATTATCGTGGCCTCAACAAATACATCCCTGTTCATTATTTGTTCTGAAATTAAGAATCGATCTAACCTGGAAGCTATTTGGTTTCTGCCTCCTCTTCTATTATTCCAAGTATGGATGCCATTTATTGTCGAGATGTCTACCAGTCTTTGCTCTGTAATCATTTCACTGAACTCCTCCATATCTTGATCTGATCTATTTAAACCTCCTCTCTTTTCTTCTATCGATTTGATCATATTAAAGTCTCCCCCTACAATCCACGGGATCCCTGGGAAGAGCTTTCGGATGGTTTGCATGTTTTTAAGGAAATTTTTTTGTTCCCTTGGTATGTGCGGACCATAGACTCCTGTGATGAGAATCCACTCAGATGTCCCTATCAGCCTGAATAAGCCTGAGAGGATTCAGGGCGAGCTTATCCAGTTTTCAAAATGCACCTCTTCCGGATTCCAGAGGATTGCTAGACCTCCTGCCGTGCCATTCGCATCCTGTCCCATCACCTCATAATGTATTTTTTGTTTTCGCATTATGTCTTCTAATTTTTGGGAGCTGATCTTCGTTTCTTGGATGATCATTATACTAGGTTTGTCTTTCTTCATCTTGTCCTTCAGATACCTCTGTTTGCCTTTACTGTTAAGGCCTCTAATGTTCCAACTTGTGACTATCATTTCATAACTTTTTGGGGGGTTGTTGAAATACCTCTGAGAGAGGTATCACTCTGCCTGAGTTAACCAGTATTTCGCCAACCGCTTGTATGGTTTCGCTCATTGTCCGCCTCCCTCTTTTCCTACCGCCTTTGCCAGAGCTGTCCATTCCTAAACTTGGAGTTCCTTGCAATCTTGTTTGATCCAGTTGATTTACTAGAGTAGTTCCTTTCTTTTCCTTGTATTTCTTGAAAGTCTCTTTATACAGTTGCTTTTGGGCTTCCGGAATAAACCTTTCATCAAGATTTTTCCATGCCTGTAACAACCTTTTCAATATTTGTTCCTCCTCGCTTCCACTGTCCTTCTGAGGGTCGATCTCCTTCTGAGGCTGTTCTACTGTCATATCCATGCTTTCTTCTGCTCCTTCTCCCGCCGCACTGTCCTAGTTTAGGTCTGGCTCCTTTATATCTTTTGTGAGCTCCATAGGTTCCTCCACATTTTCGTATTTTTCCATCTCCCCTTCTTCTTCCTGTAGGACCTTGAACTTGTTTTGGCATTCTACTGACACTGTTTTAACAGGTTGTTGCGTTCTTATCGTTTCTTTCCCTGGTCTTCTTTTTCTGGGTATTTCTTGGAAACCCTCTTCCCCTCCTTCTGTACCTTCTGTCCTCTCTTTTCCTTCTTCTTTTTTCCTTAATGTTTCCTCTGTATCATTCAGCGGACATTTTTTGAAGAGATGGTCGTATTCATGACACCTTCTGCATCTAAAAGGTATGTGTTCGTAATCCATCGGTTGTTGCCACACTTCATCATGGTATTCTAGCTCTATGAACTCTGGCAATGGTTCTTCTATATTCATATAAACACATATCCTTGCATAGGATGTATACTTCCCTCTTTTTGTTGTCTCTGCTACTTTGAAAAAAGTCCCGATTGTATTGCCTATGCCTTCCAGAATATCAGGATCCCAAAACTCCATAGGTAAGCCAAACATTCTTACCCAGATGGGTGCTGCTAGCATCTTTTCATGATCAGGATTGTAGCAGTCCTCCCAATGTCTCATAAATAAACTAGCGTTATTCATGAAATACGGGCCCCCTTCAAAGATTCTTTCCTTGTCTTCTAGGTTTGAAAATATCACTGTGAAAAATCCCTTTGCCCCTAGCTTTAGATCTATATGCCCTTTCGGCTTCCATCTTTGTTGTATCCACTTTGCCAGGTCCTTTTCCGAAGGCCAGAACCCTACAAACTTACATATCAACGCATGGTCCCTCATATAACATCTGTACTCCTCAAGTTTGTTGTTGGGGATTACAAACCTTGGTTTTTTCTGAGCTCTGGGTAGACATCTACCCCCAAGCCTTGTTTGCCATCGATTTCCCATTACTGGTGCATCTTTGCTGTTTTCCTTTGGGTCTCTTTGTATTTCGCTTCCACTTGATTCTCCCGCTATCACGTTTTTGTAGGAGGGGATCTCTTCCCTCCTCGGTTCCCCTGCCATGGCGTCTTTCAGCTTCTCCCTGATTTATATAACCTTCCTCCTCTTATTAAGATATCACTGTCCCGGTTACGCGCAGAAGCCTTGCTCTCCTGCCCTTGTCTTCGTTGTCGTTCCTCTTACAGACTCGCCGCTATTAGCCCTAGATTTACAGAAACCCTCGCTTCCGCCTCCCGCTCCGCTCCATCTTTCGACTGCATACTCTTTTATCCCAAACTTGTAACCAATGTTACCAGACTCAGAATAGAAAATAAATCCAAATACTCATTTTAATAATTAAAAAATAACAACTTAATAATTTAAAATAATTTGCTAATGATTTTAACACAAACTTAATATTTTTAGATTTTAGGCCATATTATTTAGAGAATCTTTAATAATATCATATACTTATAATAAAATACAATATTATTTCTTTATTTAATATTATTTTTTATTGTAATTTTATTTTATTTACTAGCACATCATACAAATTAAATGGTTGGTAATAAGCATCAAAACACATACTCTATTTTACTATGGAGATTCTTAATTTGTAAATAAGCTTTGTTACAATAACAAAGCTTATTTATAGATTAAGAATCTCCATAGTAAAATAGAGTAAGTGTTTTGAAACTTATTGGTAAAGAGCATGTGGCGCACAATAAATGGCACTGGATTCTGGCAAAGCATTATTAAGGTGAAGTACTTGAGAAACTTATCTTTTGGTTTTTTTGGGTTGGTTAAAGGATGGGGTCGGGGTTTCTAGCACGGTCTCTTATATATGGAACATTATGTTAAAAGTGAAAAAGTGACTGATAGGGCATTTGAAATGGGAAATAGGAGTTGGTACATTGGTTGGGGTAGGTCTTGATCCTATCAAACATTTTGATGGCAATCATACATTTCATGTCTCTCTTATTAGACACATCCATAATTTGGGTATTTACTATTTAAATCAGATTCAATTGTCACAAGAACACAAACTTTATTCCAGTTGGATGTGCTCAAAGGATTTAGGACTATATGGGGAACTTGCTTAGTCTTGGGATATGTATGTGAATGATATTCATATGGTTGGTAACACATTGACTCAAAAGGATGATATATCTACATGGGATGGAAAACTTTTATAGGGGGGAATCTCGATTACAAAGGTTTACAGGTATATCTCTCTCCAATTTGCATTTCGAGAGTAAAGGGTGGTTTTGCAAAATTTGGAAGTGGAAACTTCCACACAAGCTCAAATTGTTTAGGTGGTTGGCTTGGAAAAATAGAATATTAACATGGGATAACTTGTGTCGACATGGTTTTAGTGGTATTGGCATATGTGTATTATGTAAGGAGGAGGTTGAGGATGTGGTCCAACTTTCCTTAGATGTCCCCTCACGGTTTCCATTTGCTATGGTGTCATGAATATCCTAAACTTATTTGTTGAATGGAATTTTACATCTATTGACGCTTGCTTGTTGGATTGGATGTCTGGATACAAAGAATTTTGTGCTCTTCCATTTTACATTTTTTGGGGTATTTGGAGATCTAAGAATGCTAATATATTTGAAAAGAACATAAGAAAAATATTGCATGAAAATATGCACATATTTTAATGAAGCAGGGCCTCTGGTCTACAAGGAAATTTTGATAAACATCCAACTCTCTAATATTTGGTGCATATTTCATGTGGGTTTTTTCGATGGGGCGTCTAGTAAGTATTTGTGTAGTAGTGGGGCTTAGTACATAGTTATAAATCATGGTCATTATTATTCTACTGGAATAGTGGGAGGGGTACCAATATCCGAGAGGAGATCATTTCTCTTTATGGGGTTTTATTCTATGCTCGCGAGTTATATATTGGACTATGGATCGGTCAACTTTTGAGCCTCCTATGCTTATTAATTGGATGAAAAGAATCAATTCAATGATGGGACTATTCCAAGGATGATTTTTTTGGCATATTTATATAGAACAAAATGGAGTTGTAGATGTTATTTCAAAATTGGGCCACATAAGGGAGATTTTTTATTCTTCCTTCCAAAACGACATCATGCACAAGATGGGGAAAATCTTCTTTAAATAAGTTTTCTCTCTTATGGTTGATATGGTACTTACCAGGCTTATATTTTGTGGGACTTTTATTGTGATAATCGATATTGTTTTAGTTATTGGACAAATAGGCACATTTTACTTCCTTGTTATTTGTTGTGTTAGTTTTGGGCAGATTAGCATATCTATTTGAAGATCATGTACTGAATTGTTATATGTTAGACATGTTTTATTAATTTTAGGCTTGTTGGTAGTCATTTGTTGGTGATTATAGATTAATCACATATGTAAACATACTTTTATATAATATAAAAGGATGTTTTTTTCTCCCTAAAGAAAAAAAAATGAAAAAAAAGAAAAAAAAACTTTGTTACAATAAGATGGCTAAGAAAAAAAAAAATTGTTATAATAACATGGCTTATTAATACCACATGCTCAAAAAACCATAATTCACTTCAGATCACACTTGCTGATATAAGATTGTTTTTAACTAATCAATTTAATTAATGAAGCAAAAAGGCATAACCACTTTGGAGATAAATCTCAACTTTTGATTTTTGTGCACTACTATGAATATTTTAGAATATTCGGCCAAGGTTAAATCCTTACCTTCCACTTAACACCGTCCACCTAATAATTGTTGTATTGAGATGCGCTCCTTAGTCTAGTATGGAAGAGATGTTGTAAGGTCATCTATCAAGTATCCAGAGGGAACAAATCTTTTGAGGTGCAAATCCATGGGGCTTTCACTCAATGAACTTCTGACATATCACATACATTTATATCATATTAAGCAATACCCTTAATTTGACTACGTATTGGAAATAAATCTAAAAATCACATTATTTAACTCCCTACCAATATGAACCCAACACACCTTCCCAATTTAAAAAACCCCTACTTTCACTAGATATTGTAGGTATTCATTTTTTCATTAACATTTTTTATACCCCTTATGTTTTTTCATTAACTTTGAGCTCTATTTTTTATGTTTGCTAATATAAAAACCCTTTACCCCCTATATATCCCCAATATATTATGTTATTTTTTCCTCAATATATATCCCCCAATATGAACCCATGTGGTATGGTATTTTCCCCCTGGTGAAGCTCCTCGTGTGCAAATCTTTCCTCAAGCACCAAAAAAAAAACCTTGAGAGGTTTTATTCCTCTCGGCACTTGACAGATTTGGAGTTAAGATTGGGATTAAGCTAATTGATAATTGTGTGAAGGGCGTTCTCTAGCCTAATATGAAAGAGAAGTTGTAATATTATGTTATGAAAGTATTTTGACTCAATCAAATTACATAATAAAATAAAAGAGTAAAATTAATAATTATTAAAATAAAATAAAAGAAATAAAATTTACCATTGGCCATTTTTGGACTCTAGGCTTTGACAACCCATGGTTTTGCCAATGGTATTTTTATGTAATATAGCATATTTAAAAAGGTGAAGAATATATATATATATATATATATATATATATATATATATATATATATATATATATATATAATGGGTGTAGCTTAGGTCATAGGGAGGAGTCACTGTTATCCTCCCCAAGTGACACATAACTATTAGTGAACCTATGGGAGTTTAAGACCTGCACTCAATAAAAGGGAAACTAACCTTTCAAATTCGATAATCTCCCATTGAATTTGTTTTCGATGACAATGTAGCTTCTCCACAAATTCACTCCAAATCTTTTAATGGAACATCGAGAAGTCTTGTTGTGATGTGAGAAATAACG
Organism: Pinus tabuliformis; assembly: GCA_031772625.1. Taxonomy (NCBI): domain Eukaryota; kingdom Viridiplantae; phylum Streptophyta; class Pinopsida; order Pinales; family Pinaceae; genus Pinus; species Pinus tabuliformis. The sequence continues at coordinate 722,208,334 of CM062813.1, forward strand.
ATAATGAAATTTATTATATAGCATTAATTACATAATTGTTTTATCACTTTCTGAATGTGGTATTATTATTATTTTTTTTATAAAAACTTAATATATAAATCTTGTTATGGAAATATAGCAATTTATGTTAAACGTGGGATAGAAGATATAATAAAAATTAAAAAATAAAAAATCAATTGTCTAGTAAATGTTATATAGTTTAAGTAAAAGATTAATTTAGATAAAAGATTTGGTTTAAAATTTCTTTAAATATTTAGTTTAAAAGATTAATTTCAAGAGAAACATTTAGTAGAAAATTTTCAATAAATTGTAAAATAAAAATTTGGAGGGAAATACATCAAACAAAATTTTTGGCGAGAATATTTTCGGCGAAAAATTTTGGGGGGGAAACTTTGGAGGGAAATTTCCATTCTTTAAGCTATATATTATCATTAGGAGAGAGTTCAATTGTATCATTCAAACTCTTTTGTTTGAAAGCCATGGATTCTTCTGATAGTGAAGTTTCGCTTTGTGAAGCATCAACATTTTCGTCGCGTAACAACTTTATTCATATTGATGAATATCATGAAAATTCTTTCACTATGAATAGAGAGTCAAATCTTCCACATAGTCATAATCCTAAGGACTATGAGAGCAATAGTGATGAAGGGAATGATGAAGAATTTCAAATAAATAGAGAGTCACAGTTTCCACTTGGTCCTAATCCTATGGACTATGAGAGCAGTAGTGATGAAGGGCAGGATGAAGAATTTTGAATAAATAGAGAGCCATGGTTTCCTAATCCTATGAACTATGAGAGCAACATTGATGAAGGCAAAGATGAAGAATTTCTAATAAATCGAGAGTCATAGTTTCCACTTAGTCGTAATCCTATGGACTATGAGAGTAGCAGTGATGAAAGCCAAGATGAATAATTTCCAATAAATCAAGAGTCGCATTTTCCACTTAGTCCTTATCCTAAGGACTATGAGAGCAGCAGTTATGAAGGCCACGATGAATAATTTCCAATAAATCGAGAGTCACATTTTCCACTTAGTCCTAATCCTAAGGACAATGAGAGAAGTAGTGACGAAGGGCAGGATGATGAATTTCTAATAAATATAGAGTCACATTTTCCACTTAGTCCTAATTCTAAGGACTATGAGAGTTGTAGTGATGAAGGGTAGGATGAAGAATTTCCAGTAAATAGAAAGTCACATTTTCCACTTAGTCATACTCCTAAGGGCTATGAAAGCAGCAGTGATGGAGGGTAGGATGAAGAATTTCCAGTAAATAAAGAGTCACATTTTCCGCATAGTCCTAATCCTAAGGACTATGAGAGTAGCACTCACAATTCACATGATGAATAATATCCAATAAATAGAGAGTCAAATTTTCCATTTAGTCATAATTCTAAGGACTATGAGGGTAGCACTGACGAAGGGTAAGATGAAGAATATCCTCCAAGTTAGTGTTGCAAAATCACAGATGATCATAATGAGGATAATATTCCTCCTAATCATGATGAAAATGCTTATACAAATGATGATCCAATGATGGAGATGATTCCGGGAAATATTGTATCGAGGAGTAGGAGCAGACCTTTTCATATCAATCCAAGATGTTCTAGTTATACAAGGGGCATAACATAATATCTCACGAAAAGGAGATCCATCATTGCTCTCATTTCAAGTGAATGTTGTCAAAAGGATTGCTTGAAACATATGGATTTCAAGTTTGTATTGGAGAAAATGAAGATATATTTGTTAATGAATAAAAGCATGCAAAATTCATATTTAGTGGGGTGCATGCAATCTACATTGTGAGGTTATGATTATCATATTGGGTCTTTATTTATCTTTAAAAATGCTTTCAAAATGTTTCATTCAATTGGTAATTTTCGTCTGTCAAGAATCCAAGAAAATTTGGAAAAAGATCCCACATTTTATTTAGAAGTACATCATAAATGACAGTTTGGGCCATTATCAAATACTGCAATGTCATGGATCAAAGACTTATTTTCAAAGCATGGAGAGTGTATGCCAAATAGAGACACAATACATATTCCAGATAATTTCTCAAGATGAGAAATCTACAACTTATACAAAGAATATGCAGAAGGTGTTGAAGGAAATGGTTGATTGATTACATATCAATATTTTGTGAAGATATGGATGAAAGAATTCAACAATGTCTGTATTCCTAATAAGACAAGGATGGGGGTTTGTGGTACATGTGCTTCTCTTAAATAGAAAAAGGGATAAATGTCAATGGGAAGAAAGAGGTAAGCATTCATAACATTATTTTTTAAAATTGCGTAGTCATCAACTATAAAAATGTATTTATTAATGGTTTTCTTTTATGTTATGTGTAGATTCCATTGTCAAAGTGCTTCAAGAGCATCACGAACAAAAAACAAGTGAAAGGAAAAGTTGTACAAGCATCGAAATAAGTGTTATGATAATCCAAGTAAATATTTGGGTTTGATAATTGATGGTATGGACCATAAGAAAACACTTCTACCACATTTTGTTCGCACACCCAAAAATTTACAGGAGGAAAATTTTATTCAGTTTGACTTGGTCGTTTGTATGGTCTTCAATGGGAAAATGTTGCCAAAGGTACACTTCATAGCTCCAAATATTCATAATGATGAAATTACGACAATAACCATAATTCATGATGTGCTTTCTCATTGGTCTGGTAATCTTCCTAAAGTTTTGTATCTACAGTTGGACAACACTTGTCGTGAAAAAAAAAAATCAGATTATTTTTGGATATCTAAACATGCTAGTTGAATTGATAATTTTTCATAAGATAAAGGTTGGTTTCCTTCTTGTTGGGCACACTCATGACCATATTGATCAGATGTTCAGTTTTTTTCCAGTAACATTGAGGAGAAAGGATGTTGGGATCTTGCCATCATTAATTGATTGTATTAAGAAATCATACATGTGAGAGTCTATTTTTCATGTGTTTGAAGAAATTGTTGACATGCGAAGGTTTATTATGGGATTGCATGGTGAGGAGAAATGCATTGAACAACTTAATGACATTAGCTTCCAACATCAATTTTGTATCAAACAAATTGATGGGAAAACACTAATATTGGGCAAGACGTATTCAACTACTGCAGAATGGGCATCGTCATCAAGTTTGAAATTTTTAATGTTCATTCCAGATCATCCAATATTTACGTCAAATATATTGTTATTACAATCAGTTACTGAAGTTCATAATGCACACAGACAGAAGAGAGATATAATTTATTCTGATTGCCTGAAAGAAATTAAAAAATGTATTAGATATACATATGCATACTTTGATATTGCTAATTCAGTTTGGTGGGAGTCTTTTTTCAATAATCAGAGTGATATCATTTCAAGAACAACAAATGAAGATATACTTTTGAAAACTCCATTTATTTGGCCACAAAATGTGTCAAATGAACATGAGGAAAGAAACATTGTTGAACAACAATAATCTCAAGGTATTGTTAATTCTTCACAGGTAGAGGAAAGAGAGATGTATATTGGTTCCAGAATATTTCGTGCACAATGTGAAGCCATGGAAGACCTTTACAGGGGTTCAGTATAGGATATTAAGGATGGTTGCATGATCGCAGTGCTAGAAGATGGAGATGCCAATGGCTATCTATTCTGGGTTGCCAAAGTTATAAAGGTCATTAAAGAAAATGAAGATGTTGCAGGTGTTGAAGTACATTGGTATGCCACAAATACACACCCATTCAATGGTGTGTACAAGCCAGAGATGGTAGTTGATAAAAGAAATTGGCGGAAAAAGAAAAATAAAAGGTACAAATATAAGTCGTCACCACACAAACCTCTTAAAATTGGAGGATGTTGACATACTTTTTTATGAATTCAATCTAATAAAGACAGGAACTCTTCGCTTTAGGATGATAAAGATTTTTAAGAGGTTTCTACCATAAGAAACAATGTTGAGATGGGAGTCTATTGAACCTCGTCGTAGATCTAAAAGAATTTTGAAATCTGAAATGGTGGGCATGCATGTGGACTCAGATGGGGCACTAGTTGATGAAAGAGAAGAATATGGAACATCTTCATTTGCATCCAATCATTCATCTGAAGATGTGAATTCTGATGTCGTGCAAGAAGATATGAGTGGTTTTGAATAAATTTTTAAGACAATTTATATAACTGATGTTTGCATTGTATCTTGAAATAAAAATTTTGATTTACATATGATGTTATATGAAGTTATGAGTCATTTTTATGTTTGTTGGATTATATGTTTTAATTATGATGAATTTATTTGTTTAAAATATCTACAATGCAACACTAACTTAGAGATATAATTTATGTTTCATTCAATCTACAAGTATTGATATTTTGATTAATTTAGTCATGTAGTTTGTTCATAATTTCATTGGCTTAAATGTGAGTTTTTTAATTCTATCTTTGATTTTTTTTTAAATTTTTGTATCTTTAATGTTATGGCTGAAAACAATTAGGATTGTAGCGATCTTTAGTGTCATGTTATTATATGTTTAATGACATGGATGAAAACTATTGGAATTTTAATGTGTTTTAGATCCCATTATTTAACCTTTAATGCTATTACTAAAAAATGTTGAAATTATACATGGGAAAGAAAAATGTTATTCTACCACAAACATTTGTGTGCTTTTTCATTTATTTTGCACAAAAAATTGGTTTTTCCGCCATTTTTTAAATATGTTGAAAATTAACCCTAAAAAAATAAAACATTGTTCCAGTATACACACTTTTCGTTTTTTTTCACTGGCTTTCATGTTTTTGGGTGCTTTTTGGCTAGAGTTCCCATTTTGAGTTTACAGTTCTCGTTTCAAAGTTTACATTGTTCATGGAGGAAATGTTGTTATATGTATTCTAGAATGATGAGCTAGGAGATGATGCTCATATCACTGATATGTTATTTGAAAGTCTGAAATATGCTTCCACCACCCCTCTCTTTTGACCTGGAGGCAATTCAAAGTCTACTCAGTTGGGGACAACGATGTTGTTGTACAGCATGAAAGCAAAGTTTGTCATGTCAAATGCATGTTTCTCGACAATATTTAGGTAATTGTCTTGCATGATCAATCAATTTCCTTATATTTTGTCACACAATCAAATTTAAAAATGGTCAATTTTATGAATGTTAAATATTGACATTGTACAATTATATTCCCCACCAACTACATGATATTCAAAGATAAGGTTCTTCTGAGTGATAATGTCTTTTCGAGTAGATGACAAGAGGTAAAGCAGTCGTTGAAAATGTTGGGTGTTGAGTACATATCATATCATGCATGTATGAATGATTGTATTATATATAGAGGAGAATATGCAGACAAAGAGATATGTTTGAAAAGTGGGCATGACAAGTACTGTAATTCAAAAAAAGCAGGTAAATCACATGGTCGTCCACATAATATATTGAGGCACATGCCTATAATCCAAAGGATTCAAAGACTATTTAATTGCAAAGAATTAGGTATGTTACAGGGATGGCATGCCTCACATAAGAGTGATTCAAGAGTTATGTGAATCCCAACAGATTCAATAGCCATGAAGCATATAGAGGATACATGGCTTGAAAAATTCAAGGATGAAGTACAAAGTCTATGACTTAGCATTGCCATGGATGGCATCAACCCATATTCCCTCCAAAACACCAACTATTATGTTTGGCCTATAGTAGTGATCAACAAAAATATCCCCCCAGAGTTGTCCGTGAAGAATGAACATCTTATGTTGGTTCTCATAGTCCTTGGTAGAAGACAAGTGAAGAATATGGTTGTCTACTTACAATTATTGGTAGATGAATTTAAGGAATTATGGGAAGGGATACATGTGTACAATATATCAAGACCCATCGCAACAGAGAGGAATTTTATGTTGTATGGCATATGTGCTTACAACATACATGATTATCCAGGGTTAGGATTTTTCTCTGGTAAATTACATTCTTATTAATTTGTTTAGTAACAATATTTTTTCTCATATTAATTTAATTTGTTTCTAACGTGTCAACCTGTATATAATAATTTCGCAAGTATTGTAACAAAATGGTATCATGTATGTAAATGTTATGGACCTTCTTTGAAGGCTAGGTGGTACGAACACCTATGAAAGTCAGTGTATGACTACTCCAAGGAATTCCTCCCAGAAGAACACCCTTACAAAAGAGCAACATCCGCTTTCAATGGTAATCTAGAGAGAACCCAAAGGCCTTCAGTAATGACACTAGTTGGATAGATTAGAGCATATGAGATAAAGAAGGAAAAGGAGTTTGCAAAAAATGTTTGATTCAAATGGGGAGCCTATGTTTGATGATCCAGATTTCTTTGACACCTGTATTGAGAAATTTCCCATTGGGATGAAAAGAAATATGTCTTTTATGAGTTCCCATATTGGGAGCATCTTAATATTTCCCACTTACTAGATCCCATGCATATATTTAAAAATGTTTCGTATCTTTAAGGAGGCACATATCATCGAAAGAAAACTGACACATTGGTTGTTAGGAGGGATCTTATTTCTTCAAAAACTAAAAGGAAACATTGGCCAAGACAAGAAACTAGAGGAGAGGTTGACACCTCTTGTTCTTTAAAAAAATATGATGTCCGATGGATTTTTAAATAAAGATGATCTTTCTTTGGAAAAGGAAGTTATAATCAATGTGAGGGCGCCTTCTTTATATGGGTCTTCACTATGGTGTTGCTTCACTATGGATGATCATTTGTTGGGGTTGAAATCACATGACTATTTGAACCTTCTAAGAGTGCGTATGTCAAAGACATGATTTTTTTTATTTTTTTTTTTTATGTAATGGGATATTTTATAATTAATTTTTGTATAATGTACTATTTATTGTGCAGTGTCGTTATCCTCTTCTTGTGTGTGGGTGTGTGAACCATGACTTACCCCAAGACCTATGATGTGCCATATCTAAATTATTTGCATTTGTACATTGGATCACATCAAAGGAGATTCATATGGTTAGCATTCCATGGTAGCGTCAAGAGATAGCTAATATTATTTGTATGTTTGAGAAGGAACTATCGAAGAGTTTCATGGACTTGCAGGTTCATCTTCCAATTCACCTAGTAGATGAGGTTGAATTAATTGGTGTCGTTTCTTGTCATTGGATGTTCTTCTTAGAGAGGTACATGAAGAAATTGAAAGGTTTTGTTTGACAAAGGGAAAAACCTAAGGCATCTATGGCAAAGGGATATATATCATATGAGACTTTCTATTATGCTATTGAGTAAATAAAGAAAATTGAGAACACACCAGGTGTGGCGATTTGGGATGACAAAAGGGATGAAGACAAAAGAGAAGGGGAGCTTCTCAAAACGAATGGGAAGAGGCACATGATAAAGAGTAAGTGCAGACTTATCATTTGTAAAATTACTACAAGATAACTATTCACACTTAAATTTTTATTAATGCATATTTTTGTCTCATATATATATATATATATATATATGTTGGTTTGATTTCATCAACGAATTCAGAAATTGAAGCCATCAACAAATTCATTCTTTACAATATGGAAGCGACACAACTGTGGGTCACATTGTATGAAGAGAAGAGGAGGAAATGGGACAATGATAGGAAAGAATTCAAATGATTGAATGGTAGAAGTATGCCTTATCCTGATCATTCAAAAGAAAATATGCTAATGACATGCCCTAATATTTGGGTTGTTGATCAAGTCAGAGAGAAATATGGTGCATCTGCTCGTTACCCACATTCTGAAGAGGATGTTACCTTTGAATTGTAACATCTATATATATTTTATATTTTTAATTATGTTCGGGTTATTAGTCAAATGACACTGTTATTTTTCAAGTTTTTATAGGTGCATTTGTTCCCATTTATGTGGGCATATGGACATCATTTTCGCATAGAGGATGTCGATGATGGATACATGACACAACACTATAGAGTGGAAGTCGAGTTCGTCCAATCAAGTCATGCTAGCCATTGCGATCAAAACCTAATGCAGGGGACATTAGGTTACATTGGAAAAATACAAGATATCATTCAAGTGGACTTCTCTTCATTCTAATGTGTTATTTTTAGGTGCAAGTAGTGAGACACCTTTGATCAGAATAATGTAAAGGAAGATTGCGATAGTGGGCTAATATCTATCAACTCTAGAAAGATGTGGCATGAAGCTAGGGAGCCTTATCTTTTCCCAAAACACTGCAATTAGGTGTTTCTTTGCCCAGATGTGTTAGATAGGGATTGGTGGTTTGTATTAAAACATGAACTTAGATCAATACATGTTTTTGAGAACAACATTGTTATCATGCCAATCGTCCATGAAGATAATCAAGGTGATGAAAATGGAGAGTGATATGTACTTGTGTTATTTCATCATTTATACTATTGTTGTATGTTTTTGTTTTCATTATTTCGCTAATTATTTTCAATTGTTGTTGCTCCCTCTACGGACGTCTCGACTACATGATAGACATGTAAAATACATTAGCCTCATACATAAAATACAATTTTATTTTTCTTAAATGAAAAATATATTTATTAATATGGAAACATAACTTTCAATTTAAAAAAATCATTATCGGTGCGCCAAAAACACAGCCATGCACCAAATTTAGTGCTTTGTAAAACACAACCATATCGTAGATGGTGTGCACATACTTACGATGCATTGTCGTAAAATAAAATGAGTTCTTATGTATGTATAAAATATTGATTACATATTTTTATGGACCATAAGAGAAACAAATGGGCTTACATGGATGCATGAGAGGTTTTAATTTTTTCTTCATGGATAATGGAATAGTTTTGACTTTTATTTTCAATGGTAATTATAAATAAAAATTGAATTAATAAATATTTTATGGCTAACTAAAATTAAATGATAAATAATGTGATGGTGATTAAGAGGCATTTGTTTGGCTTTCAAATAGACTTGTGATGCGTTTTTATTTCCAATTTAGATTATGTAAAATAATATCTATTTTTATGTATTGATAAGTAAATTATTTAAGGTAGACATGTCTTTATAAGTTCGATAATAATAAGTGATAAGGTTACATAATAAGGTGTTGTGTGTGATATATTATTAAAATTTGTCCTACCCAAAATGATCAGATCATTGAAGGTCATGAGCCCAAGCCATATACATCATGTCATTGAAAGTAACGAGCCTAAGACATATACATCACATCATCGATTTAAAGGACCTTAATTATACGATACAGAAGTGGTGTGAAAGACACGCCTGCAATTTTTTCACGATGTTTGGTGTTTGACAAACCTTAATTTGATATCTTTTCTTCATACCACAGGCTTCTAATTTCACTCTTATTTTACCATTTGAACCGGCAACGTTTAACAAAGTATAAACTTTTCATAGTTACATTTCTGAAATCCATGGCACCATGGTGGTTTGTAGCAAGGACCTCTGAGATCCAGGTAAGACACCTAGAGTGTGTACTGTAGGGAAAGAACTGGGTTTTCTCCTTCTCTTTGGCCTCCCATGGTTGGACCATATTGTATGGGTCCGCCATTTTCTCCTACTCCTACTGTTGCTCCCTCTGTTGAATTTTAGTGAATATCTCATGATAATTTAATTCGTATTATTTAAATTGTATTATTTAATTCATATTTATTATTAAAAGGAGTTAAATTTAAACCAATAAAATAGCAAATAAAGAACCAAAATAGCATCAAAATGTTATATCTTTATTACTAGAAAAAAGTTCACTTGCCTCTTTAAGGGAGAACTTCCAATAGAGAAAAACCCTAACTACAAGTAATTTGACCACGAGCTTTATTTTACATTTTTTTATCCTCATCTTTAGAGAGAGAAATTAACTTGATTACGAGCCTTATTTTACATTTCTTTATCCTCATCTTTAGAGAGAAAAAATAACTTGATCACAAGCTTTATTTTACATTTCTTTATCCTCATCTTTAGAGAGAGAAATTTTTAATTTAAATTGGTAAGAGTTGCTATAAAGATTAAATTTAAATTTCTTGAAAATCTCATAACTTTAGTAATAAAATAAATTTTATAAAAATATAAAATTTTAAGTTGTATTAAATATAAATTAATTGCATCTAGAGGTGCTCTACAACTCAGTATGGGAGAGATGTTATCAAATAACGTTACATTTAAAAATAGCAAAATAGTAATTGAAATTAACAAATAAAAAATATTAATAAGAAAAGAAATTAATTTCGTTATAAGAAGAAATGTAATATTTATAACAAAAAATATTTTACTCACAATCATAAGTAAAATATTTCTATGTCAATATTAAACAACATTATTTTATAGATATTTATATAGAGAAAAATAAAGTAATTTAAATTGATTTTTTTTTTTAATATTTTCACTTTAGTGAGAAAGATTGAGAGAATTCTTATTCCACTAATAGTTACTTTCTAATTCAATGTATGAGGGATATTTGTAAAATTTTCAATGTTTAATTTGGATTTGATATGTAATATTAATTTAGAAAAATATTAATAATAAAAATAATTAAATTTATACATATAGAAAAAAAAATATGAGGGGCATATTTTAACACTTTAATATGGAGGTGAATTATAAATAAAATATTTCAATGCCAACTACATATAAATTAATATATCAGATGCCTAGATCCACAAAGTGCCAAGAGGGATCAAATCTCTTTTCACTTAGAAAGATCCCTCTCGGGGTTTGGAGTTAAAAACATAAGTTTTTAAAATTTAACAATAGATTGACTTTTATAAACCAATATTGAATTAATTAAATTTTATTTTTAATAATTTATTATTAATAATATTTTATATTAAAAATTGAATGAGTTACACATTTTCATCTTTTAAGAACTAACTAAATTAGTATACCTTTAATTATTTTATGGTTCTGAGTATTGAAATGTTTTACTAATTAAGTTAGATTGAATATCAATGAACTATCTAAGCAATAGAAAAATATTTATCCTAATTTTATAATCATAGTTTCATCCATACTAAACGTTGTAATTTATAAAAATATCTTTGCATTTTTTATTAAATTAAGTCATTTTACATGCAATTTCATATATAAAAGTTTGATATAAATTCACCAATACATAATGCATAATAAACATTATTACATAAAATAAACATCATGATGATAATCTCTAACAAAAATAATCATCATCTAAGATACACATTTGAATTCACCACCATCATCTAATTATATACACTTTTAGTGGCACATATAAATGTCATTAGCTAGCACACAAATCTAATAATCTAACAATGCATCATCATCATGACCACATCAAACAAAACACAAATATTGTAATTTAACATCATCACCACACACATCCTCAAATTAATATAAATCTGATGTCAAATAACTGCTATCACGTACACATCTATCTGCAAGCACATTAAATGAACATATATAACATGACCTAACAATCACATCAACACCAACATATAAATTAAGTACATAAACATGAACAAAAAAGCGCACCATATATATATATATATATACAAAGAAGTTAAATAACTACATCATGAAGTCAAATAAGTTCATCAAATATCAAATACAACAAACATAGTAGTTCCTGCATCCTAGTCTATAGTAGAGGATGATGGATTGTCAACTACTTCCTGATCAAGTACATATGTTGAACTCAGTTGAGGCTGAGGGCTAAGAGGTGGCTGCTCTATAGTAGAAGGTCGTGGTTGGTTTGCAGGAGAAGGTGGTTGGTCTGATATGTTAGCAGAAACATATGGCACATACTCTAGCTCTAGAATCCTGACATCATCAGGAAACTAACGAGCAGTTGTACTACCAGAAGGATCATTGACACCATGATGACCATGATCTGATGGGGTGGCATGACCACTAAAAGAATCATCATCACCATCTTCATCATGATAATCACCCTCATTATCATGATCATGATCATGATCAACCTCATCATCATCATCACCACCATCATCATCTGATGGATGTGTTGTTGCATGATGCCCTGCAACCCTCATTGCTACCAGTGCCCTACTAACTCCAATGACATGTCGCATAAGAGACATTAAATCCTGTGGACAGCTCCTGTAGAGATCCATGAACATTGGATTCGTGTTGATATCTCCAGGCCTCATAGGGTGGATTCCCTGTCGAACCAAAACTCTGACCAATATATGATAGTAGTCCATCTGACATCGCATAGTAGGCCTCCACCTTTGGATGCTCACGCCCCCTAAGGATGTGCCTCACCCTCACCCTCTTGGGCCTCACCTGTCTCCTCATCTCCTATGACATTAGGTGGGGGAGGAGGCATGTCTACATCGAATGTGCCAATGTCTAAAAAATATATAGTACAGAAAAATAATTAGACAATTTCATTAAAAAAATTAATAAAACAAGTTAAAGAATTTTATAGAATAAATTTTATTCCAATTCATTAAAACAATAAGATGAAACTAGATTAATTTAAATAAAACACTAATACTACCTCTATCATTTGGAGGCTCATCCATTGGGAAGATGTTGGGACACCCTATCTGATCAATCCCCATGTATAGATACCCCAACACGACACCGCATGGTCATCCACACTGGCCAATAGCTCCACTGCCTCATCCAAAATCTTGGACATAAACTTTGACATGCCCTGGGCATCATCTTCCCCCACATGCGCATATGGGCCTCAATGATTGTCTTAGGAGGGTGATGATCGATTGAAGGCCTCCTCTCTGAAAACCTCTTAAAAAATAAACAAAAAAGCTTGGAAGCAAAAGGGAAGGTCTCCCTCCCCTATCTTGACAATGCATGACACCTATCTAAAACCGTGAAAAACTTCCTCAAAAAAATGACAGACCATCTGATGCAACATGGCACCTTAATCAAATAATCAAAATAGTACAAAAGAGGGAAAATAATGCGCTTCCCATCACCACAAGAATGTGAAATGGTGTTGACTAATAATGAGAGGCACCTAGCCTCCTCTGTAGCAAAATAAGATATTCGTAACTGTCCACCATGGACCTAAAAATATGATGGACGGACCGCATGAGGCCCGACATATCTCAAAGTGTATGCAAGGTGACTCTCAATTGTAACAGCATGGGGAACATAAGACAACTAGGGAAAATACTCCTCTCTCCTGGATAGGTCATTGATAAAGTATATATCCTCCTCATTGGGCCTATACCACAACTCAGGACAGACATGAAAAGCTTGTTGTTGGACATTCCATCGACGGATCAATTGTTCCAATAAGACCAAGTGTGCCTTTAGGTATGTACCCTCCTTATAGTACTTGAGGAGGCCTAGATTCCTCAAGAGCACTCGAATCATTGTAGTAATAGGGAAAGGGTATAAATCCCTCTCCCTCTCTTTGGCCTACCATGGTCAGACCATATTGTATGGGTCTCCTTCTTGCTCCTAATGTTGTTGTTTCTCCCTCTGCTGACGCCTCTACTACATGATTGACATATAAAATACATCAACCTGACATACATAAAATACAATTTTTTTCTTCCTATTAAATGAAACATGTATTTATAAATATGGAAACATAACTTTCAATTAAAAAAAAAATGTCGGTGCGCACATAAGTATTATGCACCATAGGTGTTTAAGAAATTTAACTTTTCATAGCGGTGTGGCATACCTGTGCACCGGTTCTCACATCGCATCTTTCTCGATGTGTTTCTATTTACAAAATGCACCGGAAAAATAGTGGTGCATTATGTTTATGCAACGAAACATAATACACCTTGTAAATTTACATGGCGCACCACTTCCAGTGCGAGCCTAACAAATCGAGCACACCACGCGTCATTTTGTTGTTGTTGTTGTTGTTGCAAAAACAATGACAAATTAAACTTAATTTTCAATTCTAATCTGCTAAAAAATTAAATTAGAAAGAAACATAAAGATTACCTGGACATTTGGTCATCAAGGAGGCATTATGGACATGTAATGGAGAAAAAAAAAATTCACACCACTTGAAAAATTTGGAAACTCAAATAGTGAGCATAGTATTGAAAGGGGGTGAGAAAGAGAAGCACCGACATCAAAGTGTTTTCAGATCTCTCCCACACTGTAAATGGCAAAAATAAAAATTATAGTCAGCAGGGTTTTTTCTCATTTAGCCCTCCTCGGGTGCACGTCTCACAACACATCGGAGCAGGCTATATCCAAAAGCACCGTGTTTCTTTTAAATATAAAATTATCAGGGTGCTTTATTGAGATGCATCAGGGTTTTACATTACTTGTAATGCATCGGTGTTGTGATTTTACAATAGCACCGGTCTTTTTTTAGAAATTAGAAATTATTGTTTTGAGGCTTCTGCGATTAGTGCTTTGTGTGTAGTTTTCTTCCAGAGTTCTCGCATCCATAATTGTTTGAATCAACATTTCGAGCCATCCAGAAGAAAACTACAAACAAATTAGAAATGATCTATCGGTATGCTTTTTACGATGCCTTGGGGCGTTGTTATATGTTTATTGCATCGAGACGTTATTTTTGAATAGCACTGATTCATTTTACTATATGAAGGAGTCTGGTGCTAGCAAATATTCAAGCACCGATGCGTTGGGATATTTAGCGGACTGTGGCTTTTTATTTTTCAAAAATAAAAATTCTAGGATGCACTATGTTATATGTAGCTCTGGTGCATGTATTAAGAAGAAAGCATTGGTGCACCTTAGTAATTTAGATGCACCATCAAAAAAACATCCGCTAAAACATCCACCCACCCACCTTCGCTAGTGGGTTATTTTATAGTGCCCTTCGAACAAACCTTCACTAGAAGATATTTTTCTTGTAGTGCTTCCATTCCCATTATAACTCTTTTGTAGATGCACAATGACTTTTACTAACTCTTGTTGACCTATCTCACCTTTTTGTTTCACTTCAAAAGAGTCAAAATTATATCTTACACATTATATACAAGGCCTTAAAAGACATGTTTTAGGCCATAATATCATAGCCACAAAGTTGTTGGCGTAGTGGCAACCCTTTTGTGTATATATAGATTTGAGAGTCCACATTCTGGGGTCAAACCCACGAAGGTTGTGACCCATCACATATATAAATGACACATTGTTGAAATTTGTTATAACAAATGATATATATGTGGAATATATTAAACTGCGATATGCACGTATTAATATGACCAAACAATCTAATATATCAATCTCCGTCATGCAGCCTGTTATACTCCTATACCAATAGGTGTCATATTTCATGATTGACTTGAGGAGCTCTGTAATATGTTCATCCCCTTCCTTGTTGCAAAGGGTTTCCATATTGTCAAAAAATCAAAAAATTAAAAAATGTAAAGAGGGTATACTCTAAAAGAAAATCAAAGGGTAAAAAGAAAAAAATGGTCAAAAAAGTGAAAGAAATGAACCCCAAATAAAGAAAGGCCAAGAAAGTGTGCAAGTCCAAAATGCCACTACTTTTTCATTTTTCTATAATAAAGCATTGTGTGCAACTTGTTAATCCATGCCACAATTGATGAATGGCCAAACAGCTCAATCTTGGCTAGTTCATGTTTTGAATTTCCTGTTTTAGAGATAGAGAATAAAATCTGACCAAACTGTTTAATCTTGGCAGATAAGTAGATAGGTAGAGAAGCAAAGGAGCTCAACAGTTCAAACTGAGCCCTTAGATGTAATAACGGTAGACTTAGGTAGCCTTACCATGCAAAGAAAAAAAAGTTGATGAGGGTTTGCCAGTCCAAGTGCACCCAAAGAAAGAAGGAAAAAAATGCTAGGCAAAGTAGGTAGGGCAGGTAGATTGGTGTTGCAGAATGATACCTGTGATGGGTTATGTTTCTAAAAATGTGTTAACTTTCACTCCCATCACAAGTGCAAGGCAGATATTTTTGATACAGCTCAAGCAAGGCAGATTTCGTAACTAACTCCCCTTCATTTCCCTAATCACTTACTAATTTCCCCCTCAAATATTAAGATCTGCTTAATATCACTACAAACCATTCATGCCATTTCATAAACTCATTTCCTTAAGTAAAACCATACTTTGCTTGGGGAAAATGCATAATATCACCTCAAAACTCCTTTTGTTCATCCTAAGCCTAAGTTTTTAACCATATAACTTAGCACTTTCCACTTCAAAATCCATATTAACTTTAATTTGTATTATTTAAATCCCGCTTTATTACCCTTCCCGTAATATGTATATATATTAAAAAACCCTAAATATTACATATCCCCACCCCGGTTAACTATAACCATAGTCACTGTATGAAGCAAGGGATTAATAGATTTATTTGGAATTTATTAATAACCTCCCCATGCGCTCATAGGGATTTAATTAGCCATCCGGGTTAATTAAATAACCAAGCCCCCAACCAATGAAAACAGCTCCGATACATTTTAACACATGGTTTATTGCGCCGGGCCCGTTGTTTAACTCTCCGCCATCTGCCGTCCGATCAATCCCTAACCATCCGACGGTCCGCATCTATTTCGCACCCCCCTCCATCTTCGAACTTTAAATCGCGGGGAACCGGCGGTTTTGGCGCCCGTACTCTGCCATGCGTCGCGCTTCCTGTGTGCTTGCTAGCCCTCCGCCCGAAACTGCCCAACCCCAAAAGCGGTGCGGGCAAAACCGCTTACCATTGCCCTCCTCACTGACGTCATCTGTCCTCTTGCTGATGTCACCTGCCACGTTGCCCACCACGTCATCTGCTCCTGTACTCCTGTTGACGTCATCCCAACTGCTTACGTCATTCACCCATTAAATCCAAAAATTCCTGCCAAGCTTAATTTTGTCCAATAAAACCGAAAAAGGTCCTTTTTTGTTGTATTTCTCTGCGCATCGCGCTCCAGGCATAAAAACGACTGAGGTCACGTTTTCAGTCTACCCGAACAAGAAAAGCCACAGCAGGGGCTCCGCAGCCTGGCATTCAAACAACATTAGTGTAGTCTTACTCTTTAATACAATTTGAACCAGCACCGAGGGACTTCCAAGCTTGCAGAAGAAAGAAATAAAGGGATATTTGCTACCCTAGCCAGTGGACCTTCCAAGACATGATTTGCCAGAGAAAGGAGATTAGGAGACACGTTAGCAGTTCTATTTTGCGAGACAGTGATGAACAGAGGGAAACAAGTCAAAGAGTATCAGTTCAGCATTAAAGTGTATCATATCAGAATTGAAGAATGTCAGAGAAGATTTAAAGGCAGCAGATTAGAATTAAAGAGCACATTTAAGACAGGCAGTCGACGCAGAGTTATTGCAGAGAACAGCTGTAAGCCAAACCCTAAAGGCCTGCCTCCAGCACAACATCAGTTAGTTGTTTCTATTTTACTTGTAAACTCTTATTAGTTAAACCTAGATATTATCTCACAGCTGTTATGAAATATAGGTTGTACATATTTTTGTGTATAAATACCCCCTCCATTGGAGTATTGGGGTGGTCTGTGGTGTGTAGAATTCCTAGACTCTGATGTATTACTGAACTTTGGAATAAAAAGCTCTTGGAATCAAACTGTTGCATGGCCTACTGGATGAAGAATTGAAGAAGAAGACTTGTCACAAAATTCTTGAATCAAACTCTGGATCAATAAGTCCCCTATATCTTGTGTTTTACAATTTTCTAGTTTATTATATCATTTGTGTCTCATAATTTGAATGATAAAGTAAAGGTTAATTTTAGAATTTGCTTGATTGCACTCTGTATTCAGTCTTTATTATTCTCTGTGTTTTCTTCAGAATTAGTATAAACAGTGAATTCTTAATTGCTCCTGTTTCCTGATTCTCTCATGTTGATTATTTGTTAAAGAATTCTTAATTGCTCTTTGTCAATAATCATCCATTTTCCCTCTTTCAATATGTTGAAGGATTCTTAATTGCCCTTCACCCATTTGAGCCCATTCCATCTGTTTCAAGCCTTCATTTGTTCCTTGTTTGACTACCTTGCTCTGTGAAACCATCCTTTGTTAAGAAACCAAATCTAGAAAGCCATCTTCTTTGACTCCATCATGCCCAATGTACTGAGCTATTCTGTTTTACCTCTCTGTTCTATCGAATCTCACCACCCAAACCCAAAATAAAGCCCTTGAACTTCATAACTAGCCTAATACCTTTGAAAAACAAAGCTAAATAATAAAGAGAGAGCCCTCTTTGGATACAGATTGGCTAGATTCTGTATCTAAAAGATTGGTTTGTGGTTACCTTGGCAGTATTCCCTTTCTTACAACTTTGGGGAAAAACCTGAGTGATAACACGGCCCAATACCAACTCATTCACGTGTTGTAAAACCTAGGCATATTAACATATCCACCAACTTTTTATATCATACCCTATATTAAAACCTTGGTATATATACGTTGAACATTGTATTTATTTATGACATGTGGTTAATGCAACCATTGTAACTTCAACAGATAGTATAACCAACACATTTAATATATAATACACCTATTCATATCCACCAATGGAAGAAGAATTTTCAGTACGTTGTCATATTTCGTGGTCCGCAACCAGGGGTTAAATTTGACGAGCACCCCTACCTATTAGAGAATTTTTTATGATGGGTTTAATTTTAAACTATCCCTCACAAGACTTTTAATATTTATTTTTCCCATTTTTTTCTAACCTCTACAAATTATATTCATAATTGTTCTTACATGAAAATAGTGAATGTAGATATTGTTGCAACTAAAGTAGACAATCAAATTTAACTTACAGAAATTGAAATACACATACCATTTTTTCCATTTAAATAACTTCAATGTCAATCCAGCTAAAAAAGAATATTTGTGAAATAAGTTTCAAAGAAAAAACATAACGTGCATGAACTATGTAAATGTTCAAAAAATACATTTAATATATTCATGTAAAGGAACTAAATTTTAGATAGTTTCATGAAAAAAAGAGTAATTGTCAAAATAAAGATGTATATAAAAATCGAAAAACAAAGACAAACTACATACCTGAAAGATTTTCACATATTCAACAGTCTCATCAGATATGCTTGCAGTGTTTGTTCGCTGCATTGAGTCCAAAAGTGAAAATTTATAATTATTAATAAGCTACAAATTGTAATAACTTTTACAAAGAATGACTTCACAGCATAACACATTCAGAATATTAAGCTCTAATTTTCTTATTTTTCCATATTTGGTACAAGTTATTCGTTCACTTATTACACATGCAAATATGCTATTATAGATATGGCATGTATCTGTGAGAAAATACTATAAAAAACACCAAATATTATGGCATCTATAGCATAATATTCTAAGTTTTTTTTTTGTTTTTTTTCCTCATGCAAATAATTAGACTTTTCCGTCAAATATTAAACATCCAAACATAACATAATGAAATAATATAAACATTTAAACATAACAAAATGAAATCATATAAACATCCAATTGTATAAAATTTAAATTTTCTTTCTCCAATTAATTCAAAAAATCATATAATAGAATAAAAAATTTCGATAAAAAATCATATGGTAGAATTCCTCTAATAATGACGCTAAAAGAAAATCCAAGTTATAAAATGGTTAGACTTCTCCTTCAATGATTAATTTGTGTTGGGAAATTTTCCTACAAATATGCTGAAATTTTGTGTAGGAAAGTATTTTCTAACAAATACAATAAAATCATGTGGGAAAATAGTGAAAACTTATGTGAGAAAAAACCAAAGGAGAACCTAAACAGGGGAAATTTCATGGAGGAGTTGGTCCTTGGGGGTTTGCAATGGCCTCGGCTCCAAAGTTTACAGTGTCCACAAACCAGAGTTCATTTCTTGAAATGGTTGGGGCATTGACGTGAGCGCAAGCGATCGATACTCATGTACAAAACAAAGATTTGGGAAATATCTGTGTCAAAAGTGAACTATTTTTGGAAGGTAGTTAACGGTAAAGTTAAGGCCTGACTTGTCTCTGAGCAATTTTGTCCTTTGAATGACCATAGTTTGCAAGTGGCAATCAACCATCAAATCCAAAAATGCTAAGTATTATTCATCACTTTCCTGAGCTTTTTCTTCTGACTACCCTAGTTTATTCATCCTAGGTTCCAGCAACCTAGATATTGTTAAAGTCATCATGGAGAGCTTGTCCTCGTTTTCTCTGTGACGGTGTTCCATCTACCCTGGATTCATCTACATTAAGAGTTTTTATGATAATGAACAGGGTCAGTGCCAACAAAATTTGTATGCAGATTTCGTGTAGTACAAAGATGAAGGCGTTTATATATATGTGTGTGTGTGTAAAAAAATGAAACTTTTCATTTTTTAATACACCCGTAGTTGTGACATTTTTAAAAATTATTAATAAGTCAAGGATTACATGTTTATTTTGAAATAACAAGCATTTCATAACTAAAAAAAGGAAAAATCATGCATATGGGTGTAAGTTTTAAAGCTTGCCTACGACCTCCCCATTTTGAGAATACATTGCAATTTTTTTTTTATATAGTTATGCCACTTATTAATCCCAACGGTCATAGCATAGCCTATTGGTGGTGCCCTTGGTTAATATGTCAGTAGTTGTGGGTTCAAATATCGTTGATGCTAATCTATCGGGCTAATCCATTATTTTCCATTTGGTGGTGCCATGTGGATCCCTTTGGTTGGGTAATGTGTCATCATCGAATTGGCCCACCTGTTTCCTTGTCAACCAACACGCAATGCCATGTCGACACTAATTACTACCACATGTCACTATTAAGTCACTGCCACATCACCTTCGATAAATTCCAAGTGTCATCCATATGACTTGTCAAGTGTCACCCTGAGAGGTTGCCACATGTGACTCTATCCTTTTTTACCAATTTTTGTAAAACTTTAAAGTGCGATAAATTTCTCATATGGACCCGATTTGACGTTATTCAAATTGCATTGGAATCATCTCGTTGAGCTCTTCAACTTGTCACCATTTCCATCGAACTTTGGGGACTCTGAATTTTAGGTCATCCTGGATCCTCCTAGATCAAGGACCTTGGTACTATGATTTTTATTTTGTGCATGAAGATTAAAATAGATCCTCTAAACATGAAACTTTAGTTGAATTACAAATTATATATTGAGAACAATATTATAGAGATTTAATACATTGGAATGCAAACTGGTCAAATATTTATGTAGGTGTATTTAGTTATCGACATAATATTTTTCTGAAAACACAATAAGAGGTAGAGGGAATATCTCATGTTCCCACTACAAGTGTTATTGGAAGTTTTACATTATATGTATAATAGACCATATAATGGCCATGCAATAGAACTTTTAAGAAAACATTTGTCAAAACTAAGAAACATTACATATTGGTAAAAAGGGTTTGAAGATATTTACATGTTATTTCAAGCTATTCAATTTGCTATCAAGGAAAATATTGAACATATATATATGGTTTTGTTGATGTATAATAGGTTAAGATTCTTGGTTATAGAGGCTCCACAAGTGGTTACATGTTTAACTTATTTGGTAAAGCAATCAAAGAGATGAGTGGGAGGGGCATTGTAATTTCACTTTCAAATATAGATACCAAATACATCAAAACCACTCATGTAAATAGGTTAGTTGTATGGTTACATATATGGTGTTAAAGGATTAGTTTTGTATAGAAAGTTTTAAGTAGAAGTTGTGACCGTAAATGCACAATTTCCATAGAAAAGAACCCTTTCTATCAAAATAAATATTAGCATATTGATGAGTGGTATCATTTGTTAGAAACGTGGTAAAAAACAAAAGATGTTGTTAGAGAAGGTTGATAACTTGAAGAATATTCTAGATTCAATGACAAAGTTTATCATTGCTGAAAAAATCTCCTATTATAAACAATCAATTTTATGAATGTTTGGTTGTTCCAAAGTATTCAACAATGAGATCTCGTTGGATACATGTTCTATTAGTTTACTTTTGTCCATTTTTATTATGTTTTTGTGTCTTATAGATTAATGACTTCCTCAAAAACTGATCACAGGTTTTTCCTCAAAATAAAAAAGACTTCTAACCATCTCACTAAAAGAATTATGCTTATAACCTATATCTATTTGATAAAATCTATTTTGTTGATTGGCATGAATTAACACTAAAATATTGTATTAAGCATTATTTTATTATTACAATGATATGAAATAAGATTAATATATATATATATATATATATATATGATTTTATAATTTCATTAAATTAATTTATTTTATAGTTCTATATTTTTAGATTATTACCATTATAATTAAATAACAAAATATTAAAAAAAATACAAAATAAGGAATCATTTTTTATTTCAAAATTTTGTTCTAATTCATGGATCTTCATATTCATTTATTTATTATTATTTATTTTTTTTATCAAAGTATTATTTTATAATTAAAATTTCGTCACTCAGATAAACGAGAACATCTAAAATTCTTCTTAGGTTTAATAAAACAATTAATATCAGAAATTGAAATTGTCTTCCTTTTACAACATAGTATGGAATTAATTATGCCCCAAACATCACAATTTTCACGGTTAAAAAGAATTTGCATTTTAGTTTGCGTTTATGCTCAGCTTACACCCAAATTTAGCTCAAGCGTCATTTTGTTCAATAATCATCAAAATATAATGAATTATGAGTTTTGAAACCAAAATTTTCATCAAAAACAATATAAAGATATCAATTAAATTGAAGTATTTTAGGAAAACCAAGAAGTAAATCAACGTACGCTCAACAAAGTAAAGGGGCACCCCCATTGAAAAAAGGGAAGTGATAGAGAATATGGCAAAATAATTTAATGATGTCATTTTGTAAGTCTGATGTAAGCGTACATTTTAATACCGAAGTTTTGATCCCTGATCAAGTTTCCGGCGACGGAAGTAGTCGAATTACTGGAGGCACAGTGAACTTATTAATGCAAAAATTCTTGGTCGCTATTGAAGAATGGAGTGGTCTATGGAGGTGGAGGAATTGTTTGGATCGCTAAAAGTGGCTGGGATCTGGGCAAAAAGCTTTCAAAATTTTGTAGAGGCAGTCTTTGAATTATGTTTTTGATGGTAGAAATGGATTTAGCACCATCAAAAACTTCTAGGGCACCTAAAATTATGAATTTTGACAGCGTTTACTTGGATTTACAAAAATCCTTGTTGGATTTTTTCAAAATATGGCCGAAATTTCCATAACTTTCAAGGCAAAAAAGCATAATTGTTAGACTCCGGGATCTTCACTTTGATCATTCATTTTGGCAACCTCCTTCCATGACCCATGACCATATCAAGAGATCACCTTGACAAGAGAATTAACCTCATATATGGGATCATCATGTGTTTTTGCATTGGTTCGTTGAGTCTTGATTTCACTCGAGACACTTGGCATTTGCCAACGTTTCCTATGGTTTTCTCTCCCCTTCTCATACCAGATCCTTCACACTCGCATTCCATTATATAATCCCTACGTCATTTGCAGGGTGGTGGAACTCTAGAGCCATGCTCGTCAAGAACGTCGCAGCTTATCGCCTCCTGGAATCTGTAAACTTTGTTGAATGGTGGTTGAAACTTTGGGTCGTGACAGTGCTTCAAGGTTATTCATCACCTTTCTAGTCTCTTTTCCTTATATCTAAACTTTGTTGTTGTTTTCGTCGTCGGTCACATCGTTGTTTGAGTACTCAAGGTGGTAGTTTCTCTTAATGTTCTTTGTGTTGTTCTTGCATAACACGGGGTCTAACCCATTCTTTGAGTTGGTGGTGGTATTATCCCCAGCATCTTTACAAGGCTAAGACCCAATTGGAGTATCCTTTAACTACCTAGTGCTTGCATGTGGGGTTCGGTATTTGGGTACTTTTTTGATTTGGTTTTAAAACTAGGTCTCATCACTCCCAACTCTTATATTTTCACTTAGTCACACTATCGCTACAGTCGCATCAATGGGTGTCCCATAGAATTTATTTATCTCTCCTCCAATCTCTCACTTTTATCCCTTACATTGTAGTCAATTATCGCTTCAATGTCCGGGTAGAATTACATTCCCACTGTGATATTGTTGGGGTCTTTTCTTGTTCATCAGTGGTCATGGTCAAGTATTTTGTTTACAAGTTGTACATCACGTCGCGCCAACAATTACCTGCCCAACGAGGTGGAGCGCCAGGGGCTTCCTCCTCAAGGCACAAATCACTGTTTGGTCAGGAATTTGTGGCAAACTTCTTTGAGGTTGCTCCTCTAGAGGTCAAGAAAAAATTCTAACGTTGGAAGCCAAGGAATTTGGAGATCAACAATATTTCTCACACTCTGAGATAAGCGAAGGCAAACTCAAATGGGTACTAGATCTAGGAAATTTTTGAAAGAGACAACTCCATTTCCTTCACTCAATCACTCACCATCGCCAAATGGAGACATTGCTTAGCATGGTTATCTGTGACAAGCAAGTTGATAATCACAAACTCTTTGTAGGCTAGGAAGAGATCAAGCACATCATGCGAGATATTAGATACAACTGGAAAACATAATGGTAAGGCTATCCCGAGTAGAACGATATATAGTTTCAGACTCCGATACTGACTCCAATGGTCGTTAGGAAGAGGCTGTAGTAATCAACACAGTGCCTCTCACCACTATCAATGCCAATTTTGCCTTCCCAGAGAACAATTCCCATGTTGTGAGCTCTCCAAGATCATCAGTTATCTTTGTTGACTAGTTTTCTGTCAAAGCTCTTTTAGTACTTAGTCAGATAGAAACTTACAAGGACTATATATTTTTCTCAGTGTTCATATTCCACACCATTTGAACCTGTGTGTGCACTTTGCAGTTGCCCAATCTCATCAGCGGTAATGATAGAAGACATGTCAACATTTTGCACTAAATGGAAACAAAATACTCCGCTTCTCTTTCTACATTGTGTCAACTGTATTATAAGAACTCCTGATAACAACACATTACGATGTTGCCTTAAAAACATACTAGTTTTAAAGCAGTTGTTGCCAACATTAGCTTAAATGTCTTACCAAGAATATTTGCCAAAAAAACAACAACAGTTTATATGCTGCGCAATCTCCAAATTCAAGGTATCTTCACTCTAAATGGCGACAATGAGATTTTAGATACCGACCACAGCAACAAGAAAAAGAAAATCTCAACTAGCAAGTTTGTCTTCTCTCCCTATGTAACAACTCCATTCTTTGACTTTCAGTCTTTAATCATATAACAAAATTCTTCAGTTTTTTTTTTTATACAACCATAATAAGCATTTTGTATTGTCTCTCTCATTGCAGGGTTGGCCATTGTTCAAAAAGAAGACTCCGTGATATCACAGAACTTAAGAGACCAATCTTGAAAGGAAAATGAGCATGATAGTGAACAATTTCAACTTTTTTTCCAAATTTGATAAAACAATAGATATGCTTTTACTGACACTATGTCAATCAAAAATATTTACTTTTTTTTTTTACACTGATATTACTACAACAACATTTATAACTTCTTCATTACATATATGTTTTGAAAAATTACAGTTTCAATTTGGTGTCTATAGATAATAGTTATGTACATTTTCCTGTTTTCTGTTATGTTCTGTAAACTAAAAAAAAAAACATGGTGCCTATACTCTCATTTTCATTTTTAATGCTGCTATTGAACTACAACCTACTGCTTCTACACTTCTAGCCCTTGCTTTGTTTCATTTCTTTCCACAAATGCTTGTTATATTTTTCATGCATTTTTTGAAATCTAGTAATGTTAACTGGAAGACAAATAAATTAGATAGATATGCACGATGTTAAGAAATCATTTTATTTTTGTTCTAAGAAAATTTATTGGACATTAAATCTGAACTGGATTCTAGAAAACTAACACATCTAAATCATATTTGGAATCTGCTGACCCTATGAATTGAATGTTATGGATGAATTTCTGAGAGTCAAACTCTTTCTAGTGCATGTCAATTATACATCTATAGTAACATGAAAGAGGCCATTGAAGCCAAACATTCGAAGCTAGACACATGCACTTTACTCTGATGAAAAAAACCATTTAAAACAAAAAGAACTTTGTAAATGCTTAATTTACTATGGGTGAAAAGAGCTGAAGCCTCAGTTTATTTTGTAAATGTAATTCAAGTATATTTCCTTGCACACTTCATTCTATGTTTTAAGCATTTACTATGGGTGAAAAGAGCTGAAGCCTCAGTTTATTTTGTAAATGTAATTCAAGTATATTTCCTTGCACACTTCATTCTGTGTTTTTAATTTTTATTTCTTCTGCGCAATACTCTGTCTTGTAGTCTACGCGTACCTACCTTTCTTTATTGTTCTCTGTTCAGTCTGTGACGAAATAGAGGTGCTCAGTCTGTGATGAAATAGAGGTCTTCTGGTTGGCTTTGGTTAATTCCATAGATAACAGATACCATGGAAGTTTACTTAGTGTAAAATAAAATTTCATGCAGATTTGAAGAAATGTACTGCTCTTTCAAATTTTCAGAATTGAAATTCTTTACTGTTTTAGCAAAATTTCTGATTTTTTCTTCGGAACATTATTTAATCTCTGCTTTTCTTGGACCCCACTTCATATGTTCTACATGTTAACATTTTCAAGCCTTGTAATGGAACCACCTGGTTGGCTATACTTTTTTACATGGGTTTGATACAATGCCAATAAAAGTTAGCCTAGATAATAGTTATCCAATAATAGTTAGCTTAGATAAGTTATCTCCTTGCTAAGAAGGGATGATCAATTTGTTGGTACTATTTGCAAGCGGCCCATGTTCCTCTATTATCCGGAATTATTGAATTTGTTGATAGAATTTGCATACAACCCACGTTTTTGTTTAATCAAATATCTCAATGTACTCCATGCATGCAGAAGGGATGTTCAATTTGTTGGTATGATTTGCACGCGGCCTATGTTCTTCTATTATCCAGGATTGTTGAATTTGTTGATAGAATATGCATACAATCCACATTTTTGTTTAGTCAAATATCTCAATATACTCCCTGCATACATTTAATTTTCTTGCTTCATCAGATAAATCAAATTTAGTCTCTCTCCGCAATTTGCTTTTTTATTATTGTGGTTTTTTATTAAAAAAATATCACAAAATATAATAACCTGTGTAATTGAAACATTATCAATAAACTACAATTAAAATAAATGATATTAATTAAAAAATTAATATAAATTAAGAATACATCGTTTAACTAACAAAAGAATTATGTTTAACTAAAAAAATAGGTTTATATTTTACTTTTATCTAGTGTGTATGTCTAATAAAAATAAGTATTTTACATTTTGTTTTTAAATCAGAAAATCTATATATTTTTAATTTTTATAAGTGTTTAATAAATATGAAATTGTAATGGATTTAAGTTTTCTATAAATAATAATATTTCAATCTTTATAATTTCATTTTCCATATTTTTTATAATTTTAAATAAAATATTAAATTAAAAATAAGAAAATCAACATTAATATGGCAGTGAAACATTATTTTTCATTTTCTTATATATATATATAAATAAGGTTTAAATTTATCTTAAAATTTAAGAACCCTAGAAAATTATATTAGTCTCTAATATGCACTCTATATAATGCTTAGTCATATTTTTTGTAAAAAAATCAAATGCCCTGATCATAACAGTCACTCGCTCACTTTTTTCAGTGTTTTTAACTCCAATTTAACCATACTTAAACAAATTAATAAATTTAACTCTTGTTCAAATCTGTTAATTAGTATAATAATTAAACTAAATAACAAATAATGCTAACTATGCATCCTTATTTTTAATATTTTTCAGTGAGACTATAACAATAAATAAATTTACGAAAACTATTAAACATTAAATTTAACATACTATTTAATTTTGAAGTTCAAACTTCAAACCCGTGTGACTGACTCTTCATTTTAATATTCATTCACTATTCACTGTGCATAGCTTATGCCCCTCCCAACAGAGGCAGACATAAGCAGGAATATATGGAGAAAGCATAAAACTTTTCCATGTCAATCGAAAATCCGCTTATAACGAAAATAGAAATAATTTCATGGAATAAATGAGGGTTTCTTACCCCGATGGAATGGGTTTTAAACTAATCATATATTTACGCTGGGAAACTTTATGTTAAGAAAGTTGTCACCGTACCAAGAGGCATTGCTCGAGTCTTCTGAGTTTTCAGAATATTAAAATTTTCATTAAATTTGTTAATGAGCTTTTTAACCACTATCGGTAACATGTGATATTTCTTTTTATAAATAAAATAAAATTTATTAATTTCACTTATTTTTTTAGCTACTTTATATTGGGTTGCAGAATATTTCTTTTTGGCTTAATTATTAAAATTATTAAAATTATATTTACTTTTTAATATAAAATCAAAATAAATTTAGAAAATAAAATATTAAAAAAAAATCTCACTTAAACATCTTTTAAGTTTTTGGTTATGATATTTATATGTATGTTTGAAAGACTATTATAAATAAATTAGATAATAAAATTGAAAGTATATTTATTGATTATTATGATGGTATGGAAACTTAATTTCGAAACTGACTAACACACAAGATTGATTAAGTCATCATATAGTATTTGGAGATGGTAAAATTAATCCCAAAAAAGAAGTGTAACTAAGGGAATAAGAATGAAATGCAACATGGATTTTGAATATTCATCTTAGCACAAATTGAATGAAGGAATGCTCACAAGGGTGAAGAAGTGAGATTCAATGAGGATGAGGAGCCGGAGCGCGTCGGGACGGGGATGCCATGCACAACGCCATAGCCAACCAGTAGATGAAGTCCACATTACTCGAAGATCCAATAAGCTCACGTCTTTTTCACAGCTTCAGCCATCCTCCAACCAGAAATGGTCACCGGTCAACTTCAGCTGCATGGCCACCTTCTTTCACATGTCGGACACGTTTCAAGGGATTAGCAAACAGGCGCTCAGCCATGCAGAGAGACACCTGGTCTCTTCCTAGTTTCTAACTCTCTCTGCTACATCTTTATATCTCATTCTGATTCTGGTGGTCTGTTTTTCGTTTTTTTTTCCTCTCTGGCCGCCCGGGCCAGAGGTGGGATTGCTGAACTGCATTTTCTCATTGCCGGTTTTGCTGTGGTTTGGCTTCGTGGGCTCCTTGTCATGGCTCCTCTGTTTCGGGCTGCGCTACGGTCTCCACAAGCGGGTCAGTAATCTATTCACCTTGCTGTCTTCTTCTTAATAGATTCTCTTTTATGATGATAACAGGTTTCTGGATAGATATTCATAGCTATAGGACCTTGTTTTGTCAAGTCTGGATTTTATCCCTGTTAGGTTCGTTTTGTTGATAGGTTCTGCTATAAATTCATGTCATAAACATGTTGAAAGAGATCTTACATAAGATTAAAGCATCTATATTTATATACAGTCCTTGCTCAGATATAAGGTTCCGCATAGGTAGATGGTGGTGTATCATTCATATATACTGTTGTTGTATAGACTGTCAAAATGAACCAGTAGCATAGGCAGAAATTATCATCCTGAGCGGCCTGGTTTCGACTCTCCTGGGCACAAAGGCTATCAGCGGGCGATGCTTGCCGTTTTTCTCATCGGTTATTGCCGGTTTTCACATTTCAAATCTTCTTTCCGGCGTCTGCACAGCTTCATAAATTTTGATGGCTGTCAAAAGCTCTTTTTTCAATTCAATTGACATATTGGCGGTGGAATTCTGGTCCATCTCTGCCATTCCTATTAATTCTAGATGCCCCTAGAACGTAATCAACTGTCCTACAAGCTTCTTTTCTGATGGTTTCGGTACCACTCCCCTGCTGGTACCATTAAGTCCATATCTGGTCTTCCTGACAAAATCCAAAGGATCCCACCCACTGTACTTTTCTAATAGTTTTCCTCTCTGGGGATCTTTATATCCAGGCTCCATTTGCAGACCGTTCACCTGTGTCTATCCTTTCACTCGTATCCGTGCAGTACTCCCTCTTCAGATCCTCCTGAGCATTCCATTTGCCATAGAATGTCGGTAGACAGTGACTCCCCGTCCACGCAGGCTCTCTTCAGAGCTGCCATCGAGGCTGAAAATGCACATGAATCTGCCATCAAAGCCTCCACCTGGCATGCCACGGTGGAAGAGATGCTTCCGTCACCCTGTCAGGCTTTCTCCTTTCCGGATCTGGACAAAAAGGACACGGTCTCCCCTAAAAATAGCAGTGGTCGGGATAAGGCGGATCGCTCTAAAAAATCCTGGCAACCGGTCAAAACAATCCCTCCTCCAAAGGCGGTCTCTGTCTCCAGTTCCACTTTGTCGGACCGCATTGATAGTCTACAAAAGCTTGCTCTCGTCGGGAAATGGCATTTTCCTGAAATGTCAGAGGATGAAATGAGAACATGGTTATCATCAAAATGGACTTCTTTGATCGGATACTCTCCAGTCATCTCTCGGCTGATGAACGACTGGTTTTCATTTCATTTTCTAAACCCATCGGATCTTGAAACGATTCTTAAAAAGCCTTGGGTGTTTGGCAGGAGTTTTTTATCATTATCTCGATGGTACGTGGGTTTCGACCCTCTCAAAAACACGCCATCGAACTGCATGATTTGGGTTAAGCTTCCCAATCTGCCATTGGAATTATGGTCTGTCGAAACCCTCATGGAGATTGGTAATTCTGTTGGTAAATTTATTTACGTGGATCCTTGGGTCAGAGGGGAGAAGGACAAAAGGATTGCCTGGATTTTGATTGAGAAACCTTACAAAGGTGGCTATCCGGATCATATTGTGATAACATGGGAAGGGACCACAATCTGTCAAAGACTTGACTTTTGGGGCATCCCTTTTCGCTGCTCTCTATGCCACCGAACAGGTCATCTATTCAAAAATTGCAGTCACAGGTTTAATCGCAAATCAAAACAGCGTCCCCTCTTTAGAGGCAGATTTACTGGTGTTGATTCTATGTCCAAAGATGCAGGTATCCTACATGACCAGGCTTCCTCACAGGTAAAAGCCACTCCTTCCCCTCAGTTCAATTCGCAGGAGCAGCCCGAGGTCCCGCCCGCGCCGGATTTTGGTTGTCCGTATATTCCCGAGCCTTTTGTGGATGAACCGGTGCCTTCCCCTCCCCCCATGAATAAAGGTGATTTCGTGGTGGGTTCTCACCCCATTCTGCTCAGTTCATCGACACTTTCTCCTGTTTCTCCTCCTGCAGACCTCTCTAGAGGTAAGAAGCCAATGCCTACACCGATGCCTAACATATCCCCGACGGAATCTCCGGTCAACAAATCCGATAGTGATATCGACCTCCTTCTTCAGAAGAATCCTCCGGTTCTTGAACCATTGACCATCCATAAGCCCTCTTTTCCTTCCATCAGCCCCAATTCTACAAAAAACATAACCGTCCGCAAAAAGCAGAAAGGAGGAAGTCGTCACTTCAGAGGCAGAACAATTGCTTCTGATTATGGCATCACAAACCTTTCCCTAGTCGAAGTCCCAGTCATAGATTCTGCTGACCCCCAGCCGCTTAGAGCATGTATGGCTGGTCAGTCTTCAAAATGACTTTCCTGACCTCTTTAAATATCAGGGGATTGGGCGCCCTCCCTAAATTTCTGGCGCTAAAGGAGATTTTTGTATCAGCTCACTCTCGCATTATCTTCATTCAGGAAACAATGCACTCAAGCAAAGTATCCTTAGCCTTTTTCAGAAGAATGTTTCCGTCCTGGTATATGGTTGCGTCTGATGCTGAAGGTTTGTCGGGTGGTCTGGCTGTGTTGTGGGACCCGGCTTGGGTCAAAGCTAAAGCTTTTAAATGTTGTGCAGGCATTTTAATCTCAGCATATGTCAGGGGTCAGCCAAAGATGCTAAACATCTTGAACATTTATGCGCCCTATAAGAATAGGTCCTCCTTTTGGGATTTGTTGTTTGCTTCCGAGATTCTAGACATCGAATCACTGCTGATCGCGGGTGATCTAAATGCCACTCTGAATTCCGACGAATGCTGGGGCAACTGCAGAAAGAATGACTCTATTGCTGATAGACTCCGCACGGAATTTCTGTACAGGAATCTGGTTGATGTCATTCCTCGTAAAATGTCTCCAACATGGGATAACAACAGATCTGGTCCAGCTTTTATTGCCAAGAGACTTGATCGTTTTATCATAAATGCTAGTATCATTGCTGAATGGGGTATGCCAGTTGCTAGAACTGGTAATGACCATACATCGGACCACCGCCCCATTTTTCTAGATTGGCTGGAACCTCAATATAAGCTGGGCTATTCCTTTAAATTTAACAGGATCTACTTGACTGATGAATCCTTCAATGAGGTCATAACAAAGAAATGGGAGGAATTAAAGCAGTCTGAGGCGCTCTCCTTCTCCTCTTTTCGTGAAAAGATCCAATCCTTAAGGGAGGTGGCTAAGGATTGGTCAATTAGACAGAAGAAGAAGGATAAACAGGACCTTGAGGCCATTAAAAAGGATTTAAGTAGTCTCTCTGATGCAGCTAATTTCGACAGCCTGTCTTTTGAACAAAAAAATCTTTTCAGATCATTGGAGAAAAGGAAACAAGAGTTATTGCAAAAGGAGGAGTCATCCTGGAGACTCAAAAGCAGGGCGATTTGGCTCAAGGAGGGTGACCGAAATACAAAGTTTTTCCACCATTTTGCAAACGCAAGGAGATGCAAAAATTCTATTTGGAGGATCGAAGACGGCAACGGGGGTTTCTTATATTCTCAGCATGATATTTCGATGGAAGCCTCAAGGTATTTTCAGAATCAATACCAGCGGCGGATGATTGATATAAACGATGTCTTCTGGGTGGTTGACCAAGTGCCAGTCATGTTTGATGATGAGGCCAATACACAATTTTTCAAGCCCATCTCGGAAGAGGAACTTCATGGTGCTATCAAGAAGTTCAAAAAGGACAAATGTCCCGGACCAGATGGCTGGTCGATCGAGTTCTTCTCGCACTTTTATGATATGTTTAAAGATGATCTGTTGGGGATGGTGGATGCCACTCGTATATCAGGGAACATAAACAGCGCTCTCACTGCGACTTTCATAGCTCTAATTCCCAAAAAGGAAAGATCGGAATCTTTTGCAGACTACAGGCCCATTGCATTATGTAACATCCTTTTCAAAATTATATCAAAAATTATCGCTGAGAGAATGAAACCTGTTCTCAACGCCTTCATCTCCAAGGACCAGCACGCTTTTTTATCTGATAGGAATATTCTTGATGCAGTTGCCTCGACACAGGAGTGCTTATTTTCAGTCTTATCCAAAAACACTGATGCCGCTATTCTTAAGATTGATCTGGAAAAGGCTTACGACTGTGTTGATTGGGGGTTCCTCAGGATTCTCCTTGCAAAAATTGGACTGAGGACGCAGGGAATCAATTGGGTGATGGCATGTGTCGAAAATGTTTCATATTCTGTTATCATCAATGGTATCCCATCATCCTTTTTTCAGGCGGAGAGAGGGCTGCGACAGGGCTGTCCTCTCTCTCCCCTACTCTTTATTCTTGTCATGAATTCTCTTAGCACACAGATCAACAAAGCTGTTGCTGACCAGCGCTGTCTTCCGATCAAGATCTGTAAGAATATTTTTCTTTCTCATAACCTTTTTGTTGATGACATTCTTATCTGTGCCATGCTTCACAAATCTAGCTGGCTCTGTCTCAATGAGATCTTTCTGAAGTTTCAGTCAGCAACAGGACTGGTCATAAACAAGATCAAATCCATGTTGTATCACAATGGCACTAATCAGGAGTTAGCTCAATGGATTGCCGCGTTATTTGGTATTAATCTGGCATCTATAATGGAGGGCTTTAAATATTTGGGTTTCCTCCTCAAACCAAAAGGGAACCGCAAACAGGACTGGTTATGGCTGATTGATCGTTTCTATAACAAAATCTCAAGATGGGAGATGCGTTTCCTTTCTCTGGGAGGCAGACTCATCCTCGTTCAATCGGTCCTATCTCATCTTGCAGTCTATTGGGCTCATCTTTATTTCCTCCCGGCTTCCATAATTAGCAAAATCGTTTCTCTGTCTGCTAATTTTCTTTGGGGCGGAAGATCCCACCAATCAAAGATCCATTTGGTAAAGATGGTTTCCATCTCAAGACCGAAGAGGGATGGCGGTTGGGGCCTATTACATATGAGGTCATTTGGCATGGCCCTCCTATGTAAATCTCTGCACAGAGGCATCTTCGGAGACGGCATTTGGAGCTCCATCATCAAACAGAAATATCTGAAAGGAAGGCCGATCGCTCATTGGTATAGGAGGAAATCCCTCGGCTCAAAGAGGGGTTCCGCCATTTGGCTCAGCCTCAGAAAGGTTCAGGCTCTCTTTATGTCTTTCTTAAAATGGAACATTTTTTCCGGCTCTGGCATCCTTCTTGGTATTGATTCAACTACTTATGGACTGGAGTCCATGCTCACTCCCGATCTCATATCATTTCTACACACTAAGGGGATCTTCACTTGGAATAAATTGATCCATTCCTGGTCGTCTTCTTCGCCAATCTGGAGGGACGGTGATGACCTTGGTCTGCCCCTTTCTCTCCGGCCTACATGGTCCTCTGCTGTTAATTGTTTTGCAGGGAAAGGTATTACTCAAACAGGTTTAAAAGACGAATTAGTTTGGTCGATGGGGATCTCCAATCAGCATGTACGTGTCAAAGATATATATGCAGCTGCCTCATCCTTTCTTCCGCCGCTTCCAGGCCCCTCCTTTCCTTTCAAACTCTGGAAGTCTACCGTTCAGCTCAAGGCAATTTTATTCTCGTGGCTGGTTTTCTCTAACAGGAACCTCACATGGGAGGTTCTTCAAAGGAAAGGATGGATGGGCCCCGGAAGATGCTCCATGTGCTGTCAGGCGTCCGAAACAAATGTCCACATGTTTTTTCAATGTCCGGCATCGTCCCAAATCTGGTATGATCTCTCCTTATCATATGGTTTTCCTTACCAGGTTTTCTCTTCTGTTCAGGATGGTTACAGATGGTGGTCAGATCAACGGCCAGCATGGAGATCCTTATTCATCATCACGTGCTGGCTCCTGTGGAAATGGAGGAATGCTCGCATCTTCCAGGAGTCCAAGGCTCCTATTTCCTCCACTCTGATCCATATTTCTGCTATGCTCGACCCAGCTTGATCCTGCTGATCTTCTATCGCCTATTCTGTGCTCTATGTTGGATCTTTTTATGGACCTCTCCTTTATGTTAGAATGTTTTTGGTCTCATGTGAATCTATGTTGCTCACTTGGAATGTATTGGTTCTGATCTCATCAGCATTAGTCCTTTTTTGGCCTATCTGTCGGCCAGCACGATATGGCTTTATATGTACCTGCTCATTATATTCCCTTAATATAATATCATGATGTTTTTCTCTCTGAAAAAAAAAATAAGAATGAAATGCAACATAGTTTCAATTGGAGAATGGTCCAATTCATTAGAAGAATATGATAATGAACAGGGTGAACCTTCAACTTCAATCTCGACCAGATTAGTTTGGGAAAGCAGGGATTTGGAAAAATATTAACTTTTTAATTTCAAATATATATTTTCTTTCTTTTATTATTGTTGATGATGTTTGAATTGTTAGGGAGGCAATGGATTAGACGATAGTAAATTTCGGAGGAAAGCCATGGTTGAAGAAATAGATGCTTTGGGATCTACTTAAATTCATGACTAAAAAACATGTTGGTAGCAAATGGGTGTTTAAAACATTGAATGTAAATTGGAAAAATTAATACATAATTATGTACACAATATTAATGAATATAAATTAAATATAAAAATCCAAACAAATTAATTATTCATATAATTATATAATTATGTGTACAATATTAATATTAATACATCTAAATTAAGTATAAAAACACAAACAAATTAATTATACATATTAAGTAAACTGCAATTATCATTGATGAACAATGTAACTGTTCATAATATATAAATAATCGTAATTGCAACCGTTCATTATTAAGTAAACTGCAATTATAATAATATTGTTCAAGAATTGAACAAACCACGTGATGTGAAAAATTTAATTTCACTCCAACCAGTCAGAGGAATCCCACGTTATTCTACCTTTGTCCTTACAAACTACTTAGTTGGGAAAAGAATATAGTTTCATTACCATGACGTGGGACCAACTACAAGTATACAAAGTTAAAAGTTATCATTTAGTTTTCACTGGCAGTGTATATTATATGCTCTGTGTTTTTATGGAGCTGTGATTTATTGGTTTTGACCTGCTTATCAGTAAGGTGAGGGATTCCATTTTTCATTATTAGTTTTTTCTTTGAAGTGGTGGCCATCATTCAACTTTGCGTCGACTTTATGAACGCCAACCTACACCACTTATTTTCATAACTTTTAAAGTTTGAGAAATTGTTGGCTCCATCCTTTAAAGTTGCAAACATGGAATATTATTTCTATAATTTACCATAAAAAAGAGTTGCAGTCATGTTGCAAAGATGGAATATTATTGTTATAATTTAGCTTAAAAAAGAGTTGCAGTCACACAGATATGTATATTTAAACATTATTATTAAATAATAATAAATATATTAATATTATTTTAAATTTTATTTAATATTTATAAGAAATTTACTCTCCCATAGTATTTATTTTATTTTCAAAATAGTTTATTAAATATAAAAAATAATAAAATTAACATTATATAATATATCTCATTTATATAATATGTTTAATAATATATATTATATTTTATAAAAGATGTTATATATAATTATTTTACATTTAATTTTATTTATTAACATTATACAATATATATCATTTATATATTAAATATGTTATATATAAATATAATATTGCATAATATATTTTGTAATATAATTATTTATTAATATTATATAAAAATATTTTATTAAATAATAATAGCATCGCTGGTTGTATTTTAGGAAATTTTTGAATAAATGTATATCATATCAAAGTAATCGTTGCAATATTTTTGTTTGAGTTTTTATATTTTTTTTAGTTATTAGCGTAACATAAAACAAAATAAAAATATAAAGATAGAATAAGGGGATATTGATGTTAATGTTATTAGAGAATTTTTCAAATAAAAAATGGCTTTAAAACAAAAATATATAATCAAAATCAACTTTTTAAAAACTAATAGGATTCATGATGATATGTTAACCATAGGGATGATTCACCATTTTTGGAGTAAAAAAATAAAAATATTAAGAAATGAAAAAAAATATAAAACCATTTTTTCAACTCATATTTTCAACTTATCTCCATATTGTTTTACTGAAATTTTGAGTGGCAACATTCATTGAATATAAAGGTACCCATGTTGTGTAATTTCAATGGACCATGTTATAGGGAAAATAGGAAATACATAAAAAATGTGATTTCAATCACATATTTTCATGTATTTCACATTTTTCATGTAACATGGTCCATCTAAGGTATGCAACATGGTACTCCTTAGTTTTTTCATGTAGCATGGTCCATCTAAGGTATGCAACGTGGGTGCTCCTTGGATCAAGAATTAAAATCCAATGAGTGCTCTTGCTTGAAATTCGAGTAAAACCGTAGGGAGATAAGTTTAAAATACTAGTTGAAAAAGTATCTTTTTTTTCCCTCTAAATTTCTAGTCTTGTTTTATTATTTTCACTATTATTTTATAATATTCCTTAGGAGACCCATTTTAGATCTCAAAATTTATATAATGGAGTTATCAACATTCTCAAATTATATCATATTCAAAATTTTTCTCTTTTATTTTGTTTAATTGTCACATATATATTCTAACCTCTTTACCATAGAATCCTTGTACACATCCTCAACATAAACTTAAAAATCTTATTAATATATATCAAAAAATAGTAATAATATATTTCTTGGTAATAATAATATGGCATAGCTTAAATTTTTTATGTTTATCTTTTTAGTATGTTTTTTTTATGAATTTTACTTAAAATATAGTAAAACAATATTGAAATATCAAACTTGAATTGTTAAATCTATACAAACTAACTATTCGTATAGATTTTTAAAGTTATAAATCCAGTTATACATTTAAAAATGCACTTCCAATAACTAAAAATAACAATCACTTTAAAATATATCACTACAAAAAATTGTAGAATAATTAAACTTCACCTACCAATATCATACAATCCCCTCTCCATTGTCATCATAAAGCCTGTCAAATCTATCAATCTCACCTCCCGTTAACTACCTCATGATCAATAATTTGAAACAAATCAATAATTTCCTTGTGTAAAAGCTACATACAGAGGAGTCTATTATTTATTGTTGATTGAAAGGGTTAGGATCTTTTACTATATGATACATTAGGTTGAATGATGATAATACTTAAATTTAATCTTTGACCAATATTATTTAAGATTTTGAACAATATTCAATACTAGTTAAATGTTGTTTCGATTTTTCTTTTTTATAAATTAGGTTATATTGTCTTATATTATTGATTAAATATAATTATTTAGTTCATATTTTTAGTCTACCACTAAGAAACCATATCAAAATTATAATAAGATATATAAGGCTTTAGAAATTGGTCCCAAAATAAAGTAATATTTAATTAGATAAGAAAATATAAGATTTATAATAGCTTTAGTAAACAAAAACCTATAGCAACTATGTATAATTCTATATAGATTGTGCCCATGATCTCAAATCAAAGTTATAAAGACCAAAAACATTATTAACTATGGGGGGAGTCCATCTATATGGGAGTTGGGCCTTGGTTATCTTCTTCATTGTTGTGAAAGTCCATATTTTCTAGTTTCTTGGGAAACACTATAACCTTGTTGTCTATTTTATTGACTTGTTGTTACAAGAGGAGGATTTCTTCATATGATCCATTCCTATCAACCAACACCTTTCCCATGATGCTTTTAATTGCCATTATATGTTCACTTTTTCATATAGTTTGTTTGCTTGGTGTAGGTTTTGCTTGTGTCAAGGACTTACTACCCCACATCTTCCTCCACCTATATATCTAACGAAAACCTTCTCTCCATTCATGTTCCATGTTTCACTACCTCTAATTCTTCTTATATTGAGTGAGGCATGAGCTCTCGGTCCCTATGAGTTGTAGCCTCAACACTCATTTGGGCATGAGTCATAGAAGGGGATCGTGTTTCCTAGAAATTGGTCCAAATATAGTAGAATCTTTGTGAGACATGACTACTTGGTTGATGAGGGGGGGTTAGGATAGGGGAATGGGGTAGTAAGGATAAGGATAGGGGAAAGGATGAGTTTAGGACCAAGGAAGGGCGTGGAAATTGGAGGAAGGGATGAGATTTAAGGATAGGAAAATGAGCCAAGCGCGGGAAAATTTTGAAGGATGGAAAAATATCTTAAAATTTAGAAACCTCCATGAATATTACTAGTACCTAATATCCAAAATGTTAACTACCTGACGATATTTTTAGAAAAATATGAAATCTTTTAATGATTATGTATGGCTTCTCTAAAATTTTGGTGATTTTTAAGGTTAAATAATTTTATATTATAAAATTTGGAGAATATCATTTTTATAAAAGAACAAAAATTTTCAAATATTTTTTTGGAAAAAGTATGGAAAATTGGCTCACCTATGAATTATCCCCTAAAATTTTCCTTGGCTAAGGGAGACAAGAAACAGATTGTAGGAGAAGAGATTGAGCTAATGAAAGAGATAACAAATAAAATATTGTAGAAAGAAATATCCTAACATTGGTATCTATGCAATTCCAAACCACGGGGAGGAGAAATGTAGAATGGTTTCCCATTGCTAGAGGAAATTTGGGCTTCAATGACTCAAAATATAGAAGGAGTGGAAGGGGGATGAGAAGACTAGGGGTGTAGAGGAAAAAACTAGATTCCATAAATAGGAAACAAGAAGCCATAAAATTGTTTATGCTACAATCAGAAGTACAATTTTCCTGAAAATTTGTGTTGGAGGGATGACTAATTTAATGGCTCCATACACCATTTTTGTTAATGATTATGGTAGTCGAGGAGATTTAATGTCTGTTAGTACATTACCATTATGCGTTGAATTATCGTTGCACGATTGATCAAAGCAAAGAGTTGGTGTTGAGTGAAGTGACAAACAAATCATGTGTTGATTAAACCTATATTTAACCTACTACCCTCCATATGTTACATATTCAACAACTTCCAAAGAGACAACATAACATGTGCTTGGTGATTGTCTTCACTAACATATGTGATCATGCCACATTGGGAATACAAATTAAATGATATTGATGATAATATGGATTAATGATTTTGTTTCTATTAACTAATTTTGTGACTTATTTTTACATACTATCATTTATATTTCATAAGCTTGTGACTTATTTTGAATAAATTAATGTCTTTACATGTTAGGTTATATTTTGTTATAATTATATTGTTGGATATGTATGATATTATTTATGGTATAATTTGATATGATACAACAGTTTTATTTTTTATTTTTCAATGGTTTTAGTTGTTAAATGATTAGTGATGTAATTTATATTATTTGGCGCATTAGTATTGAGTTATGTCGTTAAATACTTAAATTTTATTCATAAATTGTTTTGTTAATATGATGAGAGAGAAGCGTGGTTTAAGTTAGATTAAGCTTGATTTTTTTACAAGTAGATATTGAAGTGATTATTGAAAATATTTATATTTCAAGAAAAAAATTCAAATTCATTGAAAAATTAGATTATAAAAATATAAGATTTCATGGTTAACTTTGTCGATAAGCAAAACATTTGCAACACACACGTCTTCAAAGGTAAACCTATCTAATAAGAAAAATGTTATATACCAAAACCCAAATGATGTCAATCAATTCACCAATAATTGTTAAATGAGGAAGAGGAAAAAAGTAAAAAAAAAAATTGAAGACTACTAATAAACAATACTATGTAAGGTGGATTGAGAAAAAAATACCTTGAGAATGGTAGTTGCAAAGAAAAAGAAAAAAATACCTTGAACGTGGTAGCTGCAAATAAGATCGTATATAAGAAAATGGCAAGGATGAATAAATCTATTAGCGCTAATAATGACTTGTCGCACCGTTTAACTCTTAAATATCCACTTATTCTTTTTTTAATGTTAATCGGGATCATTCAACTTCTAAATTATTGTTATTCACTATGAAACTTTCTTTAGAGGTGGTAGCGGTTAAAAGAAAGAAATATAAAAAGAGAAAATTGAGTACTGCTTTTCAAAATGAAATGTGGGATTATTATGTAATATTAAAATTTCATTACAATATTCCATCTTTTAATAAAACTAACAAGTTTATTTTTTGATAAAAAAAATCTCTTAAATATTTAAGAAAGATTCTCCCCAATATTTTAAAATATAAAGATAGGAATGTTTAAGATTATTTTCTCGTATAAAAATGACCATTAAACTAAGTATAATAAAAATTTTAAATGCGATAAAATAAAATTATTTTATTAAATGTATTATTATTTTTTTATTAATTATTATAATGCACTGTTTTTAAATTTAAAATTATTATTTAATAATAATAATAATTTTAATTTTAATAAATATTAAATTAAATTTAAAATATTTTATTTATTAATAAGATAGTTTTTTTTCTTTTTCATAATATTATTATTATAAAAATTAGCAATTAGTATGGTAAACAATAATCTCAATTAAAAATAATATTTTTAAAAATGATCGAGAACATTTAAATCTAGATAGTTTTATGTGTATTCACTGTCCTAGGTATATGTTGGAGAGTTTAAAAGAAAGTGTGTTTTATTTACAACCCATTGGTATTCCCTTTATCACAAGGGCAACATCCTTTTTTATCACTTGATATTTTAAGAAATGATCTTAGGAATTGAACAACTTGCAATTTCACATAGCTCATGAGAATTAGTTATTATCTTAACAATGCTTATTTTCTTCTATACACTACTCAAGATAGATAGATACTTTTGATCTTCTAAATTAAGGTTGAAGCCATAGTTGGTTTTGACTATAGTTTTAATAAGAACTCTACATGTCATTTATGAGAATTGAACCTAGGTGGAAAGGAAACCAATCAATCATCTCAACCAACAACGTAAATCTAATTGAAAAATATTATCATATGTACATATAAACATATGTAATTATTTATTTTTTATTTACATGCATCTTAGAGATATAATGCATATCGTTCAAGATTTAAAAAAGGGTATGATACAATGTATATCACATCTAAGAAGAAAAATTGTGTTACACACATCAAACCAAATAAAGAACGGTGTGACATAATGTATATAACACCAAAGAAAGTTATGTACTACACACATCAAACTACATCTTATCTTTAATGTGATACACTTAAAGCTATAATGCATAAAACTTATAACATTGTACTTTGTTATTTGGCCCAAAGTAGGGGCTCAACGGTAGGAACCCTTGCCATTGCAACCCTTTTTATTTTTTATTCTTCCCAAATCTAG
Organism: Pinus tabuliformis; assembly: GCA_031772625.1. NCBI lineage: Eukaryota > Viridiplantae > Streptophyta > Pinopsida > Pinales > Pinaceae > Pinus > Pinus tabuliformis. The sequence continues at coordinate 722,250,679 of CM062813.1, forward strand.
TTCAAACATCATCGTTGCTACTATAAATCATTGTTGCCATGATGTTGTGCCTCATGCATGGTTGTCTTTCATTCTTGTCTTCATTCTGTGATTTTTTTTCCTGTTATTGGCCTAGATCTTGCGAAGGGAGTTGAGGGGGCTAGGGTGTGGCAGCTTTATAGTCATCTTATTCCTAATTTTGTGCCTCTATTTTCCACTACAATGGAGGTGGGTATTGTCAGTGTGGGTTCATGGTGCTTCCTAAGCCGTCTAGGCCATGTTTATTTTCATGGGTAGTTGTTATCATTGCTACCGTGATTATTGACATTTTACAGGCATTTCTGCTACAGTTTCTGTGGGGTTTCTTTTTTGGGTGGCATGTGCTGATGTTTCTTTTGATGGCGATTTGATGATTTCTTTGTTGCTCCTTTCTTAGTTTTGGCAGGCCTGCATTCTTGGTCTCTTAGCTTTCCTCGGTTTTTTTGCTAAGGTTTGATTTCACTAGGATTTTTTGGGGGTTATCTGGGCAGCCTGTGCCTAGTTTTTTAAAGATGTTACATGGACTTCCGGTTGGAGGAATGTTAACTATGGAGTGTTGAGCTATTTATTTTGGCAAGCCTTTTGGATGATGTAATTGTAATTCCCTCTAGCATATGCAAAATGTAATTTTGTACCTGTTTTTTTAGGTTGAATAAAAATACGATTTTTTCTTTAGAAAAAACATTGTACTTTGCACATTTAATAAAAATTTCTAGTTTAAACTTTATTAGTATATAGAAATATTGAAAAGCAACTAGTATCGGTCTTCATAATTGTTGTTCGAATCATGACATAATGTAATTATTATGTATTTGTAAAGAGAAGAAAAGAAAATTATTTTTATAAGTATGGGTTTCATGCTCTATTTATTATGTTTATATGTCAAATCAACCATTGAGTGCTTCTAGGGTTGTGTTATGGGTCATTGTCCTTGTCATCATGTTCTAGACCCTTCTTGGGCTTCTTATGTCAAGAAAGAATATATATTTATGTCAAAAAAATATGACTAGTCCCTCCTCCACTAATTCAGCCTCAACATCTATCCAGTCAGCCTCATAAAGGTGATTCGACCACTATATATAGACCAAAATTCGACCTATTGTGGCATCTAATCAAGCATCAATTCGATCTACAACTTTTATTGAAGAAATAGGTGCACAAAGGCATAAAGAGAAGGGTTATATCCTTTGCATAAGGAGAAGAAGGCTAACAAAGATATAGAAGACCGAAATCATGCTCATATTCTATCACATGTGTTAGAGGACAGAGGTAAGTAGTGAAAATTTGCAGGCCGAGGGTGCAAGCTGAGATTTCATAAGTGGAAGGGAGGTTGATACCTCTTTTGGTGAAGATTTTGACTTTGACTTTGTTGTTGACTAGAACTTGACTAATCTAACTTGGAGATGCTGACTTGGTGGATTGGAGGAGGACTTGTTGCTAGTTGAAGGGTCTTGGTTGTCTTATTTGATTTGGTTCTTGAAGAAGATAAGATAATTCTTTTGCTTGGGTTTTCCCCTAGGAGAGGGGTTTTGTCCTTTATTGTCTTGATCTTCATGCATTTATGTTTTGATAGTTGGTTGATGAAAAGAAGTTAAAGAAGACATAAAGAAGATAATAAGAATACACGAACATCACAAGTAATTATTAAAGATAAGAAAATCTTTCCGCCTTTCTAATTTTCTAACAGGCAACAATGTCCTGCTTAATGGAGGTGGTCTATGTTAAAATAACGATATAGTTTAACGAATATTTCCACATGGACTATAAGCATTGTTGTCATTGAGTTGTGGTGGGTGTTCATTGGGGTTGTCACTATAATATTAATATTATACACCACTGTGTAGACTACTTCATTTCTTTTTTGCATCAAAGCTAATTTATAAAGGAGAGCTTGCTATTGTTGAACTCTCTCCTCCACTAGCTATGATATCAAATATTTATCCAATGAGTAGAGGTTTACAAGCTTAAATATTTTAATATCCATGGAACGTGAAAGCCTTGTATCTAACACCCAATCCTTGAAGTATACCTCCACTTGATCATTAAAAAAAATTCACCCTTTTGTTTTAAAATGTCCTCCATATGGGAAACCTTAGCATTAACTGCAATAAATAAATGGCAATGATAATTATATGTTTTCTTCATGGCTTCAATTTGGGCTCAGGTATTGCACCAAGGGAACTTTTGGAGCGAGGGATTCTGAAAAACATGTTTAGACCTTCATATGAACTCACAATTATTGTATTCTAGCCATACCTCACTTTTAGAGTTTACCATTGTATGTTGAGGATGTTGGATAGAGGACACAAAAGGGAGGTGGTGACGATGGACAAATAAGAGACTTGATGACAAGGAAAATAGCGCATAAATTAGGATAATAATCACACACCTAGAAAGAAGAATTGGTAGGAGACTTCTATAACTAGTGCACAAGACTTTCAGCAATCATAGATGGAGATTGGTTACCCTATCACATTGTTGAACCAAAATGGATATTAGGGTAATCCAATCTAATAAAACAACATAAAAACTTAGAATCAAGGAAAGAGACAAGACTTTGAAGGGATCCTAAAGCTGATGTAGAGCTTAATGATCTTTATTCGCTCATAATTCCTCCCTCTTCTGCTTCTTGAATTAACCATTCAAACTTGAGTAATTTTTTTTGTAAGCTTCGGTAAGACCCTCTTATTTTCAAGTTTTTACATGTCCGTTATTCACCCCATTTCCGGGGAGGGTGGCACAAGAATCGAACCCAAGATCTCCTGTTCGATGAGACTTGATTTCCACGGCCATTGCTTTCTTGAGCTACCCCATGCGGACATTCAAACTCGAGTCATTGTTCCAACCATAATGTTTTAGTATGTGAGAGCAAACATTACATCATATTAATTGACACCACTTTGACATGAAAGCTTTACAATATGAACCTATCTACCCTCTCTATTTTTTCTCTTAGCATGGGTGAAATCACAGGGCTTGTTCTTGCTCCATCAAATAACACCACATCAAAAAAATACAACAAAATTATTGGATTTAATGTTTTTTCTTAATTAAAATTTATCTTTTAATTTTTTATTTTTTTTAACTACTCTAATTATAAAAATATTATTTTATAATATAATTTACTCCATTAATTATATATAATCACTAGAACTCTTCAAGATACTTTACCACCTTTATTTATTTTTAACTAAAAAAAACCTATAATAAAACTCTAAAACTCTTCAAGATACTTTGCCACCTTCTGAGATATCTTAAAATAAAAAGTCACTAAGTTATCATTAATTCATATTCATTATAATTGCACCAATGGGTGGAAAAAGCATGAGCCCCACTCACCCGGTTTTCCCGCTTTCTTATTGTCTCGAGCGATGTCACTTCACTTAACTCGCCTCTCTAAAGAATCTAACATTTACGTTTTCATAAAAGTTCGACGTATGCAATATTTATTATTCTGGTGCTAAATATATAGTGGATCGGCAACCAATAAATCCCAGGCTATCCCAGGCTATCGGGCTTTTAATGAACGGCAGGTGTATATGTCTATTGTTCGATTTCGCTAATATGCAATATTTATTATTTTGGTGTTAAATATATATTGGATCAGCAATCAATAAATTTCATGCTATCGGGCTATAAATGAACGGCGGGTGTATATGCCCACCGTTCGATTTTGCCCTTAGCGAAATCCAACGGTGGGCATATACGCCCGCCGTTCATTTATGGCCCGATAACATGGGAAATATGAACGGCGGGTGTATATGCCCACCATTCCATTTTACCCTTAGTGAAATTGAACGGTGAACATATACACCCACCGTTCATTTATAACCCGATAGCATGGAAAATATGACTCGCCGGATCTATTGGATCACCCAAACTACATATCAAACTACATATCATTGAGAAGAGAGAAAGCTGGTAGGCATTTCAGTTCACTCGTACGGCTCTGATTGAATAATCACTTGTGGATTGGATTGTGTGTAACAAAGACGCAGTCGGTGCTTTTTACAGTTTAATAGAACGTTTCTACCGAGAATATGCCCTTGTCCCAAATAATGGGAAATGCTCCCTACCAAATTAATTTTGTTTTTTTCTCAGGTTTAGGGAATTTTTTTTAAATGATTTTTTTTTTTTATTTTGATTGGGTTTAATAGCTAGAGTATGTGTTTTTTTTAAAAAGTTGTATGTGTTTCTTTTAAAAAGTCAGAGGTGTAAAATTAAGGGAAGTGTAAAATTATGGGTAGATTATGTATATTTTGTAGATTTAATAGTCAAATCATTAGGTGGAAATGGATTTCTTGTCTCACAAACAAAAAAAATTCATACACCAATTTGGTGTCTAGCTGTGAAAGTAGGTCCCTTGTCCCACAAACAAAAAAATTCATACACCAATTTAGTATCTAACTTAACCTTAACATTAAAATTAGATAATAATAATAATAATACGAGTTACCTAAATTATAACAAACCACAGTTGGTTACGTATAAAAATAATCACGTGAAGGTCAAATTTATGGAAAGTTGGACACCAAAACTCCTCGGCAAGTCACCTATCCCATCGTAGGGTTCGATATTAAATATTAAAGTAAGAATGTTTATAAAAACGACATTATTTAAAACATTTGCTCTTCCGTGCAACCAGTGAAAGGAACCCAACCACAGTAGGACCAACTACAAACATATACAGTTAAAGGCTATCATTTAGTTTTTATTTAGAAGACTTATTATTGTATGCCATATGTTTACATGAAGCTGTGGTTTATTTGTTTCGACTCACTAACCAATATGGTACGGGATTCCTTTCTTTATTATTAGATTTTTTTCTAAGTTGGTGGCCATAGTTGGAAATACACTTCAATTTCCTAGAAATAACATTATTGAGGAGATTTTCCAATAACTTTAGACTTTAGGTTCACCACTTATCTTGGTCATTGATTTGACAACAGTCACTTTTGAAGTTGGAAAATATTGTTTCCATTATTCAAAAATGGCCCACATGGGAAAAACTAAAGTAAAGACATGCATATCTAAACATTAATATACATATTAATATATTATGACATTTATTAATATATTATGACATTTGAGATTTTATGTCACACCTCTCTTCTACACAAATTTTTTTTTTAAAAAACAATAATCACGCATATGTAATAATTTCTTTACTCAAACCCATAATATGACATTTTAACATCAATGTACTTACACATTTCTTTACCACAAGAATCTGGGTCATCATTACACTATGTAATTGGCATACGTTAGCGTTGGAACAAGTTTAATGGAATCATTCGGCATACATTAGCAATAGTACCCGGTTTCCATAGTTCATGCTTTAAACATTTGATGAACTTTATGTTTGGTTATGACTGTACATCCACCTAATCGATTTACTTAACATTGCTTTGGTTAACCTTTATGCTTTGGTCGTATGACACAACCACCCAAAATCGTTTCATCTACATGGTATTAATGAGCGTGGGTTTCTATGGCTCTGCCACGGTACCACTCAGTTGACAGGTCACAAATGCTTTTACTATGGTTGTCCTCCCGGGGCAGGTGGCATGGTCTGGATTCTCCAGCCATGTGACACCTCGGTGTTACCAATTTCGTTTTTACCACCAGCCGTCCCCGCCATAATTCAACGGCTTGGATCTAATTCGGAGATCGGATGGCTGGAGATCGATCAGGGTTTATCGGTGATCTTTAAGTGTTCCTCTCCAATGTTTATTCATTTGATGACCGGTCTTTGTGTTCGGCGTGATGTTCCTCCTCGAGCTCGCTACCAAGACTCGATGCTGCGACCTGCTATTCTCCAGAGTTTGCGTCCAGCTTACATTGAACCCTGCAGGTAAATAAATAACACTTCCAGGTTTGGTATTGATTTAAGACTTACCTTCACTGTATTATTGTTTAACGTTTTCTGGTTTTCCTTGTCGAGTTTAACACAGTCAACACGACTATGCAACGGTAGACGCCCATGGAGAGAGGTTCTGCAACGGATCTCGGCAACTACCAGGTATGAGCTCTTGCTAGCCGGCATAAGCATCTTTATTGTAGTCTTGTATGCAGTTTTAAGCAAGCCCTGGGTATTCTTATGCAGGTCTTTGTTTCCAATGAGGTCTGCTCATTTGCTACCTATGTTTTCGGCGAAGAGCCCTTTCAGTTTGCTCGTTAATTAGCTAGGGTTTGAAAAATACTGTCTGGTTATAATAGTGTTGCCACCATGGTTTTCTGGGTTTATTCACCCGTCAAGTTTCTTCTATGCTCTGTAAATATTGAGCCGCTTAGCGGCGGACTTGAATGACTGATGCTGTAAATGCATGCTTCCCTATCTGGCCTTCACGCGCAGATTTGGGTTTTTAATTACATGTTTATATACTGAGTCTTTCTGCGTACCATGTATTGTGTTATTTATTGTTAATCTATTTTTGCCGAGGTTATGAGACTTCTGAAGCCTTCGGCAACCGTATTAATGTTTTGGTTCGATTTCCATCTATGAAAGTTCTTGTCCATATGCAGAATCTTGGGTTAAATATACTGTATAGTTCTTTAAATATATATATATATATATATCCTCGACAGTTTTAGTCATGATGTTATCAAGTTACGAGGTTATTCTTTTAATTACTCTGTTCTGTTTATGGGAACTGTTGATCCACAGTCGTTTGGGTATAACCTTGGATAATGGTTGATGTAGGTTAGATAAGCTTTATCCTCTCACACCGTATTTCATATAATACATATATCTGTGTATGTTGTTCGCATGCAAGATTTAATGTTCCAAGTATCTACATTCTCATTTACTCGCAATACACCAATGTTTCTTGAGTTCTTATGTGAATATCACTCATTATCGACGGTTTAATTCCGGCTCAGAATAGATAAGAAAGGTATCCCTTTTGTTTATATGCATTAACATTTGTACAGTTAATTCCGTGCGCATATTTCACTATTACTACACACTGAATCTTAATAACTCGTTTTCTCTGTTAATACTCTTCTCGGTATTCCACAATACGAAACTATCTATTCCATACCCCGACCAGTGCTATAACACAGATTTGGTTACCGTTTTGTGCCACGAGTACTGAGACTCGGTACCAATCCGTTACACTGTAGGGTTATTATTTTCCGTCCAAAGTTCTCGACTCAAGGTTTTCGGTATATGGTTAAAGTGAGACTAGGGTTCTTACTGGTTATCCTTCTCAGTTACCAGAAATCATTATCTTTATCAGTTATGGTCACTACTGTTTAACTATTGATATCAACAGAATCTTTTAAATGACCACATATTATCCGTATTCGGATTGAGACTGCTACCCGTAGCCAGTCTTGCAACAGGGCTTTTCCAACCTGTAATAACTTGATGCTATGTCTCTACAATATTATTTCCCTCTAACACTAACTTGAACTAAATTCGTTACAGACACTTTTCTTCTAGTTTTTCCAAATACCCTTAAACTATCTTTGCTAACAGTACTTAGGAATCAAACAATTTTCCTAGTTCCTTTACTGTAATTTCTACACATACTGCTTTTCATATCAGGGACTACAAGTTTGTGGAATCGTACCTGAATGTCTCTGTCAGGAATGATTCTGTTCAAACAAAAGTCACCTGAACTTATATTCTGCTCTCCTCCCAGCCACGAGATCCACCCTCAGACGGTGTTCTCCCCCCGAGCAAACCTGCAGGCCTCCAGCCCTCAACAGGTACAGTGCACTCCTGTGCCAGGTTATCTGGTCCTCACCAGACTTAACCTCCCACTTCTCCTTTCTTTCTTGGAGCAAGATCAGTTTTTTCCTTCTCTCTGTCTGTCCCCACAGCACAGAATCCCTCAGTCAGGGCTTTTCCCTCTTTTAGAGGGTAGTTCCATCAGTTATCACAACTGATCATTTGTTTTAAAACTCACCTCTTAGAGGCTGCCAGCAATTTCCAAACAAAATACTTAAATTAAATTATTAAATCAGAATTAGTTTGTCACAGCTTTGTTTAAACATAACAACAACTGTTTAATCTTTTACCACAGTAATTTCCAAATTTACATAGATCTGGGGTTATTACATCTCCCCCTCCTGAGATTGGACATCGTCCCGATGTCTATCCCCTGTAAACAGGTTTGGATAAGCCTTCCTAAGGAGTTCCTCTTCTTCCCAAGTGGCCTCCTCTGGTCCGTAGTGCTGCCACTGCACTTTAGCTTGGGAAATAACTCGTTTCCGCAGCTGCACTTCTCTCCGGTCGAGAATGGTCAGTGGTTCGACCAGAACCTCGCCTTCCGGCTCGACCTGCAAACAGCAATGAATTTAGTTAATTTCTCAGTTTATAAACAATACTTATCCATAATAACCAGATTACTTCTTACCCGTACATTCTGCCATTGAATCACATGTTTGGGATCGTAAACGTATTGCTTTAATACGGATACGTGAAACACATTGTGAATCCTAATATGGCTTGGTAAGGCAAGCTGATAGGCGACTGGTCCTACTTTGGCCAAAATCTGAAAAGGCCCAAAGTAACGAGGTGCCAGTTTGACACATCCGCTCCATTGCAAAGTGCTTCTTCTTGGTTGGATCCTTACAAATACATGATCTCCAACCTGGAATTCCTTGAATCTCCTCTTCCGATCAGCGAAACTTTTCTGTCTGTCCTGAGCGGCTTTCAAGTTAGCACGCACCCTCTTTACTGTATTCTCCATTTCCTGTAACATGTCAGGACCAATTCGCAGCTTATCTTCCGGTCCACCCCAGCTTGCGGGGGTGCGGCACTTCCGCCCGTACATAACCTCAAAAGGACTCATCTGAGTTGAGGAATGGTACCCATTGTTGTATGCAAATTCGACTAAATGTAAATAGTCTTCCCATTGAGTTGGCTTCATCATTACGCATGCCCTCAGCATGTCTTCCACTACTTGGTTTACTCGTTCTGTTTGACCATCTGTTTGGGGATGATAGGCTGTACTAAAATTCAGCTGTGTCCCCAGTTCAGCAAACAATGTCCTCCAAAAGGTTGATGTAAACTTGACATCCCGATCGGAAATAATCACTTTTGGCAACCCGTGCAATTTGAACACATGCTGCATGAAAATATGGGCAATTTGTACAGCTTTAAATGTCGATTGCACAGGTATGAAATGGGCTGCCTTACTCAGCTTATCGACTACCACCATAATGGAATCATTATTCTTCTTGGTCTTGGGCAGTCCCGTTATAAAATCCATGGAGATAGTCTCCCATTTCCATTCCGGAATGGGTAGAGGTTGTAACAACCCTGCTGGATGCATGTGTTCCGCCTTAATTTGCTGACATTCTAGACAGCGTGCTAGATACACAGCTATCTCTTTCTTCATTTTTGGCCAGTAGTATTCTTTGCGGAGTGCGGTAACCATTTTCTGGTACCCCGGATGGCCCGTATAATGGCTGGTGTGAAATTCATCTAAAATCAGCTTCTTAATGCTGTCCTCATTGGGTACATACAGCCTGTTGTTAAAGTACAACATATCATCATTACCTAGCTTGTACCCTTGTTGTAGTTCCTTATCAGATTGTTGCTGTAATTGCTGTTTGATGTGCTGATAAACAACATCTTGTTTACTTGCTATTCTTATGTTTTCCAATAAGGTACTTTGCCACTTACTAACTGAAATTCTGCACATACATTGCACCTTCCGACTTAAGGCATCCGCTACTCGGTTTTCTTTACCCTTCAGATGCTTAATTTCAAAGTCGAACCCACTTAAGAAGTCAGCCCAGCGAGCTTGTCTCGTATTTAAGGTGGGTTGACTGAAGTAGTTCGTTAGACTGTGGTGATCTGTCAATAACAGAAATTTTCTGCCCAAAAGGTAATGTCGCCACATTTTCAAGGCATGAATGACAGCAGCCAGCTCCATGTCATAAGCAGAATACTTCTGCTCATGCTCTTTCAGCTTTCTAGACTCATAAGCAATGACCCTTCCATCCTGCATCAGCACTCCTCCCACACCTTCTTTGCTTGCGTCCGTGCAGACTACGTAATCCTTGTTAGGGTCTGCGATACTTAATATCGGTGCAGAAGTGAGTAAGTGCTTGAGCTGCTCAAAGCTCTTCTGACACTCTGAGGTCCATTTAAATATTTTTCCTTTCTTTTGCAACGAGGTGATTGGATATGCTACTCTCGAAAAGCCTTCGACAAATCTTCTGTAATACCCTGCCAACCCCATAAAGGACCTAATATCGGCCACGTCCTTTGGTATAGGCCACTCCATTATAGTTCTAATCTTCTCAGGGTCCACTGCAATGCCTTCTTTAGTGATTACGTGGCCCAAATATTGTATCTCCTCCTTGTAAAAGTCGCATTTGCTGAATTTTGCAAATAATTGATGTTCCCGCAAGGTTTGCAATACCAATCTCAGGTGCTCCTCATGTTCCTTCCTTGATTTGCTGTAAATCAGAATGTCATCTATAAATATCAGCACAAACTTATCCAAAAACTGATGAAACACACTGTTCATCAAACACATGAAAGTGGCAGGTGCATTTGTCAGCCCAAAGGGTAGCACCACGAACTCATAATGCCCATACCGCGTTCTGAATGCGGTCTTGGCGATATCTTCCTCTTTTATTCTGATCTGGTGGTAACCAGATCGCAGGTCAATTTTTGAAAATATCGTTGCCCCTTTCACTTGATCAAAGAGCTCGTCAATTCTAGGCAATGGATATTTATTTTTGATTGTAAGCTTGTTTAGCTGGCGATAATCAATGCACATCCGAAAGGTCCCGTCTTTCTTTTTGACGAACAGCACTGGGGCTCCCCAGGGCGACACGCTGGGACGAATGTAATTTTTATCTAACAGTTCTTGGAGCTGCATCTTTAATTCTGTTAATTCTGGCACACTCATACGGTAAGGTGCCCGAGATACAGGTGCTGCCCCCGGGATTAGCTCAATTGTAAAATCCACATCCCGCTTTGGTGGTAATCCCGGCACTTCCTCGGGAAAGACATCTGTAAACTCCTGCACTATCGGAATGTTACCCAGCATAACAGTTTTGTCTTTCTGGTTTGCGTATCCCACCTGGATAGCGTAGATTTGACATTTCTTCTTGAAGCACTTAACTAATTGGTTAGCTGTAATAGGTCGAATCTGCACAGGGTGTCTGATTCCTTGCAATTCCTGCTGAATTCCCAGGTCATCCTTATAATATATGGTCTTGGTCTTGCAGTTTACCAAGGACCAGTGTTTCTCCAGCCAGTCCATCCCAATCAGAATATCATAGGAGCCCAGTGGTAATATGTTCAAATCTGCCACTATTGGCTGCCCTGCTAAGGCTAGGGCGCAATTATTTACCTTGGCCAAGACTCGCCTCTTGGCTCCTGTAGCTAATTGGACCAGCCACGGATTTTTGAACTTTTCAGCTTGCAGTTTACACTGTTCTACTAATTTTGGACTAATATAACTTAAGGTAGCCCCTGGGTCTATAAGAACAGCTATGGACAGGTTTGAGATTTTACCTTCGAATTCGATCATGGATGGCTGGTACTCCGCCTGACGGTCCTCCAGCGCCGCATTAATCCTGGGTACGCTACGTGCCACGTCCCCAACCGTTGATGCCTCATGTATCTGAGATATCTGATCTGTTCCTTTCCTCTGTGGACAGTTTTTAACATAATGGGGGCCTCCACAACCCCAACACTGCACTGGTGGTCTGGTCAACCCTTCACCGTCTGATCTAACAGACTGCTCGTTAGTCTTAGATTCGCCCATGGGTCTGTTCCGGGGTGCGTTCCTTGCAGTAGGTCTGTTACTTGGTCCTTTACCAGCACTCTTGTTTCCACTGCTGCGACCTCCTTTGCTGTTTCCAAACACCCGACCACCTCTCTTCTCATTCCACCTCTTGCCGGAAGTGTCCCCCTTCTGTTTAGTCTGCTGATAACAGATTCTTGCCTTACGGATGGCCTCATCCATAGTTTTAGGATTATCAAATTCAATCCTTTCCCTTATATACGAAGGTAGGCTACTTACAAATCTCTGAACTTTGGCTTTTTCTTCCTTAATGTAGGGTACATAACGTAGCAGCGAGGTAAAACGATTGATAAACTCGTCCATTGACTGCTGTCCCAGTCTTAAGTCGTGAAATTCTCTAGCCTTCTCATCATAGAAGCGCTCTGTCAGGTACCTCTCTTTGAAATACTTCTGGAATTTTTCCCATGTAATAGTTCGTTCACTGACCCCTTTGACAATCTTTATTTCCTCCCACCACAAGGTTGCCTTGCCTTGTAACTGGAAGATTGCCAATCTTGCTTTCAGGTTGTGGTCGTACTCATATAACTGGAAATACTTATTCATATTGATCAACCAAGCTTCAGCAGCTTCCTCTTGCTCACCATCAAAATGTGGAGGTTTGATCTTTCGAAATTCTCCTTGTAATTCCACTTTCTGACGTTTTGGTGTTTGTTGTTGAGGTACGTTATCAGAGTAATCCTCTTTATCTTCCGAGTTTCCAGGTTCCATCTGATAATCCTGTTCTTCTGTCTCCCGCTGCTGTTCTGCACTGGGATTGGACAGGGGTGGGTTCTGCCTGTCCGACAGGCTCTTCAGAATCCTTTCTTGCTCAACTGTTAAGCGTGCGTTGTCTTCACGCAACCGTGCCATCTCAGCTTTCAATTCCTGGACAGTTTCCAGGATAGCACGGTTTGTACTCCGCGATTCAGCCCCCAATTGCACCCACAGCTCTGCATTCTCCTGAGGATGACTGCCAGGTCCTTGCATCTTGTTCCTCTTTTAATCTAACCGCTGGCTGTTGCAATTCTGAATCATTCCAGATAAAAGAACATAGATAAGTATATTGTTAGTTTGCTTCAACTTGCTTGGTGTACCCTTCTGTATACTGAATATGTTCTCCCTGAGGCCACAGTGTTGAAACTGGGCTCTGATACCAATTTGTCACACCTCTCTTCTACACAAATTTTTTTTTTTAAAACAATAATCACGCATATGAAATAATTTCTTTACTCGAACCCATAATATGACATTTTAACATCAATGTACTTACACATTTCTTTACCACAAGAATCTGGGTCATCATAACACTATGTAATTGGCATACGTTAGCGTTGAAACAAGTTTAATGGAATCATTCGGCATACATTAGCAATAGTACCCGGTTTCTATAGTTCATGCTTTAAACATTTGATGAACTTTATGTTTGGTTATGACTGCACATCCACCTAATCGATTTACTTAACATTGCTTTGGTTAACCTTTATGCTTTGGTCGTATGACACAACCACCCAAAATCGTTTCATCTACATGGTATTAATGAGCGTGGGTTTCTATGGCTCTGCCACGGTACCACTCAGTTGACAGGTCACAAATGCTTTTACTATGGTTGTCCTCCCGGGGCAGGTGGCATGGTCTGGATTCTCCAGCCATGTGACACCTCGGTGTTACCAATTTCGTTTTTACCACCAGCCGTCCCCGCCATAATTCAACGGCTTGGATCTAATCCGGAGATCGGATGGCTGGAGATCGATCAGGGTTTATCGGTGATATTTAAGTGTTCCTCTCCAATGTTTATTCATTTGATGACCGGTCTTTGTGTTCGGCGTGATGTTCCTCCTCGAGCTCGCTACCAAGACTCGATGCTGCGACCTGCTATTCTCCAGAGTTTGCGTCCAGCTTACATTGAACCCTGCAGGTAAATAAATAACACTTCCAGGTTTGGTATTGATTTAAGACTTACCTTCACTGTATTATTGTTTAACGTTTTCTGGTTTTCCTTGTCGAGTTTAACACAGTCAACACGACTATGCAACGGTAGACGCCCATGGAGAGAGGTTCTGCAACGGATCTCGGCAACTACCAGGTATGAGCTCTTGCTAGCCGGCATAAGCATCTTTATTGTAGTCTTGTATGCAGTTTTAAGCAAGCCCTGGGTATTCTTATGCAGGTCTTTGTTTCCAATGAGGTCTGCTCATTTGCTACCTATGTTTTCGGCGAAGAGCCCTTTCAGTTTGCTCGTTAATTAGCTAGGGTTTGAAAAATATACTGTCTGGTTATAATAGTGTTGCCACCATGGTTTTCTGGGTTAATTCACCCGTCAAGTTTCTTCTATTCTCTGTAAATATTGAGCCGCTTAGTGGCGGACTTGGATGACTGATGCTGTAAATGCATGCTTCCCTATCTGGCCTTCACGCGCAGATTTGGGTTTTTAATTACATGTTTATATACTGAGTCTTTCTGCGTACCATGTATTGTGTTATTTATTGTTAATCTATTTTTGCCGAGGTTATGAGACTTCTGAAGCCTTCGGCAACCGTATTAATGTTTTGGTTCGATTTCCATCTATGAAAGTTCTTGTCCATATGCAGAATCTTGGGTTAAATATACTGTATAGTTCTTTAAATATATATATATATATATACCCTCGACAGTTTTAGTCATGATGTTATCAAGTTACGAGGTTATTCTTTTAATTACTCTGTTCTGTTTATGGGAACTGTTGATCCACAGTCGTTTGGGTATAACCTTGGATAATGGTTGATGTAGGTTAGATAAGCTTTATCCTCTCACACCGTATTTCATATAATACATATATCTGTGTATGTTGTTCGCATGCAAGATTTAATGTTCCATGTATCTACATTCTCATTTACTCGCAATGCACCAATGTTTCTTGAGTTCTTATGTGAATATCACTCATTATCGACGGTTTAATTCCGGCTCAGAATAGATAAGAAAGGTGTCCCTTTTGTTTATATGCATTAACATTTGTACAGTTAATTCCGTGCGCATATTTCACTATTACTACACACTGAATCTTAATAACTCGTTTTCTCTGTTAATACTCTTCTCGGTATTCCACAATACGAAACTATCTATTCCATACCCCGACCAGTGCTATAACACAGATTTGGTTACCGTTTTGTGCCACGAGTACTGAGACTCGGTACCAATCCGTTACACTGTAGGGTTATTCTTTCCGTCCAAAGTTCTCGACTCAAGGTTTTCGGTATATGGTTAAAGTGAGACTAGGGTTCTTACTGGTTATCCTTCTCAGTTACCAGAAATCATTATCTTTATCAGTTATGGTCACTACTGTTTAACTATTGATATCAACAGAATCTTTTAAATGACCACATATTATCCGTATTCGGATTGAGACTGCTACCCGTAGCCAGTCCTGCAACAGGGCTTTTCCAACCTGTAATAACGTGATGCTATGTCTCTACAATATTATTTCCCTCTAACACTAACTTGAACTAAATTCGTTACAGACACTTTTCTTCTAGTTTTTCCAAATACCCTTAAACTATCTTTGCTAACAGTACTTAGGAATCAAACAATTTTCCTAGTTCCTTTACTGTAATTTCTACACATACTGCTTTTCATATCAGGGACTACAAGTTTGTGGAATCGTACCTGAATGTCTCTGTCAGGAATGATTCTGTTCAAACAAAAGTCACATGAACTTATATTCTGCTCTCCTCCCAGCCACGAGATCCACCCTCAGATGGTGTTCTCCCCCCGAGCAAACCTGCAGGCCTCCAGCCCTCAACAGGTACAGTGCACTCCTGTGCCAGGTTATCTGGTCCTCACCAGACTTAACCTCCCACTTCTCCTTTCTTTCTTGGAGCAAGATCAGTTTTTCCTTCTCTCTGTCTGTCCCCACGGCACAGAATCCCTCAGTCAGGGCTTTTCCCTCTTTTAGAGGGTAGTTCCATCAGTTATCACAACTGATCATTTGTTTTAAAACTCACCTCTTAGAGGCTGCCAGCAATTTCCAAACAAAATACTTAAATTAAATTATTAAATCAGAATTAGTTTGTCACAGCTTTGTTTAAACATAACAACAACTGTTTAATCTTTTACCACAGTAATTTCCAAATTTACATAGATCTGGGGTTATTACATTTTACAATATATACTTGAGTTTAATATACACATTAATATATTATGACATTTGAGATTTTACAAACGATCTGTTTTTTATAATATATACTTGAGTTTTAAGTAATTTTATAAAATTTACTAAGCGTGCAGACAGATTAAAATGAAATCGAAATATAAATTTATTATTATTATATTATTTTTTATTGTTATCATGATATTGTTTTAAAAATTATTTTTATTAATAGCATATGAGAGCTATGTTGGTGTAATCTTCAGGTGACCCACATGATTTTGAGGATTTAGATGGTCCTTGTGCAAGTCATTTTAAGACTCATTTGTTTTTTTATTGATTTTGATTTCATTTAGTTTATTAATATTATGTTATTCAGCAAAGAGACTTGCACAATATGAAAGAGATATTTACTCTGTAAACATTTTGAATCGATTAAACTACATAAAAATAAAATTCAATCATAAATAAATAAATAAAATTGAAAATTGGTAATTTTTAGGTTATAAATTTTAGCAACCCTTAAAATTTTATTATAATTTTATTATGAATTACTTTTGTCAAAAGTTTTATCTATTTAATTTTAAATTCACTAAATTTAAAAGTTTTCATCTACCTGTTGGTGTAATGATCATATGATTAGAAGTTCCATATGTTTAATAATAATTCATGCAATTGTTGCAGTCAAAGAGTAAAGATAAAGATAGACAGAATTTTCTTGCCAGAGGTGCATGAAGCTGTTGATTAAATGTCAAGAAATTCGGTCTACATGCGCTTTAGAGTTTGAGAGAAATCGTTTAAGTTTTACATTTTGACGAGGGCTTACGGGCTACCCATGTTTTTGACTGACGTTGGAAGGCCAGGGATTTCGCTGAGTCTCAACAAACATTCGAATTGCATTTTCGATGCTTTAAAACATCAATATTTGTCCTACCAGACGTCACGAGTTCAATCCACATGTGTGGAATCTTGACACGGGCTTGCGAACCGCCTAAGTCTCTGACCGAGCACTGGTAGCTAGGGGTTTCGCAGACTATCATCGGACGTTTGAGTCACATCATCGATGTTTTAGAACATTAATAAAATTGAAATGCTCGATGTCTTGCCCCTGGTGTCGGGTGTCGGGGTTGATGGTAAAATTGAGATTGAAATTGATTTATATATATTAGTTGAGATTATTTTAATTCTTGATCTATCAAGAATCAATAGGGATCGAAGTGTTAACATATTTTTTCCTGCAAAATTTAAAGAAAAATTTACTTGTTGATATATTTGATTCTTCTAGGCATTTGATTAATTTAGAATTAAAATAGATCTACACTTATAATACATATCTCATTTACACTACACTATAATAAAACTAACATTTTATAATATAATATTACAAAAAAATTATATTCTATAATAAATTTATCAGATTCCATATATAATAGAATTATTTACTAAATTTCATAGAAATCCTTCAACAATTGCTCTCTATTATTAAGTTTAAAAATGGCATAACAAATTGATGATATAAAACCATATTATAACAAAGAAATAATTGCAATATCGTTTTTAAAATTACAACATTATTTTATTTATGATTAACAAAACTCACAAAATATAAAAATAAAATGATACTTAAAGGTAAACGCATGGAGCTAGGTTACACTTTTTGGCAAAGAGAGGGTGCGTTTAGGTGGAAAAAAGAGGTCTTAATCGAACATTTTAAGTGCTCGAGCCATTTTTAAGCACTGGATCCAGCTCCTCAAGCACTAAAAAAATAGCTCAATAGAGGGTTTAAATAAACCCTCAATCGATCATTAAGGCTTCATCTAGATCTAACGCTCAATTAAGCTTTAGGGCTCGAACGAGCCATTATTTTCTATTAAAACGTGTGACCACAGTTTGCACTCGTCATTTGCATAGACCGCTAGATAAATAAGAGCTCGACAGAGGTATTAGAGCTTGAATAAGTGATTGGACAATGGAGCAACCCAACCAACCTTGTCAACAACCCTGCCAACGTCCCAAAAGCTCAAGCCAAGGTAGTTTTCCTTATCATTTTTGTGCTTTTTATTTTATTTTTCTTGCAAAATTAAATAAATTAATTTGGAAAAAAATTACCATACAAAACTATGAAAACCACATAAAACCACACAAAAAAAACATTCAAAACAACTTAGAAAACCGTAAAAAAACCCTAAAAAACCACAAAACAACCAAAAAACTAAAAAACCACCAAGAAAACGCTTCAAAACCACCAAAAGAACTATAATTTAGGTTCTAAATCTTTTTATTACTTGCAATTTAGTAGCATGTTTATTATGAATAGTTTCTTATTTTAAATGGTAAAAACATTATTTTCTAATTCTTTTAGGTTTTAAAGTTTTTCTTTAGAAATTTAGTGAAATAAATTTTCATATATATATATATATATATATATATTAAAAATACATTATAAATTTCCAATTAATTTGACTGAAAATATACCTCAAAAAACTCCAAAACAGAAAAATCAAACTATAACCAATAAACAAATAAATTAAAAACTTGAAATTGACACAATGAATATGATTGCTCATGGTGAACCTCCATTTATCAAATAAGAAATTTTGTTTTATTTTATTATTTTAAATTTAAATTAATTTATATTTTAAATAAATTTTTAATAATAAATACAATACGATTAGTTTAAAAAAAAAAATTACTTAAATAAAATAATAATCTTTAAAGTTACAAATCCAAAAAAAACAAAAAAAAATATTATTTAATTAAAATTTTATTATATAGATACATATGGCATCATGTAACTACACAACAAAATATAACTTAGCTATATATAATATATAATTGTAACACAATATATATAACTATAACATAAATATATTTAATTATTATTTAACTATAACATCACATAACTATATCTTATAATTTTTAAAATGTAACATAACATAATTATGTTTAACATAACATAAAGTTATATATATATATATATATATAAAACATGTAACCATAACTATAATTCATAACATATATATACGTGTGTGTAGGGGTTATGTTATATATATATATATATGTTTGTGAGAAACGTTAAGTTATATAATTATTATAACTATAACATCATATAATTATATATTATAGTTTTATATATATTGTTTATAATATAACATGGTTTTATAATTATTTAAGGCAACATAAAGTTATTTAACATAAATAAACACACATAAATTGTAAAATAGCATACAACTTAATTACAACTATAGTTCATAATTCTCTCTCTCCATATATATATATATATATATATATATATATATATATATATATATATATATATATATAGTTATAACATCATATAGCTATATATTATAGTTCTATATATATTGTTTATAACCTAACATATTTTATATATATATATATATATATATATATATATATAATTTAACTATATATAAGTTCAAGTTTCAACAATGTATCATTGATACATACATTAAATCCATCATGAAAAGTGCATTTAAAGTGAATAAAAGTATTTTGGCTCTTTTCTAATTTGTACCATATTGTTTCATTATATAGTGTGTTGTAAAAGAAAATTTGTCTTCATGTGCTTGCACCTAGTACATGTCATGTGTCAAAGACTTATAAGAACTTAAAGTCTATTGGAGTATTTGGTTGGCATGGAATTTTATTAGTTTTGCAAATAGGCTTATTTCAATTTTTTACATATTTATGCCCTATGAATAAAAAACATTATTTAGATTCGGGAAAAAGTGTGAAGGTATATTTGATCAATTCTTTCGATTGTGTTTACATGCAATTCAATCTTTGGTTGATAAATTATATAAAAATTGGACTCTAAAGTTTAGCACTTTTACAAAATGTGACTTATTACTTATAGTCTTTTTTTACGTATAATACTACAGGTAAATTCCATGGGTGAGTAAATACCACGGGTGATTAAATACCATGGGTGGATCTCACTTACAATACCATGGGTAAATATCATGGGTGAATGAATACCATGTGTAGATGCCACTTACAATACCATGGTAAATTCCATGGGTGGATGTCACTTACAATACCATGGGTATATTCTATGAGTGGATAAATACCATGGGTCGATAAATACCATGGGTGGATGCCAATTTCCATTCGGATCAATCAGATAGTTATATGGAAGTTGAACCCAATTTTGTCATTGAAAAATCCAAATATTGTTGACCATATCTCCAACATTGTGTGTCCATGTGGACACATGCACTCTGAATCAATTCTGGAAAACCATGGAGAATTTATTTGGAAAGCGGGATGAGATGTGGGCTCATAATCTTGAAAATGAGCTAAATTCCTTAGATCCAAACAACTTTGAGAACATTCAAGATTTCTTTACAAACTTCAAATCATTGCTTCTTCATGGGATTGCGAGATCGATAAATCCAAATAGGCAGGTCAATTTATCCTTTCTATTTTGTCTAAATTAGGTCCTGAATATGTTTTTTTTGTTTCTACATTTCATACAATTAGACTTGCAATTGGAAATAAATGGAAAATGCCTAAACTTGATGCATTTTTTGAGTCTCTCATTCATGAGCAGGATAAGCTCATCAAGTTGGGTTCATTAAAGTCTTCAAATGCACATGCACTTGCCATGCTTGAAAAAGGAAAGTCCAACTCAAAACCAAAGCAACAATCCAAAGGCAAAGGAGGAAAGAGATCCAAATCCAAGAAAGGGAGGAAATCCAAAACCTCCAGATGACTCTTCCAGCTCCAAGGGTAAGAATGGAAAGAAAGGAAACTCTAAGTGTCCTTATTGTAACAGATGCTATCATCCTGAATCATATTGCATGTTGAAGACTATTGATCTAATGGCAAAGACTCTTGAGTAGAATAATCTTAGTCATCACATTCCAAAAAGTGCCAAGAATAAGGCAAAAGAAAAACCATAAGAAACAAGGGGTAAAGGTCATGCTTTGATTTCCCTTCATTCTACACTGCATGAATGGATCATCGATTCAGGAACTTCGTGTCATATGGCTTCTCCAAAGCATTATTTTTCTTATCTACAAGCATACACGAGGCCTCCTATTCTCATAGGAGACAATTATGCAGTTCAAACAACTCGACAAGGAAGAGTGCAATTCGAAGATGGAAGTTTTGAGAATGTCTTACATATTTTGAGGCTTTCTGTGAATCTTCTTTCAGTGTATCAGATCACACACATTGACACCAGAAGGAAAGTGGAATTTACCCCGGATTTCGTGAGCATTTATGATATGGAAACTAACTTGAAGATTGCATTTGATAAGGTAAATGATCAATCTCGTCTATATACATTTTCTGATTTTGTTCCTCATTCAGATTATATTTTTCTAGTTAGACATGCATATGAAGAAAGTAGGATTTGGCACGAGAGATTTGGACACTTGAATTTCATATATATGCGGCAACTTAACAAGCAAGGGATGGTTAAAGGACTGCCTACCATTGAATTTTCAAAGGATGTTTATAATATATGTGCTCTTGGAAATCATCCACAAGACGAGTTGGATAAGGGGCATGCATAGAGAGGCTCTTCACCTTTGGAGCTTGTACACACTGATCTCATGGGTCCATTTCCGGTACCTTCAATGAGCAATGCAAAATATATGGTTTCATTTATAGATGATTACACGAGATTCACTTGGGTTTATTTATTGAAACTCAAGTCTGAAGTTTTTCAGCATCTAAAGATTTCAAAGCACATGTGGAAAAGAATTCTGGAAAACGCATCAAGATCCTCCACATAGATAATAGGAAGGACTATGTCAACAAGTTATCCACAATCTTTGTAATGAAACAATCATACCGTTGCAGCATGCAGTTCCTTACACTCCACAACAAAACGAGGTGGCTGAGAGGAAGAATAGATCTTTGAAATAGATGGTCAGTTACATGTTGCATCCGAGATCTCTTCCATAAAATTTGTGGGCAGAAGCTATCAATTATGCTCCATACATCCATAATAGATCTCCTCATAAATTTGTCATTGTAAAAACACCTTTTGAGGCTTGGACTGACATGCAACCTGAAGTTAGTCATTTCTGCGTTTTGGAATCTCGAGCATGGGACCACATTCTTACAGAGAAGAGAAAGGCTTTGGACCCTTAGAGTGAATGCATGTTTGTTGGATATTCTGGTGAATTCAAATGGTACAAATTGCTTTATATCAACACTAAAGAGATCATTATCAAAAGGAGTGTAAAGTTTGAAGAAGATGCTTTGCATGCACCACTAGATGAACTTGTTACAAAGTTTCCCTCACCACTGGTTGATGAGTATGCAGATGATCCCTCAGATTAAAATTTAGATTGAGATGAGCCTTTTCCTGTGACACTTGTTGGACCACTAGTTATTGAACATTGAGATAATATCTCTTCATGTAGTTTAGAAGATTCTCCACTAACTTCAACCCAAAAATGGTCCAGCATGAGTGATCTCTTCGATATAAGGCATGGTTGGTGGCCAAAGGTTTTTAGCAGGTAGATGGTGTTGACTATGATGAGACTTTTTCTCTGGTGGCAAAAATGGATTCCATTCAGTTAGCTCTCTACATTGCGGCAGCAAGACGATGCAAGGTGCAACATATGAATGTAAAGAATGACTTTCTTCATGGTGATCTTGAGGAGGAAATCATCTGCGTAGATGATCTTTTGATAACATGTAGTTTAGTTTCTATCATTATTAAGATTAAAAATGCATTACATAAGAAGTTTTCTATGACAGACATGGGCCTGCTAAATTTCTTCCTTAGACTAGAGATAAATCAGAATGGTTATGGGATTACCATTTCTCAACCAAAGAATGCTAAAAATCTTTTGGCATGATTTCAAATGAGTGACTACAAACCAGCAACCACACCTTTCTTATCAGGGATAAAGCTTTAGAATGACGAAGACACACTATTGGTTGATTGCACATTGTATCGTAAGCTTGTGAGGAGTCTTCTTTACCTCACTCACTCTCATCCTGATCTCTCATAGATTGTAGGAGCAGCTTCCAGATACATGTAGAAGCCACATGAGTTACACTAGAAAGATGCCCTTCGATATTTCCAGGGGATAATCACCTATGGGATTCATTATGCATAAAATTGTTCTTTGGATTTCATTGGGTTCATATATTTAGATCGGGCTGGTGACAACCTTGATTGCAAGTCCACCTCTGGTTATGTACCTAGTTTGGGATCCGACCCCATTTTTTAGTCAAGAGAGAAGTAAGCTACCATTTCTTTATCATCAACAGAGGGTGAATACAGAGGAGAAGTCAATGTCGTCATTCAGGCCATCTAGCTACAACATTTCCTTTCTGAGCTTGGTATCATCGTTGATCCAGGTGGATGTTGGTGGCCACCCACCTATCCCATTTGGACCCCCACAACTGTCTCTTTCAGCTTTTTCAGTTTCCTAAATTGTAGCACAGTTTACTATTTTTAGCAGTTTTTCGGGTCCTGAACTTTCGGAGCCGTTTTGAGGCCCTAAACGACGTTTTTTGGGAATCTGGGGCAACATGGGTCCATGGACCGATGTTGGGTCCATGGATCGATGTTGCCTCCCAAAGTGGTAGTACTCGGATCGATCTTTCTAACGAGCTATTGTACGCGTCAAACGAAGATCATATGCCAAAGTTACGACCCCGGGAAATTGATGTACCAATTTACCCAAACGGGGCCCACAATTTGGCGTTTCATCTTCTAGGGTTAGGTTTTGGAATGTTAAGGGTTTTCCATTATAAATAGGCCTTCGAGCCTCATTGTAACAATGTTCAGAACAGTTCAGAGGCATGTAGCCACCACATCTCTTCTCAGAGATAAGCTACCATCGCCCTAGCTGGTTTATTTCCATTTCTGTTTGTAAGCATATTCCAGTGTTTTACAGTAATGAAATGAAGTACTATTTCCGCTGCATCTATGTATTTATGGTTATGTCATCTCTATATTTATGGTTATCTCTGTAATTTGTTGCGTTCCTGTCTAAATCCGGATCAGTGGTATCAGAGTGGTCTGTTTTTTCTCTGTTTTTCTTTGCATGTCCCAACGAGGTCGGGATATAAGGAGTTAGGGCTTGAACTGGTCGAACCTTTGCAAGACCAGCCTCGCAAATCCTGACGGCCTCCCATGGCGGATGAGAAGAAAGACGAGGGAGCAGGAGATCCTATCAAAATCTTGCTCGAAGAAGCCCTCGAGCGACAACGGAATGCGATGATGGACAAATTTGCCCAGATCCTTCAGCGGCTACCCAAAAGTGACGCATCGGCTTCCAGCAGCTACTCTAGAAACGCCACGCCCTTTAAGGTACAAGTTAATTTTGAAATCCCCATATTCGAGGGTCAGATAGACGCAGATGTCGTAGATAAATGGTTAAATCTGCTAGAGGGTTATTTTTCTGTTCATGAATTTTCAAATCAGGAAAAGATTGTTTTCGCTCTTCTCAAAGCAGCCCCCCACGTCAAGGATTGGTGGGAAACCTACTGCGAGCAGAAGGATGAAAGTACAGTCTCACTATTTTCAGCCGCACCCACTTGGAATGACTTCCGGGATGCCATCAAGGAGCAGTACTACCCTGTCAAAAGCAACGAGGACAAATACATCAAATGGACCACACTACGGCAGGGACGAGACCAAGATGTGTCGGAGTTCACAAACATTTTTCATACCCTTTGCACACAGTTGGGTATCAAAGATTCTGAGTTGCATCTGGTACTCAAATACTGTGGCTGCCTGCACAGATACATCCAGGAAGAGATGGTGTTCTTGAACATCTCCTCGCTCGGCACGGCGTACCGATACGCTGTCAAAATCGAGCAAAAGTTCAAACAGAAGAAGCGGGACTTTGGATCTGCAAATCCGAAGCCCAAAGGACAAAACCAAGGCGGGGTGACCCAAGACAACCCGTCGAAGCCACAAGAAGAGAACAACACCATGAAGCCGAAGAAGGACATAGGGAAGTGGTGTGAGTTCCACAAGAGTCCCACTCATAACACAAGTGAGTGTCGGACCAAGCAGTCGCTGGTGGCTGAGTTGAAGGCTTCCGAATCAAATGCATGTTCCGACCCTGAGCCAGAACCCGACAAGGGGAATGGCAAAGGGAAGCAGATCATTGATGCAGATCCCAGCGCAACTGTTGCCACCGCCAAGATCCAGAAAGATGAGCCCGAAAATCCAAAGGAAGGGGAGCGTCTTTTCCACTCACAGATGTGGGTGAAGGGTTCGCCGCTACAATTCATTGTCGACAGTGGCAGCCAAAAGAACCTCGTTTCAGCAGAGGTTGTGAAGCGGTTGGGCCTACCGACTACACCACACCCACAGCCGTATAGTATCAGGTGGCTTCATGAAGGACGAGATCTGAAAGTTCGCCAGCAGTGTCGCCTTCCCTACAGCATCAAACCCTTCACAGACGAGGTATTGTGTGATGTTACACCTCTGGATGTTTGTGATGTATTATTAGGCCAGCCATACTTGTGGAGGCGACATGCTGTATATGAGTCCAGGCCTCGTGCTGTTATTATTTCTTTGAATAATTCATTATACAAGATACCGGAGGTAGCCCCACCTACTATCACCTCATTGATCACTGCTAAGAAAGGCAACAAGCTCATCTCCCAGACCAGGAAATTTATCTGTCTGGTTCATTCCCAAAGTAAGGGGAAGATCGTTGCTACATCCATGACCCCTGCAAAGGGTTCCTCCACGCAGCAGCAGCAGCAAAGGGATACGGTCATGACAGAACACAGGAACAACATCTCCTCACCCACAGGGGTACCACACAAGTTTCAGGTGGGTGACAAAGTTTGGTTACATCTGCAAAGAGAACGCCTTACCAGAAGCCATCAGAAACTCAGACCACTTCGACATGGTCCTTACACCAGTACCAAGGCTATGAGAAACAATGCTTTGAAGCACAGCATTCCGCCATTCCTTTGCTTGCACCGAGTGTTCAATACGGACCATTGTCGACCATGCTTCCCACCATTTCTGGACACATCAAAGATTGCAGAACAGCTCACCAGAGACCCAGATCAGTAAAAGCTTCCTCATCTCAGGGAGGAACTCAACGCAATGGGGACCATTGCTTCCTAAGGGGGGAGAAATGATCCAGGTGGATGTTGGTGGCCACCCACCTATCCCATTTGGACCCCCACAACTGTCTCTTTCAGCTTTTTCAGTTTCCTAAATTGTAGCACAGTTTACTATTTTTAGCAGTTTTTCAGGTCCTGAACTTCCGGAGCCGTTTTGAGGCCCTAAACGACGTTTTTTTGGGAATCTAAGGCAACATGGGTCCATGGACCGATGGACCGATGTTGCCTCCCAAAGTGGTAGTACTCAGATAGATCTTTCTAACGAGCTATTGTACGCGTCAAACAGAGATCATATGCCAAAGTTACGACCCCAGGAAATTGATGTACCAATTTACCCAAACGGGGCCCACAATTTGGCGTTTCATCTTCTAGGGTTAGGTTTTGGAATGTTAAGGGCTTTCCATTATAAATAGGCCTTCGAGCCTCATTGTAACACAGTTCAGAACAGTTCAGAGGCATGTAGCCGCCACATCTCTTCTCAGAGATAAGCTACCATCGCCCTAGCTGGTTTATTTCCATTTCTGTTTGTAAGCATATTCCATTGTTTTACAATAATGAAATGAAGTACTATTTCCGCTGCATCTATGTATTTATGGTTATCTCATCTCTGTATTTATGGTTATCTCTGTAATTTGTTGCGTTCCTGTCTAAATCCGGATCAATCGTTCATCATACGACTATCATATGGTGTGATAATTAGAGTAGACAGAAGTTATGTAGAGATCTAGTGTAACGACAACAGACCAAACATATTGAGATCCACATACACTACATAAGAACATTGATTCATGTTGGGATCATTGATCTGCAGTACTATCCCAATTTTGAGCAAATTGCCGACATTTTCACCAAGTCTTTCACTTAGCAAAAGTTTAAATTTCTGTGAGATCATCTTGGGGTGAAGGACACCACTGCCTAACAGTTGTCTTTGCTTCACTACTATTATTATTATTATTATTATTATTTTTTGTTCTTGGGGGAGGGGGCAGGGGGTTCTTCCCCCTAAGTTTTCCCTCTTTCCTTTCTTCATGCATTGTACATGGGTACCTAAAATGGCCTTATTGTCGAGACTCATTCAATTTGAATCATACTCACTTAAGTTATTCTTAATGGGGGGTGTTGGTGTACATGCATTTAGTTAGCCTTAATTAGTTTTGGTTAAGCTCTAGTGCTTCCAATGAACCTCACATTAATAAGAACTTGCAAGCTCTTTTCTCGAGTTACATGGTTAGATTTCACGTCCTTCTCATGTAGTGTTCTGAATGGCACAAGAGTAGAAATTCAATCGTATTCCAACTATCTAATATAGGACTAGTAATTTATCTCTCGAGAAAGCTAATTCTTGTTGTTCGACTTACTCCAAAAGCATTACTAGCAAAGTACCTTCATTTCATTGGCAAAAACATTCAAGCAATGCCTAGAATTGGTACAGTTGCGAGGAAATCTTTATGACTATCAATCTCGATGAGGTTGGAAAGGTTATGAAACACAAGAGAGAGATCAGTCTGCATCAAGAGGAGTCCAATATTCAAGCTTGTTTACAAGACATTTGAGTGTAGAAAGGACACAAAACCATGGCTCATGAACACTCAAGCAAGGCAGGAATATGTTGCCCTAGTAGCACAACGGTGAGTTAACTGTTCGTTTAATAGCAAACCTGCATACAAGAATGACTATGATTTTGGTAGAGTGTGATGGGTTTGAGTAGAAATATAGTCTTATTGTCAAAGTCATTTTTGTACACAGTAATGGAAGGCATGCAGAAGGAATAACTCAGAGTAGTAGATGTGCATTTTTACAAGTGCATAGAGAATGATTGCTAAAGAGGGCCCACAGATCTGAAATTGAACAATCTAACAACTATCATAGGAACAACAAACTAGGTGGAGGCGAGGAGAACACACAAAAATGTTGTTTCAATAGTAGCTGCCTGACCAAAATGATGAAAGGTGTTTCTATTCATGAAACAAAGCCATTGAATAAAGGTATTTATATAATGATTGAAAGAGCTCAATAACATCATAGAGACAGTCACATTTCCATGGGCAATGGAGAAACAATGACAGAATAATAGTGAAAAGAACGAGGGAAAACTAGGATTTCAAAGGAATACCACCAAGCTCTAGTTCAAAAACTGAAAGGCCATAAAACCAGTGGCTCTAATACCATGTTAAAATCAGACACAAGTGGATAGTGGATTTAGATAATCATGGGATTGCATTATATTCACATGATGTACATATTAATCCTCGGACTTCAATGATTGTTGGTTCCTCCACACCAACCCTAACAGATTAAGTGTTGAATAAAATTCATGTGGGTGTCCATATATCATGTTCCCTTTACAAACATTATTGGAAGTTTGATGTTATGGTTTATATTACACGATACATTGCCTATGTGGTGGGAATTTTGAGCAGATTTATGTCAAACAGAAGAAGAAATAGTACATAGTTGTAAAGATGGTTTGAAGATATTTCCATGGGACTTCAAATTATGCAACTTACTATCAAGGAAAAACATCGAACATAGTGATGAATGCATAAGGTATTGTTGATGTAGAATAAGTTGGAGTTCTTAATTTCACAGGGCCTCACAACAAATTATGTGTTTAACCTATTTGGTAGAGTGAATAGTGGGATGAACAAGAGGGGTATTATATTTGCAATTTCAACTATAGACATTGAGTACATGGCAACCAATCATTCTAGTAAGATGGTTGTATGGTTGTAGTGTGATGTCTTTGGTTTTGTTAAAAAGATTGTAAGGATAGATTATGATAGTGAACGCACTAATTTCAATGGCTAGAACCTTCTTATCAAAGTAAATTTAGCATATTTTGTTAGAGACATGGTTGAAGACAAAAAGACACTATTGAAGAAAGATGAGCCTTGAAGAATGTTATAGACTCAATAACTTTATGAATGGATTTTATGTATGCTTTCCCTCCCATTATGTTACAAAGTGTTTAAAGCTAAGAGGTTGAAGAATATTATAAACTCAATAACTTTATCAATGGACTTTATGTATGTTTTCCCTTCTCTTATGTTACAAAGTGTTTAATAAATGGAAAATTATTAAATAGATATTCTAATATTTGCTTCTAAATAACTTTAGCTATGCTTGGGTACTTACCAAAAGTTTCTACTTATCTAAATAAAAAAGTTATACTTAATCTAACACTTGTTTTTTAATATCTCCATTCAATATTACATAATTATTTTTGATAATTTATTTTAAGATTACCCTTCAATACTCATAATACTTAAATATTATACTTTACCGTATATTATTTTATTTGACTATACTTTACCAAAATTTTCTACTTAGCTATATTAAAAAATTATACTTAATCTAACTTTTTTTAATATTTCCATTCAATATTACATAATAATTTTTAATAATTTGTTTTAAGATTGCGATTCAATATTCATAATACCTAAAATATTATACTATACGATTTTATTGGGACAATGATGAGAAAGGATGAAGCAATAAATTTGCTAATTTGTTTGGTTAAAAGTTCTTAAAATTAATCTTTTACGTACTCGGTGTCATATTATTTGCTCTATTTTAAGATATGTTTAAAAAAATAATACAAGAACTTGTTTTACGATCTCTCTTTATCTTCTTTTACAGAGATCGATCAAACCGCTCATATCAGTGTTTCTCGTCACATATTTCTAAATTGCTATCATTATAATTAAATAATATAATTATTAAAAAAAAGGGGATGAACTTCAGTTTTTAATTGTTTTGTCATACATCACTGTTTTCACGAATCGGAGACATCTGCAATTTAGTGTGCACCGATGCTCGAGCTTACACCCAATTTAAAACACAATTTAGTGACATCAACAGTAATTTTGTTCAGTAATTGTCAAAATATATTGGGTTTGGAACAACTCTAAGGTGTATATAGTTGTGTCTAAATTTAAAACACAATTTAGCGACATCAACGGTAATATTGTTCCGTAATGGTCAAAATATATAGGGCTTGGAACAGCTCTAAGGTGTATATAGTTGTGTCTAAATTAGATCATTAAATTTGTGGGATTAACCATTAAATTATATTTTTGAAAATAAACTACTTAAGAGAGACCAAATTTCCCTATTTAACCATTAGCCCACATCTTTCAAATTACACCTGACCATTAAATCATATCTTAGGAATTAATGAATAAAAAATTTACTACAAAAGTACCGTTTAAAACGACAATATAAAGATGCAAATTAAATAGAGATAAAGGAAAATCTACCTTCAATATAGAGATGCAAATTAAATTGAGGTACTTTAGCAAAGAGAGAAAGATCTGCATCCACGTACGCTAAAAGGCCACCACAATGAAAAATGCAAAGGAAAGTCATAGTGTATATGCCAAATAACATTAACACCAAACTTTATCATGGGGAGTTTACAACAGAAGTTTTGGTTGTTATCTTTCAGATGGAAAGACTCCGTTGTTGACCTCCGCTAGCACTGAAGTTTTATGAGCAGCAGGTTAGATACTCATATTCACCGCAGGCTGTAGCAAAATGGGATGTTAAAATCTCTTGTGCAATTAATATGTCTCACAATTCTGGAAAGTCTGCCGTAAACTTTTCCAACCGATTCAAAGAACGGGTGTCTTCGTCCAAGAAATGTTGCGAGCAGCGGGTTGATTACATATAACCGGCAGTTTCCATTGTCCATGCCGCAGAAAAATCACCCTCAAAGAACATGTCTTGGCTGATAAAATCTTTGTTCGTATAATCCTGCGCGTGGCTCGCATCCCACGTATTTTCCAACAAAGAAAACTGTTGATAATTCTGAAATTCTTCTACAAAATCCCAATTTTCACCCTGCCATTTCAGATCGGGCGTCTCGGACAAACCCTCGGCGGTGAAGGTCTCCTTAGGAGGTTGGCAGAACTCGTTCTTAGAGTCCAGAATGGGGGGGCTCGAGGGAATGCCGAGCTCGTCGTCTGAAGCCTCTAGGAGGTAACACAGATCAACATGTGAGTCCGAAAGTAGAGTTTGTCCCTCATGGGCACTACAAATATCCCCCGAGATGGGACCATAAAAAGTCGAGCATGTGGTGCTGATCTCTTCCTCCAGGCTTCTCATCACACCACTTACGAAATCCTCACTGGAAGCGCATTCTTCATTTTCGTTGGGGGTTTTGTCCAACTGTGGCAAATGACAAAACAGATCCGTTTCTTCGCCAATGCCATTGAAAGAGCGTTTGGACTCCCGGACGTCAGTGGAGTCCGGCAGAGCCTCCGGCTCTAGGCACCGCTTTCTGAGCGTGGCAGACATGGTTGAAAGACGGGCCGGAGATTCGAACACGGAACACAACGGTGATGATAGTTCGGCTGCAGCGAAGAACTGCTGTAACTGACAATATGTATAACGGAGCAGATATGCTATAGCAGGATTTGCTCTATGCAACTCAGGGGAAGCTATATATTTATATAGCTTTGTGATCTGGCTTTAGTCGGAAAAGTCTGGCAAACGGCAAGGGAGGTTAAAGAATAAAATGGCAGGACTCCTGTCTACTATTTCTCCCACTTAAATATTGGAATAAAGCTTTGCTTCATTAGTGGACGTCAATCGTTCAATCACTAGATGATATCGCAAAACGATTTCCACCGCATGGACCTGTAATGTGACCTGCCAGTAGAAAATAATTTTAGGTTTAGGATTCACGTCAATTTTTGGGCAAAGAGTATTATCGTGCTGAATGTGCCTATCCATTATAATATCTTTTGACTACTGTGGGTGCATTACTAGTGCACCCTTATCGAAAAGCATATACCATTTCCCTGCAATCATAAATCATAAAGCCAGTCATAAAACACGAAATTTTCATGGAATAATTTTGTATTTCTTACCAATCTTTCATAATGCGCAAGGATTTAAAACTAGTGATAGATATTGATCTTGGAAAGTCTATCTTATAACAGAAATCAGCATATTATGAGGCATACCTTAAAATTGTTGATAAGCTTCATCACAACTATGACTAACGTGGGCCCAATGTGATGATGGATGTGGTGTTAAACTTATATATAAATAAATAATGTATAGCCAGACATGAATTAAATATGTACCCTCTTTTACAAATTTCGGAACCGACTTTGCGTAAGACATAAACAAATAACAAATAACTTCACCAGTGAAAAGAAACAACCTCCTACTTGGTTGGAGCTTAAAGTCTTCGTGGACCCTTTGTACGATACATGGATGTTGCCGTCCGAAACCCTAGGCACTTCACGATAACACCAACACCCAACGGGTTCAGAAATGATTGACTAAAGCACCGGCACCACCCTCGAAACAGAACGATGAGCCCAATTGTCAACTCGGTGAACCCTGTCACCTCGATAGAACAGTTAATTCCATTTTGACTTGGGTAACCAATATTCGTAGAGCTATAGTTTTATAGTTTTAGTAATGTATTAGGTAGTATATGTTATTTATTGAATTTTATATTATTTATTAAATTTAATAGTTAAAATATATTGTCTAGCTATATTAATATAGCTAAAATTATAATTCCATAAATATCATAGAATTATAACTTTATTAATATACGAACAGTATAGGTCATTCATTAAATTTTATATTATCTATTAAATTTAACGACGGAACCATACTATCCCAATACATTAATAAATTATAACTCCACAAATATTAGAATCAACTACCATAAACAACTCACACTCACAGACACAAAAGAAAGGACGTGGCCCCTCAGGGCCCGAGCCGTGCAGAACACGGTCTGCCGCTAGCCGCACACAGTGATGAGTTATTCCGTGTTAAATGGGGAATATGTGGCAACGGAGAAACATCGGTTCCTAGTCATCGGGAATGTGTGTGGAAAGAAAAGGGGTCAAAACAATACCCGTCTCAGTAATGTGAAAACACGCAGCGGCACAATCAGAGGGTAAACGTACAATAATGTAAAGGAAACACTATTAAAGATTTCATACCCACATGATCGGAACGCAGAAGCTTCAATAGGAAAATTATTAAATAAAATAAAATCTTCAAAACAAATCAACAAAACACTGGCTCACAAGGTCATATAAAATTATGGTACCGAGACACGGGCGAAATTAGACTGAGATTCCCAAAAAAATGATGGAAGCCCTGACGTGACAGGGAAATAGGAGCGCGGCAGCGCCCGGAAAGGGCAGTAAATGTATTGGAATTGTATAGGTTTATCGTTGGATTTGAGTAAGCATATTGTTAAAAGTGTGAGTATATACAGCTCTGCTTAATATATGTCTTGCTCATTAATAGTTGTAAATCACATAAAAAAATAATGTATGTTTCAACTTATATTTTCTAGTTAAATCCAGTATAGAATCAATCACCTTTTTCAAGGTATTTTTTTCTTTAATATTAACATGCAGGAATTCTAATAGTCAAAGAAGTCCAAAACAAACCCTTTTTAAAAATGAAAACCAAAGATCAATAGCAATGTTAAACAAGATCATTCAACTTCTAAATTATTTTTATTCACTATGAAACTTTCTTTGGAGGTGGTAGCGGGTTAAAAGAAAGAAATATAAAAATAGAAAATTGAGTACTATTTTTAACAGGACAAAATGAAATGTGAGATTATTATGTAATATTATAATTTTATTATAATTTGCATATGGGGATTTTAATTGTATTCAATTTTTTAATAAAAATGACAAGTTTTTTTATAAAAAAAATCTCTTAAATATTTAAGAAAAAGTTTCTCCAATATAAAGATAAAATTTTAAAATAATTTTTTTTTTTTTTTTTCTCTGAATTTTGATGAACTAAAATTAATTAATGGTAATAACCAATCAATATTCTCAACTTTATTTCTATTAGTACTCTCTCTTGCGAATCAAAGTAAATGAACAACGAATTTTAGAAAATCCATGGATAAGGCACAACATGTCCAAATAACTGTTACAAGGTGGTTCCTTAGTGTATTATACGTCTGAGTTGGCATGATGCATTGTCTTGTCCATTAGATCTTGTAAGTAGCGTCAAGCCTCAGTCTGTGATCGATTTTTTTTGGCCTGAAACCATGGGTATAAGATTTGACAGATGACTATTTTGTTATTTTCAACCCTTCAGTGAGTGAAAAGCATGAGGAGGACGGCTTTGTGAAGCCAATCCAAGTCCACGTGGCTGTGTCTGTTTTGTGAATGTGCATTCATCTGATCATATCCTTCGTGTTAGGTAGATGTATAGTTATTGATCATATCTATCTTTGATCTTCATCTCCGAATATGTATGAGGGTCTCAACAACTTGTATCTGTTTATACAAAGCTTCTACATCTTCTTTTGACGATCTCATCCTCCAATTTTTGTATCCTATGGTCTTAGACTTTCCAGTAGACTTTCCAGCATCAAATAGCTTGAAACCTTTATATAATCTCAATATAATACATTATGTTTTTTTTTTTCTGAAAAAAAAAATAAATAAATAAATTATTTCTAATATTTTGTAAAATTAAAACTAAAACCATGAATTATAGGTCTATTTCATATGGTTCATAGTTGTAATAAGAATCTATAAAATATAACACTCTATACCTATTATAAAAATATAATGAACTAAAAAGATATATTAATAAATTCTTATCAAACTCATGTTATAAACCTTTTTAATTTATAAATTGGATTGCCAAATAAATAGTTTGATATTTTTCAAAATTAAGAAGACTACTTTACTAACATCATATCAGATGGTGCATAATGATTCTAATCTTTTAATTTATTTCTGAATAAATTGAATGAGTAAATTTTCTATGTGATATAATTTTTATGAGGAATGTTTTAGATTATTTTCTCGAATAAAAATAATCATTAACTAAGTATAGTAAAAATTTTAGATATTGTAAAATAAAAATTTTATTAAATATATTATTATTTTTTATTAACTATTATAATGGGTTGTTTTTAATTTAAAATTATTATTTAATAATAATAATTTTAATTTTAATAAAGATTAACTTTAATTTAAAATATTTTATTTATAAATAAGATAGGTTTTTCTAAAGAATATTATTATCAAATTATAAAAATTAACAATTAGTATGGTAAACAATAATGTCAATTAAAAATATTATTTTAAAAAAGACCGAGAACATTTAAATTTAAATTTAAATTGTATATATATATAAAATATGTGTTAAATATGTGCTAATAGAAAATTTTATTAAATATATAAATAATTAAAATTATATTAATGATAATAATAATGATTAATGTTTATTAAAATTAAAATTGATTTATTTAATTTTACTGAGTTAAGAGATTATTTATAACTTCTTAAAGTTTTAGTTGATATATTCATAAATTATTAATAGAGGTATCCTAAGATCACTTAATTTTGTTGCGTTCAAAAACTAAAAATGTTGTTATCGTGACAAATTGTATGAAATTGAAATATACTCTAGGTATATGTTGGAGAGTTTAAAAGAAAGTGTGTTTCATTTACAACCCCTTGTTATCATCTTTATCACAAGGGCGACATCCTCTTTTATCCCTTGTTATTTTAGGAAATGATCTTAGGAATTGACAAACTCCCAATTTTAGAGAGCTCATGAGAATTAGTTATTATCTTAGCAATGCTTATTTTCTTCTATACACCACTCAAGATAGATAGATACATTTGATCTTCTAAATTAAGGTTGAAGTCAAAGTTGGTTTTGACTATAGTTTTAATAAGAGCTCTACATGTCATTTATGAGAATTGAACCTAGGTGGAAAGGAAACCAATCAAACCTCTTAACCAACAACATAAATCTAATTGACAAATATTATCATATTTCCATATACACATATGTATTTATTTAATTTTTATTTACATGCATCTCAAAGATATAATGCATATCGTTCAAGATTTAGAGAAAGGTATGATACAATGTATATCACATCTAAGAAGAAAATTTGTGCTACACACATCAAACCAAATAAACAAGGGTGTGACATAATGTATATAACACCAACGAAAGCTATGTACTACACACATCAAACTACATCTTATATTTAATGTGATACACTTAAAGCTATAATGCATAAACCTTATAACATTGTACTTTGTGATTTGGCCCAAGTAGGGGCTCAACGGCAGGAACCCTTGCCATTGCAACCCTCTTTATTTTTTCTTATTCCCATATCTAGTTCAAACATCATAGTTGCTACCATAGTTCATTGTTTCCATGATGTTGTGCCTCATGCATGATCATCTTTCATTCTCGTCTTCATTCTGTGATTTTTTTTTCTGCTATTGGCCTAGATCTTGCGAAGGAAGTTGAGGGGGTTGGGGTGTGGCAATTTTATAGTCATATTATCCCTAATTTTGTGCCTTTGTTTTCCATTGTAATGGAGGTGGGAATTGTCGGTGTGGGTTCATGGTGCTTCCTAAGCCATCTAGGCCAGGTTTATTTTCATGGGTAGTTGTTATCATTACTACCGTGATTATTGGCATTTTTTAGGAATTTCCGCTACAATTTTTGTGGGGTTTCTTGGGCATTTTCGGTGGCATGTGTCAAGTTTTCTTTTGATGGGGGTTTAATGATTTCATTTTTGCTCCTTTATTAGTTTTGGTGGGTGTGCGTTCTTGGTATCTTAGCTTTCCTCAAATTGTTTGCTAAGCTTTGATTGCTTTAGGATTTTTTTGGGGTTATCTGGGCAGCCTGCACCCAGCTTTTTAAAGATGTTTCATGGACTTCCAGTTGGAGGAATGCTAACTATGGAGAATTGAGATCTTCATTTTGGTAGGCATTTTGGCCGATGTAATTGTAATTCCCTCTAGCATCTGCACAATGTAATTTTGTCTCTGTTTTTCAGGTTGAATAAAATTACGTTTTTTTCTTCGAAAAAAACATTGTACTTTGCACCTTTAATAGCAATTTCTATTTTAAACTTATTAGTAAATGGAAAAGTTAAAAATGTAACTACTATCGATCTTCATAATTGTTGTTTGGCTCATGACATAATGTAATTCTTATGTATTTGTAAAGAAAAGAAAGTAAAATGATTTTAAAGATCAACGAATATTATTTTTATAAGCATAGGTTTCATGCTCTATTTATTATGGTTACAAGTCAAAGCACCCATTGAGTGCTTCTACGGTTATGTTATAAGAGATTGTCCTTGTCATTATGTTCTAGACCCTTCTTGGGCTTCTTATGTCAAGAAAGAATATATGTTTATATATAAAAAAGATGTCTAGTCCCTCCTCTACCAAATTGGCCTCAAAATCTATTAAGTCGGTATCATAAAGGTGATTTGACCACTATATATAGACCAACATTCGACCTATTGTGGCATCTACTCAAGAATCAATTCGATCTGCAACTTCTATTTAAGAAAGAGGTGCAAAGAGGCATAAAGAGAAGGGTTATATCCTTTTGCATAAAGAGAAGGCTAACAAAGAAGTAGAAGATTGAAATCTTGTTCATATTCTATCACACATATGAGAGAACTAAGGTAAGAAATGTGAAATTGCAAGGTTGAGGGTGTAGACCTAGATTTAATAAGTGGAAGGGAGGTTGAGACCTCTTTTGGTGAGGATTTTGACTTTGACTTTGTTGTTGACTAGACCTTTACTAATTTAACTTGGAGAGGATGACTTGGTGGGTTGGAGGAGGACTTGTTGTTGGTCTAAGG
This sequence comes from Pinus tabuliformis, assembly GCA_031772625.1. Classification (NCBI taxonomy): domain Eukaryota; kingdom Viridiplantae; phylum Streptophyta; class Pinopsida; order Pinales; family Pinaceae; genus Pinus; species Pinus tabuliformis. The sequence continues at coordinate 722,288,324 of CM062813.1, forward strand.
CTCTTGGTTGTCTCATTTTATTTGGTTCTTGAAGAAGAGAAGTTAATTTTTTTGTTTGGGTTTTCCCCTAGGAGAGGGGTGTTTCCCTGGTTGAAAGCCTACACATTGTGCCCTTTGTTGTCTTGATCTTCATGCATTTATGTTTTGATAGTTTCTTGATGAAAAGAAGTTAAAGAAGACATAAAGAAGATAATAAGAAAGCAAGAACATCATAAGTAATTATCGAAGATATGAAAAGCTTTTTGCCTTTCTAATTTTGTAACAGGCAACAATGTCATGTTTAATGGAGGTCGTCTATGTTGAAACAAATAGATAGTTTAACGAAGATTTCCACACGGACTATAAGCATTGTTGTCATTGAGTTGTGGTGGGTGTTCATTGGGTTTTCCACTATACTATTAATATTATACACCATTATGTAGACTACATTTTTTTCCATCGAAGCTAATTTATAAAGGAGAGCTTGCTATTGTTGACCTCTCTCCTCCACTAGCTATGATATCAAAGATTTATTCAATGAGTAGACGTTTAGAAGCTTAAATATTTTAGTATCCATGTAACATGAAAACCTTATATCCAACACCCAATCCTTGAAGTCTACCTCCACTTGATCATTAAAATGTTTTCACCCTTTTGTTTGAAAGTGTCTTCCATATATTTAACCTACTACCCTATATTTAACCTACTACCCTCCATATGTTACATATTCAACAACTTCCAGAGAGACAACATAACATGTGCTTGGTGATTGTCTTCACTAGCATATGTGATCATGCCACATGGGGAATACAATTAAATGATATTGATGATAATATGGATTAATGATTTTGTTTCTATTAACTAATTTTGTGACTTACTTTACATACTATCATTTATATTTCATAAGCTTGTGACTTATTTTTTATAAATTAATGTTTTTATATGTTAGGTTATATTTTTTTATAATTATATTGTTGGATATGTATGATATTATTTATGGTATAATTTGATATGATATAATAGTTTTATTTTTTATTTTTCAATGGTTTTAGTTGTTAAATGATTAGTGATGTAATTTATATTATTTGGCGCATTAGTATTGAGTTATGTCGTTAAATACTTCAATTTTATTCATAAATTGTTCTGTTAATATAATGAGAGAGAGAAGTGTGGTTTAAGTTAGATTAAGCTCGATTTTTTTACGTATGCCTATATATAAGTAGATATTGAAGTGATTATTGAAAATATTTATACTTCAAGAAAAAGGGTTCAAATTAATTGAAAAATTAGATTATAAAAATATAAGATTTCATGGTCAACTTTGTCGATAAGCAAGACATTTGCAGCATACATGTCTTCAAATGTAAACCTATCTAATTAGAAAAATGTTATATACCCAAACCCAAACGATCCTATCTAATAAGAAAAATGTTATATACCCAAACCCAAATGTTGTCAATCAATTCACCAATAATTGTTAAATGATGAAGAGGAAAAAAGTAAAAAAAAAAAAGAAGACTACTAATAAACAATACTCTGTAAGGTGGATTGAGAAAAAAATACCTTGAGAATGGTAGTTGCAAAGAAGAAGAAAAAAATACCTTGAGAGTGGTAGCTACAAATAAGACCATATCAAAGAAAATGGCAATAATGCATAAATCTATTATCGCTAATAATGACTTGTCGCACTGTTTAACTCTTAAATATCCACTTATTCCTTTTTTAATGTTAATCGGGATCATTCAACTTCTAAATTTTTTTTTTATTTTTTTATTTTTTTTTTATTTTTTTATTTTTTATTTTTAAATGGGTGGGGCTAGTTTCCTTTAGAAGCATTTATGGGCCTTCTTTTTGTACATATACGTGTCAGAACAAGCTGACAGCCGTCACATCGAAACATTCACATTACAACCACATAGAAGCGTATATATGCTGTTGCGCAGCGTTACATATCGGGTTCGATCGTTGGTGGGGTGCGTGGCAGCCGACCGCCCCAACCAATGATCCATGCACTCGCGTGCAACTTCTAAATTATTGTTATTCAATATGAAACTTTCTTTGGAGGTGGTAGCGGTTAAAAGAAAGAAATATAAAAAAGAGAAAATTGAGTACTATTTTTCAAATGAAATGTGGGATTATTATGTAATATTAAAATTTCATTACAATATTCCATCTTTTAATAAAACTAACAATTTTATTTTTTGATTAAAAAAAAATATCCGTTAAATATTTAAGAAAGATTCTCTCGAATATTTTAAAATATAAAATTTAAAAATAAATTAATTAAATTTTTTATATTTTTTTCTTTAGGGTTTTTATGAACTAAAATTAATTAAAGATAATAACCATATCATTATTCTCAACTTTATTTCTATTAGTACCCTCCCTTGCGGATCAAAATAAATGAACAACGAATTTGAGAAAATCCATGGATAAGGCACAACATGTCCAAATAATTGTTACAAGGTGTTTCCTTAGTGTATTATATGTCTTAATTGACATGAAGCATTGTCTTGTCCATTAGATCTTGTAAGTTGCACCAAACCTCACTCTGTCATTGATATTTTTGGCCTCAAACCATGGTATAAGATTTGACACATGACTATTCAATTATTTTCAACCCTTCAATGAGTGAAAAGCATGTGTAGGAGGGCTTTGTGAAGCCAATCCAAGTCCACGTGGCTGTGGCTATTTCGTGAATAATGTGCATTTGTTTGATCATCTCCTTCGTGATAGGTAGAAGTATAGTTATTGATCATCTCCTTAAATGATAGGTAGAAGTATAATTATTTGTAGTATTTTGTAAAATTGAGACTAGAACGATGGATTATAGATCTATCTCATATGGTTCATAGTTGTAACAAGACGAGCTGCGAAGCAGCAAGTCCCTGCCAGTGTACTTGAACTGAACAGTGTACTTGAAGTGAACTCTATGTATATGCCACATTGACATGATGGCCAGTGTGCAGCGTTCCCAGGAATAGGTTAGTGAAGATGAGCACCACGTTGACATGATGCCCAGTGTGGAGTGAACTCTACGTATATGCCAAATAGTATGCCTTATTTGAATCCAATGCCAAGCCGATTGTTTTCTTTGGATTCAAAGTCGTATTATGGGCATGCAGCTCTATGTGTTGAGTTTACGTTTAATGTGCATACTGGACGTGTGATTTGGTATTCCTGTTTCGGCTATGTTCTGATGGTGGGAGCATTGCTACTGCTATTGAGTGAATCAGGTCTCCATCTGTGAGTGAATCAGGTCTCCATCTGAAAGCCAGTCATATTGAAGTTAGAACCAGAAGAGGCCAAGAATTCAGTAGGCCTGAGTCCTATAGCACGTCGGCTGGAACAACAATGGCTTGAAAGTCACAAAGTGATGGAACATGTGAATCATTGCCCTTTGTCAGTGAGGACTTGTTCCTTAAATCGATGGTTTTTCGAACATTTTTTAATCTTGCATCATTAGAACATACACTATTCCAATGTGGCACCTGGTCGAGTGGCCAGATCTAATGAATTTGATCCTAGAGCCCTTGAGCTCAATGACTGTGTTGACAGGAGAGAGAGAGCACAACCAGAGTCAGGGACTCCTAAAATATTCTGTGTATCCGTTGCTACTTCTAGGCCAGTATTCATTCCTGCTCCTGGTGGAAAAGAAAAAGTTAAGGCCTCAGTAAGACGGTTTGTTGGGTTCTGTGTATAATGTTGAATTCCTTGACTGAGAACGTTGGCAGGGGAAGCCTTGGAGCTCTGCAAGAGCTGGAGTTTCTTGTCAGCACTTTGATGGGACAATATCAGTCTTTATAACTCAGTACAAATCGCGCTACACTACATCGCTCTTTTTATGCTTAAAGCAATAGTGTTATTGTTTTGATAATTAAACATGTAACTGATATTCAAGCTTTCTGCATTATAAGAATTCCCAGAATTGATAATGGATCTTCTTTCTAAATAATGATTAATTTAATTTCTTAGGTTCCATTGATATCAATGGCAACACAAGATTCCTGGTTTAAAGAAGGTTGTTAAGATCTCAAATCCACTTAGCTCATTACTGCACGTGAGCCCATAATCAAATGGCAACGATCTATGTTTCTTGATGGGTACCTGCTGCAAGGGTAAATGCCAGTAAACAAAGAAGAAATCTAGGCAGACTGATAAGCTCAAAATCATAGTAGTCAAGCATTAGGAAACATAATATGCTTCACATGCATAAAACAAAACTGTTGTAATTTGTGGTTTCTGCAACAATTAAAACTGCTATATTGAATGAAGGCTACACAGGATTGAGGACTGTAACTGCTATATTGAATGAAGGCTACACAGGATTGAGGACTGTTGTACCCAAAGGCTAGTAACTATAACGTTGCTCAGATTGCCTATGAATTGGATGGTTTGAGTACAAGGGGTCCAAGGTGAATGCAAAGTACCATGCATTCTATCCCAGCATCAGCCATATCATAAAGTGTTTTAAGAAACAATGGACTACCTCAGAGCTCTGTTGAAAGTGGAGACACTTTTATTTTATCCTTGGCATCTTGCAGTCACAGTCAAAGTTGCAGACAATTCTTTTAAAAGCTTTCGAACTTACTATTTTTTATCCTTAGTCAAGGGTATAATCCACTACTTGCAACAAAGTGGGCTTGGTTCAGCGTTTCTGGTATGTATCATTTTTGTTTCCTACTTTCTCCTTTCCTTCTGGATAAGGGAGGGTTCTTTACAAACAAATATTACCAATTGCCCTTTCCTAATGATCCTTCTGCTTCTGTCAACACTAGTCATGTAATTTGCAAAATCAAAGGGTTCTTTACAACCAAATATTACCAATTGCTCCTTCCTAGTGGTCCTGCTGCCTCTGTCACCATTAATCATGTAATTTGGATATCAAAGGATATTGCTAATGAAATTCATACATATTTACATATTGTATTGTATACATTGCAGACATGATGTGATAGTAATATTTATGCACCGTTACATTGCAGACATGATGTGATAGAATATAGCATCAAATCCAAACAGTCATGGAGATTGAGAAGGTTAACTATCATGACACAAAAATTACAAAGGAAGAAAGCACACCTGTGAATAACAGTCAGCAGATGCTTGGCCTAAGAGAGGTCGAGATTCTGTCCCTACTGCTACAACTCGTGTAGCCAAAGCCTCCAAAGGCACATCCAACCAAACAGTAATTCCTTCGCACATGTAGTTCCCTTTGAGTAACAACACAAAACAAGGGAAAGCATTCACTCGCTGGATCCAACACATGTTACTAACAATAAAAGGGCTGCATCAATCCACCACATATATAGTAACAAAAATAGAAATGCTGAATATGGAATCTGTAACAGAACAGAATAGATTCCTAACCAATTTTGAGGGCGAACTATAGCGCCACCTCCAGTGGCAATGACTAGACGATACATAGTAGATAACTGCTTTAGTACTTCACTCTGTCAACCAGACACTAAAACCAATCAGTTCAACATTAGAAATTGTAGATTCTAACTAACTGTGAATACCAGATTTAAGGATTCCGGTAATTTGTGATACAAGAAAGCATCAAACAGAAAATAAAGTACTTGCTATTTTCTAAATCAACATGGAATTACTAACACCAAAACACAAAACAAAACAGAATCAATCCTCTTTCTATTTATACAAAGTAGTTGAGTGAAACAATTTAAGGATCTTCGCTAGATATGAACTAGCAGATTGCACAACAATGTAAACAACATAGAACACACTGGCTCGACAGTGCATAATTTAGAATCATATAGAATTTAGAGGATTGTACTATAAGAACTGTAAAATATTTGCAATCTAACTACCTCAGAATCTTTGAAGCCCTGTTCATTGTGCTCTTTGAAAATCTGTGCTACAGATGCACCGCCTGAGGCCTCCTCCACCAACTAATCATTGTAACAAATTTTATCTAGGGTGCGTGAAATTGGGGCAAATGACAAAGACACCACAATAATCAGAGAGGTGAAATGGTAATAGACACCTAAAGGTCTACAGGAAACATACTTGTCAGAAAAGCAATATTCTGGGCCTCTCAATAGTGGGAACTTGAAATATGATACATTGATCTTGAAGAACAAAGCCCCAAGGTGGCATGAGCAGCTTCAATGCTGGAGTTTGAATTTTCAAGGATGAGTGACAGTTGCATTTGTAAAGAAACTTCCAAAGGTTGGAAAGGACCTGTTCACTATGGATTAGCAATATCCCTTCCCAGCTTTTCAGGCATTTTCCATCTGTCTTAGCAGTTTCGACACTGTGTTGGCTTGTAATTTGGATATCAAAGGATATTGCTAATGAAATTCATACATATTTACATATTGTATTGTATACATTGCAGACATGATGTGATAGAATATAGCATCAAATCCAAACAGCCATGGAGATTGAGAAGGTTAACTATCATGACACAAAAAGTACAAAGGAAGAAAGCGCACCTGTGAATAACAGTCAGCAGATGCTTGGCCTAAGAGAGGTCGAGATTCTGTCCCTACTGCTACAACTCGTGCAGCCAAAGCCTCCAAAGGCACATCCAACCAAACAGTAATTCCTTGGCGCATGTAGCTCCTTTTGAGGAACAACACAAAACAAGGGAAAGCATTCACTCACTGGATCCAATACATGTTACTAACAATAAAAGGGCTGCATCAATCCACCATATATATAGTAACAAAAATAGAAAGGCTGAATATGAAATCTGTAACAGAACAGAATAGATTCCTAACCAATTTTGAGGGCGAACTACAGCGCCACCTCCAGTGGCAATGACTAGATGATACATAGTAGATAACTGCTTCAGTACTTCACTCTGTCAACCAGACACTAAAACCAATCAGTTCAACATTAGAAATTGTAGATTCTAACTAACTGTGAATACCAGATTTAAGGATTCCGGTAATTTGTGATACAGGAAAGCACCAAACAGAAAATAAAGTACTTGCTATTTTCTAAATCAACATGGAATTACTGACACCAAAACACAAAACAAAACAGAATCAATCCTCTTTCTATTTATACAAAGTAGTTGAGTGAAACAATTTAAGGATCTTCGCTAGATATGAACTGGCAGATTGCACAACAATGTAAACAACATAGAACACACTAGCTCAACAGTGCATAATTTAGAATCATATAGAATTTAGAGGATTGTACTATAAGAACTGTAAAATATTTGTAATCTAACTACCTCAGAATCTCTGAAGCCCTGTTCATTGCGCTCTTTGAAAATCTGTGCTACAGATGCACCGCCTGAGGCCTCCTCCACCAACTGATCACTGTAACAAATTTTATCTAGGGTGCGTGAAATTGGGGCAAATGACAAAGACACCACAATAATCAGAGAGGTGAAATGGTAATAGACACCTAAAGGTCTACAGGAAACATACCTGTCAGAAAAGTAATATTCTGGGCCTCTCAATAGTGGGAACTTTCCCAGCTTTTCAGGCATTTGCCATCTGTCTTAGCAGTTTCGACACTGTGTTGGCTTGTGAATAGGGGGACTCTGATTCTTCCCTTGCTTGTTAAAATATAACGGACATGGATCAATCCATACAAGATTTCTGCAGCTGACTCCAGCAATTCATTCTATTCTCCTAGCCTTACAATAATTCTGACTAATCAGCTAGCTCTGATGAATAACATCAACGTCATAAATTAAATATATATCACTTAAATATAATGTGTGGAATCAAAAAAATAAAAAAACCAAGTTAGTGGACTATGTGGGCCCTCGCATGAGAGCCAAGTGCCTCACCTATCCGTCCTTTGTCTCCATTACATAGCATGCAATCCCTAACCATGCCACTTAACGTTGCATCAAAGCTAACATATGTGACTCAGTTCAGAAATCCAGCCGGAAGTGGCTACCAGCAGCTCGCTCTTCCTTATTCCTACCTCATCTTTTTACAGGAAAGTCTATCTCTGGGATCGGACTGACAGGAAGAACCACTTGAGGGAGAGAATCTATCATTAAAACTCGACTGGGATCTAACTGACAGGAAGAACAACCTGAGGGCTAGGCCTTGTGAAGCTTACTAGCCCAGAGTGGTACATTTACACTGAGCTCTTAAGACACCTGGCCAAAAATAAAAATTATAAATCTTAGTGAAATTAAACGATGTTAAAAACTCACACACCAACAAATAAATATTGCAACACAGGGACACATTTACGCCAACAAATAAATGTTACAACACAGAAACACATTTGCATGAATTGGAAATGTCATTTAGAAATGTAGTTCGTCTTATTTTTACTCCTAGGAGAGTCGACCATTTGTTCTTTACTTTGGGTAGAGAGCATTTGTTCTTTGTTCTGTTCAGTCATAACAGAGCCCAGAGAGCATTTGTTCTTTGTTCTGCTCTGTCATAACAGACCCCATTTCAACTTCAGAGAAGACGACGGGCTCCAGAGCTCTGAAGAAGAGGAGCAACTGAACAGGCGTATGTCGACGATGTTCATGGTGACCATCTCTAGAAGCCCTTCAGGTGCACGGTCGCATTTGGTGACAACAACCAAAGTTCGTTCGCCGCGCTCGTCCACATACTTGGACCTTTTGACTGAATCGCAGGTGAACAAGTTTAGAAATCCTTTGTTTATAAATTGTTTTGAAAATAGGCTCAAGCCCTGCTAGGTTTATATGTTTATTAGTCATTCAGAAAATTGCTTTGGCCCTCGAATATTTTCAAAGAATTCTAATCCTAATTTCTGTCGTTACGAACATTTTTCCTACGTTTATAAATTGTTTTGGAAGAAGTTTCAAGCCCTTCTCTATTTATAAATCAATCGTTTAAATTGCTGTGTATCTACCGGCTAACAAATCATGATTTCTCATCTGATTTTTAATAACTAAGGACTAACAACTCATGATTTCTCATCTGGTTCTTACGGAAGAAGTACTTTAGCCTGGTTCTTACAAACAGAGAACATAAGTAGTATTTAGTTCTTACAAACAGAGAACATAAGGAAAAGAAATTTGGAAAGCAGGTACAGGCATACCAAGCAGGCCTTGTCCACTTCCAAACAAGAAATGGTGGAGAAGAGTTTAGTCCTGCCCAAAAGAAAAAGAAATTTGGAAAGCAGGTACAGGCATACCAAGCAATGCATACGCAGGTAACAAATTTCACGCCTGGTAAGCTATTGATAATGCATTCAATTGCAATACTGATTACTGATAATATCTGAAAAAAATGCAAAACTAATTATTGATTACTAATAATATCTGAAAAACACAAAAAATGTCTAACAAAGAATAGTACGGTTTGTTTCACACAATGTGAACAGCAGCTGGATGTGGGCATCACAACAACCGGATGTGGGCAGGGTTCAGTGAGTGATCAGACCCGGACCAATATCAGTTCAGTGAGTGATCGGACTGAGATCACCGAGATCACTTTAGTGAGTGATCTAGCTTCACTGAGTGATCGGGCAGGCTTCATCGTTCGGCAAAATTCCAATAATTCACAAAATTCCATTGAACCGATATAGAATTTTCTGACCCACTGAACTGATACAGATTTTTCTGAATTTTCTCAAGCAGTCAGGGAAACGTGTCAAGCGTATAATAGAAGAGAAGATGCGTGGACCAGCCTTCAGAATATTGTGACCAGAGTCCGTAAAGCCGCGTGTACAGAAAACTTTGGTTAAATTTTTTTTTTGGGTGTACATACGCCTCAGATCTCAATGCAATTCGATTGTAATAGTCCCTTAATGCTAGCATTAATCTCCACTTCCCAAATAATGAAAACAACAAAGTCAAAAATAACATATGCTTTTGGCCTCTTCTCCTCGGGAAGAGGCCAAATAAGATGATGAAACAAACTACCATATAGTTAACATACGGAACTGGTTGCATAAGCCGCACACTCAGTGTATAAACTGCGTGAATTAATGCTAAAAATCGTGATTCCGATTACTATAGTCCCTGGCCATTGCCAGATGGCAGGGACTAATAAGAAACTATAAAGCATAAAACTCCATATACATTATAATATATAATGAACTAAAAGGATATATTCAAACTCATGTTATAAACCTTTTTTATTTATAAATCGGATTGCCAAATAAATAGTTTGACAGTTTTCAAAATTAAGATTACTACTTTACTAACATCATATTAGACGGTGCATAATGATTCTAATCTTTTAAATTATTTCTAAATAAATTGAATGAGTAAATTTTCTATGTGATATAATCTTTATGAGGAATGTTTAAGATTATTTTCTCGTATAAAAATGACCATTAAACTAAGTATAATAAATTTTTTAAATGTTATAAAATAAAATTATTTTATTTAATGTATTATTATTTTATTAATTATTATAATGGATTGTTTTTAATTTAAAATTATTATTTAATAATAATAATAATTTTAATTTTAATAAATATTAAATTAAATTTAAAATATTTATTTATTTTTTATTTTTATTTTTATTTTTTCAGAATATTATTATCAAATTATAAAAATTAACAATCAGTGTTGTAAACAATAATTTTATTTTTTTTATTTATATATATATTTCAGAATATTATTATCAAATTATAAAAATTAACAATTAGTATTGTAAACAATAATCTCAATTAAAAATAATATTTTTAAAAGTGATCGAGAACATTTAAATCTAAATAGTTTTATGTGTATTTACTGCCCTAGGTATATGTTGGAGGGTTTAAAAGAAAGTGTGTTTTATTTACAACTCATTGGTATCCCCTTTATCACAAGGGCAACATCCTCTTTTATCCCTTGATATTTTAAGAAATGATCTTAGGAATTGACCAACTCGCAATTTCACAGAGCTCATGAGAATTAGTTATTATCTTAACAATGCTTATTTTCTTCTATACACTACTCAAGATAGATAGATACTTTTGATCTTCTAAATTAAGGTCGAAGTCAAAGTTGGTTTTGACTATAGTTTTAATAAGAGCTCTACATGTCATTTATGAGAATTGAACCTAGGTGGAAAGGAAACCAATCAATCATCTCAACCAACAACGTAAATCTAATTGAAAAATACTATCATATGTACATATAAACATATGTAATTATTTAATTTTTATTTACATGCATCTCAGGGATATAATTCATCTTATTCAAGATTTAAATAAGGGTATGATACAATGTATATCACATCTAAGAAGAAAAATTGTGTTACACACATCAAACCAAATAAAGAAGGGTGTGACATAATGTATATAACACCAAAGAAAGCTATGTACTACACACATCAAACTAAATCTTATCTTTAATGTGATACACTTGAAGCTATAATGCATAAAACTTATAACATTGTACTTTGTTATTTGGCCCAAAGTAGGGGCTCAACGGTAGGAACCCTTGCCATTGCAACCCTTTGTATTTTTATTCTTCCCAGATCTGGTTCAAACATCATCGTTGCTACTATAGTTCATCGTTGCCATGATGTTGTGCCTCATGCATGGTCGTCTTTCATTCTTGTCTTCATTCCGTGATTTTTTTTTTCCTGTTATTGGCCTAGATCTTGCGAAGGGAGTTGAGGGGGCTAGGGTGTGGCAGCTTTATGGTCATCTTATCCCTAATTTTGTGCCTCTATTTTCCACTGCAATCGAGGTGGGTATTGTCAGTGTGGGTTCATGGTGCTTCCTAAGCCTTCTAGGCTAGGTTTATTTTCATGGGTAGTTGTTATCATCGCTACCGTGATTATTGACATTTTACAGGCATTTCTGCTACAGTTTTTGTGGGGTTTCTTGGGCATTTTGGGTGGCATGTGCTGATGTTTCTTTTGATGGGGGTTTTATGATTTCTTTGTTGCTCCTTTCTTAGTTTTGGCGGGCCTACGTTCTTGGTCTCTTAGCTTTCCTTGGTTTTTTTGCTAAGGTTTGATTTCTCTAGGGTTTTTTGGGGGGTTATCTGGGCAGCCTATGCCCAGTTTTTTAAAGATGTTTCATGGACCTCCAGTTGGAGGAATGTTAACTATGGAGCATTGAGCTCTTCATTTTGGCAAGCCTTTTGAATGATGTAATTGTAATTCCCTCTAGCATATGCAAAATGTAATTTTGTACCTGTTTTTTAAGGTTGAATAAAAATACGATTTTTTTCTTCGGAAGAAACATTTAACTTTGCACGTTTAATAAAAATTGCTAGTTTAAACTTTATTAGTATATAGAAATATTGAAAAGTAACTAGCATCAGTCTTCATAATTGTTTTTCGAATCATGACATAATGTAATTATTATGTATTTGTAAAGAGAAGAAAAGAAAATCATCGTAATCAAATAAAAATATTTTTGTAAGTATGGGTTTCATGCTCTATTTATTATGGTTATATGTCAAATCAACCATTGAGTGCTTCTAGGGTTGTGTTATGGGCCATTGTCCTTGTCATCATGTTCTAGACCCTTCTTGGGCTTCTTATGTCAAGAAAGAATATATATTTATGTCAAAAAAAATATGACTAGTCCCTCCTCCACTAATTCAGCCTCAACATCTATCCAGTCAACCTCATAAAGGTGATTTGACCACTATATATAGACCAAAATTCGACCTATTGTGGCATCTAATCAAGCATCAATTCGATCTACAACTTTTATTGAAGAAATAGGTGCACAGAAGCATAAAGAGAAGGGTTATATCCTTTGCATAAGGAGAAGAAGGCTAACAAAGATATATAAGACCGAAATCATGCTCATATTCTATCACATGTGGGAGAGGATAGAGGTAAGAAGTGAAAATTTGTAGGCCGAGGGTGCAAGCTGAGATTTCATAAGTGGAAGGGAGGTTGATACCTCTTTTGGTGAAGATTTTGACTTTGACTTTGTTGTTGACTAGAACTTGATTAATCTAACTTGGAGATGCTAACTTGGTGGATTGGAGGAGGACTTGTTGCTAGTTGAAGGGTCTTGGTTGTCTTATTTGATTTGGTTCTTGAAGAAGATAATATTATTTTTTTGCTTGGGTTTTCCCCTAGGAGAGGGGTTTTGTCCTTTATTGTCTTGATCTTCATGCATTTATGTTTTGATAGTTGGTTGATGCAAAGAAGTTAAAGAAGACATGAAGAAGATAATAAGAATACAAGAACATCGCAAGTAATTATTAAAGATAAGAAAATATTTCTACCTTTCTAATTTTCTAACAGGCAACAATGTCCTGCTTAATGGAGGTGGTCTATGTTAAAATAACGAGATAGTTTAACGAATATTTCCACATGGACTATAAGCATTGTTGCCATTGAGTTGTGTGGGCATTCATTGGGGTTGTCACTATAATATTAATATTATACACCAGTGTGTAGACTACTTCATTTCTTTTTTGCATCAAAGCTAATTTATAAAGGAGAGGTTGCTATTGTTGAACTCTCTCCTCCACTAGCTATGATATCAAAGATTTATCCAATGAGTAGAGGTTTAGAAGTTTATATATTTTAGTATCCATGGAACGCAAAAGCCTTGTATCCAAAACCCAATCCTTGAAGTCTACCTCCACTTGATCATTAAAAAAAATTCACCTTTTTGTTTGAAAATGTCCTCCATATGGGAAACCTTAGCATTAACTGCAATAAATAAATGGAAATCATAATTACATGTTTTCTTCATGGCTTCAATTTGGGCTCAGCTTTTGCACCTAGGGAACTTTTGGAGCAAGGGATTCTGAAAAACATGTTTAGACCTTCGTATGAACTCACAATTATTGTATTCTAGCCATACCTCACTTTCAGAGTTTACCATTGTATGTTGAGGATGTTGGATAGAGGACACAAAAGGGAGGTGGTGATGATGGACAAATAGGAGACTTGATGACAAGGAAAATAGTGCATAAATTAGGATAATAATCACACACCTAGAAAGAAGAATTGGTAGGAGACTTCTATAACTAGTGCACAAGACTTTAAGCAATCGTAGATGGAGATTGCTTACCCTATCACATTGTTGAACCAAAATGGATATTAGGGTAATCCAATCTAATAAAACAACATAAAAACTTAGA